>OY986438.1:0-1412500 GCA_963920525.1 Dichetophora obliterata | reverse complement strand
AAAAAATCACAAGATAAGAAATAGCATGAAAAAGTCGCAAAGTAGAAAAATTTTTAAATTTAATATGGTGCATGATACAGAACAGCTGCAAGAAACAAGAAGTCATAAGATAAAAATTAGCATAGTAAAAAAATCACAAGGTACAAAATATCCCAAATCAAGAAATAGCATGACAAAAACTAAGCAAGGTACAAAAAGTTTCACGGTAAAAAGTGGCATGGTAAAAACATTAGCAAGATAAAAAAAACTCATGGTACAAAAAGTCACAAGAAAAATGTTGCAAAGTTCAAAAAATATACAAGGTACAAAAAGACGCATGGTACAAAGCAGTTGCAAGAAAAAAAATCTAAAGATAAAATGTCATATGGTAAGCATTTCGCAGAATAAAACAAAAGCGGGGCGCAAAAAGTAGCAAAGTAAAAAGTTTTAAGGTAAAAAAAGTGAAAAGAAGTCATAAGATACATAATAAAGGGCTGCACAATTACATTTGAATCTCTGTACAAAACATTTGTGGGGATCGCAATTACTTTCGTTCTCTCACTCTCATTTGTGGATAGCGTTGGCGTGAGCGAAAATTGTAGGTAGTGTGCGTAAGTGGAAAACCGGTTGAAAGCAAAACAAATAATAAATTGTCTATCGCGTATTAGTTATGTACATAAAAATAACTTGCAATAGGAGTACAAGTTGGCAAGTACTTGAAACATTATTTCAGAAATTTAGAAGATGGATTTGCAGTTACATGTTTTAATTTAAATATATATTTTATTAAAAACAAAAAAACATTCAGATAAGCATAACGAAAGCACAAAAAAATTTTTCAAAAATATTAACTTTATGTGTGGTAATATAAATTTATTAATTATTAATGTTTAAATGTAAAAAGATAATTTTAGTTTAAAAAATAATAAGTTTAAAATCGCCGCTCACAATTTTTACTTTTAAAGCATCGTTATTAATATTAACCTCTATTAATATTGTTATTTACAGGATTATAATTCAATTTTAATATAATTATATTGTAATATATTAATTATAATTCAATATTTACTTACTTCATTAATTTCCATTTTTTTAAGTTAACTCTTACTTTATTTTTACTTTACTTATGCTTTCATTAGCAACTGATAATGCCTTCTGCTTTCAGCATACGCAAGTATTTGCAGTATTTGCAGAACTATACAGATTTTTTTCATTTGCCGAGATAGCGACCGATAATTACTGTAATTGATTACTTTTTCTTTGAGCAGCAAGCAACGGTTTTACGCTATTTCTTTGCTTAATTCTGCTACAAATGATGTGCCTAGCTAAAAGTACTTAGTGGAATCAAAGAAGCAAATACATTTGTGCAGCCCTTTAATACATAAGAGTCGACAAGGTACAATAAGCCAAAGGGCTCAAGAAGTCCCTCAAAAACTGGTAAACAACCAAAAGCTGATAGGCAAAAAATGGCATTGTAAAGAATCGCAGGGCTTATAAAGTCAAAGGGTAAAAAAAGTGGAAAAGTACAAAAGTCTCAAGATACAAAGTCGATTGGTAAAAAAATGCACTAGTTGCAAAAGTTGGAAGGTATGAAAAGAAGGTGCAAAAAGTAGCATGGTAAAAATTTGCCAGATATAAAAAGTAAGAGCTTTCAAAAAGTCGTAAGATAAGAAATTGAATAATTTAAAAGTCACAAGGTACGAAAACTCACAAGGTGCAAAAAGATGTATAGTACAAAAAATGCAAGGTATGAACACTAGCACCCTGAAGATGCACTACACAAAACGTAGTAATGTTGAAAATCGAATGGTACAAAGTTGCAAGGTGAATTTGGAAGATAAAAAACAGTGCAATACATAAAAAGAAATCAGGCACAAAAAGTTGCAAGATACAAAAATTTCATCGTACAAAAAGTTCAAAGGTATGTACAACAAGTTTCATGGATAAGTACAGAAAATAGCAAGAAATAAAAATTCAAAATAAACAGAAAGTCGCATGCGTAAATGTCGCAAGGTAGAAACAGTAAGAGGGTACAAAATGTAGCAAGGAAAAAATAAAAAAGTAAGAAAGTCGCAAGATACCAGGCGATTGGTTAAAATATTTGCAAAGTATAAAAAATGCATAGTAAAAAAAATCGTGAGGTACAAAATAATCCCAAGGCACAATAAGCCGGAAGCTAAATGAAGTTGCAAGGTGCAATAAATCGAAAGGGAAATAGTTGAATAGAAAAGTATCAATCAATATTAAGGATCGCATGGTAAAAAGTCGCAGGGTAAAAAATGGTAAGGGAAAAAACAGTTGCAAATACCTAATGTCTTAATATAAAAAGTCGCATGGTAAAAATTTACAAGGTAGAAAAAGTTGCAAGGTATATAAACTCAGTACATAAACGCGGTATGAGAACTCGATATATATTTCAACTTAAATTTTTTAGCCATGATCCGGCAGAAATTAAAGACATTATAATGTTGGAGTGCTTTCTCAATCTAACTTATTTTCACTGCAGTCTACTCTTCCTTGACCTTATCCCTTTTTTTTTTTAAAAATAAACTCAATGGGTTGTCACATATTACATATGTCAGCTTATCTGCTCATAAAACTCAACAAAATCAACGATGTTGCAATCGATTTGTTCGGTAATATTTTTTATCGAAAATGTGTAATGTGTCTGTTTATCAAGGCACCAAATGAACATCATCAGCATTGTATACATATTTTGTACTGATTTCTTGAGACTGTGTTGCTCATCTTTGACCAAAAATGTGTCACATTTCTGATTATTAACTCACCACAGTAACAAGATCAAAGAAGTGAAAAATTTTGTCTATAACGATCACTTCTGTGTTACTGGTTATTGACTAGATATGTGTTACATGCCCCTCTATCGGCCAACAACATTAAGAAAATCAACGTAGTTTAAATTTTTTTGTGCCGATTAGCTCGTGAAATGTGTTGCAAATAAACCAGTTCAACGTTCTGATAGATTTTATGTAATGATTAGCACAGGTTAGTTGCATACGTTTGACCTCAAATGTGTCACATGTCAAGTCACTATCAACTCACCAAATTAACACCATCTACTTGGCATATCTTCGGTTTACATCTTAGCTTAACTATAAGCTTATAAAATGAACACGATCAATATTGTTCCAAATTTTTATAATTTAAGAAAATCTCTTATCTTTTTGTGTGATCAGTTAATTGATTTGATCAGGTCATCAAGTTAAACACTCTTGATTTCCCTCAAAATAAACTTTACCACAAGCTGAGATACTTCCATTTTCCGCTCAAATTTCATTGAGATACTAGTGATAATGAACCCCTACGCAGGATCACCGCTAAAAACCTGAAGCTTCTCCAGTTAATTAGAAATGAGACGACACTCGTTAACTGATTTGTTTAACTTTCTCACAAAAAAGCACCCGCTGAATATCGAAATAGTTTAACATTACTTTTCGGTTAAAACGTTTTGTTATGGAAAATTCTTCGTATAGCTGGCGGGTCAAAGAAATAAAATATAAAGAGCGTTGAACAAATACTAACCATTTATGTAACTAACATTTATATAAGTCTGAATTTGTTTAGGTTCATTGAGCTGACCATATGTCAAACGGTGCACAACCGAGACGGCTATACTTTTTTTATCCCTTCAAAGGTTGAATGCGGCGCGCCGATCAAACAATGAGATAAATTCTTGTGATCATGCGTTATGCTGACCGCTTGCCGCTCATCGTATCGACAGCTAGAACGACACCTCGTTTGTGTTTTTTTTTTGTGTGTTTTTGAGTGTTTTTGTTTGGCGCATGGTGTGCTTTGTTTAATGATTGAATTACGAGTTTTATGATGATCGTTATTTATGTAGTCTGGTCTTTGTGCGTGCCCACATTTTGATCATTAGTTTGGCTTATTTATTATTTCTATTACAGCCAAAGCTGACGAAAAAACCAAAAAATTAGAAATCATATCCGTTTTCTTAAAGTTCCGTTGCATTATACAATGCAGCGGTAATTTTTTTTTACAAAATCTTTTTTTACGGCTCATGCTCAACGCCTTAATAAACAGCTGGACAGTTATTTTTTTCCACTCATTGGCTTAGATTTCTTTGTTCGATGACATTTTAATTGCTTACATATTTGCTTTGAAAAAAAGATGTTTTGTTTAATGGTTTTGTGTGTCTGAATGTCATTTTTTTTTTTGTTGATTTTTTGCATAGGTACTTAATTACATAATTTGCGTGTTTTGTGTTACTGAACCTATAAATGTTATGATTGTCTTATCTTTACTAACTTAATTTAAAAATCAGATAGTTTTTTTTTATTATTTTTCTGAATTTAAAAAAATGTTTGTTTGTTTGTTTGTTTTTTTGGCTTTAATACAAATCTAAACAGTTAAACAGATTTCACTCAAATTTCGTAAACATATTGTGTGCATCCTAGATTAAATTGCTACATACTTGGTTTTGACCACGCCCCTTCCACCTCTTTTTAAATAACGTTGCTTTTGTTATTGTAATACTTTTTACCATTGGAGTTTTTCATCAATTTAAGGCTAGAAATTTTTTGTCGTTTTGACACCAAAAACATTCACATATCTTCAAAATTGTAAAAATTTTTAGTACAACGATATTTAGTACAACTTAATATTACTTAGGAATGAGAAAAAACTTCATGAAAATCAAAGTTTTCATTTTTGATGCACATATTCTTAGCTGGTTTTAAATATATTTCATTCAGATGTTTCTTGTTAAAAAGTTCAATACTGACACATAATAAAACTTGTTGTATTTTTTTTGTGCTTCTTTTCAAAAAAGGTCCCAAACTAACTTCCCGCTTGTAAAAATCTGTCTGTGATGACATTGTAATGCAGAACTGTAAGCGAGGTGTGACAAAACCTTGTTTGTGTTTAAATTATTTATTTTTTTCATTGTTCAAACAACAGTTTGACTTTTCTCGTCTGTGGAGATACATCGTGTTTTCTAGCATGTAGTTTTGCAGGGAAGTGTGTTTTTCAAAATTATTAATCTTTATATATAAACTTGAATAAATAAAAAAACTAAGTGTTATTTTGGAGGCCTCGCAGCTGCATTGTATTTATTAAATAACTGGTTACTTCATGTGTCCATTTACGACTGGGTATTTGCTCAAAAAACAAAAAAATTAAATTTGTTTTTGTTGTAAAAATAAAAATTTTATTTCTGACTATTTCTGACTACCTTTCATAAGACCAGTTTTTTGCCAAAACTGGCATAATTATTTAATTTTGAAAAAGTCTTTTTATATTTTTTACAAAAAAGACAAACCTCAAAAATAATTTATTACCTTAATACCTCTTTCCAATCAAAATTTATGGTTAAAAATATATTTTTTCATACAATTGACTATTTATGCATATACATATATAAAATCAATTGCCGTCTTGCAAAAACTGGAAAACATCTGCGCCATGCGTAGCTTTAATTCATTTCGTGCGGTCTTTCGTAAAAAACGGTAGTGGATTTTGAGAACAGATTTAGTTAAAGTGAATTTAATTCATATCGTGAGGTTGTGTGAAATATATTACATTTAAAATAATTTTTTTCTTAAAAAATGTCAGTTAAATACGAGGCGATATACTTCACGTGCAAACCGTGAATTGGGATTCATAATCGCTTATGAAGAGCTACAATAAAAGACGTGTTTTCGGGTACGACAAGTGCTTACAGGTGTTTTGAGTACGGGATTGCTTAAGCTTTACCTATATTGTTATATGTTGATCACTAGAGTGAGTTCTAAGAATTCATGAAATAGTTTGGAATGTCATCTTACAGATAATGCTAAATTAAGACCCATCGAAACTGAGCAATCAAATGAGACTTGGAGTCAAAAAGTTAACTACCAGAAAGGTAAGAATAACATCTACCTGGCTAGCTAGTATCTAATAAACTTAACGTATTTGTTATTTATTTTTAAATTAATTTTAATGTTCAATGCTCTAAATTACAGACTTTTTACGATTTTAACTATGCTAAATTCAGTTTAAGTCCCCTAGTAAAAATACTAGCGACCGAACAGCGGTCAAACATGGGCCGCACAAGTGTCGAACATAACCTAAAAATTTTTCAAAAAGCCTAGCGGTCGAAAGTTGAATCGAACAACGGCCGTACAAGGCCTAAATTAAGTTATACGGCTGCTGTACGCCGACTGTATGCCACCAAATTTTTTTAAGCTCTTATTCAACAGCTTAACCAAAAGTTTCTGTCAGTTTCGGCTATTCGGCCTCAATATTCGGCCATATTGAGGCTATACTTGACAAAAAGTACCGAAACTAGCCGTAAATATTTTAATTATACCAAACTTATATATTTGAATTAAATGACTGATGAAATGACTGATGAAATGACTGAAGAAATTTTTACCAAAAGTTTCGGCCATTTTGAGGCCGAATAGCCGAAACTGGCCGTAATCGAAACCGAATATTCGGTCGGACACTAGTTGTATGTCTTGAGTGTAGCCCACTTTTGTTGCTGACCAAATAGTGCTGACCAAGATGTGCTGAATGATATGAAAGTATAAACAAAATTCTTGATTGACAATTGTAGGCATGGAAAACATGCACAAAATATTTAATTGAACTATTACAAAAGCATTGATAACAAATAGTTAGGAATCTGTACAATAAATCAACACTGAATGATAAATAATGAGCGATAAGATGAAAAAAAATAAATTAATATTATTCCACAACTTACATTGTTTGCCACTTAACTGCATTTTTGTAGCAAATATTTTGAAAACGATGGTTTTGTCTGCTTATCTTTAGATGAAAAACTCAGATAATTTTACAATTTTCTTGTAAGAAATCACAAATTTTTCTAATTTTAAATTTTTGTATACTAATATCTTAAGTAAAAACTTGATACAAGTATCAAAACTAATGGCGAACACACACAAAAAGCACTAATTATGCACACACGCAAATGCAGATGTAGATGATGCAAGTGATAACGACGACTGTTTGCACTCAAAACTCGTTGCAACTGCAGCAAGGCAAAAAATAAAAAAAGTTAATGTATGCACCTAAGAACGCACGCTTCGTAAACGGCTTAGAATGAGTCTGACGCGCACAAGTGATCAAGTGAAAACGCGATCGTTTAATGAAGTTGGTCTGCAAGCGCAATGATCAGCATAGTTGGCTCGGAGAATGCTTAGCAATGATCACGGCGACAACAGCTGTTGTTGTTGCAGAGCTGTTAATGTTGCAAGTGCATGCAATGGCAAAAATGTAACGGCTAGCAACATGTTGCTAGCGAGCAGGAGAGCAAGTTTTGTTGAAAATAAATTCAAATATAAACTTCATGCAAATGAATTTCTGCATCAGCAGAATCAAACAGCTTCGTGTTAAATTAATGATCAGCAGCATGTTGCTAAAGCTGCATAAGTTTACAGCTTGTCTGAACTCTGTGTTTTTTGCTTCTTCTAATATTGCTGCTGCCGCTGGTGTTGCTGCTGCACAATTATTTGCAAACATTTTATGTTTGCATGCTGTAAAAATTTTCTAGGCTGGAATGTGTTAAACAGTTGTCTTAAAAATAGCACAATATAAATGCAAGAATTCCAACTTGTAGGCAGCAACAACTGCGTAGCGATAATGTCGCTGCAGTAGAAGTAAGCGGTAGCTTTTGCCTAGAACACTGATGGGGAGCAATAGTGAAGGGGTGTATGTAAAGCTTTTTTATACACCATGCGTACCTAATGACACCATAAAAAACGTTTTTCTTGCTATTGTTAAAATGCCTACCAATGATATACATAAGGTAAAATTGTTAAGAGCCACATTTTTAACTAAAATTGTGACATGTAGTTTTAAATAAATCAAAATAATGTGATGAATTGGTAATGTCTGAAATAAACAAATGTTGATAAATGAGTGCGCAACCCGCATGAAAGAATTGGTCGTTGATGACATGGTAATGCAGAACTGTAAGCGGGATGTTACAAAATCTGATTTGTGTTGTTGAGATCGATAATTTTTATTTTTAGTTTTAAGAAGACAGTTTGACTTTATTCGTCTGTGTAGCTGTTTGGCCCTTAGAAATTCATAAATGGTTTGAATATTTTCAATTTTAGGATTTGAAAGGCGGTTGGCAGGGTCTTGAGATTGACAAAATTACGTGTGCAAAGGGAAAAAGACAATTTATAGCCTTAATGACCAATAACAGCCCGAGTAAAAAAATCTTTTTTAGCTAAGGCCAAACAGCGTCCGAACAAGGCCTAATTTTAAATATTTTTCTCGGCCATACAAGCCTTACGACAAGGGTCATACAAGGGTCGTTTGCAGGAGTTTTTGGCCAAACAATGGCCGTACAGAGGCTATTGTGAAATAATAGGCTGTACAACGAGCGTGCAGCAGCCGAACAGAGATTATTCTATAATGAAAAAGAGCAGCTTTTTAATGAAAATTGAAACTTCATGAGGAAAAAAGTGAAATATATTTATGTATTTTTAATCTGGCACAAACCGGATAAAAAAAAAAATACTACATATTTTTTTTTTAAATATTCATATTTAAATATTTTTTCATTGCCATTACTTATAATACGGTAAATTAAATTTGTTAAAAATAAAAATATTTCGAATTCAAACTAATCGGTCAAAATTACGTAAAACAATACTAAATAAAATTATCGAGTGAGGCTTGATTTTGTTGTTTTTGTTGCTGAATAAGAGCTTTGAAAAATTTGGTATCATGCAATTTACGTACAGCAATTGTACACCGGATGTACAACTTAATTAAGGCCTTGTACGGCCGTTGTTCGACCTAACTTTCGGCCACTAGGCTTTTTGGATTATTTGTAGGCTATGTTCGACCCTTGTACGGCCGTGCAGCCCATGTTCGACCGCTGTTCGCCTGTTAATATTTTTACTCGAGAGAACACTTAGAACGAAATGCTACCGATTATTTAATCATAACCCACTGAACCATATGCGATGGTTTTGCGTAAAGTGATAGTTTTGAGTACGTTTTCGGGTAGACATTTTTTTGTGCATTTTGTTTTTTTTTAGTTTGTATGATCAATTATCTTTCTAGAGAAAATAAAATTCGTGAAAACTTTTTACATAATTAACAAAATTTTTTGAGCTTAAAAACAAATATTCTGTTATCATTTAAGCAGGAAACAATTATTTATAAAATAACCATTTTTTGTTCATGAATAAGTTCAGAAACTAATAATAAATGTTATTTTTTCACATTTTAATGAGCGACGAGCCTGGACATACTATAACTAAATATATTCAAATAAAGCATATTATCAATATGCAATAATAAGAGAATTTATGTTTGAAAAAGTTTCATTTGTGAGTGCCGAAAAAGTGGTTTTCTATGGTTTGCTTATTAACTCGTTTCCGAACAAAAAAAGATTCGCTTTTAAGAAGCATTTTAGTCCGACGAATGAGTCTAAAAGGTTTCATTTATGAGTCCCGAAAATGAACTTTTCTACCCGAAAAGGTTTTATAAATTCAAAAAAGTTAGTTTTGGTTCACTGGGAGAATTCTTGTCAAAATTATTTGTGCCTTCATTTGCTTTTGTTTACTTCTTTTCAGTGTTTTTTCTTTTATTTTCGTTGTGTTTTTGGAGTAGAGAGGATTTTCGTTTAACTTTTTTTGTTCGGCCCTATCTTGTGCGTCGCAAGGAACATACCTACTTCCATCGTGGCTTACTGTGTAAGGTAGATGTGTCATTAGGGTTCTAGCAGAATTGTTCGAAGAAATGTAATTAAGAATTCCACACAATCTTTGAAGGCCTTGCAACTACATTGTATTAAAGAAATAATTGATTAAGTCATATGTCTATTTCTCACTAAGAAATAACTTTCCGCTTTGGTAGGATCAACAGAAGGGAGAACTCTTTGAATCACAATTAAATGCTTGACAAACTAAACCAAAAACCAACAGCAATTTATAAGCCTTATCTTTTCAAAAGGTAGATTTAATCTAATAGCTAAACCAGGAGATTTTGCTTAATTTCTATATGTAAAAATTCAGGTCTCAAGTTTATTTGGCTTATTAAAGCCATAATTGTAAGGATAAGCGGCTACTTTTTCCACTAAAATTGTCTTTTTTTACATTGACTCACTTCTTTCAATTTTTTTTTTCACCATACCTCACCGAAAGTTTAACATAATATTGCAGTGAAACCTTGCCTGGTCATTATTTGAATAACTTCCAAGAGGCCTACTTTTTTTCTTCTCCTATGATTGTTTCCCACACGGATGCAGTATTAGTGCTCTTTGTTTTTTTTTCCTGTTATTTTTCAACTGCTAAATACAATTTAATGTCAAAAACGCTGGAAAAAAATTATAACAGTTTTGCATAAATTTACAACAGCTGTCAAACTGTTATGACTACTGTCACAGCGAGCGGTAGACTGTCAGAAGAATAGTAAATAAAAATAAAATTAAAAAAAATGACGACATGCATAGCGAATAAATGACAGTAAATGTGAGTGCATGAAAGAGTTAAAGCAGCGGGTTGCCTTCAATGTCAATCATAAATTTACATATAGCGGGAGTTGTCATTGTTTTATTTTTCTTTTTGGGTTTTTCATATTGGCAATTTAAAAATATTTTGGTAGGAAAGAGAAAATTGTACGACAAAAAACAAAAAAAAATCAACAAAACATACATAACGTTTTGCATAAAATGTTGAAATAAAACAACTACTTGAAAAATTTTACGAGTGTCATAAAGAGTGTGAAAAAGGCAAGGAAAGACAAACGATGCAAAACCACGTGTGGTGAAATCCTTAAAATGAGATTTTAAGCATGAAATAATTACACTGTGCGACAGTTTGAGGGTCATTTGAAATAAACTAAAAAATTTTTCCATATAACATATTTGCCGAAAGGTTTTTCTGGGACTGCGTAGATAAACGATTTTTCAAGGTCAAAGTATATAATATAGGGCTATGGTTTAAGATCTGTAAATGCTAACTAAGTAAAATTTTGATTCAAGACCTTCAGCAAAATTGTTGAAAATTTTTTGCGCATTGAAATAAAGTAGAGCTGTACAAGAATGCATCAAAAGAATTTGATGTTATTCACAAAAATGTGAATCAGTGAATAACGACATAAGAATGCATTCAATGAATGCACAATTGATTTATTAATAAAAATTTTTAATTCACATTCATTTTTAAAAAAAAAGTTAAAATACTCTTTTCATACATTCATTTTCGTTATTCAGAATAATGAATCAATTTTTTTGTTTATTTGTCACGAAGAATGCAATTCAAAAAGAATTTCAGAATTTTTAATTATTATTTTATTATTCATTATTAATTTTTATTAGTTATTAATTTTCTGATTCATTATTCATTTGTTATTCATTATTTATTTTTTATTCATTATTCATTTCTTATTCATTTGTTATTAATTATTAATTTTGTACTCTATTATTTTTTTCATTATTCATTTTTTATTCATTATTTATTTGTTATTCGTTATTCATTTTTTATTCATTATTAATTTTTTATTCATTTTTCATTTTGTATTCATTATTCATTTTTTATTCATTATTCTTTTGTTATTCATTATTATTTTTTTATTCATTATTAATTTTTTATTAGTTATTAATTTTTTATTCACTATTCATTTGTTATTCATTATGCATTTGTTATTCATTATTCATTTTTTATTCATTATTCATTTGTTATTCATTATCAATTTTGTATTCATTATTCATTTTTTATTCATTATTCACTTGTTATTCATTACTCATTTTTTATTCATTATTCATTTGTTATTCATTATTAATTTTTTATCCATTATCCATTTTTTATTCATTATTCACTTGTTGTTCATTATTCATTTTATATTCGTTATTCAATTCTATTTACAAAGAATTTCAGAATTTTCAATTATTAATTTTTATGCATTATTCATTTTTACTCGATATTAACTTTTTATTTATTATTCATTTGTTATTCATTATTAATTTTTTATTCATTATTAATTTTTTATTAGTTATTAATTCTTTATTTGTTATTCATTATTCATTTTTATTAATTATTATTTTTTATTCATTATTCATTTTTTATTCATTATTCAGTTGTTATTCATTATTCATTTTTTATTCATTATTAATTTTTTATTCAATATTCATTTTTTATTCATTATTCACTTGTTATTAATTATTAAGTCTTTATTTATTATTTATTACTCATTTGTTAGGGGTCGTCCATAAACTACGTTAACAATTTAGGGGGGGGGGGGGGGGGAGGGGTTTTGAAATGTACTACGATAAGTAACGATAGGGGGGGGGGGAGGTGTTTAGATATTGTAACGTTACCAAAAATTAAAAAAATCGACGAAAAACCTCTAATTAATAACACAATCATTTAAAAAATTTTTAACCTTACATGTTTATGTTTGATCGTCTAAATTGATGGTTAAATTTTGTTTCAACGATTTCTTCCACCACCTTTTCCCTCGACACAGGAACCTTTTGGTATTCCTTCACCATCTCAGCACACGTCTGAAAAATTTGGGTCTTTGCTTTTGCGACAGGCTTTGACGTTAAGGCCTGAATGTTCTTGATCAAAGGAGATACCGTATAACATGTACTGTCCTTCTCAGAAAGAAGAAATCGGTTCAAGGTCGTGTCCTACTTGCGGCTTGTATTTCGTTTTTAAAACTTCTATGAATTGCCATTAGTTTGTATTATATCGTTTACAATAAATCGGAATAAAAAATACTATTTAAATAAATCAATTTTCAGAAAGCATTTACACAAAAACACAGAACTGGGTGCAGCTCGGGTGCAGCCTTTAAGGGTACTCTGTCAAAGACCAGGTGAATTTCTTTGCGTTAGAAATGAGGATTCACCTGAATGGGTCGACATAGAATCCGATGAAAAATTCTATTTTGAAGAATCCTCAACAAAGCTACCAGCTTCTTCTATCCCAGTGATTGAGAGCATCGAATCTTGGATCGCAGATGGAATAGCTTTTACAGATGATATTAATTATTGATTTTTTTCCAATTGTTCCTATAATGTATCTAGTCATACTTGTCACTAATACTAGTGAAAATTGTCAGTGCTTGTCAAAATATATAATCATTCGAATGAATTAATTTCATATGTCACGTTACTTTATGGGGAGGGGGGAGGGGGGAGGGGTTTTGAAAAGCACTACGAAAAGTAACGCAGGGGGAGGGGGTAAAAAACGAAAAAACCAGTAACGTAGTTTATGGACGACCCCTTATTCATTTTTTATTTATGGCTTAGGGCTAAAATTAATAAAAAATTAATAATGAATAAAATTAATAATGAATAAAAAATTAATAATGAATAAAAAATTAATAATGAATAAAAAATTAAAAGTTAATAAAAAATTTAAAATGAGTAAAAAATTAATAATGAATAACAAATGAATAATGAATAAAAAAATTAATAACAAATAAAAATGAATAATGAAAAAAAAACGAATAATTGAAAATTCTGAAATTCTTTGTGAGTTGCATTCTTTGTGAATAGCATTCATATTAATAAAAAAATTGATTCCTTATTTTGAATAACGAAAATAAATAATTGAAGTGAATAATTAATCATTTTTTTAAAAATGAATGGGAATTAAAAATGTTATTTATAAATCAATTTTGCATTCATTGAATGCATTCTTATGTCGTTATTAAGCTAGCTTGGTTTTCACTTTGTCATTTTCAGTGGTCAGTTGTTGTCAATCAAATTGAAAACAACAACATGTACACATTTTTTCTAACTTTGACTATCTTGGAAAATTAAAAACAATTGAATTATTAAATGGAGCTATGCAGAAACTGTTCTAGAGTTTTATTAAGGTGATATTTCAGGTGATAAACTTTTATGTTGTCATAAAAATGACATAGTGAAAACCAAGCATTATACTTAAAATTCTGAATATGAATGCTGATTTTACAGCTCTGAAATTACGAAACATTATGACTACCTAAAATTTACACAAGATTGTCAAATACCCCGTCAAAAAATTTGGAATAACTCAGAAACGCCAGGTGATAATGTTTTTATTTTTTCTGAAAAAAAGCTAGCAAGATCCTTTCTTAAGCTGTTTAGAATCTTTTAGTCAAAAAATCAATCCTTTAAACAAAAAGTCATTACTGATGCTTTTTTAGAAAGATGATGAACATTTTTTTTAAGAAATTGCAGAATAATATCACTCTCCATTTCTGAGTTATAATGATTTTTTTTTTATTTTGAGGGGACATTTGACTTTTTGTGTAAATTCTAGGGGGCCATTATATTTTCCAATGTCAATGGGAAATTCTTTTGCAACAATTTTTTTCAAAGTCATAAATTAAAATTTCACTTGGCTTAGCCATTTAATTGATTAAAGTACGGCCCAAAAATTTTTAACTGACAAAATCTATAGGTTTTGTTTTATGAACCAGTAATTTGTAATTTTATGGAAATTATTGAGATTTTTTAAAGTTTTTTTATGGTCGCACAGTTATTATAAAAAAGCCAAATTCAAACTATTTGTATTTTCTAAAGCTGCTTGCTCACTTACCCACCCAATGGGAAAAATTTAGGTGCTGCATTAATAAGTTACCTGAAATGAGAGAAAAAAAAAACAGAATTATAAGCGAATTTTTTTAATTTTCTTATATAAATAAAGTAACTAAAAAACGCTAAAACAGAAAACAGATTTTTGCGAAATGTGGTGTCGTTTCTTATATTAACTTAATGGTCCAAAAACTATTAGTAGTAAAATTTGTTTCCTCATTTTAATGAATAAAAACTACGAATAATGAAAAAATGTATGTAAGTCACGTTTTACACTCAAATCTAAGAACGTTGTGCACCTAATTTCATAAAAATAAGAACATAAAAATTGTTTTTCAATTTTTTTTTTGTTTCAAAGGTTATTATGTATAATACAATTGCTCAGTATTTAAACCATAAATATGTTTTTAGACTTTCGAATTTATTACACTTACTGTAAGCGAACTTATTTTTTTGTTTTACTGTAGGTAGTGCAACTTACGATTATTCATTTGATTTTTTTTTTTTTTTTTTGGTGATGCACTTAAAAAACTTATTGTTATACAGAAATGCCTTCGATTTTCAAAACGCAATTTGTATCTTACAATTTATATCGGTGTTTAAAATTCTCTTAAGTTTTGGTCAAGTATCAAATTAACGTTTTTACCTGCCTTACCGCCGTTATTTTACTTTCAAGTTTTTTTGCTCTTCTAGCAACACACAAAAATAACCATTATTCAAAGAATGAAACCCAAATTAGCTACACTTTCAACCCTAAAGCTTGAAAAGCTAAGCAGCGATACCTTCCCTCACCACTTGCAGTATTGTGGTAAATCTATCTCTCTCCCTGTCTCGTGTTCTCGCCATTCCAATTTGCCTTCATTTACAACATGCCACCTTGTCACCGATTAAACTGAAAATTGGAACAAATGCCGGCATTGTCCGTCATTGAGTCGCTGATAATAAAAATCGAACAAACAAACAAACAAAAAAAACGTTGACCTGCTTTAATTTTAGTTATTGCCTGCTTTGTTGTCAAGTTTTTTCTCTCTCTCTTTCTCTTTCGTTTCTTCAGGCTGTCCAGATTATTATTTTTTTTTTTTGCGGCTGCTCTTGTCTCATTATATTTTGGTCATAATCGACGTATCGCCAAACGTTTTATTTCACTTTGAGCAGCCAGCAACAACAAAAATAATGACAACGGGAATAAAAAACCCAACAACAACAATAACAATGAATGAAGCATGCATGGCATCTGGCAGCATAATGGACCTTACCATAAATGTACGTGTTCGAAAATGAAAAATTTTTGATATGATATGCGAAAAAAAATATGAATGTAAAATATTGCGGTCACCGAGTGGCGATTTTTAACATATTTTTATTGGAGCATTTTGTTTATTTATTTATTTATTATTATAGAGAAAATGAATACAAATAAGAACTAAGTTATTTTACATTATAATAAACAGGATTGGACATGGGCGTCCGCAGGATATGTTCTAGGGGCTATCAGAATGAAGGGAATCTAGAATGAACTAAAGGGAATCTAGAATGAACATAAACAAAATGTAACCTATATAATGCTATTTACTAGGATTTTTGGTACTAATTTTGTAAACATGATACGCATACTACACCGGTTGACACACGCTTGTACGCATAAAAAAAGCTAAAATATTTTAAAGATGGTGTAAAGATCTTTCTCGTATCATGTACGAAATATTTTAAAATTGTATTTAGTTTTTTTTTTTGTCATGTAATACATTTCAGTAATTTTTTGCCAAAGCATATATTCTTAATAATTTAATAAATTAAATACTGTGAGGCATATATCCTTACATGAAATCGCATTAATAACTATTGAGATCCCATGTTTACAACTTTTAAAATAAGAATACAAACATTTCCTTATTTTAAAGAAAATTTTGTTTTGTTGGAAAACTGAAAAAACAAACTAAACTTTCTTGGAAGGAACGGATTAAAATTTTTCAGGTGTGGATTTAGGAGGTCAAAATCCATATAATTCGCAAAATTTGAAAATTTGAGTTTTCGCTATTCTTGAAATGTTCCCCGCATGCTAAGGGAGATATTTTTCACCGGATCTCACACCGCATTGACACAAATCTACTTATTTCTTTTTCCAACATGAATCAGTTCTAGCAGCTTGAAAGTTACTACGAGTACGGAAACATACATATGGGCATTTTCATAGGAAAGTCTACCGTGACCAAAAAATTAAAACTGTAACGATTGCAATTATTGTCATTATATAGTTTCACTCTTTGTCATATTATTTAAATATTCAAATACTTTACTTTACATTACTTTAAAATACTTTTAAAATATAATTTGTATTTCAATGAAAATTATTTAAGATATTTGTCAAAAGTATGAATAAATTATTCATTACGATAGAAAATATTGAAAAGGAAAGATTTTTTTCTTTAGCGAAAGGCATCCTTATTAATCGTACGATCCTTATTAAAAAAAGACTATTACGCGAGTAAACTGGTACTGACGCTTTCGCTATCTTACCAAGTCCCTTGCTACAAAACTTATTAAAAACTTATTGTTTTATGACATTATCTAAGAGAAACATTTTAATTTTATTAATTTAAGCAATTTGTACATTAAATTATTAACCATGATGATCAAATCGTCTGCACTATTTCACAAATGTAGTTTCTCTTTTTCGTAAATGTTTAGTAAATGTTTCGTAAACATTTTTGTTTTAGTGAAAATGGAAGGCATTGGCTAAAGATAATGAAAAAAAGGTTGATGCAAGGAAAGGAAAATATACTGAATTTGTTCTTAATTATTAAATTACATAATTACTTAACTACCTACATAATTACTTAATTACGCAATTTAATTTCAATGAAAAAATATGTCGCGTGTTAGATGTAGCGTGCTAAATTATACCCAAACTTAAAAAAAAACAACTATGGTAACTATTTCAACATGACAGCTATCATTGGAAGGATACATTAATCCATTTAAGTTTTCAAAGTTAATTGCTTTGAAATTTGATGTTACGTTTCGCAGATTTCTGAATTTTTAGATGCAGTTGAAAACGAGTTCCATTTTTTGTCGCGTGCTAGATCGTATGTTTATTGCTAATACATTGAAAACATAAAATCTGCGGAACCTACATTTTTTACTAAACATATTGCTACGAAAATGCTATCGTAAAATAAAAAAAATTTCTTAATTTTCTTCAGTTTTTGCACCTCAAAGGCGTACGAATGGCGTGCTTGACCGTGGAAATGCCCATATTATTTAAATGATTAAATAAATTTATTTCTTTTAATTCAAAACGTATGATTAAATAACTAAAGAGGTACATGTATATTAGATTTGTTTTGGGTTTAATACATTTTCTTAACATAATCCAGAACCTCTCTGCGAGGTTTGATTCTGAATCCTGGTTTAATATAAGCACGTGACGCGAAAAAAGTCCAGAAAATTCTCGAACTGGGTGAGCGCCGCTATATAACGTGAATTTTAAGAAATAAAAATGGTTGTTTCAAATCGAGTTTCTTTTTCACGCTTATGTCATAAAAAACTTTTGACTATAGCAAATTCTAATGTAAAATCGTTTGCTTAATATGATATAAAATTTTTCAAAAATAATTCCTTGATCCAAAATTGGCCTACTTTGTTAAATTTCTAAATTTAAATGCTGCAGGGTTTTTTTTAAACTTTATTAAGCTTAGGAAAAATTTTAAAAAAACCAAATGGGATCATCTTTTTGATAGAAAAACAAGTAGACTTTTTGGAAAACATTAATTTTTTATTAGATTTTTTTACTTTGTCTTCTGCTTGCTTACAATGACTTTATAACATAAATTTGCTTATCGTCAAAGTTTATATCTATTATTGAATTAAATGCCCCTTGTTATCTGTTGCTACGAAGAATGATCTTCGACTAATAAGGGATATCATTCCTTAACATTCGTCAATTTCTCGTAGGAATAACTTCATAATTTCTTTCATTACATTCATTGTATTTACTAAAAAATTGACCGAACGCATTATTCGTAGAAGGTACGAAGTTTTAGTTGAGTTTAAAAATTTTACAACTGAAATCGTTCAGACTGGCTTGTCGAACAACTACCGAATATATGGAAATGTGTGATTGCAAGGTGGCCGTAGCTTACTGGAAGAGTACGTGGCCCATAAGCTAAAGAACCGCGGTTCAAACCCCAGCTAAACAGAAGGGTTTTTTTCTTAACTAGGTTTTAGGATCATTCGTAAAAGAAAACAAAAAGAAGGCGCACAAAAATTGACAAAAATGTATGTGAATCACTTTTTACTAGAGAGCATATAAGAATCTTTTAATATTTTTTCTTCTTTTGCCGTTTTCCAGTGACACACTACTCGAAACACTTTGGGGTCAAGCAGCTTAAAAAAGTTTGTGTGGGTTGATAACGTATTGCTTTATATCCTAACTTCTGAGATAGTATTTGCTAAATTTAAAAACAGTTCAACAGAACTGTACTTTGTAAAAGTATGAAATTTAAGCTTTTAGAAATAATTAAAGTTAATGTAAATAAATCTATAAGTTAAATTAAAATTACTCAAAGTTTTGCAAAAATACAAAATTTTTTCGATTTAGCAGTTTCTTATTTTATGTATTGATCTTTAATACCTATGAATACATTAAAATGTGCGTATAAATAATAAATAGTTCGCAAATAATAATAAACTATGGAAGTATGAATTTATAGAAAATATCCTTGCACTTATAGTTTTAAAAGTTTGAAGGCAATTATACTGCGAGTATTTTGTGAACAAATATTAGGGTTATTTTTAAAAAGAATAGTTCAAAAGCGTCTGGATTTTCCCATTAAAATATGTGGTTTTGATTGCAGATTTTTTTTAAAAAAGCAGCTTTAAAAAAGACTTGCATTTGTCATACATTTTGTGGGCGCTCTTACATAAAGGACCTTTACTAAAGGTAGTATAACATTTTGTCAGAAACACAAACATCTTGTAATTCGGTGTATCGGATGCAAATAAAAATTTTGTCTATGACTTATTCTACGATATCGTTGTTCTTATATTGACAATAACGCTTATAAAAGTGTAAAAACTAGGGACCGTAACGGTTATGATTTTTTTCAAAAAAATCAACAAATAATCGTTATTTTTTGACTAATTTCATTTTAATCAAAAATAAAAGTTAAAATTTTACTTTTAGTTTTTCGATCAAAAATATAACTTAAAATTTGACTTTTATCTTTCTGATCAAAAATAAACGTTAAAATTTGATTTTTATTTTTCCGCTCAAAAAAGGAGATTAAAAATTTGAGAGATCTATTTCTTATTAACTACTATAAAAGTTTTAATTTTCAAAACAATTAATAAAGTACATTTTTTATTCTTTATCAACTATATTCGTAACATTTTTGCACATAGATAAAAACATTGCAATCGATCTTCATATCGTTACATTGCATCGCTTAGTTGCTTATCATTGCACGTTCTGTTTTCATTTATTTTACAAACCACTGGACCAGAGACTGCAAGCAGAGGTTTGGAATTAAAATATGACTTTACATTTAGATCGAAAAATAAAAGTAAACATTTTAACTGTTATTTTTGATCGAAAAATAAAACTCAAATTTTAACTTTAATATTTGATCGAGAAAATTTAAGTCAAATTTTACTTTCATTTTTCTAATCAAAAAATAAAAGCTAAAATTTGACTTTAGATTTTGAATTGAAAAAAATTGAAATTAAAATTTTCGTTTATATTTTTGATCGAAAAAATAAAAGTTTTTTGATCACACAAATAAAAGTCAAATTTTAACTTGTACTTTTGATCAAAATTAAATTGGTCGCAAAATAGCGATTATTTAATGACTTTTTAAAAAAATCAAAAAAATTAAAAATCAGTAAAGATTATTATTCCTTAGCCATCAAGCATCACATTGCTATATTCGAATATCGAAGAGACTTACTCTTTCCATTTGTCTTTTTGAATAGAAATTTCGAAAATAGCTGCTATTTTCGGTCCTTCGGTCCTACACACATTTTTTCAATAAAACACACATTTATTAAATCCTAGTATCACCTGTGGTCGAAACTCGATCAACTTTCTGAAATTTCAATCGCTTTTCTCATTTTGAGGCATTGACCTTGCCTCAAGGAAATGTGTTATACTAAGAAAATCTTAAGAATTCGAGAGAAAGCAACAGTTTTCGAGATATCGTCATAACTTTTATATCAAAATTTTTCAGAATTTACTATTTGTAAAATAAAAAATGTATTATTAAAAATGCTTATTGTAAGGGTATCCGTAAGAGATAGTAAAAAATGTCTTTCCTACATTGTATTAATATCTAAAACTTCTAGGTTTTACTTCAGAAATATTCTTTCAATGGTCATATTTCAGGTCAAAGATCACATAACTATTCGGTGTACTTCTTCTCCCTACTCTAATTTATTAAAACAAAATTATCAAAATCGGTTCAGAAACACGGAAGAACTGTTTCTCATACGCCTATTTTTATATACAACGAAATGGCTTAAAACATAGATTTGTGTATATAACTTTGGAGTGTTTTGCAATATTTTAAAATTTTTTTCACAGAAATTATTTTTTAAGCTATAGGACTTAGTAGAAAATATAAAAACAACGTTTTGAAAAATTTAATTTTCATCAAAAAAATCATAGGGGGTTGCTCATGATTTTCGATGATAAAAACTGTTTTTGCATTATGTGTCAAAATGAAGCAATTTTTGCTAATAAATGATATGTCATATGAGAGAGTGTGAAAAAAGAAAATTGCATAAGAAAAAAAAATTACAACAACAAAAACGTTTGGCCTATTTTTTGAGCAAAAACTGAATATTTTAGAGGCATTTTTAAAACCATATAAAACATTGAATTGGTGAGATAACAGTAAATCTTTTTTTATCTCTCCAAAGTCAATTAATTGATCTTTCATCCAAAGAAAATTTGATGAAAATCTATTGAAAAGCTTGATTCGCGGCCGGCGCATAAGCTTTTAGTTGCCTTTAACAATGCTGCTCGCTACGTTTATGGCCTAAGGAAATATGACCATGTAACTATGTTTTCGAAACAATTACTTTGAAGAGGCCTATTAAATCATCTCGAAGCAAGAAGCTGTGTGTTCCTGCATAGAACAATTATCACACAGAGCCCTAGCTACTTGTTCGAAAAACTATATTTTTGTAGATCTAGCAGAGGCATGAACATTTTAATTCCCAGATATAATTTCATCAACTCCAGTAGATTTTTTTTTGTAAGCGCAATCAGATAGTGGAATTCTTTACCCACAAATATTAAAAATATTACTAATAGAAATACCTTTAAGCATTTAGTTTTTGAACACTTTTCTTAAAAACCTAATATTTCTTTTTATGCTTCTCTCCTTTAGCTTCCATTCTTTTGTTTTATTCTCATGATTAACTTTGAAGTGCTTTACATTATGTTATACAGTTTTAATTGTTATTAATTCTTAAATACTATATTGTCTTTTTAACATGTACAACATAAATTTTGATGTTAGTTTAAGTTAGTTTTAGTTAGTTTTAGTTAGTTTTATAATATATAATGTTGGTATTTCCGTCATCTATGTGGCATTCAAAAGATTTAATCTTATTTGTCAACAATATAACCCAAATACAAATACAAAAAATACAAAAATGGCCAAGATATTTGCTTGCAAAATCAAAACTTGAAATTTCAATCGTTTTTTCTCATTCTGAGGCTATGACCCTGCTTCAAGGAAATACATTGTACTGAGAAAATCTACATTTTTTGAGATATCTCAATAGTTTTGATGTCATTATATCGGGAAATTTTTTAACATATTATCCGAGAAAAATACGCCGCATATTAACATATTATCCACAAGGAATACGCACCCGGGGCGTTTCTAGACATCTCAGGTGCATTGAACAATGTATCAACCATCGCAATCCTTAGTGGATTACGTGCAATAGAGGCACCACCAGCAATAAATCTATGGTTAGACAAGTTGCTTAGCTGCAGGAAGATCTGCCACTACTATGGAATCTTGTAGTTTATGAACTACTCGAAAAGTTCGCAGGTAGAGCTCCGAGCATAACTGCCTATGCAGACGACATAAGCATAATTATAGTAGGGAAATGTCTATCAACAGCAAGCTCCATAATGGAGAGCACACTCAAAGATGTACTTAGATGGTCAAATTCAGTCGGTCTTAGTATTAACGCAGAGAAAACGGATCTGGTTCTGTTCACGAAAATGTAACCTATCCGAGAAAAATATTACCAATAGAGCTTTCGTATACCGTTATATTTCTGAACCAACGTCGTTTCATACAAAAATACGTTGTACTGAAAACATCTATAGTTTTCGAGCTATCACAATAATTTTCATATCAAAATAACGGAAATTTTTCATAATTTGCTATTTGTAAGAAATTTCACCACCACAATATATATTCACACTTTTAACATAAAAAAATGCTTAATGTAGGGTATCCTTAAGAGATGGCGCAAAATGTCGGAAGTATTTTTCGCACACCTTATCAATGTTTGAAACTCCTTGTTGCATTACATTCTTCCATCTACTACAATTTAGCTTTTATTAAATAAATGCTCTTTTCACGCTCATATTTCAGGTCGAAGGTCGCCAATCTAAAATGTAATCATGCTGTGCAGCCAGATCTTTCATTTGATACCTCATTCATCATTCTACCTCTTCCTAGCCCTGAGATTCCTTACTAAAAATGATACAAACTTTCAACGTTAATATTTCGGGTCAGAGGTCATAAATTTAAAATCTAAAATAATGATACCTTTCGAATGATATAAGTTTCATTGCCCTTATTCTAAAATTAATATCGAAAAAGTGTATGACAACATTTGATGTGTGCCTATTAATATATAAGATTTCTGAACAGCAATCCTGAATATAAGCAATGCTACTCTGAATATTGTTTATTAGACAATATTTAGGATTCATTGAAATCTGTATTTATCAAATTTTCACATTTTCATTTTTCTTCTAAACTACTTTGTTTGATTTCAATTCTATATTAACTCCTCTCCCATCGCATTCTACCTTAATGCTTAATGTTTTAATTTTGTCACTTAACTGCAAAACTAAAATAGAGCAAGCCTCTGAAAAAAAACCAAACGAGTCCAGATCAAATCCGCAAATATTTGCAGGAATTTAAGTTGCAGTTTCTTTTTGTCCAAAATACGACAGTGTGTGCTTAGCTGCTGGCACCAATGCGACTGCAAGTCACACAACATGGGTGGAAAAGTAGCCAAAAATAAAGCTGTGTTGATAAAAAAAAAAATTTGCTCAGTTGAGCCAATAAAGAAAAAGGCAAATAAAGCTTAATAATGCAGTGAGCTAAGATAGAAAAACAAGAGCAAATATTGAAAAATAGAGTTAAATCGGATTAAGCCATTCGCCACCCACGCTAACAACAGTTAATAAATATTTGGACTTAATTTTTTTGGTATGTTGTGGCTAATGTGTGGTGTTTTACTTTTTTTTATTTTTTTTTTTTTTTTTGTTTAGTTTAGACTGGGTTTTAAAGGATCAGTGAAAGCAGGTTAAATGCAAAAAATGTGGCTGCTACTTTGTCAGCAATGCATTTGTTGTAAGTATGTTTTTTTGACTGTTTTTTTGGTTTGTTTGTTGGTTGACAATGTTGTCGTGAATGGGTTATGTTTGACAAAAAATGCCGTTTATGTGAATAAAAAAAAACACTTCGGTAAGCTTTTTGCAAGACATAATCTGGTGAAATTTATCAGTTAATTTGGTAAAAATTTAGTTTTATGCTGTTATTTGCTTATGCTTTAGTTTATAGAGAGGTATTCTGCCGCTGACGGGCAAAAGCTTTCTCTGCCACCATGATTTGCTTTGCTTATGCTTAAAGCATAGAAGGCTTTTTAGTAAGTTTTTGCTTGCTAGTGTTATGGTCCAGTTAGCCTCGCATGGCATAGCAGTGCATGGCTTAACAAGCGTCACATCGAAATCTGTTTAATAGGATTTGTGTGTATCTGATTATGCACAACATGGCAACGCATGGCAATGCTCAGATAAAAACAGAAATGCATCTCTGACTACATAGATAAACATGGAAGATCTATTTCATTTTAATATCTTTGTATTCTTCTATGTATTTGACGTTTTGGCAAAACAAATGTGAAGTTGTAAAATTGTTTGATCAAGTGCGGTTAATTTATTAAAATAAAATCGTTGTATTCTTGTTTTTGTTGTTATATTTTGACTATGTGACTAGGCGTTGCATAATCACCATTTATTTGGCTGTGTGCTAGCCGCTTATCTGCGTTGCATGCGCTGCTGTGCCATGCGAGGCCAACTGGGCCATTAGAATGCCGCTCATTGCTTTACTGCTGTCAACTTTTTAATATAGATTGATGTAAAAAAATTAATTTGTAGTATAAAATTTTATTTAAATACAAAAATGCTGTCTTCGCTGCAAGCAATTATGTTATAAACATTTACAGTCCTATTCTGAAAACTTGATAATAGTCAACCAGTATTTTTATTATTTGCTTGTGTTTGTTGTAATTTTTTATTTCAAAACAAAATTTTAAGATCAAAAAACAACATTTTTTAATGAAATTGCAATATCTGAAAAGCAGTTGACAATTTTTATCAACATTATTTTTGCGCTTCAAATTTTGTTTTGAAATAAAAAAATTACAACAAACACAAACAAATAATAAAAATACTGGTTGACTATTATCAAATTTCCAGAATAGGGATGTTAGACTATTTTCATCTAGCATCAAACCAAACAAAAAAATTAAATAATTCCTTAACATTTTTTATAAAAGAAGCTTTAAATACATTTTTTTAAGTACTCAGTACTTTAATGCTGTAAAAAAAAGGTTTTTCATGCCTTGAGTCCCAAATTTTTATTTTTCCTTAATGAAGTGAAATTTGTGCTTATTAAGTTATCTTTGCTTTTAGAAAAAGATACACTAAAATATATATGCAACTCTATGTATATTAAAACAAAAAACAAAACTAAAATAACAACAAGAAAAAAAAACAATTGCAATAAAACCATTCCGCTAGCTAAATGTGAGGGCCATTGATATCAGGTAATTACGAGAGGGCCATAAAAGTGGCCATGCAAAGAAAGAAAAGCAAAACTGTTTTAAAACGTGACTTTTAGGAAAATTATATAGCATAGCACACAAAAACTAAACTCTGCCAAACACAAATTAACTTTGCCTGCATGCTGCTGCTGTTGCTTCTTTGAAGAATTTTCACAATTTCCAACCATTTCGTGTGCTCTCCATTCATTGAATAACGATTCACTTCGATAGCGGAAAAACCAAAATTAAAAAAAAACCAAACGAGTGACCCAATAAATATGCACACACTGAAGGAAACAAAAAAAAACACGAAAAAAAGTCATGAAATAACAAAAGCAACAATTGATAGTCTAAATGACAGTAGAAAAAAGTGGCGCGTGAAAAATGGGAAAAATCATTGCATGTCACACATGAGAAAATAAAATGAATAAATGCTATTTTCTGAGGAAAAACAAAGCTGCGGGACATTTTTGACTTTGACACTGACATTTTAGTTTTGAAAAATAGGCAACTAAATTAGAATTTTCATGGGAAGTAAGAACTAGAGCTGGAAAGATTTGAGCTGGCAAAAAGAGCGTAATTCATTGAAAAGTTCAAATAAATCAAGAAAATACTGTAGAATTACTGAAATTTGCCCAAATCAGGTCACTCCCATAGATTTTGAGACTTGAACTAATCATAAATCTTTTAAAGTAAAATCGCCCAACTGCAAGCTTTATAAAAATTAGATGCTTAAATCTTATTTATAAGACATTTTAATGCGCCAATAATAATCATAATCATCACCAACATCATAATCATAAGATTCATTATCATCATCATCATCAGCATCATCATTCATCACTTTATCAAGTCACTGGATTGTCCAAACATGCGCAACAAATTTTCACCACTTAACAGTAGTGCATTTTTTATGCCATGCAACGACGCACAGTGGGACCACACAGATTGATTTTCAGGTCAAAAAATTTGAGCTTAAGAAAAATGTTTGTCAGTGCTCACATTTGAAATATAATATTGTTATCTATTTTCACAATTTTTATTTAAAAAATTTTCACTAAAAACCACGGTTCAAGTTTGAACAGCTATGAAAAATTAGAGCTTGCAAAAGAATTTTTACTTAAATTTTTTTGATTATAATTTTTATAATTGGTTTCAATTATCCATCATATATCTGACCAAATTTCCAATTGTCTGCAATTTTCATTGAAAGTTTAAATTTTTTAAAAAATCAATACTTTTAATTTTAAATTTAAGCCAAAAATACGACAAATTTTTTCTTTCATAGTTCAACTATCGATCTGTTCAGATTTAAGATTTTCAATTCGTATTTCTTACAACTTTCATTGAAAATGTCTACTACTAAAAGTCAAGTTTTTCAAGTAATAATTTAAACTTAATTTTATTTTTTAGCAAGTGTTCCTGATTGAATTATCTATCAATCTATTTGGTCGTATTAAAGATTTTTGTTCTTCCTATTTATAACTATTTTTAATAAAAACTTACATTTTAATTAAAAATCAAGTTATTTAAGTTAAAATTTAACTTAAGTTACGGAAAATTTGTAGCTAAATTGAGTTCGTGGTTCATTCGTCAATCAACCACTACACTATTGGAAATTTTTCAGATTTTCTGGCAATTCTGAAATTCAAAAATTACAAATGCTCTTTTCAAATTTTGTTGCTTACTATCCGATATAGAATTTATTAAAACCCGAGAATGTGCACTTTATTTTTGTCAAAATCCAATTACTATTGGCTAATGAGCTTTGAAAGTAACTTCACTCGATCAAACTGACGAAATTTAAAACACTTGTTTTTAAGCATAATTTTTAGGTACAATTTATAAAGTGAAATAAAATATTTATTGAAGCAAAAAACTATGAATTATAGTGTAAATAGTAAGTACTATATTTTCGTACAAACCAAAGTCCAATAAATTTAAACAGTTTTTAGAAAATCGCGTTTTGTGTTGAAGTCTTGAAAAAAAAATATTTTTTTATAAACTTTGGGTAAGCCTAAAAAATTTTGGTTAACTTTGGTCAACCTTCAGTACGCACAAATATTAAAGTTATAATATAGTTTAACTTTGCTATTAATATTACGGTGCACTTTTTTGCATTTTTTGAGAAAATTTCTTTTTTCTGAGGCAACCTCTACGTACAAAATTTTGAACTTTCTGATGTTTGGATCAGCCAATACAGTAAAAATTATGTTGTTAACAGTTTTCTGTTATCAAAAATTTATTATATAAAAGTACTAAAAAATTTACAAGACAAGGTCCGTATTTTTTGCAAAAATTTGGCAAAAACATACAAAAACTGTAAAAGTCTTAAAAACTTAAAAAAACTGCAGAATAGCTCACATGTAATTTCGAAATATCGAAAGAGGAGAGAGAAAATTTGCGTCTGAAATGGGACTTCCAAAGTTATATTTTTTTGCAAAAATTGAAAAGAAGTAAGAGAAAGAAGGAACAGAAGTAACATCAATTTATTATTCGCTTAGGAGTAACTTCGACGCGTAAACGGGGGGAATAGGACACAATACAACACCTTTTGAATTGCCTAATAAATTATTTTAAAAAAACGTACTCTAAAATTATAAGTAAGATTCATTTAAAAAGATACTTATTATTTTTTTTTCCTTTAAAACAACTGCACGGTTAAAAATCTTGGACCAAATTTAAATTTTTTTTTGGATTACATATAGGATAACACCAAAAAAATATACGTTTTTAATCCGTAAAAAGTTTAAAAAAAGACTTATAAATATCAACTTAAAATAAAAAATTTCATGATTTGAATACAAAGCCTCTGAAATGTTGGTCCAACACCTTATCAACTCGTTCAACTCTATTGTTAACAAGGTTTCGCTTATTTTGCGTAATTACGAATGCAAGTAAATTCCTTTCAGAAACGTGGGCTCGAGACCCAGTTAAATTAAACTAAAGTAGTAATACAAAAATAGTACTTTTAGGATTAAAAATTCCTTTAAACCAAAGTTAGGATTAAAAAGTAGTTTAAAATTTTTAACCGTGGAGTTGCTTAAAAGAAAAAAAATAACAAGTACCTTTTTAAAGAAATCTTACTTATAATGGTAGAATACGATTTTTTTAATTAAATATTCAAAAACCTTTTGAAGTCAAAATTCAATAAAAAAGTTTTTAAAGAAAAAAATGTAAAAAGGCTATATTTGGATTATCCTAAGAATTTTTTGTTTTACTTATTTATTTGTTACGAGTAGAACTTACATAATAATTATTATATACTTTTAATTATTATAAAAGTATTATATTATGTACTTACATAATAATAATTATAAGAAGATGCTAAAAAAATAAAGAATAATATACTACAAGATTGCTTAATATTAAAAGAATACTATATGAATGTGATGAGTTCAGATAGTTTCAGGAAATCAGTTTGACAGTCTTTAAGAATGTGCGTTACCGGCGTTGACATCTTATTACAAAAAAGGCAACCAGGCGCGGCCCTACCACGCAGGAAATGTTCATGAGAAAGAGACGTATGTCCCAGTCTGATTTGAGTGAAGTACTGAAATTTACCGAAGTACACAATTGAAAAATTGTGAAAAGTAGGATATGAGTGAAAAAGTAAGATATTGTCCCACTGTGTGGCGTTCTGCAGCCTCCGCTGCGCAGCTACGGAACTTTTATGGTAATTTATGTGTCTGATATGAGTAAAAAAAAGAGAGAAAAAATCTACAGAAATCTAAAATACCTTCTTTGCTGCAGGAAACAACAACAACAACAAAAACACAAAGCAACGAAATATGGCAGACCAGGCAAAAATGCCGAAAATCATTTATCACATTGCTGCAGGAAAGTTCTGCGCAAAGTGCTACACACAGTGTTGTTGCATGGCGGTCACTAAAATGGGTCTCCAAAGATAAAAGTATAAATATCGATAAAACAAGCCGGAGTAGTGTTAAAACAAAGGCAAAAAGTAACGAGGCTAAAACGAGTCAAGAAAAAAACGTTGCAACAAACTTCAAGCAGCAGAAAGTTGCTCAAATAAGGGGGTCAAAAGCAAGAGCTAAAGTGTAGCAACAACAACAACAAACAACAAAATTAATATCACAAAATGCAGAAATGCGGATATGTAGCAAAATGTGAGCATTTTGAGAAACAACATAATACACTGTGGCACATTTAAATGCTTGCAAAGACACTTGACCTTGAGCTTTTAAGCTTATTCCTGCAGCATAAACAGTTTCCACAATCATGCAAAAACCTTTTCGGACAGGAAAGTAAGTTTAAGGCACTCAATAAAAATCCGTTTTGAATCATTTGCCGGATTAAAGTGCTTCTCAAAAAACACCTTTTTTCTGTTCTGGAATAGTAAATTTGTGACTTTTTCGAAAAATTACCAATCTCAATTCTTATTTTTGAACAGAAAAGAAAAAAGACACAGTTTCTATAGTATCGTAGGTATATGTACGTAGAATTCCTTTTTATACAGTAATAAAGAAATATTCGGTTTTTTTCATTTAATTTTTAAAAATATTTTAAAGCATTTCATCTTCTAAATAAAAATTATTTAAAAACAATTTTGTTTAGGATAATAATGTTTCGTTTGATATTTTTATTGATTAATTTGTTGTTCTTGTTTATTTTTATGTTGGGAGCTATTTCGGAAAAATATGAATTATTTTTTCCCTATTAAAGAGCATATATATGTATATTTTAAAAATATCTTAACATTTAAACTTTAGTTAAGAAAATATATTTTTAATACGGAAAAAATATAATGCATAATATAAATATTTCGATTTGATGGCAAATTTTATGGCAAAAAAGCGAAAAAAAATCACCAAAAAGGACATATGAAAATAAAGTGTAATATTGTATTGCAGTCTTGTAGGCAGAAGCTTAACATTTTGGTGCATAAATCGGCCTTTTATGATGTATAATTTGAGAGTTATGACGATAAACCTAAAAAAAGCAAGAAAAATCACAAAATATTTTTTAATCACACAAATGACATAAAATCATTGAAAATGATAATGTGGTGTAACATTTTGGTGCATAAATCGTTCTTGTAGGATGTATGGTTTGGGAGTTTGATGGAAAAACCAGATTTTTTGGCCTACTATAACTCCAAAAAGTGTTCTCTATCTCCTAAGCTAGAGGAGATACAGCAAAAAGCAATTCAACACAGAAAAAACCCACCTTAAGGACGATGCTATGGCGATTTTAATACTTGAATCGTCCTTTTCTGATATGTAGTTTGGATTTTATGGCAATATTTATGGCAAAAAAAATTCACCAAAAAGGACATATGAACATAAAGTGTTATATTATTTTAACAATTTTTCCAAGGATGCAGTCATGTAAACAGGACTTAGGATGCAGGCTGCGAAAATGTTTGAGTGCATAAATCGTTCTTTTATGCTGTATGGTTTGGGAGTTATGACGATAAACCTAAAAAAACAAGAAAAATCACAAAATATTTTTAAATCACACAAGTGACATAAAATCATCAAAAAAATCATGTTTCTAAGAATGCAGTTGTGTGGGAATTGTAATTGCAAACATTTTGGTGCATAAATCGTTCTTGTAAAATATATAGGTTGATAGTTATGACGAAAAAACAGATTTTTTGGCCTACTATAACTCCAAAAAGTGTTCTCTATGTCCTAAACTGGAGGAGATACAGCAAAAGGTATTTCAACAAAAAAAACCCGTCTTAAGACGATGCTATGGTGATCATTTTAATGCATGACTCGTTCTTTTCTGATATGTAGTTTGGATTTACTGGTAAATTTTATGGCGAAAAAGTGAAAAAATGTACCAAAAAGAACATATAGAAATAAAGTGTAATATTATATAAACAATTTTTCCAAGGATGCGATCATGTAGGCAGAGCCTTAATATACATTTTGGTGCATATATCGTCCTTTTATGATGTATGGTTTGGGAGTTATGACGAAAAAAGAAGAAAAATCACAAGTGACGTATAAATAAAATCATTGAAAAAATATTTTTTCTAAGAATGCAGTCATGTGGGTATTGCAATTACAAACATTTTGGTGCATAAATCGTTCTTTTGGAATGTATGGTTTGGGAGTTATGACGAAAAAACAGATTTTTTGGACTGCTATAACTCCAAAAAGTGTTCTCTATTTCCTAAACCAGAAGAGATACAGCAAAAAGCAAAAATATGCTATGGCGATCATTTTAATGCATAAATCGTCCTTTTTCAATATGTACTTTGGATTTAATGGTAAATTTTCTGTCGAAAAGGCGAGTTATGACGAAAAAACTAAATAAAACAAGAAAAACCACCACAAGTGACGTATAAAATAAAATCATTGAAAAATAAATATATTTTTCTAAGAATGCAGTCGTGTGGTTTTTGTAATTACAAACATTTTGGTGCATAAATCGTTAATAACAACAACACATTAATAACAACAACAACAACAAAGGCAGCTTAAAAACAAACGACACGATTGTGAATCAAACCAACAACCACACCAACAAACGCAACAACAATCATAACAACAAAAATAACATTAGCATAAGCAGCTACTGAAGCAGCTTGTGTATCACTTTTCTCATATTTTTTTTTTTGATTTTGCTATTTCGTGAGTTTATTAAGGAAGCGACAATACCCAAAACTATATAATCGTTTCATTCGTACTCTAACTTATATTCTGGCATATATTTTTTCTTTGTACACTTAATATTAAAGGCTGTAGGTATACCACAAAGTGTCAACTAAAATCCTTAAATGTGCTTGACAAAATTTGTGAAAATGACACCCATAAAAACCGTGCTGTAAGACGTAATTCTACGTCAAAAATGAAATGAAGCTCTTGGAAAGTGATTTTTATTTTGTGGACAACAAGTAACAAATATTTCGAACTTTCATTTTATATTATTATTAAAGATTAACTGATTAAAGATTTTTGAAATGAATCCCACACCCCCTAATTTTTTAGAAATGACTTCAATATTTCGGGCAGCAAAATCAATATTTAGCTGTGTATTTAATTTAATTGGACTTTACTGATTAATTAGATTAAACGTTGAAAACTATCTAGTTTTTTTGGGGATGTTTTATTTTTACAAGATGTTAGAATATTTTTCAACTCAGCAAACATTTTTGCGTAATATTTGCTACTACTATTTTGCACAATCCGTCAAACCTAGCCCAAGACTGTGCAACAGGAAATGCATGAGAGGCACACCCTTGTTGTATGTCCAAAATTGCCAAATTCAGCAGCTCAAAGCAACGACACACTGTGGGAAATTAATTCCCCCCCCCTCCGCCGATCCTCCACTCCCACACTTGAGCTTTCTTTTGAGTCACTACTCCTTCTTTTTTACTTTGCAAGTGCATGCAAATGGATTTTTCATTTAACATTTTATGGTATTTATTTTTTATTTTTCTTTTGGTTTTTCTATTAAATTTTTACAACTGGGTATTAACAATATTTTATATTTGTTGCTTTTACCACATTTGGCTGCATTGACAGCTGCTGCGGTGGCTGCTGTCATTCTATGTTAATATTTGTTTGTTTGTTTGTTTTGTTAAGTGGTGAAGGTGGGGGTTGGCAAGTTGTTTGGTGTTGTTGTTGTTGATGGAGTGTGGGCTGACACGCCTACAAGGTTTGCTTTGTTGACCATAGCTTGTTTTTGTTGTTGGTATTCTTGCAACATGTATTGTTTATTGCATATATTGTGCTAATATCAAGAAATGCAAACACACGCTTGCTTAAAAACTTTTGAAAAACTTCTGAACTAACTCTTAGAGTAGTTTGCTAAGAGCTTTTATGAGTTTTGTCAAATTTTTCTGGATTTTGTGATCTAAACTTTTTTAGTTATAAAGATAAGTGATCTTAAGTGATGATTCATTGCATATTTTGTTAATATATTTAGTGTGATGTGATGTTTCTAATGTGATATTTTGTATTTTAATGTTTGTTTTTTTAGGTACATAAAATGTTGTAAAGGAAAAAGTACTATGTACAAATAAATGCTTGTACTTCATTTATGAGGAAAATAAGTTTGTTTTTGGTAAACATTTAAAAATTCTAAAATCAATTTTAGTAAAATAGAAACCTGTTAAAATTCTAAACAAAGCAACAACAACGTTCAACATTTGAAGTCATTAAATCGTCGCGACAAACGACCACGATGACAACGACGACGCTGAGCTCGTGCGGCGCTTTACTCAGTATAGCACCTGAGTGCATTGTTGCTGCTTCTGACATTCATATTTTTGTTTTCCTCGACATTATTTTTATGGTTGTCAGTTTTAAGGGTTTCGTGTATTCGAGCAGGGTAACCAAAAAGCCGTGACAAATGGGCGTAAATGATTTCGTTTGTTTATCTTGAGATTTCATGGCTCTTTTTTTTCAATGTGCACATTTTTTGAGTAAACATTGGTTGTTGTGTAAAAACAATAGCTATAAAATTAAATATTTATTATGATAGAACTTTAATGTTAGGAAGCCATTTATTGTTAGCTCAAGTGTTTAGTTCAAGTGTTTTTAGTAGCTTGACGAAATGATTTTTATGACACAAATATATTACGACTATGTATTGAAAACATATAGTCATACATATGTACATATGTATATGTATAGATATAAATAGTGCTTAAGAAAATACTTAATATTTTCTTGAGGCCGAACAGCATATTCATGTTTGAATAGCATGTTTTATTTTTAAAATTTAAATTAATTTGTCTGACATTTTCTACTTCGTACAAAATAAGGTCTTGCAAAGCACTTGGAGCTTAAACAAGCGCTGATTGAGTGTTGACTGTAGAGCAAATTATTTGAGTGACAGGTTTTGAGCGACATTCTGCAACAGTTGGTCTCAGTGATAGATTGGCTGTCAGACAGCTTAGCAGACAGCTGTTTTATAAATTAGACAGCTGCTGAAAACTATTACCTTGCCACTTTTCCGCAACATTTGCTTTTTAATGCCTGCAGTACTGAAATTATAAACACTTTAATTGAGTGACTTTAAAATTACCATCATTGCAAGATTGCTTCAGTAAGCATAAAAAGGGAACAACACTTAAAACATAAAGCTACCTAAACCTTTTTAGACCAAAAAAACAGGGACCGCACCGGTTATGGTTTTTATAAAAAAAGTCCGATATTAACAGTTATCATTTAACTTTTATTATTCCCGGCAAAAATACTAGTTATTTTATGCCTTTTATTTTTTCGGGAAAAAATAACGGTTATTAATCAAAAGTATCAGTTATTTTTGCCACTTATTTTTAACTAATAACAGTTACTTTTAACTTTTATTTTATTAATCAAAAGTAGCAGTTATTTTTGCCACTTATTTTTAACTAATAACGGTTACTTTTAACTTTTATTTTATAAATCAAAAGTAGCAGCTATTTTGTGGCATTTTTTTTGGTCAAAAATATCAGGCAATTTGAATTTTTTTAAGGTCGATTGACCAATAAAGAAAATTTAATAAATTTTTTTCGTCTCATCAGCGCTCACAATTAGAGCTTTTAAACTTGTTATTGAATTTAAGAGTTTTTTATTCGGTCAAGCAGCCTTAGAAAAAATTTTGGCCGACAAATAAAAGGCACAAAATAACTGTTATTTTTGACCTAAAATTAAAAGTCAAAAGTAACAGTTATTTTTTCCCGAAAAAATAAAAGACAAAAAATAACAGTTAATTTTAATTTTTATAGTAACAGTCAAAAATTTAAAAGGAGTTTAATATTCGCGAAACTGCTTTCATAACGATCAAAATGGTATATTTAAAAAAGTCCACCGGCAAATTTTTCGTTGTGCCTTTTTCATCTGAAAATTGTAAAATAACTGTTATTTTCAGTTCGTGTGGAAGAAAGCTCTGCTGCAAAAGTATAACAAAACAAAAAAATGTTTAGTATAATTATTTAGCTCGTTTACAAAAAATAAGGCTATTTATAGTTTGCGTACGCAGGTCCGTAATTTTTGCGATTTGTTATTTTTACACCAACTTACAAGAGCGTCTTTTGCTTTGTTGTTGTTTTGCAAGCACACGCAAACACGCGTAACTAAAAGTAGCCCTTGTACGTGTTTTTTGCGCCACGTATTTTTATGCTTGTCTTCAGTCGCATAAAAAAAATCACAGGGTTGCATAATTATTGAATACTACAGTCCCATAGCGGGGTGCTCACAGTCTCAACAATAGCAAAAGCAATAAATACGTCTAGTTAAATGTACGCCTAAGCTGTGAATAGCCTTAATAATAAATAAATTTTACTGTCTTCTAGAAAAGTTATTTTTTTATACATAGGTACATATATACAAAAAAGATAAGATTTAGAAAAATTGTTGCTTTTGGCTACACTAAAAATATTGCTCTATTGATGCAGTTGTTGTAGACGTTGTTGTTGGCAACTGACACTCAAAATCCTTTTTCGTTTTACATTGCTATTTTTAGTACAACACAAAAATTGTGCAAATACAAGCGCGTCGGAATCGAATTTCATCTGGGGGGGCAGTACAAATGGGGGGGGGGGGAAGTACAAATGGTGGTGCAAAAAAAGTTCACCTAAATTTCTTCACATGAAACATGAAGAAGAGAGAAAGAAGAGGAAAATATATAATACAAAAATATTATCGTTGTAAAAAACTGATATTTTGAATAACTTTTCCTTTTAAATTGTTTATCTAGCTAAAAAAGTGGAGGGGCAACTGCCTACCTTTCCCCCCCGCTTCCGACGCCAATGTGCAAATAATTTTATAAAATGCACACACTCAAAAATAATTAAATAAACCAATCTCATATTTATTTAAGATCATAAGCTCAATTTTGACCGAACAACGGACGAACAGATGTCGAACAAGGTCCAAAAAGCGGTGTAGCAAATAATAATAATAATACTACAAATAATATTGTAATAAAAAAATCAGTAGTGCACACAAAAATAATTATATGAATAACCAAAGTGGATATTAATTTAGCTGGGCTGAATTTCTACTAAGCTCAAAAGTAAAAATATAACCAACCGAACAACGGCCGAACAGCGATGAAACACGGGCCCAACAAGGATGCAGCATGTTCTAAAAATATTGTTCTTTTATTACAGTTTTTGTCGTCGTTGATAGTGTTGTTGAAAAATGGCACTCAAAAACCCTTCTCTTTGCACTTTTGTTTAAGTAAAAAACAAGCAAAATAATAATGTTAAGCTGAATTCACTGATCACCTTCAGCATGTTTTGCAAGTTTTTTTATATGAAGTTTTCGCTCAGAGAGAAAACTTGCTGCACGATCTCAACTTAAATAATATTATTTTAAATCACAAAAACATGCTGAAGGTAATCAGTGAATCCAGCTTTGCTACTAAGAAAATTAGTCGTGCACACAAAAATAATTTAAATAACCAACCTGACATTATTTTAACTAGGCTGAGTTTCTACTTTATTCCTAAGTAGAAATATAACCGACCGAACAACGTCCGAACAGTTGTCAAACAAGGATGTATCATGGTTTAAAAGTAATTCTGAAAGAGAAATCGTTCAAACAGCGGCCGAACAAGGATATATCATGGTTTAAAAGTAATTCTGAAAGAGCAATCGTTCAAAGAGTGGCCGAACAAGAGTTGAACAGTGGTCGTTTTAAATGTTGACAACAACAAAAGTCTTTACTTCAAGCTTATGGAAAAAATAAGAACATATAAGCAAAAATAACACAAACATAACTCGATGTCTATAACAAAGGCATTCGAAACAACAAAATCAATCATATCGTCGAATTAAAATAAATTTCAAAGGATGTATTGCTTTGTTGTTATATGAAAAATTTTTAACGCCATATATACTTATGCTTATTTTTAACGCTGAGTGCCAGTTTTTGTATTTATATTACCAGAGGCAAGCTGGTTAATTATTGTGCAAACAACATAACAGATGAATTAACTAATCGTCATGATTGATAAATACATGCTTTATAAAAAATAAAAAAATAAACTGGCCATTTCAGACCTTGGAAGGACTTTGACCTAGCTTCTATTGATCAATTGTGTTGTGCGTGTTATTAAATGTTTTATAACAAATGACCGAGAACTGGACCTACGAGTTTAATGCCGACTCCGAACGGCTTATGTTCTCAAGAAGCTTAACATGGCAATTTTTACTCTCTGAGGTGTGTCATTGTCTGCAGAGAGGTGACGACCGAACAGAAAAATTAATTCAATTGAAAAAACTTTCTGTCTTAGCTGGAATTGAACCTGGGCTACCGCGGTTCTTTAGCTTAGAGGCCACGCACTCTACCCACTAGTCTACGGCCGCCACATGCTTTATAAAGTTAAGTTTAAATACACTGCTTTTACATTGTCAGTTTTTTTGCCATAAGTCTAGGCTGTAGACTATATTCCCAAGTAAAAATGTAACCGACCGAACAACGGCCGAACAGTGGTCAAACAAATTCAGTTTTAGTTTACAAGAAATAGAATTCCTTCTTCATGCGAATACGTAATTTGTCGTAATTTAATGCTTTTCAGAAATATTTTCTTGCAGCTCACTAACTGAATCTACTATCACTAAACAAATATGTTGTCTTCTTCACTTCCTTCTCTCAAACTTATAACTTGTATTCCATAGCATAAATATTTTTTTAAACTTCCATACATCTGACATTTAACACAGTATTTTTATATACTATTAATATCACTACCATTCTCCAATTATATTAATTTTTAATGTTGAATATTGAATATTAATTTTGGAATAGTTAATATTAAATATTTTAATTGTAATATTATCGATAATGGAGTTTGTAAAATAAAATTTAACTATACAAAAAACAATGGTGTAACATGGTCTAAAAATAATAATATTAGCAAAATCGATTGAATAGCGGCCGAACACGAATCAAGCAGTGACCTTTTTGAAAAAAATATTCTTTGAAAAGAAAATTTAATAAAATACCCAAGTTTTTGACTTCTGGCTTATGGCATTATAAAAATACCTATACACAAACAGTTATCGATGTCCATAACAAACGCATTCGAAACAACGAAATGATGCGAAGTGAAATTTTATTTAAAACATTTCTCAATGATATTTTAGTTCTGTACGTTTTTTTAAATAAATAGTTTTTTTCTTTTTTCTGTTTAAACTATACCTAAAAAACGAGTTGCTAGTGGTTTACAAAATTCTTCAAAAATATTTTTCATTACATTTTACTATCAGTAACTGCAAATTTTTTCAAAATTTTTGGCACCCTGATCCGATACAAAAAATTATTTGGTGGCTACAAATTTCTCAGAGAGAAAAATAACCATTGAATTGCAACAAAATCAAAATATGTCTCTAGATTTTAAACTCAAGAAGAAGCCGACAAGAAGAAGTGACAATTTTTCCTAAATAAATTCTATTGAAATAATACAAATTTAATTTAATACAAATAAGTGAATTTATTTTTTAATAAAATTTATAAGGTTTATCCATGAAAACAAGAATATTATCTGCATCTTAAATGAAAATTTTGTTCTGTAAAAACAGTTTTTGAAAAAAGATTGTTAAAGAATATTAAATGCATCTGAAATGAAAATTGTTTTCTGTAAAAACAGTTTATGAAAAAAGATTGTACAGACAATAATATCAAATTTGAATTTTCCTTATGATCTTAAGACGATTTCCCATTTAATAATTTTAACTAGGGTAACCTGTGGTATAAAAAAGATTTCCTTTAAAAATCGTAGAATAATATCGCAACAAAAACGCGTGAAAAGAAAACGATTAAGCAATGCGTGGCAGCTAGGATGATTACTTAAATAACTTAACGCTTTAATTAAATATTTTTATGATTCAAATTTCGAAAGAAAAATACCCCTATAAAATTGTGTAGAACATATATGATATTTAAAAACTTTATTCATAAAAATCAGCTCAAAACTTTTGGAATTTACCTGAAACAAAAAATGTTCACTTCAATTTTATATTGAACTATCATTGTTAGTCGATTTTTTTTCTGTAAAAGAGGGAACGAAAAAATGAGCGAAAAATAACGAAAATAAAATGGCAAAATATATATAATTATTTGATAAAGGCAATTCAATAAACTTAATAAAGACATCTTTAATAAGGATGCAAATCTTTTCTTCTAAAAAGATCTCACTAGAAATCTTAGAATATTAAAAAGTTTTGCTTAATAATAAAATTCACTAGGCTTTCCTTTAAAATATAAGCAAATAATAATTCGAAATTTATGCTTTTTAAATAAAACAAGGAAATAAAAAATACTTACAGAAAAAAATTCCGATTAAAAACTCACAGTCTGATTTCAAGATGATTTGCTATTTTATTAATTCATTAAGAAATTTCACATGGTAACAAGGTTTTCTTATTGATCTATGCTTTGCTGACTTTATTCACTTGTCAAATCGTAAAAAGTTTATAAAATGGCAACTTCTTAATAAATGTTATGTCATCCCAAAAATAAAAGTTGATGGTGAAAGTACTACGTATTTAATCTTATACTCAGATTTTTTTAATTTTTTCTGAAATCTACGCATTAAATCTTACAGATAAATGTTCGTCTTGGATGTGTTTGTTACAGCAATTCATATGCAAAAATTTTGGTTTTTCCAAATATAAGAGGCTATGTTACATCACAGTTGCATAATTTTTCATCACTAAAACATTTCGAGGTTCGAAAAACATTTCCATTTTTTTACAAATATTTCGATTCGAGCGTATTTCTTCTGATATACAAAAAAGTTTGATATATGAATAAATTCGAATATTTGATGTTCGGGAAAAGGTATTGATATTCGAATACATATTGGTATTTTAGTACGTTTCTCAAAGATTTTTTAATTTTTTTATACTAATGGTATTACATAAAAAAGTTAATTTGTTTGTATAAATTTGTACCAATTTTTGGGGTAAACTCGAAAAAAACTTGATAGGTTTTAATGAGAATTCCACTATTATGCATTTTTATATTCCTCAACGGACATGAGTTATATTATTGATAACATGATATTGTATCGCATTATTATATTTCAATGAGGAGATATCTAAGGTGCAAATAAGTCCACAGAAAATTGTTTTTATAAATTTTGTAGTGAAATTGAATTAAAAAAATTTAATCACTCAATAAATCATAAAAATAAAAGCAATTGAAACAATTTTGATAATAAAAGCAAAGATTTTAAAATGTTATCTTTTTTTTAAAGAAAAAGATCAAAGAGCCAAGGCATGCACCTTTTACAAAGTTTGGTCTTTGACCTGAAATAAAAGGGATAGATTATTTAGAGGAATTGATTGGAACCATACGTGAATTATGGCTGTGCGAATAATCGCTCAAGTTACAATCGCCCAAACCCAAAAATTAACAATCACCCAAAAAAAATTGGGCTTTTGTTCATAATGTACAATCGCCCATAAAAGTGATGAATAATCGCCCAAAACTGCGAACATTCGCCCAAATCGTGAAATGAATAATCACCCAAAAAATTTGTTCATTATGAACAATCGCCAAAAAAAAAAAAAACAAAACGAAAAATCGCCTAAACCCAAAATGAACAATCGCCCAAAAAATTTTGGCGGTTTTTGGGCGATTGCAACTTGGGCTATTATTCGCACAGCCGTTTTAGTCTATACGAATATTCACCCATGTTGCAATTGCCCAGTCCTTAAATGAACAATCATCCCAAAAAATTTGCCCTTGAACGGAATGTAGTTTTTAAAATTCCGTACAAGGGCAAACCATTTTACGGCCATAATGTCCATCCCGAATAAGACATAACCAAATGAACAATTGATCAAAAAATATTTTTGGGCAATTATTCAGTTTTCAAAATTTGAACAAACATTCATTATGAACAATCGCCCAAACTCAAAAGGAACAATCGCCCAAAAATTTAAACGTTTCTTTTTTGGACGATTATTCATTTCACAATTTGGGCGATTGTAACTTGGGCGAATATTACTAATACGGCTGTCTGAATAATCGCCCAAGTTACAAACGCCCAAATTGTGACATGAATAATCGCCCATAAAATTTGGGTGTTTGTTCATTATGAACAATCGCCCAAAAAGTGATGAACAATCGCCACAAACTGCAAACTTCCGCTAAAATCATGATATGAATGTTCGCCCAAAAAAATTTGGGCGTTTGTTCATAGTGTACAATCGCCCAAAACTGCGATGAACAATCGCCCAAAAATATTTTTGGGCTATTATTCATTCTTCAAAATTTGGGCGTTTGTTAGTTGTGAACAATCGCCCAAACCCAAAATGAACAATCGCCCAAAAATTTGAGCTGGTTTTTTTTGGCAATTGTTCATTTTCATTCTTTTGGGCAATTGTAACTTGGACGATTATTTGCACAGGCGTGAATTATTGATTAGGCGAAAACACCGTGAAAGACAATTTGAATTGCTTTTAACCGAGGCTAGTGTTATGCCTTAATCTTTTAAAAGAAACGAAGTTTTTTGAAACCTTATTAATTGATTTTGGGAAAAAAAGTACTTTGCAATAAAATAAATTTTTTGTAAAAACATGATTGTAGCAATTTTGGTTTAAAAAAGCTCGAAAACTAGAGGCATCAGAGTAATTCTGACCACGTTTTCGAATGCCGCACGTCGAAAATACTTGATAGAGTCTATAATAGATTCTGGGACTGAGGTTTGATAAAATTTTATCGGGCTGTCGATAATCAATCGAAGTTAAAAAAATTCCAAAAAGATGTCAGTCTATCTTAAAAAAATATTTAAAACTAAAATTGCTTCCATCATGTTTTTACAATAAGTTTTAACATCAGCAAAGTATTTTTTTCCGAATACTATTCAGTATTCTCATGTATTCTAAATACAATTCAATACTAAACTCCCAAACGATTTGTGGTGAAATTAGTGCCATGATATAAAATAAACAAGTTTTTCAACATCTTATCTATAACTTTCCAGAACAAAACCAATTTGTGTTTTGTTTAGCAGTTAAAGAAGAAGATATGAATAAAACCTTTATTAGATTTGATTACAAGAAAATCGTTCATGAGCATGAGTTTTATAGGCAAATGACTACCGGAAATCATTGAAAATTTGTACATTTATGTTTTGGTGTCGCATCATAAATTCACTTGACACATTTTGCTGACCAATATTTTTTTTTCTAATAAAAAAAAATATATCTTTTTTTACATTTCTGCTGTTTTGCTGTTAAAAACTCATCAATCTGAAGCCATTAAATGTGCCTTTAGATTTTCAATTAACTGTTTTTTAATGCTTAAGACTTAATTTTCCATTGTTTTCACAGCTTGAAGCCAATTGAAGGTTATTAAGTGAGTTTTAATGAGAATTCCACTATTATGCATTTTTATATTCCTCAACGGACATGAGTTATATTATTGATAACATGATATTGTATCGCATTATTATATTTCAATGAGGAGATATCTAAGGTGCAAATAAGTCCACAGAAAATTGTTTTTATAAATTTTGTAGTGAAATTGAATTAAAAAAATTTAATCACTCAATAAATCATAAAAATAAAAGCAATTGAAACAATTTTGATAATAAAAGCAAAGATTTTAAAATGTTATCTTTTTTTTAAAGAAAAAGATCAAAGAGCCAAGGCATGCACCTTTTACAAAGTTTGGTCTTTGACCTGAAATAAAAGGGATAGATTATTTAGAGGAATTGATTGGAACCATACGTGAATTATGGCTGTGCGAATAATCGCTCAAGTTACAATCGCCCAAACCCAAAAATTAACAATCACCCAAAAAAAATTGGGCTTTTGTTCATAATGTACAATCGCCCATAAAAGTGATGAATAATCGCCCAAAACTGCGAACATTCGCCCAAATCGTGAAATGAATAATCACCCAAAAAATTTGTTCATTATGAACAATCGCCAAAAAAAAAAAAAACAAAACGAAAAATCGCCTAAACCCAAAATGAACAATCGCCCAAAAAATTTTGGCGGTTTTTGGGCGATTGCAACTTGGGCTATTATTCGCACAGCCGTTTTAGTCTATACGAATATTCACCCATGTTGCAATTGCCCAGTCCTTAAATGAACAATCATCCCAAAAAATTTGCCCTTGAACGGAATGTAGTTTTTAAAATTCCGTACAAGGGCAAACCATTTTACGGCCATAATGTCCATCCCGAATAAGACATAACCAAATGAACAATTGATCAAAAAATATTTTTGGGCAATTATTCAGTTTTCAAAATTTGAACAAACATTCATTATGAACAATCGCCCAAACTCAAAAGGAACAATCGCCCAAAAATTTAAACGTTTCTTTTTTGGACGATTATTCATTTCACAATTTGGGCGATTGTAACTTGGGCGAATATTACTAATACGGCTGTCTGAATAATCGCCCAAGTTACAAACGCCCAAATTGTGACATGAATAATCGCCCATAAAATTTGGGTGTTTGTTCATTATGAACAATCGCCCAAAAAGTGATGAACAATCGCCACAAACTGCAAACTTCCGCTAAAATCATGATATGAATGTTCGCCCAAAAAAATTTGGGCGTTTGTTCATAGTGTACAATCGCCCAAAAATATTTTTGGGCTATTATTCATTCTTCAAAATTTGGGCGTTTGTTAGTTGTGAACAATCGCCCAAACCCAAAATGAACAATCGCCCAAAAATTTGAGCTGGTTTTTTTTGGCAATTGTTCATTTTCATTCTTTTGGGCAATTGTAACTTGGACGATTATTTGCACAGGCGTGAATTATTGATTAGGCGAAAACACCGTGAAAGACAATTTGAATTGCTTTTAACCGAGGCTAGTGTTATGCCTTAATCTTTTAAAAGAAACGAAGTTTTTTGAAACCTTATTAATTGATTTTGGGAAAAAAAGTACTTTGCAATAAAATAAATTTTTTGTAAAAACATGATTGTAGCAATTTTGGTTTAAAAAAGCTCGAAAACTAGAGGCATCAGAGTAATTCTGACCACGTTTTCGAATGCCGCACGTCGAAAATACTTGATAGAGTCTATAATAGATTCTGGGACTGAGGTTTGATAAAATTTTATCGGGCTGTCGATAATCAATCGAAGTTAAAAAAATTCCAAAAAGATGTCAGTCTATCTTAAAAAAATATTTAAAACTAAAATTGCTTCCATCATGTTTTTACAATAAGTTTTAACATCAGCAAAGTATTTTTTTCCGAATACTATTCAGTATTCTCATGTATTCTAAATACAATTCAATACTAAACTCCCAAACGATTTGTGGTGAAATTAGTGCCATGATATAAAATAAACAAGTTTTTCAACATCTTATCTATAACTTTCCAGAACAAAACCAATTTGTGTTTTGTTTAGCAGTTAAAGAAGAAGATATGAATAAAACCTTTATTAGATTTGATTACAAGAAAATCGTTCATGAGCATGAGTTTTATAGGCAAATGACTACCGGAAATCATTGAAAATTTGTACATTTATGTTTTGGTGTCGCATCATAAATTCACTTGACACATTTTGCTGACCAATATTTTTTTTTCTATTTTCTAATAAAAAAAAATATATCTTTTTTTACATTTCTGCTGTTTTGCTGTTAAAAACTCATCAATCTGAAGCCATTAAATGTGCCTTTAGATTTTCAATTAACTGTTTTTTAATGCTTAAGACTTAATTTTCCATTGTTTTCACAGCTGAAGGTTATTAAGTGACGCTTACAATACGACTTCAAAGAGATTAAAAATTTTGTATTCGTAAATTATAGAAAATGTGTTCAAAAAAAATTTTTGCAGCATCTTAATGCAGCGAAAGCCGGAACAATAAATGATATAAGGGTAAAGGGTCTTCAAGCTAATTTGGCAGCCACATCGAATGAGATTTAAAAGCTTCTATAGAGAAAAGTTTGATTTAATGCAGCGGAATAGTAAAGAAGTTAACGAAATTTTCTATAGCCAATGGCAATTTTAAGCTTCTTGATTTCCTCTAAACAAATTACTTTGAATAATTGTTTTTTTTTATAATACTATTATCTATGACTGTGTGGTTTTTTTACAAGAAAATTAAAAGTGTGACTACAAACCAAGGCTAATAGAAAAGGGAAAAAAGCTAAAAAATAAAAAGAAAGTTTTAAAGTAGCAACAGCTGAAGATGCGGGCTTCAGCTTTAAAACAATTAAAGGCAAGCGAGAACCAGAAGAAATTGAAGAAAAACTACAGTTCGAAAAAATACAAAAAAAAAACAATGCACCGCTACATACCCCGAGGAGCGTTCCAAAAAGCAATGCATCAAGCTGAGCTTGAACATTAACCATCACAACAACAAAACAGACAACAAATAAAAGTGTACAACAACCTTAGCTTTAACCAAAAATAAAATGAAAAAACTGGTGAAAATAAAACGGAAGAAGCTGTGTAGCAAGCAGTAAGATCAGGAAGACGCTGCTGCCTCTGCTGCTGCATCAAATGCAGAACAAGCAGAAAGCTTATATTTTTTACAAAAATTATTTCAATAAAAAAATGTGGGTCACGAGAGCGCACGAAAAGCAACATTGACAGCGCTATAACAAGAACACGGCAACAACAAAATGTAACCAAAATAAAGCAACAACAAAAACAGCATATCATTTAAGTTAATAAATAAAATACTGCTAAATTGCATGATGAAGTGTTAATTTCACAGACTGCTCAAAGCAGCTTCATAAAACAAAGCAGGAACAACAAAAGCAACACAACGACAACAACAACAACAACAACAACGACAACATTAAAAAGAAAAGGAAAATGTGCTAAATCTTGGTGGACACAAGAGCATCCGCCGTCACTTGCTTTCAATTCCTTGCACAGGCAAGAGGCATCACTTTGACCTCGACATTAAGTTTTGATGGTTGCTGTTGTTGTTGCTGCTGCCGCTTTGTATTGTGAAAGTTGAATGACCAAATTGAGAACAATATCAAACTTTTTTGTAGCATGCAACGAAAAGGAAATGTCACATATGGTCAGACGCAAAAAGTTGCTTGCAGCAAAAAAGAAAGAAAAAAACAAAAGACTTAAGCGACAAACTTGAACGCGAACTAGAGCGAATTGAGTGAGTGTCTGACAGGCATGACAACTGGTGGGGAATGGGCGGGCTTAAAAATGCAGTGAATTTAATAATTCATCTAATTTTTAATGATTATTGCGTGTAATTTAACATTTTATCTAATATTTGCATGGAATTTGGTTTTTCTGATGCAATATTCTTCGGAAAACATAAGAACAATTTATTTAACATTGGCAAAGAAATCCTTTTAGGCAAATACATTTTTTATTAATACATTTTTGTTGAAATTTTCATATTAATTCAAGCATTATAAAATTCTAAAAGAATGTGTTGGAATTATCACTAAACACAAACCATTGACATCAAAGTTGTTAATGATGGCATTTTGTTTTTAATTGCAATTGTAATTTTCAATGCTTGGGGAATGTCCTTATAATTTGGAATTTGTGAAACTATTACATCTGAAAGCATTTTCCAATCATGCTTTGAAAACGCTTGCAAATTAAACTTCAAGTAAACTTACTACAAGTATTATAAGAAGCTTACTTTTATCATGTTTCGATACAATTTTACAACAAGACTTTATTACGTAGACAAGTGGTTTTCAAAGCATGTTTGTAAAAAGCTTTAAATATTCTATTGTAGGTAAGCTAACTCCAAACACTATTACACAATGATGGATGGGGAAGGCGAAAAAAGTGTTTGCGCGTGCGCATATGAGTGTTTCTGTTAAAGATAGCATCAACAAATAAAACCATTAATAAACAAATTGTAGTGTTAGCGCCTAAAAGTAGGCTGTGTAGCGCTTTTAACTTGCCCATAAGAAACCCGAAATTTAAGCTAAACACGTTTTTAGAAAAGAAAAAAATCTGCAGTGTTTGTTGTTTCATGTTGTTTTTTGTTTCGTTTTTATTTTGTTGTTTATTTTTTTTTTTTTTTTTTTTGAGGCTATAACTTCTAATGTTATTGCTCTTGATTGTTGATGATTTCCTACAGGCGTTTATTTTTCGAGTTGCTTGTTGCTCATTTATTGCCATAATCACGTGATGGAAGGCAGACTAGCGCTCTTTAACACACAACGTGAGCACGCAATAAACTTTTATGATTCTGTTAAATTTATATTGAGTATTTATAGTTGTGGGAAACTCAAGCATGAAGGCTGCAAATATGGAATAGGTTTTTTTTAACTCTTGAAAATTTTGCAAAAATAATTTATTCTTCTATTTAACAAGAAATAACAATAGTTATTTTTTTAATATAAGCTGATTGAAATAACTGAAAATTGTTTGAAAACTAAAGTTTCTCAAAATTTTTGCTGAAAATCATACATTTTCTATGAATAAAGTAACAAAAGATTTCAAAAGCTTTGAAAAATTTTTGTGTTTGAAAACTTTTTATTAATTTTTTTTTTATGTTTTGGGAAAACTTAAGAAAAAAATTACATTTAAAGACAGTAAAAAAGTTTTTGTTGTGGTAAAATTTTTCTATTCACGATTTTTGAACATTCTCCAAAACACGGTTTTATTTAAAGCAAGAAATGAAAACAGTTTTTGATATTAAATAAAACAAAACTTCTGAAAATTTTCGAAGACTGTTAAAAATTAACGTGTTTTATATTTTTAAATAAAAATTATTCCTTTTTTATGAATAAGCTAAGCATGAAGGTTGCAAATATGATATTTTTTCAAAAGCTTTAAAAGCTTTTTGTGTGTGAAATCTTTTAAACCATGTTTTCAAGTACCTACATTTTAAGAAGAATTACTTTTTATTGCACAACATTAATTTTTTAGAAAATGTAACATTAAAGCATTTAATTACTTAGTAAAGCTCAATGCAAATTTTAATAGAAGTTGAAGGTTTTGTTTGCTGTGCAAATCATAGGCATGAAGGCTGAGAAAGGTTTTCAAAAGCTTTAAAAGCTTTTTTATGTGAAAACTTTTAAACCATATCTTTTATTTATATTTTGTGAAAAAGAAAAAAAAACATAAAATTTAAAGACAATGCAACATTGAAGCTTTTAAAGACTTAGTACAATACAAACTTAAATATAAATTTTATGTTTACTGTAAATAAGCATGAACTTTGCAAATAGGAGAAATTTGTTCAAAGCTTTCGAAAGCTTTATGTGTGTAAAAGCTTTTAAGCTATGTTTTAAATTGTGATTATACATTATATATGAACGATCTTGTAAAATCTTTTAAAGCTTTTGAAACCTTTTTCAATTTTGAAAGCTTCTCAGCCAAGCTTTTTAATTGTGTATTTTTAAAAAAATAATTTTAAGAAAATAAAACATTAACTTTTTTAAAACTTTGTTTTGTTCAGAACCAATTTCAATACAGGCATGTATAAATGCTTTTAAGCCATAACTAAAAAAATTGTATAAAATAATATAATAATTTATATTATTATTTTTTCTTTATAAAATAATAAATATCATAAAGAAAAAAAAATCAACAGAAATGGCAACCACTTTCGATCTTTCTGAATAATTTAAAAAAATACTTTTAATAGTAAAACAATTTACAAAATTTCTCTTTCTTTTCAAATTTAAAGACAAAAAAGTGTCCGCTCGCTTTTTCTTACTTTTAATTTTCCTGTTTCTTTTAACAAATTAATTTTCAAAAACAACACAACAACAATTGCTACATCTAACACATAAACATATGCTGCCCATAAATAAAGTAATTTGCACTTATTTACTGCTGATGTCTGCTGTTGTGTCGTTGCTTTTGTTGTTTTTGCTCTTACAGTAATTGTAGCAGCCAAATAGCTGTCTCCCCGCGCGTTGCCAACTAATTATAAAAAAAACTTGCGCCGCCTGACTGACAGATTGAGCACACGTGTGATTGAATTGAATTCAATTGAAACATACAATATTTTTCCAAACAACAATTTTTGTTTTTTTTTTATGATAATTCATTTTAAATTTATTGCAAATCGCCGTTGTTATTTATTTTCAAATAAATTAAAAAATCAAATCCTTTTTTAGAGCCATTGTTGTTAGCTGCACCGAGTTGCGGCTATTACATTAGACCGCATCTTTGTGGCGTGCCTAATTTTTTTCCACCTCTTCGCTTCATAAACATTTAAGTTATTGTTTTCTTTGTAGTTATAGTTTATTGCTTGAAATGTTAACTCATCATTAACTAGCCAAATGTTGAGGCTTGAGCTTTTAAGTTTGCTTCATTAGGCTTAACACAATGGTGTTGCCAGTTTATTTTTAGTGATCACAATTTATTTAGTGACTCAGTTTGTGAAAAGAATTGCGTAATTTAACAAATTGTTTGGAGTTTTTTATGTTTTTGAAGCAACTTTGATTGTTTGGTTTTTTTAATGATTTATGATATATTTTGCACTTTGACTTCTTCTTTTATAAAGCATTAAATATGCGGACGATATTTTTTGGACATAGCAAAATATAAAGATATGTGGTACTATTTTTCTTTGTGTAGGGAGTGCCTTTCCTGCCTTTCCTGTAAGCATGTTGCGAAGCTGAAAGTAAATTTGAGTCGATATTGCACCGAACATGAGCGTCAATCAATCTTTCGAGTGTTTTCATCAGAAAAGATGATAGACTTATGGGTCTTAGATCCTTCGGACTCGTTTGCGATATATTACCCACCTTAGGGATATAGACAAATTTTTCATCCCTTCATTTGGATGGTCTGCATGTCATGACGAGGCAACCTTTGAAACTGACAAAAATCCATGGAAGGATTATGGATGCCGTCTGCTGTAGAGCGGCCGGAATTATATCATCAGGCCCAGCAGACTTATATGGTTTGAAACTAAGCAGAGCTCATTTGATTCTGTTCACTGATACGATTTGCAGGATAACTCTTCGCCAGAGCCCTCTCACACCTAATATAAGTAGGGTCCACATAGCAATCCGGGAAGCGGCTACTCAGAAGAAGATCAAGGGCCTCCCCGCTGGAGGATATCTAGGTTTCTTCTGATTTCTTTATGTAGCTTGAGCAGCTAAGATTAGAAGCGAGGATTTTACAGAGTCTTCATGCTTCGGAAGATTTCTCTATTTTGGCGCAGAAAAGCCTTTAGGAATCAGGATGTGCCTTTCCAAGTTATTTCTCAAGAAATTTTAGAATGAATTTACACTCATCCAAGCATTGAGCTCTATCCGATTTTTTAGCTTTTTTCAAGTTAAGCCAACATAAAAGATATCAGAACTGTAAATAATTTATTGAAAAATTATAAACTGTAGAAATTAAAAAAAAAACTAATTTAATTGATTTCGAGTAAATTTTTTTCTATAGCTTGATTAAACTCGTACAAGATTTTAAAAGCATTTGAAAGTTTTCAAAAGTTTTTAAAACTTTTTTTTAATACTTTTCAACTGTTTAGCTATTTTCAATTTGAAATAGCATCAAAGCTTTCAAAACTGAAACACACTTTGTGCATTTGTGAGCACAACAATTCTGTTGAAATATTTTTAAACTTAAATTTAACACTTTTCAAACTCTTACGAAATCAAATAAATTTAAATAAATTAAGGAAAAAAAATCTGACCTATAGCTCGTTTCATTACACAAAAAAGGAGTAAAAAAACAAATAATTTATTTTATTAAAAGCTTTTGAAAATTTGTCAAGCAGTTAAATAATGCATTTGTATAATTAGATTGCAACCAGTTGTTCAAAATAAAATGGATTTAGTAATACAAAAAGAAAAATTTTTCATCAAAATTTAAAACAAATTCAGGACTAGTTATCTAGGAAGCTTTTATAGCACAAATCAATTGAGTTGAAAATTTCAACAGACATAAGCTTATGATCATTGCAAATTAAATTATTGACAAATGTCAGTGTCAAACTTTCGTTGAAACTTAAGACAAAATACTTCTTCCTCTCTCTTTTTACTATTCCTATCACTCTCAGACTGTCACTTAGTTACCGAATCCCATAAATTGCTCAACTGTCTAACTCTTGTAAATTTTTGCAATAAATTCAACAATCCGATCGCCATAAATTTTCAGCTGATCAAACACTTTATACTTTTATTACACTGAAAAAAGGGGAATACGAATACAGCATCAGAAACAACAGCAGCAGTATAAATAAACATCAGCATCAGCATCAACATCAAATGCTGTCAATAATCGAAAAGACAAGAATCTAAAAGCATAGCATACAATAAGTTCTAACAGCAAGAAAAAACTTATAAAAAAAAACGAATATAAAGAAACCCTGTGGAGAGCCCTCAAGTAACATGAGTGTAGTTTGAAGTTTTTGTTTGTTGTTGATGTTGTTGTCAGTCAACTTATAATTAATCGCTAATTTATGTGCGAACGATATAAATAAGCCAGCCTTAAAGTCAACAACACTTCAGCAAATTTGAAAGCGAATAAGTTAAACTTCTTGAAACTTTGCAATAAGCTCAAATTTGAGTTTCGAAAAGTGCATAAAAATAAACCATTTTTTCAATTATCGATTCTTTGGCTTTCAACAGCTTTCAACAGGCTCCTTGAAAAAAACTGCAGTTAGTTGGTTGACCTCTCTGTTTGTATATGAAAAAAAAAATAGGAGCTTGGCATTGGCCGCCGCTAGAGCTTTACAACCGGGAAGGCGAAAGTTTTTTTGTGAACAGGACAGGCTTTGTTTGAGCATTCATAAAAAAGGTTCCATAATGATATGATTGCATATAAATAACACAGTATTAAGCAGGCAAATAACAGCAACAAAAACTAAAAAACATTATAAACAATAACAACAAAGCATAAGAAAAAATTGCAAACAACCGCTACAACAAGTTGTGCAAGAATTTCTGCCGTTTGGCCAACAGCAATTGCAGCAGCAATAACATCAACAACAACAACAACAACAACAACAACAACAACAACAACAACAACAACAACAACAACAACCAGTAGCAATAAAACTGCTTTACAAAAATTCAAATACAACGCGTCAAGCTTAGACTAGAAGTTGTTGTTGGTATTGCTGCAAATAGAACCTACGCTATTGCATTTTGTTTATTGGCATTCGTTCCTCCGCAACGCTGGCCATGTAAGCAAACGGCTTTATTTATGCAACCCAAGCCCAAAAGCTGACCAAAACAAAGAGTGGTCTTCGATACCACTTCAATTTAACAGCGCAGATATAGAGAGCCTTAAACAAATACTTGCTGCAAGAAAAGTTCTAGCAGTTAGTTTGGTCGCTGACCAGGTTCAGGAAGCAAGCTGGGATGCCAGCGCCCGAGAAAAGAGACAGGAAGGAAGAAATAAAAGATGCTTGGAAATAGCAAAAAAGCATTGACATAGAACTGGTTTGGTTGACTAAATTGGCTGCACTCAAACTTAATGCATTGAACTGCTTGCAGACGCCTCCAGCGCACAGTGTAAGGTTTTAGCGTTTGAGCGCTCAAAATTATCACAAGCAAATTGTACGAGCTTTTCAATTACGTTAAAAATTTTGATATAGCTTTGATACATTCTGAGGTATAAGGGCCGGAATTTTAAACTTTTTTATTCTCTGCGTAAATGCCTTTTTTATTCTAATTTCTAATTGGATAAAAACTTTGGAGAGTAGAAGAAATATTATATCACTGCTTTTCGACTTTGATATTATAAATAGTTTAATTGATTTCCCTGCATTACTAGAAATGATTGATTTCAAGGCTCCTACAAGGATCCTTACAAACTATGATCCTTTTTACTCAGAAATGGTGCGCTCTAATTATGCAGCTAATCCACCTATAAATCGTGCTTTGCAAATGTTTAATTTGATTATATTTATATATACTTATAATTTGATTAATTCTTATAATAGTTTAGATTTTTTCTGTTTCAAAAGATTAAATAAAATTTCTATTCATTCCAATTTTATGAATTATTTATCTTTATATATCTTTCTATTATAACTTTTTATATTTCAATTGGTCTGTAAGTTTCTGTTAGTTTTTTTTAATTTTAGGATGGCATTTGGGTTTTTTTTTATTTCTGTTAAATTTTATAAAAAAATATTTTTATTCGTCAGATTATAAAACATGTATTATGAATGTGTTATAAAAATCTTGATGTATTGTATGTTTTTTTTTTAAATTCGTCAAAGTTGAAACTTTTTTAACAAAAATAAGCTCAATAAAACCCAAAAAAAAAATAAAGTTTAAACAATAATATTTTCTAGCATAAAGTATATTTCAAGGTTTTAATTTTTGGACTTTTTTATGTCTTAATCGCCATTGAATTTAATATAAAACACAATAAAAAAGGTTAATAAATAAAAATAGAAAAATCGTTGAAATATGACCGTAAATTTTTCAAGGAATGAAAATTTAAGTAAAATTTAGTAGAAAATATCTAGCTAATTAAGCATTGTTAAGGTCAAAGGCTATAACTATCATAAAATAACGTATTTCAACCTTCTGTTTCTGTAAAAACCTGCTGCATCTAGCTGCTATTAAGAAAAACCACTTCATTTGAAAAAAGTCTTAAAAATCAGATTTTGCCCTAAAATGCACTGATATCCAAGACAATTTGTAGGTACTCTTTTAAAGAAAAAATAAAATTCATAATTTAAAACAAGTTTTATTTTTGTATTAGCAACCGTTTTTAAAAAAAAAATTTAAATTTCTTTAATTTGGTAATATTGGAGATATATCTTAAAGTTATCCGCTTCAAAATATTTTTAGCATGATGCTCAATTGTAGTTTAATAAACCAAATTTACTCTTTAAAAACATAAATAAGCAACTTTATGCAAGTTTTTTTACTAAAAAAATATAGTTTGTATGGGAGGTAGGTGATGCAGTTGATCTAGAATTCTAATTTTTCGTGCTGTTACTTAATTTACTTTTTTTAATGTAAGTAAACTCATTTGTACAAAATTTCATGGCCCTAGCTTTTATAGTTTCTGAGATAATGCAAATGTCATCCTAAAATCGTTTATAATTATTTTTAAATTCTACTAGATGGCATAGACTTTAACTTGAATAAATAAATAAATAGATAAAACACTTAAAATTTAACATTATTTTTAACTCTGAAACTGTTCTGTCGCTTAAATATTTTAAGTTACGATTTCCTTTTTTAGCGCAATTAAGACATTATTAGCAAATTTATTAAAGAATAAGGATAAAAATAGGAATGAATAGAATGAATGTATTTTCATAACGTCTTAAAATTTCAAGCCATGAGCGAACTACGAGAAAATAATACAGTGAAACTTCCCTAACTCGAAGTGTCAAGGAACCAGAATTTAACATCGAGTTACGTAAATTTCGAGTTATAGAATAAAATATTATATTTGTAAATAATTTAATTTTTGTCTGCGAAGAGATTTCTTTCGAAAATTGTTGGCGATGCAATGTCTTCAACTTCATCATCATCAGATTTATAACTTTCATGTAGTCGTTAAGTCAATAAGCATCTTCTTGAATACTGTAAAATGAGCCAAACTTACCTTGCAAGTTCAAAAAATTTCTTTACCCTTTAAACCAAGTTCGGAGCGCTCATAATTCGAACTCTGAAAAGAGCCTTATTAAAGAGGATTTTATAAGTTCGCTCTTTTTTATGAGTTTTTAAAGTGTATATTTTGTATTTTCATAACGTCCCTGCAAACCATATGAGTCTTTTAAGACTCTTTTATGACTCATTTGTGGGAGCCTGAGCTATCATAATGAGCTCTTATAAGTTTCATAAAAGAGAAGTTTTTCCTTTGAAAGTGGTCCCTCATTAAGAGCTCAAATAAGACTGCAAAATGATACTTTTTTGACACTCAAAAGTAATTTTTTCGGACTCCTATAAGACTCTTTAATGAGTCTTATATAAGCATTTTAAAACTCACAATAGACTGAAAAGTTTAAAAAATGAGCTGGTTTTCCTTTGAAACTGGCCGCTTTTAAGAGCCATCAATATGAGCCTTAAAATACTCTTTTATGACTCCTATTTTTATCCTCTTTCATAAAATAATCTAAAAGTGCCGAAAATTTGCTTATTTGACTATCGAATTTGTTTGGTCACTCTTTATCAGCATCAATAAAAATCGTAAAAGACTCTTTTATGACACTTTTTTAGAATTTTATGGTTTCATAAACGACTCCTAAAAGTGGAAAAAACAACAAAATTTTCTTTAAAACAAGTCACTCTTCACTTGCTGGAATAAGGCTGAATTTTTCAATTATTGTGTTAAAATTTTATTTTTGAAAACAGTGTCAGAAAAAGCGGTTACTCCTTGAAATTCACCGCTATTCCTTTGCTGAAATATAAAGTAGTACGAATATTTAAACATGATTACGAAACTTGAAATAATAAAATTTCAAGTGAATGAACAGTATTTAAAAGCATGTTTTTTCCTTAAACTTCGAGTTATGGAGAATTTCAAGTTACGGAAGTTCGAGTTAGGTAGGTTTCACTGTAATTGGCTATCTTCCTTACAACCGTGTATAGATTGGTATCGCCTTGGGCCGCCCGTCGAACAAACTTTTCAATTAAAGGAAAAATTACGATTTTTTTTTTCTATTTCGTGTGTTATGTTAAGAGAAATATACTTAATAATTGTTAAAATAAGTAAGGCAACTAACTTAAACGTTATAAGAGAGCAAATAATTAGATTTTTATTTAGTTTGTTTTTGTTAAATTCGAAAAAATACTTATAAAATTTATTAAAAAAAAAAACATAAAATTTTATCATTTTTTTCTCGTTGATTTTGGGCAACCCTATAAGCTAAATGTTTATAAATATTTTGATAGTTGTATTTTTTACGATGCATTGAGTATCAAAGAGTTAATAAAACTTATAAAATTATACTTCATACTATTAAATTATAGTTTATACTATAGTTTATACTATAAAATACAATAAAGTTTGGGGAAACCCTACTGAGCCCCCTCCCGCTAGTATAAAAATTTTTCTTAAATTTTTGAAAGCCATCTTATCCTTTCAAAAGTTGCAGAATTTTGATCACCCAGGGAGCAAAACCTTACACTGTGCAGCGCGGCGGTTACCTCGCTCGGCTTATTTGCGCTATTCTGACTGTAATACGTATGTGTTTTGCGAATGTGTGTGTGTCACTAGCGGTGGGTGCGGTTATGAGCAGGGCATGGAAAAGTTTTTGGTGTGCTCAAGAATTTGTTTTAATATCAACTTATTTTAAAGTTTGCTCACTTTTGAGTTGTTCAAGATTATATGTAGTTTTAACCCTTTGAAGACAGAATTAAAATGGGTGGGGCTGCACATTTTCTGAGATCAGATATGTGTTAGACTTTGCTCAAATATGAACTGACAACAATTTTAAGGTACTTGGTATCCGGGTTCATTAGATACAGGATGTTACTTATTTGCAAAGTTGGGCATTTGTTCGAAAAACTTCAAACTTTTCGCATGATTGTAGTTGTCTCTCTCTTTTGTCTCTCTCCTTTTTTTATTTTAATTGTGCACTTAGTTTTACGATTAAACAATTTTTTTTTTTAAAGATCAAGGAACCAAGGCATGTGCCTTATACCAACAAGGTTTGGTCTTTGACCTGTAAGGAAAGTAATAGATTTTTTAAAAGAATCGATTGGAACCATACGTGAATTATTGATTAGGCGAAACAACCATGAAAGACAATTTGAATTGCTTTTAACCGAGGCTAGTGTTATGTTTTAACCTTTATCCTTTAATTCCTGTCCCTTAATTTCACATTCTTTTACAATTCAGCTGTGAATTTTTAGTTTTCCATTATTCTTAAATGTAGGAAAGAACAATGAAAGTGAAAAAAACCATGCCTGAACCCGGATTCAAACCAGGGACCTCTGGGTTGATAGTCCAGCGCACTCTCAACTAGACAAGTTTTCATAATTTTTAATCTATTTAGGATATAGGCGATTACATATGGTTTTAATAAGTGAGAAAATATACAACTTTCCTTTTGAGAGCTTTCAAAAGCAATGATTTGATTAATTTTGATATTGAATGCATATCAAAACTAATAAAAACTGCCATAAAAGCTTTGAGTAGCTTACTCCAAGCTGCAATCACTATTTTGCTGTATTCATTCAATCATGATTTTTAAGCGTTTTTTCTGGACCAGAACATAAATGTTAGCATTTTCCATACCATATTCCCTAGATCTCGCTCTCAGCTCCTCAAGCTTTCACATATACGAAGCAGATATGTAGCTTATGTTTAAGCCGTTCAAGCCATCTGTAAAAATGAAGAAAAAAAAAGAAAAACGTGAAGCAACATTAAAAAATAAAACAGCCATTATCGTTTATTTATTATAGCTTTTTCAATAACTCGTTGCTTTAGTTTGCCTCGCAGCCATTGAATTCAAATTCTATTCAATGTGCGAGGTCCAAGTTCGAGGTCCACCCACTCGGCAGAGGGACACAGAAAAACAAAGCAGCAGCTGCTGCTGCTGTTAGCAAGAGTGACTAAATATTGCTTGGTTGCTGGCGATATAAGAAGATGAAGAAGATGTGGCAGCTGAAAGCTGAAAACAGCGGAATTGCAAGGCAGCTGAAATTGCAGATACATGTTTGCAGATGCAAGCAAACACACAGGCCTACAGTAGAAAAATCAAACGGATGCAGCATCAGCAATAGCAACAACAATACCAACCAACAATGACCACAACAAGATCAACGGACATTGAACTCAGCATTAAACTAAAAACCGATCGAACTGCAAACGTTGAACATCCATCGTCGTTGGCTTCGTTATACAGCGTCGAACAACATCCTCCATCGTCCAACGTTTATCGTTCAGCGTGTGCAACTTAGAAAGTTCTGCAATTTAGCTGCCAACAGGAAACGGTTTAGGTATGAGAAAGAGACAGCGCTATGCTATTAAAAATGTCGAAGATAGTAAAACAAGAACAAAGCCATAGCTTAGTAGATGCAATGGAAAGGGGGGGTTAAAAATTAATTGAAACTGTTGCTGTTTCTGGCTGTTCTGGCTATAATGGAAAAGCGTGGCCAACCAAGAGTAAAGCCAGCTGCGTGGCCAGCTAGCATTAAAAAAAAACGATGCGTTGCAATAAAACAACAGCAACAAGCACGAGAAGAAGAATTACAACAAGAACAACAGCAGAACTAAAACGCCAGGAATGTAATTATCCAAGGACGTGTGCTGTAATGAAACGACCTTGGGACGTTGGCACTCGTTTGAATTGTTTTTTTTTTCTTTCTTTTTGTGCTCTTAGTATTATTTTTATGCTTGCTCGAGTTCTTATCTGCAGGAATTTTGCTATTAAGGCGTTTCCTACTTTTTTCGCAATGCCTTCTATGCTAGAACTTTTGCATAGAATTTGAAGAGATGCCTACTGATGATGTCCGATACTTTGGTTGAACGACATTTACAAATGCAGAATTATAAGACGAGCTGCCACAATTATTAAGAAAATAAAGAAAAATTATTTTCGAGCTGAAAATTGTGAAAGCTTTGATTTACAATAAATGTGTAGTTATATATAATTAGAGGTATTTGAGCAGTAAAAGAGCTTTAAAGCTGCGAGGTAATGTAAAAATGTTGAGATTCAAAATAATACCAATTTAAAAGAAAAAGCTTAAAGTATTTTAAAACTTATTTAATTTGTGATCTATTGAATTATTACATGAATTTAATTGCGAGCTATAGATCAAGTAAGTTTTGTAAGAAGGCAACAACAAGAACAACAACAACTCTGTATAGAGTTAATCACTTAGTTGACTAGACAGTCTGTTTCGGAAATCACTACATTTCCTCTTTAGTAGTCTTTGAGTGATAAAGCTGTGATCAACTCACTGTTAAAGTCATATATGATTTCACACATTTTCGAACCCATTCATCTGAATTATAAAGAACAAATTGAACGTTCAACTTGGCAACTAATCATCAAGCGCGTCGGAAGCTAATTTCATCTGGGGGGGGCAGTACAAATGGGGGGCAGTACAAATGGGGGGCAGTACAAATGGTGGTGCAAAAAAAAGTTCATCAAAATTTCTTCAAAGAAACATGAATGTTAATAAACAAATTTTTTATTTTAGTTTAAAATACAAAAAATATAAAAATATATAAAAAATATAAAAATTTCATTATTTTTAAAAGTTCTTCCAATTTCAATGTTAGAGATCATTCTTTAAAGGATCTTTCATATGGTAATATGAAAATATAAGAAATAATGGTTGCTTTTATAAAGCAAGACTAGGTATATCTTTACATGGTTTAAATGCAATAAGGTACAAAAAGTTATATCAATTTAAATTATTCCAAAATGTTTCTTTCTGTCCTTTCGAGAAACAAACTCTTTCACCACCTCCATCGAATTCAATTCTTCGGTTTTATCTTTGTGTATAAGTGCCGCATGAGTGAGTCGTTTCTGTGTCATAGTTGCTCGAAGATACGTTTTAAGTCGTCTTAGTGCACTAAAAGAACGCTCAGATGAAGCTGCTGATGCAGGCACAGTCGAAAGCAAAGCAATAAGTTTTTCAACTTCATTTAATAGTTTTTTTACAGTAACCGAATTTTTCGCAAATTGGGATACAATGCCACTACAATTTCAAGGTGTTTGTCCAGGCAATTGCTTCAGCAATTTCATCTGCAAAAAAGTCAACTGCATAAAGATCAAGTTTTGTTTTTAGATTTTATTCAGAAGGCACTTTTCCGTTGAAGGCTTCGATTACAATATTTTCCAACGATTCCAGAGTGTCAAGATCTGTTTAAATGTACAATAAGATTTACAAAGTGCCAGTTTACTCTAGCTTCACTCAACCGACTCACCGAATGTTAAATCAAAGTGAGTTGGTTGAGTGAAGCTGGTGTAAACTTGCAAAAATAAAAAAAAGTAAAATATCAACCTGTTTGATCGAATCTAGCCGTTATCTCATTTGAGAGAAGATCTAAAATTTCGAAATAATCTTTTCGTAGCCGATCATATAATGGCAACTGTACTGAAGGAACCGGATTTGATGTTTTTTCAAAGCGTCGAGGTGGAGTTTAATCAGCTAATTCACAGTAGGGGCTTTCGCATGGTCCAAAACATTGGACCAACATGGCAGATTGTACAACATGTAGTACCATGCGCAAGCTAAAACGATAGTCGAAATTTTTGGTTTTTTCTGCCGATTGTACAAAATTGTACAACTATGTAAAATTACTGCTCAATTGTTAGGGCATCTAAAAGTTGCTTAGCTATTAGCCGGATGTGTTCTGCTTGCAATTAATGATGTTGCTTTAAAAGTTGGATCGTTCGAACACTCAATCAAATAGCCATATTAGTTTTCCATCTAACTTATTGTACAACATGTCGTCCAATATGGAAAGCCCCTAAGAACATGTCAAATTTTTTCTTACCAGAGTTGCAAAATTAACAAGCATTAAGCTACATACTTAAGGGTGCTTTTAAACTGAAGTGGTGGGTTTGCAGTAGAAACTCTACATTTTGTTCTATCTTTTTGCAAACACAGAGGCTGTATTTCTTTATTCATTCCAGACGTTCGGAATGACTGTTTTGTTTCTTTATTCAGTTTTGATTTTCCGGAATATTCTTTTTGTATTTCTTTATTCTTACGAAATATTCCAAACGCGTTCTTTTTATACTATCAGCTAAGGTAGAATAACAAGAATATTCCTTGTGTGTGAGGTTATACATATTCGATTGTTTGAAGTAAAATGTCGCTAAATGAAAATGGAAAAACTTTTTAGTTTAAATGTTTTAGATTGCTTTGTTGCATTTTTGTTTTTTAAATATTATCTGGTGTATTTGTTGTCTTTAATTAAATACGAAAAATATGTTTCTGGTTGTAACAAAAAAAAAATTCTTTCTTTTCCCAATACTGTTTCTTTATTCATTCTGTTCTGGATAAACAACAATGTATTCTATTCGTTCTCTTCTTTATCCGGAATGAATAAAGAAACTCACCCAGAGAAAGAAAATGGTTATCCGCAAGCATGCTTATGAAGAAGAGAGAAAGAAGAGGAAAATATATAATACAAAAATATTATCGTTGTAAAAAAAACTGATATTTTGAATAACTTTTGAAGTTTTCCTTTTAAATTGTTTATCTAGCTAAAAAAGTGGGAGGCAACTGCCCCCCTTTTCCCCCGCTTCCGACGCCAATGCTAATCATATGACATTTAAAGCAGTAGGCTATTTATAGATCACCACCATCAACTCTACCAAGGTTGCCATCTGTTCTAGTTGCTTCTTATTTATTTCAATATTCATTGGTGTTCGACAGTTTGTCTAAACGCAAAATAGAAATTACACGAGTTTTTTTGCTACGCTAGAAGCTAGTGTTTTAACTGAATTTGAAATTCTTTTTACAAGCAAATATTTTTTTTGTACAAAAACACTTTAAATTGTGTTTTTGATATAAAAAAAAACGTGTTCAATATTTTACTTTCTAGCAACTCTGTATGAAACTCTGAATAGCAACTTTGAATAGTTGCCATACACAAAAAAGGATTTTTTTTTTTAAATCTTTTTTCGCAGATTAATAAAGTATAGACATTAAGAGCCAGTTTTTCAGTACTGGTTTAACTTTGTTTGGAGTTTAAACTATGAATGAAGTTTTTCAGGTAATTTCAAACTAAGTTTAAGCTAAGCTTAAAAAGACACAGTTTCGATAGTATCGTAAGTTTAGACATAGAAAGCCTTTTTATACGGTAATAGAGAAAAATGCTGTTTTTTTTTTCATTTATACGTATTTTTCAAAACTATTTTAAAGCATTTTATCTTCTCAATAAAAGTTATTCAAAAATAAATTTGTTGTTTTGTTGCCTTCTTCAAACTTACTTGATCTAAAAAGCTCACAATTAAATTCATTTAAAAATTTGTTATTTTCATAAAAAAATTCGTTTGTTATTTTTAGTGATGAATGTGTTGTTTTTATTCATTTTTTATGTTGGTTAAAACTAAGGGCCATTTTTTTAGTATGAGTTTAAACTTCCGTCAAATTAAACCTAGCTTAACTCACCAAAATACCACGTTGAAACTCGGTTTAGCTAGATCCGTTACGTTATCTTACAATATATATTTTTTTGCCTGAACCGAGTTTAAACGTCCAATTTTAGTGAGTTAATCTCGGTTTAATCTGATCAGATTTTAAATTCGTACTGAAAAACTGGCCCTAAATGTAATTCAAAGTTATGTTTAATAAATGGAAATAAATATCGGTAAAATTTGAGTTATTTATTTTTTTCTGTAGTAAAGAGCATATACATTAGGCTGGGTCGATTAGCAAACCTATGTTGCCTGGGCAATTTTCGGATTCGAAATAAAAAGTTATAAAAAAAAACAAAAAAAGGGGCGATAGGAGTGCACTTTATCCTATCACATCTTCAATTTTCTGAATTTTTTCTTTAGGAATATTTAAAAAAAAATTTTGTGTATAAGCGTGCACAGCTAGATCAAAGCTGATGCCAGAAATAAATTCCTCGTATTCGATTCAGTCTAAAACCTTTTACACATTTCTACGTTTTTACAAAAAAATTTATCATGAAAAATTCTTAAAGAAAAAAATTCACAAAACTCAAGATATGATCTTAACACAGTGCTCTTTTTTCGATTTAAGGATTACATTTGCATTATCTTAGAAACGATAAAAGCTAGGGCCATGAAATTTTGTACAAATAAGTTTTAACCTAAATTAAGTAATAGATAAGAAGGCGTGGCCGGTATAGAAAAGTATATATATTCTTGATCAGCATCACCTCCTGAGTCGATTTAGCCACGTCTGTCCGTCTGTGGTCACGACAACAGCCGTAATTTTTTAGCTATCGTAATGAAATTCAGTTATAAGCTTTTTATTAAAAAATGAAGGTCATGTTCGAAAATGAGCTAAATCGGATGAAAACCAAGTCTACCTCCCATACAAAATAACTTGACCAAAACGTTAAAATCTCTTTAAAATCCACACAAATTAATATAATGACTTCAAATTTTGCACAGCGTATTTAATGTTTATTATAAACTTTGAGTATAAAGTTTGTAAAAATGGAATGAAAGTGACTACCTCCCACACAAAGTGACTTACCCTAAAGGTAAAATCTCTTTAAATTCCAGAAAAACTAATTTACTGACTTTGAATTTTGCATAGCATCTTTAATATTTATTATAAACTTTGAGTATAAAATTTGTAAAAAGTGAAAGTGACTACCTCCCATACAAAATGACTTACCCTAAACGGTAAAATCTCTTTAAATTCCAGAAAAACTAATTTAATGACTTTAAATTTTGCACAGTGTCTTTAATATTTAATATAAACTTTGAGTATGAAACTTGCAAAAATCGGATGAAAACCACGCCTACCTGCCTTACAAAGTGACTTACCCAAATCTCTCTCAATTCCACGAAAACTAATCTAATGACTTAAAATTTTCTTAAGTGTTTAACTGAAAACCGGCCATAAACAACCAGATATTCAATTATACTTGACCTTGATCGAAACCGATCAATTACATATATAAAAGCCATATGTAAGGGCGTTTAGTAGTAATACATTTAAATCTGTTTGCTTTGTTTGATATCACAATTAGGGAATGCGGACAACCCTCTCTTACAATGAAGCATGAGACCACTTTTGCACATAAGCTTTGACCTTTCATATGAATTTTTAGTATAAAATTCGTAAAAGTCGAATAAAAATCACATCAACCTCCCATACAAAGTGAGTTCACCAAAATGGTAACTTCTCTTTCAATTCCACAAAAATTAATCTAATGACTTCAAATTTTGCCCAAAACCTTTAACAATTAATTTTAACAACCTTAGGTATGAAATTTGGAAAAATCGTTGTACGTGGGGTATTTTAACTTCTGCCCAGTTGGAGATAATTCCTTACTAGTTTTTTAATAAAAAAAAACCGCATAAAATTGCTTATTTATGTTTTTAAAGAGTAAATTTAGTTTATTTAACTTCACTTAAACGTCATGCTAAAAATATTTCAACTCGGATAACTTTTAGATATATCTCCTATAAAACAATATTACCAAATTAACGAAATTTAAAAAAATTTTAAAAAAATGGTTGCAAAATAAGGTCACAACTTGTTTTATATTATGAATTTAATTTTATTTTTATTTAAATTTAAGAGTACCTACAAATTATCTTGGAAATCAGTACATTTTAGGACAAAATTTGAATTTAAGACTTTTTCAAATTAAGTGCTTTTTCTAAGTAGCAGCTAGATGCAGCAGGTTTTTACAGAAACAGAAGGTAGAAGTACGATATTTTATGATAGTTATAGCCTTCGGCTTTAATAATGCTTAGTAAGCTAAATATTTTCTACTAAATTTTACATAAATTTTCATTCCTTGAAAAATTTACAGTCACATTTCAACGATTTTTCTATTTTTATTTATTAACATTTTTTTTTTTAATTCATATAAAATTCAATGGCGATTAAGACATAAAAAAGTCATAAAAACGAAACCTTGAAATAAACTTTGTGCTCGAAGTTATTATTGTTTAAACTTGACTATATTTTTTGGGTTTTATAGAGCTTATTTGTCTTAAAAAAGTTTCAACTTTGACGAATTTAAAAAAAAACATATAATACATCAAGTTTTTAATGACACATTCATTAAACATGTTTTATAATCTGACGAATAAAAATATTTTTTTATAAATTTTAACAAAAAAAAACCCCAAATATCATCCTAAAATTTAAAAAGGGCACTGTGCAACGTTATGGTACTATTACAGTGTGTAAGAAATTAAAAAAATGGTTCTTTAAGGTCTTAAGAATACGAACACAAAATTTAAAAAAAAATATCAAATAGAAAAAAGTTATAAGTTATAAGATATTCAAGAACCTTTAAATCTTTAATCGCATTTTTCTCGAAACAAGGTTTTTCGAATCGGCTTCTAAGATATCTGGAGTTTTACTTGATCAATTTCGATGGATCTTAATACATTGTGATCCTTACAGACTTTGTTAAGCACTAGACCTATAAAAAGAAAAAAAAACTTTTATATTTTTTTTTTTGTATGGCTGAAAGTTTTTTTCAACGATTGCCATTTTTTATTTTTTTGTTTTGTGTGCTCAACAACCCTTAACTCAAGAATGCACTTTGATATTTTACTTTCAGACGCTTTGTAAGAGCTGGAAACGAGAAGCCAATTGCAGCAATTTTTTTAAACACGCTAACTTCAATGCCCTGTAGAAAATTAACAACTACAAAGACAAAAAAAATTTTTTTTATTTCCTCATGAAAAATTCTTTATTATGTAAAAAATTTTAATCATTTAAATTAATAATACTATGTAAAAAAATTAATAAAAAAGGTGTTTTTTATAGCTATACACTCTAATAGTACCTTAAGATTATATCTTGAGTTTTGTGAATTTTTTTCTTTTGGAATTTTTTTCGATAAATTTTTGTATAAAAACGTATAAATGTAAGACTGGTTTAAGGTTGAATCGGGTACGAGGATTTTATTTCTGGAATCAGTTTTGCTCTAGCTGTGTACTATATAAATATATTTTTTAAAAAATTCCTAAAGAAAAATTCAGAAAATTTAAGATGTGACAGAGTGATATAATTCAACCCAGCTTAATATAGATATATGTTTTTTTAAAGTAATTTAAAATTAAAATTAATATATGAAAAAAATGTAATGCATAACATAAATAGTTCGAATTTACTATGGTATTTCATAAATAAATAGTGTTTTTAAAGCACAACGCATGCGCAAACCTGCGTAGTAGTAATACATACTGTCTCTATAGCTACAAGCATCTGTATTCTCTATTGTATTTTTCTTGCTAAAAATAAACAAAACCAATAACAAACGACAAACACGAAAGCAACTGATGTGTATTTATATATGTTCATTTTAAATGCATATTAATAACAACAACAACAACAAAAGCAGCACTACAACAAACGACACGATTGCGAAGCAAACCAACAACCACAACGACAACAGCAAAAACAAAAATCACATCAACACCATAACAACAGCATTAGCAGCTACTGAAGCAGCTTGCGTATAACTTTTCTCATACGAATATATAAATTGTTTCTTCTTAGATTTTGCTGGCTTGTGACTTTATTAAGGAAGTGACAAGACCCAAAACTAGATAATCGTTTCATTCGTATTCAAACTTATATTTTGGCATATATTTGCTTATTGTGCGATGAACATTAAAGGCTGTAGGTATACCCCAAAGTGTTAACTAAACTTCTTAAATGGGCTTGAAAAAATGTATGAAAATGACCCCCATACAAACCACGCTGTAAGCCGTAATTCTACGTCAAAAAGTATCGATGGTTGATAGCTAAAACATCGCTGAATTATTACAAAAGCAACAATTGTTTTTCAATATTAACACTCAATCTGCCAATTATTATGTAAATATGCTTTAAAAAAAAATCAATAAACCCTTTACATTTGAAAGTGTTGCCGCATCAAAACATCTTAAACTAAGACATTTTTAAACAAGCACTGAAAAACAGATACTGAAGTTAAGCTCAGGTTAATTTTGAAATACGTTTAGTTAAACCCAGCGCTGTAGAACTGGCCCTAAGCTATATATTTTTGCCAAATTAAAGACAACCAATGGAAAACCAAAATTTATTTCATTTCACGTGGCCAATATCAACAGCTGATATCAAAATCGAGTTGTTGCTTATATAAACAAATTCAATGAACATTTAGATTATATCGTGCCTGTAATTTCTGTCTAAATTATGCTAGGTTAATTAAGCTTTCACGTAAATTAAACGTTGGAAGCTTTACTGCAAAAAACTTGCAATTATTTTTCCAAGGCGACATAGTTCTTTCACATCAAAACTAATGACTATTTTATACCAAAACATCGATTAAGCCAACTTCAAGATCATCTTCAGCTGCACACAAGCGACAAAAGCAAGTGGGTTCAATGCACAGCGATGCTACTTGATTGCTTACCAAATGCAACCTGACGCAAGAGCATCATTAAGCGACAACAAAAAAAAAACGCAAGGCTGCAACGTATGCGTCGTTAGGCAAGTAAATGCAACTGTAAAAAGAACGCAATCGCAAAGCTTGATCTAGATCAGGAAGAAAATCAAGAGTCGTTGAAAATTGATTAACTGCGGCTTTTACGAACGCATGCTTTACGCAATCGTTTTACACAGCCACACGCACAAGCGACAGACAAACAGACAGACAACGATTGAAGTTGATGGCTGTTCAGTGCTTGAATCTTGCAGGTTGCGTGCATTTGAGCTGCACGCATGCGCAGTGCAGACAAACATTTGACCGCCTGGCAATCTTCTTGCTGCTACAGAGCCAAGAAGACACACAAGAAAAAAAAAAGGGAAAACAACCGTTGAACATATAGCGGTACATCATGCAGTATTCTGCACCAAAATGGCACCCAAACAAGTCGTTAATAGCCGCTAGCCAGGAATTGCATGCGGAATTAATTTGTTGCAGTGTCCAGATAAAACAAGAATTATTAGTATTTTTCTTCTTATTACATGTGTAAACATTCTTACTATTAAATATTAATATTTAGATTACATACAAGCAAAACATTTTGCTTTGAAAAAAAAACAACAAAATAATGTACAATATATGCAAATTTGTTGTTGGTATGATGGCTTGGCAGCCGCAGAGAATCGCGTCCATGACCTTCTTTGTGGGCTGCGCTTTGTTCACGACTTTGAACTTCAATTCTTGCGTTGTTGTTGTGATGGTAAGGTTTGTTGTAAATGCTATTGTTGTTTTGTGGCAAATGCATGCAGCATGCACAACGAAATGTGAATGAAAGGCTTTTATGTTGCAATGCTTTGGGATGATTGGCTGGGCGCTTTGGAATGATGGCAGGGACCACAATCAGCGCACAACAACAACATACAATTTTTTTCCCCCGTATATGTTGGCCAACATAAAAGCCGCAAAATTTAGCAAAGCTTAGAACTGCTATGTGAAAAAAATGTTTAAATTGCAAAATCGAACTTGAGAGCAGCAAAAAACTAACGAAATAATTTTGGCAAAAAAATAGAAAGAAATGAAAAATAAAAGATGTGTATATATCTGGGTATTTTCTGGGTCAACATTTGTTATTGTAGCTACAATTTTTACTAGCTACTTAACTGTATTGGAATTTTAAAGAATAGAATAAGCTAAGGCTTTCGTCAATATGGTGTTAAGGGGATCGTACAGTTTTAAAAAAAATTTGGAGCATTTTTTTATATTTTTTTTTTCTGAATGTACAACATTTCAGGATTATTTTGTAAGAATTTCAAGGTAATCGTGCTAAAACTAACGGAGATACAGCGTTTCAAGTGAGCGGACCTCATGCGAATTTTCGATAAAAAAAAATACTTCAAATCGATTTTCTGGAAAACAACATTTTTGAATGCGGTGAACACGATGCCGCAAAATCTACTTGAGCGATCGTTTTGAATTTTTTATACTATTTTTACACATAAATCAACAGGCTTATGCGAAGCGTTTTTTTCTTTTTTTCATATTTTAAAATATGTAATAAAATAACCTTAACTTTTCAGCGAAATTCAGTTTTTGAATTTCAGAATTTCACTTTTTTCGAGTCGCTACCGGAGAATCGCTGCCACGGATTTATTTAAGGATAACTTTTAATTTTTTTTACCAAATATACTTAAGAAGTTAAACTATAGCATGTATATGAAATAAATACACAAACATTATTCATTTCTCCAAAAAACAAAAATCATGAAAACATGACTTTTTCAGCTTTAAAACAGTACATCCCCTTAAAGATATCTAAAGAAAATAATGTTGTACTGAAGGATAAAATATTACTGACATTATTTGACGTAAGAATTTTTGAGCCATATTTGTTAAGCGTAATTTTATGAAAACTTGGTGAAAATTTTATGAAAGCTTTAGAAAGACATACAACTGTTAAAAAGTCTTAAAATTATTACACTTATGTACATTTTCTTAGGAAAATAAGTTACGGAGAAACAAAAGGTTTTGAAAGATTTAAGAGCTTTTGGATTGTATAAAGCTTGTAAAAAGCTTTCAAAAGACTAAGAGGATTATAAAAATCCCAAAATCATTCAACATCTTTCAAGAAAAATGAAGCTTAAGAGAGATAAGTTAAGCTTTAGAAAACTTTGTAGAGCTTTAGAAAGACATACAACTGTTAAAAAGTCTTAAAATAATGCACTAATGTACATTTTCTTAGGAAAATAAGTCTTTGTAAGGCTTTAGAAAAACTTTTTTGGAATGAAGACTTAAAGTTTGTGAAAGTTTTAAAAAATGTTTTCTAAAACAAAGTTCCAATTTTATGGTAGAAATTAATTTAAAATATATCAAATTTGCTGTTAAGAATTTTAGTTCATAAATGGAAGTCTTTTTCGTCATATCAATGGAGTTCGATAAATTTTTTAATTTCAATTCTGATTTCTAAATAAACCTTTAAGCAAATTATCAAAAACAATATTTATTGTTTATGTCAGACATTTATCAATGTCCTCTTTATATAAGCATATAGCTTTTAAGAAGATTTTAAAAAACTAAGAGGATTACAAAAATCGCAAAATCATTCAAAATTCAATCAAACGAAAAATAAAGCTTAAGAAAGCTAAGTTAAGCTTTAGAAAACTTAAAAGTCTTAAAATAATGCCCATTAATTTTCTTAGGAAAATAAGTCTATATTAAGCTTTGTAAAGCTTTAGAGAAACTTAAAAATTGTAATAGCTTACAAAATTTTTTTTAAATTTCCTGACACAAATTTTTTTTCGTAGAGAAGACCTAAAGCTTGTAAAAGTTTTAAAAAAGGTTTTTAAAGACAAAGTTTCAATTTTATATTAGAAATATATTTAAAATATATAAAATTTGCCTGCTTAGAATTTTAGTTCACAAATATAAGTATTTTTCATTATATCAATGAAGTGTTAAATTTATCAATGGAGTTCAATAAATTTTTTTATTTCAATTCTGATTTCTAAATAGAGCTTTTAGCAAATTATCAAAACCATTTTTAATGTTTATATCTGACATTCATCAATGTCCTCTTTGAATAAGCATATAGCTTTGAAAAAGATTTAAAATACTTAACTTTGGAATGCTTTATAAAGCTAGATAGAAACTTAAAGCTCATTAAAACTTTAAAAATAATTTCTAAAAAAAATTTTTCAAGGCATAGCTACGATATCTGACATTCAATGTCCTCTTTGAATAAGCATATAGCTTTAAAAAAATATTAAAATACTTAGCTTTGGAATGCTTTATAAAGATAGATAGAAACTTAAAGCTCATAAAAGCTTTAAAAATAATTTCTAAAAAAACAAATTTTTCAAGGCATAGCTACGATTTCATATATTTGAATTTTGAAATTTGAATTAAAAATGTGTTAAATTTTTGTCTTTAATCAAAATTTTTGAAAAATTTTAAGTTTTTTTTTCACAAACTTAATTCCTTGTTGTTTAATTATTGTACTGCAAAATTTATCGTTGGAGTTCGATATTTTGCTTAGTATAAAATTCTGATTCTTAAACCAAGCTTTTAGTAAACTGTATAAATTTCTGAAAGTCCTTAAATGTTAGAGAAGCATACAACTTTTAAAACTTAAAGCTTTAAAAATATTTTCTCCGGAAAGACTTTTAGACTAAAGAAAAAAAATTTTCGAGGCAAAAATATGATTTCAAAGATAAAAAAATGTTATGATAAGGTATATTGAAAGTTCTGGGTTCTGCTTCTTCTTTACGTTGTTCAAAAATAAAAAAATAAAATAACAAAACCGTTTATAGTTTTATAAAATTTATTTAACCTTTAACTTTGGAGGTGAATTTTATTGACATAGTCTGTGACGTGGTGTTTAATTTGAGCCCATTTCTAATAAAAAGAGGTTTTTTAAAATTATTTCTTGTTTAAAAACAAGTTTTAATATTTTTTCTTAAAATAATTACAAACTTCAATTTGTTTTTTTTTTAATTTAACAAAACTGACACTTTATTTAACCAGCCTTCTTTTAAAGACGACAAAAATATGTAAAGAGGTAGTAAAATTCACCACCACCTCCACAGTTAAAGGTTAATTAAATGAATGCACTACGACACCTCAGGTGTCCTCATCAGCTTAGTATTCAGAAAACCAAATTAAAAAAATCAAAGAAGTTATTGTGCAACAAACATACATAAAATTGTCAAAGAAAACGTCAATATAGCAAGAATAAAAACATAATAAAAATAATAAAAAAAAATAAACAAAAGAACGGAGCATGGTATAATTATTTGACAAGATAGTAGCGTAGACTGACTTTTTTCTCACGAGCGTCAATGGGTAGTTGTCAAAATTAGCTGTTCATGCAATTTATCAAAGAAATGTGAAAAAATAAGCAACGAGTTAAACATAGCTAGTCAATCGCAGCATACTAAAAACATTCCAATAAACTTCGCGAACAAATTTAATGAATAAAAACAAAGTAAAAAATAAGCACATAGCTAGTCAACAGCAGCAAACTAAAACTCCTTTAGCTGTTTTTGACAACTACCAATCGCCAAAAAACTGTCACGGCTACCTTGTCAAATAATTATACCATGATTCAGTCTAGTTGTATTGCTCTCTTTTTTCAAGAGCTTTAAGTTTTCAACAGAGATTTGATGATCACATTCCAAAATATGTTCAGCCAAGCCAAGGTTCATTTATAAGGTTGTGGCACTTGAGAGAAGTGCACTCTTTTTCCGCCTTTGCTCGAACTGTCACTGTGCTTTTCTTTGTTCTAAGCATTCATTTTCTTCATTTCTTTTCATTCATTCTGACAGCTCGACCGAGCTCGCTCTCAACTGCCACAACCTTATAAATGAGCTTTGAGCCAAGCCACTTTTATAGAGCTCTTTGTTTTTGATGGAGCGGTGGTGTTCTTTTGCTCTAATTTTTAACTCTCGACGCAGGGCCGTAGCCAAGATTTACCCATGGGGGCAGTTTTGATGAACATTTTTTTTATTCAAATGGAAAAAGTTTCATTTGTACTCCTCTAAAAATTAACCCTGGTTTTTTTATAACGATTCCCAAAATATTTTGGCTGTAACGATAGCCGCCAGTGAGCTAAAGCATTTTGCAAAAAAATAATGTTTTTCGTAAATATATTGGCTGGTACAATAGTTGTTAAAAAAAAAAACAAACTGTCAGTGAGTAAAGGCCGGAAAAGACTCCTCAAATCTGCATCAAAAAATATTAAAGTTTTGCAATAGCATTAAAGATTATGCTGTTTTTCGTGCCTTTTTTAATTTATTTTCACTGAAGATGAAATATGTACATTATTTTTATTGCCATCCTCACTTTCAAGATATCGTTGGAAAGGTTTTTAGTGTTTGCATTCATGGCCAGAATTTCTAAAATTAATACATACTAAAGCTGAAATATTAATTGTAAAATAAACACCTTCTGAAAAAATTTTGTAAGAAATTAAAAAAAAACAATACAAATTAAGTTATTTGAATATTAAAAATTTTTGTATTAAATAAAATACAAAATAATAAAAATTAGGTGTTCTTTTTTTTTTGCAAGTTCTGCTTACACGTTACAGACCAACACGCCTGTTATTGTGGGTCGATTTGTATGGAGGCACAAAAATTTATGTTGCCTGGCCGATTTTCGGATCCGGCATGAAAAGTTATTAAAAAAAGGGGGAAATAGGGTTGCACTTTACCCTTTTCTTTAGGAATTTAAAAAATTTTTTTATATACGTGGACAGCTACAGCAAAACTTTTGCCAGAATGAAATCCTTGTACCCAATTCAACCTAAGACCTGTCTCACATTTAAACGTTTTTATACAAAAATTTATCGTAAAAAATTCCTAAAGAAGCGAGCAACAAAGGAAGGTCCTTTTCAAGAACATTAAGTTTTCAATGACATAAATACGACAATAAAAGAAAAAATTTTCTACCAAAAAAAGATAAAAAAACTAAGCCTAAATAGGTGAAAAAATTAACTTTAATATTTAAAATGTCGTCTATAATATATACATTTTGATTCCAAAATTGTTAGGTTGAAATTTTTACTTTTTTAGTGAAAAAATATTTTTTATGTAAGAATTTTGATTTAAACCGCAAAAATTTTAGTTAGGTTGAAAATTTAAGCCCAAGTTTTGATGTGTGCAATGTAAATAGGGAAGGATTATTTCTTGTGTATTAAATAACTTTTTTAGTATATGTCAAATTAATTAAAAAAAAAATTGAAATTTTATAAATATAAATGCAAAAATAAGAACTGCCATATTTTGAAAAAACTTTGAACAATTAAAAAAAACCAATATATCAAAAAAAATTTAACATATAAAAAAATATAAATGATGAACATATTTACATAAAATTACTTTAATTGTAAGCCAAGTTTAAGAACCTATTTGTCATTGTTTTAATATATTTGTCGTTGAAGAAATAAAGATTCTCCTCGCAAAAAATTACAATTATTAATTTAGGTTTCCTAATCTTTTTTTTTTTTTTGTTTCGCACCTGAAAATATGCACACTTTTTTATTTCCAAGTATTTTTTGTTCACGAAAATGGCTTCTGTTAAGTTCATTCTCTTCGAGCAATAAAATCACTTAAAGAACTTTTTAGAAAAATTTACTTTTTTCCTTATTTATTTATATAAAAAATTTAGTGTAATTAGCTATTTATTTAAAAAATTAACCATTTTTAATTTAAAAAATTAACCATTTTTAATTTAAAAAATTAACCATTTTTAGTTTAAAAAATTAACTATTTTTAATATAAAAAATTAATATGTTTTTAATTTAAAAAATTAACAATTTTATTTGTTTGTTTTAAAAAATTTATTATTATTATTTCTTTTAAAACATTTTTTTATTTTAAAAACATAATATTTATTAGTTTTTTAACATAAAAATTTTCTAACAACATTAAAATAGAACATAATATTTATTATTTTTTTAAAATAATCATACTAATTAAATTAAAAATTTTGTTATTTAATATAATTTGAGACCATTGTTAAATAGTGTGAACAACCCCCCAATGAATTATAACTAATTATAATTTTGAGAAAATCGATTTTTAAGCTTCGAAGGACCGTGGAGATTCAAAAAAACAATTTTTATTTTCTCCGCTAGATGGCGCTTTAATTTTCATGTAAAGTTAAAAATAACCAAAAATGTAATGTAATGTAAATGTTATGTAAAAATACTAAAATTAATATGAAATATAAACTCTTATTTTGTGTTAAAAATTAACAACATTGTATTTTTAATGAACTTCGTATATTTTTGCATATTTTTTAATTTAACATGAAAATTAAAGCGCCATCTAGCGTAGAAAAATTGTTATTTTAATAAAAAAAAAATCCAAATTTCATTAACTTTTCAAAACTGGCTCAAGCATTAAAATCGGTTCACCCATTCTGTTTTTATAGAAATTTTTATACTAGTATTACATTGCAAGTGAATCTCCACGGTCCTTCGAAGCTTAAAAATCGATTTTCTCAAAATTCTGACGTGCTACAGCAAAACGCCGAAAAACGTATTTCTTTATTTTAAACCTATTTTCATATTCTTCTAACATTTCTCATGTGTACTCAAAAAAATTTGATTTTGTCGTACTCTTATCGTAATCTTATGTGAAGTAGTTTTGAAGAAGATATTTACGAAAAAGTTTAAAGATTTGATATTTAGCGAATAGTGCCAAGCAAAAACTTTTGAAGCAAATAAAAGGGGCGAGGGGGTTTAAAGATTGATGCAAAGCATCCAACATATAAGTTTTTTTTTCTGGGGGCTTACAAAAATTCTAAAGACATGACCAATTGTAATGACTTTACAAAGTGGTGTTAGCCCTTAAGTTATAGAAAAAAGATTCCTTTCATCGAAACTATGAACGTCACAACATTCAAAAAAATTATGCAATAACATCAAGCAAATCAGAATAGGTTGTAACAACACATACTCTGACCGAAAGCTTTGTCAGCCTTTGTAGTCTAGTGGAGAGTGCGCTAGACTAGCAACCCAGAGGTCCCTGGTTCGAATCCGGGCATGCTTCTTTTCACTTTCTTTGTTCTTTCCTACATTTAAGAATTATGAAAAACTAAAAATCCACAACTTAATTGTGGAATTAAAAGACAGGAACAACGAAGGGCTGTCAAAAGTTTATGACAAAAGTTTATGGGTAAGGATTTAGATAACATGTCATCTTTTTTCTGCAGCTTCTAAGACATTTCCTGCTTATTTAAAAGGTTCATTTATGTTTCCTAAATTCCAAATATGAAAACTTTTTAGGATATTTTTTCGTCATTTTTCATCGTTTTTAGTTTTTAAGTCATTTTTACTAGATTAAGGGCATTTTTTTAGTCATTTTTAGAGATTTGTGCAATTTTTAAATAATTTTTTTGTTTTTTTTTTCGTATTAAAAAATGTCGAAATGCAAATTTTTAAACATTTTCCTTTAACACTAGCCTCCCTTCAATCAAAAACATTACCTCTCGCCAGAAGAGTAGCTTTGCTTATAGACTTCGATGAAAAAAAAGCTCTGCGCGTGGTGAAACTGACAAAAGGGTATGTAGAAAAATGAAACAGGTGTTAGATAAGATCACAGGATATGCTAGTATAAAATAAATTTTAATTTAGTAATGTTTTATTTTTAAGGCTAACTTTTTGTTTATTTTTTATGCAATTGTTTGAGTTTTTTAGGTAATTTTTGTCAGTTTTTAGGTCATTTTCTGCAGTTTTTAGGTAATTTATGTCATTTTTTAGGTAATTTTTTGCAGTATTTTAGGTCAATAAAATCCGAGCCTTATTTATGATATTTACTGATGATATGGTGTGAAATTTATCCACAAGATGAAATCAAATGCGAATATTCTTTATTAACGGTAAGAATAGGATCGATGTAAAGATCATCAAGCGTAAGCAACTTATGATAATTTTTATCAATTTTCTTTATTATACTCTCTCTCTCTCTCTCTCTCTCTTATTATTCTATGAGATTTATGGGTATCTTATAACATACCCAAATTCACAATTTTATAATTGTTCTGTCTTGCAGAAAAAATAGTTAATTGTCTCTTTGAAGTGCTCAAAATATGATAAACTAGCAAGTGATTTTGTATTTTAAAAGAAAACGTAACTTGGAAAAAAAACATTAAACTGCAATTGCAGTTCACTGTGAAAAGTGTTGTTTCAAAAAAAAATAAAAAAACTAATTTTGAAAAAACAATAAACTAGAAAAATACTACAAACAGCAGTTAGAATTACTCAAAGCCATTCCATTAATTAAGCAAAAAAAAGCAATAATTACAAAAAGTAAAAACATTAAACAAATTGCGTTAACTTTACCTTGCTTGATGTTGAGTGCAGCAATGCGCATGCGATACATTTGTGCAGCCTGTCCCGTTGAAGCGTTAAGTTAACTTAGAACTTTAATGGTTGAATGGAGTTCAAATGCACTTAATGTAAGTTTTTAAGTAATAAGCTTTAAATATTTTATTATATTTTGTTAATGCCTTGGCAACAATTTAAAGATAGCTTAAAGTTACTGTAGGTCGCTGCTGCATATTCAGAAGATATTGCTGCAACAGCAATAGAGATACTTTTGTCATAAGCTATAAGTTAACTTTTATAAATATTTTATATGTTTCTGTTGTATCTGTTATTAGTTTTTTTATATTATTTCAGTTATATCTTGCAAATTTTAAGTTAAAATTTAATGTTAATATTTTTATAATTGTTAAACAAATATTTGTCGTATTTTCGGTATTAAAAATTTAGATGCACTTATTTTGTTTGTTAAAGCATTTATTTATGTTTTTAATATTTATTTGTTGCTTTTTTGTAATAAGTTTTAGTTATGTTTATAATAAAAAAATATATAATTAAAAAATCTTTGAGTTTTTCCTTCTGCTTAAAAAATTCTATTCAGTTTCAAGCATTGTTAAGTATCTGCTACTTAATTCTTTGTATCTGCACAACATTAAATTGTTGTTTTTTAATTTAAGCTGAATGTTTTATTTAAAATTGTATGATTTAATTATTTTCTTTAATGTTATAATCACACATTTTTGTATTTATCGTATTTGTTTACATTAAACAAATGTAAGTTTTTATTATATTATATTGCAACCACCGCCACAAACGCGATTTCTTCTTTTTTTCTGTTTCCTCAATGCCAGTTTCGTTCTTAGCAGGAGCGCGCCAACACCTTTTGAAATGACGTTCGTTTGTTCACTGAAATTTTGTTTCCTGCCCCAAAGCTTGACTTGCTCGCGAAGGAGTCCAACGCTCTGAACGTTCCAACAAAATTGTCGTTGTATATTTTGCAACAGCCAGCAAAAAACAAAAAAAAATTAAAGAATTTTATTCAGAGGAATGGAGAAACAGGCGGTTGTGAAAGAACAAGCGCACGAAAAAATAAGTTCAAGTCCAACTTGTGGAGCTCACAACTAGCAACAAGTTAAACGCACTCGATCGTGCTGAATGAGCCAGCAAGTGTGTGTATCTGTTGGATACATGCTGTTCAAGCCAGGCTTTTGTTTTTATTTTGCAACATTTTGTTTGAGCAAGCAAAGTGCTGGAGAACAGTGCAGAGAGTGGAGTGTAAAAATTTGTAGATACTTGATATTCACGAGCTACAGATGTTTTAAGCTTAGTATGCTGTAGGAACGAACATTTTTTGCATATAACTCTACACGCGAAATTTTGGTGTAGAGTCAAAATTTTTGTGTGGAGAAAAAGAACTTACTCTTCTGGTTGACAGATTCATATTTTTATTGCTGAAATTTTATATCCTATAGAAAGCAAGACTACACATTAATAAACTATATAAATGCAACAATAAATTTGTCAAATAACAAATTCAACACTTAAACATACTTACTGCTTATTTTTTATTGTTGAATGGCAGATTTCGGCGCCAATTAAATATAATCTACAGCAAAATTTTGATATTTCAACTCTCCACTCACGAATGGAAATTTGGCAACATAGCAAAAATTTTCGCTTCTACAGCGTACCAGAGTGCGAACAAAAATTTCGCTGCCTGTTTGTTGTCAAAAATCTCAATGTTTTTCTTATGGAAATTTTTTTTCGTTCCTACAGCATACTAAGCTGTAGGTAGAATACCAAAGTTTTTAACTGAAAGTTTTTTATAAGTGAATTCTAGAAAATGCACCATTTTTGAAACTTTGAAGATTGACTCAATCCAATGGAGCTTATCAAAAAAAAAGTGGTGTGGTCGGGGGACCCCTGTCAGGAACGAAGTTCCTTACGCTTTTCTTCAACTCCAAATGTAATTCGAAATAAAATCTGTATATTTTTTTTCATTATTTCGTATTTTATGCGTAAAATTTTTTTCAGGGCAAAATAATGTTAATGAACAATCAAATCAAAAAGTTGGTTTTAATATTTGTGGAAAAAAGAGATTTATTTGTTGAAAATGAAGATGCGAAATTCTTATGAGAGATGAAAATAGGCAGTTGTCGTTGTCAGCAATGTTTGTTTTATGACGCAACAAGGCATTGAGCATTGAACATTCATCGTGTTCCTCGTATGGAGCTTGAATTGATTGAAAATTTAGACGGAAAACTGGACTTATGAGTATAAAACAAAAACAAAATCCATTTTTAGAGTCCACCCTAGTGTCAAAAAAAACTGTTGGAAATTCTAATATCAGATTCGCAATCAGCGATCAGCGCATCTACAAAGAGTATAAAACCACAAAAAAACCTTTTCAGGGGCCACCCTAGTGTCAAAAAACCTTTTTGAAATTTGAACATCAATAGCACATTTTGAACTGCTAGCACATATCCAAAGAGTATAAAGCAAGAAAACACATTTTTAGGGTCAAATTAGCGCATATAGAAAGAGTATAAAAAACACTTTCAGGGTCCACCCTAGTGCCAAAAAACTTTGTTTGAAATTCTAACATCACATTATACTGAAATACACACACTTGCTGCAGTTTTCATTTCTTAAAACTTAATTGCAATAAAGATTCCCACGCATGATTTAAAGCAAATATACAAATAAAAATAACAAATGCGTATTAACGAAATTTCTACGTGTCACATAAAGAGAAAGAGAGAGGAAAAAGAGAGAGTTGCGCATAGATAAATAATCGCACGCACACACAGCGCACTCACCTGCTACCCAGTGGGCAAAAGCAGGTCTTTGAAGCGCTTCTAGCAGGCCATGATATGGATTTCTTAGCCCTTCCGTGCTCATTTCCAAGCCCATAAACTTTTTTATATGAAACGAGAAAATTTTCTAGGCGTTCCTCTCTCGCGACTCTAAAAAAGCCTGCTAGAAGCCCTTCTTTAGAATGTACATTAGAAAGAAAAGCAATATAAATATCAACTTGAAATAAAAAACTTTTGACAATTTCCAGATTTGAGCCAGCGTCCTCTTATCTGGCGGTCGGGCATCTTACCCACTCGTCCACCTCAGTTGTTAACAAACTCCAGCTTATTTTGCATCATTACAAATGAAAGTAAGCTTTCGGGAGCGCAGGTTCGCGACCCAGCTCGGATCAAAAAAATTTTTTGATTTTGTATTTTTTTTTTAAATCTACATTTTTTTACAAATTTTTCTGTTCATTTAAAATTTTTTGGAATTTTTTTGTAAATTTCTTCATACAAAAATAACAGAAAAGGCTTAGAATTTTTCCATATAAAAGTTTTCATATAATGTGATATGCAATGTGTTAGATTTCGGAGACCTGGGTTCGCGTCCCAACTCGGACAAAAAAAAATAATTTTTTTGTTGTTTTTTTCTTTAAGATTTGATTTTTTTTTCAATTGATATGATCATTTATAATTTTTTCAAAATTTTTTTAAAAAATAACAGGAAAAGACTCCAAACCTTCAAAAGGTAGGCCTTACAGAAGCACTCATCAATGCAGCGATCATGGAAGGTATATTGACGCCAATAAGAGCACTACTAGCATGCATTTGTTTGCGTATCGCTAGCTAAAATGCCCACTGGGTAGTTTGTAGTCTGCTCGATACTCGCACGCATACACACACACAGCAATATTACTGTTACGTGACGGTTTCCACCAAATCACACCAACCGCAAGCCGCGTAAAGGAACTTCGTTACAAAAATTATTTAAAATATTGTCACTCGGAAATAAACTACACAATGCACTAAGAGCTTTAATTTGAATGGGTATTTTTTGGACTTTCTCGCAGACAAAGTGAGGGTACGAGAGAGCAATTTGAGAAGTCAGTGTCTTTTTGAATTTCCCGCGTAGTAACTTTGAATGCAACACAGGTCCTATTAACTAACAGTTCATGCTCTACTGTCAAATTTTGAGCAATCTGCGTCATTTGGTATGTGTTTGACAGCCATTGAAAGCAGACAAGAATTTCAGCAAGCATAATTTTTTGCTTAAAAAAACATCACCGAAACCAAGGAAAGGCTTGAAAAATCCAAGGGAATCTGCACCATCAATTTTAATGACTAAGAAGTAGTTTACTGAATTCCATTGTGATCGTACTAAATTGTGGTTTACTGAATTCCATTGCAGCGAAGAGACGCTGAGCAATCAGGGCGCCTAAAAGAGGTCGTCACGCCAGAAATCGTCCATAATGATATTGGAATAATGAATGGAATGATATTGGACGATCGGAGAATGAAAGTGCGAGAGGTGGCTAAAGCTGTAGGCATCACAACTGGGCGGGAACATCACATTTTACATGAATATTTAGACATGAAGAAGCTATCCTCTCAGCTATTGCTCACACTTGACCATAAGCGCAGCCATGTGACCACTACAAAGGAGCGATATGCAACAGCAATCCGAAGCAATTTGTGCGCCGTGTCGTAACACACAGTCATCTTAAAATACCAAAGACCAAAAAACAGTCAAAGCAGTAGACTTCTCTGGGTGAACGTGCACCAAAGAAGACGAAAGTGAGTCTGTCGGCCAACAAGGTCATGGATACAGTTTTTAGGATGCATCCGGAGTCATTCATATCCGTTACCTTGAAAAGGGTCAAACAATCTCCGACGAAAATTATTCACTGATATTGGACAGATTTGATATTGATTTGAAGCATTGATTCGACCGCGTTTGGCGAAGAAAACAGCATTTATCTCTTGCACCATGTCAACGCATCTGCACACATTCCATAGTCGCCATGACAAAAATCCCTAAATTGGGCTACAAACTGCTACCCCATCTACCATATTCTCCAGACTTAGCCCCTTGCGACTACTTCCTATTTCCAAAACTGAAAAAATGGCTAGGTGATAAGAGATTTGGGTCGAATGAAGATGCCATCACTGAAACAAACGCCTATTTTGAAAACCTATTTTTTGGAAGGAATAGAAAAATTGGAAGCGTATCGATCTAAACGAAAACTATGTTTTTACCGAAAAAAACATTTTAATCAAACAGTAACTAACTTATCAAATTGCCTGCGTATAAACAAAAAATCATTTATCTCATCGTTTGGCTTTTGTAAAAGCATGATTTCTTTTCCCAAATTCAGTAAGACACTATTTTCCACTTCGAACCCGGCATTTTGTGAAAAAACCAGAAGTGATGGAGCAAAAAGAACTGCAGATTAAAAATTAAAGTACCTAATTTTCTATGCCAATTCGATCGCGAATAAAACCGCATGTGAAAGGAGGGGTACAAAATATTCAGAAATAATTTATCAACTTCACATTAAAACAATAAAAAAGTTAAAGCATTTAGGGTAATCACTTAAAAAGTTATTTATACACAACTGCTCTTTCTCCTCAAGGCCAGGGGCTAGTATTTGAAAGGTTTTTCATAAACATTAAATATGCTTCGCCTGAGCTTCCATTTTGGACAATAGAACCTGAGATTTTATATTACTGTGTGCACAGTTTGAAGTGAAGGCTCCATGGATACAATATATTAGTAAATTTAATAATATCTGTACTGTAAAATAATAATATTTTGAAAACGGAAAACATAGTGAATACATCTATATTTTGTTTTTGCAAAAAACCACGTTTAGCTTCTTTTTTATATAAAATAAGTTTTGATGGCTTTCAAATTTTCTCAATTCCCATATTTTTTAACGCGTACGGCCACGAAAGCTGCAACAAATATTTATAAAAATTAATAATCAACCTTTTCATCATAATGAACGAGTAAAAAAATACGCGCACAATATTTTCTTTTCCATTATCTGGGAGCGCATAAAAATTAAAGTTAAAACTATAAGTGCCATTAGGACAGCTTGTAGGGTACTCAAACAGTTTCTTTGGACTCTTATGAAGTGCAACTTGTTTGAACGCACATGTTGGATACCCTTTTTTCACAACAATTAGAAATGACAGGGGTTTCATATCAGCAGGAAAAACTTGTGGCTTAATAAAGAATAGTGCATTTAAAGGTTTTGGTTGAAAGAAATTTGCTGGCCAAAACCGGAAGTCAAAGTTGAACTATTTTGTTACGCTTTGTTTAAAAAAAAAGTTATGTTTTGTATGAACTTAAAAATATGCATTCGATTATTTGAAATTTTCTGAACAAATAAATACGTGATTCATATTGATGTTTTTATTTTTTTTTTTTTATAAATATATATTCATTAGCCAAAAAGATATGCTAATGATGTTGTTTATGGCTAAAACATCAGCGCAACTTGTGCTTGCTAATTTCAAAGTTCAAAACAATTTTTTGAATAGCTTTGTCACAAATATGCAAAAGTCAAGATCAGCCACAAAAGCGTAGCGCAGCTTTATAAATCTGTCAAATTCGCTCAACTAGTTTGTATAAGTTGGGAATTACTGGCAGCGTGAGAAAACTTTGTATAGATTTAAATCGCATATTTGCTTGTTTCTTTCTCGAATAAATTTCTTTTATTTTTATTTTTTTATTTTTTCTGCACAATAAGTAAATAAAGTGTTTAATATATTCGCAAATTTGCATGCAAACTTGGCCGAGTTTATATTAAAAGTGATCCATTCCATATTTATACATGTATATATATTTTTTGTGAATTTTCTCACAGATTGACCTAAATTCTATCATACAAATGTTGCAAAAGAGCTTTATTCCGAAACATATGAAAGCAGCTTTTGTCTTAAATATTTTGAGTTCAAGTTTTTCTATAAATAAATATAAAAATTTAAGAATTTTGCGCAATGTTAAAATGTAGTTTCAAAGTAATAAGACTTTATTGAAGTTAAATATATGAATAAAACATTTTTGCATGAATTTTCTTAAGCCATTTTCAAAAATCTTACGAGCTTCAATTCTTAAAAATTTTTTTAGAGCTTTCTATATTTTTTTTTAAAAAACTTTTTTACACAATTTTAATGAAAAAGGATTGCAAAAAGCTTTTAAAATTTATTTTTCAATTTATTTGAGCAAAATTTCGTGCATAAAGGCGCAAAATGGTGTTAAATATGCAGAAGTAAAGTCAGAAAAGCTTCAGTAGTGCATTAATGTAAAAAATGATTAAAGCTTTTGAGAGCTTTTCCTTTTTTTAGCTGTTTTACTGTTATATAAAATATATAAAATATATAAAATTTAAATCTAAGTCATGCACTTACGCATTGAAAAATACTAACCAAAAGCGTAAATTGAGCTTTTATACAAAAAGATTAAAAATATAACCAAAAGCGTAAATTGAGGTTTTTTCTAAGAGATTAAAGAAAAACGCTCAACATATTAAGGAGAGCAAAAATTACATCAATGTGAAATAAGCTTTCTCAAAGCTTTGAATGAAATAAAAAAAAAAGAAAATGACATATTTGCAGTATTTGCGTCAGCCGTTCTCATGCCTTTCAAAGCCATTTCGGAGCTTTTTTGAACTGCTATAATCTAAAAGCTTTTCATTTTTTTAGCTGTCTTACTGTTAATACATAAAATTCAAATCTAAGCTATGCACTTACGCGTTGAAAAATATTAACCAAAAGCGTAAATTGAGCTTTTATACAAAAAGATTAAAAATCTAACCAAAAGCGTAAATTGAAGTTTTTTCTAAGAGACTTAGGCTTAACATATTTAGGAAAGAAAAAACCTGCAGTTAAAATTTAGAGTTGCTTGAAATGTACATCAATGTAAAATAAGCTTTCCCAAAGCCTTGAAGGAAATATGATAAAATAAGCTGATATATTTGCGGTATTGCGTCAGCCGTTATCATGCACTTTCAGAGCCATTTTCGGAGCTTTTTTGAGCTGTTATATTCTAAAAGCTTTTCCTTTTTTTTTGCTATTTACTGTTAATGTATAAAATTTAAATCTAAGTTATGCACTTACACGTTGAAAAATACTAACCAAAAGCGTAAATTGAGCTTTTATACAAAAAGATTAAAAATATAACTAAAAGCGTAAACTGAGGTTTTTTCTAAAAGATTTTTTAAAAGAGCAAAGCGCTCAACATATTTAGGAAAGCAAAAACCTGCAGTAAAAAGTTAGAGTTGCTTGAAATGTACATCAATGTAAAATAAGCTTTCTCAAAGCTTTGAAGGAAATATGAAAAAAGCTGACATATTTGCGGTATTTTCCTTCGCCGTTATCATTCATTTTCAAAGCCATTTTCAGAGCTTTTTTGAGCTGTTATACTCTAAAAGCTTTTGTTTTTTAATTTTTTTCAAATTATTTATTACGCAACTTTAATATATAAAAAACATTAAGGCAAGCTGGAAAGACTAACGTATGTATTATGTTTATTTGGACAACATTGAGTATATCTGGAAGCTAAACTGTGACGCTTGTGCATCCAGAAAGTAAAAAAGCTTCAGAAATTAATTTTAATTATTTCATTTAATTAAGAAAGAAAATAAAAGCTTTTGCTTTTCAATGCTTTTCGGAGCTGTAAGCAAGCTTTTTCTCAAAAAAATTAGTATGTCCTTATGTGCATATTGAAAAATAGTTACAAAAAGGTGCAAATTGCTAAACATTTACAAAGTCTTGAAAAACTAAAATTGTATGTAAATTTGGACTAGATGCTAATTTTGTTCAACAAGCTTTAAAGTTTTTTTTTATATGTTCACTAAGTTTAAAATATGAAAAAAAGCTTATTCGATTTTCTAGTCCATTTTTACATCTAATATATAAATTATTTTTGTTGATAATTCATCTAATTACAGACGCGTAACAAAGCGTAACAAATACTTAATTTTTTTTTAATATTTTGTTTGTTTTGTTTGATTACGTTAAAAAGTACGAAAATCTGGATTCATTGAACTTTCTTCGTTGTAGGAGGTTAAAAGTGTTTTGGAATAGCTTTGAGCAAAGCTATGCTATACCGAAAAGCTTTGCTAACCATCAGCATGATCAGTAGAATTTGTAAATGAAAAATCACAAAAATCTATTACAAATGACAAATTGAAGTAACAGTGTAAAAAAAATTTCAATTAATCTCAAGTGACTGGCTGTCGTTCTTTTACGATAGTCATCGTCAGCAATGATTGTAGCAAACTATTGGTAATAGATATGGATAATTTAAGATCATTGAACTACGTTAGAAGCTGAGAGCTTTGTACGTTATTTTTGTTATTTTTTTTTTTAATCCATACCGAAATAATTAAAGAGGTGAGTGAAGCTCATAAAGGTTATGTTAGTACTTTAAACAACAACCTATCAACTGAGAGGATAATGAATATAAATAGCTTTGCATAACAGCGGTATTAAAAAGTTGAATTTTAGCTCAAAGTTTAGCAAATCAGATTTGTCAGAAGAGAATCACTGTAGATAATTAAAATAATCTAAAATATTACAAAATTTTTATTTAACAACTTATTGTAATAGCTTGCCTTTATGCAAGATAAAACGCTTGTCTTTTAAATCAGTTAGCTTTTAAGAACTTTTTATGTTGAGCCTTGGAGTTTGAAAAAAAATCGAAGATATAAAAAAACTTTGATCAAGGTTCTCTTTGGCAATTAATAAAATGTTGGCAATTCAATAACAATTTACTTTTAAACACATGAAGTCAATAAATTAATATTAATTTGTGCACCGCTTCTTTATTCTTTAAATGTTTATTTGTCAAACTTCCATTAAAGCTATTGATATAAATTGTTTTTATTATTTTTTAGTAATGCTCAAAAAAATATTTAATTGAATTGCCGTTTTATATTCAAACATTGTGACCTTCATTCAAATCATTGTCAATTAAATGCCCAAAAATATATAAAAGATATAATCAAGTGGCACTCAATGGCGGCTCAATGAGCGCTCAAGTCGCATTGTGTTTATAATATTCGACATTTTTCGATAAAATGTTTATGTTTACGTGTTTTTTATTGCCTGCAGACGCATATATATTTTTCTTTCGTCTGCTTTTTCATAGATAAAATCAGTGATTTGTTATTTTAATTGAAAAATTTATGTGATCTTCAAATAGTCTATGAATTAAAATTAATAATAACATGATGCAGAGCTTTATTTTCGAGATCGACGAGTGAAGGCAATTCTTAAGAATTATGATGATATCTTTGAACGTCATGGAAAATTAAAAGATACTAAAATAATTTCATGCTATAGGAAAAAAACATAATTTTGTGTATTTTATGTATAAAATAATAGAAAAAACTTTCGTGGAACTGAAGCAAAAGCTTAGAACAGTTTTATAGATAGGCCTTTTAACACTTTTTACTTTAAAACTTTTAACTTAAAAAGAGGTGAAGTTGTTAAAGAAAACACTTGCACACATTTTTTTTAGTAATTTTTTAACATTATTATCATACAATTTTATATAGCATTCACGTAAAATAATACCTTATGCAAGCTGCTTGCAGCTTATAAAAATTTAAAATAACTTAATATATTTAAAACGGCTTTTAGAGCTTTTTGAAGTTCGGAAAAAGTCTTAAACGCAAGCAAAAATAAAAGCTTGTATATACGAAAGCTTTTAGAAGCTACTACTTTTAGAGTAAAAGAATGTTTAAACAGAAGTTCTTTGAGAAAAGCTTTGCATTCTTGAAGTAGTAAACTTTGCTTTCGGCATGATTTTAGTGGCAACTTTAGCAAGGGATCAATTGTAAAGCTTTAGTTATGCTTCTAATTAAGAGTTATTGAATTAAGCTCTTTAGTGTCGTCGTAGCCTAAAGTTGTTTTTGTCACAACAAAAATTAAATATATAAAATGTCATTCTCCTTAGCTTTTCTTCAATTGAATTGTTTGATTTATTTACACTTCATTAAGTAATTCATTTTCTACGAGCCTTTGTTGGCTTACTGCTCTGGCTTTAAGAAAGTCAAAAGCATTGCAATAACAAAAATTCAACTCAACGTAGCTTTTCTGCTTTTTATCGAACTGTGCGGCAAGTAATTGACGAGCCCAGTTTTATTTTTGCCTTCATAATTTAAGCATTTTATGCACTGCTTTTTGCTGATGTTTTTGTTTTTATTTTTTTACTGCTGTTGTAACCTTAAACTTCCTTGTTGTGCTTGCTTTTTCTTATTGTTTGTTGTTTTTTTTTTTGTGTTATTGTTGTTTATAAATTATTTTAATTCAACATAAAATTGTTTATTTTGCAATATTTTACGCTAATTAAGCATTTTTGTTTTTTTTTTTACTTATTTAATAAGAAAATAAAAATTAATTTAAGTTCAGCGCACGTTCAGGTATTTTTCCTTGAACAATTAAAGGAGGCTTGTCTGCATTTATTAAAGTTTTGTGTATTTGGTTACACTTTGGAATTGAAAAAAGCTTGAGTTTTAGATTTTTTTCCATATTTGACTTGAAGTATAGAAAGCAGCGTTTTCAATAGCTTTAAAGACAAGTAACTTTATTATTTGGCGAATTTAAGCAATTGTGTGTGGTTATTTGATGAAAACAACAACAAATTTTATAATGACTGAAAACAAAAGCTTATCTCATTTATTTGATGTATTATGAAATTATCGATATGCATCGTCCTTAATGAAGGTTGCATTGAAGCTAGAGCCAATCCCTAATATTTTTGCTCACCATACCACCAGTACAACGTTTCTTACTCCGTAACAGTGTTGGCCAGCTAGCGGCTCAGTTGGTGAAATGATTATAGTTCTTAAAGAATTGAGTGAGTTGGTCCACTTTCAGGCAGCTTTTACATAATCAATTTCATTTTTAAGAATTGATGCTTCATAAAAGTTGCATAATAAAAAAATGTTTAAAAAAAATTATTTTATTGGCAACATAGCCAACGCAAGCTAATACTTTGCTAAGCAATATAAGCAACAACGTCAGGTAGATCCACAACCTGATGTTCTTTGTGGCCAGAATGCTCAATAGTCAATGACACTTGGTTGAATTTTTTGCAGCTTGGTGGTTATGTGGTTCCATGCTTCGATGCAGTGTGTTTGTATTTGTATTGTACTTGCTCTAACTTAAGGTTCTTTCCATTCTATACTTCTCATTTTGCACTGACTTTGCAGTAGCTTTTGCTGCACTCATGTTCCGTGTTCTGTTGGCTGATCTTGGCTAGGTCTTTGAATCCCATAAAAATGTTATCTTAATGGCATGCAACAAAAATCGATCTTTCACTTTTCTTTAGCTCGTTTAAGGCTTTTTTTTATTTTTTTTTTTTTTGCTCTTGATGATCTTTGCATACAAATAGTAATGCTTTTGCTATAACAGCAGTGCGGCTGTTTGAAGAGATTTGGACTTTGCGATCAACAAAGTCGTGATGATTTTAAATGACTGCAAAACAACCATAACATTTTACTTACATTTTTAAAAAGAGCCAAAAAGCTTTTAATTTATTTAATGAAAACTTTAGCTTCGATTATAAAATTTCAACACAAACATTTAAAAGCTTTACGGAGAGAAAAAATAAAGCTTTCTATGCTTGAATCCAGCCAATAGGCTATCGATTTACACTCAAGCGTTAATTTTTCAATTCAGGCATTATTTTGCTAGCTTTAATAAAGCTTATCTAAAAACATTACAAAAGTTTTTATACAAACTTTAAGAAAGCTTCTCTTAAAGATTTAGAGAAAATATTAATTTTATTTATTTATAAGTAGTGTATCATATATAAATATACACCTAAAAAGCTTGTTTTCTCACTACTTAAACATAATTTTTTGTTTTTGAGTTTCAGTAATGAAATTCTAAAGCTTTGCAAGCTCGTAAAAGCTTTTTAAAAACAACAATTTCACTCAAAATAAACCAAATTTTGTACTATTGGAATTTTTATTACATAGAAAACTGAAAGCTCTGAAAGTTTTAAAAGAGCTTTACGAACAAATTTGTATGAGAACCTTCTTAAATGACAAATAAGCTCGTCAGTTTGTTTAAAACATTGATTTTTGCTATTTAGGCTTTTTAAAAACTTTTGGAAAATTGGCACTCAATAAAAAATGCATTAAATTTTAATAACTCAACGTTCTTAAAATCAAACTGCTCGTATTTTACTTGTAAAAAACAAAAAGCTTTTAGAGCTTTGAGAAAGCTTTTCTAACAGCTTTTGAAAAACTTAAATTTTAATGATCAATTTACTTAAACAGTTTGATAAGGCTTTAAAAACTGTTGCCTATTCTTAGAACTTTGCTCTTTGCCTTTGAAGCAAGCGCGCAAACGCACACTTTGTTACAGCATACGGAAAGCAATTTCTATGTACACCAAAAGTCTACTACAAAAGCTATAAGTATATTGTTTAACTTTACCGTCAACACATAATTGCAAAAACTTTACTTCGGTAAAGTAATATTATTCAGGATTGTTAAAGATTTTCCAACTAAAGTTACAAAGCCTTTACAAAAAATGATTAAAAAATCTTTTCTACTTAAATGTAACAAGGTAATTTTCCATTCAAAATACTAATTTTCATACGCGTTAATGCAGAATTTGTATGATATTTCACCATTGTTAAGGTAACACATTTTAATGACCCTTTTCTTAAAACACTTAAAATCGATTGTGTTAAAAGCTTTTTGTTGTGCAGAAGATATTGTTGGATCTGAAATACTTAGGTATTGCTTCATATTTTGTAAGAAGCCAATTATTCACAGTAGTCTTGTTTTCGTTTATGAAATTATAATTTTTTTTTCATTCTGTTAAACTGTCTGTCATTTGCACATTTTTACACTCCCGCCCAATGCTGTCAACACTAACATAATTCATATGAAGCAGTATTGCATAAAGACGCCGTGCGGGCTCACCTTTAAAAAAGAATTGAAAGAAAAACATAAAAAACCAACAAAAATTGCATTTATAAACAATGAAGAAAAAGTGGTAAGAAGAGGATGTCAAGTATTATATTCAGGCGCGTACCCAGAAAAAAATTTCGAGGGTGTTAATTTTTTTTATTTAAACTTATTCCAATATTTTTATATAAAATAATCTTTATATCATAATGTCTTTCTAGTCTTATTTCGGGCTTTTGCATTTCAAATTTCGTCCATGGTCACTTCCACATCCCAGTGAACATTTAGAAGAGCTAACCTATTGAGCCTTTCTTCTTCAGTTTTACTTCTCATGTTTGTTTTGAGTCTTCGAAGCAACGAAAATGAGCGTTCGCTTGAAGCGACTGACTGTGTATTCTTCTATGTATTTGACGTTTTGGCAAAACAGATGTGAAGTTGTAAAATTGTTTGATCAAGTGCGGTTAATTTATTAAAATAAAATCGTTGTATTCTTCTTTTTTATTGTTTTATTTTGACCATGTGACTATGCTTTGCATAATCACCATTTATTTAGCTGTGTGCTAGCTGCTTATCTGCGTTGCATGCGCTGCTGTGCCATGCGAGGCTAACTGGACCATGAAACCGGCAACGTTGCATCAATTTTCAGGAATCGGCTTATTGAGGGACATATCATTGCATCGCAACAATAAAGGGAATCGATAAACGTTACAGGCAACACTGTAGATAAGTTTTTCATAAGGGGGGTCTTGCTCGAGCAAAAAAAAATTCTTTCCAAATTTCTTAACCGATTTCAACAATCGAAGTTAAAAGAGTTAATAAAAGTTTATTTATTCTAAGTTTATTTATCCTCAAGTCTAATAGGACAAGAATCAGGCTTAGTTGTTGTCTACCCCAAAGAATAATTGATTGAATTAGAGGTACAAGTTTCGCTCTATAATCCTTAACTAATTGTTTATGTTGGGAGTCAATTTTTTTTTTTGGCAACATTATTGTATTTATTTAATTTTAAAAAATGATCTGTAAAAATAATTTAATTTTTGTGGTATTTGTTTTATACGTGAAGATACTTCTTTCGCATCGTTCCAATTTTTAAATGGCTTTGTAACTAGCTACCCAATTTCTGGTCACTTCCAACCTGCTTACCAAAAAAACATGTATTGAACAAAATGCTCGAACTTCATCATGCGAATACACGAGCCATCAGTTCTCGCTTCTCCAGTTCTTCTGAAAAGATACCTTCCTATTTTTCGTTTCCGAGACAGGAAAGTTGTATGTTGATTTTGCTTAAAAATTACCAACGCCTTTTCATCGAGCTCAATACAATGAATATCATATGATGTTGAAAGGTCATTCAAGACTAAAGAAGATGATTCTTTTAATTCATGCACAATTTGCGAATCAGCCGTTAAGTCTTTAAAGTTACACCGAGAATCTCAGTTAGATTATAATTATACTTTTCATATAAGCGATAATGTAATAATTAAAAAATATGGAAGGGTTAGGGCTCACTTTCACACGACCTTATCCTACTAGATCTAAATAAAGATTTTTTTCGATACAAAAGATCTCTCTTTAATTTTAGACTTTAAAATACAAAAAATTCCCTCCGATTCCTCGGATGAAAAATACCCCAAAAACCAGCAAGTTTAACTTTCATCACTTGTTTCTCCACTTCATGACTTGGTTTCTGATCGGATTTTGGATATATTGTGCTTGTTGTTAGAATGATGAAAAAAATAATTCACAAGTTGCAGTGGTGAAAATGAAATTTGTTGGTTTTTGGGGTATTTTTTTTTTAAATCATCAAAGAACCAAGGCGTGCTCCTTATACAAACAAGGTTTGATCTTTGACCTGAAAGGACAGGGATATATTATTTAGAGGAATTGGTTGGAAGCATACGTGAATAATTGATTGGGCGAAACAACCGCGAAAGACAATTTGAATTGCTTTTTAGCCGAGGCTAGTGTTATGCCTTAACCTCGGCAAGCATTTCCAGCCCTTAGTTGTTGCTGTCCTTTAATGTCACAATTCCACAACATTTTCCACAATTAAGTTGTAATCTACAGTGACACATATTCGTATAAACGCACTCTTAATTTTAAATTTGCTACCTTCTCTCTCTTTTATTAATGCATTATTCAAAACAAATTCAAACTCATATTGTTCACTAAACTAACGGAAATTTGTACTGAGCGCAAAAAGCTGTTTTCGTTGTTGTTGTTTTATATAAATCAGTTCAGTTTAAATATTTTACTAAACACAAGTACACATTCCTTTAAACGCACCTGAATAAGGAGGTCGAAAATATATTAGTGGTTTAAAGAAATAAGTATTTGCTTGTATTTAATTAACAATTGGTAAGTTTTGTTTAATTTAAATGTAAAAATATTTTCTTAATGTTATTTTTTTAAGATTTTATCAAAATGCCAAAGGGAAAATACCTCAATGACACAGAAAAAGTCCAAATCAACCTGTACCATAAAGAGGGTTATTCAAATCGGGAAATTGGGCGGAGACTAGGAAGATCAGAAGCAGTCGTCCGCTCTTTTTTAAAAAACGGTGTTAATTATGGAGTAAAAAAATCCACGAAAGGCAATCGAAAACTGAGTATTCGCCAAGTTAATCAAATTAGGAAGGAAGCCACCACAAGTTTTTTGAACTCAACTCAAATAAAAGAAAAATTAGATCTTCCAGTGACAACGAGGCACATTGCTCACATTTTACGTAACTCAGATAACGTTAAATGGAAAAAAACCGGTGAGCAAGCCTGTGTTGAAGCCGCATCACAAAAAGGCGCGCTTAGACTTCGCCCAAAAACACATGCAATGGTCAACTGAGTGGGACAATGTTGTGTTTTCCGACGAAATAAAATTTAACTTAGATGGCCCAGACTCTTACAGCTGTTATTGGCATGATTTGCGAAACAATGACGTACGTATGTCAAAAAGAAACTTTGGTGGTGGCAGCGTTATGGTGTGGGCGGCATTTTCATCTAGAGGTAAAGCAAATATCTGCTTTGTGCCGCAAAAAATGAATTCTAAAAAATACACGGAATTGTTGGATGATGCTCTCATTTCATTTTTGGATGATAAAATGGATGAAGACAGTATTTTCAACAGGATAATGCTGCCATTCACGTTTCTAAAGAGTCATTAAAGTGGTTTGAAGAGCACAACATCCCACTTATGAAATGGCCTGCATGCAGTCCCGATTTGAATCCGGTGGAGAATCTTTGGGGATGCATATCACGCAAAATCTATGGACAAAAAGCCCAAGGACACCTTTACAAAACCGTGCTAGAGCTCAAGTTGGCCATTAAAGAAGCTTGGGAAGATTTAGATCGTCAGTTGCTGGAAAATTTAGTGAAGTCGATGCCGAATCGTAGATTTGAAGTTATAAATAAAAATGGTGGACCAATTAATTATTGAAAATTAAATAAATACCCATTTCTATTGAAAATTAAGTTGATGCGTTTAAACGAATATGTACTTGTTTTATGTAAAATATTTAAACTGAAATGATTTATATAAAACAACAACAATGAAAACAGGTTTTTGCACTCAGTACAAATTTCCGTTAGTTTAGTAAACAATATGAGTTGGAATTTGTTTTGAGTAATGCATTAATAAAAGAGAGAGAAGGTAGCAAATTTAAAATTAAGAGTGCGTTTATACGAATATGTGTCACTGTATATATATAAAATAGGATGTGTGTATGTATGTAACGTATGGACTCCAAAACGGCTGGGCCGATTTTGATGAAATTTTCAGGTGATGTTCATCTTGGTACGGTGGGTAACATAGGCTATATTTGGACCCGATAGGCGGCGCTGGGGTGGACTTATATCGAAAATTTGAATTTATGGACCAATTTAACTGAAATTCAGAATGTATGTTTGTTTGATCATAAGAAAATAATTTGTGTATAAATGGACACGGTAGGTGGCGCTGGGGTGGACTTATTTCGAAAATTCGATGGCGTGAAAAATATATAAATACTTTTAATTTTATTTTATAACGAGGGGAGTAGCGAAGCACACCGGGTTCAGCTAGTTATAAATATTTTCTAACCTAAAACCGCGGTCTGATATGTTGGCAGCCCTGGAATTCCAAAATTTGTTCTCACTAAGATCAGAAATATTTTTTTAAAATAGCAGAAGTCATTTTAAACAAGAAATATAGCTTTATTGATTTATTTTCTTATGATTATGTTTGTGTTTGAAATGCCAAAAACGGGAACTTTGAGCATGTTTGAAAAAAAGTCAAGTTTCAACAGCTATAACTTTTTTATTTGAATCTTGGTTTTTGTAAAATTTTCCACAAAAAAGTTCAAGACTGTGTTTTAGCCACGCGTAATGTCATTTTTACACATTTTACATTTTTGGGTTTTTAGCGATTTTTTTTCGTTGAAATAACCAAATTCGAAATATACGAAATGTTACACTTCTTGTAAAAAATTTCATAACGATTTTAAACATAATCACAGAATTTTTTGTATGTGTTTTAAGTGTTGTTTTAAAAAGCATTTCAACAACATTTCATTGCAATTTTTAAAAAATTGCATTTTTAATATTTTTTGTTATTACAAGAAAGAAAAATACATTTTTTTCTAAAAGTAAAATATTATAATTCTTCCTACCTCAAGTTGGAGCAAATTGTTTTCAATATGACGGCCATTTCACATTGAAGTACTATATCAGTTGCCTGACCATTTGGCTCAAATTTTGTTATTAGATTGGTTTATTATTCCAAAACAAAGTTTGAGATTTTAATATTTTTTTTTTCGAGGACCATACGAAAATGCCATATATAGCTCAGTCAAAATGCGATTTTCGTAAATAGGATATCATTGGAAAGGTTATTTGGTCTTTTTTAAGGGAAAATGTGGAACTTAAAAAAAATTCAGAAATAATACCATGCCAGCAACAGGCACTGTAATTTTTTTCATTTTCATTATTTGCATTTTTTTACGTTCCATTACCTTTGCAACGATATAACTAAAATGAAAGTGTGTTCTTCAAGGGTTCCGAAGTTATGGCGTAAAACGTGAAGTAATAATGAATTTTCAATACAAATCATCTAGCGTTGATATTTATTGTAAAAAGACTATAATGCATAGAGACTTAAACATTTTTTTTTACGTAAATAATATAGAAAACAATTTTCTAAAGCACAGTTTTGATGCCACTTTGCGAGAAGAAGATGCATCTAAAAAAAATTAAAAAATTATCTTTATAGTATTTTTTTTTATATAATTTACACTGTGAATAAAAACATAATTTAAAATTAAACAAACATTTTAAAATAGAAATTTAACACACTTACGTTTCTACAAAATAAAAAATCGTGTTCAATTTTCAACTAAAAATTTTTTTTATAATTTTCTCTTATTATTTCTTCGCATTAACAAAAAATAGCTATCTAAGATTGAATTAAAAATTATGTACAGAAGAATCATTGACCAGACAGTTGAGATCAAGCTAATTGGTTGAAAAAATTTTTGCATTTCTTATACAAATAATAAACATTAAATGAAATAAAAACTAATTCATTATAAAAATATTTAAAATGTTTCAATAATTTAAACCACAATAAAACGCAAACTTCATCGATTGGTGTTAAAATTTGGTATTCGAGAGGTCCAGGTATCTCTGATCACGATTATGACGTTGAAAATTCGAATAAATTAAAAATAGGCATCAAAAAAATGGCGGTTTAATTTAATTGTTTTTAATTTAAGAACAATATTTTAAAATTATGTTTTAAAATATTAGTTTTCAATATTAACGATTTTGTTTTAAATTTTTGTTTAAATAAATGTTTTTAAACTGTAAATGTTTACCATAAAAGTATTTTTAAAAATATTGTTTTGAAAACAAAAACTTTTGTTTTTACAAACATTTGTGTTTAACTTTAATGAAATTGTTTCAAGCTCTACTTCAAAAACAAATTCGTCGAATATGCACACAGTTTCATTAAATTTTTACACATATTTTCCTCTGTGTTCGTAAAAAAGTTTAAATCTCTATATAAATTTATTATAGTCTTTACACAATAAATGTTTTAAATTTAATCTTTTAATTTGTTTTCTAATGTGCAATGTTTTCTAAGGATCTCTATCGTGACCATAAACACACAAAGGCTGGCATGTTGTGCTAAGAGTTGCTCTCGGTTCTTGTTAAAATTCGGTAATTTCGGGGGGTATTAACACCCAAAACCCCCCTGCGTATGCGCCTGATTAAGGTGAATGCTGGAAAGAACAGAAACAAACATTAAGTTCTTTTTTCAATTTTTTTTTCTTTTTTCTCTGCGTTTGCAGAATAATGTGCAAAAAGAAGCACAACAAAAACTTCAAATAATTATCACAAACAATCTCACGAAAAAGAAGAATTTAATGTGCACTCCAGCGTAGAACTAAGAAACGTCAACATCTTAATGCATACAATAAGAACTACAAAGAAGCTGTGCTGCAACAACAAGGAAGAATTAAAGTGTTGTTCTTAAGCTTGCTAAGCTGTTTTCGTTAAGACGCTTTATTTAATAGTTTAACGAAAGCTTTTAAAATATATTTAGAGACAGTAGCAAGTTTTTCATTAAAAAAAGCCCACAAACTCAATGCTCGCATACATATGGTTAAAAGCTCTCAAGTTTAAAGTGTTCTTAAGATGAAAAACTTAGTTGAACGCTTAGAGAAAATATAGCTATAAGTTTCTTAAGCAAAAAAAAACTACATACCAAATTTATTTTTAGAAGTTTAAAGTTACTCTTTATTTCAGGTAATGTTTTTTAACATTATTCGTATATAACTTTTGCAGAAAAAATTTTTAACTTTTAATCGAAGATTTTTGAAAAATTTTTATTTTTACTAAAATGGTAGCTGAAACTCCGATTTTTGACTAAAAAGTCATTTGTTTTAGGTTATAAAAACAAAGTATTTCTGTAAATTAGAAATCAATTTCATAAAAAGTACCAATTGTATTTACTAAACAAGTGGATAAAATTTGAAAGAGATCCTTAGCATATTTTTCGAGTAATGCAGTCCACCGGTATAAAGCACCACTTTTTGAGAAAAACGCGTTTAAAGTTTTAGAAGTAGTTACGTACAGTATAGTTTTCTTATAACAGCAGCAATTTTTATTCAATTGACTTAAAACTTACATAGAATATTTACTGTTATATGTACGTTCCAAAAATGGTCGCCGAAAAATCTTATATGGGCCCTTAAAAGATATGAAACTCTTGAAAATCTTTTAGAAAAAAATCCGAAATTTTTTTTTTATCAAAAGTTTTTAAGAATTGGCAAGAAATAAAATGTTGACAATTTTTAAAGAAACTGTAAAGTTTTGTGAGATGGAGTTTTTTCCGGTGTGAAAAATAAAGCTATCGTAAAAAAAGCATTTTGCATATATAGAAGGTTTACATACATAGAAAAAAGCTTAAAGAAGTTTTGTGGAATTGAATTGCAAAACGTGGTATTTTTTATTATAAAAGCTGGTTCTATAAAAGAATTCAAAATAGTTTTTCACATTCAATTTTGAAAGAATTCAGCCAAGGAAAATTTTTTTTAAATGGTTTTAGTAAAAACAACCACTTTCACAACAACTTTCTGAAAGCTCTTTTATAAATCAACGCTTTAATAATACACAGAATAAAAACTCACATATTTTAAAACTGTCGTCAATTTAACTACATTTAGTGTTGTTGAAAGGTCTGACGTTTTTTACTTAAAGAACTCAAACTTTAATAAAATGTTCAAAATCATTAAAACAAATTTTCGTACAAGCCCAGCAAACCATATCTCAGTAAAAAAAATTTTATGATAATCTGGCGATATCGTTACGATAGCTTAACACACAAATATGCGATATCGTCCCGATAGTACAGTTAACAATAGCATTTCGATATCATGACGGCATCTATATAAGAAATTTCTAGATATCATCATAATACTATAATTACGATAGCATTTCGATATCGTAATGATACCATTTCGATACCAAAAAAAAAAATGTTCAACATTTTTATATAAAAAATTACATGTAATTTTGTATGAATCCGAGATCTCGTGTTCATTTCGAGCTTGTCCGACTTTTTTATATGAAAATTTTTTATATTAATAAAAACTATTTTTTCATTGTTTGCCGCTAAATATACGTCAATTAAAATGAAAAAAATTCATATAAATTTTTTATACGAAAAATTTTAAGTCATTTCATATCCTTTTGTATGGATCCGAGATCTCGTGTTCGTTTCGAGTTCGTATACGAGTCCGATATCTCGTATTCAGTTTTTAATTTCTTTGTAATAAATAAAAAAAATTTCTAAAAATAAATAATTTATTTTAAGTTCGCTGTTATTATTACATATTTTGATCTATAAAATAAAAAATTTATAGAAAATAACATTTCAAACTTTCGTAAAAAAAAATTTATAAAATATCTATATTTTAAAACAGCAAAACAAAAAAATATTTTGTCCTAGGTGGGGTTTGAGCTCACGACCGAAGACTAGCTTTCATTCTTAATGAAGCAAATTAAGCGATGATTAATTAGTTAGCAATTGCGATGGTCGAACGGATAAGCTTTTGGGCTTACATTCACGCGGTCGAGGTTCAAATCTCCGAATGGTTATTATTTGCAATATAGTAAAAAGTAAGAGTAAGAAAATTTCAAATCGAATGCAAAATACAAAATGAAAACATAAATAATCAAAATTGATAATTGATTGGCAACATCTACATTCTGATGTTCAAAATGAACAAGTGGCGGAATGTAGATAACATATTTAAATAATAATTTTGTATAGTTTCGATATCAAGGAATAATATGCATTCGATATCGTTAATGATATGTCCATTTGAAGAGCTAACGATAGAAGTTATCACCTTTACGATATCATCTCAATATAGAAACGACATTGAAATTTCGATATCGTTTCGACATCGCAATTAATATGTTTTCGATATCGTTTACTTTTTTACAGAAATTTTTCGATATCATAACGAGATCGTCTCGTGTTTTGTTATCGATAGAAATTGTCTCCTTTATGATATCATCTAGATATCGAAACGATATCGTTTGGTTGGCTGGAAGTTGATGAAGCTTTTGATGAAAAGCTTTTGTTTCCGTCGTAACTAACAAAAATAAAAAGAACAACGGAAGCTTTTCAAAGTATTTTATGTAATTTAATGTAAGAATTCTATTATGTTATTTACAACACCAATAATTTCAGTACATCAAAGCCTTATTTTTAAAAAAAAAGTGATTAAAGCTTAAATTTTTTTCCATCTTATCTTGTTTCATTTTCTTTAATTTTTACTTCAACTTTTGCACATCAAAACGTCAAATTTTTTTTTATTTATTTTAAAAACTTGTTGACACATAAGAATACTTCTTTTGCATGCCGAATTTACATTGTATATAACAACATTTAGCTTTCATTGTGAAACTCTAGACATCGTAGCCAAAAAATAAAATTTGCCACTTTGGTGGTCCTGCAGAGATAAAACATCTACAAAATGATAACAACAAAAACAACAACTGCAACAGCAATAAAAAAAAAACTAAACACAACTCATTTTCTAAGCTATGAAGTGTAAAATTTCATTCATTATTTGTTGTGGTTGTTGTTTGATTCTTTACTTCTTTCATTTATCCTTAAACGATCCTCAGCAGCAGATGTTGCTGCAACTTCGTTTATAGCCACACACAGCGCCAATGAGTATGCAATGCTTTTTGTTTTGCTGTTTTTTTGTTTCTCTGCAGACATTTTATTTTGTTATGTTTTTTTCTTAATTAACGTCAAAAAAGTTTTAAGCACTTTTTTCCTTTAGGGCTTTTTGTTTAGTTCTAAGCTGTTGTTGTTTTTGTTTTTGTGCGCTTGTGTGGTGCCAAAAAATTTTGCATTTATTGTCAACAAACATTCATGATCATGAGCTGCTTGAGGTTGCCTACCGGTTGGCCGGCCAACCAGTCATGTTGCTACCAAGGTGTGAGTTGACACTAATGCCGTACTCCAACACTTGACTGTTGAATGATGGGGATGGCCAGTTTTTATGCTCGAAGTTTAAAACTTTTATTTGTATTGTATTTTTTCTTTTTTTTTAATGACAGTTTGTTAGCATTTTAAATTGTCGGAATGTTGGAGCGTTCAGCACGGTACGTTATGGTGTTTGTATGTTCTTTTATGTTTTGTTTTATAGTTGGTGTTTTTGTTTTTTAGTTTTCTTCTCCTTACTTTTTCTGCTCTGCTTTTTTGTTGAGCCTCTCTTTTTTTTATTCTAAGAATATTTCTTATAGTGAAGTCTAGACGCTGCCTTCGTATAGATGATGATGAATACAAGTTTTATGACGCGACGCCATTCAACACTTGGGCTGGATTTGGCATTCAATGCATTGACGATCGGATCGGATCGTCAGCATCGTGCGCCATGTTGAAAAGCAGTAGTGACAAAAAACCCTTCTTCTCCGATTTCAACCTGATTTTATTTCTTTTGCTTTTCATTTACTGTTCAAATGAAGTGTCAAAGACTTTAAATAGCAGATCGTTGCTACTGAATGGAGCTGCTGATGTCTTAGTGTGAAATTTTTATACGTAAGTTGTTGTAGAAAAAAGTGTGCAAATAGTAGCCACTGTAGCAAAGTAAAGATTCAAAACCGCAGTATATACATTTGTCAAAGTTATAAGAAATTATGTTGATTTTATATGATTCAAATACAAATTCTAAATGTTTGATAGTTTAAATCATACTTGATTTTAAATATCTATTCTAGTTATTTGATAGTTTAAGTTATAAGAAATTTTTAGGCAAACAATTTTACAGGGTTATTTTTTCTAGAGCTCTCATTAAAAAAAGCGTTTTGTGCACTATTTCGGAAAAATATTTACCTCACTTTATATTAAGGCATTCATTCTCGGAACCCCGGGATCCCGGACTTTTCTTAGTCCCGAAAGTCTCGGGATTGCAAGGTCTAAAATCCCGGGGTTTTCGGGATCCCGGAGTTGCCTCCACTGCAAAAAAATCGCAAAATATTCCAACAAAAAATTCAATAATACTACCTAAGAAAAATATTTATGTGATTTAAAAAAAAATTTAACTAAAAACCTTTTTAAAACTATCTGTAAGAAATAACACAATGGACCTTACCAATAGTCATTCTAATGCCTGCTCTCAATTTAGTGTAAGCTTTTTGACAACAAATTCTATAGAAATAATGTTAAAAAAGCTCACTCTAAATTTAGAGTAGGTATTACATCTACTTTTGTTAAGGCCCAATGTGTTAAACACTTGATACTTCCTAAGAAATACTGAAATGTGATTTTAATAATACAAAAATAAAAATCTTTCTTAACTATCTGTACAATATATGACGTGAAAATACCCAAAGGTGATCTTAAAAATTATAAAAACAAAACTTCCTTAAACAAGCTGTACAAAATATCACAAAATTCTTACTTAGACATACTAAATTTATTATATGTACAATAATTTTTTTAAAATAATTTTAAAAAGAAAAACCTGAATGTGATTTTAAAAAATTTTTAAATAAAAACCTTACTTCAGCTAGCTGTACAAAATAACACAATGTTTTATATAGCACATGATACTTCCTTAGAAATACTAAAATGTGATTTTGATAATACTAAAATAAAAATCTTTTTTAACAAGGTATACAAAATATAAAATATAAAAAATATAAAAATATAAACCTTTCTGAACTGTACAAAATATTACAAAATACTTAAAAAACTTAACTTAACAAAACTAAAATTTAAAAATTAAAAAAAAATCTTCCTTAAGCCGCCAGCTGTACAAAATACCACAAAATTCCTACTTAGAAATACTAAAATTACACTGTAGGGACGTCAAATAGACATACGAAAATACCAAGACACAGTTTTTCCCAACAGATCAAAATCTCGAGACATTTGCGATTGAAATTTAGTCACTTTTGGACCCATTTTTAGCTATATTTTCCTTATATTTGGAGACCAAAAATTTTGACCACCTCCGATTTTGCTAACCGATTTTCAGAATTTAGTCTTCTTATGAAATAAAAACACTAATTTGAGCAAAAATATTTTGAATTTTTTTTTTAAGTTTTTACGTTCAACATTCAAATTTGGTCCAAATGGAAGAAAAAGCGACATTGCTAAACTTTTGAAAAATCTTAGCTTAAACAAGGCTATTTTCACGTAGGAGGTATTTTTGAAAAGACAATAAAAATTAATTGTTAAAAACTACAAATTTTTTTTAAATGAAGGTCAAATGTAAGTCAAATATCAAAAATCTGATCTGAAAGCTCAAGACCTTAATCTGATTTGTAAAAACTGATTATGATACTAAATTCCACGATCGAAAATTAAGTTTACGTGTCTCGGCGTTTTCTTTTTTCATTATTTTTTAAAGTTGAAAATTTACCTACAGTGTTATTAAACTACTCTATTTTTTTAAAAAAATTTGATGAATGATCTACTTTTGTTAATTTTTTTTTTAAATTGATCTTTGTATTTTCAAAAATAAACAATGAATACCATCCAAACGTTTAATCGAAACTATCTTTTTCAGTTTTTTATAATCTTCTACAAATTAAAACAAGGCATCACTACTTTGAAACTTCATATTACAATTGTTTCCGAATTTTTCCGCAATTTGTTTTCCGAAGACAAATTTCTAAAGCAACTAATGGGGATTATCTTTAAATACAAAAAAGTCAGCACTCTGAAGAATATTAAATGTAGTAAAAAATCAATATTTGGATTTGTTCGATTTATTGATAATCAATTTCACATTTATAAGTGTACTGATATTTTACATTTAAAATAAAAATATATCAAATTTATTTTTTATTTATTTTGTTTAATTTTATTGTTTTTTCAGTATTATAAAACTCAAAATCAGTTTTATTGCTGTTTTCATCCATCAATTTTTTAAATGTAAATGATCCTGTGCTCATCGCCTCCAGAGTTTTATCCTTTAATTCATTGTAGCATTGTGGTAGAAAGATTACATTTCTTTCCAGTTCCAGCATGATTTTCGTCACAAAGATGGTGTCTTTCCGTTCCGCTTTCAGAATTCGTAATTGTTTATTTAGAGGGATATCAGACAACCTTAAACATTACTTTATGAATCCCGTTTTTTGATTCAATTTAATATTATTGAGATCATCTAATATTTCACTCATTTTAATTTTGTATATGTTTTTTCTTTTCACGACTTGATTAACGTTTGTTTAAAACATTAAAAACTGAATGCTAAATGTCAATAAGTTTCTTGACATTTTATAGTGTTTCCCATTAGAGCTCGAGTTGGAAAATCATTTCTAGAAATTTTACGTCTTGCAAAAAATTCGTTTTCTAAGGTTTGTCGAACACGGGACTAGTCCCGGGATCCCGGGATTGTGTTTTTCAAACTCCGAATTCACGGGATTGCCGAAGCGTCCCGAAATTGGATGCCCTACTTTACATTTGCATTTTTTATTATTGAATTTTAATTTTTTATATCCCTTTAAAACATTCTTATAATAAACGAGCTGATATAGACTTTGTTTCTTAGAAAATTTGTTTTTTCAAAATTTTATTTCAAGTTTGTTATAAAATAAGGGAAATTTGCTGAAATGTGTCGTAAACGCCTTAAGAAAAATATATTTTTATGATTTGAGTTGCTTAAATTTGTAGTATGTAGTTGTAATTTGTTCCCTGCAGATGAGCCTCTGCATATGAAAAAAGCCATTGGTTTGTGTCTAAGATAAGATAAAAAACTTCTGCTGACATTCTGTCGAATCAATACAAGTAATTCACTTTTTGCCAAAATAAACATTACAAAGTTTGTTTAAAATATTTATAAGAAAAATAAATGCAGTCTTTTGCTAAGGCTGATAATTTATAATTTAGGCTTTATTTATATATTGGTCCATAAGAAATGGATATTTTTTTGAGTACAATAAAATCGTTTATTATTTATCTCGAACAAGCATAAAATCAGAAGTTATTAAATTTATGTCGAAATAGAGATAAAGTAAAAGAGAAACAAAAGTTTAAGAAAAATGTGCAGATATAAACTGCTTGAAGTTTTGTGAATTTGAAATAGATTTGAGATACCTCGGCAAGGAGTTTCACAATCTATAGTGCTTACGAAAAAAAGCCTTGAGGAGTTTAAGTATTTAATGCGAGGAATTACAAAATTTAAACTTCTAGATGATAAACAAAACTGAATTTTAGAATATAGATAGTTCGGAGTTTTTGAGTGTATCAGCTTATGCAGGAATATACTATTTCTTCTCGCTATTAAATAATATTCTATATTTCATCCTAGATTAAGGTTGCTTAGACCAGTAACATGGCTAAATACACTGAATCCATACTCATAACGGGCCGCATAGTTTAACTCCACTTGCAGTTTATGTAACGAATGTGAGTCTAGATTACTAAACACAGCTTCAAAATCTATATATTAATACGCAAACACATATATTTAGCCCCCTTTTTACCGAATTTTAGACCAAACTTCTGAATGAAACTTATATAATTTGAAAGCTCTCATTCACAGCAAGTGCACAATATAATTTTTATTTAAATGTTTTGTTATTAATATAGGTAGAAATTAGAAACACTTTTTTCCCATATAAAAAACAGCAAGAAGAAACCAACTCAATCAGCCAAACAAGCTTGGAATAAGCTTTAAACAAGCTTAAAATCGTAAGCATCAAGCTTGGAAAAAGCTTACGATTGCTACACAGTAAAAAATTTGAGGGTAAATTTTATTTTTTTTATAACATTTGTGTGGTATAAACTTTTTTTATTCCAAAAAATTTATAAATTTTATACCACTCAATATTATAAAAATAATAACACAAATATAATTTAAAATTTTTATATGGATATCATGTGTAAATCAAAATATATTCTGGTTCGAAAGTAAAAAATTCACCGAAGTCGGGAAATTTAAAAATATAGTTGTTTCGATTGGTCTGTCGAGAAAAATGGTCTGAAAATATTTATAAGATTTGATGGTATAATTTTTAAAACATTTCTGGTTTGTATTTATATGTATACCAAATAGTATAAAATTTATCCGCATATTTTTTACTGTGTATTTGAATAAGCTTTTTCCAAGTGTTTCTTTAAATTTAATTTGGAAATTAGTATTTCAATACGCAACTTTTATGTATAAATATATTTACCAAACAATGCGCAGCCATCTTAAATTGACAAACAAGAATAAAAAAGAAAATTCGCCGGTACGAGAAGCTGTACCGCCCTCATTTCTCACTATCAAAGTCGACTTGGCTCCAAGAAAACTTGCCTTGTTGAATTTTAAGCCCTCAGTTGTGGTTCTTGTCCTTTAAATTCAATTTTTTCCACAACTAAGTCGTGGATTTCTATGTTTAGTTTCCATAATTCTTAAATGTCTTAAAGAGCAAAGAAAGTTAAAAGAACCACGACCAAACACGGACTCGAACCGGGGACGTTTAGGTTGATAGTCTAGCGCACTCTCCACTAGGCTACACAGGACAACAATTAACAGCAATCCTTGTCGGAAAATGTAAAATATCTAGGACTCATTCTTGATAGGAAGCTTAGCTGGAAACTTAATATTTCTGAGCGTACGAAGAAAGCGACAGTTGCGTTGTACACTTGTAAAAAAACTATAGGGACAGGATGGAGTTTTTCCCCCCAATATCGTTCACTGTCTGTAAACAGGGGTCATTACACCTATACTTCTATACGGAGCAACGATATGGTGGCCAGCCTTGGACAAGGTCACATTTTTAAACCAGCTTCAAAAAGTCCAAAGAATGGCATCTATTTGCATCAGCGATGCTCTAAGAACAACACCGACTGCGGCTTTAGAGACTTTACTCCACCTTCTACCGCTCGACTTGGTTACTAGGCAACATTCAGCTTGTTCGGCAGTCAGACTAAGAAAACTGGAGTATGGAAAAACCAGGGTTCAGGACACGCATCCATACTAGGGATGGCAATTTTTATAGTTTTTTCGATCCCGGGATATTCGGGATCTGAAAATACAATCCCGGATTCCCGGAATCGTCCCGAAATTCAAGAAGTTTTTATTTCGTTATTTATTTTTTTTGCCAAAAAGTGCAACACATTCACTTCTATTCTTTTATAGTACATACTCTGTATTAAATTGCTATAACAAAGAAGCACAATTTGTGCCAGTTCAACAAAAAAAAACCAGACATAAAATTTGAGCAATCATATATCTTCAGTAATTTATAACATAGTTTTTGTAATACATGCAGAAATACATATTTTCGGTTTAAGCTTAGTATGCTGTAGAAGCAAAAAAATCTTCCGTAAGAAATGCATCGCATTTTTGACAGCGAAAAGGTAGCGAAATTTTTTTTGTTTTTTTTTGTTGGTTAGTACGCTGTTCAACCGAAAAAATTGTTCAATGCAGCCAAATTCACAACCATGATTGCAGAGTTAAAATGTCAAAATTTCGCTGCCTTTTATATGGCCGTACATTGAATTGGCGTGACTTTATGGTAAATATGTGTTAGTGTTGAGTCTACACCAAAATTTTGCGTGTAGAATTAAATGCCAAAAAATTTTTGTTCCTACAGCATACTAAGCTTTAGCAGTAACTGCTTAAATAAAATTATTTTAAATCAGTATTTAAAGAGCAATTGTTTTAAAATTAAATTTTTTTTAGATGGATTGTTGTTTAGTTATCCTTCAATAAATCAATTCCGCTTATAATACAGATTCTACAGCGCTTAAAACCTGGTGCGCCAGAGTAAATTTAACTAAGAAGAGTAACTTTAATTGATTTTTTTTTTTAAACATACTTTTTCAAAACTGGCTACACTACTGAAAACAAACTAATCGACCAATGAAAATTTATTTTAATCTGTTCCTATTATAATTCTACACATCTTTTACCAAAATGAGCGTCTTTGAAAAATTTTTCTTGGTTTTACACGCAACAATATGGTCAAATATAATGTCAATTTTTTCCACGCTTCGTAATTTTCTTAATTTTCCATTTTGCTAAAAGAAAGACAATTTTCTTCGAAAAACATTTTATTTTCAGACGATCAGCGTGATGATGTCAAATTAACATGCAAATTAAATTTTTTGTGTATGTAATAAAAATTTTTAGAAAACATCTTCAAAAAAACATGCCTTAATTTTCACCGCTTTGACCTAAAACCTCCCTTTAATTATATGCTATAGCACATTCAAATTAAAATAAAAAAGTCAATACATTTAAATAAAAAATTAATACAATATTCTTTCTATTTAGAGCTTAGTAAAAATATTCCTTCTTTTGATCAGAATACGATCTTTACGAAATTAAAGCATTAATGGTTTCATCCCCTAACTTAGACCTTAATTTATTGCATATAAGACCTGCAGAGAAGAAGCACCGCTCCGCCTCAACGCTTTTTCTTTCGATCGTTGATCGTTGAAAGGGGGATATATGTGATGGTAGTTTAAAAAATTTTAGATTTAATTAGATTTTAGAAAAATTAGATATTAAAAAAATTGTTTTCAACAATCCCGGGATTCGAATCGCATAATCCCGGGATATTCGGGTCTTAAAAAAGATCGGGATCCCGGGATTGCCATCCCTAATCCATACTCTACAAATTCAACTTCATTCCACCAAGGACTGATTACTATAAGCCACTGCTTTCCTTTGATGGAAACTACAGCACGCTTATTCCACCAAGAACACTGGAATAAAGGTGCGCCGTGGAAACCAGGGTATATACACTTCTATACAGATGGGTCAAAATTAAATGACAAGGTCGGGATGGAGCCTACTCAAAAAAACTAGGGGTATCCTTGGTTCGTAGGCTACCGGATCACTGTAGTGTTTACCAAAGCTTTCATGCGGCATTTCCAACAAACAAGTCATGCAAAGTTTTAAATAAAGTTGAAAGCAGCAAGTTCCCTTTTTTTTGTTGTTTTGTTTTTTGCTGATCCATCGGGCTTGATTACTCAATTAAAGCTGCATGGAATCCAACACCTTTCAACGCTGCGGGATTGCTTCGGCTACGGCTTTTAACAACTCACTGCGCCGCAGTTTACAGGCGAACCATTCTTAAAAAGAAGCCCTTTTTTGGCAAGCTTCCAAAAAAAAATTTGCGCAGCTAACAAAAGCTTTTTCATATGAACATTCATTCGTGTTGTCTCTTCATTTGGTAGCCTAAAACAAAATTTGCATAACGAACAATTTTTGAGTTGGCCTTTTAACTTTTTTTTTTTTAATTTTTGTTTATTTTTCTATTTCTTTGTTTTTGAAATTTCGTATTGTTGCTTGATATGGCGGCTTGTTGCTATTGTGACTGTTGTTGTTGTTGTTGTGATCGTTCAAAATCGAAGCTGATGATGCTGGTGGCTCTTATTGTTGTTTTAGTAGATGTTGCTTTATTCTTGCTGCTGCTGCTGCTGTTGTTGTTATTGTTGTTGTTGTTATTGTTGTAATGTTCAATGTCGTGTTTTGCGATGCCGTTTTATACAATCGTTTATTGTTGTAGTTATTTTTGTTGTTGTTGTTGTTGTTTTTTTATTGTGGCTGCAATGTTGTTTTTTTTACGTCATGATGTTTTATTTTCTACTTAAGAAACGTCAAGAAACGCGTTTATTGCAGCTTCTTTACACCGCAGCAGCAGCAATAGCAATTGCAACAATAAAACAACAATATCTTGTTGTCGCAGAGTTGTCGCTTTTTTCTGGTTCCTTACATCTTTGAACTTTTTTTGCACACAGCAAAACTTTTTCAGCTTTACTAGCTGAAAAGCAACAAAAACATATCGTTTACTCAGCAAAAGCAGCAACAATAGCAGCAACATTATAAATAGTCGTAGGAAAAATGCTGTTGTAGTGTTTGTTTTTGTTGCTATTGCTGCTGCTCAAATAAAATAAAAGCTACTGACTCTATGCTTGTTGCTTTTGTAGTACTTGTTGTAGTTGTTGTTGTTGTTGTTGTTGTTGTTGTTGTTGTTGTTGTTGTTGTTGTTGTTATTGGCATTGTTAGCAAAAGCTTGTTAGGATTGTTGCTGCCTGCACCGCATGCTGGTGCTCTGTTAAGAATTTCCTTCGAATTTTTATGTTGTTTTTTTTTGCAATTGTTGTTGCTCATTGAATTCTTGCTGCTGCTGCTGCTGCTGCTGCCGCTGTTTATTATTGTGTGTTTTTCTATTTCTTGTTGCATCGCCTAATGTTGGCATTACATTGAGTATAGTTTTTATTGTTGTTTATTCCTTGTTGTTGTTGTTGTTATTGTTGTTGTTATTGTCGCTAAATTGGACTTGTTTGGTTTCTAAGACCAAAGAAAACCTTAAGTCTGTTTGAAGCTGTAGCTCTCCAGAAACAGCAACATCAACAGCAACGACAACATTGAAGTTATGCGCAAAAGAACACTTTTCTAAGAGATTTACGTGATAATTGAACTTTGCAATGTGCTGCAAAGATATCTTCAGCAAATTTAACAAGCTTTAAGTAAATCAAACAAACTCATGAAAAATTAATGATGGCATATTTTAATGACTTGCATTATTTTATAATTGAAGGGTTTATTGCAAGAACATGATAAGTCACATAAAAAATATTTTGAAATAATCGACTCTAAAATTTGGAAAAAATGAATTTTTGTATGAAGAAATAAAATTTAGCACGGCAACTTTTACAAATAGGTAAGAAAATTAATAAGAAATAGCCAAAATCTCTTCAGTGGTTGTTGGCAATACATTCAGTAATGCATTCAGCCTAAAAAATTTATTTCTTATATCATGTGGCTTATCACGTTATTGCAAAAAGCCCTTCAATCCTAAAACTATATAATTTTTTTTTCCTTTTTTTATAATTATTTTTAAACTTAATGCCAAATAAGGTAACGCCAACAGCATTGAAACTGCTGCCGAACTTTCGCTTATGAAATTTTGGCGTACGAAAAGCTTTTTTCAATGATTTTGTTATAAAAATTCAAAATAATAAGAATAGCTTTATGATTCTAATCATTAATTCCATTAAATATTAGCATCAAATGATAAAAGCTTTTTCATACAATCTTCTTGCATATTGCTCAAAGTTCAGCTGCATAGTAAATGTTTCAATTTTTTCTTCTGTTAAGCTTCCGCTATGACATAACTTGTAGTCAATGCCTATAACATAATTATGCACACGCCACACATGCGCACATTTAAGGCGCTTGTGGCGTCTCACTCTTTCTGCTCCCTGTTCCCGTTGCCCAACACTTCTTTTCTATTTTTTTTTTTTATTAGTGATGTTCATTATGATTACGCTTGCAATTTTTTATAAGATGAGTTCGTGTGCAGTTCGCATGCTTAAATAATGTAGTTATGTAAGCCACGATTAATGTCATTAAAACAGAACCCAGTTGGAAAGTAAGCCCTGCTGTACGTCTGCCAGCAACATGCTTTGGAAGGTCAGGAGACATGCTCGCCTCCATACCCGCATATATCTATGTTTCTATAGACATGTCCTAGACCGGCATGTCTGCCAAATAAACTGCCGTAGCAGCAATACTGCATGCATCTCACGGCATTAATGCTGCATTCATCACACGGCATTAATGCTGCATTCATCTCACGGCATTCGCCACGGAAGTTCATTTGACAGACATGCCTAGGAAATGCTTGTAGAAAAAAGATATAAGCGGGTATGGAGGCGAACATGTCTGCTGAACTTCCAACCCATACTGCCACCAATTGAAAAATTACCATTATCCGGAGACATGAACCTCGGCCGCGTGAGTGTATGTGCATCAGCTTATCCATTCGACCATCGAAGCTGTTAACTAACAAAAAAAAAACCAACACCAAACTAAAAGCCATTAAGAAAAAAAAAACAGCTATGGCTCTGTGGGATTTGAACTCACTACTCAAGATTCCAAAAAAACAAGAATAAAAACTAAAGTCCTAGCCAAATGAGCCATTCGCACTGTTGTGATGTTGTTGAAATAATATACATAACAACAACGTTGCAATCAAAAGTGCTTCAGCGAAAACACAAAGTGTCAGCGAATTACAACAATCATGAAAATATTAATGTTGTTGTTCCTTAAAATTAACCGGAATTTTGCAATAGCAAACATGATACTTTTGCTAATGCACCTCACTTAGAAGCAAAGAGGAAGTTTTTAAAATTTAAAAAATAGACTTCTAAACTTAGTATTAAAATTACAACCTGCCATATTCCTTCCATCGGCAGGCCTACTTTGTTTTTCATCTGGGAAGGTTATGGAGGTTACGCTTTGGCTGAAGCTGAAGCATAAAGCTGCTTTGCCGAGCTTTTTTTGATCATAGTGAACGCTTATTCAACGCTGCACAAAGTAGCTTACTGAGCTTATTGGTGTTCATAGTGCGCGCTTTATGCTGTGGCTGAGATGATTTGTTTTCATTTGTTTCCTTGGAAATATGTCCTCAATTGCGTTTTGCAAAGTAAATGAAAGGTTTTTGATTAATGAATATGTAGCGATGATTGATCACTAACGAAACATCAAACCAATAACATACAAAAGGAACTTGAAAACACAAAACATGACAACGGTGGAAATTTTATCACAAAAAGTACCCAAGAAGTATGCAAGAACAACGAAAACTATGTAAGCAAACGAGATAGAATATACAAGTGCATAAAACTGAAAAGCACCCCAAAATGAGACAACAACGCAATAACGGTTAAAACTTCAGCACAAAAAAATATCCAACAAATAAAATAAAATCAACGAAAATATTGTTAGCAGGCAAAATAAATAAACAAGTTCCGAAATTTATTGAAAAATTCAGTACGACGCAATTAATAACAAAACTAAACAAAAAAATTTAAACTATGTGATAAAACAAGAATAAAGCGCCGAAAAACATATTAAAAATGCTCTACAGCAAAGCATAAAAACAAAATTATTTTGCTGTGTGAGCAAGCGAGATGGAGATATAAGCGCTAAAAAGCATTTGAAAAGAAGCTTTATGCTAGCTTTATGCTGTCACTATGAATACTTTGAGCTTTTTCCATATGATTCTACACAGGGCGTTTTTCAGATAAACCTCTCGGCTAAGCTAAAAGCGTTTACTATGAACGCGACCTAAGAGTGAGTAAGGTACTATGTAAAAGTTTTGAGACTTAATAACGTAGCGTTTAAGATGTAGTATTCTGTAGTATGCGCTGTATACAATGGGGTATACGTTTTAAAAAAAAAGCTTTTTGTTTAAAATTTCATTTAATTTAATTACAATACTAAAATGTTATTGTTAGATTCTTAAAAAACCACAGCAGAGTTCTAACCCTTAACTAATATCTTTTAACAAATTCATTTATTAAAAGATTAACGAAAATCAAGAATAAATTGAAGCAACTTTTAAAAACCATGCAAATCATTTAAAGCGTAATCAAAGCTAGCTAATTTTACTTTATAAAAGCTTCATCTGTATACAACTTTATAAAAGTTGCATCTCTACAAAACTCATCTCTATAAAATTTTATAAAACTCTATAAATCTTAAAATTTCAAGCTTTGCTTAGGCGTAGTACGAAAGCTTTTGGGAGCTTTTTATAGATGGATGTAGCTTTTGTAAGGCTGTTTGGAAATTTCTTTTTTTTAGAATTGTGCTTTATTTGAAAAAAAACATTGTAAGATACAGCTTAATACAAGCTTTAGGTGTTAGGGGTAGTCAGATACATGAAAAAATGAGAATTTTCAATAATTTTTTTTGCCAGTTAATCATTTTATTTTATCAAATTAATAATATGACTTCATTGCTTAATGTTTCGGCTTGACTTCACGAAAATTTAAAAAAAAAATTAATAATTTTTAAAGTTATGGCTGTTTGCGTTAATCCAGTTCCAACAGAAGTTCCTTGCAGTGACCATCACAAATCATTGCAGATTCATCTAAAATCTTACTTAATTTCTTATTTACATCTTACTTACTTACATCTAAAATCAATCGGACAAAAAAAAATTAGTTTTATTAATAGATAATCTCGTAACTGATCGAAGCTTTTTTTTAAAAAAAGTAACAAAATAGCGGCCTCAGGAAATTTTTCTCCAGATTTTCGGGAAAAAACGAGCTGCAAATAAAATCCATTGCTAATAAAAAATCGAATTTAAAAAAAAAATTCTTCGATCAGGCACTAGTTTTTTATATTTTCCAAAAGCTATTTTTCGAGTTACTGTGGTCACCAGTTCAAAAAATATAGTTTTGGAGCTCAAAAAAAAGAAAACTTGATGTGTGAAAAATTCTGACTACCCCTAACCCCTTAATGAAAATTTCGTACAATTTTAATTTAACTTTTTTTAAAGCGTTTTTATCTCAAAAAAGGCTCTCAGATTACGGTTAGGCCGTATGAAAGTTTTTGAAGGCTTTCTTATAAATATGAAGCTTTTAAGGAACTGCTTGTAAGTTTTTTATAGTGTTAATAAGCTTTGTAGAATATATAAAAAAAGCGTTGAAAAATCTTTTTACAAAAGTCTATAAAAAAATTTTTTAGAGCTTTAGTTATATAAAAAAAGGTACCTAAAGTTTATTTAAATTTTAAAAATTTCAGCTTCCCCAAATACTAAAGCAGATTACGTGAACTTTATGAAGAATATATGATTTTTTTCCTTACTTGTTTTAGTTTTAATTTAAATAACTGTGTAAATATTTTTTTTAAACTCTTTTAAATAATTATAAAAGCATTGTAAAAACATCTCTAATACTCTTTTAAGCTTTTCGAAATATTTTAAGGCTTTAAGAAAACTTTACGAGTTTTTGGAAAGATTTAAAGCTTTTTATAAGCTTCTGAATGTTTTAAGAAATTATTAAAAGTTTCGAAAGTCTTTTTGAAAACTTTTACCATATTTCAATGCTTAGTAGAATACATTTAAAGCTTTAAAAAAGCATTTCAAAATTAGATACACAATTGTCCTTTAAATTTGAAAAAAGAGTATTATTAAAAATCTTAAAATATTTTAATCAAATTAATTAATTAATCGTTAAAGCTTTTTTAAAGCATTCCCAATTTTTATCTACTCCTGACTTTTACATTTAAACAAAGGGATAGATTTTTTTAAAAAAATATATATTCACATATTTTAAATTTCTTATTTAAACTAATCACTATTAAAATATTTAAAACTTTTTAATTACTAAAACAGTTTATAAGAGCTTAACGACGAAGAAGAAACGATTTTTCGATTTATAAAAGCATTGCCAACCATATTTAAAGCTCTTCAACGCTTTTAGAAATAAATCAAGCTTTTGTAGAGCTGTTATGGAGCTTTTAAAAATATTTAAAGCTTTAACAATATCTGTTAACAAACTTTTAAAAGCTTTTTAAGTTTTTAAAAATTATTTTAAAGCTTTTAAAGCAAACTCCATAAGCGCTTAACGACGAAGAAGAAATGAGTTTTCGATTTATAAAAGCATTACCAACCAAATTTATAGCTCTTCAACGCTTTTAGAAATAAATCAAGCTTTTATAGAGCTTTTAAAAACATTTGAAGCTTTTACAATATCTGATAATAAACTTTTTAAAGCTTTTCAATTTTTTAAAAATTATTTTAAAGCTTTAAAAGCAAACTCCATAAGCTCTATTAAGCTCCATAAAAGCTTTAAAAAGCTTTTAGAACTTCGTAAAAACTTTTGATATTTTAGATCCTAATGTGCTTTACAAATTCTCTCAGGCTTTTCACTTCAAAACAACCAACTTCCTTGCTACTTGATGTGATGGCTCTAAAGCATTGTGCTTCTTAGTTGTTTAATGTTTTACAAGCGCTTGCTTCCACATTTCGACAAAGTTACAGCTAACTAAAAAAATAAACTTGAGCATTCGTACACATTCACTCACGTGCAGTATGGCAACACTGTTGTAGGCCATTTAATAGCATTTAACGCCACTTTGCTGCCTTAAATGTACGCGCGGAATGTGTAATTAGTGGCGCCATCTATGTTCTCAGCCATACCTTCAAGCGACAGGAAGAGTTGGCTATTTCTTTTTATAACTGTTTTAATGCTAAATGGAATTTTGAGGCACAGAGCCAGAAATCTAAAGAATTTTAAGGCTTTTTGTGTTGTAACTTTTTTCTTAATTGTTTGTGTATAGGTGTTACTTTTGAAAAGATTTATAACAAATATCTTTGAAAAACATTGCGGCAAATTCTTTGCAAACAATAAGGAAATGTTGAACTCTTTCAAATGGACAACGATTCATTTTAATGCACTTTAACAGGCCAGACAATCCATAGATAAATGAAAGTTAAAAAAATACTTAAAAAAATACTTTAAAAAAATCACCAAAAAAGCGAATTAGTTGGAAAAGTGTTGGCGAACTAAAAAAGTTGATATCATCAGTATAGCTTTCTAATTTGAACTTTTTGAGAAATTTTTTTTGAATACTTTTAATACAAATAGCAGCATTTTATGCAACTAAGATTAAAAGTGCAGGAAACTGCACTTTCAAAGAATGAAAAAGTAGCTTAAGAAAATTCTGAAAAACTCTTGCCATGAGGGTCATAAAAACAACAGTGCCCAAGAATAACGACTACGAGTAGTTATTGCTAGCAATATCAAGAAACCATCAAGTATTTTGTGTTTTGTCACTAGTTGCTGCTACCGCTGACAATGCCAATAAAATGGCCACAACAACGACAACAGCAACAATGACACTGATGCTTCCATTGATATTGATGACATCGCCAGGGACATTTAACAACAGATCAACGTGAACGGCGACATGTACTTTTTGCTGCTGCTGATGCTGCTGTTGTTGGAGCTACTATTGCTGCTAACTATCGCTAAAGAACCTTCTTTTAGATGACAAAACATAAAAATAAACAACAAAACAAGCAAGCAAAATACTTTCAAATTCAAGTTCAATACCACTTGGCTGGCTACCGTGGCTTTGACTCTAACTGCTGCTGCTGCTGGTTGGCATTTGAAGCTGCCAATTCGTTAAGTGATCGAAAAACGATCAGCAACTAGAAGCAAACAGCATGTGGTTGCATGATGTTCCAAGAATCTGCGATCGCGCACGATCACAACGACATGCAATGCAAGCGGAAAGGGAGCCAGCAGACGCTGCAAATGATGGTACCTGGTGATGAACGTACATATGCCAAGATAGCTTAAAGTTTTAAGGTTTGCTTTTTTCAACAATATGCACTGCTCTCTAGTGGTTTGAAGCGTGTTACAGGACAACGCTTCGGAAAGACAAAACTACATACTTAACGTTGCAACTTATGTTGCAGTTGTTGTTCTTACGTTTTAAGTCAGCGATCATGTTAACGCAAATTAAGCTTTCCAAAAGCTGTTTTATAGTTAAGAAGTCTTTTAATTTTAAGCGTTTATTTTATAGCTCAGCCAAGAATTAAGATAGTAGGTCTGTTTCCGTACTAACTTCAAGTAAGGTTCGAGTAAAGTTCAATCTGTGAGAGTAACTCAATTATCTGTCGAAATGTGAGAATATGCAAAAAAGTACGGAAACGACTTCAAGCAAGTTTCGAGCAGGGGCCGAATTACAGCATCCGTGATCGAGCAAAATACGAAGGGCACGACGAGACAAGTGCATATCAATCTTGTATAACTTTGCTCGATCACGGATGCTGTAATTCGGCCCCAGAACAGTTGCTGTTGACAGCTGATTGACAATCAATTGAAGCAATTGCAAGAAGAAGATTCGAGCTCGAAGAAATTTTTCAAGTAAAGTTCAAGCTAGTTTCGGATAGTTGTAATAGATCAGAGATTGACATTTAGCTTGTTTTTCTTCTCTCTCGAGCTTGAAAATGTATAAAGAAACGCTTTCAAGCAACTTCAAGCAAGTTACTTAAATATAGTACGGGAACAGACCTAGTGTTGATGAAAAGCTTTTAAAAAGCTTTTATCGAATAAAAAGTTGAAATGCTAAAAAGACTAAGTAGCAGACTAAAAGTAACAGCTAAAAAGACTAAGATTTAAAAAAAATTTACAACTAATTTAAAAATTGTAAATAATAGTAACACTAAAATTGCAACAATTTAAAGGTTTTTACCTGTTAAAGGTTTTCTTTACCGTTATTACGAACAAGTACTCATTGTTCTTAGTTTTTACTACTTAAACATTATGTTATATGTAACTAAACTATTTTTCAATAATAAGTTTTAATTTTGCTATAAGTATGTGTTACATAAATAACCCTCCAGCGAAAATTGGAAGGCTTCCATCTATAAGTGATAAAGAAACATTCCCCACAGTATCTTTTAGAAGCTTAAGGGTAGTTTTGTGTTTATGTTTTTCCAAACTGCTTCCCCCTTGTAAAAATTGAAAGACTTACACATGGAAGTGATGAATAAACATTTCCCATCATATCTTTTGGAATGATATTGGTAGTTTTGAATTATTGTTGTTTTCAAACCGCTTCTTAAAGAATGCATGTGGAAAATTTTACTTATTGTCAAGCAATGACAACAGAAAATATTAATATCATTGCTTCCCAGCCGCTTATTATAGGATTCATGTTTACTGTTTTAAAAAAATATGTTTTACTGGGCGGCCTCGATAGCCTAGTAGCAGCGAACTTGACTGTCGCTCAGGGGTCCCGGGTTCGAATCCTGGCCGGTCATTTTCATAACAAGGGAGAGGAATGTTTCCACATAAATTTTCAGAACAGGGGAGAGGACTGCTTCCACTTGACTTTTTAACACAGCAGAGAGGAATCTTTCCCTCTAATGACATGCTATGTAAAAAAAGCAATGGAGTGTGCAACGAAAAGAAATGCTTCCTACATTTCATGGAATGTTTCCTGGTTACATCCGGGAATACTCACATTTTCTGGAGGCAAATAAAGAAATACTGTAAATTAATTAAGTGAAAAAGTTATATTTGTATATATGAATTTTAGTAAAAAATTTAAACAGAATTTTTAACGTATTTTCAAAAGAGACGATTTTGGTTTACAAACCTGTTCTATGCCGCAAATAAAAACACGTCTATATTGAGTTTACAATGAAATTGTTAAATTCTAATTTAAATTATAGATTGTTAATAAAGAGTTTTCTCAGCCACCATGCGTTCCTTTCAACTCACTACTCAATATAGGTTCGTTTTTAATTGCGGTATAGAACAGATTTAAAAACCAATTCAATTCATTAATATTTTTATTGAAATTCTCATATAAATGTAACTTGTTTACTGAATTCAAAATATTTCTTTTATAATTTAACATATTTGTTTGCCTGATTGTGTTAAAATGACCACAAATGCATTAAGGACATGAAATTTACGAAGTTATAGAATAAAAGGTATTTTTTTGTTTTGTTTTGAATAAGTGTGCTGTAAAGAGAGTTTAGGGTGTATAAAGAGATTTAACCTTCACCTGAGTAGCATACCTGGACTCGTGGGGTACATACGAACCCCAGTGATTAAAATCTTTCTAAAAATTTAAATACTGATTATTTTGTTTCAAAAAAAATCAAAACGAGAAAGAACGTGGGGTATGTACGCACTAGGGAAGTCAATCCCGGGATCCCGGACGATTTAAGCCTCTTTAAATCTCGGGATTTTTAAATAAAAAAAAAATGTTATTACAAATATTCATGTTAGGACGATGAGTGTATTGAAAAAGATTGTTAGGACGATGAGTGTAAATCACTGGAGTAAAGACTTTGCAAAGTTTTAGAATATTTTGCAACATCGGGAAATCACAAATGTATTTAAAAATTGTAAGATATTCTGACTTGGGAAATAATTTTGTTTTGTGGTGAAGGCAATCGATCGAAACTTACAAATTGCTTACGATTATCGTAGAACTATTTCACCAACTAGCATAGAATTAGAACAATGTTTCTCATCAGCGGGTTATATTTGTAATAATATCCGAACGAAACTCTTATAATGAAAATTAAGACGCGTTGATAAGCTTAATGCATTACTTTAAAAATAATTGAAACAAAAAATGTAATTTTGAAAAATCTTTTCCAACCTTAATTTGCCTTAAACACAAAAAATCATGAAGACGGTGTACAAAAAAAGAAAAGTGTAACATTTATATAATTTATATCTTAAACTGTTCTGTATTTTATTTTTTATATTTTTTGTTCTTTAACCCTTTCAATGGCTAGCCTAAACTTAGAACAAAATCATTTTTTGAGGTAATATTCCTATCATTAAAAGATGAAAAAATCATACCTTTGATTTTAGCCTTCGCTACTTACGTTTTGTAAGCTTGTACAAAGAAAGTATTATTTTGCTCCTGTTCGGCACAACGTCTTTTTTTAATCCCTTAATGGTTTTTCAATTCTTTGGATCCTTGTTTATTGAACCTTCTTAATATTTTTATCATTAAAGCCACAAAAGATAAAAAAACAAAAAATTTGATTTTTGTCCGGTTAATATTTTCTTATAAAATAGGCTGAAAATTTTTTTGCTTTTCTTGGGCACCAAATCGAAAATCCAACTGACTTATGTGTCAAAAATCTCTACAAATTAATTTTTATCATGTTGGTCCATCTTTTTTTCATAGAACCAAACGATTTGATTCAAACATAAGCTTTGCAAAATAAATACGTATAAAAATGACTTTCTGATGTGTCCAATATCATTAATATTATTTATGTTTTTTGTGTTTATTAACAATTAGGGTATTCACAATTGGTGGTATAGTTGTATTGTGTTTTGTTTTTTGCCATAGTAGAAAACCACAATTATGAGCACCCTTCAAAGGAGAACTTGTGGTTGGGAACTTCCCACTATAGCTTTTTGTTACTATGCAAATAAATTAACTGTCCAATTTGATATATTTTATTAATGTATGGCATAAAAAGTTTAACTTGCATTTTGAGCTTCTTCTATTTTTGCAATTAGAAAATAACTGGCAACCGATCAGTTGTTTATGGAACTTTAAAAACCACGTTCGTTAAACATATCATTGGGCTACTTAAAATGACCACACTTTTGGTTCTTAGAGATTTCATGTAAAACAACAAAAAATATAAAAACCGCTCGGTAAAGTGTGGTATAATTGTGAATACCATTAATGTGTTTTGTTTTGTTCTTGTTACTTTATAAATGAATTAATTTACATTTTTTAGTTTCAAGTAATAAATAACAAAAAAATGTATTAAAAACGTTTTGAATTATGTACTTCTTAAAATGTTCAATCCCAAACTAGTACCGGGATCCCGGGATTGAAAATCTCAATCGAGAAAAGCTTCCGGGACTGGACTCCCTAGTACGCACCCCAAGAGGCCAGATGAAGATTAAGTACAATTCTAGTAGAAAGTTGTTTATGTAAACTTGTTATAAATGTAGTTTTGAAATTTTGTACTATGCCGTAATTAGAACAAAGTAGCCATTAGGAAACGTACTATTCCAAATTTTTACATAAAAGAGTACAAAAATTTTGAAAAACTTAAAGATACAGCAAAATTTAACATATTTTATTTTAGAATGAAGTCTATGTTTAAAAAATGTTATAATCTTACTCTTTACTCTATTTTTAGGTATGTTAATTAACTATAATGATGTCTCATATGCATACATACACATCTTATTACAAATGTTTTCACGTGAGTAAAACTAGTAGCTTTCTTTGAAAAAAAAATCTTTAAAACTTTATAATTGAATTCTTCCAGCTCTTAACCCCCCCTTACATCTCAAATTTCTATCAGAATTGTTAATATAACGGTTCTTAAACTGAAAAAATTAGTTTTTAATTTTAACACTTTAAAAGATCCACACCCATCACATTCTCCTTTTATTACTCTACTTTTACTATAGCTGCTTGAATCATCCTTGCTGCTATTTAATTTAACATTTATCTGTTTCCATAGGATTTATTTAATTTTGTTAGCATATCCAATTTCACTGTTATTTTAGCTTGTAAGCATCTGCAAGTGAACTTAAAGCTCTATTACCATTTTAATATTAGCTATATTCATTTTGTTTGTTTTTTTACTAAAACATTATTGTTGTATTCCTTACTGCTCTTTTCAATCACATTTTTGTGCAATTTTTTGCCACTTTTGTATCTTTTTTGTTAAAAATAATTTAAAATTGTAATAAAATCCGCAGTTAGCAGTTTACTGCAACAACACCATTTGCCGGTAAGCGGAAAACACATTTTTGCTTCCATCCTGTTTGTTGCTCCTTGCTGTTGATTTTCTCTCTTAGTTCTAGAATTTTTTTTATGTATTTATTTTCAAGCACCATTTAGTGCTTTTATTCTCTCAACATCCGGTTTTTTCATTTGTTTTTATTTTTCTTTAGCACTTTGCTCATAATTTTTTTTTTTTTCATGTTTTAATGCTCGATGTTATTATTTTCATTCGTTAAAACTTTTAGTACTAGTTTCAAGAAATGGAAACAGCTGCTTTTAGTTTCACTGCAAACATAATTGAACACATTTAATTTAGCTGAGGATTGACTAAAAAAACTTAATAAGAGAAGAAAAATAGTCTAACTCAAAAGCTTTTTTCACAAAAAGAGTTGAAACTCTTTTGTAATATAACTTTATAGTAGGTATATATTTTATATCACAGAATAGCAATAAGTCCAAACTAAGCAATGCAAGCATTTAAAGTGCAAGATTAGGAATGTTTTCAAATCCGTTCTATACCGTAATTACATACAAGCATGTATTGTGATTTTTATTCACATTCAAGTTAAAAATAATCATTACAGCTAGTCAAAACTGAGAACGGCATGCCGCAAAGTTGCAAAATTAAGAAGGTTTACAAATCCGTTCTATACCGTAATAACATACAACCGTGTATTTTGATTTTTATTTACTTTCCAATGAATGAATCCACATTCAAACTGAAAATTATCATAACAATTAGTCAAAACTGATCATGGCATGCCTTTTATGTGCAAAATTGCCATAATAAAAAATGCCGTAATAACATTGAATCATGTATTGTGATTTGTGTTCACTTTCCAATTAATGCATTCACTTTCGAACTCTAAATTATCATCATAATAAGTCAAAACTGAGCATGAAATGCCTTTTATCATGTATTGTAAACTGTATTCTCATTCTAATTCAAAATTACCATCACAATTAGTCAAATCTGAGCTTAGCATGAATTTGAGTTGCAATAATAAGAAGGTTTACAAATCCGTTCTATACCGTAATTACAAACAAGCATATATTGTGACTTGTATTCACATCTCAATGCATATTTAATATTTTTTGCTTTCTGAGCATTGTTTTTATTGCTAGTTTTTCACAATTTACTTTAAAATAAAATAAAGTAACATTTTATGGTTCCAAAATATTGTATTCTTACAATTTGGTTTTATACCGCAACTAAAATTAAGCCGTTATTAATATCTTTTCTTTTAGAAAACTTTTATTGTGCCGTTATTACAATCAAGCATCTTTTGTGTTTTATTTTTAGTCTTTAATGAATATTCAATCTTTTTCTAAGCATCCTGAATTGTTTTTGTTTGTAAAATTTCGATATTTTTAAATTGTTTAGAAGTTAAAGCTGTACTTCGGGGCTAAAAAGTTTTTACTACACACAAATCAACATTAAAATTGAACAAAATAAGCACGGCACACATTATTGTTGCAAATTTGTTTTATGCCGTAATTATAATCAACCATTTATTATGTTTACAGTTTGCTTTAAAATTAATGTTGAAATGAAAATGCTCTTTAGTAATGGTTTTTATTGTTAAATTTTCACTCCTTACTTTAAAGCTAGATACAGCAAGCGTCATGATTCAAAAATATCGCTGTTTTGTCATTTCGTGCTATACTGCAATTGAAATCAAGCTTTTACTGAGCTAAGAATTATTAATAAAGTGCATATTTTGTCAATTTAATAACTAAAAGTAACATTTCAGATATGCAGAAAATTTGATTTGTATACTTTTTATTTAATGTTGGTTAACACAAAGTTAAGGGCATATAAAGTGACAAACATTCATATCTTGTTAAAGGATAAATTCTGTTACTATGAAAAAAATTTTAGGTTTGTATTTCAGCATTAAAATGTAATTAAAACTAAGCATCTATTAGTTGCAAAACAATTTCAACACAAAATTTCAACACAATTTTTTTAATAATAATTTTGAGAAATGAACATAGGTTAAACGCTTTTTGGAATTGCCTTAAAATCATATTAAACCTCATAATATTACGTATTAAAAGCATAAATAAACTATTTGCAATTACATTGTATACCGCAATTAGAACCAAGCATGCATTCAGCTGAAAATTTACTTAAAACTTCAAAATTTGTTTTAAGTCACATGAATGAAAATGGTTAAAACGTTTTCAGATTTGCTTTTAAAGCATATTTAACTCTAAAATGTTTGGTATTAAAGGTATGAATGAACTATTTTGTGATTCCGTGGTATAACGCAATTAGAACCAAGCATGAGCACTGAGTTTAAAATTTACTTTAAAATATTAAATTTATTCCAAGTCTGCTGAATGAAAATGGTTAAAACGGTTTTCGATTTGCGTTTTAATCATATTCAACCCCAAAATCGTTAGTAATATAGGCAAAAAAGAACTAGCTTGTAATTCCGTCGTATAAAGCAATTAGAACCAAGCAAACATTAAGCTTAAAATTTAATTTATAATGTTGACCATATCTAAGTAAACCCATTGCGTCTCCACCCTGATTTGTATATTGTTGGGAAGGTAATTTTGCTAGCTTTAAGAGAAAAATTATTAAAATTTTTTAAATGGAGTTCCTCGAACCCCTACATCGAAATCGATTACCCAACCGCCAGGGATGAACCACCAACCACCAAAATTTCCCAAAATTATTTTTGGATTAAAGTCCAATTAATTACCTTTGCAAAGGTAGTTCAAACTAAATAATCTGTTTAGAAATGTTTCAGATATGAATTTTAGTAAAAATTAATTTTCGACGTTTTTGCCGGTTTTTTTTTAATTTTGTGCCCTCTGTAACTCCGCCAAAAAGCACGCCAAACTTTGTTCCTCCCATTTAAGTTTTTAATTTCCGTCAGTGATGCTCCATGCAAAATTTCATCCAAATCAGAGATGGTCATTCCGTAAATTTTATTTTTCCGGAATTGCTGTATGTGTAAATTTACTTTAACCAAGTTTTTTAACTAGCATCATATCGATAAAACCAGAGCATATGGCAACTCTGTCGTCAACTTAAGGGCACTCTTCTCGCCCAATTGCCGCCTTGTCAATAACTAGAAACTACAACAAAATATTTAATTGCCAACACATGACATTGCCACAGAACAGTCTACACAGAATGGAGGAAAGATAAATGGCAAACAGAGCAGCTTTTGTGCTGCATGCTCTTAATGCGCGAATTATCAGCAAAGTATTTGGATAGATAGACAGGCAGACAAACGAACGAACGTATAAATAGACAGTCAGAGATACAAACGGACAGACGGACGGACGGAAAGAGCCATTAATTAAAGCGCTGTTAATTTTCTTAAAACTAAGTACTAGCAATTCGCATAACATGAAGTTGCAATCATTTGCTTTCTAACCGTGACTCGGCTCGATAAGCTGCGCCTGTCGCCTCCTTATTCTTATTCATATCCTTTGCCACACATATTTTCCATGGGTAATTAGTGCCCCATAGCAAAATTTAAATAAAAAAATCTATACTAGTTAAAGCCTAAAGCGCGCGATAAAGATTAACCAAGCAAAAAGAAATAAAATATCACAGCTTAAAGCGTACCAATCGAAAGTAGCAAAACGTGTGGAAAACCTAGGCATGTCGAATGAGCCTTGCGCCTGCATTAAAAGGATTACAAGACGATGCGCGCATATAGAATGACTTTTGACAGTTCTCTCAGATAGCGCTTCGAATGTTCGGCGGAAAATTTATCTACTTAAGATTTATTTTAAAAATTTTGCCGCTTTGATGTTTCTGACGGGACATACTAGAATGTGAAAAAAGGGAATTTTTCATTTCATGGTGATAAATTTAAATGGCTGCGTTGTTAATTGGTTTATGTCAGCGCACAATAATCGCATATATCACGTTGATGAAGACGTCATTAGCTGGGCAAACAAGTCTTAAAAGCTTTTCTCTAACTCGTACTGTGTAACAACTGAAATGAAGGGAATTTTTAACATGGCACGAAGTACTAAAATAAACAGATAGTTTAAAAAAGCAAACAGTTGATTTTGAATTGAATTTTCTCATGCAAACTAATAACTTTTTCTCATTGCATATATTAGGGAAATTCCAAAAAATAGCTTTGTTTTTTCTATTTGGTAGCTAAGTGTTAACGAGGAATTGCCACCAAGAGACACAGCGCTAGAACAACATTAACATGCAACTCTGGCAACAAAGTTGCAGCTTTTCATAGGCTTTTTGTTGCTGTTTTTTTTTTCAAGTTTTGTGTGCGCTACTCGTTTGCCACTTAAGTGTTATTTTGTTGGTTTCAATTCTAGTGGCAGCAACAGTCAATAGCAACGAAAATGTTGCAAGCATATTGGCCAAATTGTGCCTCTACGACGAAGCTCAACTATCGAGTCGAGTCAAGAGTCGAGTCTACAGAGACTGAATGACTGAGTGACTGTTTTGCAGTCCGTCTGTCTCTGTCGTTGTTACGCATCAAGAGCAGTCAGCAATTTCATTCTTTACACTCCATTACCTGCCATGATCTGGTGTGTGGTCTGTGCTCCCATATTGAATTTCATTTGATTTTCCTTCTTTTTTAGCTTTTTTTTTTTTTTTTTTTTGTCTCTTACAGTGTCTTTATTTCTCCGTTTTTCTTGTACTTGTTGTCTTATTTTTGCTTTTTAAGCACGCCAGTTTTCTGGACATTTGATTTTTCCACTCAGCATGGCAAACAAGTTGCGTTCTTTTAGTGTTGCTTTGTTGTGCTTTAATTCCTAACTTTAACCACAAGAATGAATAACTCAGCAAGCGTTTAGAACCTCTTTGGCATGGTTGAATGATTGCAAAGAGAGCTGCAAGGAAATGACAGCAAAGAAATAGCCACAATAATGGCAATCAAAATTGCGTTGTGCGAGGAGTACGAAAAAATAACAACATTTCTTAGGAAAAGCTTTTTTTAACGTAAATTTTATTACTGCGCTAAAGTTGTATGAAAAAAGTTAAAATTTTTCAAATTTCCCTACTTTTACAAAAATTTCCCTTGTGAAGGGAAATTTTTCTTTTGACTCAATTTCCTACCTAATTTAATTTCTAGTTCAAAAAAGTTGAAATTTCAATATAATCCACACTTTTTAATCCATAAAAAGACAAAATATCAGTTGAAACTTTGAAAATTCGCTTTTCTTATAAATTGACTTGTATTGTATTTTTTAAAACTTTAAGAATTTCTTGAATTTCAAAAGTTTCCTTCAATCAATTAATTTTCTTATCCTGGGGAAATTTATGTTATGATTCAATTTTTACCTTAACTTGTATTTTAGTTTAAAAAAAAAATCTAAATTTTTATAGGATTAAAAACATTGAGAGCAAAATAACCACCTAAGAACTAAAAAACGCCTATTATTTTATCATATAAATTAAATCCGATGAAAAGTTTTGTAAAAGTATCGGAGTGCAAAAATTTACTTTAAACGACAAATTTCCTTTTTTTATGGAAATTTTTATTATGACTTAATTTTTAATTAAATGGCTTTTTCAGTCTAAGAAAATAAATTCACCTTAAAAAAATCATAATATTAATAAAACTAACGCATGTTAAAGGGACCGTTCAAGTATAACGTAAGAACTACGGGAGACTTTGCTTTGCTTATGTTCGATGATATGGTGGATGGGGTGTCTGGATGATGAATATGTCAGCAGTATTTATTTTTTTTACTTTTTCGAATTTTCTAAAAAATTTTGTCGATTTTGGTTTGAGCACGTATGCCAACACTACTTGTCTATGCTTAAAAACGAGCCACATTTTCAGGGATTACCGATGCATGTTTACGTAAGCATGGGAGTGGTGTAAGAGCTTGCTTACTCTTGCTGACGAGGGGAGGAGGTTAATAATTGCAAAAAATCTGCTTACGTAATACTTGAGCGGCCCAAATTTAAGAAAACGAAAAATTTCCTTTTAAAGGAAAACATACGTTTCTAATAAACTTCTATATATTTAGAAAAAATAATGAACATGTTGAATTTTTAAAATTTCCCTTGATATAAAATTTTTCACTCGAGAGTTTCAAGTTCAAGTTTCGAAAAAATTAAGCTTCTATAGAATTAAAAGCATTTAAACCAAAAATAACCATCAAACTAAGAAAAATTCCTGTTCTGGCTGAATAAATAAAATTCTTACATGATTTAATTATAAGCTATTTAGATGAAGAAAGTTTTGAAAAAGGCATAACAACAAAATCTGTATAGCTTGTAGGTAAATTTTTAACTTTTGAAAAAAAAACAACAAAAAAACGCCAAGACACGAAAACTTAATTTTCGGTCGTAGAATTTAGTGGCGTACTCAGTTTTTCTCAATCAGATCAAAATATCGATTATTCAGATTTTTGATATTTGACCTTTATTTAAAAAAATTTTTATAGTTTTTAACAATTACCATTTCTTTTTCAAAAATAACTCCAACGTGAAAATCGAGTTAGCCTTTTTAAGTCTACGATTTTTCAAAAATTAAGCAATTTTGCTTTTTCTTCCATTTTGACCAAATTTGAATGTTTAACCTAAAAACTTGAAAAAAAAATTAAAATATATTTACTCAAATTAAAGTAATTAATTGTAAAAGTTAACGCAAAATCGAAAGTGAAAAAAATTTGGTCTCCTAAAATAAGGAAAATATAGCTCAAAATGAGTCTAAAAGTGACAAAATTTCAATAGAAAATATCTCGAGATTTTGATCTGATTGGGAAAAACTGCAAAAATTTAAAAAAATAGATCGCAACTAATTATCAAAAAATAATTAAATTGTTTTGAAAACTCATCATGTAAATGTATTTTAAATTAAAAATTCCCTTCGATAACAAATTTCTGCAGGGAAAATTTCATTAAAATCAAAAAATTGATATAATTTGCACATGTCAACTGAAAATAATATGAAACGCCAAACTTAGAAAATCTTGTTTTCTTTTCTTTAAAAAAATTTCCCTTTCGCAGAAACTCCTCTGCTTTTTGAAAGGAAAATGTATTTACTTTCAAAAAAATGCATGGCAGTACCTAATCTATTAAATGTTTCTAAGTACAAAAAGTTTCCCTTTCGTAGGAAAGCTTTTTTATGCGTAAATTTTTAACTCAATCCTATTAAGATTTGATTACAGAGATAATTTTTTTTATAATATTGATTTAAAAACTATGAAAATTACTTTTACTAAGAATTTATAAAAAAAATTGCATGTATCGCAAGAAAACCTTGAACAAATATTATTTCAGACAAAAAATTTTAGTGCAAAAATGTATACAAACAAAATTATGAGGAATATCGCAAGAAAACCTTAAACAAATATTATTTCAGACAAAAAAATTTTAGTGCAAAAATGTAAATAAACAAAATATGAGAAATTTATAAATTTCCCTCCGAGGGGAAATTTTTTTATACTATAAATATGTACATATATAAGCTTAAATATCAACGAAATGTTAAAATTTTTACCACAATATAAATATCCCAACTGGGAAATTTTTAATGCACATATTTTTTATGGTCTTTATGTAATTATTGCGTTTTAACATTATTTTAGTCCCATTAAACTTAATGCTTTTACTATTTTCTGCTCGCTTTAAAGCGTTTGCATTGCCGCATCACATTAGATAATGTTATAACTAAATGCAAACTTTGATATAAGTCTTTAAGCAAATTAGTCCCACACCAAGTCAATTTCACTAAATTACCCTCTTACAACACGGCTTAACGCCATCTTTCGTGCTCTGCACTTGATGAAAAATTAAAAATAAAGTCCCTTAGAATTCCTCTTTGTACTTTATCTCTAAACTAATACGATTCAGCAGCTTTAACTTGTTGTCAGTTTTTAAGTGCAATCAACTTAGTACCACATGCTGGACAGTCGAACAGACATTTTGGACAGTTGTACAAACTAACAGGCAGACAAACAGACGCGCACACATTTAAGAAGAGCCCGACAATTGCTTTACAATGTTGTATGTAAGCCCTTTTTTATACTTGCTTTTATTTGCTTCGTTATAATGATAAAACAAAAAAGAGTGAATAACTAGAAAAAAAACATTAAAGGCTTTTGACCGCCAAACCTTTATTTCGCCGCTTGCAAGCGTGCTTCCATAAGGGGCAAATGAAGAGGAAGCAACAGCAGCAGCTAAAGCCGCATCATGTGTCTCCATAGCTGCTTTGGTTAAGGATTAGCGCAGTCAGGCTTCAAAAGATTGCCATTCAACACTGGCTAACCTGAGGGACTTTTTCATTGCCATTTGATTTGTGATTTGCGCAATCTAAAGGATTTTAGTTTATGAGCTGTCAGCGGGAACGGTGAAATAAATCATGGCATACTGAAACGATTTATGTTTGAAAAAGGGAAATTTTCTTTAAGAAAAAATAAGAAAAAGGAAATTAGGTGCAAAGTTAGTGAGAAAAAGTGGAAAAAAATATGCTAAACAGTGTTTGCAACTATGTTTCAAGAAGGGAAATTTTTAGTGGAAGGCGAAGTTTATAATAATTATTCAATTTTCTTTAAATAACTAATAAAAAGGTATATAAGACAAGCTGAAAAAATAATAGAAAATTTTAGGAAAAAAGAAAAGTTTAAAATGCTGATAAATCTTAATCTCACTCAAAACTTATAAAATCCCCCTTTCTGGTAAAATAACTTGTACCATCCTTACAATTCAAGGATTTCAAGGAATTTTTAATTTTAAAAGTTTCTCTTTTAGTTTAGGTTTAAAAGTCAATATTTTTCCTTTTTAGGTGAAGTTTTCAATAGGATTCCATTTTTAACTTAACTCAGTTTCTAGTTTCGAAAAGTATAAACTTTTATAGGATTCAACTAGAAAAACACCCTTTTCTGATCAAGTAATTAAAACTCTGTTGAAAATTCTTCTTCAGTTTAAAAATAAAGTTTAAAAATTTCCCTCGGTCAACAAATTTAATTTTTGGAGAAAAGTTTTTAGTATGGCATGTTTTAATTTTATATATGTTTAAATATAATTAAAACAACCTAAAGAAAAAAATTCGATAATTTTTATTCGAGGGAAAAGACGAAGTGAAATTTTGAGTTGGAGCCGAAAAGTATAATAAAAATTAAATTTTAATTTAAGCCTAGTAAGATAATCTGCGTCAAATTTACGCATGCGTGTACGAATTATTTTTGTTACTTATAGAAGAGGTTTGAATTTTTTTAATGAATAAATAAATATAAACACATAAATTGTGATATTTATTATTATACCTATGTGTACATATATAAAAATTTTTGCTTTATTCAAATCAATAAATAAGGCTTGACGTTGTAGCAAGTTAAAACTCATGCGTCAATTTGACGCATGATTATCTTTTATGTACATCACAATATGATTATCTTTCTAGGGTTAATATTAAATTTATAAAAAAAAAATTTATGCAAACCTTCAAAAAGTTAAAGGAAATTTTTTGAAAAGAAGGAAATTTGGAATGCTGAGAAATCGAAATATCACTTAAAACTTAGATAATCTGATTTTATGGGAAAATAATTTACACTGACTTTAAAAATTCAATTAAATTCGGTTTCTAGTTTGAAGAAGTAAAATCTTATTCATTCGCTACATTTATATGAATACACAATGTGTGAAATACATAATTTCACCTATTTAAAGCAGGTAAATTTCTATCAAAAATATGCGATACTCTCCTACTTCCTACTCTAATTCATTTGAAAAAAATTTAAAAATCGGTTGAGAAACTCGGGAGAAAATGGGTTTTAACTGTTTCAGCTACGCTTATTTATTAATAGATGTATAATGACACAATGACACAAAACACAGAAAAGTCGTTTTCTTCAAGGGATAATTACAAAAAAATTACAAATTGTAATTTGCATGTACATGCAATATTATGAAAAAATTTTGCTCCAAAGGAATTAATAAAAAATTTCTTATTTCTTGAAATTCAAAATTAATAAAAACATTGGATTGAAAGATATTTTAATTTAACTTTTTCATGAGCTATTCTTGCAATAACGAAAAGAAAATTTTTAAGGAAAATTATGAAATGATACTTTTCTAGAAACATATATATTTGTATGAACATTTTGGGTTAATTTACAGTTCGAAAATAAATCTAAGAAATTATAATAGCAAATAGATTTTTTGGGAATTTTATTATGCAACAAAGGAATCAATATAAAGTAACTTATGTTTTTCTAGAAAACAAATTGTACGATAGCTGATTCGAATAAAATTAAATCTATAGCAAGATATTTTTGTATTTTTTATGAGCTATTTCAACACTACCCTTCAAAAAATTAGATCAACTTTTAAATAGTTCTGAACTAGTTCCGAAAAGAACCAGTACTGGTCCCTCTACAATACCCTTTTACATTGATCGAACTAACGCTTTTTACGTATTGATGTCATAGAAAAAGACAATTGTAATACCCAAAAACATTAATTTTCCCTATATTTTAACTAGTTCTAATATGAGCATTTCGAATCTGGTACTTTTTGCTAATGTCTTAAAACATATTTTAAAGTGGTTTCAAAGTATTCAAACGTTAGAGGCATTTATTTCTTATCTCTTGTTTGTATAACGAAAAGAAGTGCATCACGTAAAAGATAATGCGTTTCTTTTATTTTATGTAGTTATAAATATATAAAAATAAATTGGTCATTTCAACCCTTGAAAGCGCTTTGACCGAGCTTCTTTCTATTGATCAATTGTGTTGTGCATGTTATTAAATGTTTGAACACAAATTATCGAGAACTAAACCTACGAGTTTAATGCCGACTCCGAACTGCTTATGTTCTCAAGAAGCTTTACTTGGCAGTTTTTACTCTCTGAGGCTTGCCATTGTCTGCAGAGAGGGACGACAAAGAGAAAACTGAATTCAATTGAAAAAACATTCGGTCTGAGCTGGAATTGAACCCGAGCTACCGCGGTTCTTTAGCTATAGGGCCACGCACTCTACCCACTAGGCTGCGGCCGCCACATGTAGTTACTTTTTGTAAATATAATGCAAAAACTTAGAATTGGTTTTCCTCAAACAGTCTGAAGATGAAGAGAATTGCCACAACACGCAATTAGATTTAATTTAGTTTTGTCTGTTAAAATTTTGACAATAAAACCAAATAAAATCAAAGTGATGTGGTCTACGCTGAAAGATTTTTTTACTATTTCATAGCATGTACAAATTGCGCTAGAAATAGGGCTGCCAGGTTTTTTTTAAGAAAATCGGTATTTTTAAAATATAAATCGGGACATAAGAAAAAAAATCGGGAAAAAGATGTATGCATGTCGCTTTTTTTTCAAAAACGTCACAACTCAAAAAATGTAATTTCTTAGTTAAGTACATAGAAATACTTGTCATAGATCAATTTTAATTGTGTGAACGATAACGATATCTTATTTACTTTTCGCGATAGAGGAAAATGTGTCGCACAATAGTTCAGTACCCCAGCAAAATTTTTGATGCAAATGTGACATGCATTCTTACGGACACTGCTTCGAAAAGACATTCTATATTTCAAACTGTGCTTCTTTTTAACCTTATAAAGAAGTTCTTTCAAGTGGCATTTTTATAAAATTCTTCTAGAAGACATTCAAATGGCATTTCAATTCAATTAAAGTATTGTACAAAAATTATATATAATTATATTACATATTTTAGATATTTTCCGTGGGATTTTGTAAACCCCCAATGAAACCCAACAACTTACTACTTACAACACCAAAATGCTTTGAAAATCGGGAAAAAATATATTTTACGTGTAATTTTTTTCAACCCCCACAAAACCCAAACACTTTTCATTTCCAACACCAAAATCACTAGTCTAGAATGTCGGGAAAAGGGATATTTTCCCAGGGATTTTTTAACCCCCAAACCACAAAAACCATTCCAGTCAATTTAATGCCTTCTCTAAGTTCTCCTGAAAAACACCTACTAGAATCCTTTGATTGAAGGGCTGAAAGAAATCTTCCATTGAAAAAGTCCTAGAAGCACTTCTAGAGAAGACTAAGGAAAGCATTCCTCCCAATGACATGCATATATTAAAAGAATGCCTTCTGGGTATGAAAGTGGAAGGGATGGAATTCAAGAATGGACTTTCCCTTCCTCTTTAGCTTCTTTTGGAAGCACTTTTTTGCTAGGACTCTGAGAATAAAAAAAAACTTAAAATACGTTTACTGAAAATCGATTTCTTTGAGTAAACTTCTTTGAATTAAAAGAGCGATATGTAACTTTAAAAAATATATTTTATTGCAAAAGGAATAAACCACACCAAACAGTGCGTTTTTCAAGTTTTATTGGCAGCTCTTGAACTGCCTCTGGCTGCTCTTCAAATGGACACGTACAAACTGTAAGTGAAGAAGAATATCTGTAAAAATTTAGTGTTGTAGAAATAAAAACATTGAAAATATTTTTAAAAAGTAATAAAAATAATAAAAAATTAAATTGTATTTCGGAAAATCGGGACATTTGGCGTCCCGCTTAAGGTCTTCGCGAGACGCACTTTTTTAGGCTGAAAATCGGGACAACCCGCGTGGAAATCGTGACCTGGCAGCCCTGGCTAGAAATAAACTAGTTGGTTTTTCCAATTGAATAACTGCTGGGTACCTATTTTTTTTTCAAACAACACAAAATAAGAACAAAATCAAAACAAAATAAAACAAAAGCCAGTTTTGATTCAGATTCAATCAACATCTTAGGATTTATTTTTAAACTGAACACATTGTGAAGTGGCTAATGGGAAAATTATGGGGAAATTATTGTTTTAAGTCTGCTTCGTTGTTATGGCTTTGTAGTCACGCAAGGACACCACGTTGAATGTTACATTTCTGAATGATATTATTACAACATTGTTGCCAAATTGATTTAAAACCAGCGCAAAGCCACAGAAATGTGTGAGATATAAAGTTTGACCTTCAAAAGCTATTCAGTGATAATTTGTGGTCAATTACAAGATGTATAAAGTAGAATATAACAACAACTCACAGAAGAACGTGTAAAAATAAATTATTGCGCATAATTTTATGCCAATTAAGGTGTTATATAAAAATCTGACTTAAGATGATTTTAAGCATAAAAGGAAATACATTCAAAAAACATTTTTACGTTGTTAAAAAAAAAAGAGTACTTAATCTTGAACTAGTTTTAAAACAGTATTGCACTGCATGACGATTATAAATTCCTAGTTAATAATAATCTTCATATATTTTTTACCATATCCTAAAAAATTGGCAACAATTTCCTTAGAAAACCGGCGCATAACATTTTTGTGCACATTTATTTTATTGTTCTTAAGCCAAACTTATTATCACGCCTTAATATCTTCATAGCTGCATAGAAAAAGGAGTTAATTTGATAAAATATTTATCAATTTCATTATTAAAGCTTACCTGTACCTTAACACAATCAATGAAATTGCTAATAAAAACAAAACAGTACTTTTATTATTGAATTTTTTTACAGCATGCCCATGTCAATAAATACAACAAGCTTTTTTAATTAAAATCACAAAGCACACAAGCAAACAAACATAGAACACACAGAACAGTAACGCATACTTTAATTGAAACCCACAATTAATTTGTGGCTTGTATGCAAAATTAACAAAAACAACAGCAACAAATAAAGGCAAAACAAAAAACTCTCATAAAAGCAATAGCAGTGATTGAAATTGTCGCCCAGCCCAAATGAAAAACAAAGCTGGCCTGCCGATGGAAGGAATGTGGCAGGTTATAATTTTAATGCTGAGTTAAGAGGTCTATTTTTTAAATTTTAAAAACTTCCTCTTTACTTTTAAGTGAGGTGCATTTGGTTAGGGCTTTAATTTTTATTCCTGTTATTTGGAATCTTGATTAGTGAATTCAAATCCCATCAGAGACATAATTTTTTTTTTCTTAATGGCTTTTAGTTTAGTTTTGGTTTTTTTTTAGTTTATTCTGGTTTTTTTAGTAATTTCGTTCTGTTTTTGCATTAACTGCTTATATTAATAAAGCGAATGCGTCAATTTTCCTACGCGTGCTCGTACGTTTATTTTTAATGAAACATTTTAAGCGACATTAGTTCACAGCAACGATGGTCGAATGGAAAAGCTGATGTACTTTCACTCACGCGGCCGAGGTTCAAGTCTTCGGATAATGGTAATTTTTTAATTGCCGGCAGCGTTAGTTGGAAATTCAGCAGACATGCTATCCTCCATATCTGCTTATATCTTTTTCTATAGGCATGTCCGAGGACGGCATGTCTATAAAACTAACTCCCGCAGCAGCAGTGCAGCATTCATCTCATGGTATGAATGCACATTAATAGGCAGTTCATTTGGCAGACATGTATGCCTTCTGCATTCATACCATAAGATGCATGCTGCATTGCTGCTACGGCAGTTCATTTGGCAGTCATGCCAGCCTAGCACATGCCTATACAAAAATGATATAAGCTGATATGGCGGCGAGCATGTCTCCTGTCGTTCCGAGGCATTTTGCCGGCAGACATTCAGCAGGGCTCCTTTTCCAACTGGGAGGTAAAAGAGTATAAGACTTCACTTGCGAAATGTTAAAAAAAAACAAAAATACCCATTGTTTTATGAACTTTTTTGTATAGGTATGCAAAAAAATTTAATAACAATAAAAATGGTATTTAACACCAGGCAAAACACAAACGTGTGTAACACATTAAATTGCGCCCAGAGAGCGCATTTCAATCAAAGTCAGCAGTGGGCTTCAAGTAATAAAAAAGCTCAAAACAGCAGGAAACACTTTATGACGGGCTTTGAGTGGACATTTTTTGTGGTAATAAGCTTAAGGAATGACATTTTTCACATAAATGCATCAGTTGATCATAAAATATATAAATATCATGTATAACTGTATCAAACAATTTTATTTTAAAAAGTCACGAAAAGGGACATTTTTGTTTGAAGCTGGAGATTCAATGAAATAATTATAAAACTCTTAAAATCAGTCAGTTGAAAGCAATAGAAGCTAAAAGCACCTGACAGTGCTTAAAAATTAAGTATTTTGCTATGGAAATTGTAAATTTAAATTTTTCATGTTCAAATCAGGGACCGTAGCGGTTATGATTTTTTTCCAAAAAGTCAATAAAAAATCGTTATTTTTTGACCGATTTTATTTCGATCAAAAATATAAGTTAAAATTTTACTTTTATTTTTTCGGTCCAACATATAAGTTACAATTTTTTTTATTTTTTCGATCAACAGTAAAAGTTAAAATTTTACTTTTACGTTTTCGATCAAAAATATAACTTGACTTTTATTTTTTCGATCAATAGAAGAAGACTTTTACATTTGATCAAAAAAATTAAAGTCAAATTTTAACTTTTATTTTTGTTCAAAAAAATAAAAGGCAACTTTTAATTTATATTTTTGATCGAAAAAATAAAAGTCAAATTTTAACTTTTATATTTGATAAAAAAAATAAAGTCAAATCTTAACTTTTATATGTGATCAGAATAAAAGTTAAAATTTTACTTTTATTTTTGATCGAAATAAAATTGGTCAAAAATAACAATTATTTATAGACTTTTTCAAAAAAACCAGAAAAATTAAAATCATTAAAGATTATCATTCCTTGGCCAAGAAGCATCACATTGCTATATTCAAATATCGAATAGATTTACTCTTTCCATTTGACTTTTTGAATATAAATTTCGGAAATAACTGTCATTTTTGGTCCCTGGTTAAAATAAAAACAAAAACATAATTCTATAAATGTATACATGTATTAAAAAAATGTAAAAAAAGTGAAAACATATAGGACACAAAAAGGGATATTTTTTAAATACGGAAATATAATCACAAATTTTTAAGGCTACATCTTGAACACAGGCTTAAAAATGTTATCCAACTGACTTTAATATCAAATATCTCTCTGAATTTATTTTTATCATGTTGGTTCATCTTTTTTCATAGAACTAAATGATTTGATTTAGAAAAAGCGCTGCAAAATATATATAAAAATTACTTTCTGACGTGTCCAATATATTGGGCAAATCCACTGAAAGGGTTAAAATTATTTAATGCTTACAAAATACAAAAAAGCTGCAGTAGCTGAACTCTGTAGTTATTACATGCAAAATTCAAAATTTGTATATTAAAAGCTTCATGTACTAGTTTTACATTGAATCGCTGTAGGTTTTAAGCAATATAAGCATATATGTATAATATACATATTAAAGGCCTGCAGCGAACCATCCGTTCTACTTGTACAAACAGATATAACAAGTAAAAACCTGATAATATTGGTACAAATACAACAAGGAGTAGAACAGAACATATGCTTATATGCTTTGGAATGAGCAGAGAGCTTATCATCTCTTTCTCTGGTTCTCATTATAGTGTAAGCTTTTTTTCTCTTTATCTGTTCCACTAAGTGGAGTATCTGTTTTCACCCTTTTTTAAATGGATATATCCATTCAATATGGATATTCCAGATCGTTCTCTTTGTATTGATGTTGTGTTTTTCTATTTCTATTCTACTAAAAGAAAGTAACGGTGAGTGTCTTTCTGTGAATGGACGTTTTTCGTATTTTTGGCAAATTTAAAACATAAAAAAGTACTAAAATGCATTGTACTAATATAAACTGTTTCTTTTTTTGTTGTTTATTTCGCTCTTTATTATTTATGCTTGCTACGTCACATACTCCAGATGTTCCAAATAAAGATAACAGTATTATCGATATATCTGTTTGTTCTGTATGTGCTCAAACTAGTATTTTTGATACTTGGTAATTTCACTCTCTCATACCTATTCCATCGTTATCTAAAAGATAAATATTCCATGCATACTCAATGCTTAGAGAGCGAAACAGATACAAGTAGATATAAGAAAAAATAAGAACACACAACTGGTGTACTTGGATGGTTCTTTGCAGAGCTTTAATACTTATATGTATAATATACATTGTATATACTGAAAATGCTCTAAAAAGGCCTCAAAAAGGCCATTTTTATTTTGTTAGGCTTAGAAATACAATTTTTTACATAAAATGAAAGAACCGTATATTTTTAGTAGTCAATCATGAAAAAATGGGGGAAAACGTGTAAATTTTAACATCTTGCAGACATCTTGAACACACATCTTTAGAGCTTTTATTTTGTTGATTTTTTGTTGACAAAGACACATTTATCAATTTTTCATAAGCATGTTTATAAGCTTGTTTCAGTCAGTTGGAATCACTATAAGCTACAAATTTGCAGGAAGTGCCAAAAATGTCTTGAACATTGCATTTTTGCGATGGTGTTAAAATGCCATTTAATGCATAAAATGATGATTTAATAAATTAAAAAAGTAACTGTTATAAAAAATTGGCAAAATAGTAAAATTTAAAAAAAGTCCCAAAAAGGGAAATTTTATTTTAGGTTTAAAATTCACCGTTGAATTTTTTTTTAAGCTTTATGCGCTTGTTTTTACATTAAATTGATGTAAATTTTAAACAATATGAGCATATATCAATTGCAAATCCTCTAACAAGGTTCGCAAATACCATTTTTATATTGTTAAGGCTTAGAAATACACTAGTTTACATGAATTGAAAAAGGCTGTCTATTTTAACTAGTCATCATGAAAAAATGGCAAAAAGTGTTCATTTAAAAAATTCCCTAAAAGGGAAATTTTTTATTTAAAGAGGGAAATTTTATTTGAAACGTATGGCAAGCATATGCTTTATTATTTTTTTTTTTTTTTTTTTTATTTTAGTATTATTTTGTATTTATTATATTGCAACATTTTTTTTTTATGCAAAAACTTTATTAGTTAGCAGTCTTTTGAAAGTTTATTTTTGTGCATTAAAAATTATATGAAGAAAAATTATTAGTATACGCTTAAAAGTTCAAACAAGGAATGCCTGTATCTGATATCTAAAACTCTTTGTTTTTATATCGTATTTAAATTAAAATAAAAATAAATAATTTCGACACTTTAAGGTTTATCTTGATGACTCCTTAAAGCTTGATGTAGCTTTGTTTCGGAACAAAAACCTTCCTCGCTCTCGCTTACCCTTACCATCATAGCATAAACATGACTTATTTTCCATTTTGCAAACCATCACTGTACGTTGTACAACGGTTTAAAATTCTGACCGCAACCCTGACGGCCACAAATTCGCGTTAATAACGACTTGCGTGCGAAATTATTTCATTTCGAGTGCAATTGTAATCTTGCTGCAATTACTGTTCATTGCATGTGCGTTGCATATGAAATGAGCTGCTGCAGGGATTGAAACTGCGTGTTCCAAAGGATCCCTGACACGCATGACATTGACAGTTATGCACAAGATTTTAGTGTGGATTATATTACTTTGGCAACACAAAAAAACCCAAAAAAGACGCAAGAAAAAACATGCTTTTTTATCTGCAGTTAGGTTTGTTTGTGGTTTTTGTACAGATTGACATTTGTAGATTTCGAGTTATCTGCTGAATTTTCGTAGTTGTCCAGTGATTTGCGGTTGCGTGCGTGTGGGACGTGGGTCAATGTGAATAATAGTGATGACGACGATTATGATGACGACGACGACGATGACTACGATGGCCACAATACCGATGACGATCATGATGATGATGATGATGATGATGATGATGACAAATTGTCATGAGTAAGCTTGGCGATGATTTATGTGCGAATTAATGATGGTGACGAGTTTTTATTTTTTCTCCGATAACAGCGTTCCACAAACTTGATAACCTGAAGAAAAATCTTTACAAAATTTATAAAACTACTTTCCTTGCAGTTGTCATGGTTTAAGATGAAAATTTAATTTTTTCGTATTATTGGTATTTGATATAAATTCATCCGATTGAATTTAAATCTTCTCATAGCACGGTTGGTTGGAAAATTTCTTAACCCAAAAGTTGCTTCCCTCAAAAAATTCAAGTTAGTGCGCACTCGAGGTGCCACACTGGTCATATTTCTGTAAAAAAAAATAAGAATCCGTCGGGCGCTTTTTTTATTTTTATTGAATTTAATATTATTAATCCTGTTTTTCTATATATTTAATTTTTAAACCAACAGAAGTCATTTTATATTAAATATTGAATACATATTATGTATATATAAATACTGAATATCAACAAAATATTGAATATGTTGAATATAGATCCAACAGATAAAAAAGAAAGAGAAAAATAAATAAAAATCTTTACAAGTGATTACTGTTGTAGTCTATTACAGACCTCGGGAGTTTTTTGGCATAAACCTCTTTCCTTTCATCCATTTTGTAGTTAGCCCAGGTAGCCGCAAAATCGAAATAAACATAGCTTTCATGGCTTGTTAACTGAAGAATCCTAGTGCATGAATTTTTAGAGTAACAATAATATTTTCAACATATTCGGGTTGAAGTTCTTGTCCAAAACACGAATCTACTACATTTCCAAGTTTCCGAAAACTTTCAACGTATTTGAGATACGAAAATTTACTTTTAGATAGACGTTGCAATTTGTCCACTTTATATAACATTGTTTTATATGAATTTCCCTTGAAAGCTGAGCCATTTCTTTTGATTTCGTGTTGCACGTAACATAATTCAGAAAAGTGTGCGCTAACTGTTGGGAATTTCTTGAAAATGTTAGTATACATTTTAGTTACAACTCCAAGAAGTAAATAAAGTTCTGGTGACGGTATAATGTCAAGAATTTGCATGTAATCTTTTAAATTCTTTCATAGAGGATCTTCAATGCAACTTTGAATAATTTTGCACTGTTTTTGTGGCATCCGCCTTTTTTCCAATTATCGTAATTCTCACGAATAATGGTGATCGTTCGCAGAGTCCCTGCTTTAATAAAATTCTGTGATCTACACCATCTACGTGGATTAGCACTGGCATGAGTGCTTAAGCTAACGAGCATGATTGCAACTTTCAAATTAATCGCAAGGAGTGCTTGTAGATTATTTAATTTTAAGAAGTCCTACAACTCTTTAAATTGAATCGTGACTTTAAATTTCCTGTCAAACTCAACTCTGTAAGATCTCTTCGCTGGTTGTTTTTCCTTGAAATATAATCTGTCTTCTGAATGCACACTCAAACCAATTTTGAGATATTTTCCTCCGCTGTCGATGCCCAATTTCAAAATTTCACTTTCACATCTTTGCAATAAATTGGAATTTTTTGAGATTTTAATTTTTCAGTCTTAACTTTCGTGATAATATTAATTTGTTTGGAGTTGAAAAAATCATTTAAAAAATTATTATTCGCTGCAAGTTGCTCTTTTACTCATTTCTTCAAAAGTTTCCTTTTTTTTTTTTGTGACTGACCGAAAAGCTTTTACAATTTCGGTCATAACGCTATCATGTCTTCTACTGGAATTTGGACAGTTTTTGGATTGAACGAAGAAGAATAATCAGATTCAAGTCAGTAACCCCCTTAAGAGATTTCTTTTATTATAGCGTTCTAATATCATTATCAACATTTTGTTGAAAAAAAAAAAATATACTTCCATGCCAAATGTTTGGAGCTCACTGCTCTCGTAAATCTTGCGTATGTTCTTAACTCTATGTTGGTATGTATTCTTTGTTATTCTTTGTAAATTTGCACTGTTTTGCTGCATAAAAACGTTGTCGTTTCGTCCAACGTATTCGCATATGTTGACTGCACGTAGTTTTAGCCAATGCTTGTTTTTGCCACAAATTTCTTTACCGCTTTTTTTTGTTTTTGGGTTATTCTTTTTAAGATCTACTTCAATTTTATTTGTAAATTATAGCAACCGCACGAATTTGCATGACGCATTGTTGTTGATTTGGAACTGGCCAAAAGGTTGGCCAGAGACTTAACGCATTATTATAAAGCTTTATAGTGGTTTTTTTATTGTTATTGTTGTTGTTCTTGCTCTTGTTAATTTGATATTATTGCCAAACGTGTCAGAATTAAGATAACTTGAATTGTGGTGGAAATTGGTCAAGATTGAAAGAATTGAAATGTAGAACCTTATTGAGATTTCACAATGATTTCAAAAGACTAACAAACTCAAGGTTAAAGATCATAATTTTAATAGTTTTCTTTCGATTTTGCTGTTCATTGGTAACCGGATATGCAATAAGGATTCTAAGTTTTTTTAAACTTTAAATATATTTAAGCCCGGCTTTCAAGAAACAGCCTGACGTATGAAAATATTTTTTCTTTCCTGTAGCAGCTCATAACTTTGGTACCTCAGGAGCACCATAAAATAGACAATTCCTGTCAGTGTTGAGTCCTTAAAAGGTGTCATAAAAACACAAACAATTCTCTTATTTGAGGTAGCTTTAGTCTTCTACCTTAAATCGTTGACGAAGTTCTTTTTTGTTAATTTTGTTCTTATATCTACCTCTCTTTGTCTCTTTCGCTGACACTTTCGCGCACTTTATGGCACACCAACTTAATAAAACGTCAACGCGCTCATAAATCGTATGCAACACTTTTTCTGCGGGATTTATTTGTGTTGTTGTTGTCTGTTTCCTTTTACTACCTCAACTATAATGAAGCAATATTCATTGGTATTAGCAGGAATACGCCGCCACCATCAACTCTATCAGCCAACAGAGGCGTACATCCTGCGAAGTGCAACAACAAAACTCAATTTTGCGCAGCTCAAGGCTACTCCTGACAGCTAGGTTTTTTTTTAATATGTTGAACTCTTTTTTACACCTTTTCACAGCTTTTTTTATTCATTCTATTTTTCGGCTTGTCATAATTATATGCCGCACGCCCTCTGTCAGCAGTTTGAGCTGACTCTAACTTTTATTCTTTCGTACTTTAACTGCCCAAATCCTGCCACAACTGCCGCCATAAAAAAGGAATTTTCTTGCTCGTAGTTGCGAATAAAGTCGTGCGAGCAATCAACACGTTGACAACATTGTAAAAAAGCATGAAATGCTGCTAATTTGTTTCGCTGTTAAATGTGTGTTGCATGAATGTGCAATTGTTGTTACAAGTTTAGTTGTTGTTGTTGTTGCAATTGGTGTTGTTGGCAGCAGTTATGTTATTAAGATGCAGGAAGAAGTCGGTGCATGAGTCACGCTTGAATGGTACACTGTTGGCTAGACAGAAATTAAGTTCAAGGATTGTTTGCTGAGCTTGACAAAAGTAGAGAAAAAGACTAACAGAGAAATAAAATTTCTAGTGTTGGAAAGAGCCTGGACATCAGATAAATCAAAGAAAAATTTAAAAAATATCTCATTCTAGTCAAATTTATGTTTAAATTCAACTTAAAATTTATCATGTTGGAAAGCGACCATATTTTTCAGGTCAGACAAGGCGACCATATGGCGACCATATTCAGACAAACAAGGTTTGGTCTTTGACCTGAAAGGAAAGGGATAGATTACTTAGAGGAATTGATTGAAACCATACGTGAATTGTGGGATTCGAACCAAGGACCTCTGGGTTGATAGTCTAGCGCACTTTACACTAGACTACAAAGGCCGATATAAAAGAAAATTGGAGAAAAAGATATAAATCAAAACAAGTCAAAGTAAAATTTATTTTAAATTAAAATCAAGTGTAAAGTCGAGTCGAAGTCAAATCAAACTGAAATGAAAATTAAAGATAGAACTCACTGACATAGAGTCGAAGTCACGTCAAAGCTATGTCGAAGTTATGTCAAAGCTTATTTGAAATTAAGCCGATCTCAAGTAGAAGTCAAATCGAAGTCATGATCAAAGTCATTTTCGAAGTCATGTTCGAAAGAGCCATAACTGAAGTCAAGTTAATGCCAAATGGAAGTTGAATTGAAATCCAATCAAAGTCACGTCGAATGTAGTCGAAGCCTAATTGAAGTCAACGCTAACTTCAATTATGATATCAACATAATTTCATATTTAGAGCCATTATTAAAGTTGAACTGAAGTTGAATTGAAATCAAATCGAAGTTAATCTGAATTTAAGCCGAAGTCATGTTTAGAGCCGTAATCAACTCTAAGACTTTAAAAAAAAAATCATTTAAAATGCAAATATTTAAAATTTTTGGCCACAAAACCGAACGAATACAATAAAACAGACAATTATATTAAACAAAAAATATTAATTTTTAATAAAAAATCAAAAGCAAAAAATAAGTAAGTGTACAACGTGAAAAAAGAAGTAAGCGTACAACGAAAGTCTTGATCATTTGAAGCGTGCACGTTTCTTACAAATTTGATAAAAAATGCTGATATGTTTTGCACATCTGTCGAGCTGGATCCAAAAGAGGAGGCTTCTTCATTATTTACGGCCTCTTTTGGTATTTTGTTGTTTAAAAGTCTGTTATTTACTGTCGTTTTTTCGGTTTTCGAAAACAAAATACCGTGCAAATAAAGAGCTGAGTGTACCATAACATAACATAACAACATATCATAACATAACATAACATAATATAACATAACATAACATAACATAACATAACATAACATAACATAACATAACATAACATAACATAACATAACATAACATAACATAACATAACATAACATAACATAACATAACATAACATAACATAACATAACATAACATAACATAACATAACATAATATAACATAACATAACATAACATAACATAACATAACATAACATAACACAACATAACATAACATAACATAACACAACATAACATAACATAACATAACATAACATAACATAACTTAACATAACATAACATTACATAACATAACATTACATTACATTACATTACATTACATTAAATTACATAACATTACATTACATTAAATTACATAACATTACATTACATTAAATTACATAACACAACATAACATAACATAACATAACATAACATAACATAACATTACATAACATAACATAACATAACATTAATACAAAAAAATTCTTTATGACTCCTTTATGACTGCAATACGTACAAATAAAAAACACGAAATAAATATATTAATTTTTTAAAAATTGTTTTTTATTTATTCAAATTTGAATGCATTTCAGTCCTAATGCGGACCATCATCAGCAACACACTGACAGTGTGAAAAATTTAAAAAGAGCAAGTAAGAGACATTAACAAAATCAAATTGGACAAATCACTCAAAAACAAAAACAAATTATGTAAATAAAAAATTGTTAATATACACATGATTATTCTAACTTTTAACAGTAATTATTGGGAGTATAAAATATGCAGCAGATGAAAAGTAAATAAAGAAAAAATTAAAGCAAGTTGAAAAGTGGTGAGATTATGTTTCCATTGTCGCTGTTTATTACGTTGTTATTGTGATGGTCCGCATTAGGACTGAAATGCATTCAAATTTGAATAAATAAAAAACAATTTTTAAAAAATTAATATATTTATTTCGTGTTTTTTATTTGTACGTATTGCAGTCATAAAGGAGTCATAAAGAATTTTTTTGTATTAATCAAACGACTTCAAGGACTTTGTTCTTAAATTTCTAAATTACATAACATAACATAACATAACATAACATAACACAACATAACATAACATAACATACCATAACATAGCATAACACAACATAACATAACATAACATAACATAACATAACATAACATAACATAACATAACATAACATAACATAACATAACATAACATAACATAACATAACATAACATAACATAACATAACATAACATAACATAACATAACATAACATAACATAACATAACATAAGATAACATAACATAACATAACATAACATAACATAACATAACATAACACAACACAACACAACACAATACAACTTAACATAACATAATATAGCACATAACATAACATTACACAATACAACTTAACATAACATAACACACAAATTTAAATATTTAAAACTTAACATTTTCGAATACTACTGATTGTGGGGTATTTTAATTTCGACCCAACCGAAGAGACTTCCATGCTAGTTCTTTTTTAATTTTCAGTTGTTCGCACCGTTACAAACAAAATTTTCAACTCTTGAGAATCCAATTAAAAACAAACTTTCAAAAGAAATTAAATGCTTGAATCGTTAATTTCTCCACATGACTGCGGGCAGGCAGCATTAATCTTTAAATCAAGTTTTTTGATTTTTTTTATTTGTTTCTTTGCTCTAACTTTTTTCAGCACCTAACAAAAAGATTCTCATCTTAACAGCAGCTTCCGAAAAATCAACAGCAACAACTTTAATAAACAGACCCCAAAAAAAAAACCCAAATAAAGAAGTAAAAAATTGCAACAGTAGCGAAATTTTGTTGCAGCCGGTTTCCAAGTAATGTTGACAGAAAATCCAAGTTAGTAGCAACTACAACAACAACAGCATCAACAACTAATGAAATGAAGACAGGCCGAGCATCCCAGTTCAGGCCAAGCCCAGCTGCAGTTTCAGCGAATACAGCAATTTCTAGGAAAGCTCATTAGAAGCAACGTCCATGCAGCATAGCAAAGCATAGCATGGAGTTTGGCATAAGCTTTATCTTGGAATTAGATTTTTCAATTATCACATTTCCACAAAAAAAGAAGCATCCAGACAAACAGGCAGGCAGGCAATCAGGCATACAGACAGACAGATAGCTTGATATAATGATATAAATATTTCTCTGTGACTGTGTATTATGCTGGAAACAGTGCTGTGCTAGCTATAGAACTATGGCTGGAACTAAAAAATTTAATTTATGACATATACTGCGACAGATGTTGACAGAGGCAACTGGAAAAAATAAAAATGTTTAGCAAAACTCAAAGAGCTGGAAAATACATGAGATTTTGTGACAGGTGTGAGTTACGTCAGGGTCAAGATCGTTACAATTTTGGAGTTTTTGGCACGAAGTCTAAACAACATATTACATTTGGAGGGAAAAATCTGTCTAGCATTCAATGCATAGATAGACAAAATATATGTATTTACAAATTCAAAAAAAAAAAAAAATCCGATAAAATGTACGGTGTGAACATATAAGTGCTTCTGTTATTGTGTATTGTAAAAATGTACCTATACATAAATAGCTATTAAGTAGCTGCATATTTAAACCTACAGCTATGGCTGCTGATGATTCATGGTCATTCACGGATTATATCCGATTAGGAAGGTTTTTAGAAGACTTTAAATGTTTCTTAAAATTTACAGTAACAATTTTCAAAATGTAGAGGAAATATTAATAAATAAACATAAAAATCACTTTAGAAATGAGAAATTCGAAAAAAATGTGTGAGTTTTCGCTGAAAAACTCTAGAGTGTTTATAAAAATGGGCCTAGTAATAGTTATTGTAAAGTTAACAGTAAGGTTATATATAATGGTAATGGTATGTTCATGGCAATGGTAATAGTAATCGCAGGATAATGAAATGATTATGTATGAAATCAATAAAGTTTTTCGAAAATTTTAAACCATTTCTAAAACTGCAGATTTCGATCAACGGATTCTCATAGAGAAAATATATATTAAAAATTACAACGTTTATCAGAATTTTTCTTAGGACTTTTAAAGATTATGTCTTAATAATTTTTAATATTATTTTTAAGATGACTCTAAGTTATAGACAAATTAGACATAGTTACTGTGTTCACAGACTTACAGTAAAATTTGATGATATATATTTTTTTAGAATATTTGAACATTTAATATATGAACTCTAATATTCTATTTAGAGGGTACTTTTTGACACTTTTCAAAAACATGAAGAAAAAACTGCCCTTAAAAAAAGAGTGTTTTGTCAACATATTATGGCATCGAACAATTTGTGTCAGTTAAAATTAACAAGATTCACTTTACAAACGCAAAATATTCCTAAAATCAAATAATTTTTTTGCAATCATCAACTAAATCTAATATCAGTTTTCAATCAATGCAAACTGATTATAATTATTTGCGCATCAAATGCAATATGCACGAAGTTTTAATTAAAATTCTAACAAAAGCTTTGCCGCATTGGCCTGAAAAGAATGATGATGGTGCGGCTATCGCATATCGGTCGACTGCTATCTAAACAAACAGCTGCGGCAGTGATAAATAATGAATGAAATTATTTTAGTTTTTATTAGTTTTGCATTTAATTAAAAATTCGCTGGCCACAAACATGCAAAAGCACTCAAGAGTAGCGGCAACAAGCATCCTTTGGCTAACACTCAATATCCTTTGACACAGAAATATGGCAACATCGCTGTATGCAATGGAGCACAAAGGCGCATCCTGCGGTGCTGCTGATAAGAATAATTTTTTTCGATGTTTCTTGCTACTTATTTAAATGTTACATTCAACAAGTAGTTTTTCAAAAAAGCTCTCTTGTTTAAGCCGCTGGCAATTTTAAGCTCACTCACAGTGCGTTGTTCCTATAAAAAATTGGACAATAATAGAAGGAGTGCTCCTATGATAATGCAATGCTATGATAATGTAATATATGCTTAACCCTCTAATGCCCAGGTTCACCTATAGGCGGGGTTCACGCCGATCACTATAAAACCGTAGTCTGTGAATGGTTTCAAAAAGTTTCATTCAGAGTCTAGACAAATCTTCAAGCTACATTTCAGTTTTTATCGCTTGGAGCAAGCATGCTCTGTTTGACAATTACGTCAATTTGAATTGAAGTTTCATCATCACGAATTTAATTAAGTTTTTACTCGAAATTTTAAGCTCAATTTTGGGTATATAAAAAAATGCATTAATTGAAGTGAGATCAAAGTGAGAAAAGATGCTAGTGAGTAAGAAGTTGTTTTTTCTTTTAATTGAGATAAAAAAAATCTTGCAACATTCTCTGAATTGGGCAAGACTTTTTATATACAACTTATTTTAGAAGGGTTTAAAATAACACGTAATAAGTTTATTTTCCAACTGAAAAATTTAAAAATCTTCTCTGGTTTTTTTTTTATTAGGCTTTTTGATTTGGCGCTACGTTACTGAAATTACCATTGTAGTTCAATTGGGTAATTAAGTAATTATGTTATGAAGTAATTATGTAATTTAGTAATTATGTAATTAAATAATTATGTAATTAAGCAATTAAAAACCCAATTAAATATATTATCCTTTCCTTGCCTCAACCATTTTTTCATTATTTTTAGCCAATACCTTGCATTTTTACTAAAACAAAAAAAGTTTGCGAAACATTTACTAAACATTTACGAAAAAGAAAAACTACAATTGTGCAGACAATTTGGTTATCATTGTTAATGATTTTATGTAGAAATTGCTTAAATTTATAAAATTAAAATGTTTCGCTTTTAAATAATAAATAAATAAATAACAAGTTTTTCAAAAGTTTTAATTTTTTGGTCACGGTAGACTTTTCTGTGGAAATGCCCATATGTAAAACAAAATGCAAGTTTTTAAAAAAAACCGTTAACATTTTCAGCTGTAGTTGACATTTTCACCTGTAAAAAACGAACGGAGAACTAAAATTAAAAGCGAACTTCCGGATCGTTTTACTCGTCGCCAAATTAGTATAATCTGATTAGTATAATCTGATTTGGAGTTCAAACAAAAAATGTGGCATTAGAGTGTTAATTAGTTAAAGCCAATTAAGAAACATTTTAAAAATCTTCGAAATCGGTTACACCCTAGGGGTACCTCCCTAGACCTATATTAATTTTTTACTTGATTTTGCATCGGAAGTGCATACAAAGGTTGACCGATCTTAACAAAAAATCGTCAGAAGGGTAGTTAAAAAAATTTATTGATATGTAGTGAAAATGATTGGAATCGGTTAGACCCTAGGGGTACCTCCTTTGGACCTGTATTCATTTTTTAATTGTCTTTGTATTAGAAATAAATTCAAAGGTTAACCGATCTTAACAAAAAATCGTCAGAAAAGTTTACAAAAACAGAAATAGATGTGTAATAAAAATTGTTGAAATCGGTTAGACCCTAGGGGTACCTCCTTTGGACCTATATTAATTTTTTTACTTGATTTTGCATCGAAAGTGCATACAAAGGATGACCGATCTTAACAAAAAATCGTCAGAAGGGTAGTTAAAAAAATTTATGGATATGTAGTGAAAATTATTGGAATCGGTTAGACCCTAGGGATACCTCCTTTGGACCTATATCAATTTTTTTACTTGATTTTGTATGGCAGGTTCACACAAAGGTTGACTGATCTTAACAAAAAATCGTCAGAATGGTAGTCAAAAAGAGTTATAGATGTGTACTGAAAATGGTCGAAATCAGTTAGACAGTCTTACAGACCTATATTAATTTTTTAATTGATTTTGTATGTAAATTTTTTATTTTAAGTATTTTTAAAAAAATATATATATATTTGTAGGAAAAATTATTTGCAGTTCCTGGTTGTATAGAATCTTTACTAGTTAATAAAAAAAGACACTTAATTTTATAGGATTTGTTTTTTTTTTCATCGGAATTTGTCCATTTCGCAATCTTTGCATTATATTTGCTAAGATTTCTTAATTCTATTTATTAACTCAAATATTCTTTATAATAATAAAATTTACTTGGCTCAGTTTAATCGAAACACAAATTTTTGACAATCGTTTGTTTAAGAGAACCCAAAACGAATTAAACAAAACATGATTTTTAACATGATTTTTTTTAAATATCTCAACTTTGAAGTATAACAGCGTAGCCAAAACTGAGTCTTTCCCTAAATATTTTATGTTTGCCTTATCTATCATAAGTCATAGAAAATTTTGATTTTTGTCAATGGGACAACTCACTGTGCCACTGCGCAACACAAAACTCATCTATTCGTTACACTGACCCATTATTTATGAGCGTTTCGCGGTGATAAATTTTTCTGCACTACTCCCGATTAGCAAAAGCAAAACTCAAAGCGCTATGTTGCATTTGAATTTCAAATAAGTAGATTATGACTTGATTTGTAAGTTTGTCGTTTGCATGCGATGACAGCCAGCCAGGGTTGCAGCACGATTATGTTGCTGCTACTTGTAGGGTTTTGTTTATTTTGTGTTTCTGTTTCTTGTAGTTGTTGTTTTTGTTTGACACTGTATGCAATTTTCGTACTGAGTACACGGTAAAGCCATTAGGTTTACATTTTTTTCCACATAGGCTGCAAAAGCTGCAAAATATTGCGGGTTCTCTCTTGTAAATTTGAGCATTTATAGATTTGACACTGAAAAGCTTTTGAAAAATGTGCATAGTTGTATATCGCAAGGTAAGATAAGATGACAATTGAGCTGATTTCCTGAACTGAAATGATGAAAGATGGTTTTTTGGCTTTATTTAAAAAAAATCAGGTTTTTTTAGATTACAAAATCGTGGTTCACTGGTTCAAATCTCAGCTCAAATAATAATTGAATTATTCTCTGAACAAAAAGTGCTTTATAGATGATTGTTTGTATTTAAATTATAGCATACTGATAAGCAAAAACAATTGATAGTCTAATTATAACATATAAGATTTTCCTCTAATACGCAAAAAATTATGAAAAACTTATGAAAAAATTACGAAACTAGTTTTATGAACTAAACAATACGATATTTGTTTAAAATCAATTAATTTTATATAGAACATTTTTTGTATAGCCTAGTTTTAACGTTTCATATTAATAACTCGGCAGTTTTTGGTTCGAATCTCAGCAAAAAACTGCATTACCGAAATTTTAGCCATTTTAATGAATAGAAAGAAATTTGAAAGCCTATTGAATTTATGCCACACTACTTTCCTATAGACAGTGGGTTCAAATTTCAGTTTGAAAAAAAAATAAATTGCTTTTTTAGACCTTTTTAAAGTGATGCTTCAGGACTGGCTTCAGGAAGACAGAACGATATATATTACATATGTACTTATTGGAGTAGTGTTTTATTGGGTATGAGGCCTTGTTCGTCACACCACTCCTAACAAAAAATTTTTGTTAAATTGACCTTGTTTAAGCGATATTTGTGATATAGCTAACTTGTTTGTCATGAAAAAGCAACCCTGCTTTGCTGTCTGATATTATCGTTTTGACTTATCTTTTCTATTATGTTAGCATTATTTTCCAATTTGTTAAAACTTTTTATTTTGTTAGTAATACTTAATTATGTGTATTTTATATGATTTAAATACAAATTCTAAATGTTTGATCGTTTAAATAACACTTGATTTTAAATACAAATTCTAGTTTTTTATTGTTTAAAATCGTTTATTGAGCTTGAGGTCAAGGTTAGAACAATTAATTGTTCTAACGAATCTTTCCAAAGAAACAACAACAACAATTTTTTTGCAATATGAAAGGAAAAAAGTCACTTGCTGATTTTATTGCAATTTCGGCTCTGCTAAAGGCTTCATCAGAAATCTTTGTGATACACGTGCAAGCGCGCATTAGTGCACTGCGCCACAGAGGCGATGAGATTTTTTTAAGTGCCAATTTCTCATAATAATAACATAAGCATAAAGGCTAAAGTAAAGCAAAAATACAACAAAAAAATAAAAATATGAAATGGGAGAAAAACTGAGAAATTGACACTTAAAAAATCTCATCGCCTTTGTGGTGCAGTGCGCTAATGCGCGCTTGCGCGGCGTGTCACAAAGATTTCTGATGAAGCCTTTAGCAGGGCCGAAATTGAAAATCAAATCAGCTATTGATTTTTTCCTTTTCATATTGAAAAAACGTTGTTGTTGTTGTTTCTTTGGAAAGATTCGTTAGAACAATTAATTGTTCTAACCTTGACCTCAAGCTCAATAAACAATTTTAAACGATAAAAGAACTATAATTTGTATTTAAAATCAAGTGTGATTTAAACTATCAAACATTTAGAATTTGTATTTAAATCATATAAAATCAGCATAATAAAATAACAAGGTCATTTAGAAAAAACTTTAATTAAAATGATTTGTTAAACTGAAATTTTTCAAAGGTGATTTAATTTCATTAAAATTTTGTCGTTCTGATAAAGTAAAAACTGTCAATAGGGGTATTCTCTATGTCTAGGATATGCATTTTGTATGGTACAAGAATAGGAAATACACAATCCGTGCACCGTCTAAATAACAAAATTCAAGTTAAAAAACCGTGCAATATTTCCTATGCATGCTGCTACACTAAAATAAGAGAGAAGAGAATTAGAGAGCAGCCAAACAGAATGTGGAATGAGCGTGAAGTGCAGCTCATTATAGAGTTCCTTAAACCAGCGATGCCCAGCGCCTAACTCTTTCCACTCTTTTACTTCAACTTCAATATTTTCATGATTGTTGTAATTCGGCGAATTGAGTTTGCAATTTTAGCCTCGCTTCTTAATGTTATTGCTTTTGTTCTTTCGAACCATCGACAGCTGTTATGCGGTTGCATATTGTTGTTTTTGTTCTTTGGCACCAACGATCGCCACTGTTTTGCACTGTTTTTGGCATTAGCATTATAGACGTTAACAGCATGCGTCGTATTCTTTATATTTTTCGTTGTGTGAATGCAAATTGAGAAAAAGTTATTGAATATTTGCAGGTTGCTACTTTTTTATTTTGCATCAGAATAAATTATTTATTTTTTTCATAGTTAATAAAAAATGTTAATCCTAATATTATAACAGTTTAGTTAATAATAAAACAGTAAGATAATAAAATATTGGGTTGGGGAAAAAGTAGTCGGCGATTTCGAGTTTGCTTGATTTCAAAGTGTCATAACATTGGTACGGTAAGCTGCATCTGGAAACTGTTTTTTTTTCTTAACAGAAGACAAATCAGCTGATTATTTGTGATCATTTTGCTGATATTGGTGCATCATGTTAAAAATTATTGCACAGCAAAGATAATTGAAATTTCAGAAAAAATACCTCATATTTTACAATTTTACTATGATATAGGGAAAAATACAGCACAGGCATGTGAAAAAATTTGTGAGGTTTATGGTGAAGGTACTCTATCCCAATCAACTGCCAGGAAATGGTTCGCTCGATTTCGTTCTGGAAATTTTGAAGTCAAAGATGCTCCTCGCTCCGGTTGGCCCATCACCGAAAAAGTCGATGAAATTATGGATAAGGTTCAAGAAAACCGTCATGTGAGTAGCCACGGCATCGCTAAGGAACTGAAGATCGACTACAAAACAGTTTTAAGCCATTTGAAGAAAGTTGGTTTTAAAAAAAGCTTGATATTTGGATGCCTCATGAGCTTAGTGCAAAAAATGTATGACCGAATTTCTATCTGCGATTATTGACCCGACAAAAACTTGAAAAATTTAACTGGGAAGTTTTGATGCATCCACCGTACAGTCCTGACATTGTGCAGTCAGAATATCATTTGTTCCATTCTCTGCAACACTCCCTTGCTGGGAAGAAATTAACCTCAAAAGATGACTGCGAAAACCACCTAAGTTAGTTTTTCAACGATAAAAGCCCGGAATTTTACAATAAAGGAATAATAGTCTTAACCCAAAAATTTTAGAAGGTAGTTGAAAAGAATGGACAATATTTGAATTGAAAAAACATTTTTTTAAAATAAAATTTTGTTTATTTTTACTAAAAAAGCGCCGAATACTTTTTTTCCAACCCAATATATAACAAATTAAGGTTAAAGCAAATAAAAAATATAAGATTAAAAAATGTATAATAATAGAAAATTAAAAAAAAAAACAAAAAAGAAAGTAAAAAAATAAAAATAAAAGAAAAAATAAAAAAGGATATCTGAAAATCTCCACGCGGTTAAAGCTGGGTAAATCAGAATGTATTCTGACTAGCAAAAAACTGAAACATTTGGAATAACTTGACTCATTATTTTCACAGTGTACATATACATAAGTTCGCAGTCGTGGACTTTGCCAGTACTCGAGTTATTGGTAATTCGTCATTGCATCCAGATTTAAACAGTTTTTTGATGTTGTTGCTTTTGTTGTTGTGGTTGTTGTTTTGCACTCTTTAAATAATTTTCGTGGGCATTGCTGCTTAAAACTGTTGATTTTACTATGAAACGCTTGTATAATAGGGCGCTCTCTATCCATTGGATATTTTAGCATAGTATTGTTACAATCCGTGCTCTCACACAATTATGCTAGACATAGAGAATACCCCTAATAACTCCAAAATTGCTGGTTATCCAAGTAAAGAAATAAAAAAAAAATAAATTTGACCACACTTTTATTGTGTACATGAATTATAATCTCAAAACTTAAAAATTTTTTAAAAAATTTCGCAATACTTGCTTGTTGTAGGCATTTGTTGCAGTATTTATCCACTCAATTAAATGCTAATTAAAATGCCAATCATCACAAAATATTTTGACAAGCAAAAACATCACATTTGTTCTTAAATATCAGCTCACAACAGTGCCGTTTTTATCAATAATGCACACACACATGCTCACAAACACGCACACACTCATTTATCCAAAACTTCCACTGAGCTTTGCATAGTAAATATGTCAGCCATCAGATGGCGCTTGCATGAATTTTTGCAAATAAATTAAGCGAAATAAAAACATACTCCACACAAACACATTTTGATTGACAGTATGGAAAGAAATTGTGCTCACTTTTGCTAAAATGATTGACTTTATTTGACAGGCAACAAACAGGCAAACAGAGAGACATACATATAGACAGACAAACAGACAGACAGACGGTCAGTATGGAAAGTGCTGTTAACAACAAATACAGAATGTTGAACTGCAAGCAAACAAAAATTTGGACTTTCATTTGACATAAAAAAAATTAATTGTGCCAAAGGCTTTCGTTTCGGTCAGAAAGACGAAGAGATAGAGTGAATCAAATCCTTGTAAGTATATGCTTTATGCTAGGTAGTCAGAAGCCTGCCATGATTGCCATGACATGTCAACAAAGTGTTCCAAATTGATTGACTGCTGATGATGGACTCTAAATATATTGCTTAAGTGGCTGAAGGATGAATGTTGATCGTTTCACTTACGGTCGGAATTTAGCTTTTAAACCGGTAAATTATTCAGATTGCTTGAAATTAAAGTTTTTCCATTACTAAAATAGCAATTTGTATTGTACAATAATGTCTTACAATAAGAATAATTTCTTTTGCTGTACAAAGGCAGTTATTTAGGTAATTAAGAATTAAGTGTTTTACTTAATTAAATATTATTTAAAAATTAAAGATTTCATAACGAATCATAAGAAATACTCTTAATTTTAAGTAAGGAAAAAGGTAAATAAATGTAAGAAAATATTTTAGGTATTAATAAAACGAAAAAAGCAAAATAAAGAAAACAGATCAAAAGAAAAGTAGAAAGAATGGAAAAAAGAAAGATAGAAGTAGAAATCGGGTTTCTTATTTCTATACATTGATATTCATTAGTTAAAGTGATTAAAAACGGCCTGCCTAAGCCACCCTCGCCATCCAAAGATTTAACAAAGTTAGATAAACTATTCCATAATCGAATGGCGTTAATGAAAAAAAGTATGGTGGAGTTGACAATTTCCAGTTGGGTATTATAATTATATTGCTTCTGGTCGGCTGGCAAAACTGCAGTTTTTCAAAAAGATACCAAGTAGTTTTGGAAAAAATAAGTTTTTGCAAAAAGATACAATTCCGGGCGTTGAGATAGTCAATGATGTCATAGCAAAGAATACTTTTCCTGAAAGGTGATTGTGGTCAAATTTGCGAATTTTATGGATATAACGAGTTGCATGGTTAAAAGCCACTTGCAGTTTGTATTCGGATCGTTAGTCAAGCCTACTGTTAATTAGCTCGGAATAAGTTATCACAGGAACGATAAGTTTTAATACGAGCTTGCATCTGCTTTCCACTAGAGTAAGCTCTGCTGACATTTTTAGGTTGCGCAGGATAAAAAGATGTTGCGCACTGCGCTATTTATATGATCAGTGCATGATAAAGACGAGTTTATATGAGAACCAAGACTTTTTACCTCGTTCACAAATTTTAGTTTCTTGTCTCCTACACTAAAAAAAAAAACGCTATTACACCAATAATTTTGTTCTTAATGGCAATAAATTTTATTGGTCACTTCGTTCCAAAAAACGGAACTCATTTGCGGCAACAGTGCAAGACCATTTGATCCATCAGCCACTTTCGCATTTGATTCAACAGTTAAGTTGTTGCGACAACAGTGATAAAATTGTTGCTTTAAATATAAAAGTTGTTGGCGCAAGCACTATTTATTAGATTCACCGACAACTTTCGCATTTGATTCAACAGTTAAGTTTCAACTTTAAAGTGTTTTATGTGAAAAAAAAATCATGTATTACAAGTTGTATTTTAAAGCGACTGTTTATTTTAGGTAATTTCTTTTTTTACATTTTAATTATAAACAGCCCAATTCTGAATGACTTTTCCCGGGGAATCGCAAAGGGAGTTCTATTTTTAAGATAGCAGATAAAAGTTATCACATAATTTTTTTTAACACTCATGACTATTAACGGTTGAGGCACAAATTGGGATTAAAAATGTTCAAAATGTTTTTGAACTTTATCTTAAAAATTAAAACTCCCTTTTCCGATTCCCCGGGAAAAATCATTCAAAATTGGGCTGATAGTTTTTAAAGATAACTTTTTGAGTTTATTGGATAACAAATACTAATTAATGTAGCAGAAATTCGTAGTTAAGTAAAGCACCTGAAATATGCGGTGAACACGATTTTTCGGAAACTGCTGAAACTTATTGAGCTTTTAACCGAAGATTTTGGAAAAATGTTGTTTTTTATTATAATGGTAGTGAAAAACTGTTCTATGGCGGCAAATGTCATATATTTAAGCATATATTAATTTGTCGGCCTTTGTAGTCTAGTGGAGAGTGAGCTAGACCATCAACCCAAAGGTCCCTGGTTCGAATCCGGGCTCGGGCATGGTTCTTTTCACTTTCTTTGTTCTTTCCTACATTGAAGAATTATGGAAAACTAAAAATCCAGAAATAAATTGTGGAAAATGTAAAATTAAAGGACAGGAACCATGGTAGAACTAGTAAAGGTATATGCATTTCAGACTGCTCTCTTTTTCTCACAGCCAGAATTGTCAAACTCAAGCATTTTGCTATTCTTGCCTATTTTCACTTTCTTATCTTTCGCTTTCATTCTCATCGTTTTCAGATTTTGTATGAGCTGTCAACTTCGTTTTGACAGTTGCGGCAGTCTCCCTCTCCGAAATGCATATACCTTCTCTAATTCTGCCATGACAGGAACACATCTAAGGGCTGGAAATGCTTGCCGAGTTTAAGGCATAACACTAGCCTCGGTTAAAAGCAATTCAAATTGTCTTTCACGGTTGTTTCGCCTAATCAATAATTCACGTATGGTTCCAATCAATTCCTCTAAATAATCTATCCCTTTCCTTTCAGATCAAAGACCAAACCTTGTGTGTATAAGGCGCATGCCTTGGTTCTTTGACTTTTTAAAAAAAAAAATAAAAAAGTATTTCTTCAAAATAAAAATGGAACAATTAAAAGTAGCAATTGTATTTGCTTAACAAGTGCATAAAATTTGATAGTGATCCTCGGCATAGTTTTCAAGTAATGCTGTCCACCGGTTTCAAATAGCACTTTTCGAGAAAAACATGCTTAAAGTTTTTTCATATATAATTTCATTGTCTTCTCATCGGACGTTTGTGCTTATAGCTACAACAATTTTTATTCAATTAACTTTAAACTTTCGAAGAATATGTTTACGATGTTATACATTCGAAAAATATAAAAAACAAAATTTGATTTTAGTTCGCCGAATATCTTTAATGGGCCCAGCCAAAAAAGTGTTTCCAAAAGAAGATAAAGTGGAAGGGAATGTCTTGAATTCCATCCCTTCCACTTTCATACCCAGAAGGCATTCTTTTTGCAAATTAAAAAACCAATATTGGATTTTGGTATTGGAAATGAGAAGTGTTTGGGTTTTGTTGGGGGTTTAAAAAATCCAACGTGAAATATCCCTTTTTCCGATTTTTACGGCATTTTGGTGTTGGAAGTGGTTGGCTTTTTTGTTGTTATATATATTATTATATGCACTTTTTAACGTTTATTGAATTTAAATGCTAATTGAATACCTTCCAGAAGTAATTTATGAGAAGCACAATTAAATCATCAGAACTACTATTACTTAAAAAGAAATCATTTAGAACATCAGGGTTTGAACAGGTTTGCTGCCAATACCAACATTTTTAAGATTTCTCCAGAGTATTAAAGATGGTTGTGATGCTTTTAATTTATCAGAACAGTACCTTTTTTTGGATTGCCTGGCCATTAGAACTGAAGCATTCTGTGCCATCCTGTAGTTTTCCCATTTTTTCAGGCGAAAGGTTGTTCTTCCAAATCCTGTGCAGTCTATTGCATTTTTTAACTGCATTTTGGACACCAGCAACATTCACTGGTACACCAGTATACCAGGGACGTGCAACATTTTCAGTAACAATCAACCGAATAGGTGCATGTCTTGCAAAAATGTGGTTAAGTTTGTTAGAAAAAGATATTACTTTTTCATCGACACTCGCAAAGAACCAGATTTCATTCCAAAGGGTAAAACAGTTATCACAGCTCAGGGCCTGGAAATCAATGGATTTGAGATCAGAGTAGGTTATTATTTTTGAGGTAGCTGCTTGAGATAATTTTATGTCAAAAGTGCATACAATTAAGTCGGGGTCAGAGAGAAAATAAATTTTATCAAATAGAAGCACGGATGAGCTATCGGAAACAGTAAAGTAATCAAGATGACTTGGGACATCATTATTAGAACATCGCGTGGGCATTATTTCATTGGCAACTGACAGAACAACAGACGACTTATCATCCATCCATCATACAAAGATTTAGCATCATTTTTTTAGATTTAGTATCATAATTTTTTTGTCAGTAGACTAACTTTTGCAGCTAGAGTATAGTGCATAACAACATAGCAACTTTTAGAAGTAGCTGGTGCAAAATTGTTATTTATTAACCCTTAAGAAGGTCTTGAAATAAAATACATGACTTATTGCTACCTTATAGCAGAATTTAACAAATTTTTAGATTGCTTTTAATTCATTTAATTTATGTATTTAAATTACCGTACGTGGCATCTCTTAGTCACTCTCAAGCAAATACCATGAAGAGCTATAAAAATTCAAAATGTCAGCCAATCATGACTTTCTAAAAGCTATTCCAAAAACCTCTGAATTTAATAACGAAGTGTTATAAACTAGCTTATTACTCTATATGACATTCCAAAAGCGCTCCTAAATCGCCTCAATTCATGCTTATTATTTTCAAAAGATCAGCTAAACTAATAAAACTATTGATTGTTTTTACAACCTGTCATATTGAGTATGCTTCTATAGAATCCATCAATAGATTATTGTTTCGTCTATATTTCTATCGTGAATTTTTATTCCTATTTTTATATTTATTTCTGTTTTTATTACGAGTTTTATTCGTTTATATATTGACAGTTTATGGCGCTTATCTTGATTTTTTCACTTTTTATTCCTTTTTGCAATTTTGCACTGCAAAAAAACAATTCAATTTAACGAACTTAATCAAAACAACCAAAGAGCATTGCATCGATTTGTGCCAATAAATTGTGCTTTTAACATCGAGAACAGGTGTTGCCCACTCGTTGGGTTTGTTTGCGCCACTAGCTCTCATAAAATTGCTATCTATCATCATCTGCAATTTTGGTTTACATTACTTCTTTTTTTTTACGCCTGCTGACATGGAACATCTTAAAAGCAATTACAAAATATTTTGGCAAGTTTGACTGACAGAGCCAGCGAGTTACAAGCTCATGAAATTGCATGAAATGTGAAAAGGAAATTTCGTATTTCCATTTTCACACCTCGTTGCTCATGATGTCTTGCCGCGAGCAAAACAAAATACGAGTTGTCGGATTTTATTAGACTTAAAAGTTTACAACTTGACCTAGTTTCCTCAAAGTGGGAAAGGAAAAGGAACTGAAAACCTTAATGGTTTCACATTTAATGTTAAAAAGTTAACACAACTACTCAAGCTATCCGGATAATTCAAATATATGATTTATCCGTTGTTGCATTTGTTAGATTTAAAATTAGTTTTGGTAATATTTGAGAAATATTTGTTGCAATACCATAGATATATGAACGGGGGTAAAAATATTCAACTTATCTGCATTAATAACTAAATAATTTCAATTGAATAATGCAAATATATGACTTATCCGTAATTAGATTCAGTAGAATCAAACTCAGCTGTTTTGATATTTTATGGCATAAGCAATGTTTGTTTAAATATTAATGATAAAGAACATCGGATAATGATATTAAAATTATCTGTATTAATATATAATTCATTTCAAAATAAAAATGCATATATGCGACTTATCCGTTAATATTTCTTAACATAAAATCAAAATTTAACCTCGGTTTGCTAAAGTTAGCTAACACGATTTAATTTCAAACAGATAATGCAGATATATGGCTTATCCATTAATATTTATTACTGTAAAAATTATATATAACCTCGGATAAGAATATTTCAACAGGTTAATGCAAAGAATCGACTTATCCGTCGATAAAATTCAGTAGTTTCAAGCTCAGTTGTGTTGATATTTAAAAGCATGAGCAATATTTGTTTAAATGTTATTGATATAGAGCCTCGGATAATGATATTAAACTTTTTCGTATTAATATCTAATTCCTTTTAAAAGAAGAATGCAGATATATCACTTATCCGTTAATATTGTTGAATATAAAATAATATATAATCTCGAATAATGATATTTAGGCTTTTACGAATTAATATCTCATTAATTTCAAACGGATAATGCAGATATATGATTTTTTCGTTTTAAGACTCAGAAGAATAATCCTCAGTCATGTAAATTTTTAATAGAATGAACAATATTTATTTGAATATAATTGATATATGTATAACCTCGGATAATGATATTCAATATATCCGCATTAATATTTCAATAATAATTAATTTCAATTGGATAATGCAAAAATGTATTCGACTTTTCCGTTATTAGAATCAGTAGTAGTTTCAGAAATATTTGCTTAAAAATATCTGATCTGTAACCTTGGATAATAATCAACTTTTCCGTACTAATATCTAATTAATTTCAAATGTATAATGCAAATATATGACTTATCAGTTCTAAGATTCAGTTAAACTTATTTGTATAAATATAAAATTTATATATAATATTGGATAATGATATAGAACTTATCTGTATTGATATAAAATCTCCTACAATCGGATAATGCGAACAAGTACGACCTATCTTTGTTAGACTCAGTATAATTTAGCTCAGTTGTGCTGGTTTTCAATAGTTTGGACAATATTTGCTTATATATCATTGATATATAACTGCGGATAATGATATTCAACTTATACGCACAAATATCTAATTTATTTCAATTGAATAATGCAAATATATGTCTGAGCAACTATAAGATTTATATTAATATTAAATGGTTTGGAAAATATTTGTTTAAATATAATTAGGATAAAGCTCCGGATAATAACATCTAACTTATGCGTTTAAATATCTAATTCAATTTAAATGGTTAATTGAAAAGCCTAGTTGAGTTAATATTTGCTTTTTAAAAAAAAAATATATGTAACCACGGATAATGATTCACAAATTATTCTTGTTAGTATATAATTCACTACACATGCACATATGTGAATTATCCGTTATTATATTTAGTTGAATCAAGCACAGTTTTGTTGATGTATAAAAGCATTACCAATATTTGTTTAAAAATTATTGATATCAATATTTTCGGATACTGATATCTGAACTATCCGTAATAATATCTTATTAATTTTAAACAGATAAAGCAATTATATGACTACTCCGTTATTAGTTTCAATAAATTCGAGTTCAGTTGTGTTGATTTTCAATTGCTTCATTAAATAGCTATCCAGTTTTGTTGATATTTGAAAGCATTAGCAATATTTGTTTAAATATTATTGATATCAATTTCTTCGTGTAATGATATCTGAACTATCCGTAATAATATATTATTAATTTAAAACAGATAACGCAATTATAAGACTTATCCAGCATTAGTTTCAATAAATTCGAGCTCAGTTGTGTTGATTTTAAATTGCTTCATTGCATTTCAATATACCAATCCGCATTAAGATATTCTTAATTTTAAACGGATAATGTAAATATATGAATTTTATTATATTTTTTAAACGGATTATGCTAATATATGTCTTATTTGTCATTAGATTTAGTAGAATCAAGATTAGTTGTATAAATATTCAATGGTATAAAGTTTATATGAAACCTTGGATAATGATTTTAGTCTGTGATGATGCAAATAAATGACTTATCCGCTATGAGATTTAGATGAAACAAGCTCAATCTTGTTCTTAATCAATAGCTTAAGTAATATTTGTTCATATATAACAAAAAAATTATCACGGATAATGATCTCCAAATTATCCGTACCATTTTCTTAATCATTTAGTTATATTTTTCGCAATAGGCTTATCTTTTCAAAAAGTATTTCAACGGATAATGCGTTAGTGTCTTATCCGCTTCTATAAAGAAGTTATTTCAGCTTCGATAATGTCTATACAACAAATACGTATTTTGATCTCTATGATTCTTAATAAAAATCACATTTATCTGCAGTATTTTTTGTTTTTACTAAAATCATCAGATTAAGTTACAGATTCAGCTTATCTGTACGAAAGTTACGATTTATTTAAAATAATAAATACTTGAAAATATTCACTCACCTTGTTCATTCTGCTTGCGCTGCCAAGACGTGTACTTCTCTAAATTCACCTTTGTCTCATCACTATTGCCATCATCATTATCATCGTCGTGTTGTACCACTGCTAAAACTTCGATGGCGCTTTTAACGGAATCTGCTGACGATGATGTTGACACCAATGTCGGTGTTTGTGCACGCGCTTGCGGTTCATTGGGCAAATTGATTGTTTCCAAATGCACCCCAGAACCAGATTTACTTGCTAAGTCCACTTGTGAGGGATGTACAGTGGTTGCCGCTGACATAGTATATTTGTTGTTGTTGTTGTTGTTATTTGTGTTGTTTTTCTTACTATTCTCCATGGGCAAATCTTCGCTGGCCAGTATTATTGTTGCACTTTTGCTCGTTGTATTTGTCAATTGATGTCGGTCAGCGCTTAGGGACGGCTGCTCAATTTTGTGTTCCACACCACCCACAATAATACGTTCCATTGGCTTGGGTAGAGGTGGTGTTTGTTGTGCTGCGATTTTAGCCTCAATTGTTGCTTTTTGAACTGTTGATTTTGCTTGTTCGGCTTTATTGTCGGTGTTGCTAGTGTTACTAGCAACATCGTTGCTTGGCAGCTTATCACGTTTCGCCGGTTCGGGGCGCGTTTCACGCTTGTGTGGTATGGGTGGAGTTGGCTGTTCCTGGCTTTGTACCAGTTCGGATTCAATAAAGGATTTTGTTACATTTGCTATGTGCCTTTTAGTAGCATCTCCAGTTTCTAAAGCCTTCGTATTCTCTTGAGGCTGCGGTGACTGAACCTCCTCAATATTGAGTATCTCCGCTACTTTCTCGATATGTATCTCATGTATCTTCTCCGTGGGGAGTGTCTTCTTCTCTTCCTCCATCTCTTCTTCCAGTGCCTCCTGATTGGTATTTGTTGCATCTATTATGTTCTTATGCAGCACATATTCATGTTCATTATCCAACTTTATGGACTCCGTTGGCATTTCCGAAATGTTCATTTGGCAGTTTATTACTTGGGGCTTATTTCTGCTCTTCTTCTCCAGCTCTTCTTGCTGGTGTTGCTCTTTTTTTATGAATTCACGTTCATTTTTAAGAAAATCTTCTACAACAGTCAAAGTTTTCCTGTCGCTTTTCTCATCTATCTCCAAAGAAGTAGTTTCTGGAGTAGGTTTTATTCTGTATTCAGCATCTTTCTTCTTGGTTTCTAGTATTTCATTTACTTCTTTCACTTCTTCGTTTTCAAAACCACTTAGATCGAAACCCTCTTCATCATTGTTGGCCAATTGAAATAGTTTCTCCGCCTCTTTCTTAACTTTTTGATAGCTTTCGATGAGCTTTTGTGCCTCTTGCTCAAGTTTTTTCTCGCTTTCGCTCTTCCTCCACAATTTAGCACCCTTTTTGGCTTCAATTTTGGGCTCAATTTTACTGCACTCTACTCGTTTCGTTACCTCCTGTTCACCGTTGCGTGTCACCGTCATAACTTCTTCTAGTTCTCTGGTCAAACTTGGCTTTTCTATGGTAATGTTCACTTTACCTCCTTTTAGTGTCAACTCCATGTCTTCGCAGCTCTGTTGCATCTGGTGTTCACATTCGATGAGCTCAACGCCACCCTCCTTTGTGTGCTGCAGCTGTTTACCCTTCTCCGATACGCTCAAAATATCTCGGACAATATTTTGCCTATCTTCTGGACTATTGGATATCTCCGATAGGCGTGTCTCAGCACTCGCTGTGATCGTCATCGGCTGTTCATACCTCTCATTGCCACCACCAAGTAATGCATCCAAAGAATCCTGACTACTCATTTTCTTGAAGGCAGCTCGCTCCTTGTGAGACTCTGAGCTTTGTTTAAGCTTTTCTTCGCCATCGGCGTTTTTCGTGCGAATTTCGGTGTAGGCCTTTTGGTCACTCTGAAACTGACGTTCCTCCAGCACTGTGACTTTAGAACTACCCACACGTTCGCTATATGGTTGCAGACTAAATGCTATGGTCCCATTGTGCCCCAACTTTGGCGATACTCGCTCAAAGTCTTGGGTAGCAGTCGAGCTGGTTTTTTTCATCTCCAATGCTTGTTTGAACTCTTCTGGTAGTAAATCCAGTGAATCAAAGGAGCTGGAGTTTTCTATAATGTGTGAACTAGTCTTGGTTTTGATAACCTTTGTTGTGGTGGTTCTGGTCTGCACTTTTTTGAGGTCTTCCCTTGTTTCGTGCGTTTCGCTGCTGCTGGTCGATGTTTTGGTTGTGGATTTTGTCGACTTGCTAGACTTGGTCGAGCTACCGTCAGTGATGTCGGACCGTATTTCGCTTACTTCTTCGTTTGTGTCTGCTGTTTCGTCGGTTTGCATTTTTGTTTTTTGCTTTTGAATTTCTTCCGTTGACTTTTTATTGGTAGGAAAATTTGCGTGTTCAACTGTCACTGTTGACACCTGCTCATTCACTAAGCTTAAAGTTGATGGAGCTGCGTGGGTTTCACCGGCGTTGCTATCGTCGACTATGTTGGGTATTAGTTCACCTGCTTCATCAGTTGTTGTTGTTGTTTTTGCTGTTCTTTTTTCTGCCTGAGTTGTATTGCCATTTTGCATTTCCTTTGCTTGGGAAATGTGCTTCATATTCGCCATCGTCGTAGTCGTATCAGTAGAGTAATTAACGGTTCTTATCTTATCAGTAGACTGATTGTTATTGTCGACGTTGGTGTTAGCGTTGATGTTGATGTTAATGTTGATGTTGTTGCCGGTGTTGGCAGCTTTTTCGTTGTTTTGGCTTTCAGTGTCAAGCTGCGCCAATTCTTCAGCTTCTCCTTCTCCTCCACCATCTTCTGTTGCACTCTTTTTTTTCAACTCATTGCTCTTGGCTGCTTCACCTTCTATAACTTGTTCCGAGGGTAGCTTCGAGTCCGTTGCCTTGTTAACGCTTGTTGTGCCTAGCTGTGCTTCAAGTTCCATGTTCGGTATAGTTGGTGGCAATACCGGCACTCCAATGTATTGCTGTTTCTTTGCAGTTTTAATCGTATTCTGAGTGCCAGCTGTTGTTTTAAACTCCTTCGGTGGCTTCTCTCCAATTTTTTTCGCTTGTTCGTTGTGTTGGGCTATCAGCTGTTTCTGTTGTTGTTGTTGCTGTTGCGTCAAATCATCCACAATAACAATGGGTCTGAAATGTTAGAAGATAGTTAAGTATTTTTTATCAATATGAGTAGATCTCCCCTCTCATTCCCACCTACTCCGCAGATTCCACACCCTCTCGAAAACAAGCTGCTACAACAAACGGAAATTAACTGTGTTAACAAAGCGTACCTAGCCTTGTCTTTGCGCTTCTACAAATTGAACTTGTTCTAATTGGAATTCAAGCAAGTACCGAGTCAGTACCGGCTGTCAGTATCACTCTCTGCGCTGAACTCTTTCTCCCCCTTTTTTTTCATACTCTCTTGCATTCTCTCGTTCGAAATTCGTCATGTTCGCTTATCTTTTGAAATTTATTAAATACTTTCATGTGCATTTATCTTGTTAAGTTCTGTCAGCTTGTATTTTTGCAAGCTGTCTGCTTATCAGTTACCAAAAAACAATGCCTATCGATAGTATTGATATTTTTAATATCTCCGATAAGTTTTATGGGCTTGAAATGAGCTCGCGCAAATTTATTTTGACCCAAATAACAACAAAAAAAAAGCTATTTAAATCAAGTGTTCTATTAAAATGATGAAACGTAATAGCGGAATAAAGTCTAGAGCTGCTCTCAAAACCTTTACATATAGATAATTGTTCTCTTAAATTATACTTCGCATAGCTGAAATAATAACTCATCAATTCGTTAATTATGTTCTAAGTGAGGCAAAGAAGAGTAAGGCACATTTCTAAATTTGAAATGATTTTTTCTTAATTTCAATTCATATGTTCTATATTTTAAATATAATTTGAATTTTAATTGATATTTTCTAAATTTTTTGGTGACCATTTCTGGATTTGAATTAATTTTTTCTGAATTTTAAATATAATTCTGAATTTTAATTGATCTTTTCTGAATTTCAAATGGAATATCTAAATGACAATTAACCTATTTTGAATTGCAAATGGAGTTTCTAAATTTCAATCGAGCTTTTCTGCATTTCAATTGATCTGTTCTGAATTTCAAATATAATTCTGAATTTCAATATATATTTTCTGAATTCCAACTAAAACATCTAAATTCACATTGATCTTTTCTGAATATCAAATCGAATCCCTGAATTTTTTATCTGTTCTAGATTTCAAATAGAATTTCTAAATTCAAATTAATATTTTCTGAATTTTAAATGGAGTTTCTTTATTTTGATAAATTTCAAATAGAATTTCTGAATTTTCATTGAACTTTTTTGAATTCGATATGAAATTTCTACAAACAATTTGATCTCTTCTGAATTTTAAATGGAGCTTCCGGATTTCAACTGATAATTTCTGAATTTTAAATAGAGTTTTTGAATTCCACAAAATTTTTCTGTTCAAAATTAATTACAAATTTTTTCTGAATATCTGATATTTTCTAAACTTTTAAGTGGAATTTCTATGGATCTTTTTTAATTGTAAATAGAATTTCTGAATTTAATCTAATCTGTTGTGAGTATTAAAGGGAATTCCTAAACTTCCATTGATCTTTTCAGAATTACAAGTAGAATTTCTAAATTTCTGTATTTCAAATTGTTTTGTTCTGATTGAAAATTGGAAATAGTGAAAACGTTACGCACATGAACTGCTCATCTCCAGCCTGGATCAGTTTGAACCGATAATATTATCAATTTACATAATCAAAGCACTGAGTTGGCCAAAGAAATGAATTTAGTATTAACTTTTTCACAGCTCAAGGATAATTTATCAAAGCCATAAGCACATCCCTATACTCAGCCATGCATGACAAAAAAATTTGAAACGGTAAAATTTTTAATTTTTAAACGATCTTAATTTGATTAAACAAAGTTGCATTTAATTCTGCAAGGATCACAGATGATAATTATTCGATTGGTTTTTCTATCTATTACACAATTCTGAGGAAACGATGTTTTTTTGTAAACACCCTTTTATCGTAGTGTTTTGAGACTGACGCTGCAGTAAGTTTTTTCTGTTACATTTTATCAGTTCGACGACTGATTAAAAAACAGTAACAACAATAGTGCCACCCAGCTCTGTTGAAATGTCTACACTCAAAAAAGTCTGCTCCCCTTAAATTAAGAAACTGTGGCATTAATTCGTAAGCATGGGTTTTTCTATATTCTATAAAGGTTTCTCCTTAATGTAGAGAATTTTTACATGATTTAACCATCTCACGTCTTGACTTCGTTGCAACGTTATCAAAACAGCTTCTTACTTTTAAAGACAAGTTTTTACTTAAATATAAGAAATTAAGGTATGATAAAAGTTAAATTTTTAAAAATTGTATAAAGCAGAAATGATTTGAAAAAACACTGTATTGATATCAAGTCCGGTTGCAACATTCTGCAGCATGATTTCTTAAATTTGGAGAAATATAAGTTACAATACTTGGATATTTCATAGAAATACATGTAAGTTTTTCTTTTGTTTTTGTACACCACAAGTAATTTATTTTAAGGATGATTTTCTTATATTTCTAAAAAAAATGCTTTAAAATTACTTAAAAAGCGAACGATTTGCGAATGAAGGACATTAAGCAACGATTGTTTACAACTGCGATGGTCGAATGGATAAGCTGATGGACTTACACTCATGCGACCGAGGTTCAAGTCTTTGGATAGTGGTTGTTTTTCAATATAATTTAATGTTAATAATAATAATGTTTGCAGTTTTTCGTCAGTACAAAAATAATAATTCTCACGGGATGCTATTTAAAATTTTAAAAAATTGTGTTTTTTTTTTGCAAAAATTCCAAAAATTTTTCAAGGATTCGAAGAAAAATTTCTTATTTTCAAAGCAAAAATTTCTCTTAGTTATAGCCGATGATTAATAAACATTAGAAAATGTCTTATTTTTAGAAAAAATGTTACTCTTAGTTATAGCCGATAACATACCGTTATTTTGTATTGTTTTTTTACTGTGATTTAGAACGTGATAATTAGAAGCTGTTTGGACTGTAGGGAATTTGATGCTGTACAACTTTTATTGTGTCGATTTTCGCCTAAAATGAACGAGTCTGAAGACAAAAATATACGAAAAACATGAGCGAAAAACTGTTTTTTTTTTTAAATTACCACCTTTCCGGAGCCGGTAGCACGAAAACGGTTTAGTTTTTCGTTAAAATGTATGTAACAAAACTTGTTGCAAATTGAATAAGCTATCAACTTTTCAATGCTACGCACCGTTTTCGAATTATAAGCAAAAAACCGAAAAATGGAACATTTGAAGCCCCCTCAGCGGCACCGGGATTTGGATGGACTTTATTTTTTCCTGAAATTTTTCCTGAAATAATTGGAAATAATATTTTTAGTTCCTCTGATTTTACTTTTTTGACGGGAGTATAAGTCTAACAAAATGTAATGCTTATAAAATGAATGGTTCGGGACAATAAGGTGCTAGCCCACATAAAACAAGTTTGGAGGTTAACGCATTTGAAAGTTTGACGACTTCTATAAATCGCCATTTCGAATTACCTGTTGACAAGATTGAACGATAGTGAATTTATAGAGTTCTCTTTGGTACAAAATTTCTTATTTTAAGATAAAATCTTTCCCTTAGTTATAACTGATGATAAATAAAAGGTGGAAAAACTTACTCAAATGTCATGAGATTTCAACACAATTGGGCTAAGTTTCTTCAATTTAGCGAAATAGTTTGTAGATGATTGTATAATTTTCCTAAACTTTTTTACACTTCTGGTGTCAATTTAACAAAAATGAAATACTTCATTTTTAGAAAATCGGCCATGGCACTAAATGAAGCCCGCTTTTCTAACTATTGGATGGTATTCTTCTAGATTTTCTGGAAATTTTTTTGAGTGTAAGCTAAAAGAGATGGAAGAACACGGTGTTAGAGGAAATTTTAGACAGTGCTTCGATGTACAAAAAATATGGCAGACATTTCTCGCTATCTCTTACGGATACCCTACAATAAGCATTTCGTTTATGTAACATGTGCGAATATATATTGGGATTGTGAAGTTTCTTACAAACAGTAAATTTTGAAAAACTCCCGTTACTTTGACATTAAAATTATGACGATATTTGTCGGCCTTTGTAGTCTAGTGGAGAGTGCGCTAGACTATCAACCCAGAGGTCCCTGGTTCGAATCCGGGCTCGGGTATGGTTCTTTTCACTTTTTTGTTCTGTTCTACTTTTAAGAATTATGGAAAACTAAAAATCCACAACTAAATTGTGGAAAATGTGGAATTAAAGAACAGAAATAACTAAGGGCTGGAAATGTTTGCCGAGGTTAAGGTATAACACTAGCCTCAGTTAAAAGCAATTCAAATTGCCTTTCACGTTTGTTTGGCCTAATCAATAATTCACGTATGGTTCCAATCAATTCCTCTAAATAATCGATCACTGTCTCTTCAGGTCAAAGACCAAACCTTGTTTGTATAAGGCGCATGCCTTGGTTATTTGATCTTAAAAAAAAATCTCGAAAACTGTAGCTTTTCTCAGTACAGCGTATTTTTGTATGAAAAGTCATTCGTTGAGAAAAATAACGGTATACGAAAGCTTTTTTTTGTATGCAAAGTCGTTGGTTAGCACTGAGCGGCAAACTGGAAATAGAACTGGAATAGAAATCCTTAGGATAGATTGTTGTCATTGTTTTTACTTAATATAGTGCTACTTAATTACTACGCATATATAAAAAACCTTTTTAAAAATTCGACTCTTTCATTCTTTTTTTGTAATGTTTCTTCTAGTTTCTTTCTAGTTTGGAAATGCCCATATACATAAATTTTTTATAGGATATATAATTAAATATTATTTATATCATACTAAATCTATCAAAATCGTTATTATATTACTTTAACAGCATACAATTTTAAGAAAGTCACACCAATTATAAAATCCCACCATCGAAAATCTTTGTTACCATCGAAATACAAGAATTACCCACACATTAAAACTTTTAAAGAAAATGCAACCTCTCAACGAAAATGCAAGGCATGAAATGTCAAACGCACGAGCTAGTAGAAAAATCCTCTTCTCATAACTTTGATCGTACTTTACCCCTGCTTTACATTTTTACGGGATTAGGTCGAAGCAAAGTATGATGCCGAATTTAGTGTTGCTTCATAAGAAATCGTTGTTTCTGGCCTAGCTGTCGAAGACCGACCGACCTAACGCACTATTGAGTTTTGGGCATAACTAATGTGGAACTATAAAATATTCTCAAAAAAACTTTGGGTTCGAGAACGACAAAATGTTGCAAGGAGGCTACTTTGTCCCGCAGTTTTTCTAGACCAAAGTAGACCTATACATTCTTAAAAAAATTTCGTATTAGCGAATAACAAAAGAATGCAAAGAAGCCATTTTTGTCCTAATAATATCTTAAACTTGAAAACTTGGAGGCGTTAATGAATTACACGCCCATGTTACAGCAATTACTTGTTTAAGTTCCATATAATTCGGCCTTTGCTGTAAACATTGTTAGAGACATGGCACAGACAAACACAACAGCAAAATACTTTCTATATGCTCACAAAAGCATAAATTTACATTTCATAAAGCCTTTCTTACACCCGAAACAAGGGTCAACTTTGACATTATCAAGCATCATGTGAAAAATGGAAATTAGTTATTTTTTCTTACCCATTTGGTAATGACTGTGGCTCCAGCGAAGAGAACTCCTCCTCGACTTCGCCAATAGTGGGCAACATGTTCGAGTGCCAGTACAAATTGAAGTATGCCTCCGATGGACCCGGACCATTTATCAACTCCGGTGGTCCCAGCTTTTCACCATCTTCCATTTCGTATTCTTTCTCAAGATCTTTCTCCGCCTCATCGTCGTCATCGCTGCTGCTGTTGCTGCTGGAACTGGAGTAGTAGGTTTGATTAGTTTCACTTATCTTGATGCATTTCCCGACAACAACTGGCGAAATGGGCTCTGGCTTTTCCACCTCTAACTGCGTTTGTAGTTTTTTTACTTGAATTTTTATGGGACTTGTTGGTGCAACCGGTTCGCCCTCCTTTCTTTGAGAATTGGGGCTATTTTTGCGCACAAAATTGAATAGACTCGGCATTTCAGCATCGCTTTGGTTGCCATTAATATCGATGGAGTAGCCGGTCTTTGGTTGAGATTCCAGTACCTTGCTCTCGTATGTTTGTATCTTGAAGCGTATCTCACGGTTAGGGGAAGGTGGTGTGTGGGGTGTTGGTGGCACTGGTGTTGTGGGGGCAACAACTCGTAGGGGATTTGTTTGCTTAAAAGTCTGCATCGTTGGCACGGGACTTTGAGCTGTGGGCGCAGGTAGAGCTGTTGTGGGTGAGCGTTCAACAACCGTAACCGTTACTGGAGCTACGGGACTCGCACTAACTGGAGACTGTAGTTTAGGTATGTGTGTTTTTGGTAGCGACTGTACGCGCTCTGGTGGTTTTGGCTTTGGACCTTTCACCTTCGTAGGCGTAGTTGAAGTTGGTGTCGTGAGCGACTCTGTGGATGTAGAGGTGGATGGAGTGGAGTGACCTCCAAATACTGGTATTAATGTGCGTTCAGGAATTTTTAGCTTAGACTCTGCGGAGCTTGTACGCTGTAGAGGCGGTTTGGTGGCTGCGAGAGTGGGGCTGCTTTCCTTTGACTTGCTGCGATAGTGACTGAGTTTAAGATCCGTTTCGGATTTTTGCTTTTGCACAAGACGTCGCGGTATATTTGAGGGGCTGTTGATGCTGAATTTTTGCTCTAAGGAGGAGTCTAGTTCGAGAGAACGTTTGGGTGAGAGTACCACAGGTATGCGGGACTTAATGGGTGAGTGCATTTTTGTGGGTGTCTCCATTTTTTGTTTTTCATTGTATTTCAAGGTGGTAGTTTTCGATGTTGTGAAGGGTTGCAAAACGCTGCGGGACTCATTTTGTAGAAATAATGAGGTCTGTCGCTGTAACAGCTCCTTGGCTGCTACACGACTGACATTTGCATCGTACCGCAATTTTATTTCACCCTCAGTTTTGGCACGTTCCAGCACACGTTGTGAGTTGGGTGAGAAAACCGAGGCAATGGCTTTCGGAATTTTAGTGATGAATTCTTTTGTGGGCGTGCTACTGCTGAGAGTTGAGGCAGCTGGTGTCGCTGTAGTTAGCGTGAAACTCTTTGTCATAGCTGAGGCCGGCTCTAAGTCAGGCACCTTAGGAGTCTCCACTTCAATGGGACGACGTGGCGGCGTTACAATCTTGCGCGGTAAGGGTAGAATTGAACGCTTCTTTGGCTCCACCGGTGTAGATACTTGAGTTGAAGTCTTCTCTACTGTAACAAGAGCTTGTCTGGGCTTTGGCGTGGGTGTGGTAGCTGCGGTAGCTGATGTGGGTATGGCTGTAGGTGTGGTTATTTGTATAGGCGTGGGTGTTGTCGGTGACCTCAGCTCGACATTTTCATAGTCGTTGTGCTTCTCAGACTTAAATTCAATGTTCTCATAATTATTACCCGGTATAAAGGTCATCTGCGTCTCAGAGCCAGTAACACCTACATCGCTGCTATTTTCATCAACAACGTTTTTCAAATTCTCCTCCGGCTTTTCCAACCCACTAACATTGAATTCCTGTTCAAGCAACGTAAATGGTTTCAGCACCTTTGCCAGCTCTGACTTGTTGATCACACTTTGTCCATTGGTTAACGAGGAAAAGCTAGACAAATCCGATTCAGATGAGTAATTCGAGTTCATTGAGAATTTATCAATTATAGTCGATCTAGTGGATGCCGTATCATCCGACTCGGATTCCGCCTTGACAGCATGTCCGTCTGCAAAGAGGTTTATATAGTATTCGGCATCTGGTGGTGGCGTGAAGGGTTTCTCTGTTTCGTTGTTGCTGTTGCTGTTACTGCTATTGCTATTGCTCAGTGCATCTGTTTCTTTGTTACTCTTGCGTCTCATTAATTTTCTAGGCGGCACTGGTGGCGGTGGGGGTGGACTCACTTTCATTTGGCCATTACTATGATTATTTGTCGCCATTGTGCTAATTTCTTGTCTAGCCAAACCCACCCCAAACTCCTCTTCCACTTCGGGTTTTCGCCCAAAACCATTGCATACTTCAAGTCGTATTGCCACATTATCTTTGAGTCCACGCACGCATTCTATGCGCGTCATTGTGCTCACCTTGCGATCATCAATGCTGACGATCTCATCACCTTCGCGCAAAAGACCCCAACTGGCGGTGACCCGTGACGCCGGACTGTCTTTGGCACAAGATTGTATGAAGAGCTTTTGCACGCGTTCAGCGCTGCGTGTGCCGCCTTGAAATTTTAGCCCGAAACCCAAGCGTTCGCCAGGCAAGCGATAAACTATGACTGTTTCAACTTCCGTTGAATTTGTGTTTGTCTGGTTTGTGGCTACGCTGTGCGCTATTTGTGCATTGCTTGTATTATTTCTGGCAGTGTTGTTGAGTTGTGGCTTAGTGCTGCTGCTATTGCTGTGGTTGTTGTTGATCGAAAGCACTGTAATAAATGACGAATCTCCATCTACACCACTGTTTCTACTGACTAGCTGAGAGCGCTGTTGTTGCGTCTGGTTTGTGTCTTTGGAACTGGGATCGTCGACTTCGACAACTGTTATGTAGTCTTCCATTGTGTGCGCGCTGTTGTTGTTGTTTAAACTGTTAAAGAGATTGTTGTTCGAACATTAATCGAACTTGGTGTGGTTATCTTGGTTGATGTCTTTAACTAATTCTCGAAAATTGTTAGCTTGTGTTATCGTTGCAATCGTTTTCTTGGTTTGAAGCGCTGAAAATAGAAAAGATAAACATACGTTATTATAGAGTGTAAAGGAAGAAGAAGTTAAAATGAAACGAAAGCACTTTGTATTTATTATGAATGTGGAGTGAGAATATATAATCTTATTAGAATATGTTACAACTAGATTTGTTGTAAAAAAATTTTAATAAAAATAAAAAAAATATATAAATAAAGTATTAAAAAATGTTAATGAAAATAAATTTTCGTGAAACGGATTTTATTATTAAATACATAATGTTAATCAGTGTAAAAAAAGTAACATTTAACAACTTGTTAACTTCGTCACACTTCTGTCTTTATTATTAACATGGGTCGACAAAAGTCAGACTCTGAACCAAAAATATACTTTTCCGAAAGTTTTCGGCGCGCTGAAGTCGAGTTCTAGGACAAAATTTCTCTGCTGGCTTTAGATTTTAAGATATTTTTACCTGAAAGTGTTAAAATGACAATTCATCCTTCTAAAAGTTCATCCTCCTTATTTTACTTCTAATTTTTTAGAGGTCCGTGATTGGGCTAGGGAGGCAAGCGCGTCGGAAGCGAATTTTATCTGGGGGGCAGTACAAATGGTGGTGCAAAAAAAGTTCACCAAAATTTCTTCAAAGAAACATGAATGTGAATACACAAATTTTTTATTTTAGTTTAAAATAAAAAAATATAAAAATATATAAAAATTATTAAATTTTATTATTTTTAAAAGTTCTTCCAATTTCAATATTAGAGATCATTCTTTAAAGGATCTTTCATATGGTAATATGAAAATATAAGAAATAATGGTTGCTTTTATAAAGCAAGACTAGGTATATCTTTACATGGTTTAAATGCAATAAGGTACAAAAAGTTATATCAATTTAATTATTCCAAAATGTTTCTTTCTGTCCTTGCGAGAAACAAACTCTTTCACCACCTCCATCGAATTCAATTCTTCGGTTTTATCTTTGTGAATGTGTATAAGTGCCGCATGAGTGAGTCGTTTCTGTTTCATAGTTGCTCGAAGATACGTTTTAAGTCGTCTTAGTGCACTAAAAGAACGCTCAGATGAAGCTGCTGATGCAGGCACAGTCAAAAGCAAAGCAATAAGTTTTTCAACTTCATTTAATAGTTTTTTTACAGTAACCGAATTTTTTGCAAATTGGGGTACAATGCCACTACAATTTGAAGGTGTTTGGCCAGGCAATTGCTTCAGCAATTTAAGTTGCGCGTGGAGATCGCTCACATCAAAGTCATCTGCACAAAGATCTAGTTTTGTTTTTAGATTTTGTTCAGAAGGCACTTTTCCGTTGAAGGCTTCGATTACAATATTACAGAATTAAGCTACATACTTAAGGGTGCTTTTAAACTGAAGTGGTGGGTTTGCAGTAGAAACTCTAAATTTTGTTCTATCTTTTTGCAAACACAGAGAAAGAAAATGGTTATCCGCAAGCATGCTTATGAAGAAGAGAGAAAGAAGAGGAAAATATCTAATACAAAAATATTATCGTTGTAAAAAAAAACTGACATTTTGAATAACTTTTTATGTTTTCTTTTTAAATTGTTTATCTAGCTAAAAAAGTGGGGGGAAACTGCCCCCCTTTCCCCCCGCTTCCGACGTTAATGTAGGGAGGGGAAAGGGAAAGGATGGGGCGGCAAAAATATAAACGTACTAATATTAGGAAGATATTTAGGATAGAGAATTTTAATACAAAAATCAGTTTTATTAATTTAGCTGGTATGAGCGCGAGCCATTTAGATTTGTATAAAGGCCAAACAAACAAACAGAAAATGAGTTTTATTCAGAGATTGTAAATAACAATTCTTTGTAGATTTTTAAACCAAAAAAGCATTGTGAAAAAATTGTTGTACCGCTGTTTTGAAGGTACCATTAGAATCCTCTCAGATTGTAGAACATGATTTTCTAATGGTTTTTAAAATTTTGATTATTAAAGTTTTGAGCAAAGAATCATAATTATATCTGCTTTTATTTTTTTAAGGCAAAAGTAAAAATCAAAATTTGCCCGATATTTTTTATGCACAAAATAACAAGTAATTTTGAATTTTTATTTTGTAAGGCAAAAATAAAAAGCAATACTTGCCCGATATTTTTTTGGTCACAAAAAAACTCGCAAGTTTTGATTTTATTTTTTAAAGCAAAAATAAAAAGCAAAGTTTTAAAAAAAATAACTGGTAAGTTTTGATTTAATTTTTTAAGGCAAAAATAAAAAGCAAAATTTGCCCAACATATTTTCGAGTACAAAATAACTTGTTAATATAGATTTTTATTTTTTAAGTCAAAAATTAAAAGCAAAATTAGAATTTCAGTTTACGGTTGAACCAAAACCGTAATGTACGAATAGCAATATTAGGGCTTTTCCTATTTTTGCTTTTTATTTTTGCCTTAAAAAATAAAAATAAAAATTTATAAGTTTTTTTGACTGTATCTGGCAAATTTTGCTTTTTTTTTGCCTTAAAAAATAAAAAACAAAACTTACCAGCTACTTTCTGCTCAAAACTATATTGGGCAATTTCAGTTTTTATTTTTGCCTTAAAAAATAAAAAGCAGAAATAATTATTTATTGCTCAAAATTTAAAAAGTCAAAAGATATATATTATTTTGTGCTTTTTATTATAAAATGCAAACTCAGTACGGTCTCTGGTTTTATTACTTATAGATAGATAAGCTAGCTGATGAGGTGAGATTTTGACATAGATTTATGTTTATTAGGATGTTCTTGCCAAGAAGCTCAAGTACGGAGATCAATAGATCGATGGGACTAATTGCCGCCCAGAACGATGGTCTCAATACGAAGTATTGGAAGATACTGAGCTCTAAGGATGAGGGAGGTGGGCACATGCTTACGTTCTCAATAGATAGGGAGTCACTTGAAACTATCAAGTCACGGGGCTCAACTATCAGCTTTCGCTTTGGAACCATTCCGGTGTTGGGCACAAAATCGCCCCCAACGACCAAACCGTCCATAGCAGCAACATCCACAGCTGTAGCGCCCACAGCTGCAACGTCGATAGTGGTAACAGAAGCTACGTCCACAGAAACTACGTCTGTAACTCCCAATGAAGGGAGAGACGCAACGCCACCAACACAAATAACTGGTGAAGTTGTCACGGAGAAGTTCGCCTCCGTCTCGGTCATCACCGCAACACCTTCAATCGGAGATCAGGCAGAGGGCATGAACCTCGCCGCTCTCTCGATTGATGGTAGTAAAGAACCTTCAACTGAGGTAGGAGCAATGCTGCCTGAAGAAGATCGGGGCAGCAGCGCGGTGCTATGACGATCGGCACAGAAACCAGCACGAAATTTGCCCAGGTAAACCTCCACCATGCAAAAGCTGCTTCAGCAGTTATTGCTCGGAGGTTTACCACAGAACAACTGGGCTTCGTGCTGATCCAAGAACCCTGGTGCTACAGGGGAAAAGTCAGTGGCCTCTACTGCAGAGAGGGTCAGGTAACTTGGGACCACAGAACAAGCAATCCCAGAGCATGCATCCTAATGCAGAAAAATACTAATTATATTTGTCTTTCAGAATTTATGACGCGGGACCTAACAGTAATCGAGACTAACATCGAAACTGATGGCAAGCACCGCGCCATAGTGATCGCATCCGCATACTTTCCTGGGGACGATCTAAACATCCCCCCAGCGGAGATAAAACGGCTAGTGGAGCACTGCAGGAAAGAGCAACTTCCACTAATCATCGGCTGTGACGCCAACGCACACCATACAATTTGGGGAAGCACCGACGTCAACACCAGAGGTGAGTACCTTTTAGAATTTCTTTTAAGTAGTAACCTAGACTTTTACAATGTGGGGGTAACACCTACTTTTGTCACTAGGGCTAGAGAAGAGGTCTTAGATCTCACCATAGGAAGCCCAGAGGTTGGGGATATGATTAGAGAATGGAGGGTATCAACGGAACCTTCAATGTCTGACCATAGAATAATAGAGTTTAGACTTGGGGCAAAATGTCAAGAGATAGAACCCAAAAGAAACCCAAGAAATACCAGTTGGGACAACTACACCAACACCCTGAAAGAAAACCTACAGAGCGTAAAAGCTAGGAGTAGAATTAGTAACATCCTAGAACTTGAATGCTATGTAGAGCAGGTAAACAATGCAGTATATAATGCCTACGAATCTAGCTGCCCAACAGGGCACAAGGCAAGAACAAAACATACTCCTTGGTGGAGCGCTGAGTTAACCAGACTCCGAAAGAAGGTGCGATGTAGTTTTAATGCCGCAAAGCGCAACGGAGAATGGCACAACTACAAGGCGACTCTAACGGAGTACAATAAAGAAATCAGAAAAGCCAAAAGACAAAGCTTTAGAACTTTCTGCGAAGACATTTCTTCCACGCCAGCCGCAGCCAGGATACACAAAGCAATGGCTAAAGGCAAAGTGGAGACAAGAATGTCACTTCTATTGCCAGACGGAAGCTATACGCTTAGAGAAGAGCAACGAGCCAGTCACCTTCTAGAAACTCATTTCCCGGGCAGCACACCGATAACTGAGTATGAGACAGCAGACAGGCAGATTACTCCAAATCAAGAAGAATGGAAACTCGCAACGAGCATTTGTACTAAGGCTCGTCTAGATTGGGCACTCAGAACCTTTCAACCATTCAAGTCAGCAGGTGTAGACGGCATCTTTCCTGCACTTCTACAAAAAGGTGCAGAAACTATATTGCCTCACCTAGTAAAAATAACTAGAAGCAGCCTTGCTCTGGGCTATATCCCAAGGAAATGGAGAAGGGCGATAGTCACCTTCATACCAAAAGTAGGGAAAATAGACTACACGCTATCAAAGTCGTTTAGACCCATTAGCCTTACCTCATTTGTACTTAAAACAATGGAAAAGGTAATAGATAACTATTTAAGAACTGAGATTCTGGAGAAGGCACCAATGCACCCATGTCAACACGCGTATAGGGCGGGTAGATCTACAGAATCTGCTCTATACCAGTTGGCTAGTAACATCCAGTCAGCTTTCAAAAACAAAGAAACCGTACTCTGTGCCTTTCTAGACATAGAGGGAGCCTTTGATAATACTTCTCACGAAGCTGTGAAGAAGTCTCTACATAAAAAAGGAGTAAGTGATATGCTCAGCAGATGGATATGCCAAATGCTTAGCACTAGAACTGCAGAAACAAAAGTGGGCAACACCACTAAAAGAATCAAAACAACAAAAGGCTGCCCACAAGGCGGAGTCCTTTCTCCACTGCTGTGGAGTCTTGTTGTGGACGAATTATTAACGATGCTAACCGAGAATGGCATAAAATGTCAGGGTTACGCAGACGACATCGCCTTAATAGCGAGAGGGAAGTTCGAGGATACACTCTGTAACCTGATACAGAGAGGACTGTCAGTAACAAAGGAGTGGTGTAACACGGTGGGATTAAGTATCAACCCAGCGAAAACCACCATAGTACCTTTTACTAACAAAAGAAGCCTGCCAAACCTCCGAACAATGAGAATGGATGGCACTGAAATTCCCTTCAAAGGAGAAGTAAAGTATCTGGGACTTACACTAGATTCAAAGCTTCTCTGGAGAAGACATGCAGAGGTAACTATAAACAAAGCAACGCGCGCACTCATGGTATGTAGGAGCCTGGCGGGGAAAAGCTGGGGTTGTAACCCAACAATTCTCCGCTGGATGTATACCATGATGGTGAGACCCATCCTCACATATGGTGCAATAGCATGGGCTGAGAGAACCAAGCTAACCACAATGAGGAATATGCTAACAAAGGTGCAGAGACTGGCCTGTGTATGCATCACAGGGGCCATGAGGACATGCCCTACAGCAGCACTAGAAGTAATTCTGGACCTAACACCCTTACACCTTGTCATAGAGGGAGTAGCCAAGCGAACTCTGCTGGGCATTGCAAAAGAGGGGACAGGTTTAGGTAAAACTATCAGCAGTAGAGAGAAGGAGGATATTGCAAAGCAGACTCCCTACATCGATCTACCAAGAGACGATATAGTAAAAAGGTATAACTTCGAAAAACACTTCGGAATTAAGCTTAGTACCAAGAAAGAGTGGGACAGCGAGATGATATCGCAAGTTAAGAAACCACATAGTATAGCATGGTATACAGATGGGTCCAAGACATTGGAAGGTATAGGCGCAGGGGTGTACGGGCCAAGAACCAAGCACTTTGAACCTATGGGGACAACACCCAGTATCTTCCAAGCGGAAATCCTAGCAATACAGCTGTGTGCACAATTCAATCTGGACCGTAAATACAAAGGTCAGGATATAGTTGTGATGTCAGACAGCCAAGCAGCAATCAAAGCATTAGTTTCCTGTGAGATATCATCGAGAATAACATGGGAATGCCTAACAAAACTCAACGAGCTAGGCAAGAATAACACTGTTACTATACTTTGGGTCCCAGGACACAAAGGAATACAGGGTAACGAAGAAGCCGATGGTCTAGCGCGACAGGGTGCAGCCACAAAATTTATAGGACCAGAACCATTCTGCGGATTGGGCACACATTCTATAAAAGAAGAACTAAGAAGGGAGGAGAGGCATAAACGTTCAAACCTTTGGAAAAGCCTCCCAAAGCTAAGACAATCCAAATTGCTCCTCAGAGATTTTAACACTCGGAGAGCAAAATTGTGCATAAGCTTAGGCAAACCGAATCTTAGGATTCTAACGGGGTTCCTTACAGGACACTGTAAACTGAAATACCACCTGATGAAATTGGGCATAGAGACCGATAGTAACTGCCGTTTCTGTGAAAAAGCAGAGGAGACTCCAATACACCTACTTACAAACTGCGACGCCGTGGCTCGCAGGCGTAAACTAGCACTGGGGAATTATGAGCTGAGTCTAGAGCAGGTTTCATCCCTTGAACCTAAGAATATTCTCAAATTCATTAGAGAAATAGGGCTGGATGAAATTCTGTAATCCGCAAACCCAGCGGAGCTTTGAGAAGGAGGTACAATAGATCTCATTTAGGTCGCAGTACGCATCTCCACCACACAACATTAACATTAACATTAACATGTTTATAACTTTTGATCGGAAAGAGATATTGCAATAATTTTTTCAAAAGAAATTACTCTTAAGGGCAAAGCATTTTTCCAAAATTATAAAAACAACATTTTAAAAAATCAATTTCGTCACAAAAATCAAAGGGAGTTGTACCCTTGTATTTTTCTTAAAAAAAATAGAGAAACCAATTTTTTTTCAAACTGCAATAGTTTTTGCATAAGAGTGATACGTCTTATGAAAGAGTATGAAAAGTGCAATTTTTGTTTTTTATTATTTTTACTGCAAAAACAACTTTTGTACCATGTTTTGGAAGAAAAAGATCTTTTTTGGATCTTTTTTTATAAAAAAGATTAAAAATATAAATCCTTAGCTAAAGGAAGTGTTGCAGTAATTTTTGCAAGTAATTTAATTGAACTTTTAGACAAAAGAAGATTGAATGAAATATATTAAAACACAAAGAAGCTATTCGCATCGAAAGTCAAAACTTTGAATTTGAAATAGTTTTTTTGGCTGCAGGTAATGATGTTATATACAAAAATTCATTGTACTAAGATTTTTTTATAGTTTTATAGAAAATAGATATGAGTATGTTATTGGTGTCAAACAAATGGAAATTTTTTACTTAATAATCCTTACGAAAATTGAAAAAGTTAGTATACATTAACATATGGGCAGTTCCGCCAAAAGGTCTACCGCGACTGAAAAATTAAATGTAACTTAAAATTCTTTTAAACCTCGATAATAGAGAAAAAATGTTGAAATGTTTATTGTGAGAGTAAAGAAAGCAGGTATTAATTTGAATTTAAAAAATAGCAGCTAACATGATGAAATGGCAACAAAAGTTAAAAATGGTGATAAAAGTTGAAAAAATTTAACGAAAGCTGAAATTTTGTAAGTATAATAAATACTCGTATAATACAAAGTTTAATTAAATTTTATCCAGTTTTCGATAGTAATGGTCCTGAATTATACTTTATATGTTTTTCTAGTTCAATTAAATAAATGAAAATATAAAATATTTGCACTTTTTTGAAGGGAAAAATCTGTCACATAACTTATATCATGTAACGTATCATATTTGTGGTTTGTATAAAAATAATTAAAAAATATTTCAACTAAGCAATTATGAATATGTAACAACATTATTCCAGATTATATTAAAAAAACTTTCATAGACAAACTCTTGCAACCTTTGCAAATTTTTTCGTTGATATTGTTGCAGGGAAGAACCCCTTTTATTTTGTGTCACGTAACATATCATTTTTGGTGGCTTCTATCTAAGAGCTGAGCTTTTAACAACTCTTAGCTTTTACACCTTGTATAGTGCGCTTAGTAAACTATTGAAAAATCAAAATAAGAAAATTTTTCGTATAATTATTCTTTGTTTTTCCACTCATTATAGTACGGCTGTCACGTGCGTAGCTACGGAAATGCCCATACATTGGATAAAAAAATGCATATTGTAGGGCACTCATTAGAGATAAACAAAAACTGTTCATGTGGTGTTTGTAGCTTTTTTCATTACCAAAAACTCTTTCATAGGTTATTCAAACTTATTTCTAATTTGTAACTCACTTCTCAGCGTTTTTAATTTTCATTATTTTACAAAGAACCGTTGTTTTGAAGAGAGTCCTTTTTTTGGTGATAACCTATGTCCCAACCATTGACTTTAGGAAACTACAAATGAAGTTTGAAGTAAATCCATCTCGTAGTTTTCACGTGATGCGCGTTCAGACAGACCGACAATATTTTTAAAAATTACATTTTTGGAATCTACAACGTTAAAAATGTTTAGTGCAAAAAGAATTTCTAGAAAATATTCAATGTACAGATTTTTCTTTTTTGCAGTTTTATTATGTGTATAAAAAATTAATTTAAAAAATAAATTTTATATATTTATAGATAGATATTATATATTTACTAGTATAAAAGCCTGTCCTACGACAGGTCCTCCGTACACTTCCTTTTTGGAGCCATTTGCCGAAAACACTTTTTTTCTCTTTTTAAAGCTTGATTTTTTGTTCAATTGATTTGTGAAAATTACAAATGTACCACTTTAAATAACACTTTACGTATTGAAGCAGTGTTGAAAAATTAGTTCAAGTGTAAAAGTGCAAAGAGTTGAGTTTGATAGCAATCATATTTATACACAACAAACTGGCTTTGCAACCATCATATATGTAGCAACTCAGGTGTCGTTTCGCGGCTGATACAATTATATTTTTTGGTGCAAACCATTAAAAAAAATTTCATTAAATTCGTCATAACATTTTTTTAAAAGGACAAAAAAAGAGGTAGTTAGATTAAAAACTTACTATGTATTGTAAAAACCCAATATTGTCACTGATAAGTATCAAATATATTTTCTGTGCATACTTTCAGGCTGAACATTTTTGAGCACAGTGTGTCTTGTAAAATTACTTTACGGTCAATAAATAATTACAATTTGAGAAATGCTGTGTGCGGAGCAGCATTCTTGCTTTTTATGTATGAAGATGTGCATACTTTCAGGCTGAACAGTTTGAGAGATATTGGACCTAAAGCAGCGTGCTTGCCTTTTATATATTAAGATAAATAAATTATTTTATTTTAAGTTTAAATTAAGTCATTAAATTTGTGCTGTGCTAAAATTTGTAGAAAATTAGAAGTATGCCTACCTTATACATTTAACAAAACCTTCATAATTTTCTCAAAAATTAATGTATTGACTTGATATTTTACACATTCATAACGTACTCTGAGTTTGAAATGTGATAAAAATTTGGATAAAAATCACGATCCATAAAAAGTGATGTCATCAAAAACATTCAGACCTTAAATGAAAATAAAAAAAACCTTAGACTTACGAATGCATTTAAACACCGGTGCGGGAACATTTTATCGAAAATATTTCCTTACTAGTTTTTTTATTTAATTTTTTAAAGAGTATATGAAAAAAAAATTTATCGAAAACTCTCTGTTTAAGATTATTTCAAAATTTAATTTACTTTAAAACTATTTTGTTTTAATATCTCTAAACAATTTTTAATCCAATCTTAAGTCTATTATTAATTTCAGTTCATTTTTTTTTTTTTTGCTAAAAAAAAAGCAACCACCAACAACACCTCCTCATAGCCAGAATTAATGATGGAAGGCAACTTATTCATCACCAACTTTCCAAGCAATTAAGTGTGACCTCTTGCTTACCGTCTGACCTAAAGTCATGTTAAACTACCACAAAAGACCTTGGAAGATATGCCATATAAGCTTGCGTTGCGGCAGCACCTAAGCCTTTGCTTGGCACAAACGATCGCGTCTTTTTTATTTATGAGCTTCCGCCCATTGTTTTGTAAGGTTTTTTTATTCCTTTGTCACGTTTTTCCTAACTCCACGCTAAGAAAACATAATTTTCCACTTTAAAGCAACTCTCGCTTCCTCAGATCCTGTGGAAGTAGAGGCAGACAAGCGACAGTAAAATTAACAACAACCAATTCATCGTCAACATTGAGAAAGTGGCACATGTCTAGCCATTTCGCACACTGAAAACCTTTCGCCATCTTAGTGGAGAGAGATGGCTCAGATTTAAGGCGCAAATATCAGCATGTTAGCACAAGATCGTGGCGTTTGGACAAAACATTCCGCAGCATTCTTTAAAGTATGTCAGACAATCGAATGCAATGAAAAAAAAAATAAAAATAAAATAGTGCGAAGGAAGCGCAGCTCACGACTTTAACCGGTTTTTGCAACGCAACTACATATTTGTAAACTAATTTTTTATCATTTTTTTTCTTCAACTTCAACTTTTAAGCCAGCTACCAAAAGCTAGGTAGCTACTAATTTGCATGAGATAATGATTGATTCATGGCTTTTTTGGCGTTATTTTTTAGCACGATCAAAGCTGGCTAAATGGCTGAATTGGTTCAAAAACAGTAGCTGCGAAACTAATGCAACATTTTGCAAAAAAATTGTTGCATCAAGGTTTGCATACGGCGTAGCAAATGTAGCAAATCGAGTTTTAAGTATTGAAATATTAATCAAGCTTTGGTTAAAATTGTATGCAAGACAAGCTTTTATAACATAAATTTATAACATAAAAACTTCTAATTTGAATTGAAAATAAGCATTTTTGCTAAAAATGCGCTCATTCCAGAGGCCGATTGGAACCGGTTTTAGCAGTTTTTGCTGCATTCAATACAAGCCTTCACACGCTAAACTTTATAAAAAAATGAAAAAAACTAACTTTGACATTTCGTTAAGCTCTACAAAACGTTCTCTCAGCGCATTAAGCTTGCGTCAAAAGCACACAAAAAAATGTTGGTAAAACATTGGAGCTGCACCCCCTTACTTCAAGAATGCGCCCTAATTAGGTGTTAGCCAAAATTATCTTATAAGCCATAACGAGCCGGGCCAATTCAATCAAATCTCGAGGGGGCGCCCCAAATTGGCAGAGCTAAAAAAAGACAGTTGAGTCAACAAAGTTTGGTATGCGGTCACCTGTAAGCATGAGCTTGAGCAGCTACATGTTTTTCTTAGCCAGAAACATGTAATTTTTTGTTAAAGCCTGGCTTTTGTTGGAAAGTTGTTGTTTTTTTTTTTAATTTATTTGTATCTTCAACGTCAGCCAGTCTCTGATGTTGAGTGGGTGTGCATCTAAGTAAAATTTCCACTCCAAATCATCACAAAAAATTATGCCTAGCGAACGGCCAATTTTTGTAACTAAAAAAAAAATAAGCAGGAACCGAAAATAATAATTATTTTTTTCATGTAAACATTAAAAAACCATGCATAAAAAGTTGTTGTAATTTACAACTCTCTTTAAGGATTTGATGCTAGGGTTCTAGGGATTCAATTTTGACATGATTTTTAGGATGAAAATCTCTTTAAACCAAGCTTTTTCGCTTTGCTACGCCTTACCTATATATTTATAAATTTACAGTTGTGTGTCTGTATCGAAATAATCGCACACCTAGCACTTGTTGCAATGAGTTAACAACAACTTTTTGTGTTCGTATATCTTTTTTTGTTAAATGCATAATTTACGTAAAAACAAGATCATGTTAAGAAGCGATCGACCACAACCCAATTGCTTGAAGTCTGGAAAGCTACTGAAAGCTTTTTCATTTTCGTGTCAACAAACAGCGTTGCCAATTTGTGGGTAATTCCTCAAAATTGGAGTGTTTTCAGGTGCCTTTGAGGAATTTGTGAGTGTTTTATTTTTGAGGATTTTTTGAGGAATTCCGATATTCAGAATAAAATTTAAAACGGTTATAAAATAATATGGTGCTACAAGCTAATTTAATGTCGTGTGTCCACATAACCGTGTATCCTCAAGGATTTGTTTCTTATTTGCATGCACTTTCAGTCCTGGAATCGGCTTTACGCTGTCAGCCCTGGTATTGGATTTTCGTTTGACAGCTTCTCGATACATATGTTATTCCGCCACTTAATAGTTAGTTGGCGTGCTAGTAATACAGCTTCTTAAATTTTCGCGAATGTGATGGCCTTTTTTTACCCAAGGGATCTTTCTTGCTCAAAACCAAACATTGATGAACATGCTCCTAAAGTAAGCCTGCTTCAAATTTTTGATTTTTTAGTTTCAATTGATTTAATTCCAATTGCAGAAAGCTGCTCCATCTGTAAAGCGGACAAAATACAAATTTAACACCCAGTGGCTGGAAGTCCCAGACTTCAAAGGTTGGCTAACGAAAACCACGGAAAATAAAAATTATTCTGCTTTTTGTAAAGTGTGCAAGCAAAAAATTATTGCGCATAGATTTGATTTGGTGTGCCACAGCACATCTGCAAAGCACATCATAAAACACAGTGCCATTGTACATACTCAACTGATCGCCGAATCTTTACGAAAGAATTAAAAAACTGACACTAAAAGGGCAGAGCTAAAACTGTCGAGGCTTCTGGCAACAAATGATTTACCTTTCCGGTTTATTGGCAGTTTGATTCCAGTGCTAAAATCATCTTTTTGTGATTCGGAAATTTTAAAAAGTTTGTCACTTCACCGAAGTAAAGCTGCAGGGATAATAAAAAATGTCCTTGGAGTCAGCTTTTCCAACGATCTGTTTTCGCAGCTTAAAGAAGCTTATTTTTCTATAATAATAGATGAGACAACGGATGTAAGTAACATAAAACAGTGCGCATTCACAGTAATTTTTTATGATAGTTTGCAAGCTAGAGTAAATACAAATTTTTTTGATATAAAAGATTACGCATCTAGAACAGCAGTGCATTTACTTAACTTACTAAAACAGTGTATCAAAGAGAAAAATATTCCGTTTGGTAATTTGGTTGGCTTCGCTGCTTTACTAAAAAATGAAAAACCTTTTATCGTTACAGTGAAATGCTCTTGCCATATGATACATTTGGTAGCGTCAAAATCTTGTTTAAAATTGCCAGTGGTTATTGAGGTTTTTTTGAGAAATTTAGGATCGCATTTTAATAGGAGCTTTTTACGTCAGAAAAAGTTCAAAGATTTTCAGCATTATTTTTAATTAGAAATTCACAAAATTCTTTCACCTGTTGTGAAACAACGGTGGCTTTCAATAAAGGCCTGTTTTGACAGAGTTTTAGACCGATATGAAGCTTTAAGAGCGTACTTCCGCTTGGATATTTTTGAAGATATATCAAAAATTACCGAGTGTATATTACAAGCAATGGATGATATATCGCCAAAAATTTATCTAGAGTTTCTGTCGTACAGTTTAAGTGCACTGACTGATTTTAATACAATTTTCCAAACACAGCGGACACAATTTTCCTATGCTTTACAAACTAAAAAGTGAAACTATCCGGGTTTTAAAAACATTTTTTTCAAACTTTATTGACGTTAAAATCATAAGGGCGCAGGAAGTTTGGACAATTGATTATAAAAATCCCTTATATTTTGTAAAAATACAAAGGATATTTAAAAATTTCCTAATTTAAAGAAAGTTATTACATTTCTGTTGATACTTCCTTTTTCAAACGTATCAGTAGAGCGTATATTTAGTAATTTAAAGCTTTGTAAGACTGATTCGCGAAATAGATTAAGTTCTGATACGGTGGCGTCGCTATTGTTTACAAAACGAGGCATAAACAAGAATGGCGGAAATTTATTTGAACCAAAAGAGCAAATGTATCCATTAAAATGGAGCACTTAAAATTTTTATTTGTCTTTTATAAAAAATAAAATCTTATATGTACAAATCTTATCCAAAAATCTCTGTACCATTTAACGAACTTGTATCACACATTTGAGTGCAATTAAAATTTTCAAATATATGTTCATATATTTGTTAAACAGTATTACAAGCCTTAAATTGTTTTTATTGACACGGCAGCAACATTATAATTTTGGGGATTTTACTTAAAAATTGAGGATTTATTTAGAATTTTTGGGGAATTTTCCAATATTTTGTTGGCAACACTGTCAACAAATGCGTGTGAACAGGGTTGCCAATTTAGTAATTAATTATCAAATTTGGTAGAAAATTTTTGACTTGGTAATTTGGTAATTTTTTTATAGTTTTGGTAAATTTTTTCCCTTTAGTTTTTCTAAAAAATTCAAAATAATCAGTTTGTTTGCAAGATTTATATTGTTTTTTTCCTTGTTAAGTTTCCTGAATGTGCTTGAGGTTTATCGCAAAAATGAAAACACCTTTTTTCGATTCCGCGTGAAAAGTTATTCATGATAGGGCTGATTAGGTCTAACCATTTTTGTAAACAAATTCTTTTTTTGTTCAAAACAAAAACCGATCATTTTTTGAAAGCATTAAATGCCATATCTTTGTATTTATTCATTTACTTTCTTAAAATCGATATTCATTGCCAATGAATGCGGTATACTTTTTTAGTTTCTACTTATTTCAAATAAAAAAGTTAGGATATCATTTTAATAATACCATTAATTTATCATTTTTATTTTGTGACAAAAAAAAATTACGTTTACTTGAGTTTACTACTTATTTGTGATTTTTATATTAATATAATAATTCATTTTAAACAAGAAAAAGTTCATCTTTTTCTATATATGTATTTATTTTTTTTTTTATTTAGTTCAAATAAAACAGATACATTTTTATAAGTATATGAGCTTATGAATTTTACTTATTTTGTGATTTTTAGTTGTTAAAAATAAGAAGTTTTAAACAAGAAAAACGTAATACTTAATATTAACTAAATTTATTTTACCACTATTTCTTTTTATTAATTTTAAGTATTTTAATGTTGAATAAATGTTTTTTATTAACAAAAATTATAATTTTATTGATTTTCCTTCTTTAAAAAATGTTTGTTTAGTTTGGTAAATTTTATTTAATTTTGGTAACTTTTTTATCAAATTTTGGTAACTAAATTTCTTTACAAGTGGCAACCCTGCGTGTGAAAGCTCTCCGCCCATGGGCGGCCTTTTGGGCACCCCTGCTTTAGAGACCTTGCAGCTATATAGTACTCAAGAAATAATTGGTTAAACTAAATAAAAAGTTTCCATCAGGCTCTTGTTTCTGCTTTCAATGATCTTAAAATAAATTGCTCTAAAAGCTATTTATGCCCTTTTACTTATCAACTTATTTATATCTTTTTGGAAAGCAACCGTCTTTGTGAATATTGGCCTTCAATGTTGTACCACAAGTAGTTCACACATTAAATTAAGCAAAAAAAAAATAACTTTAGGGAAAGCCCTCAGTTAGCTAGACGGTTGGCGTTCCAATGAATAAACACCACATGACATTGAAACTCTTTAAAGAGTCTCCTAACGTAGAAAAGAACAGGCAACAATTTTGACATTTTTGAAGTTTTGCTGTGTTGAGGAAAATACAAAACGTGCAGATGAAGTGCTTTGCGAAAATTTGCAAAAAGTTTGAAATAAATTAAAAGCTTGTTCAACCAAATGAAATGGGCTCATTTTATCCGGAATGGAGATATGGCTTAAATTAACAAAACCTTGAACAATAAAAGCAAAGCTTTGTTGATCTTAAAAAAATCTATGAAAGAGCATATTTTTGTAATTTCAAAAGGCCAGATTTGTCCGATCACTAAACGAGAAACCATAAATTTTTATTTAACAGATTTATTTCACTTAAAACTTTTGTTTACCTCAATAAATATGATGATTATCGAAAAATCAATCAATATTCATTGTTATTTTTTAATATTACTTGCTTAATAATAGCGACAGATAATATTACGAGAGATAATCACAGCTACTAAAATATTTTTAAGGCTTATCTAAACAAAACAATGGCAACAAAATGCTAAGACCACGTCTGAAGAAAACTATACACCGCCGGAAAAACCCAAACTTAAAGCCATCAGACAGTTAAAAATGCATAAATAACAAAAAATTGTGCCATTAAAGACTGACATGGAAAAAAAAATAACAGAAAAAAAGCAGAGCAAAAATGGCATATTAAATGAGCTTTTTGCGCACTATTTTTCCCACAATTAGCATTTAAATAAAATGCATAGAAAATTTAGCAAAAACCAGAATAGAATAGAGAAAAATGCAATGAGTTCAATTTGCATAAAAGCAGTTTTAAGCGCTGGAATTAAATTTTTATTGTTATTGGATAGAATTGAAGTTGAGCAGCTTTTAATTGAAAAGTAATGAGAAGAAAGCTTTTTCTCCTGTTGAACTTGAGAGTAAATTCTCTAAAATTAAGGCTTTGGAGAAGCGGCAACGTTTGAAAAAAGTGACCCTTCAGGATAAATTGAAGCTCTCATACTGACACATGCCAGCATAAACGAAAAGTACTTGGGTTAAATACTTCAAGTGTTAAAACAAAAATCTCTATTATTGTGTCCCCCAAAGGGTTAAATTTTCTCATTAACATTTATCAACTTGAGAATTTTTCTTCTTGTACAACTTAACAAATAAAACCGCCTCAAATGGGCCGCGATTAATTGTCGCTATAAATATGCGTTCAATTATGTGAAACAACAATCAGTAACAACAACAACAACTACAGCTACAACAACAACGGTCAACAATTTATTGTATCAACGTTTTCTCCGTAAACAAGAAGTACAATCCGTAGCTTTACTTACGTATGGGACAAAAAAACAACAACCTCAAAGTAAGGCGCGCGATTATGAGCGGCTTCGAGTGCACAAAAGTAGGAATGCGAACGAAGGAGCGATAAGAAAGAACAACAGAAAAACAAAGAAAAAGCATACATACGTAAAAAATGTAAAGGATATCAAATTCACTTTAAAAATAGTAACAACGATTTATATAGAATGACAGCAGATAACAACAACAATATTAATAAAAGCAATGCTGGTAATAAATAAGGCAAAAACAATCTCATATGGCATAAGAAGAGGCAAAAGGTGACACTCAACGAGTGTCCTTGAGCTGCAGCAAGCAGTCAACAACAAAAAAATTACAACAATCACATAACAGTTTGCAGACAATGCGACAAAGCAGGACAGGTAAAAAAAAATACTTTTAACAGCAGCAAAATATGTAATGGTAAATATGCTATATTTTCCTAATGGGTATGTTGGAGTATCAATATCTCCTACTGGTGGATCCTCTCGCTCTTATCACGCAGAACTGTCAATAAAACTATTAATTAATAAAAAGTTGCCTGATCGAAATTTACACATGATTGCAAAAAAACACTAAACAACATTCCATTTATTTGGTAACAAAACAATATGATCATAAAAATCCATAAGCAAAATATTAAGAGACTATTTATTATCTGCGTTGACCTTAAAAGGGATTTCACGAATTTTTTATTTCAAAGTAAAAAAAAATCATCATTAAAAAAGCCCTTTTAAGTGCCTTGCCTTGATTTTATTTTAAGCAGTTAAGCTTTTAGTGCATTCACAAGGTAATGCATAAGGTATTTTTTTTATTTTATTTATGTTATGTATACAATCTTTTAGAGTAGGGAAAGGACACATAATGGGCTTTTATCTTTTTCATATGTGAAGAAACTAGTTACCTAGAAACCAAAATGGAGGTATAAAATAGACATATGCAATTTATACACCTGAGTTTCTACTAAATACTATACTAATTTATAATAAACTTGAAGACTTGAGCAGTTGTGCAATTGTTCGTATTGAAAAATTTGACAGCTTTAAAAAAGTGATAGTGGTGTGTTCACGAAAACCTAACTGCACAAGTACTCAACTGCACTGGCAAGTGAACTGAATCGTGAATACCTCTACTGTATTTAAGTACATCTAAAAGGTGGGATTCCCGACTTTTAGAATTCAAGATTTTCCGTTTAATGCAAACTGGAGCAAGGTGCCACACCGCCAATGACAGAGTAAAAATCGCAAAATTCTTTTTTAAAGCGGTTTGAACTGATTGGCCGCGAAATTCCACCGGCTTGAATCTAGTTGAACGTACTTGGGCTAGGATACAAGAGTCTGTGTTTCGAGATCCAAAACCAAAAAATTGAGAACAATTAGTTTCCAGAGCTTAAACAGGAGTGGAACTCGACCACCGACGAAGATTTGCGTGTTTAATGTGAAAAGTTCTAAACCAAAATAATTGAACCCGTCCTACAACGGGTCCTTCGCATACTTCCTTTTTGGCGCCATTTCGCGAAACCACTTTTTCTCTTTTTAATGCCTGAGTTATTTATTCACTTGATTTTTGCGAAATTCAAATATGCCACTTTAAATAACACTTTAAGTATTGAAGCAGTGTAGAAAAACTTGTGCAAGTGTAAAAGTGCAGAAAGTTGAATTTGGTAACAATCATATTTGTACACAACTTAACAAACTGTTTTTGCACCAGTCATTTCACGGCTGATACAATTATATTTTTTGGTATAATCCATCAAAAGAATTTCATTAAATTCGTCATAACTTATTTATCTATAGCAGGGATGGGCATTCTAACACAGTCACATTTTATTTTGTCTTGTTAGTATTGCTGCGCTCACGAATAGCGCACACTGAGCGAAATAGTTGTCACAATTATCTACCCAGTAGTTCCAGTCTTGAAACAATCTCAAATGAATCAGGTACGATTTTTCTTGATCCTTGACGAAACATGCTGATTTGGCCATATATTTCATTGACGAAAATTTCATATAAATGTTCCAAATTCATGCAAGACGCAATGCAGAAACGTCGTGATTTTTCATGCACGAACCCAATATCGAAATATTGAAAAAGTTTCGTTAACGAAAAGAAGACAGAAATATAAAGAAAATTCGTCAAGGAATTAAAATCGAAACGTGTAATAAAACTCGTGAAGGAATGTTATACCGAAACGTTGAAGAAGTGAAAATGCTGTATTGTTGCAGTTTATCCTCTTAACGATTCGGCGAATTACAACAATCATGAATACCTTCAAGTTGTTATAATAGAGTGGAAAAAGTTGACGCTGACAACCGCTGCTTTGCATTATATTTTGTATGAATTTTTTTTAAGTTCAGCAGCTCATGCAGAAACTTCGTTCAAGGAATCATCACGAAAAGTTCGTCAATGATGCCGCGAACTACTGGGTAGATTTGCAAGTTTGTATGTTTGTGTCTCCAAACATAATGTTATATGTGTTTATTTATTATTTAATGTTTTTATTTTGAGTCATCGGTATTGTATATTATTTCTTTTATTTCGACATCAAAGCTCCAGCACTTTATTCTAAGTAGATAAATTATATTAGAATGCTTGCAGTGGCAATTAAACATTCTCCTTCGCCAGTAAGATTCTCTGCGGAAAAGAAATCACGTTCTATGTCAGAGCCAAAAATTTTGGTAGGTGTATTTTGTTGTTTTGTTTTTATTTTAATATTATAAAATCGTAATATTTACGAATAACTAAAATTATAATAAAAAACTCAAAAAATTGATTAATACAAATAATATGAAAAAGTTATGCAAAGAATCTTAATAGATAATATGTATTAATTATATTTAACCCCAATATATACGAATTATATGATATTCTACGAAATACCAAAGATATGCATAAGTATTATAAATCAAAATGTTAGTTTTTTTAAGAGTGTACATAAAATCTGCAACATAGGTTTTCACTGCATCATTGTCAGCGAACAACTGAATTATATTCTCTTCTGTTTTGAGCTTTGTGTATATGTAAAATGTTACGCTCAGAGAGTGCTCAGTGAGCTATGGGGCGCCCAGCGCTGATCTATAGTAAATAAACTCATTTTCTGTTTGTTTGTTTGTTTGGCCTTTATACATATCTAAATGGCTCAACGGATTTCGCTCAAAGTAGGTATACTTATTAGCGCATCCTAACTTAAAATGTTACATACTTAGTTTTTGCCACGCTCTCTCCGAAATTTTTCAACTAGCAGTAATTTTGTTATAATAATACTTTTTACTACCAGCGTTTTTTGTGTATTTAATTTTAAAAAATTTCTGTTATTTTGACATCAAAAACACTCACATATATTCAATACTGTAGAAATTTTCAGTACAACGACTTTTTCATAAAACATCAAAGTTTGTTTTTTCGATGCTTTGTTTTTTCCGCTGTCCATAAATATATTTTATTGAAATTTTTTTTTGTTTAAAAGTTCAATAAAAGCACTTCACTAAAATAGGTCGAACTGTACCGTTTAGCCAGTGTGTATATGTTTTATGATTATGTCAAAAAATGTCCAAAATATTGACTTTTTACTCAAATGACTCAAAAACTGTTTTTCTTGTTAAAATGAAATTAATTAAAAATTGCACATCTGGCTACCTTTCATATGACATAGCATTTATTTGCAAAAATTCTTCCAGTTAAGCGCAAAAATTATTTAACTGTTTTTGTCATCAAAACAAGGGGGTACCCCTCTTGATTTTTTTTTCGCGAAATTTATTTTTTCCAAAATGTTGTTTTTAGATTTTTACAAAGAAGTCAAGCCTCAGAAATAATTTATGTGAAAAAATTACCCCAATATCTCTTTCCAATCAAAAGTTATGGCTAAAAATCAATTTTTTCATCCAGCTATATTAAAATTCTCTATCCTAAAATATCTTCCTTATATAAGTCTATATTTTTGCCGCCCCACCAATTTTTTTTAAGGCTCCTTTTATGACCGCCCTTACATTTTCTTGACATAGAATTAAATTACATTTTAAATTTTTTCGAGAAAACATAGTTTCAAGTGGAATGAACAGTCCTGCCATCAAGAATTTTTCAAAAACACCTTAAAAAAAATAAAAGAGAGTCTTAGATGACTTAAAATTTTTATTTTTTAGGATTTTTATGGTTTTAAGAATATGTTGTTGGCCTGTTTCAATACCCAGTTAGAATCATTATTAGCTCAGTTATAGTAATTAATTTTGGATTTTGTGCAATTTTGCTAATAACATATTTCTGTATTATATCTGAAAAATCCTATGCAAATCGATGCATCCATGTATGCCTTCCGATGTATCGAAAAACATCAATGCGCATTTCGATGCATCGAACCAAAGAAATACATCGATGTATTTTTGCCACTGGCATCTATAGCATACTTGCAGGCTGAACACTTTTAAGAGCAGTATATGTTGTAAAAGCACAGTAAAAAATGATTACAGTTTGAGCGATACTGTGCGCGGAGCAGCATGCTTGCCTTTTATATACATATATATATATTAAGATTGTAGTTCCAACATTACATATATCTTAATATATAAAAGGCAAGCACGCTGCTCCATGTCCAATATCTCTCAAACTGTTCAGCCTGAAAGTATGCACAGAAAATATATTTGATACTTATCAGTGACAATATTGGGTTTTTACAATACATAGTACGTTTCTAATCTGACTACTTCTTTTTTAATCCTTTAAAAAAAAAGTTATGACGAATTTAATGAAATTCTTTTGATGGATTGCACCAGAAAATATAATTGTATCAGCCGCGACACCTGAGTTGCTACATATATGATGGTTGCAAAGTCAGTTTGTTAAGTTGTGTATAAATATGATTATTACCAAATTTAACTTTTTTTCACTTTTACACTTAAACTAATTTTTCAACACACTTCAGTACGTAAAGTGTTATATAAAGTGGTACATATGTATTTTTCATAAATCAATTGAATAAAAAATCAAGCTTAAAAAGGAGAAAAAAGTGCTTTCGGCAGATGGCTCCAAAAAGGAGCTATTTCGGGTGCGAAGGACCTGTCGTAGGACAAGCTTTTATAATAGTAGTTTTATATAATACAAACAAATTTTGATAAAATTTCAATACGTTTAAATTTTATAGTCAACTATGTGGTGTACAGAAAAGTTCGGACCACCCTGTATATGTCAATGTTTATGCAACCCTGTGGTGCGCTTGCATTTTACCAACACATTAGCAAAATATTTATTTGTCTACTTTTGACATAGATTTCTTTTTGATTATAAAATGGCAAATTTAAAGGTTATATTTAATGAAACTTAAATTAATTTAGAAGTAAGGATATGTTTTTTATTAGGTTATTCGTAAGAAAATCATTAAATATTCGTTGGTAAAAAAAAAGTTTGACGTCATGCATTATAAAACACATTTGCTTTAAAGATATCCAGAAAAGAACAATTTGGCCTATGAGGATTAGTGTTTGTATATAACAACTAGCCCACCTCAGTGGTACGCAGCTTCGCCACGGTATTATCTCTTTATCAAACTCCTTAAGACAATACATGTTAAGCTCATCTGTAAGCTCGAGGCTCATCTGTTTTTTTCTTATTGGATGTGTGCTAGCGGAGCTAAAAAAGAGAGTAATAGAGAGAGTAACACAAACGGGTAAAATGAAAACGATTAAGCAATGCGTGGCACCTAGGACAATTTCTTGAAAAACGTAGAACTTTAATCAAATATACTTGTTGCTAAAATTTTGAATGGAAAGTATCCCTACACGGGAAGAAAAAATCAAGCATTCCATGGTTGAATCAAGCAAATAGCCTATCAGTTTACACTCAAGCATTAATTGCTCAATTCAAGCATTAATTTTCTAGAATTAATATTAAGAAAAAAATACTCAATTCAAGAAGCATTTGCTTATAACTCTAGACTATTTTTTCTGCATTCGAGTCTAATATTAACTTCAAGTTAGAAAGTTTCCTTGATTCAAGTTAACAATTTGCTGAAAACTAGAATAATTTGCTTGATTTTAGAAATTTATTTTCCTTGAATTGAGAACAATTTGCTTGATTTAAGTAAAAAATTTACTTATGACTATAATAATTTGCTTGATTTGAGAAATTTATTTTCCTCGAAATGAGAACAATTTGCTTGATTTAAATAAACATTTTACTGAAAACTAGAATAATTTACTTAATTTGAGGAATTTATTTTCCTTGAATTGAGAACAATTTACTTGATTCAAGTAAACTAGTTTCTTAATACTAGAATGATTTGCTTGAGATTAGAAACACAATTTTCTTACTAAGAGCAGAATATGCTTGATCCAAGTAAACAATTTTCTGAAATCGAGAATAATTTGCTTGATTTGAAAAATTGGTTTTTGTAGAATTGGGAATAGTTTGTTTCATCCAAAAAACAATTTTCTCAATATTAGAATGCTTTGATTTTTCTTTTAAAGAAAAGTATTTGCTTAATCCATATAATTACTTCTGATATAGTTCTGATATATATGAAATAGTCCATTTACTGTCTAGTTTGTTTTTTTTTTCCAACGTGCTATTTTAAATAACTTACTCTGAGTTTGATTAAATTAAGAAAAAATATTCTTGATTCAAGTCTTGTTCCAGGTTCCAGGATCAAATATTTTATGCTTGTTTCAAGCAATAGTTTATTTTACTCAATTTTAGCAATAAATTCTCATCACAATTATTTTTTTTTCTTAATTTTAGTTTTCAATGCTTGATTTGAGCCAATGAGACTTAATTTAAAATTTTCTTAAATCAAGCAAAATATTTGCTTAATATAAGAATATTATTTTCTCCGTGTATAACATGCTGTTGCACAAATATGATATTAACCCTGGAGAGGACGCGCCTCGCAGATTAGCATGGATTTTCGCTCGTGAGCATTTTGCTCACTTGATGAATTAGTATAATTTTTAAGTATATTCAAATTGCTGCAAATTTTGTTTTTAATGTAGATATTTATTAATATTGCCAAATAGTTAGGGTTGCAAAAGTTATTAAGCGAATTCAAGTTAAAACAATGTTTGAATTCATTGAACAAAAACAATTCATATTTGTACTAGTAACCAAATTGGTATTTATAACAACATAAATTGAAATTATACAAGGCATCTTTTTTCTTAAAGGCATCAGGTAAGATTTTTATGGCTTGCCAATAAAATATGTTTCTTTATTTGCTCAAGTGCTAATGAAAAATACTTACGTCGTTTGTCGCGCAGTAAGCAAAATGCCGCACTTAAACTTAATCCTCCTGTCTACAACTCCAATCGTGCAGTAACCTCAGCAAAAGCTTGCTAAGACACGATGAAGAACTGTTACTCAAGATACTAAACATAATGAGTGCGAAAAAAAAATCATAGAAAATAGAAATTCCATCAATTTAAGAATTGCGTGAGCAAAATGCTTAGAGTAAAGTTGCACTTAAATTATGTAGACACAGATTGGTCTCTTTTTAATTTAAAGACTTTTTTAAATATTTTTTAATTATTAAAAATATAAATGTTAAAACTTAATTTTGGTAATTTCAATTTATTTTTAAAATTTTCAAATATTTGAAGTAATTTATTTCTAGAATTTTATTAACTAATTGCGGCAATAGCATGCATCCATGGTGTTGGAAGCAATCCACTCAATATAACGGCTGACACGGGTGTAAACGCCCGGAGCATTGGCCTGAGCACAGCCGTAGCCGTATGACACAACACCGGCCAGACGAAAGATTTTGTCGCGCACAATCAATGGGCCACCGCTGTCACCCTGTTCGAAAATAAAATTGAAACAAAGTACAATGTTAACAAATGTTATAATAATTTTCTACATTTTGCTTTCAACATCCCTACCTGACAGGCATCCTTTCCACCCGACTGCACATAACCCGCACACAGCATTGTGTCCTTTATCATGCTCTTGTACGAAGTTGCTCTGCACTGGGCATTCGTGATGATGGGCACGACAACTTCCTGCAGTACACTAGAAGTCTGACCATTTTCCTGCGATAGACCCCAGCCAGCTACAATAGCCTGCTTATAATCGAAATTCTGATAGAGGCTAGTTGGCAAGCAAGCTGGTCGCATGGTATCTACGAGAGGCACTGGCTGAGCTAGCTTAAGCAACCCTATATCGTTTAACAGCGTGCCCGGATTATAGGCAGAGTGCTTGAGAGCATAGCTTACCGAGCGCGTTATGCCCAAATTTGAAGAGTTACGATCGAGCTGCAGTAGTCGCACAATTATCTTACGCATATCCAAACCATGTATGCAGTGACCGGCAGTGAGAACGTAGCGATCGTTTATTAGAGCGCCGCCACAGAAGAAAAATGAACCTTGCAAGAGTTGAGCCATCCACGGATATTTGTTGGTGCGCACTTGCTGTCCGCCAACAATACGATTGACATTTGGAACGCCACAGGCTGCAAGGAGAGAGGTGAGGCAAGTTGAGGTGAGAGCGTTACAAAAAATGCAAGTAAATAAGGTGAGAGAGCAGGCTCAAGCTTTAAATTTGTAATTTCTTTTGAACACCCTGTGTATTATGGTCACATGCCATTGCTACTTACCGCAGTTGGCGCATTTATTGTGTGAGGGTCCTTTGAGACCATCGCCTGCTAGCAAATCGCTGCTCAAAATAGATGCCAAAATTTGTTCTTTCTGCTGATTAATTAAATCATCAAGGTAATCCATTTGGATAGGTGGCTTCTCTGTGACACTTGGTTGTGGTTCATCGCCCTCTTGTGGTTCATCGATCTGTGCTTGGCTGAGCTGAGCTTCGCCGAGCTGAGCGCCACTAAGTTGAGTGTCACTGAGCTGAGCTGCACCCGGCAGTGCTTCAACTCTATTTGGCAAGTCAAAAGTAATCCCTTGCGGCTTGGCATAAATATAGCCGCTACCCTGTTGGCAAAGAATGCTTTAAGCTTAAAAGTTCCTCTAAAACAACTTTTTGTTCTCTCACCGCTAGTGTTGTTCGCAGCAACAAACAACTCACCAACCACTGCGTCAAAAAAAGGCGCAAACTTATATGAGTCATTTTCGTTTTAATTTTTGTATCTTCACTTTTTTTCCACTGCCGCAAGAAATTCGTTATTCTTGCAAAATCTTGGCTTTACGAAACGTTCGCCAAAGTGTTTAAATTAAAACTGCAGATGAAAGTCTTGATAAAACGGTTCTTATAGCCGATTCCAACTGTGTAGCTGCTTCTTGTTCTTCTGCTTGCCTTTAATGGCGTTAAAATTTTTCTGTTTAATTGATTTATTTTAAGAACTTAATAAAACACTTTTTGTTTTATTCGTCAAAAATCATCCCGGTAGGTAATTAAAATCATTCACGTTCTTACCGCAATTTTTTTTTTGTGTTAGTTTTATTCTTAATTCTTTTAGAGCAGCTAATACAGAAAAGCGTTTAAGTCACTTTTGAGTTTTGTTCTTTTTCTTATCATTAAAAAAGTCATTTGTGTTTTTCTTAATAATTTTAAATGTCTACAGGTTATCTAAATGTTGTGAATGTGCCACAATATTTAAATAATTCGATGGGCAAGAGCATTTATTCTTTATGTTCAATACGATTGGTATATTCAAAAAAATGTGTGTGTAAGAATATTATCGCGCTACTGAAGAATAGCTCGAAAAACACGTGTAATTCTGCTCAAACTTGATGGAGTTAATATTATTTCCATACCTCCAAGCAAAGTAAAATATTTCACAAAATCAAAAGTAAGTAAGAACCGGTTAATAAAATAACAGTAATTTTATATATTCAAACTATACAGTTCTAATGTTTCAAATGCGGGTCTTTTTTGTTTTGTTTTCTCAGTAAAAAGCTCTCTTCGCAATTTTTTAATCTCTCTTTACCCCTTTCTCCCCTTTCCTTTCTCCATAACAAAAAATGATGATGTTGTAAGAATATTAATTCTTAACTGAGGAATAGCTCGATAAACATGAGCAATTCTGATCAAATACATTTTTTTAATCCCATCAACTTGAGCTATTTTAAGAGATCAGTTAACAAATAAGCCAAAATTTATGTCATCATGACTAAAAATAAAGTAAAAACAGGTAGACACATTAACACTTTTTATAATATTTAAAACATACAGTACTAATGTTTCAACTGGTGTTTTTAGTTAAAAGCTCTCTTTACAATTAAGTAACAACCCTCTTCACCTTTCTCCTTAAACATGTTAAAAATATATTTCAAAATTTATCTTTATCTTTAAGAGAGAGATAACAAAAGAGCTGTTCTTACATACTTAACTCTAACTCTTACTCTACATCTTACTCTAACCTGAAATATAAAACTAACTCTAACTCTAATTCTTACTCTACTTCTAACTCTTACTCTAATTCTTACTCTAAATCTAACTCTTACTCTTACTCTAATTCTAACTCTAAATCTTACTTTAACTCTAACTTTTAATGTTTTATTTAACATCAGCGCAATTAAAACTCTTTTTTTTATCCAAAGCTTTTTCTACAAACCAAATCTTTAAGTTCGAATCTTATGATTTAGTTCAAAAACAAATTAATCTCCAATATAATCCAGTTAGATATGTTCGCATCTCAATTGAATATTGCCTTACACACAATCTTTTTATTTATCTCAAACACTATCTGTTCGTTTTTCACATTCACTTGAAAGTGTAACCATTTTGTTCCGTAGAATGTTTTTTTAATGACTCAAAATTAAGCTGACATTTGGCTGCCGCCATTAAAGATTGACATTAAAAACGCTTTCTCTCTCTCTTTTAATAATCTTCTGTCTTAACTTCTTTCAATGTCCTCTTTATTGCAGCAGAAACAGCAACAGCTATAAACAAGTTCATAAAAGCTAAGCGTAGGTTTTGATTGTAAAATTTCAGATAAAGCTTTAGCACAAGTGTTTTTGTTTAAGTTTTAAAACCGAAACTTAATCGCTGTAACGTTCTAATGATCCGATGACCCAAATTAGTTTGGAATGAGTGTGAGCAGGTAAAGATTAAGGTAATCATCGCAATATATACATATTAAGAGAGAAAGTTTGAAGGGGTCATCTGCATGAAGACATTGAAGAAAATATGCATAAAACCTTTAAAGCTCTTTAATATTGACTTTTAGCTTAATTGAATGAATTTCGCTTTTACGATTTATGATTCTAAACAATACAAATTCGTTCTACTTAGAGAAAATGAGTAAAAGTAAAGTGGGCAATAAAAACACGTCTTTAAATATGCATTAACTGGAAACTAAACCTGTTAGTTTTGATTTAATTCGTATTTATTTATGGGACTTTCATTGGAAATTTTAAACAACCTTCGTCAGATTGAAATTGAAACTGAAAGCATAACGAAATCAAGAAAGCAAGAACTTTTGAAATGTTGACATTCATGGATAAATCGAAATTTTCATGTTGGAAATTTGAAAATATTTATTCAGCTCAACTGATTATTTTAACATTGGTTTTTTTTCAATTGAAGCGCCGCACAGTGGGCTAGAAGCCTGTTTTGGCGCGAATTAATTATATGAGCCAATATGAAAAGCTGAAGAGATCGTCTTGTATGTAATTTGGTTCGATAAATCCGAATCTGATATCAGAATTGTCTTACGACTTAACCCTTTCGCTGCATTGTATCAATTTGGATACAAAACTTTTTTATATCAGTGAAAGTTGCTAGAAATCGCAAATTTAAACAAATATTACGTTTTTTATGTTTTTTTTTAATTGTTTCATTGTCTGTAAAGTTTCGTGTTTTTTCAATTCGTTTAGTGTTTTTTTTTTATGAACAGAACAGAAAAAAATTTTTTTTATTTTACTACATATTTTTTTTAATTTATTTACGCCTAAAGTGGACACAAAACAGGTGTCAACGGCACTTGAAGTCATCTCAAACAAAAAATTACATGCATTTCCAAACTGGCGTTACGGACGATTTGTACGAAGAATATAAAAAAAAAATAATGAAAATGTCAAATTTTTAAAAATTCTTTTTTATATTTGCGTAATAGCTACATAGCACTGTATTAAGTTAAAACAATAACAACAATTGACCCTAAGGATTTAAAGATATTAGCAAAAATATGTGCTGGCGTTACGTTACAAAAAACGGAAGTGATTTTTGACTTGTGCTACAAATCTTGCAAAACTCTCTGAATTGGGCAAGACTTTTTGTATATCACTTTTTTTAGAAGGGCTTAAAATAGCATAAGTTTATTTTCCAATCTTGTCTGAGTTTTTTTAATTAGGCTCTTTGATCTGGTGTTTCGTTATTTAAACTTACATCGTAGATCAATTGGGTAATTAAGAATTTATGTAGTTAAGTAATTATGTAATTAAGTAATTAAATAACAAATTAAATATATTGTCCTTTCCTTGCCTCAACCATTTTTTCATTATCGTCAGCCAATGCCTTCCATTTTAACTAAAACAAAAAGCTTACGACACATTTACTAAACATTTACGAAAAAGGAAAACTACATTTGTGAAACAGTGCAGACGATTTGATCATCATGGTAAATGAATTTATGTATGAATTGCTTAAATTAATAAAATTAAAATGTTTCTCTTAGATATCATCCTAGATATCATCAAATAATAAGTTTCTAATAAGTTTTCATTTTTTGGTCACGGTAGACTTTTCTGTGGAAATGCTCATATATGATTGTTCTGTAGGCATGTCAAAATCGCGTCTTCTTTTTGTGGTACTTATTTTATTTTTTAGATTAACACATGATAATATGAATTTAAAAAATATATGGTATAACTCCTGCCTTCACCTGCCTTTTTTTTAAACAACATTGAAACGGTTATTTTTTACTTATTTTAAAAATTTTAACTTACCCTCAGAATTTTGTTCCATGGTTAAAATATTGAAAATCAGTAAAAAAATTTACGAAAACTACTTAGAAATACACGCTATTGTCTTTTTATTGTGATAAAGAAAAGAGCAGAGATCTCAAATTAACGGTATTTTATTGATTTTATTTTATTGATATATAACGGTATTTTATTTTTTTTTTATTTTATTGATTAAGGTTAAAAATTCAAATAATAGTTGTCTTCAGATACCTGATTTCATGACAAGTATGATACCAACTCCAAAAACTTATTTTAGGTAAAACAAGTTTTGTCGGTTTTTATCATTAATTCGCGCTAGCATCCTCATCTAGACCACAGTGCGCCTCCGCGAATAACGTTGTAAGCGACAACACACTTAGTACCATTTAATTCAAATTTCCTCTTTATTGGTGTAAGAGTTGTAAAAAAAATTGCCTGTATATAAAAAAAAAATCAGACCCAAGTCGGAGCATTTTTAACGGTAGTAAGCAAAACAAAAAAGTTTGTTTCATTTGTTGCTTACAAGGTTATTGGCGGCGACGCACAGTGCGTTGTGTGCATACAAAAGTTGGAAAAAATAGAAAGAGTGCTCCTATTTTAACGCACTGTATTATGCTTAATTAGCTTAAACCAATCAAGAAAAATTTCAAAAATGGTCGAAATCGGTTAGACCATGTGATACCTCCTTTGGGCCTAAATAAATTTTTTACTTGATTTTGATGTAAATTTTTCAATTTAAGCATTTTATCAAAAAATATATATATATATCTATATTTGTAGAACGAAGTATGAAAAGCTATTTGCAGTTCCTGGTTATATAGAATCTGTACTAGTAGATTAAGAAAAACAATTGCACTTCACTTTATAGGATTTGTTTTTTTTTTCATCGATATTTGTCAATTTGAAACATTTTTCATTTAAAAATGTATATTAAAATCACTAAAATATATACAAAATTTTATATTTTCTAAGATTTCCTAATTTTATTTATTTACTAAAATTTTTTTATAATTAAAAAATTTCCTTGGCTCAGTTTAAACAGAACACAAATTTTTGACAAAACACAAGTTTTTAAGAAAACCTAAAACGTATTTTACAAAATATATATATTTTTTTTTTAAATATCTCCACTTTTTTGAAGCGTCACAGCATAGCCTAAACTGAGTATTTCCCCTTATTATTGTCTTTTTGTTTTTTTTCTTATCTATGCAATTACCTGTCGATTGATACCAATATTGTTAGATTGTTGATTTTTGTCAATAGGACAACCCACTTTGCGACGCACAGAGGGTTGAAATTGAAAAAAGTGGAGATTAATTGAAAAATTAATATTTGTTTTTTTAATAATTTTCACTACTCGGTTAAAAAGCACAAAATTGTACATCACTACTGAAAATTTCAATGTTATATGTTGTTTACTTTTTCTGCTGCATAGCTTTAAAGTTGAAAAATTTTTCGTTTTTTCGCGAACAGTTTAACAAATTGAAATTTGACATAGTTCAAAAATTAATATTTTCTTTTCGTACATCCAAAGTGATATTTTTATTATTTACTTGAGGTATTTAAGTGTGATTTTAAAAAACTGGTTAAAAATAATTGTGTAGAAATATGAAAAAAAAAATTTATATATGTCAAAATTTGCGCTATTTTCGAAATATATTTGGAGTTTTAAATAGGAATACCGTATCATCAAGTAGAAATGAAAATTTTGTATTAAACTTCAATATCTAAGCTTCCATATTCAGCAATAAAAAGTTGCTCGTTTTAACCCGAATCTTTTTTTTTCATAAATCATGATAATAGTCACTCTTACCAAAACAAAGGCTCTTGTCTTTGATTTGTTTTGTCATGTTTTTCGTTGTTTCGGTTGTTATTGTTGTACTAAATTTTTGTTGAGTATTGATTTGTGTTTATACTCTACCAGCAGTTTTTAATTTAATTTGTAATTTTTGTGAATTTTTAAGAAATTTTATGGTTAAAATAAAGGCACTCTGTATGGGAGGTGGTCGTGGTTTTCATCTGATTGGGCCAACTTTTATAGTTAGGATTTATAATGAAGAGAAAAACTTACCTGCATAATTTCAAGGTATTTACTCAATTTTTGTAGATTTTTAAGAGATTTTACATTTAAAATAAAGTCACTCTGTATGGGAGGTAGGCGTGGTTTTCATCCGATTTGGCTCATTTTCGAACTTAATCTTTATATTTTGGATACAAGCTTAAATATCGAATTTCATGACGATAGCTTCAAAATTACGACTTTTATCATGTCGAAAGACGGACAGACGGACGGACGGACAGAATTTGTTTTTTCTTATGGGTACATATAAGAAAAAAATTCTGTCCGTCCGAATCTAAAATCTAACTTAAACAAAAGTCAAAAATTACCTCCAACTTCCAGGAAAATTAATATCAATTTTTTAGATTTCAACCCACTGTGCGACGCTTCAATTATTTAAAAAATTTTCCAAGTTTTGAACATTTTTGGCAATTTCAATATAAAATATATAATTAAAACTTAAATGAGAAAAGTGAATAATTTAAAAAATAAAAATCAGTTTAGACAATTTTAAATCATTTTCTAACAATTCTGTGATAATTTCGAACACATAGTTTATGCATTTTGTTTGATTAGGAAGTGTCCACAGTAGTAAATGAAACCAAATGTTCATGTAATTGTTAAACTATTTTGACTTAAAATAGGTCGGCCTTTGTAGTCTAGTGGAGAGTGAGCTAGACTATCGACCCAGAGGTCCCTGGTTCGAATCCGGATTCGGCATGGTTCTTTTCACTTTCTTTGTTTTTTCCTAAATTTAAGAATTATAGAAAACTAAAAATCCACGACTAAATTGTGGAAAATGTGGAATTAAAGGACAGGAATAACAAGGGCTAGAAAAGCTTACCAAGGTTAAGGCATAACACTAGCCTTGGCTAAAAGCAATTCAAATTGTCTTTCACGTATGTTTCGCCTAATCAATAATTCACGTATGGTTCCAATCAAATCCTCTAAATAATCTATACCTTTCCTTTCAGGTCAAAGACCAAGACCTTGTTTGTATAAGGCGCATGCCTTGGATCTTTGATCTTTTTTTAAAAAAAAAATTTGTTGACCATTTTTTAATAATTTTTCGGCAATTTTATGACATTTTTTGAAAATTTTTTTCAATTCACTATACTTATTTGACAACTTTGTAGTAGTTTTTAGAATTTTTTCATTAAAAAATGGATATAAATTTTCATGAAAATACTATTAAAGCATATACTACCCTGTACTAGTATACCAGTATTGTGACAAAAAGTCCAAGAAAAAACTCTAGAATGTACGAAACACCCTAAAAATATCTATGAAAACACCAAAATTTATGTAAAAATTCTTAAAAATAAATGAGGAATAAATAACTCTCAAATTGCACTTAACAGAAAAAAAATTACAAATTTCACAAAAATGTGTAAAAACCCAAAAAAAAAATGAAAAACTTCAAAAGTATTCCAAGAACATATACAAATGTCTAAAAAAATTGCTTAAAAATGCATCTCAAATGTCTTGAAACACCCAAAAGTGTCTAAAAAATACACTAACAATTCTTTTAAAATGCACCAAAATCGCCAAAAAGGTCAAAAAAATTTTTAAAAAAATACCATTGCATTACAATAACCATTTAATCAATTTAATGGTAATCAATCAAATTTGATTAATTTTTTACAGAATTAAAAATTTTTACTATTATATTATTTGACGATCTTTTGACAATATTTCGACTGATTGTTCTGTTTTATTTAGAAATGTTGATAATTTTAAATGAAAGAATCGAAAAATCTGTGTAAAAAATTTAAGTATGGCGAATCAACACGGGTTGGGGGATTACGATTTCCGTGACCCATCAATTTAGTATGCAGTTTTGAAGTTCTCTTTGATAAATAAGATTCGCCAAAGGATTTATCGATTAGTTATCTAGATATCGATTTTTCAAAAAAATGTTTACTCAACGGAACCAATATTTAAATTCGGTTATATCTTTGCTAATATTTGTCCGATCTGAATGATTTAGTTGTCATTCGAAAGATATTAAAAATGTTTTTAGTATGGAACGAAAAAAATAAACGGTTCTGCCTTTTACAAAATGTACTTTTTCTGTAAAAGGATCCAGATAGACTTTATCAAAGGTTGTTTGTTGTATTCTCAAGTACATATTGATATTTTTCCTAATTTTTATAAAAAAAAGTCGCTCTGACTTTTACAAATTGCACAATTATTTGTTTTTTTTTTTAATTATACCCAAATTATCCCGATCGGTCAAATTAGCATAGATATAGTCGAATTTTCATTTAAGATTCTTTTAGTAAATTTTTTTTTGAAAAATCGATAGCTCGATAACTAATCGATATATCGATAAATCCTTCGTTGGATCCTATGTTCTCAATGAGCTCTTCAAAACTGCATATTCAGATCTTGGGGCCACGGAAATCGTAATCGTGCCACACGAGTGAATAAACCATTTTTGACAATTTTAAATAATCTTGGGATAGATAGTTTTAAGACAATATTTTTACACAATAAACAACTATTTGTCAATTTTAGTTTTTTTTTTACCATTTTCTGATAATATTTACAAAATGTTTTAATTTCATATTTTAACTAAGTTCAACTGATTATTTTGACTAAATAAATTACAAATTTATGACAATTATTTAACAATGTTTTCACAATTATGTGAAGATTATTAAACAATTTTCGCAAATTTGCAAATATTTTAAAATTTTTAATGAAAATTTTGCAATAATATGACAATAATACCCAAGTTATTAAAAAAAAAAGTCTTTTCGAAATTTGACTATATTGTTAAAATCTTTCTTTTTTTTTTGTGAAAAAATTATTTAAAATTTTGACCTAATTTGACTGAATAATTTGAGTCAACCGAAATTTTTTTTAATTTTTCGAACAATATTTTTGAAAATTTTTTACAGTCTTACAAATTTATAAATCTGTGTTTTTATGTAAAAAAACTAAGCTCGGCTAACTACATTGACCAAATAATCAATTTTTAACAATTATTTAACAATTTTTCACAATGGAAATTTTTTTGACAATTTATTTTGGGACAATCAGTTGAAAGCTTATTTTAAAGAATATCACTTGTCAATATTAACCAAGTTAATTCAAATGTTAATACAATCATTTTTTGTATGATAAAAATTTTAACTCAATTGGACTGCATATTTTTAATAAACCGAAAATTTCTTGAAATTTCTTGACAATATTTTTGAAATTGTTTTTAAAATTTACAAATTTGCAGTTTCTTGTAAAACTTTATACATTTTTAAATATTTTTTGACAATTTTTTTACCAAATTTTTGACAATTTTATGGCAATAGTCGACAATTTTATGACAATAAATTTAATGCTTATCTAAAAATTTGTGCTTTATAAAACCATAATCTAAGTACAAATTTATTACGAAAAAATACGAAGTACTTCTAATTGCCTAAGAAAAATGTTGCTACACCAAAAGAAAATAATTAGGAGAAAAACTAAAAAACCCAAAGTGTAAAAAAGTGGTTAAAAAAGTAAAAAAGAGGTTAAAATCGACTATACTGCATTAATTATAAAGATGAAACCTTAGAAAAATGAAACAAAAAACACAATTTGCCATAACCGTTAAGTGACTGAGTGCTTAAGTGAAGCGTGAAAGAGATCGGCTATTATGATGAGGCGAGCGAAGCAACAAGGCAAGAGAAAGAAAGATGAATATAAAGATAGCGAAGGACGTAGTTGTAATGCTGTTGCTGTTGATGTTGCTGATATTGATGCTGATGCTGCTGCAGCTTTTGATGCGCTTTATTGCAATTTTTCACAATTTTATGTGCAATTTGTTGTGTTCCTTTTTGTGAGTGCTTTTTTTTCGTTATATTTTACACCATGTTTACCTGTTTAACTGACCCAGTTTGTAGCAAGTGGAACGTATTGGCCAATAGCATAGATAAAAAAACTAAACACAACAGCAACAACATAATAATTTTTAAAGCCAGGCGAATGATGAGCTGCTGCATAACTTGGCTTAAAATACGTTTAAGCATTGATAGACAACAGCTATATATATATGTATATTTTGTTGTAGCTACAACAACAATAATAGCAACAACTACAACTAAAACTACAACTAACATAAAAAGAACAGCGCAAAGAACCAACAGCAAGCTGCTGTTGTTAACTGTTTTACAAATGTTTGTCCGACTGCCAGACAAAAACACAAACAGACATACAGATTGATGTAGTTGCAGATAAATAGGGAGATATAGAAGGAGAAATAAAACATTTTAAAAAAATAATACAACAACTAGAATTTCAGCATTAAATTTCATATCGGTTTTTTTTTAAGCAACACTGACTGACAGCAACTTTGTCTGACAGCAGAAATATTTTTCAAGAACTTGCACAATTTTTATAGTAGTTAGCTACAATTTTAGCACAATGTAGCTGGTGTTGGCTTTAAAAACAACTTATTTATTTGGTCATTTTATTCTTTCTTTTGTTCCGAAAAAAACTTTAAAATTTTTCTTCGACAGTTGTGACCAGTTTTGACCTATTTTCTTGCAAATTTTAGATTTTTTTTTGTGTCTTCTTTTAAAATTTTTGTATTAAAGCTTATGTAATGGTGAGGGAGTAAATAAATATTTATATTTTAACAAAATTGCGATGTGTTTTATCTATAAAATATTTATGTATTTTAATGATGCAGTTAGACCACTAAAAATGGGGACAATCTTGTTATGTTTTAGAAAAGTTTATGGCTATTATGTACGGGATTAAATAGAAATTTAAAAAGAAATCATATTTATAAGTAAACGAAATGATTTTAAGAACTTTTTGTAAATTTAATACCTCTTCACAAACGTACTTTTGCTGATTTTAACAATTAAAAGCAGATATGTACAACGTAATCAAAAAAATGCTGTTGTTTCATTGCGCATGGAAAATAAATTAACACAATTATTTCGTTTTTCTTAAAACGATAAAAAATTTCATTTCAAGTTTAATAAAAAAATCTTATCGTTTCTATGATAATGTTGTGTGTACAACCCAAAACAATAAACAAATTAAGCAAAATAAAACGATTAAAATAAAATAAACAAACCATTTGACAAGCAGGATCAGAACCTTGAAGTGCTGAGTACTTGTGTGCGCAATATGATATCGGTTAAATAGCGACAAAAACACTTACAGAAAACGTATAAAGAAGATTGATGAATTAATCATAAATCAGCCAGTGGGTTAGCGCAAGCGGCCACTTTAGTTTGAAAATAAAACTAATAAAAGAGACAAGATCATATTGCAGTGTGCACATGTGGGTCAGTATGTGAAAAAATGTGTAGAAGTGCAATATCATAAGAATTGTTCAAATAGAGCAGAGCAACTGATAAAATGATTGTCTTCGAAATTGGTATTTCTTAAATCTTGAAATATCTATATGAAATCAATCAGAGTAAGAAAAAACACTGACACTTTGAACTATGTCATTTGAAAGTGCAAGTATCAACATTTCTTTTGTAATCAAATGATTGGTTATAAAAGATACATCGGAAAATGACTGGAAAAGTGGGTGTGTTTTAGATGTAAGAATATCTTGTAAATTTATCATATAAGTGAGACTTTTAGAATAATAAAATAAGTTTCGACTTGGAGTTAAAACCAAACAGTCGATAGTTTTATTTGTGTTGAACTTCAATAGAGCGGCCTTGAGGCCTTCAATTTTAGCGTGGCTCGCTTAAAAGTCAAACATTAGGGTTTCTGCTATACAAATATTAATACCAAACATAACAAAGTAGAATTGTGTTTTCGTGAATAGTCTAATTGGAGCGAGCAAGCGAAGCTGCCATGGAACAGCTTGTTTGATAAATGTTACAAAGAGCATATCTTCTAAATGGGTGGGCCGATTTAAAATTTGTATTTTCTAAACTGTTCTACACCTTTAAAATAATTTTCTAACGAAGCCAAAACCTCGAAATTCTATTTAGTTTATTAGTGAGTTGAAAAAATATTTCCATATGTTTCGTTGTTGTTTTGTTCGCTGAATTCACTTTGCTTCTAGCTTATTACTTTTTATTGCTTTTGTTGTGCAAAAAAAAACAAATGTATGTATCTGTCAAAAAACCGATCGACATGGAAGTGCCAGTTCGCGTTTGTTTGTCGGTGTACGATTAGAAAGTATCAATAATAGTGAAAAATAATAGTGTTTAGTATATTCCGCATACATTTTTTTACAATTGATTATTAATTTGGCGTTTTTGTACATTTTGTATGGTAAGTAATTTATATTAATCTAATGAAAATTCATCGAACCACTCAAATTTCTATACAAAAAAACATATATATATCAGTGGCCACAACCCTTAATCGCTAAAGTCGAGTTGGGACAAAATGGAGTTATTAACGTGACTGGAATCACAACATGCGAATCTATACGCCAACAAAATTTGCTGCAAGTTGTATAAAATTAACGGGTGCTGCAGCGAAAAAACCAAATAACTTAAGTCAATTTTAGCAATAATTATTTTACCATAACAGCCTAACTCGTAAATTTTTTTAATAAATTTCCAAACTCAATATTTTATTTGGGGAAAACAGCTAAAGTTCAGATAAGATTTTCTCAAATCATCAGAAAATATTCCAAAGTTGATTTAAGTTGTTAGGGCAAAAGACAGTTTTTATTTTTGTCTTCCTATTTTGAGTTAAGTCATTATTTCAAAAGAAACTTCTGAACATCGAGCGATATCAAAAATCATATCTTTAATTTGGCGTCTTTTCCGTATCTAAAAGTTAACATAAAGTCTGGCAAAGTCAATTTAGGTTTTTATTCCCAAATTATTTTAGGACGAAAAATGAGTTGAGGCATTGTCACAACTCGAGTTAAGCAGAAGGATAAATTTCAGCATAGCAATTGCACTTTAAAGTTGAACCAAAGCTAGATGCAAGCACCTTGAAATTATACATAATTTCTAAAGAAAACTTGAAAAGTAAAACTTTGAGATTTCCTTCACAAATTAATTTTGAACGAATTTTAATTTAGCTAGTTCAGAAAATTTTTATGCAATAAAAAGCTCAGCCGAAAACAGTCGGAAGTGCAAGCCTCAAGCCAGCCAGTTTCATAGATTAGCAAAGATAAGAAAGAACTTTAATTACTAACTTTAATAGAAAAAAATAGAAAATTTTATTTTGTTAGACGCAAAAAGTGCTGCAGCAAATGGAAGAGCGTGAAGCATTTCCTTTTGATTCTGATGACTCTATAAAAGATCCAGATTTTTGTTCAACATGTAATACAGAAATATCAGGAAGTTCAGAAGACGAGAAAAATATAGTTCTTAATACAAGGTCACGTGCGTTCAACAAAAAAAAAATTCGCACTTTTAAACGCAATTGTGGCCAGTTATATAAAACAATGCAGGAAAAAATGTCGGGAAAAAATTTTGTATGAGCAGGAAATACTACTTTTTAATCATAACTGGTCGTTAGGAACTTATGACCAAAGATTGCTCTATATTGGCAATTTATTAAAGATTGAAGACAAGAAATGCAATACACTTGCAAACTCCACTAATAGGAAAAGAAAACGCATGATTTCTGTCAAATACTTTCTGCAATTTGACGGAACGGAAATAAGTGTATGCCGAAAACACTTCACTCAATGTTATGGCGAAACCGAAAATTTCGTAAAAAGTGTAATTAGAAAGAAGAATTCATGCCCTTCAATTCCTTTCAAAAATCTGCGTGGTAAATATTCTCCTTCAAACAAGTTGAGTCAAACCAAGTTGCAAGAAGTAAAAGACCACATAAATAAGTTTCCAAGTTACGAAAGTCACTACAGTAGGCGGGATACATCGAAAAGGTACTTACACGCCAGTTTAAACATTTCGATTATGCATCGAATGTATATTAAAGACGTAGCCCAACCCATGAGCTTGTCGAAATACTCAGAAGTATTCAAGGAAATGAATCTTAAATTCAAAGCACCGCAACTGGACACATGTTTTAGATGTGATACCTTCTTAGCAAAAATAAAAGTTGCACAAAATGATGGAGAAAAGGAAACACTAGACCATGAAAAACAAATACATTTAGTCAAGGCTGAAATGGGCTACAACCAAAAAGCAAAGGACAAAGAACTTGCACGAAACGACAGAGAAATGGAAGCTTTTTCCTTTGATTTACAATAATGCTTGCCCACTCCCTTTTTGAGAAACTCAGTGAGCTTTTACAAGAGACAGCTCTGGACATTCAACCTAATTGTACACAATCTAGTTAGCAATGCTTCTACCTGTTATATGTGGCATGAAGGTACTGCTAAGCGTGGTGGGAATGAAATATCTTCCTGCATATATAAACATTTGCAAATGCTCGCACTAGAGACAAAGAAAGTTACATTTTATAGCGATTCGTCACCATCTTTTTGCTGTTTACTCACAACAACCCTCAGATAGAGTACATCGATCACAAGTATTTAGAGCCTGGCCATACACATATGGAGTGTGACAGTGATCACGCCCTTATTGAACGCAAAAAAAAAAACTCAATGTCGAAATACACATACCGAGGGACTGGTACCAATTTGTTAATTCAATAAACCCAAAAATGCATGCTATTGAAATGGATACAAATAAATTTTACAATTTTTGCGAACTTTCAAAATCACATTTAATTTGGAATTGCTGCAACGAAAATGGCGAAAAATTTATTTGGAGCAACGTTAGATGGTTTCGTTACACAAACAATTTTCATCAACTATTGTACAAAAATTCATTAGAAATCGACGAACCTTTCGAAATTCTCAATATAGGAAAAAAGGATATTTAATTGTTTCCTACTAACATCTTAAATACTATAAGGGCCCTTTCATGTATATCAAATGAAAAAAAAGAAATCTGCTTTTCCTCAAACAGTTCAGTAATCAAGATTACCACACGTTTTACGATAATTTGTGTTCAAGCGAGGATGAGCGAAATGTACACCCTGACTTGGTAGAAAATGATGCAGATTATGAATAATCTATTTTAATATGTGGTTTCTTTTTCTATTAATTGGTTTTAAAAATTGTGTTATTTACTTAAAAATAATTAGTTACTCTCTTTACTAATGATATAAAAAAAAATATATGATTATGTATTAACAATTTGAAATATATTTAATATAAAACTGCAAGTTTTGTTTTGTTTTTCCGGTTTATCTCCGGTGATTATTTAAGAGTTGAATATAAAATTTTACTAGGTGACATAACAAAACGATTCGCCTATCACATGTTTCACTCGGAGTCTTAAGGCGCGTTTCCACAATAAATTTTTCTGATGTTTGCATACAATTTGAAACGAGTAAGCCTTGTTTTACTAGTAATATTTTAAATTGCAAATAATTTACAACAAAAGTTGATAGACGTTGTAGGTTTCTACCTTTTTTGCGGTAGTATACTAAAACAATTTAGTATAGAAACTCTGCTTAACTCAATAAAAAATGTTCGATCATGTCAGTGTAATTTGGAATAACGGCTTAGCTCAAGTTTAGTGCCATAAAACTGTATTATAAGTTCAGGGCATAAAAGACAAATTTGATTTAGGATAACTAGTTTTGCTTTTTTCTCAAATCATAAAAGCTAAACTCGAAGTAGGAAACGTAAACAATAATTTTTTAAAAAGGAAAAACAACCTAAGTCGCATTTTTGCCAATTCTGCCCCTTTTCCATTGAGTAAATGATGCGCAAATAAAAAGAGACAAAATTTATGTTAATTTCCTTCAATTTTGCATATTAATTGTTGTTGTCAGAGTTACACAATATTTCACAGAACAGTTTAAAACTTCAAACTGCTCTACTGAAAAGTATGAAAAACTGACTAGCTGCTATGCCTTGTGACCACAGATATAGAGTGTCCAGTGTAAGAGTACGAATATTTACGGAGGTGAAAAAGGAGGTCGAGTTAAGCAAAAAATCGTATGGTAGAGGGGTCTATTTTTGCACCCTAAAGCGGGATTCACTGACCACCTTCAGCAAGTTTTGCAAGTTTTTTTATATGAAGTTTTGAAAATTTTTGTGCTCTCTCTCTCCACACTCAATGAGAGAGTAACAAAGACTTACTGCACTCTCTTTGACTTGATTAACTTAATTTAAATTTATTTGCTGAATTTTGTTTTTTTGAGCGGTGTTGCCAGTATGGAGTTTCTTAAGTTGAAGTTGACATATTTTATTTTTTAAGCTTCAAAATAAAGAAGCATTGCGTCTGGCGGTACTCAATATGACAAAAAAAATCAGAAAACTGTCACAAAAAAACTTGCTGAAGGTGGTCAGTGAATCCGCCTTTAAAAGTTACGGGGTCAACTGTTATTTCATGACTTTGAATTATACTTAAAAAAAAAAAACTCTTAGAAAATTAATTCTAAGAGCTCATTTCAAAGGCAATGAATTGACCTTTCTAAAGGTGTATCAACAAACCCACCCAAATTTTCCATTACTGAGCTGTGATCGGTGAACTTTGCATTTTGACAATAATTAATACACTTAAAAATCAAAATTACTTTTATTTCACTTAACGTAAAGTAATTACTTTCTAATTGCTTATTGCTTTGGTAGATCGCAAATTAAATACAGCCTCTTCACAACTTCTTTGCAAGCCTTCGCATTCATTAAAAAAATTTACTTAAAGCTTTCCAAACAATATCTTAAACTCATTTCATACATATAATTATACTGATAATTATTCCTTCATACATCAATTTTTTTTCGCAAGAAACAATAGTTTGCCAGCTTGTTTATCTTGTTTCAAATAATTTGGATTTCATTAAGAAACACTTTAATTTTTTTTTTTCTTTTTTGCCATTTTAACGTTTCTCATATATTTTTTTGCAATTATTTTTTTGCATAGTGGTACTCATGTTACCATATAAGTCAGGTTTTTAAATTCCAGCATAACCAGTGAAGCCATGCAAAATGACGCAACAGCGTGCACAAAAAATAACAGCAATAGATCTCCCCCTTCGCCCCACCAGCAACTGCCATGAGTCCACTTAAGGTGTCTCCAATTACAAGTCCAATTTCAAAGGCGCGTCGAAATGAATATAAATGCATATCCATTGTTTGCAATTTCAAAATCATTGGAAAAAAGTCCAACCGGATCGAGTTAATTTCATTGAAAATAATTTGTTGGAGATAACGAAAAACTCACTCACTGACCGTTCACATTTTTGCGTGCAATGCCGAAGCAACAGTAGGTGGTGACATTGTTTGAATGGTCTTTTGATCATTACGAATATTGTGGTTAAAAGTCAAAGTTTAAAACTTGTTGTTAACACGTAATGTGGAAAGAATTAAGTGATAATAAATATTTTAAGTTGAAAGATAAAAAATGTTTCTATAATGGAAGCCATTTTTAAAATTGTTTATTGTAACGGATGTAACATTTAAAATTTTATTAAAATTGGTTATTTTTCATAAATAGTTATCTGACAGAAGATAAAAAATTGTGTTTTTCAAAAATACTACTTTTTGGAATCTCCCTGTCAGATAAGCAACACTGTCATTTTTAATGGCCAGCTAGACCTAGCTCAACATTACACATTCTAGACGACTGACCATTAGACGCCAGTTACGATAATAGAAAAAGCAATAACAACAACATAATCTTGCCAATAAAAGTCAGTTTAAATGTCAGCATTTTTTTATAGACTTATCTCTTTTTTCCCCCTTACAACGCATGCGCAACGCTTACTTAATACAAATAAATGCAAAAGACAAAAAGTACGAACGAGCCAAGCCACTGCTCTGTAAATAAATGTACTTAGCAATGTGAATAAATTAACATTTTAATGTTGCCACACTATGCAAAAAAAAAACAAAAAACAAACATGTATCTTGATCAAGACATGTTTTGCAGTTTAATTAAAACAATTAACTGTATGTGGACATATTTTATGTGTAATAATTATTCACAGCTTTAAAAGTGCTCTTGTGTTTAGAACATAAACGAGTTAAGCTGAATGAGTTTATTTATTTGTCATGCGGTTTATTAAATCCAGTGTAAATCATTATATTAAGTGGATGAAGCAGTGATCTTTTGATAAGCAAACACTTTGCGTTTAATTTAATCATAAAAAGATTTTTTTTTAAGTCAAGACAATTCGAAGTGACTTCAACTCACAGATTAAGGCTGTATGCGAATTGATATAAACGCGAGCTAAGCTAAATTGTGTCGATAAGGCAGTGTTCCTAATTTACACAGAGCCAAAACAACCGAATAAAATAGAAAAAAATCAATAAGATTTCTCTATGGTTTTCATTCAAGAAGATTGTCTTGAGCTTTTTTTATTAGGCAAACCACATAATTTTAAGAAGAATCTTATTGTTTTTTATAAGAACACTTTTAAAAACAATAAGAAAATCTTATCAAAACTTCTTGGTTTTTAAGAAGAAATCTTATAGATTTAAAAAGATTTTTTTTTTAAATTTAATAAGGACATCTTATTGATTTAATAATTTTTAAATAAAAACTGAATCTTATTAACCTTTTACCTAGAAATATATTTTTAATTGCCTGTAATATTAAATAAAAGGACATTTTGATGGTTTATTACAATTTATTAGGAAATATAATTTGTATATGTATATATTTCACAAAAAGCCAAAAAAGAAATAAAAAGTTGTTGCATAAATAAGTTTTTTTTGACTTAATAAAATAAGACTTTGTCACCAAAATACCAGGCGCTGTCGAGGCCTTCAAAGAAAGTGGCGACATCCTCGATCTCCATTTTTTGAAGAACCTCCTTCGAGCTTGCTCCATAAATTTTTAGTAAAATATATATGGCTTGAATTTCCAGAATTGCAGCCTCGTCAAAAACAAGTTCGGGAACATAAGTATCATTATCCATTGTCACATATTTATATTTTACTTTAAATAAATTAAATCCATAAAATGCATATAAACTTCATGAATTCGCTTCACAATTACGACTGAAAGCTAAAGCAAAGAATAAGTAGCATTTTCTTAAAATAGTATTTAATAAGAAAATCTTATAAAAGCAGATTAAAAAGATTTTCTTAAAAGCGCGTCGGAAGCTTATTTCATCTGGGGGGCAGTACAAATGGGGGGCAGAAAAAATGGTGGTGCAAAAAAAAGTTCACCAAAATTTCTTCAAAGAAACATGAATGTGAATAAACAAATTTTTTATTTTAGTTTAAAATAAAAAAATATAAAAATATATAAAAAATATTAAAATTTCATTATTTTTAAAAGTTCTTCCAATTTCGATATTAGAGATCATTCTTTAAAGGATCTTTCATATGGTAATATGAAAATATAAGAAATAATGGTTGCTTTTATAAAGCAAGACTAGGTATATCTTTACATGGTTTAAATGTAATAAGGTACAAAAAGTTATATCAATTTAAATTATCCCAAAATGTTTCTTTCTGTCCTTGCGAGAAACAAACTCTTTCACCACCTCAATCGAATTCAATTCTTCGGTTTTATCTTTGTGAATGTGTATAAGTGCCGCATGAGTGAGTCGTTTCTGTTTCATAGTTGCTCGAAGATACGTTTTAAGTCGTCTTAGTGCACTAAAAGAACGCTCAGATGAAGCTGCTGATGCAGGCACAGTCAAAAGCAAAGCAATAAGTTTTTCAACTTCATTTAATAGTTTTTTTACAGTAACCGAATTTTTCGCAAATTGGGATACAATGCCACTAGAATTTCAAGGTGTTTGGCCAGGCAATTGCTTCAGCAATTTCATCTGCAAAAAAGTCATCTGCATAAAGATCAAGTTTTGTTTTTAGATTTTGTTCAGAAGGCACTTTTCCGTTGAAGGCTTCGATTACAATATTTCCCAACGATTCCAGAGTTTCAAGATCTGTTTAAATGTACGATAAGATTTACAAAGTGCCAGTTTACACTAGCTTCACTCAACCAACTCACTTTGATTTAACATTCGGTGTAAACTTGCTGGTGTAAACTTGCAAAAATAAAAAAAAGTAAAATATCAACCTGTTTGATCGAATCTAGCCGTTATCTCATTTGAGAGAAGATCTAAAATTTCGAAATAATCTTTTCGTAGCCGATCATATAATGGCAACTGTACTGAAGGAACCAGATTTGATGTTTCTTCAAAGCGTCGAGGTGGATTTTAATCAGCTTATTCACAGTAGGGGCTTTCGCATGGTCCAAATCATTGGACCAACATGGCAGATTGTACAACATGTAGTACCATGCGCAAGCTAAAACGATAGTCGAAATTTTTGGTTTTTTCTGCCGATTGTACAATATTGTACAACTATGTAAAATTACTGCTCAATTGTTAGGGCATCTAAAAGTTGCTTAGCTATTAGCCGAATGTGTTCTGCTTGCAATTAATGATGTTGCTTTAAAAGTTGGATCGTTCGAACGCTCAATCAAATAGCCATATTAGTTTTCCATCTAACTTATCGTACAACATGTCGTCCAATATGGAAAGCCCCTAAGAACATGTCAAATTTTTTCTTACCAGAGTTGCAAAATTAACAAGCATTAAGCTACCTACTTAAGGGTGCTTTTAAACTGAAGTGGTGGGTTTGCAGTAGAAACTCTACATTTTGTTCTATTTTTTTGCAAACAGAGAGAAAGAAAATGGTTATCCGCAAGCATGCTTATGAAGAAGAGAGAAAGAAGAGGAAAATATATAATACAAAAATATTATTGTTGTAAAAAAAACTGATATTTTGAATAACTTTTGAAGTTTTCCTTTTAAATTGTTTATCTAGCTAAAAAAGTGGGGGCAACTGCCCCCCTTTCCCCCGCTTCCGACGCCAATGTTTTCTTATTAATTTAAGGTGGTCTCTTCTTAAACTTTGGAGAGTGAAAAAATTTCTTATTAAAGTAAAGTATTAATAAGATTACCACATCATTTCATTTATTTAATAAGAAATCTTATTAAAAAATGTTTGATAGTAGTTGTAAATTTTTAATAAGATTTTCTCTATGGACTTAAAAATTTTTCTTTATGGAAAATTATTATTATTTGGTAGTATTAATAAGAAAACCTAATAAAATAGCTCAATAGATCTTATTGATTTAATGTGGTGAATTTTGGCTCTGTGTAGGAAACATTTAGGTAGCTCGCGAATTACCCAAATTATTTATGAAGCACTGCCTTATCGACACAATTTAGTTTAGGTCGCATTTAGATCAATTCGCACACAGCCTAAGTAACAAATTCAACATGAAAATTCTATGTTTTGAAGTTATAAAAAAATAATTGTTGTAGAGCACTTTTTTAAACGGATCTTATTTGGAAACGCTTTCAATTCCAAATTCACACAATTGTTTCTTTCACGATTGTAGTTTGATTTTCTCTAAAAACTAGAAACTGAATTGTTCCCAGCTAAAAGCCTGAACACAATGACTGCAACATGCGTCCGAAGACAATTCGGCAACTTGTTGTCAGAGAGAAATGTTGCAGTGCTCTCGACTACTAGATTATAAAGGGTCCGCCAAATAACTTTTTTTTTTTTTTGAAAATTCTATAAAAAAAAACTACTGGATATTTTCTCAAATTTATTTTTTATTTGAAAGTAAAATCCTTCCGGTTAGTAATGAAAAATAATTTCTTTCAAATGGCTGCGTCGGCTGGTCATGCAGTAGCCTACACTATCGGTCCAATTTTTAAGCACATTATCGATTGTGTGCGCTGTATTTCATTAATGACTTCACAAATATTGTCCTTTAAAGCGTCAATTGTCTCTTGCTTGTCGGCGTAACACTTATCTTTGAAGGCACCCCACAAATAATAGTCCAACGGTGTCAAATCGCAGCTCCGAAGTGGCCAAACGACATCAGCTCTGCGGCTGATAATGCGATCTTCAAAAACAGGGCGCAAAACATCGAGTGTAGCTTCGGCTGTGTGGCACGTAGCGCCGTCCTGTTGAAACCAAATGTTGCCAATATACTCCTCTTCAATTTTTGTGAACAAAAATTCGTTCAACATGGCCCGATAACGATCGCCATTGACTGTAACGGCCACTCCTTGCTCATTTTCGAAGAAAAATGGCCCAATTATGCCTCTGGACCAAAATCCGCACCAAACAGTGACTCGTTTTGGGTGCAGCGGCTTTTCAATGTATGCGTGCGGGTTTTCTGTGCCCCAAATGCGACAATTTTGCTTGTTTACATACCCGCCAAGATCAAAATGAGCTTCATCTGAAAAGATGATTTTTTTGGCAAAATCGGCATCTTCTGTAAGTCGATCGCAGGTCCACTTAGCGCAGCGAAAACGCTTTGGATGGTCAGTTGGCTTCAACTCCTGAACCAATTGGACTTTGTATGGCGTCATACCAAGGTCTTTATGCAAAATTCGTCTCAATGATGTCTCCGAAATGTTCAATTGTTGAGAACGACGGTGAATTGATATTGATGGCGCTTCACGCACACTTTCTGCCACAGCAGCAATATTCTCGGGTGTACGCACTGCTTTTGGCTTTTCACGCTTTGGTTTATCGATGAGGATGCCAGTTTCTTTCACTTTTTTCACAAGATAACGAACATACGGAGCTGACGGTGCTTCTCTTCTTCCAAAATCCGTACGCAATTTTCGCACACATTCTGCAACATTACCATGATTTTCAAAGTAATGTCGCAATATTTCCCAGCGTTGTTCAAGCGTATACACAATCATATTCGTTCAGCGGAAGGATAAAACTAATTATCTGTCATATCAGACATGAGCTAAGTGTTTCAATTCACGAAATAAGCACTAGTTGAAAAAAAAACGTTAGATGGCGGACCCGTTAATTAATGCAACAGCAACAATCTATACTTCATATAAAACATAAACAAACTTTGCTATGTTCGCTTTTGTCGTCTGTCAAATTGGAAATATATCTAAGTCTGCGACAGAAACAATTGTCGTGGCATCCTCTCTTTGTCGTCTACATATGAAAACATGCCTTCTCTGTTTTGACAATTGGCGTTTGTCGCATGTTGCAGTCGTTGACCCTGTTCTCACTCGACTTAAAAAAGGCAGAGTAATGGCGTTATTTTGACACTATGCATCTGTCAGGTGTTCTTACGACCAACTTTTTTAAGACCGCCTTATTTTGAATTCCGAGAACAATCAATAAAATGTGCTGTTAAATTTCGGAAAACTCATTACTTTTTAAGTCTTAAATTAAACAGCAACGCAAACAATTAGAAATAAGTAAAAGTGAAAAACCAACCAATGCAAAACACAATTTATTTGCGCTAAAACGTAAGAGAACCAAGAGGAAAATGACAAACAATAAAACTTCAAAGTAACAGACGTCAAAATGAATCGCAAAATTTTTAAAATTGTTGAAAATGCTGCCTTACGTAACTTGTCACCTTCCCACTTCCCACCTTACCTATCTATATACGTCAAAATTAATCCGATGCTCCGCCTAACGTAAGGCGCGTGAGAACAGGCTCATGGTGTTCAGGCTATAATATCTGTGTCGATAAGCAATAATCGCTTAAGTCGACTTAAGAAAGAACTGAGTTATTAATCTAGCTGTGTTCCACGCATATAGCACTATTAACACACAAAATCTGGAGTTTCAAGCATGATTTAAGCCAAAGTTATGACACAAAAACAAAAGACCCTTTCATATAACTCATATGGCGATTAAAAACTTTGAAGCAAGATTTTTCGAAACTTTAAAATCAGACATAAACTGTTATTGCTTATCGGAACAGATAACATATATACATATATGTTATATATATTTACAAACCTTACAATATTCTTTCGTCACTCTTCGCACTTTCAAAATCAATTGCTATAAATTGGCATCGCTTCTTAATGTTGATTTTACAAATTTTAGTGTTAATTGGCAAACGTGGTCAATTTGAGGAATTTACAACAACATAACATATTATGGCTTTGTCTGTTGACAGCTGTCACAAATTGTTGTTGTCGGCAATTACAACAAGAACGACCAATTCTTGATCTTTGCCAAATTGCAATTACCAAAAATGGCGTTAAATTGAAATCCAGTCAGTTGGCAAAATGTATAAGTCAACAGACAAAAAGATTTCTTTAAAGGAAAGGAATACAAAAAAAGACAGAGGGGAACGATTCACTGTATGAAAAAAACAAATGTGTATCAAACTTGAAATGAGGTAAAAGACCAAAATAGTCGCACAGTCGGCGAAGCAGTCAAGCAAGGCAGCCGCATATCTTGAGCCTTTAACAGGATCGACAGTCAATAACCGTTACTGCCTGTATTAACCTGTTTTTGGACCGAAAATGGGAAGAAAATTTAATGGTTAACAAAACAAAAAAAAAACACTTACGTTCGTAGAACATGTGTAACATTGCTGCTGTTGACATGTGTGTCTGTGTGTGTGTGTTAGCAACAAAAGAGCGAAGGGAAAAAAGAAAAACTTGTTTGGTTTTATAACTTAAAAAACCTATGCATTGAAATAAAAAAATTTTCATAATTTTGAGGTGCCACATCCATTACAGTTCATTATGGTTTTAAATTTCGACTTAGCGGAACAATTCGTAGGAGTACTCATTTATTTCTAACTTTTAATTATGCTCAGAAATAAAAGAATTCAACAAATTTTTTTGTCTTAGAATGCATTATGTTGATTTTAAATAATGTCCTATTTCTCACAGTTCACTATGGTTTGAAAATTTAACTAACGAAACACTTATATATTAAAGTCATTAAAATTGGACTCCTGGCACGCCCACCGCCCATACAACTTAATATTTTAAGAAAGGATTTCTGAGAAGCTGTGACCGTTGAAGCGAAAACATTTCGTATGCGAGTTAGCACAATTATGACAGATATCTGATCTTGAAAGAAATAAATTTGCGCAAGGGGGCGTGGCACTACCCATATGTTTTTAATAAAATTTAACTACCTCCAGAAATTCAAATAATAGAGCCGTACAACTTTGCTCGTTATTTATGACAAATTATTATGTTGGGTAATTTATATGATGTCTCTCCAATAACATAAAAATGGAATTGTAATTCTTGTACGGGAGGTAAGCGTTATTTTTTTATGTGGACGTAGATTTTCCCATACATATTAAAGAATTGTGAATTTTTAGGTTTAAGGATTTATGAAGTTTATGTAAAAGTTTTTCTGTCTGTAAAATTTTATAAATTTGAGATAAATAGATATCGTTCTCATCCCTTAAATATCTTAAAACATAATTCCATAGGCGAGATCCGTTTGAACGGATGTATATCCCTAAGCATACACGGTGATCGCACAGTAACAGAACAGGACGTGTTGGTTGAATTTGCAAAAACGGAAAACTTAATTTTTGATACTTTTTTATTTGATTTCCATGCAAAAACTTTTAAAATTCAAATAAATTAATTTTTATATTTCCTAAATTCGTACAAATTTTTTTTGCAGAAGGTGTTACAATTTGATTAGTATTTTAGCTTTAATATGTATAAAATTTAGAAATTTTGGCCGTGAATGCAAGCACTCAAAACCTTTCCAACGATATCTTGCAAGTGAGGATAGCATTATAAATAATGACGTTATTTTATTTTTAGTGAAAGTAAATTATAAAAAATGCAATAAGTACGAAAAACAGCATCATCTATTGCAAAACTTAAATGCTATTGAAAAACTTTAAAATTTTTGTATGCAGATTTGAAGGGCCTTTTCCAGCCTTTATCTGACAGTTTATTTTTTTTACAACTATGTATTCTACCATACAATATATTTACTAAAACCATGATATTTCGAGGTTTTTGCAAAATGTTTTAGATCACTGTCGTCTATCATTACAGCGAAAATATTTTGGGAATCGTTCTAAAAAAACCAAGGTTAATTTTTAGAGGGGTACAAATGAAACTTTTTTCAATTTGAATAAAAAACCTCAGCAAAACCTCACCCATGGGTAGATCCTCGCTACGGCCCTGGTATAGTATAAACACGGATTAGTCATCAAGAAATAAGTTGGAAATGACTATGTTTATTTTTTTTTTTAAGTTTTATTGTATATTTATTTATTTTTTGCACGCCTGTGTAATTGGTCAAGAGAGCTACTACAAAAATCTTATAAAAAAACATTCTGTATACATTAAGAAAAAAACATTAAATAAAAGTTTTGAGTTGTATAAACATTTAGGGTATTCACAAGGTGTGCTAGCATGTCCTAGAACTTTACAACTAAAATTTGCAAGATAAATAAATGCAAACTAGAAACACCTGTTTGATTACGACACTTCAATAAACATAGTTTTCAGAGTTGTAATATATTCGTACTTTTTTATATGGAAGGCAACAATAAAATGTTTAAACTGGTGTAAAATCTTAGGGCAATATGACATTATGACATAAAAGCACACCTAGTGAATACCCTGATTGTTACTAAAATCGCTTCAGGAGCACCAACTAATAAATGTAACATCCGTTGCAACTAAAATATTTTCAAAATTAATAATCAAAGAGCACTTAAATATTTTTAATTTTCAATGCTTTTTATCTTGTTTAACAATATTAGAAGTTAATAACTATGTCGCATCCGTTACAGTTAACAATAATAGCATAAAATAACTTGACCTTTAGCATAGAGAAAAGGTTTGGAAACTATAATTTGTTGTAGTTAGATTATAGTTAAAATGTCACATTTGAGACGTGTGGTTTAATACTGAAATATTTAAATAAAATATATTGGATTTATTTTTTTTAATCCTAAAACTATGTCTTTTTTTCTTTCGTATAACTTTCTTGTCATGTTACATCTGTTACAAAACTAAATTACAATAAGGATAGTTTTCTAAACAAGATAGTCTTTTTAAAAAAAAATTCTGATTCATCTTCAGACAAAATGAACTACGCTCAACCTGTTGTTTATGTTTAATATTAAGTAGAAAGTTTTTCAAAGGCAAATTCAATATGCTAATTAGAAGAGAAGTGAGAAAATATACCAGACAGGGGAAATTAATTAAATAGTTAGTTTATGGTTAAAGTTTGTTAATTTATGTGCGGTTGGCAACGCCAACGCTATATAGAAAATTATATTAAAAACTATTTAAGATTTATGCAAAGCTGTACGAAAATTGCTTACGTATCTTGCGATAGAAACTTTTTTAACAATATTTTTGAAAGTAGTAGTACATTAAAGGTGAATGTTCGAAGTTGTGTTATAGAAGATGAAAAAAAAATATTTGCTAACTTGTTAATCAAATAAACACGTTTCAACCTCATGATACACAAAGAAATCCGCTGTTAAGCTTAAAAGTCAAAAATCAACAATGACAAAGCTAGCAAAAATAACAAGAAAAACCTTGACATTGACGATAGCTATAAAAATATTGAGATAATAAAATAATATTATAACTTACGATAAACCGAAAAAAAAACCTAGATAATGCAATAATTAAGTTAAGAGCTTAATTAAATCAAAGCCGCAATCGACAAAGAATTCCAAACAATGCAATACTGCAATTAAAACATTTTTGCTAGACTCCAAACATTTTCAGTAGAAACACTGCGCCTGTGCAGCGTGCACTCAGGCGCTGCGCTGCTGGCAAAATATTTCCACACAGACTTAAATTATGAATAGCTCAAAATGATGTTGGTACATGAAAGTATTTACAAAAAAACATTTTGAAATTCAAATAAAGATGACTAGCTTGATCGTCATAATGAACTTTTTTGCTATTCAAAACAATTATTTTATCATAAATTAGCATTTATTTATATACAGCTGCTTTAGCTTGTTTAGTCATTAGTTAAGACAGCAGTTGAGTAAGTGCAAAAATATCGTTTTAATAAAGAAAAAATTTTTAGTTTTGTTTAAAAAACAACAACATTAATTAATGCATTTTCATTAGAAGTTGTTGTTGTCGTTGTGTAGAAAATGTTTTCCTTTTGGGCCATAAACAGCATGAGTTCTGGTTTTAAGCGTGAGCTAGAAAGCTGAGAGTGAGCTAGCTTGGGAGTGCTGCTGCACGACGACGACAGACAGACAGACGAACAGACAGACAGACGAACAGACAGCAAGACAGACGAGCGTGTATTCATGACTCAGTTATAATTGAATAAGTTTAGTTGTTGAGAATTTCTAATTAATATTATAGTTGATATAAACTCTCAGGAATTTTCTCAGGTGATGATTTCAAAAGCGCTTTTTCAAATTTTTAAGATTTTATTTTTATCAAAGAATTTATAGCGCATGCTTAACTTAATCCGATTATTGATTAATGATCAAGCTCGTTTGATTGACATAATTTCAATCGATTTAATTGTAAAGAACTATTAGAACTTTTCGACTTAAATTTGCTGTCAGCAGAAACTCAATTTTAAATCAAACGATTTTCAAATAGATGTTCACTTTTTTTGAGTAATTGATACACAATCTAACAAGCAAAATAATTGCATACTTCAAACAACGGATTCTGGTAGAGGATATATACAAACAACTTTTAGACAGTTGTTTTTGATATGGGTTTTAATTTAATTTTAAAAATAGGAGAATTACTATATATATTTTTTATTTTATTTTTTTTTTTAAATCAAAGAACCAAGCATGCGCCTTATACAAACAAGGTTTGGTCTTTGACCTGAAAGGAAAGGGATAGATTATTTAGAGGAATTGATTGGAACCATACGTGAATTATTGATTAGGAGAAACAACCGTGAAACAGAATTTGAATTGCTTTTAACCGAGGCTTGTGTTATGCCTTAACCTCGGCAAGCATTTCCAGCCCTTAGTTGTGTTCCTATCCTTTAATTCCACCTTTTTTTATAATTTATTTTTAGTTTACCATAATTTTTAAATGTAGAAAAGAACAAAGAAGGTGAAAAGAACCATGTCCGAGCCCGTATTCGAACCAGGGACCTCTGGGTTGAGAGTCTAGCGCACTCTCCAGCAGTTGTTTTGTACTCAGACTTATGGTAAAATTTTATGAGAAATATTTTTGTAGAATATTTAACCACCTAGCGTCCTTTTTAATGGTCACTCTGTACTTATTAAAAAAAATGTTGAAAGTGTACCCTTGAACGTAGTCGTAGAGGGTTAAAATATTCTATGAAAATGTTTATTAAAAAATTTCACTCTAAGCCTCTGTGGCACTGTTGCCAGATCAGCGAATTTCTCGCCAAATCAGCGGATTTCCCGCCAAATCATCGGATTGGTTGTCATATGGCAAATCAATGTCATATGGCGGGATAAATTATCAAAAATCCACTGGCGGAATTTTTGGCGGATTTTGGTATATTATTAAGCTTAAAAATAAAAAAAATAAACTGGCCATTTCAGCCCTTGGAAGGACTTTGACCTAGCTTCTATTGACCAATTGTGTTGTGCGTGTTATTAAATGTTTGATCACAAATGACCGAGAACTGGACCTACGTGTTTTATGCCGACTCCGAACGGCTTATGTTCTCAAGAAGCTTTACATGGCAATTTTTACTCTCTGAGGTTTGCCATTGTCTGCAGAGAGGTGACGATCGAACAGAAAAATTAATTCAATTGAAAAAACTTTCTGTCTGAGCTGGAATTGAACCCGGGCTACCGCGGTTCTTTAGCTTAGGGGCCACGCACTCTACCCACTAGGCTACGGTCGCCACTTAAGCTTAATTAAGCTTAATTATTATTAATTTTGAAGATGAATGTTTCCCGTTAACAATGTTTTAAAAGAAGTAAAAAAAGATATTTTGTCTTTTATGAAAATTAGTGGTTGTAGCGTTGGATATCGAAAATATGATAACAGTATCAAAAATTAACTTCTTGAAATGGATAACTAATAACTATTAACTAATAACTAATGTATTTAATACAACTGATTTTTGGTTGGAGTACTTTAATATAAGGATGCAGCTGGAGATTGAATTTTTGAGGAACTATCAAACTTTTCACTACACCTGTTATCACTGCCTTGGTCAAACGCTGATGTTGAACGAGCGCTTAGCCAGCTCAATATTGTAAAGTCCAGAATAACAAATCAACATAGCATTCTTAATGTTAAGTTAGTTTATCTTGTATATGCCTTTAAAAATAAAATTGGTAATAATCATTTTAATTTTCAAGATACGGCTTAAGAATTCACCAGAAGTGATGAATTCACCACACCAATAATACACCTCGACCATATCTATTGATAATTAGGTCACATGCAATCTATATCAACAAGAACATTTACGAAGAATGGATTTATTTAAATTAGTATATACTTTAGTTGTTTTTAATTGGAACTTGAATTGATATTTTTTGTGATTTTTTTACCTTATTATAAATAATTATTATAAATAGTAGTTTTATTAACATTTTGTAAAAAATTATTTTAATAGTATTAAGAAAAAATCATTAGCGGATTTTTTGGCAAATTTTGCGGATTTTGATCAGCAGTAGCTGGCAACACTGCTGTGTGGACAAGTTTAGTCGTGATTCTAATATTTTTATTCAATTCCAAGTTATTAACACAAATATTTCAACTAAGTATAATATATTTTATGTATTATATTATGATATCTATTCTTCGAGTCTCCTCCTAAATCCACCCCCTTCTATTGTCCTTTTAAGTCAAAAAAATATTTTTTATAAAAAAAAAGTGTTATTTTCACCTTAAGAATTAAGTAATTTTAAAAGTATAGAGCCGAACTTTCATGTTAAAACTAAGAGACAACTACTTAAAATAAGAAATTGCTATAGATCTTGTGTTCACAAACTTTTAATGAAATTTTATGCGATCAAATTTTGTAGAATATTTAACTATAGGGTTAAGTGTCCAATTGTATCGGGTTTTTTAACGCTTTTTAAAAAATGTTTAAAAGTGCGCTCAAAGTAGTTCTTTGATCTTTTTTAAAAAAAAAAAAAATTGTGCATAGTAGTTAGGGCTGCCAGGTCCCGATCTCCACGCGGGTTGTCCCGATTTTCAGCCTAAAAATGTGCGTCCCGCGAAGACCCCACACGGGACGCCAAATGTCCCGATTTCTTGAAAAACAATTTTATTTTGTAATATTTTCACTTTTTTTAAAAAATACTTCCTACGTTTTTATTTCTTCATGACTAAATTTGTACAGATTTTTTTGTACGCCACTAATTAATTGCACTGAATCGCATATTTTTCAAGCAACCGAACAGTGCGTGAAATAAAGAAAAAGGGAGCGAATACAACCATAACATCATTCTTTGTGGATATTGTTAATTTTGCTTTGCTCATTTTCACCCACGATGTTCGTTAAGTTCAACATATCGCATCCTTTTCTAGCAATCAAACATAGCATGAACGAAAGAAAACAAAACGAAAAAAACAATAAGTGCATTATGTAAAATACATTATAAAATACTAATTTTTAATTTTTAGATATTAATATGGGTTAGTAAATATATAAGTTTATTTTGTTTCTATATTCATTTATTTGAGTTCTCTGTCACTGACTTTTGTTTAAAATATAAAATTTCTTTTTTTAGTTACATACAACTCGAAAAAATCGATTTTCAGCAAACGTATTTAAAGTTTTTTTTTTTGTTATTCTAAGCGTACTGGACGATTGAGTCTCTGTCCCGATTTTTTTGCTTATATCCCGATTTTTTTTTTTTTTTTTTTGTAAAATCCCGATTTTTAAAAGAAAAACCTGGCAGCCCTAATAGTAGTTGTGAATTCTTAGGCGTACTTCCAATATATTTACCTAATTAAAAGTTATAAACACAAATCCATAGTATGTCAAAAATCTTGTCTTTGAGCCCCTGGCAACCAGATCCTTTTATACATATCCCAGCAAGCCATATCTCGGTCGAAAAATAGTCTGACGTTACAACTGATAGTCTGATCGTTACGATATCTTATACACAAATACGCGATATCGTCCCGATAGCACAGTTAACAATGGCATTTAGATATTATTTATTTATTTATTTATTTATTTATTCAGTCTACTGATATTTTTAAATCTTACAGACTATACAATTCATCTTAATTATTACAGATAGAGTACTAGTTAAATAACATAAATAAATTAAGTTTAAAGTTATTTTCTGTTAAATTGAAATCTAAAGCATGAGCATAGCTGTTACATAAATTAATACACCTGTTAACAGGTTCGTTCAATGCATAATTTGTTCTATGAATTCTCACTTCTAATAATCTAGTATTTCTCAGATTCCTTTGAGGTTCATACAAAATAAAACAATTTGATAATTCAGCAGATGTAATTTTGCCGACTAAAATATGGTAAACAAATAAAAGTGAAGAGGATAGTCTTCTATCTTTTAAAGATTGTAAACCAAGAAGTTTACGTCGAATATCATAAGACGGAAGACCATCGGGCCATTGTAATTTTTTCAGAGCATATCTTGTAATAATCCTTTGCACTCGTTCTATACGATTTGAATGTTGGACATAAAAAGGATTCCAAATAATTGAACAGTACTCAATTGTACTACGTACAAGTGACACATAAAGTGCTTTTATTGTGTGCGGATCCCTAAAATTTTGGGAATTCCGCTTAATGAACCCAACCATTTTGTTAGATTTTGCAACAATATAGTCATAATGAGAATTAAAACAGAAGTTCGAATCGAATATAACACCCAAATCTTTTATCTGTTGTTTACGTGTTAAAATTATACTATTTATTGAATAATTATATGAAATTGTGTTCAAAGCTTTGGTATAAGTAACCACACAACACTTATTTACATTAAAATTTAAATTGTTTGTAGCACACCAATTGTGGAAGCGCATTAAATCATTTTGAAGCTTTTGACTATCAGAATGGTGCGAAATCTTTAGAAAAAGTTTAACGTCATCTGCAAACATTAAGCATTTAGAAAACTCGAAATACTGAGGTAAATCATTGATAAAAATTAAAAACAATAGAGGACCACAGTGGGTCTCTTGCGGAATACCGGAAGAAGCTGTTATTTGGGTTTCAGAATAAACTTTGCCAATTTTAATAAGGAGTTTTCTATCTTTTAAGAAACTGCTAAAAAATTTTATTAATCCGTCAGATAAACCAAATTTCCTTAATTTATACAGTAAGATGTTGTGGTCAACTTTATCGAAAGCTTTTGCAAAATCGGTATAAACTACATCTAATTGATTTCGACACTCTAAAGCGTCAACTATTTTTCTTGAGATAAGTGCCAAATTTGAACACGTCGATCTACCGGGCATAAAACCATGTTGGCAATCACTTATTGCATTTTTCACGTGGTATAATAATTTGTTTTTCAGAATGTGATCAAAAAGTTTTGCAAAGGTGTTTTGTTTTACAATGGCTCTGTAATTATTTATGTTTCTGCGATCCCCAGATTTAAAAATTGGAATAATGAAACAGAAAATACCAGTTTTCAAACAGATATTATATAGGATAGAAATGGGCTCAGTAATACTTTCTATACATAGTTTAAAGAACTTGGGTGGAAAATCACCGCGTTCAAACTTAAAACTTGATTTAGGGCTGGAAATAGCTATGGAAACATCTTCAGATGAGACTTCAAAGCTGCTAAGGTTAGACAGATTTGGGGGGATAAAATTTAGAGTATTCTCATAATTGGTCGAATTATCGTATGTTTCGTACACTTTCTGAAAGAAATCAGCAAAAAGATTGCAGGACTCTAGTGAATTGTTGGACTTAACCCCATCCAATTCCATACTAGAAGGAAAGCCATTAGTTTTACGCTTTGAATTTAGATATTGCCAAAAATATGATGGATTTGCTTTCAAATTTGATTTAATTTTTGAAACATATCTGTTGTAGAGAGATTTATGCAAATTATCAAATTCATCTCGAGCCTGTATGAACCGCAAGTGATCTGATTGTGAATTCGTTTTTTTAAATTTCTTAAACGCTTTATTTTTAAGGTTTTTAAAATGTGCTAAACTAGAGGTAAACCACGGAGGCTTGTCTCTTAAATTTGCATATTTTCTTTTTTTGGGTACAAACTATCTTATAACATTCGAAAACTCCGCACATATAAAATTGTATGCGTCATCAGGTTCCAATAAATTATTCATTGAAGACCAATCAACATTTATTAGAGCATTATTAATTTCAATAAAATTACCGTTTGAAAAGTCAAACTCATCAGAAAAATCATTACTTGTAATATCGTATTCATAAAATTCAAATTTAATTGTTAATGCATTATGATGCATGCTGTTATTTAAAATTGGTGCTAAATTTTTATCACAAGTTGCTATTAAATCAGTTGTAACATAAATTAAGTCCAAAATTCGAGTTAAGTCATTTTTTATGAAATTTAATTGTTGGAAATCATTCGAAAGAAAATAATCCATTACCATTGACTCAACATCGGTTATGATACTGAATGGCAGTAAATTATTTTCATCAAACGCCCATGTAACATTTCCTAAATTAAAGTCGCCTAAAACAAAGCAATGGCACTTTGCATCTAATAAATTAGTAATAGAATTAATATTTTGCAAATGCTTATCAAATAAATCTATAACACTGTTCGGTGGAATATCGTATCTATATTACAAATTTTTAAATATCATTATGATAGAAAAATTACGTTAGCACTTCGATTTTGTAAAGTTATCTATATTAAAAAATACTAGATATCATTACTAGTGTCCGATCGAATATTCGGTTTCGGTTACGGTCAGTTTCGGCCCTTTTTGCCAGTTTCGGCTAGTTTCGGCTATTCGGCCTCAATATGGCCGATTTTGGTAAAAATTTCTTGCATCAGTCATTTTATTCGAATATATAAGCTTAATTTAATAAAAAAATGCACAACGCATTGTGCAAAAAAAACTTTTGAATTCGTCTATAATTTGATTTATCGTGTTAACGCAAAATATTTTGGTTAATTTTATGCTTTCAATACCATCATTTTCAATTTTATCGGCTCTATTGCAATTCACATTAAAGTTTTACAGATACTGAAGCCAAAAATTGATAGTTAAACTTCCGAACGAATTCTTTATGTGTGTGGAATAAAGAGAAAGAAAACGAAATATTTATATTTTTATAATACTAAACCTTTAAAAAAAACAAAAATACTTTGTTTTGTAGTTCTATAAAAAGGTACAAAAGTGCATACTATTTTGAGTGTGTAAGGAAGATATAAAGTATGCAATACTTTTTTAATAAAAAATAAAATAAAAAATTATCTCATTTAATATTAATATTATAAACTTTAATATTCAAACAATATTTTTTTATATTAAATTTTTTTTTTATGTGTATGAAAGTACTTTTGTAAACTTTTAATAAAAAAAGAATATTTGTAAAAACTTAAATATTCATATTAATAACCAGTTTCGGTTTCGGCCGAATATAATAAAATTACCGAATATTCGGTTTTGACCAAAATTCCGGTTTCGGTTGGATACTAATCATTACGATATTATAATAACGAATTGCAATGCTATCGTTATTATAACGAAATCCTAACGATATCTATAATAAATAAGTACTCGATATCATCACGATCTTATAAATACGATAGCACTGCGATATCGCAACAATATCTAGAATAGAAAATGTTCGATATAATTTCGCTGGTACCGATATTTAGATAAAATAAACGTCACTAGGACTTACCTATTTCGTAAGTGTTTTCATATCTCTATGGATCTCGTGTTCGTTTCGAGCTTCTTTACGAGTCCAACTTTTTTATATGAAATTATTTTATTTTAATAAAAACTATTTTTTTCATTGTTAGCTGCTTAAAATACGTCAATTAAAATAAATAATTTTATATGAAAAAATTCCGAGTAAAATTTCCTCTGAAGAAATTTACATGAAAAAAATTTAAGATTTTTAAAATTTTAATGGATCTCGTGTTCGTTTCGAGCTTCTTTACGAGTTCAACTTTTTTATATGAAAGTATTTTATTTTAATAAAAATTATTTTTTCATCGTTTGCTGCTAAAAATACGTCAATTAAAAAAAAATAATGTTGACTTTATATGATTTAAATACAAATTCTAAATGTTTGATAGTTTAAATCATACTTGATTTTAAATACAAATTCTAGTTGTTTGATAGTTTAAAATCCTTGACCTTAAGCTCAATAAACGATTTTAAGCTATTAAACAACTAGAATTTGTATTTAAAATCGAGTATGATTTAAACTATCAAACATTTAGAATTTGTATTTAAATCATATAAAGTCAACATAATAAATAAAGAGGTCATTTAGGAAAAAACTTTAAAGAAAAAAAATTTTATATGAAAAAATTCCAAGTCTTATCTATGAAGAAATTTATACGAAAAAATGTTAAGTCTTTTCTTATAGTTGTTTTTTTTTTTCAAAGAGTTATGCCCTATACAAGCAATTTATACAAATTTTGTATGGATCTCGTGTTCCTTTCGAGCTCGTGTACGAGTCCAAACTCTCCGATTCGGTTTTTTGTTTCTTTGTAAAAAAGTTTTTTAAAAACATTTTTAAAAATAAATTATTTAATTTTTTATATTAAGTTCGCTGTTATAACATGTTTTAAGCAAAAAAAAATTCTTTATCTTTAAAAAAAAAATATAAAAATAAAAATTTATAAAAATTTTGAACTTTCGTAAAAAAAATGTTGTATAAAAACTATATTTTAAAATAGCACAACAAAAAATTTTTTTGTCCCGGTTGGGGTTTGAACCCACGATCGAAGGCTAGCTTTCATTCTGAATGAAGGAAATTAAGATTTTATTTGCAATATCGTTTCAATATAAAGGATTACTATGCTTTTGATATCGTTAATGATATGTCCATTTCTATCGAGAACTGTCTTTTTTCGATATCATAACGATATCGTCTCGTGAAGCTTTAACGACAGCAGTTATCATCTTTACGGTATCATCTCGATATCGAAACGACATTGATAGTGCAATTAATATGTTTTCGATACCGTTTACGATATGTCAATTTGTATCGAAAACAGGACTTTTTCGATATCATAACGATATCGTCTCGTGTGACATTATCGATTGAAAATATCACCTTAACGATATCATCTCGATATCGAAACGATATCGTTTGGTTTGCTGGGATGCTTATGTATGTATTTCTTTTCAAATATTTTAAGTTTTGTGTCAATTTTAACAAACACTTAACAATAAATATTTTTATGAATTTAAATAATTTCTTTATTTCAACAAAAAAGTTCCTGTGAATTACAAATGTTGTGAGAATAATAGTCTGAACAAACTGGACATATAGCTTTCTAGTTTTGTGTCAATTCTTAGAAACACTTTGAGTGTTTTTTAAGCGGCTTCACCACGGACGTTTTCTTTTTATCAATCCTCTTAAGCCAATGTCAAAGATAAAAATAATAGTATAGATACAAAATTGAAGTGCAAATTTTCTTTTACCAATAAACTCCGAAAGTACTGGATCGATTTTTATGAACAAAGTTTAAAAATATCATATTTGTGCAACAGCATTTTATAAAGATATTTTTATAGGTTGAAATTTTAATAAATATATATTTAATTGAAGTGTTCAGTTTTTTAAGAACTCATGCCAGATGACACGCATTGCTTAATCATTTTCTTTTCACGCATTTGTGTTGCGAGGGTTTCAATAAACTCCATGTTGCTCTCTACTCTGCTCTTTTTGTGCTCAGCTATCACAGTATTTATATGTATTTAAATAATTATTAACTTTAATTTTAACAAAAAAGCAGCGGGGAATTATACATGTTTTAAAGATAACAAAAAAAATGAGACCCCGTGTGCACAAGATTAATGGCACCTACTGAAACAAACTGGATTAGCTTTTTAGTTTAGAAATTTGTGTTTTACACTATTTTTCAATTTACTGTTAAAGAGTCCTGGAAATCAGGACCTTTTTCTGTTTTGGAATTTAAAAACTATTACGGATTTTATAGACCCAACTTTGTTTCTTTTCATCACATGAGAATTTTTATATTTTGTTAATTTTATACTGGAAAATAGCATAGCAGGACGCACAAACTTTTCATTGATTACGTACAGAATGGAAAGTTATTTTAATATAGTCAAAGTGCATAGTATCATAAAATGTTCTTAAGTGTCATGTCATGGGTATATATGTAGATTATAAAGGGTTTTAAGAAAAATGGAGTTCAAATTCAATTTTTTAAACTTTTTTCCGATTGTTTTCTTAAAATCGTGAAGTTATAAAGAAATTTTCAACAGGTTCGTGATGAGGTTTTTAAAGTTACAACTGTTGTTAATTTTAACTGACTTTATTAAAACGTTTCTGTCCATCGCGGGGTTTTATTATTAAAATAAACATTGAATGCAATAATTTCTACAATGTCGATATTTTAAACTAGTTTTAACATAACATATACGCGCATCTACTTATATAGATGGCTTTTCTTTTAAAATTTTAAAAATTTAAAATAAATTTCTGTTGTTTTATTTAAACTTTTATTTATTAGCTTTAAGTTTAAATTTCGATTTTTGAATGTTAGTATAATTTATTATGCAAATACTTTGGTACTTTTGCAGAAGCATAAAAATATTTTAAGCATTATTTTTAGGTAGAACAAAAAATATGATTTCATAATGGAACAATAAAAATTCGATAAAACATCAATATTTACAAGAAATGTGTATATTATTTCATGGGTAATGTAATAATTCAACAAATAAATAATATTAATAATAAATAATAAAATTTTAATTTATGCATGTCTCCACTTTGTGATATTTTATTTAAAACTGAGAAATAAATAGTCAATAGTTTTTGTATAGTTGCAAATTTTTGGTACATATAATTTTGTTATTAGAAAACTTAATTTTTATTGGCAGGACATGCAAGAATCATTAAATTTTTGTTTATCAAATAGTATAAATATTTTCAATAAAAAAATTTTAAAACAATTTTTACACTGACTTACCACAATAGTAGCGTTTACTTGTTTGTAGTTGGTATATTAAATAGTTAGTTCCGTGTTTCTTTTATCTGCTTTCTATTATAACTCGTTGGTTTATGTTCGCAATAATTTCCTGCATTGACATCCACATTTGTCACTACGTTTGGTATTTTTTTTGTTTTTTTTCTTATATCTTGAATTATTATTTTTCAATGGAAAAACAAACTATTTGCAGCTTAATCAATTTTAATTGGTTGGCTTTTTAGTGCTTCCTTTATTATTGAAGTAGTTTTAAAACTGCTTTTTTGTGGCATTTATTTGTCAATTATAACAAAAGAAATGCTTGATAATTATTAACCACAATTTGGTGTTGTTGGTTTTAGTACAAATTTTCACTTTTTTCTTAACTTAAACACAATTTAATTACTTGACTTTTCACTTTTGTCTTAAAATTTTGTGTTTTCTATTTTTGTCTTTGCATATGTCACGTTGCGAAATGTGTAGAATTCTTTTTTATTTATTTTTTATGCACTGAAACATAAAAAAATATTTATTTTTTTATAATAATGTTGATAATTAATAATTCTAGCGCTATGATAAAAATCAAAGTGACTAAATATAATATAACTTTAATATTTTCAATTGAATTATGGTTGAAAAAATTTTTACAGTTCATAGTTTGCTTGGCACATTGTGTATAGAAAAACAGTAACAGTTAATGATAATATTAAATCATAGTGTGTTTTTGTAATTTTCGAAGAAGCAGTGTTGTAAAATAAAATTAATTGCTCTTTAATATATTTATCGATTTTGTTTAAATTGTTTAAATTCAATAAATTATTACAAAAAAAAAATTAAAAAATTACTAAGAATTTTCAAAATTTTTCCTTTATTTTAGGTATGCTGACGAAAAATTTTTTGTAGGTATTAATAACAATTAATATTAATAACAAATTCATAACAAATTCATCCATCTGTGTATAATAATTAAATTTTGTCTGTAATATCTATGTTAAGTTTTCGTGATTGAAGGACTTATATTAGTTTTTTGTTATTTTTCATTTCGATGTTTGTAGAATTTTGGTCAAAAACCTAAAAAAATAATAATCGAATTATTACTTTTGGAAATCGATAAACAAAATGTATGTAAACATTAAATATATTTTTGCTATCGATAGCACACTTTTCGGTGTTTGGTGATAAATTTTTTGTCTGTTATCGGTTCGTATATTCATTTATATTTATTATTATTTCAATTAGTGGCGTAGCTGGGATTTACCAAAGGGGGGATAAATAAAATTTTAAATTATGTTTAAATATATATATATATTATTTAAGCGTATTTTAATGCTTGTGCGCTCCTGGCGAACAGTCAAAAAGTAGTAAAAATGTATGTATATGTAACAGTAATTATTATTGCATTAAACAATTAAGTCAAACCGCCTTGGTTTTTTAGATAGCTCCTTGAGTACCTCATCGGCATTAATGGGCACATCTATTTTGGGCATATAACTCTACACGCGAAATTTTGATGTAGAGTCAAAATTTTTGTGTGGAAAAAAAGCACTTGCTGTTCTGGTTGACAGATTCATATTTTTATTGCTGCAATTTTATTTCCTATAAAAGGCAAGACTACACATTAATAAACTATATAAATGCAACAATAAATTTGCTAAATATCAAATTCAACACTTAAACATACTTACTGCTTATTTTTTATTGTTGAATGGCAAATGTCCACGCCAATTAAATGTACGGGCATATAATCGACAGCGAAATTTTGACATTTCAACTCTCCACTCATGAATGGAAATTTGGAAACATAGCAATAATTTTAGCTTCTACAGCATACTAGCTGGCGAAAAAATTTCACTGCCTGTTCGTTGTCATAAATCTCAATGTATTTCTTATGGAAATTTTTTTTCGTTCCTACAGCATACTAAGCTTTAAGCAAAAAGTACATTCGGTCAATTGGATGAGTTTAGATAAAATTTGTTAAAAAAAATTATGTATGTGCAGTGCTAGCAAATTACTTTTTTATTCGAACAATTTATGTAAAAATGTAGTTCCATTTTTTCAAAATTTATAATAGCTTAATTTTGAAATTAAGCTATAGGTAAAGGGAGGGGATATATCCCCTTTTATGCCCCCGTAGCTACACCACTGATTTAAATTTATCATGAATTGATCATAAGAAGCTAGGTCAAAGTTCTTTTAAGAGCTAAAATGTCCAATTTGTTTCTTCTTAATAATATTCTTTTATCGTTAATTTCAATCGGAATTTTTATTTTTTATAAAATTCTTTGCGCACAAGTCACGATTAAGCTGTTCATAAAATACAAAATATGTTTCTTTTAACCATATACATATAAGTTTTGATCATGTATTGTGAACTATACTCACAATTTTTGCTATAATTCTGTATAAAATATGTATTAAACACTGATCATGTATTATGATCAATTCTTAATTTCCATAATTTTTATGATCAACGAAATTGAATTTATTATGAACGAACTGCTGTTAAAAGCGTTAACAATTTATAAGCATTGATCATTAATTGGTATCAAGTGCTTGTGACGAGATAAGCAATATACACAATTGAAAGTTTATGTAATCTCGATCCGGCCGCTACGCTTCAAAACTGCACCTGATCTATCTCCAAAACGACTTCCACGCCTATTATGAAATTTGGCAAGGATTTTCTATACACTAAACTATTTCCCAAAAAAAAAATTAAAAAAATTAAAAAGATCCAACTTTGTGATATTCAAGTTTTTTAAATTAAAAATAATTTTTTTTCAAAAAAAATTTTTTAAATCCAAAAACGATTTGAAAAGCTCATTAAATTAGGTATAAATTCGACTCCTTGATGTATTTTATTGTAACTTTTTAAACTGGGTAATGGTATTAAAAGAAGTGCATACCTGCCAGTTAGTCAAATTTCTAAAGACCTCTAGTTCGTTAACCAGACTTTATACTGTAAAAATATTTTGTATCTGGATCGAAGATGTAACATAATCAAATAACACGAAAATCGGCAGCGTCAGCATTTTTTACTTATCCGCTTTACGTGGAATGCCCCATATAAATCTTCTTCAGAATTTCAGGCCTACTTGCAGATACATTTCACAATACATTACGAAATTTCTTTTTGCGGACTTGCCGCTATTTTTTTAAAAACAAATTCAAAAGTGCCAATTTTCACATACGACATTAATTTTTTCAAGCGACGATATATACAAATAAAAAACTTTTTACTTTTTTTAAAAAGATCAAAGAACCAAGGCATGCGCCTTATACAAACAAGGTTTGGTCTTTGACCTGAAAGGAAAGTGATAGATTATTTAGAGGAATTGATTGGAATCATACGTAAATTATTGATTAGGCGAAACAACCGTGAGGGACAATTTGAATTGTTTTTAACCGAGGCTAGTGTTATGCCTTAACCTCGGCAAGCACTTCCAGCCCTTAGTTCCTGTCCTTTAATTCCACATTTTCCACAATTTAGCTGTGGATTTTTATTTTTTCTCATAATTCTTAAATGTAGGAAAGAACAAAGAAAGTGAAAAAAGAACCATGCCCGCGCCTGGATTCGAACCAGGGACCTCTGGGTTGATACCTCCACTAGACTACAAAGGCCGACAAACTTGTAATAAAGTCACAAAAAATTTTAATTTTTTACTAAAAACGTTTATTCAATTCAATTTCAATTGCACTTGGCAACACATCTTACACCAGTTGCCCATAAAATATGAACACTTTGGTAATAAATCTTGCACAAGTTGCTCATATATAATAGGGCAATTCACAATCTTGTGCATTTGAGATTGCAAATTTGTGGAATTGTAAAAATTTTCCACCAATTGTGAATGGAATTTTTCGGATAAAATTCACAGATGACTGATGAAAAGCAAAATTATTTGCATTTGGAAATTTTGCTTAAACAAATTTAATGTCGAAAAAAAAACTTGAAGGTTTTCTTTATTTTCCATATCAGTTATTTTTCAGTTTTTTTTTTCAACTATCAGCTGTCAGTGTGCATTTCAGTATTGCATAAGTATAGTAAATATAAACTAAGGTTTTTAGTGTTGCTTATGTGCAATAGCCTAGTAAGTGCATCACTGTGTATTTTTTGTATTTCACAGACTTAAATAGATCGAAAATTATTTATAATATAATTTGATATTTGTACCAATATTTTTTTGTTATAATAAGAAGCTTAATAGGTTTTAACAATCGATAATGTATCAGAAAGCAATAAAAATTTTATTAATGAATATAATTTTATTGATAAACATTGTTAAAATGTTGATAAAGTTGATTTTGAAACGATAATAAAAGTCTTTTATAATGTCTTCTGGATAAAATATGCTTCAAAATTCATAACGTGGCCTATTTAAATGCATATTTTTATTGAGAATAATTGTTGTGAAAGTTATAGAAAAAGGTTTTGAAATATCGATTACTTTGCCATTTTCAAATTATGAAAATGTTCCGCTAATATTTTTTGGATGTACCATATTTTTTTAATAATAGGAACCTATGAAGGTTTTTAAATGTATAACAAAAAAAATACATGTAAATGTAATTTTTTATTATATTTTTATCGAAAAATGTATTTAAAATGTCGGCAAGTTGATTTCTAAAACGATAAAAAATGTTAATTATTATTTCTTTATAATTTGTTGGAGTAAAACGTTGCAAAGATATCGTTGGATTTTGAAAACTATAATAAAAGCAATAAATAATTTTTAAATTTGTCATCGATTAAATATCGATACAATATCGATAACATTAAATTTTAAATTTATGTACATGGAACTGATATAACATGGTTCTTATAATCAATTGCGATAATAATTTTTGTAAAAAGTATTGCAAGAGATTTTGAAATACCGATAGCTTGACGCTTTGAAAACTTTTTCAAGTTCGATAATAATTTTGTATTTGTACCACACACTATACATTTTATAATAAGTTGCTACAGAGATGGAAATGGAATCAATTATTTTCAAAGGCCTTTGTCGGACTTTGTAGTCTAGTGGAGGGTGCGTTAGACTATCAACCCAGAGGTCCCTGGTTCGAATCCGGTCTCGGGCATGGTTCTTTTCACTTTCTTTGTTCTTTCCTACATTTAAGTATTATGGAAAACTAAAAATCCACAAATAAATTGTTTAAAATGTGGAATTAAAGGACAGGAACACAAATAAGGCCTGGAAATGTTTGCCGAGGTTAAGGCATAACACTAGCCTCGGTTAAAAGCAATTCAAATTGTCTTTCACGTTTGTTTCGCCTAATCAATAATACACGTATGGTTCCAATCAATTCTTCTAAAAATCTATCACTTTCCTTTCAGGTCAAAGACCAAACCTCTTTTGTATAAGGCGCATGCCTTGGTTCTTTGATATTTAAAAAAAAATCTATAACATTAAAATTTGAAACAATAATAAATTGTGTCAATATTGTTTTTTATTTCTTATAGAGGAACGTTGTACAGATATCGATTAAGTTGATGCTGAATCAATAATAAACACCATAATAACATGGTTTATCAGACGATAATTAAATTCGATAAAAATTTTAATCGAAAAGATTAGAAAAAATCGATAGTTTATATTTTTCATATATGTATGTCAAAATTCGCTAATAATTTCTTTATTTGCACTATGTACGAACTATTTTACTTATTATTAGAAGCAACAATTGACAACTAATCAAAAACATTTAACATATTTTTATTATTATGTTTCTATCAAATTGTTTTTAAAACTATAATAAGAGAAGTTAAAATATTACAAAAAAATTTATCGTAAAAATATGCTAAAATATACATGAAATGGATTTTTCAAACAAAAAATAATTGACCAAAATAATTATCGAATAAATTTTGATATTTCGATAACTTTTCATTGTCAAAATTCGATAAGCAATTCATAATCATCACAACCAAAATAATTATCGAATAAATTTTGATATATCGATAACTTGGCATTGTGAAAATTGGATAATAAATTCATAATCATCACCACTAAAAAATAATTGACAAAAATAATTATCGAATAAATTTTGATATATCGATAACTTGGCATTGTGAAAATTCGATAATCAATTCATAATCATCACAACCAAAAAATAATAGACAAAAATAATTATCGAATAAATTTTAATATATCGATAACTTTGCATTGTGAAAATTCGATAATCAATTCATAATCATCACAACCAAAAAATTAATTGACAAAAATAATTATCAAATAAATTTTGATATATCGATAACTTGGCATTGTGAAAATTAGATAATCAATTCATAATCATCACAACCAAAAAATAATTATCGAATAAATTTTAATATATCGATAACTTTGCATTGTGAAAATTCGATAATCAGTTCATAATCATCACAACCAAAAAATTATTGACAAAAATAATTATCGAATAAATTTTAATATATCGATAACTTTGCATTGTGATAATTCGATAATCAATTCATAATCATCACAACCAAATAATTAATTGACAAAAATAATTATCGAATAAATTTTGATATATCGATAACTTGGCATTGTGAAAATTAGATAAGCAATTCGTTATCATCACAACCAAAAAATAATTGACAAAAATAATTATCGATTAAATTTTGATATATCGATAACTTGGCATTTTGAAAATTCGATAATCAATTCATAATCATCACAACCAAAAAATAATTGACAAAAATAATTATCGAATAAATTTTAATATATCGATTACTTTGCATTGTGAAAATTCGATAATCAATTCATAATCATCACAACCAAAAAATTAATTGACAAAAATAATTATGGAATAAATTTTGATGTATCGATAACTTGGCATTGTGAAAATTCGATACACTAATTATTATTTTTCCAATTTGTTATTGGAAAAGTTGTGAGATATCGATAACTTTGCTTATTGAAAATTATATTAATAAATTATACTCATATTCAAACAAATTTTTACCGAAAAAGTGCTCACACAGCGATAATATGGATTTTTCAAAAGATAACTAAAGTTAATTTTTCATTGTTGTAAGAAAATTTTGATATACCGATAACGTGGAAAAAGGAAATATCTTAAAATTCGATAATAATTTTATATTTGTAACACAAAATATTCGATTTAAAATATGTAGCTAAAAAACTTTTTCATAACCGATAACGAATCAAAAATCGAATGCTTATGGTTTTTGCAAATGCTTATGGTTTTTAAGCACGTTTAGTACAAATCTATAGAATTAAACGCTTTTTTACAGGAGCCACTTTAACTTTCAATCGATACTTAGTCGGGTATCTCCATCAATTTTGACTTAATACGATTTTTTCACTAAATATGTCACCATTCTTTTTTTTAGCTAATCAACAAATCATATTTTTATTAAAAGTATTCACACATTCTTTAACATATTATCAATTTTTTTTATCACGCTCGTTTCTCACCCGAATGCTCACTAATCATCGATCTCAGCTAATTAATGCGCTTATTTCAAATAAGTTGAATGTGAAAACTTGTGCGCTCGCAGTGACTTTCTCGTAAAGTTTGCACAAGTGCCAGCAGCAGCAAAATAACAGCAATCGATGATAATTATGTTGATATCGGGGACGCGTGCGGAGCAACTATTAATGTCATGTAATTGTGTAGCGAAAATAGCGCAACAACAATGGTAAAAAAATAGCGCAGGACAATTTGCAAGCATGTAGTTCCGGGTTGAAACCACAAACAAAAAAAACACACACACACACGCAAGCAAATAGTGCAAATACTGAGCATATCTTAGAAAAAAAAAGGAAATTATCGATCGTTTCAGCAGCAGCAGCAACATAGAGCTATAAAAACATAGTCTAAAAATATGCGAAATACTAACTTTGTGCTATTGTTTTGTGAAGCAAACAAATGCAAAAGCTTGTGAAAGTTGTTGTTAGGATTATTTTTGGTTAAAACAACGGCAGTACAAAATAAAAAAATGTCATCGCACAATGAACTTGAGCAAGAGATGCAATCGAAGTCAAGCGTTGCCTGATCGAAATAGAGAACGATCGATCGATTAAATCAGCGCGATCGTTTCGATCTCTACGAATACTCACTCCAACTCAAGCGCTATGCTTCTTATGCGCTGCCACAATTTTATGTTTACAGTTAGTAGCAGCAGCACCCATCTGCAACGCGTATCTCACAGATACGATACTACAGCAGCAGATCGTTGGAATGCACTTGTGCGCCGGTCGATGCGCTGATAAACAACAATTTTTGACTGTTTTTTCTTTGGTTTTTTCGGTCTTTGTTTTTGTGTCTTACTTTTTTTGAAGTGAACGGAAGAGATGTTGTTGTGCAAAGCAAAGCAAAGCATCAGCTTTTAACCAGCATAAAGGAAGTTGCTACAACAGCTTATTAAAAAAAAAAAAAACAAAAATTAAAAGTATCCGCAAGCTATTAAGTGTATCCGCAAGTTACTAAAGTATGCGCATAATAAGAAGGAGTGCAGTTTAATAAGAAATAGTTTAAAATACTTAAGAAGATTGGTTGGCTGAAAAAGCGTTTAACAGAAAAACTATAAAAATAAATAGAAAAACTAATTTTTGAGGGAGAAATTTGGACAAGAAATAAAACTTTAACAAATATTTTTACGAGAGTTCATTTTTAAACTAATCATCTCATTTTAACAACATTTTTTTTAAATATTAAATTTAAAAAAAATAATCTTTGTATATAAAATTTTTCTGTTCATGGCTTAAACTCAGAAATGAATTGAGAAATTGTTATGATTCTTTTACTACACCATTACTTTCTATGCAAACAAAATTATAAAAAAACAAAAAAAATTCTAAAATTTTTATGATAGTTAGGCTTGATTTTTCGATCGTATAAAAGGTTTTTAAATTTTTTTGATAGAAACTTTAAATAAACTTGATTTTTGATCAGCTTGATTTTTCGATCGTATAAAAGGTTTTTAAATTTTTTTGATAGAAACTCTAAATCAACTCTACATTTATGCATACCATATGAAAGAACATTAAAAAAGCCATTTTTCGTTTTGAACAGTTTTTCAACAACAAATATTTTTACCAAATTTTTTTGCGATATAAAGAAATTCGTAAAGGTTTTTTTTTTAAAAAATTGTGAAAAATAGAAGGGATATGAAAATTAAAAAGATAGCAACACGATTGAACGAGCAATTAATTAAAATATCAAACAAAAAGAATTAATGCAATCCTTTGTAACATGACCGAGTTATTTACTTTCAAAGCCGGTACTTTCATTTTTTATTTCTATTTTTTTTTGCTTTCACCAAAAAATAAAATTAGTACTAAAAACTTTTTAGTGCGAAAATTTTTGTGGTGTCAATTTCTTGAAAATTTTAAGCAACTTGCATGTTACTAACCACAAAGGTATGTATTACCAAATTGCAATAATATAACTTTGAAAATTATTGCATGGCAGATTATTTACCTTAATCATTTAAGGTGTTTGACAAAAAAAAAGTCTCGATTAACACCGGGCATATCAGATAGCTAATTATAAATATATTCGTAGCATTAAAGTTGTAATTCAAAAGTAATTAAATAAACAATATTTTTTCTGTTGAAACCATGGGGCGAAAAAGTTCGTTCCCATTAGCTTAAAATTTTTTATGCTCCCTCTTGCAAGCACGAGTTCCTTTTAAATTTGTGCAGCCCCAGAATAAAATTTCAAACAATTTTGAAACACAATACTTCCTGCTTAGCTCTCTGACGCTTTTTGTTTGTACTAAAAAAATTAAAGATTTTTTAAAAATGTGTTTTAATGCAATTTTGTATGTAATTGTGTTTATTAAACTAAAGTTCTTAATTTTGTATTAAAACTTAATTTTCCATTCTCAGAAATCAGTGAACATTATGTTGACTTTATATGATTTAAATACAAATTCTAAATGTTTGTTAGTTTAAAACATACTTTATTTTAAATACAAATTCTAGTTGTGTGATAGTTTAAAATCGTTTATTGAGCTTAAGGTCAAAGTTAGAACAATTAATTGTTCTAACGAATCTTTCCAAAGAAACAACAACAACAACAAAGTTTTTCAATATGAAAAGGAAAAAGTCACTAGCTGATCTTATTGCAATTTCTGCCCGGCTTAAGGCGTCATCAGAAATCTTTGTGATACCCGTGCAAGCGCGCACTAACGCTCTGCACCACCGGGGCGATTTTTAGAAATAAAATATTTGGAGAATTTAAAATTTTCGTTTCAGAAATAAATTTGTGTAATAATTTTAAATTGAATTTATAAATATATGATTGTAATAATTTTGAATTAAATTTATAAATATATTATTGTAATAATATCAATTTAAGAATATTAAATAAAAATAAAATTTTGTTTATTATGTTTATACACATTTTTTTAACAAAGTAAATATGTTTTCTTTAAATTCAATTACCGACCGAATTAAGTTTTTAATTTAAGATTTAAGTTAAGTTTTTGGAAATTAATTATTATAAAAATATTTAATTAATAAAAATTATATTGTTTTTTAATATTTATACTGTGTTCAAAATAAATTTTTGTATGATATTATATAAGTTTAAATCAAATATAACTATATTTCTATAAGAATATTAATTTTAGTATTTTTATATAATTTATTTAAATTAAATGTATTCAGCAGAATTAGTGTATGGTTTAAAATTGAATTACCAATTTTTTGGCACTCAGTTAAAATTTTTGTAAAATTGTTTTAAAAATATTTAATTAATTTCATTTTTAAAAATATTTCAAATAAATTAGGTTTAAATAAATAAATTAGGTTTTGGAAATACAGTTTCGTCAGAATTAATTCCAAATTAATTTTTTATTTATTATTGTAAGAATATAAATTTAAGAACTTTAAGTTTTGCAAATAAATCATTTTCGAGCAAAATTAATAAAAACAAAATTTTAATTTTTATTCTCATTTCAATAACATTCTTTGGGACTAAGTCAAGGTTTTTGAAAAACTTTTTGTAAAAATATTAAATGAATTGTGATGAAATTTTATTTTAAATATAATGCATATTTATATTAACCCTTTCAGACCTGACGCTAAGCTGCTGTGAACTGTTTTTATAATTTTAATGGTATTTATATGATATGAAAATTTACTCAATGTCTAAATTTTGATATTTTCATATCCTTCAAGGATTTTTAAGAAACGAATGTTTGTACTGAAAATATTTTTTTTGCATCAAATGTTGTCAAATCATTTGAGATTTTAAAATATATTATTTTTTAGTTAAAATGTGTCAGCTTCACTAAAATTGCGCTATTAGTATTTTAGTATATAAAAAAAAACAACTAACTTCTACTCAACTCTAACAACTAACTCCTTTTAAAAAAAAATTAAATGTGACGCAAGAATTTCGTGAAAATTTAAGAAACGACAAAATTAACAACTAAACTATATGAAAGGCAAACATAAACAATTACCTGCGCAATCGATACATGTAAAATTGATAAACATTCGTGAAATAGCAGTAAAGATATTTAGACTAAAAGTTACCCGCACAATTGATGCATCACGGTCTGAAAGGGTTAAGGCAGGCGGCGCACAGTGCGCTTTTTTCGATTTTTGGATGACATTTGCATTGTCTCAGAAACTATAAAAGCTAAGGCCATGAAATTTTGTACAAATGAGTTTAGCCTAAATTAAGTAGCAGCACAAAAATTTTAGGTCAACCGCATAACCTTCCTTCCATACAAACCATATTTTTTTAATAAAAAAAACGAGCATAAAATTGCTTATTTATATTTTTATAGAGAGAATTTAGTTTATTTAACTTTACTTAAACGTCATGCTAAAAATATTTCAAATCGAATAACTTTAAGATATATCTCCTAAAAAACAATAATACCAAATTAACGAAATTAAAAAAAAAATTTAAAAAATGGTTGCTAATACAGAATAAGGTTACAACTTGTTTTAAATTATGAATTCTATTTTATTTTACTCTGACGAATTTTCTAAAAAAAAAACCATACAATACATCAAGTTTTTAATACCACATTCATAATAGAAAAGAGTGGCATGAAAGAGCAAGGTTTTGAAAGAGCCACTACAAATTACACCCCAGCAGCGGATTTGCCAGTGGCAACCATAGAACTAATACAGAATAAATTACCAGGTAAGGAAGCATTACTTTTTTCAAAAAGTAATGCGTCTGCATATAGCAGAAGTAATTAACTCATACCTCATTACCTGTAATGTAGCATACAAGGAAAAGTAATGCAGTGATTTTTATAACTTAATACAAGTAGTATGTTACTCCATAACTTCTAGGTAATGCTGAAGGAAGGCGATCACTTACCTCCTGTCTCATTCAATGTTAAATGTAAGGCCTTTTATGCATAGTAAGGTAATATAGTCGGAAGTAGTGGTCATTACAAGGTAATTGATGCTTCATATATTCGGAATATATTCCATCCGCTACTGGGACGGTAGTTTTCGAACGAATAATACATTAACTGTAATTTTTAAATAGATGCACTAGCCAGATGTCACCCACAAACATTTGACAGTTCAGCGATAATATACAGCTTTTGTGCATCGAATTTAGAATTTCGTGGTCATAAAGTAAGTTTTTGAGTGCATTTTATATATTTTTTTACGTCAATACCTATAAAATTAACAATCATATCATGAAACTGTAATGTTATGCATAATATAGACCTAACATTAGCATATTTATTTTTCCGGAAAACTTTTAATTTCGTAATAATTTTTGAGGTTATGCTTCTTGGGACAATATGTTTTGAAAGAGCCTGGTTGCGGTGTTATGAAAGAGCCGGTCATGAAAGAGTTATTTTTGCATTGTAAGTCCATACCTTGATTTATGAATTACATTAATAATTGAATTATTTTATTTTGATATAACAATACAATAGGCTTTTTTTTTTTCTTAAAGCAACAATGGCATCTGAAATAGCTAAAAAAAAAATTTTTTTTGCATAAAATGTTTTTAATTTTTTTTTTGTGGATTTTTTTTTTCGAAGAGATGAAATAATTCATTATTTTATCCAAAAATGTTTTTTAGCTTTTAAACCATGTATTTTTGTTATTAGTACTGAATTGTTTTTTATATAATATATTAAAAAAAAATGTTTATAATAATACTTATAATAAAAATAAATCAATGTTTATAATATATCTTTGTTGAACACATTTGATGTCTTGTTATAAGAACGTGGCTCTTTCATAACTTTGGTTGGCTCTTTCAATATCTATGTGTTATGAAAGAGCCGAATTTAATATTTCTTATAAATAAATAGAAGTCCAAGAATATTGTTGATTTTTGAAAAAGTTTCATGATACTGCGTGCATAATGGAATAAACACGTTCTTTTGATATAAGTCTCATTATTTTTCTATATCCTTTTATCATTTTTTACCTCTTTTAAAAACTGGCCATTTCATGCCACTCTTTCTCTACATGTTTTGTAATCGAAGACGAACGAAAAATGAAAAAAAAACCAAATGTCATCCTAAAATGAAAAAAGCGCACAGTGGGCCCAAGTGGACGTTTGCGTCTCATAAATGATTTTTTCAAAATTACTCTTGCAGCCGTATCATTATGAAAATAATCTAAGAAAAGGTCAAATTTTGTACTACAATGAAAAAAATTTTACACGATTCAGTTATATGGCTTGCTTAAGTGTTCTCAAGGCACAGTCCTATATAAGCAGCGAAATGGAGAACGTTTTTAATCGAATTTTTTTCAACGCTTTTAAAATTGATCATACAAGTAATATATACCTTTCATACAAGTTTTATTTAATAAATTTAATATTTTTTATCAACCTGTTTTTTCAATTTTTTTTCATCTTTGATGAAGGTTTAAAGAGTTGCGCTGTCTTGCACTGTTTGCTTTCATAGTGCATTTGGTTCCTTAGGGTATTGGTAACTAGACAAAAAAAAATGAGTTGCTCCAATTTTGCCCTTTTTGAGAAATTTAAATTTTCATTACATAGCAAAAAAATATCCCATAAACGTTATATTTTTTTTTTCTTATATTAAACTCTGTTTATGCAGTCGATAGTTCCGTTAAAATCTGCAGGTTTCTCAAATACATGTTTGTCCAAAAGAAACCAGTGGCTTAGGAATGCAAAAGGGGACCTTACTGCCCTTTCTAATTCATCACATATTATAAACTTGTGTTTTTGAGGTTTTTATGGTAACTTTGCACAATTCAACTATTTCTTTAATTTTTTATGGATCCTTTACCTTTGTCCTGCATCGTATTATTCTATAACATATGTTTTCTGGTTTATATCAGAATTCTTCAACAAATACGATTTTTGTATCAATGTGTTGTTTTCCATGATCATGGGATATTGAAAAAAAAATTAGTTTGGATGATTTATTGAATATCATAGAAAATGTATTTTAAATTTGGCTTCATTATTGCAAAAGACAAAAAAATTGCACAATTTTTAAACGCAAAATCGTATTTTTTGAACTTGAAAAAAAAATAGTACTGAAAACTAAATTGGATTTTGGAAAAAGTAGTTCAAGTGATTTACTGAATACCAAAGAAAATACATTCCAAATTGGACTTAAATATTTCAAGAAACAAAAAGCTGCAGATTTTTTAATGCCAAAATCGTATTTTTTGAACTTGAAAAAAATTAGTATTAAAAACTAAATTGGATTTTGGAAAAAAGTAGTTCAAGTGATTTATTGAATACCAAAGAAAATATATTCCAAATTGGGCTTAAATATTTCAAAAAACAAAAAAGCTAAAGATTTTTTAAAGCCAAAATCGAATTTTTTTAAATTTAAAACAAAATTTTGGTACTAAAAACTAAAATGGATTTTGAAAAAAGTAGTTTAGATGATTTATTGAATATCATAGAAAATATATTTTCAATTTAGCTTAATTATTGCAAGAGACGAAAGATAGAGAATTTTGAAACGCGCAAGTCAAGCCGTAGTTGTATATTTCTTAACTTTAAATAAAATTTTAGTACAAAAAACAAAATGGATTTAAAAAAAAAAAAGTTCAAACGATTTATTGAATATCGTAGATAATATATTCTAAGTTTGGCTTAATTATACCAAGATACAAAAAGTTACAGGTTTTTGAGACGCAAAGGTGCCTTTGGGACCACTGTGCGGCGTTCTAGCGCTCGAAAATTTAAGGTATTTTTAGAATTTTGTTTTAAAGATCAAAATAATGAACAACATAAGAAAAAGCTATTTCTTAAACAAAAGCGAAAATACAGTCAGTCTCCCTAAAAAAATGTAACAGTATATTTTTCAAAAGACTAGGCTTCATCAAAAAAAAATATCAAAAAAATCGATTTCATAAAAATTCTAGACCAACGGGCCTGCCTTAAGTTTTAAAAATGAACTCTTGTAAGTATATTAAATTAAGTAATTTTAAATAAAAACTATATATCTATTTAAGAAAACAACATTTTAAGAATATCAAGTGGTAAAAATACATTTTTGTAAGAACAGTAGTCATCTAAATTTACTTTTTTGAGAAACATGAATTTATTTTTTATTTATAAAAGTTTTAGGAAATAAATTTTTGTTAGAATATTAAATTAGAAAAAAAATTAAGTTATTTTAAAGAAGTTTTTATATGAAAGTTTATGAAAAAAGTGGTTGCAAGAATATTAATTTTATTTCATTTAAAGTCAATTTAGGAATTATAAGTTTTGAAAATAAATTATTTTAATATTTTTAAGCAGAATCTTAAACAGAATTAGTATCAGAGCGGAAATTTCCCATATTTTGGGACTTTTCTTGGTTGTTTCTTTTGGTTGTTGGAAATTTTAAGTAATACACTATTGCAAATTAACTTATTTTAAATCAAAATATATATATATAGTAGGAAAATGTCAGTTTAAGAATATTAAGTTGCACAAAAAATTATTGTAAGAATATTAAAGTAATTTAAAATTAATTTTTTTGTGCACACTTCTGACAAGTTTCTTAATTTAATTTTCCATTCTTTGGAACTCGGTAAAAGTTTTTGAAAATAAATTATTGTACGAATATTAAATAAAATTCAATTAAAATTAATTTTATTTAAATTTTAATTTAATTTTAAATTTAATACTTATATAATTATTGTTGTTATAATATTGAATAATTTATGTAAAAAAGAATATAAATTTTTTTCAAAAATATATATGCTAAGTACTCCAAATATTTTAAAAATGCAATATTGAAAGAAGATTTAATTAATTGAAATTCACTTTTTGGGCAAACTATTACTATATATTTTTAAAAAATTTTATTTCCCTGTTTTTGTGGCAAAGTCAAAGCCTAAGGAAATAAATTTTTGTATCAGTATGAAATTATTTTAAGTTAATACTTTTTAAATTTAAAAAATCTTAATAAATATTTTTTTAAAAATGTTCACGAATAACGTTATTCTGGTTATTGACGACTGTAAATACATTGACAAGCTTATCTTTTATGTGCTATTTTTCTGGTCCATGGAGTTGGAAACTTTCAAAATGTTTCGCAAAAGTATTTATTATGAATATTTTTATAGTGCTGACAGTTTTGTCAAGTTATGAGCTTTCGATTAAATTTTAAAATCAGAAATATTTACAGTTGTCAATAAATTGAAATTGAAAATTTATTTAAGTAATTTATAAGTCGCAAAGAAATAAATAATCTTCTTTAAAATGGCTCCAAAATTAAAAAAATAATTAAGGACTCGAAAAAGCAACTCTCACAACTAGAGCTCAACTTCTCACTCAAAACATTTTTTTTAAAAAAAAAAAAAAAAAGATCATAGAATTAAGGCGCATGCAATAAAACTCTTGAGAAACTAATATAATGAATGGCGAAGATTTCTGATAGTTTGTTCTTATTTTCTGTCACACAAAAAACCAAAGATAAAACAGAAAAACTACAATGAGCTTAAGTGACTTTAGATTTACACCTTTCGATCAAATTATTTAAAACCTACAGATAAGATGTGAAAATGCTAGCCGGAAAATTCTTGATCCAAAATTTATATATCGTATTTTTTTATTTTATCGCTTTTTTCGAAATGATATGCCCGTAAGTACAGTTACAGCCTTGCAAAGAATTTAATCTTGAGGGCTAAGCTTTTATAAAAATTATAAAAAAAACATGTTAAAATAATTCAACTCGTCATAAAAGTAAGAAGCTCCGTCAAAGTCCTTTCAAGGGCTAAAATCATCATTATATATATTTTTTTTTTATAACAACACGAAATATAATTTGTTGTATTTTCATGAATATTCTACCTAAATATTTCGATAAATAAAAATAATAAACAATTAAATGATAGTAAAAATTATTTCAAAAATTCCTATTATTTTATTGCCAGTTTCGAAATATTCAGAGTATATATGAATAACTATAAAAAAATGTCTACAAAAAATCTCCCATAAAAAGCTTAACTTGTCAAAATATCTTAGGTTATGTCACCAAACCAATCTGTTTGTCGAGTAAATTCTTTTTAAAGTGTTTTTTAATCAAAAATATCCACGTTTTATGCTATCCAGTTTTTTTAAATAAGCTCTGAAAATGTTGTTCACTTAAAACAGTGCTCTGCATCTCGCGGCAGCGGGGGTAAAGAGCTTTTCTGCTGCCACACATTATGTATAGCTGTAGCGAAAGCTCTCTGCTGGCAGGTAACAGAATGCCGACCACTGACTTAAAATCACATGGTGGAGATTTTTTTCACACAGTTTTTGTTCTCACGGACACTGTTTATTCACCGGTATTTTTTTAATTAGCTTCTTTAATAAGCTATAAGTTTGTCGCCTTTGTTTTTTTTTTTTTTTTTTTGCTCAAATTTACTGAGCTAGAGTAAGTTTAACTTTTTATCGCGCAAAATTTTTGAAATATGTTTCACTTTACACTTGGTCAAACCAAGACACACACTCACACACTTATGCCAGTTGTTGTTTTTGTTGTTTATTCTTTTCTTACATGCAGCAGTTCACAACATTAAAGAATCACTTCCTTGTATCTTGAGAACTGGTTTTTTTGCTGAGCTTTTTTTTAAGATATATTTTATGATTATTATATTTTAATGAACTAATTACTGCTTTATATTCTTTGAGTTGTGTTTCGCAAAAGTTGCGCATGCGCAAACCTCAAATATGGAATTAGTAAACAGCAGCGGTAAACAAAATTAAGTTTGTACGAATTTTTTCAAAGGTGAGCAAGAAAAGTGAGACACTTAACAAAATTCGAACTAAAATAAACACGAACTTAACGCGCAACGATCTAAACTCTAACTGCGCACTGAGTCAGTCAGCGTGTCAGCGGCAACTTGGCTCAAATGCATGCTGGCATGGCTGGTTGGCTGGATGGCTAACAATAACGACAACCACAACAACAACGTATCAGAGTAAAACACAGCAAAAAGAGTTAACTTAAAAGAGTTAAAAAAAAAACAAACAGCAACTAAGAAACTAAAAAGATGGAAAAGATGAAGAAGAAGGGATAAAAGCAAAAGAGGTGGAAGGCTTAGAAAAGCCCATAAGACTTCATTCATAGTAGAATTAGGCAAGGTAGTGTTATGGAGGAGAGCCAATGACTGAAACTGTCAAAAGGAAGTTGACAGCTCAAGCAAAATTTGCAACCGATGAGAATGCAAAAGAAAGCAAAAATGGGCAAGAACAGCAAAATGGTTGAATTTGACAGTTATGGTCACTAAGAAAGCGAGCACATTCAGACCTAACATTACCTTGTCGAGTTTTACCATGACTTCATTCATACTCGTTTTGAGCTAGCTAGCTCTACTCTGTTTAATCGCTCTCTACGTTTTAGCTCTTTTTCACTTTTTTTTTAATTATTTATTACGTTGCTAGGTTTTTTTTTTGTGGCTCAATTTCGAAAATATTTTGTATTGTAAACAATCTTCGGATCAGGTTGTTTTATTTTTCAAACTTGTTTGTTTACGAGTAAGAGCGTAGCTTAAAAGTGCCGAGAGGGTTAGAGAGAGTGATAGAGAAGTTATTGAATATTAGAGAGCGTCTTATTAAGTTTGCTGACCAAACTGCATGGGAGAAAATGCATAACGCAGTTTTCTTAGATGCACTTAGAAAAATATTTGTAGTACTGTTGAACTCTTTAATTTTTAAACCTATTTCTTGAAAAATGCTAAAGACGATTTTGAAAATAAGTTCTCTTACTTGCGTGTTTTAAGAAGTGATTCAATGGAAATAAAAAAAAATGTAGAATTTTTTAAAGCTAATAAGATTCCTATTATGTTACCGGCTCTTTCGGCCAGTTCCGAAATATTCAGAGAAGAGACAATAAAAAATTTTCCATTAAAAGATTAACTTGTTAAAATATCTTAAGTTATGTCACCTAATAATAATATATATAATTTTTTATACTTAAAAAAAATATCTTTAGAATAATATTTAAGCTGTATGTGTTGAAAGAATACTAATGATGGCATTTTTTAATTACTACTTTGAACTTTATAATTAAAAACAAAAAAGTATAAACGTTACATGAAAAGTTAATTATGGCATTTTTGTAATTAAAAAAATAAATATTATATAAAACATTTGTATATGAGTTTTTAGAATTATATTTAAGTTTTAGGTGTTTCTTTCAGCTTTATAATTAAAGAAAAATTATTTTTTAGAATTATATGTGTGCTTAATATTTCCAAAATAAAACAAAAAATATATAATTTCTTAGAATTATATTTGAGCTTTACATATAAAAAATTATGCCATTTTTAATAATTTAAAAAATATTATACAAATTTTTAAGAATTATGTTTGACCCTTATGTGTTACATACAATTTAATGGTGGATTTTTTAATGTCTTCTTTGTGCTTTATAATTTAATAAAAAAACATATATAATTGTTTAGAATTATATTTCAGCTTTATGTCTTATATGAAAAATTAATAATGGTAATTTTTAATTACTACTTTGTGTTTTATTATACCATTTTATTATACCATTTTATATTGAAGAAGAATATCAGTTCCACTGACCATCTCCGATTTGGCACAAATTTTTGCTAGGATTGGTTTATTGATAAAAAACCAAATCCGATGTCAGTGCAACTGATATTACACTTCAATGTGAAATGGGAGCTCTATTTTTTATAATTATATTTGAGCTTTATATACTATAAAAATAATTATTGCATTTTTTATGATTTAAAAAAAAGTTAAAATTTTTTAATTATGGCATTTTTTAATTACTTATTTGTGCTTTATAATTTAATAAAATAACAGTTATAATATTAAGAATTATATTTGAGCTTTATGTGTGTTGCTTGAAAAATTAATAATGTTATGTTTTAATTACCACTTTGTGCTTTATTATATTAAAAACTACATTTTTTTTAAATTATATATGATCTTTATGATTATTTTTTTATACTACTACTACCAGGAGTAAAAATTAAAAATAACATTTTGCTCTTTGAATTGACTAAAAAATTTTTAGAAAAGTTTTTGGTTTTAAAAAGTGTTTTGGTTACAAATTTTCTTGCTTTCAGAAATAAATTTTATTCAAAATCAAATACTATTCAAATTCATGTGACCAATATGCATTTTTAAAAACTTTTTTGCTCCATAAAAGAAAATAATTTGTATCGGGTAATATTTGAACTTTTTGATTTGATTTCAACTCCTGGGTACTAGGTCGCACTGGGCCTAGAATTTTTTTCTCAAATTCTGCTATAATTTTTGCCTGACGTTTGCTTTTGTAACGAAAAAAAACTTGGTGTTTTAGTAATCTTCGGTTAAAGTAGCAATCAAATACAGGGACCGAAAATAACAGTTATTTTCAAATTTTTTCTATTCGAATATAGCAATATGATCCTTGTTAGCTAGGGAATAATAATCTTTAATGATTTTAATTTTTCTGATTTTTTTTAAAAAAGTCAAAAATAATCGTTATTTTTCGACCAATTTTATTTCGATCAAAAATAAAAGTTAAAATTTTAATTTTATCTTTTTCATAAAACATAAAAGTCAAAATTTGACTTTTATTTTTTGACCAAAAATAGTAGTTAATATTTTCCTTTTATTTTTTCGATCAAAAATATAAGTTAAAATTTTAATTAAAGTTTTTTCTAAATGACCTCTATATTTATTATGTTGACTTTTTATATGATTTAAATACAAATTCTAAATGTTTGATAGTTTTAAATCATACTTGATTTTAAATACAAATTCTAGTTGTTTGACAGTTTAAAATCGTTTATCGAGCTTAAGGTCAAGGTTAGAACAATTAATTGTTCTAACGAATTTTTCCAAAGAAACAACAACAACAACAACAAAGTTTTTCAATATGAAAGGAAAAAAAAAACCACTAGCAATTGATTTTATTGTACAATTTCTGCGGTGCTAAACGCGTCATCAGAAATCTTTGTGATTGCCCGTGCAAGCGCGTTGACGCACTGCACCATCGGGGCGATGAGATTTTGAAGCTTCAATTTCTCATTTTTTTCCTCAATTTCATAATGTCACATTCGTTGTTGTATTTCTGTTTTACTTTAGTTTCTATGCTTATGTTATTATATGTAGTCCAACAGCCTGCTGGAAGTCTGCACTAACAAAGCATGTTTACTGAAGTTGTTTTTAGAATTTTTGCTGATTTTGTTTTCAGCTGTTTCCGTTTGGTCGAGCTCTACCATTTGATTAAAGTTTGCTGAAAACAAAATCAGCAAAAATTCTAAAAACAACTTCAGTAAACATGCTTTGTTAGTGCAGACTTCCAGCAGGCTGTTGGACTACATATAATAACATAAGCATAGAAACTAAAGTAAAACAGAAATACAACAACAAATGTGACATTATGAAATTGAGGAAAAAAATGAGAAATTGAAGCTTCAAAATCTCATCGCCCCGATGGTGCAGTGCGTCAACGCGCTTGCACGGGCAATCACAAAGATTTCTGATGACGCGTTTAGCACCGCAGAAATTGTACAATAAAATCAATTGCTAGTGGTTTTTTTTTCCTTTCATATTGAAAAACTTTGTTGTTGTTGTTGTTTCTTTGGAAAAATTCGTTAGAACAATTAATTGTTCTAACTTTGACCTTAAGCTCGATAAACGATTTTAAACTGTCAAACAACTAGAATTTGTATTTAAAATCAAGTATGATTTAAAACTATCAAACATTTAGAATTTGTATTTAAATCATATAAAATTTTAATTTTATTTTTTGGGTCAAAAATAAAAGTTAAAATTTGACTTTAATTTTTTTGATCATATATAAAAGTTAAAATTTGACTTTTATTTTTTCGATCAAAAGTAAAAGTCATATTTTAATTCTTATATCATCTGCTTGTAGCCTCTGTCTCAGTCGCTTGCAAAATGAATGAAAACACAATTTGCAATGATAAGCAAATAAGCGATGTCATTTAAATAACGATGTGCGACGATAGTAATGTTTTTTTCTCTTTGGAAAAATGTTACGATAGGTGTAAAAGGATAATAATTATTAAATTATATGATAAATTCATAAATAATTAATAAATAATTCATAATTAATTATATAATAATAAAATTAAATTTTTATTTGCAAAGATCAAAAATAAAAATCATTTAAATAGAACAGCCATTAAGCAGCATATTGCTTTTTTTATATCGAAAAAATAAAATTAAAATTTTAATTTTTATTATTGATCGAAAAAAATAAAATTGAAATTTTTACTGATATTTTCGATCGAAACAATAAAAGTCAAATTTTAACTTATATTTTTGATCAAAATATATTAATTAAAATTTTAACTTTTATTTTTGGTCAAGAAAATTAAATTGAAATTTTAACTGATATTTTCGATCGCAAAAATAAAAGTCAAATTTTAGCTTATATTTTTGATCAAAATATATTAATTAAAATTTTAACTTTTATTTTTGATCAAAAAAATAAAATAAATTTTTAACTTTTATTTTTGATCGAAAAAATAACAGTCAAGTTTTAACAGTTATATTTGATCGAAAATAAAAAAGTCAAATTTTAACTTTTAGCTTTGATCAAAAATTATTAATTAAAATTTTAAAGTAAAATTAAGTAAAATTTTACCTTTTTTTGTTGATCGAAACAAAATCGGTTGACTTTTTGGAAAAAATCATTTGCTGACTTTTTGGAAAAAAATCATAACCGTTTCGGTCCTTGATCAAATATAAGTTTTCATAAAAAAAATTAAAATGTATAGAAAAATGGTAGAAAGAATTAAAAAAATTATATGAACATAAACACCTGGGGCTCATTTAGTGTATTTACCGTTCAATATAACGTTCTATATTCAAAAATATAGCTCAAGTTCGAAAATGGGCCAAACCGGATGAAAACCACGCCTACCTCTCATACAAAGTGACTTTATAAAAACGGTAAAATCTCTTTTAATTCCACAAAAATTAATGTAATGACTTCAAAATTTGCACATATGCTTAAACCTGTAATAGGCACTTCAAATATGAAATTTTAAAAAAATCCAATGAAATCCACGTCTACCTCCCATACAAAGTGACTTTATAAAAACGGCAAACTATATTCAAATTTCACAAAAACTAATATAATGACTTCAAATTTTGCAAATATGCTTTAACCTGTAATAGAAACTTTAAGTATGAAATTTATAAAAATCCAATGAAAACCACGTCTACCTCCCATACAAAGTGACTTTATGAAATCAGTAAAATCTCCTTAAATTCCACAAGACCTAGTGACTTAATACTTTGCAAATTTGTTTTAATCTTAAATATGCACTCAATGTTTGCAATTTCAAATAGAAAAATGAAAATTCCGCCCACCTCCCATACAAAGTGGCGTCATCATTTTAGTAAAACCTTTATAAATTCCAAAAACATTAATGTAAAGACTTGATATTGTTTACACAAGCTTTACTAAATAAAAAGGATTCTGAGTTTCATATGTGAAATTTTTGGATAAAACCGCCCTTTTGAAAGTGACGTCACCGAAATAATACAACATTCAAGACTTCGAATAAACTAAAATACGGTCGTGAAGGTATTTAACTTCGGTCCATTCGAAGATATTTCTTTACTAGTTTTTTACTTAATACTGCACTGACACAGACTAAAGTGAAATAATTATTATTTCAAATTCAATTTATTTCAGCTTTATATTCGTTCATTTATTCGTTTTGGAATAATTTAAAATAATAAAAAAAGAAAATTTGTCTCAAAAAAAGGTCTCAGATGAGCCCCATTCTACCAAAAACATAGGCTGTACTTAAAAGAAAAATCTTAAAAACTAATTTCTATATTTCTTTTAAAACAAGTATTTGAATAAAAGTGTTTTTATTTTAAGAAATCTTTGGTGGGCAAATTTCTGAAAATCTTAAAATAATTTAATATTGTGATTTGAACTAAATAAGAAAAAATATATATTTTTACTGCAATTTTGTTCATTAATCAGTAAAAATTTATTTTTTACTGTAATTCTGTTCAGTAATCAGTAAAAATTTATTTTTGCTGCAATTTTACTGGTACTGCAAAGTGCCCATCTATGGTTTATTTATTCTAAATTAATATGCCTTAAACTTCTTGTATCGTTAAACTAATTTATCTTGTTTCTCTTGGTTATTCATTGCTTTTCCTATCTAAAAATCTATCATTTAAGTAAATTTTCAAGTATGAATCAATGTCTGTTTTTTATATAATTGTATAAATCTGTAAAGTGTGCATTATTATCTCTTTCTATAGTTTTCTTTATTTAATTGTTTCAAACAATTTACCTCACATATATCATCTCCCTAATGTAATGTATCTATCTATCCTCATTTTTTCTTAAGCAATTATTTAATCGAACCTCAGTCTAACAAGTAAGGTATTGTATTTCTTTCTATCTTTCTATCGCATCTATGTCCTTCCTTTTCATTAATCTACGAATCTATCTTAAAGATTTTCAAGTAATACCTCCAACAGTCTTTCAATTAATTTACCATTATTTATTGTTATGTTTCTAACGCATATTCTAATGTCTAGTAAAAACATTTCAACCCTTCGTTTGGTTTCAACAAAATCACTTTAACGGCTAAAAATTCTTAAATTCAAAATTTTCTTTTTAACCATACCTTTAAGATAAAAAATACGCCATGCCACGCAAAACACCTGTTTAGGCCAATTTCAATAAAAAATCTACTAAGATATTTGCGAAACTTCGTAATTTTGTTTAGAAGAGAGCAAAAAACATGGTAGTTGAGTTAAAAATACTACAACATGTTGAGCTAAAGACGTCGTTTCATACAAGAACAAGAAAAAACATAAAAATAATGCAAGTGACTGTGTTTAAAAGAACGCAAACCTGCGCTAGCGTGCTGATTTCAAGTTGTTGCTACGGCTTAAAAAAGCGTTTAATAATAAACATTTTTTTTATTGAACTTTTCATGTACAGGTTTCATATTTTTAGGTTTTTGTTTTCTTATTTTTGACTACGGTACAAACAAGTTGCAGAGCAATAAAAAAGCCGTTTGAATAAATTTTGTGTGGCTGTTTTTCAGCGTTTAGCAGTTTATGCCTTACAAAAAAAACTTTCATGGAATGCGGTTATCGATGATTGCAAGCTGCAGTTTATTAAATTTCTTTTTATTTTTCGTATAAAGGAGTTTAGTTAAAATAATAGTTATTTCCAGCTCAACTGCAACATATTATTTCAGTTAATGCAACCGCTTGTTAACCCTTTAAGCTGCAATTGCTTAAAACTTATTAAAATTCTGGCGGCAAGTTGTTCGTCATGTCTTTTTAGTGTTGCTAGCAAATTGAGCGGATTATAACAAAAGTGACATTCAAAAGTAAACGTGGGCGGAATCAAAACGATGCTAATAAACGTTAAATGAAATCATAAAATAAACTTAATAGCTGAAAATTCTGTATGCCGTTTAAATATGAAATGAGCCATAAAAACTTTTTAGATGTGTAACGAAATTGAAAGTGCAGCAGAAAGTGGTGAAGAAAGAAGATGAAACAAAAATAATTAGAAAAATAAAATGGAGAATGATGGGAAAATGTTAAAAATTTTGAAATTTTAAAACTAAAACTAAAACCAAAACCAAAGATCTAAGACTTTTGTTTAGAGCAGCTAGTTATATAAAACAAAAGACTTAAGAAACGAACTCGAATTAGTATTAAGATCGTTTAAAGAACACAAGTGTTCAGATACTTATAAATAAATACTACTTATGTGCGTTTATAAAGCAAAATTATGTATTTAATTTCCCAATATTTTATGCATTCAATAAAAGACCAAAATAAGAAACTTTACTCAAGTAAATTTAAATTTTACTTATTTATTTTAAATTTTACTTCAACTTTAATTTTTAAAACAAAAGCTTTGTTGTTTGATTTTAATTTAATTTTCAATTTTTATTTCATATTTTTATGTTTTAATTTTTGTTTTTATATTTCAATTTTAAATAATAAATTTGACAAATAGAATATATATACATATTAATTTTTAAATTTCACTAATAGTTTGCTTGGTAAAATTTATCTTAAATTTAGAAGCATTAAATATAAACCTATACAAACAATTTAATTTAATTTATGAATAATGCGTAATTAATGTTTTTAAAAAAATTTAATAAATTTTTAAAATTTAATTTTCTTTGCTTTTAATTTGAAGTTGAATGATTTCAATTTTTAGTTTTAATTAAATTTAATTTTTGTTTACTTTTTTACGGTTAGTTTTATAATTTTAATTGAAAATATAATTTTTTAAATTAATACGTATTTACTTTTGGTTTTTTTATTTAAAAACACTTCAGAAATGATTTTTGCCGCTGTGATAATATAAGAATTTATTGAAAAAAAATCTACTTTTTTTCTCAAATTTCATTTGTTATAGTGAACTTTTAATTTGAAATTGAATGATTTGAATTTTTAATTTTAATTAAATTTTATTTTCATCTAATTATTTACTGTTAGTTTTAATATAACTTTTTTGAATTTAATTTTACATTTTTTATTAAAAAAAAAACACTTCAGTAATAATTTTTGCGCTGTGATTATATTAGAATTAATTGATAAAATCTACTTTTTGCTCAAATTTCTTTTGTTATATTGAACAAACAAATAATTTAAAATACATGTTAAAAAAAAAAAGATTTTATGTTAAAATTAAAAATTTTAATAATATTAATTTACCTCCAAAATTAAAATATTAATAATTTTAAGTAAAAAGATTCACATTTAAAATAGAAGTTTTTCTAAATTTTAAATTTAAAATAACGGGCCCAACAGACGTTGTGCTGCCCCAATTCAAATACTTTGTTTGAGATTGTTATGTGAATTTGTGAAAAGTCTGGAAGTGTCAAAAAATTTTGACAGTCGCATTTAAGCATTTTTATTTATTTGTGTGTGGTAAAAAGGGGTGTGGAATTCTTTTTTATCAACCGAGATACTAACTTTAACTACAAATATTGCAAATTTTTCGCACAAACGATTTCATAAATATAGAAGGGTGATAAAAGTAGGCGTGGCAACATTTATATATATATATGTAGTAAAAACCCTTTTGTCTCATAGCACATATACACCAAGTTTCATTATAAAAACACGCACATCTCAGGAATTATAATGATTTCTGAAAAGTGGACGCAGTTGTAGTTCGAACACGCCCATTTTAATAATAGGGGTATTTTTTAGTTTTTTTATTCGAGATATTAGCCTTGACAAGAAATATTGTAAATTTTATTCCCTTAGGTGTTGCCGTTCCTGAGATCTTAACGGATACCCACACGAACGATTTTATGTATATATATAGATATTTAGGGTATTCACAAGGTGTCATGTCATAATATCATTGTCCTAAGATATTACACTAGTTTAAACATATTATTGTGCCTTCCATATAAAAAAGTACTAGTATATTACTCTGAAAGCTATGTTTATTGAAGTGTCGTAATCAAACAGCTGTTCTCATTTGCATTTATTTATCTTGTAAATTTTAGTAGTAAAATTTCAGGACAATATGACATGATAGCACACCTTGTGAATACCCTAAATTTAAATAAATTTTTTATTTTTATATATAAAATTTAACGTTTAATGATTTGCGTATAAAATAACATTTACTTTTCAACTTTTGTATTCATTTTATTTGAATTTTGGTTTTTGTAAATTTTTCACTTTTAAGTTTTTAGTTAAAAAAAAAAATAAAAAACTCACTTTATTGACATAGCTGTTAAAAATATTTAAAAACAAAATTTAATTTGAAATATTTATTTCTCATATTTAGTTTCTAAAACATAACTTTAAGTGTTTAATTCATTTATTTTTTCTTTTAATTTAATCACTTATATATGCATAAGCTTACAGTATTCCTTAGTTAATATATCTTTAAATTCAAAATTTATGCAATATTTAATTTAACTGAAAAATTAAATTATTAATAAATTCAAACATATTAAATTTTAATAATTTCATTCTAAAATGAAATTTTTAAGATTACTTAAGACTTAAATATTTTTTAATTTTATATTTTAATATTTTTTATCAATTTATTTTAAAATTTTTAATTTTTAAGCCTTTAATTATCATTAATTATAAAAATTTTAATTTACATATAAAATCTTTTAACCTAAAAAAAATAAATAAATGCATTTTACTGCTGAAACTATGTATGTTGAATTTTGTATGAAAAAATTTTTTTTTAATTTTTGTTTTTCATTTTTTTTTTTAAAAGTTTTGATAGTTCATTTTTCCATGTTTAATCTTATCATTTTGCATTAAAATTTTTAAATATTATTATTGAACTTTTATATATAGAATTTAAAATTAGGTTTATAAATATTATTTTTTTAACTTTTTATTTTAAGTTTAAAGACTTTTATTTAAAATTAAGATTTTCAATATTACATTACTTGCGTATGTATTAATAAACTGATATTAAAATTTTGAAGTCTTTCGTGTTATGAGTGTAAGTAAATTGTGAATTAAAAATTTTGACCAATAAATTATGACAAATGAACAATTAATATTGAATTATTAAGTATGAGTATTGAATTTTAATTTATTAGTAATTATTTATGAATAAATATGAATTATATAAATATTAATATAAAGAATGAATCACTATATCTAAATTATGAATTTTTTATAATACATTTAGAATTCAGAAATTAATAGAAAAATATGAATTGAATTATAAATTATACGAAATGGAATTTGAGTAACAACAAATTAGAATGAATTAAGAGCAAAGCATTATGAATTCAGAAACATTAGTCGTGAACCTTGATTTAAACATTTCAAATTATGAATTATAAAGTTTAAATATTTTCCTTCTTATGGATAATGAATCATTAATTTGGAATTTTGAGATAGGGGCGTTCAAGTATTACGCAAGCAAATATTTTGCAACTATTAACCCTCCGCTCATAAGCAAGAGCAAGCAAGCCTCTTACCCCCTTCCATGCTTACGTAAACATTGGTGCGTTCATCGGGAATCCCTGAAAATGTGTTTCGTTTTCAAGCATAGACAAGTAGGACTGCAATATGTGATAAAACTAAAATTGACTAAATTGTTTCCCCATCCAAACCCTCCATTCATAATATCATTAAAAATAAGTAAAGCAAAGAGCATAAGACATTAGTCAATGTATCCAGCCTGAAGAGATTTTTAATATTTCTTATCAATTTTTTAACCTATTTGTAAAAGTTTCCGTGTTTAATTCCATTTCTTCGTACAAAAATACATTTTTTTAAAACTTTAGAGTCGATGATTTAAAAATATTTTTTATGTGGCTTGTCATTTTCTTGCAATAAGCCCTTCATTTATAAATTATGAATTCTAACTTAAGAACTATGAATTCTTAATTAGGTGTTATGAAATCTTAACTATGAATTATAAATAATGAATTTTGACTTATGAACTATAAATTATGAAGTATAAATTATGAATGATGATATAGAACATCTGCGAAATATGAACCATGGATCATAAGCAATAAGTTATGAATTAAAAGCTATGCATTTAAAATAATAATTTATGAAATTTGAGCTCTGAATAAAGAGCTATGTATTTTGAATAATAATTTATGAATTTTCAATTACAAGTCATAAATAATACAGAATTATAAATTGTGCGGTATAGATTTTGAATTATAAATTATGAATTATTGATTATGAATTATTGATTATGAATTACTTAGTTTTTATTACCAGCTATGAATTTTGAAACATTAATTATGAAATATTAATTATTAATTACGAATTCTGAATTATGAATTGAGTTATGAAAATTATGTGTTTTTAATTCTGAGTTATGCATTTAATAATTTTTATCTATATACTATTTACTGTAATGAATTATGAATCGAGAATCATGAATCATGAACTATGAATTCTTTATAATTAATAAGTAAACTATCTACTATGAATTATTATTTTATCATCATGAATTTTGAATCTAATTTGAATATAATTGAGTTATAAAATTAGGTTTTCTAAATTTTTATTGTTTTATTTATAATTTAAAATATTGTATCATGAACATAATAAAATTATTATTCTGTGCTATGAATATGTGTAAAAAATCACAAATTCAAAATTCAGTTAAACTTAAGCTCTAAAAGCAAAATTAAAGTATGCTTTAAGGACTTAATTGCTCCATTAGAAGCAATAGCAATAAAAATATTGATGTTGTTATGCTTAAATTTAAGTTATGTTTGAAAAGAAAACATAAAGCTAATAAGTTATCCACCCCAGCAATTGTCCATAAATACATGCATTGGTGAAAGCTTGGTGAAATACTGAATTTTTGCAAAAGTAACAAACCAATACAAACTGACCTATCCTTTATAGCATCATCCTTAAAGAGTAATCAAACTATCACTTCACATTCAAAATTTCGCCAAAACCTGTCGTTGCTTCAATGAACTTTTGCTTAATTTCGCATACAACAAAACTTGATGCTGCTCTGTTGAACTTTTGCACCATTTGGTGCTAAAATTTTGTTTTATTTGACTTTCTGATTCAACAAGTGTTATTTTTTTTTCTAACTAGTTTTTGTCTACTGAACTCTTACTAAGCATTAGCCAGCGCATCAGCACGAAAAGCCACACTCACTTTCATTTCAGCTTTTTCTTCTGTACATTTAAGCCAATTTATTTCAATTGCTGTAAGACAAACACACAGCTCAAGCAAAAAATCCAAATATTTTACACATTTTTTGTTGTTTTTATACTTTTTGGTTTTTTTTTTTTTCTATATTTTTAATTTTGCATAAACATAATTTAAAATTGTTGATGTGCAAAATAAAAATGGCAAAAAAATTGAAAAAGTAGAAAATTTTGCAAACTAAGAAAAAATGTAAAAGAAAAACGAAAACGATCAACAACATTCAGCTGTTGCAGTTTATGATTTACTTAATGAAAATAATTTGAATAATGTTGCAGGTGTTGTTGTTGTTGGTATTTTTGGCGCCGTTGTTATTGAAGATGCTGCTTCAGTGAATTTCACTTTTTTGTGGCTCGATTAAGCAGCGTTATTAACCTGTTTAGAAATGTTTTAAAACAATAAAAAAAAAAATTATATAAAAAAACCAATAAAATTTTAATACAATTCAAGAAAAAAATTTTGTTGAAAGCCAAGGTTTAGTTCACTATTAAAAAGAGTCAAGCAAGAAAAATATCAAAAAGCAACAACCTGAAAGTAATGTTGTTGGCACACAAGCATTGTTACGAATGCTTAAAAAGTCAACATGATTCAGAATTTTTCAATAAACTTATCGAAACCTGCACTTTAAAGTTAAAAAAAAAATTAAAAAAATATTTCGAGCACAAAATTGTAACATTGAATGACTCAAATAAAAAAACAGGTGATGAAATGAAATACAACAAAATGCTGTGAATAAATATAAATGAATATACAGTAATGTGAAAATTAATAGGGACACCTGTATTTTTATATTTAAAGCTGCATGAATTACATACAAGGTGCAACAGATATAGCATTAATTCCCTCGGGTGGTGGTTTCTCGTGATAAGGCGAGTATAAAACTTTATGGAGTTTCCTCCCACATTGTACAACTTTCAAGATACAGGGTGTTTTACGGTTTTCGTACGTGTTTAGTATTATTGATCTAGAATCTAAACTACTCACCATAAAATAAAAAATAATATTTTGTATTTTAGAAAAAATATCAACTCTTTCATCAGTATATCAATCATTTTCGTGTCATGTGCTGTAGCGAAGCAAATATTTAGAGATTATCCAATGAAATATCAACAAATTTTCTATCTTTTGTTTTAGCGGAGCTGTTATTGTCCAATGTTAAAATTTAGAAAAATACTGTTGATTAAGTGTATTTTTACATGAAAAAAGGACATTTTAAATTTGGACGAATACAGCTCCGCTAAAACAAAAGGTACAAAATTTGTTGATATTTCGTTGAATAATCTCAAAATTTTAGCTCCGCTGCAGCTCATGACACGAAAGTGGTTAATATATTGATGGAAAAGTTGATATTTTTTCTAAAATACAAAATATTATTTTTTATTTTATGGTGAGTAGTTAAGATTCTAGATCAATAATACTAGACACGTACGAAAACCGTAAAACACCCTGTATCTTGAAAGTTGTACAATGTATGAGGAAACTCCATAAAGTTTTATACTCTCCTTATCACGAGTAACCACTACCCGAGGGAATTAATGCTATATCTGTTGCACCTTGTATGTAATTCATGCAGCTTTAAATATAAAAATACAGGTGTCCCTATTTATATTCACATGACTGTATATATCTAAGAATGATAAAACAAAAGTTCAAATCCGGTAAAGGCGAATTATAAATTATAAATTATAAATGATAAATTATAAATTATAAATTTTAAATTATAAATTATAAATTATAAATTATAAATTATAAATTATAAATTATAAATTATAAATTATAAATTATAAATTATAAATTATAAATTATAAATTATAAATTATAAATTATAAATTATAAATTATAAATTATAAATTATAAATTATAAATTATAAATTATAAATTATAAATTATAAATTATAAATTATAAATTATAAATTATAAATTATAAATTATAAATTATAAATTATAAATTATAAATTATAAATTATAAATTATAAATTATAAATTATAAATTATAAATTATAAATTATAAATTATAAATTATAAATTATAAATTATAAATTATAAATTATAAATTATAAATTATAAATTATAAATTATAAATTATAAATTATAAATTATAAATTATAAATTATAAATTATAAATTATAAATTATAAATTATAAATTATAAATTATAAATTATAAATTATAAATTATAAATTATAAATTATAAATTATAAATTATAAATTATAAATTATAAATTATAAATTATAAATTATAAATTATAAATTATAAATTATAAATTATAAATTATAAATTATAAATTATAAATTATAAATTATAAATTATAAATTATAAATTATAAATTATAAATTATAAATTATAAATTATAAATTATAAATTATAAATTATAAATTATAAATTATAAATTATAAATTATAAATTATAAATTATAAATTATAAATTATAAATTATAAATTATAAATTATAAATTATAAATTATAAATTATAAATTATAAATTATAAATTATAAATTATAAATTATAAATTATAAATTATAAATTATAAATTATAAATTATAAATTATAAATTATAAATTATAAATTATAAATTATAAATTATAAATTATAAATTATAAATTATAAATTATAAATTATAAATTATAAATTATAAATTATAAATTATAAATTATAAATTATAAATTATAAATTATAAATTATAAATTATAAATTATAAATTATAAATTATAAATTATAAATTATAAATTATAAATTATAAATTATAAATTATAAATTATAAATTATAAATTATAAATTATAAATTATAAATTATAAATTATAAATTATAAATTATAAATTATAAATTATAAATTATAAATTATAAATTATAAATAACAAATTACAAGTAACAAATAACAAATAACAAATAACAAATTACAAATTACAATTTCTAATTTATACATCGTACATTTAATTGATTTACATTCGGATAGCGGCAAATACAAAAAAATAATATAAGAAATTTGTAATGTCTTTTGAATAGTTAAGCTTACAATATTAATGGCAACAAACAGCAAAGTTCAATTGCAATATAATAAAAAAGTCTTTCCAACTTATAATAAAGCTTTCCCCCAATGTTAAGGCATAAAAAATGTTATTAATGTTTATGAATTGTATAAGAAAAACAAAAAATAATTCAGAATTACATTAACAATGGCACGACTTTGCTCTTTATGCAAACAAAAGACTTAAGCGACAAACTTGCCGCGCAAATGAACTGAAGCTTTTATGTGAACTGTTATTCAAGCGCACAATGCCACTTAATTTAATTAATTTTTCTCACAATACATTACTCTTGAAACTTAAGAGACAGCGGCATTAAATTTCCGCATACTTTTTTCTTTAAATACAGTCATTTTTGAGCAAAATCTGCATTCATTTAAAGACAGTAAAACGCGCCCCTTTAATTATAACTCAATGTCAGACTCTTCTGGATGTAGAATAAAATGCAGCCAAATTATTCCATTCACTGCGTAAAACACCTTTATTATTTTTTTTTTGTGGCAAGCAAATGCTAAGCATCCATTGAGTTCAAATTAAAAATGTATCTGATTTCTAACTACAACTTGGATGTTTGCACGAAATCTTGTTTTTTAATCTAACAGCTCTGCATAAAATGACATAAAATAAAATTAAACTGGCTGGCTAGCTCGCTAAACTATAATTATTCTTGCCATTTTTATATACACATCTTATGTGTTATTTTTGTTATTGTTTTTTCTTTGTTAATTTATTTATCTGTAGCTTGCAGATAATTTCTACATATCTGCACATAAATCAAAGTCTCATTGCTCAGTGTTTAGTTGTAGTTTTTTGCTGCTGCTGCTGTTTCTGTTGGCATTCATGTTGAATTTTTTTAGTGTTTTTCGATGTGATGTTGTTGTTATCAGAAGTGTAAAAAAAAACTGCGTTATAGCAATGTTTACAAAAATTCACATACAACTTTTTTTCTACTGTTGTTGTGCTTATGTGCTCACACCACACCTTTAGTCCAAATATTTTTCTTTTGCCAAGATTAATAGAAAATAGTTTTTAGGCTTTCTCATGATGTATAATTTTTTTTCTACATTTAACTAGTTTGCGGGTGTTTTTTACAGTTTTTTAGTGTAACCAGTTTATGATTTACCGCTGAACATTTTAATATAAATTTTTTTAATGCTAGCTTTTATAAGTTTTTTAATTTTTCATATAATAAGGATGATTGTTTAAAATTTTTTAAATTGCATTGAACATTTCTGACCAAAATTTTTAAAAAATTTAAAAAAATCTTCAGCAGTTTTTAAATTCTATTCTTCTGTTTGCAACTAGCAATTTTAATGTATAGTTAAGCTCCTATTCTTTCATGTTAATTTGTTTTTTCTAGGATTAAGAAGCAGTTATTTTATTCTACTTTTTGATGTTAGTGAAATGAGCTGCTTTATTGTGCTTAAGATTTATTATATACTGCTAAAATGTACCTATGTCATGTTCTCGTTTTTCTTTTTGTAAAGCATTTAACCTAAAAAGTTTGTTTCTTAAGTCTTTTGTTTATGCCTTTCAAATAGAAGCAACACCAACAAGTTCATTGCATAAGTATCCACTCTGGTTACATGGAGAAAATTCTTTGCGCAGAAGTCATGATCACGCTTTTCATAAAATAAAATATATTTTTCTTTTAGCCATATATAAATTTTGATCACGTATTATGGAATATGCTCACAATTTTTGCTGTAATTTTACAATTCATAATTTTTATGATAAACGAAATTGCATTTATTATTGCTCTTAAAATCGTTAACAATTTATAAGCGTGGATCATAAATTGGTATCAAGTGCTTATGGCGAGGCACACAAAAGAAAACAACACAGAAGTTTTGTCAGAAAATGAAGTAGTACAGAAAAAAAAAAGTAAAATATTTTGGCTACAACCTGGTTTAAGTGTAAACAAATAATTAAAGTAAATAATAAAGTGAATAATAGAGAATATATAATAGAGAGGTCATAGTTTTAAGGCAAAAAAATTTCGATTCTACTAACCTTGGAATGGACCCTTAAGTTTCTTTATACAAAATTATGTGTTACACTTTCAATTTCTTTTCTTATAAGATATTAACGCAATAAACTCAAGTTTCTGTTTGTAATGTCTGCTAAAAAAGCTGTAATAAAAAAATTTTTTTTAAATATTCATTTCTGGCTGACACGATTTGGTTTGAGTTTTTTCACTGTCTACAATTCAACAAAAAACCGAAAAGGTCTTAATTATTTCTTTCACAATACAAAAAATATATTCAGTTTTAAAATAAAATGATAGAGATTAATGTCACCAAACTTAACCGCAACAAAACACCAGCAACACATAACAGCTTTTTCAATTTTCAATGCTTGACACACTTTGGTTTGGAATATGTTTTAATTTGTTCCTTTCTATTCAACACAACGTTTCGAAAAAAATGCAATAAAACAAAAATCACAACAACAACAAGTAACAGATATGTAGCATCATTAGTAAACAAAATAAAGAAATAAAAAAAAATTGTGTTAAACAATAAAAACGTTGCTTAGGAAAACCTTAGACAAAAAATTAAGTCATAAAAACGAGTTGAAAAACTCAAAAACAAACAAAAAACGAATTTCAGTATTGCTAATGATAGCGTTGAGCGACCTGGTTCATTCAACTTGAGGACAAGTTAAGCAGCAGCTACAGTAAATAAAACAATTAAAAACACCAACAACTAACACGAAATCCAAAGCTGCAATAACAGAAGCCGAGGGCAACAGCTGAGAGTTTCTGAGATTTGGTGCTCATGTAATTAGATTTGCATTTTTTTTTTTTGCTATTCTGCGCTATTTTTTTTTTATTTTAGTGCATTTGGATTTGTATTAATTTTCTTGTAAGTTAATTTTTTTTTAAGAATCTTTGGTTAAACTAAGTGAAAAAACTAAATAGAAGTTAAAAGTTAAAAAAACCATGTGAAAATTTCTTTCAATTTTTTTGAAAGTTTCGGACTTCGATCAACGAATTCTGGTAAAGAAGACAAAAGTATACCTGTCTTAAGTTTTCTAAAAAAAAATTTGAAATAATGGTTTAAACTCACTCTAAATTCAACAATTTAAATAAATAGTAAGAAAAAGGGTAAGTAGTTCTTTAAAACGAAATTTAAAAAGTACCCTTTTAAGCGGGTTGAGATATACTATAAAACTGTTTCTTGTACAATTTTTCTGTTAGTCTTTTCCCGAGCAAAAATATTTGCTATCGAACATGGGTTGCAGGGCCGTACAAGGGTCGAACATGGCCTAAAAATAATTTAAGAAGCCTAGCGGCAGAAAATTGGGTCGAACAACGGCCGTAAAAGGCATTAATTAATTTATCCGAATTTTTTCCAAAGAAATTTACAGTGTAACTTTTCAAGAAACATTTTCACAAAATTTTTCAGAAAATTTTTTTATAATTTTTATTCTTCACGAAAGCAGATACTTCACAACCACAACCATATCTTATACATAAAAAAAAGGATAAGACTTTCTTCTTAGTTCTAAGTGGTCTTTTCTTAAAGTCTTAAGTGAGATGAGTGAGTGAGATGGCTTGACTGTTAATAAGATTTCTAGATCCAAAAGATTTTCTTGTTAATTTTAAATGGCTTCAACTTAAACTTTAGTGAGATAAGAAAGTGAGTGGCATGACACGAGTGTTAATAAGATTTAAATATAAAAAAGATGTACAAGGATCATACAGCGGCCGTACATTGGCCGAACAGTGATTATTCTACAATGAAAAAATAACTCTTTTGTGCCACACACAAGTGGCGATACTATCAACATCAGCATCGCCGAGTGAGACTTTGTTTTGTTTTTCCACATACTTTTGCTGTTGAAGAATACCTTTGAAAAATTTGGTGGCATACAATGGGCCTATAGTGGCCATACAGCTGCCGTACAATTTAATTTAAGCCTTTTGTGGCCATTGTTTGACCCAACTTTCAACCGCTAGGCTTCTTGGCTTTGTTTTAGACCATGTTTGACCCTTGTACGGCCGTACGGTCCATATGAAACCGCTGTTTAACACCTGTTTTTCCGTTAATAGTTTTACTCGGATCCGTGAACATAATAATGATGTCAAGCATATTTAAAGTACTTTTCTTACTCATTTTGTAAGTACAATAGAATCGTTAAAAAGTTAACTCGTGCAAAAGTTAATCGTTCGGTCAATTTAACCGAATTTCAGCGTCCACGTACCTCTCTAAAAAGTTCGTTTTTGATTTAACTTTTTTGAGCGTAGGAATTTTTTAAACCAAACTTTTGTTTTGCAACACAAGCAAGTGCAAGCTCTAATTTTTGTTTATGATATTCCCCGAATTTTCATTCTATTTTGAGCAGAAAAACACATCTTCATCTGCGTCGTCAAACAAAATGAATGGAAGTATTGCATTCTAAAATGCAAATTCATAAGCAAACAAATTAAACCGGTGTTATATATTTTTGTTATGATGAAAACTTAGTCATTGAAATAAATTTAGCGTGTTATTTTAAAAAAATTTATCTTTAATATAGTATATTTAAAATTTGAAAACTACTTAGAAAATCTGATAGTGTAAAATAGTTAATCACCCTTGGGAAATTTTGGTAAAATTTTTCGAAATTCTACTGTATATGACTATATTAAGTGTTAATTTAATAACAATATTAAAAATAACATAGACGTTAACATATATATTCATATTCATATCCATATCCATATCCATATCCATATCCATATCCATATCCATATCCGTATTCATATCCATATCCATATCCATATCCATATCCATATCCATATCCATATCCATATCCATATCCATATCCATATCCATATCCATATCCATATCCATATCCATATCCATATCCATATCCATATCCATATACATATCCATATCCATATAATTATCCATATCCATATTCATATTCATATTCATATCCATATACATATCCATATCCATATCCATATCCATATCCATATCCATATCCATATCCATATCCATATCCATATCCATATCCATATCCATATCCATATCCATATCCATATCCATATCCATATCCATATCCATATCCATATCCATATCCATATCCATATTCAAATTCATATCCATATCCATATCCATATCCATATCTATATCCATATCCATATCCATATCCATATCCATATCCATATCTATATCTATATCTATATCCATATCCATATCCATATCCATATCCATATCCATATCCATATCCATATTCATATCCATATAATTATCCATATCCATATCCATATCCATATTCATATTCATATCCATATCCATATCCATACTCATATCCATATCCATATCCATATCCATATCCATATCCATATCCATATCCATATCCATATCCATATCCATATCCATATCCATATCCATATCCATATCCATATCCATATCCATATCCATATCCATATCCATATCCATATCCATATCCATATCCATATCCATATCCATATCCATATCTATATCCATATCCATATCCATATCTATATCTATATCTATATCCATATCCATATCCATATCCATATCCATGTAATTATCCATATTCATATTCATATCCATATCCATATCCATATCCATATCCATATCCATATCCATATCCATATACATATCCATATCCATATAATTATCCATATCCATATTCATATTCATATTCATATCCATATCCATATCCATATCCATATCCATATCCATATCCATATCCATATCCATATTCATATTCATATCCATATCCATATCCATATCCATATCCATATCCATATCCATATCCATATACATATCCATATCCATATAATTATCCATATCCATATTCATATTCATATCCATATCCATATCCATATCCATATCCATATCCATATCCATATCCATATCCATATCCATATCCATATCCATATCCATATCCATATCCATATCCATATCCATATCCATATACATATCCATATCCATATAATTATCCATATCTATATCCATATCCATATCCATATCCATATCCATATCCATATCCATATCCATATCCATATCCATATCCATATCCATATCCATATCCATATTCATATCCATATCCATATCCATATCCATATACATATCCATATCCATATAATTATCCATATCCATATTCATATTCATATTCATATTCATATCCATATCCATATCCATATCCATATCCATATCCATATCCATATCCATATCCATATCCATATCCATATCCATATCCATATCCATATCCATATCCATATCCTTATCCATATCCATATCCATATCCATATCCATATCCATATCCATATCCATATAATTATCCATATCCATATTCATATCCATATCCATATCCATATCCATATCCATATCTATATCCATATAATTATCCATATCCATATTCATATTCATATTCATATCCATATCCATACTCATATCCATATCCATATCCATATCCATATCCATATCCATATCCATATCTATATCCATATCCATATCCATATCCATATCCATATAATTATCCATATTCATATTCATATCCATATCCATACTCATATCCATATCCATATTCTTATTCATATCCATAACCATATCCATATCCATATAATTATCCATATCCATATCCATATCCATATCCATATAATTATCTATGTCCATATCTATATTCATTTCCATTTCATATCCATATTCATATTCATATCCATATAATTATCCATATCCATATAATTATCCATATCCATATTCATATTCATATTCATATCCATATCCATATCTATATCCATATAATTATCCATATCCATATCCATATCCATACTCATATCCATATTCATATCCATATTCATATCCATATCCATATCCATATACATATCCATATCCATATAATTATCCATATCCATACTCATATCCATATTCATATCTATATCCATATCCATATCCATATCCATATCCATATCTATATCCATATCCATATACATATCCATATCCATATCCATATCCATATCCATACTCATATCCATATTCATATTCATATCTATATCCATATCCATATCCATATCTATATCCATATCCATATCCATATCCATATCCATATCCATATCCATATCCATATAATTATCCATATCCATATTCATATTCATATCCATATCCATACTCATATCCATATCCATATTCTTATTCATATCCATAACCATATCCATATAATTATCCATATCCATATCCATATCCATATCCATATAATTATCTATGTCCATATCTATATTCATTTCCATTTCATATCCATATTCATATCCATATAATTATCCATATCCATATAATTATCCATATCCATATTCATATTCATATTCATATTCATATTCATATCCATATCCATATCCATATCCATATCCATATCCATATCCATATCCATATCCATATCCATATAATTATCTATGTCCATATCTATATTCATTTCCATTTCATATCCATATTCATATCCATATAATTATCCATATCCATATCCATATCCATATTCATATCCATATTCATATTCATATTCATATTCATATCCATATCCATATCCATATCCATATCCATATCCATATCCATATCCATATCCATATCCATATTCATACCCATATTCATATCCATATAATTATCCATATCCATATCCATATCCATATCCATATTCATAGCCATATTCATATCCATATAATTATCCATATCCATATCCATATCCATATCCATACTCATATCCATATTCATATTCATATCTATATCCATATCCATATCCATATCCATATCCATATACATATCCATATCCATATCCATATCCATATTCATATTCATATTCATATCCATATCCATATCCATATCCATATCCATATCCATATCCATATCCATATCCATATCCATATCCATATCCATATCCATATCCATATCCATATCCATATCCATATACATATCCATATCCATATAATTATCCATATCCATATTCATATTCATATTCATATCCATATTCATATTCATATTCATATTCATATCCATATCCATATCCATATCCATTTCCTTATCTATTCTATATTCATTTCTTATCCATATTCACATCTATCTCCATCATTTCTGTCTGCATTTCCATCTCAATATCCATATTCATATCTTTCTCCATCTTTATCTTCATCTCCATTTTCATCTTATTTTCCATCTTCATTTCATTCACAAAAAAAATCGAAAATCTGCGTTAAATAAACTGAAACCTAAATCGTTCGTTTCTTAAGTCTTTTGTTAAGTTATCTTATTAATCGGCTTACATTTAGTTTTTTTTGCTGGCTAGCTTATTTTTCAATCGGCTTAAAAATTTCTGCCTCTTATCGTTGAGCTTATTAAAACAAGTGTACGCAGTTAACGTTAATCGCAGCACGTTTTTATTATTAATTAATGATATCGCAGCAGTAAATCTCTTACATGTTTTAAGAGGTCCATTTAAAATTTTTTGTTTGTTTTTTTTTTTTAAATTACGCTATTTTGACATGATGCATATAAAAATTAATTCAACTAGCGGAAGCACAGCTGCGAATAATGTTGTAAGCGACAAAGTTGTAATTGTTCACTTTTATTCATTTTACAAGCACTTTCATTTTTTTTTTTTTTTTTTTTGTATGCGATAAATATACCCCAAACTGCTCAACTGCTTACTCAGTTCTGTTTTTATTTAATATAAGAGAGCAATTTTAATAGGTATTCACCAAAACAAACACTCTAAAAAAATGTCGCTTTCAACGTTATTCGCTGCTGTGCTTCAATTTTAAAGGGTAATTTTTTTGCTATTGGTTTTTTCAGTGTACATTTTCTTAAAACCTTACGCGTGATTCGTAGCATGTGGCAAAGTCAAAAATGATCAGTAAGGTTTGCCATTTCACTATGAATAGACTAATAAACAAACAGCGTTTGTAAATCATTGAATTTTATTATCAAAGCTCATCCTCTGTGAGAAGTGTGTTAGAACAACATTTTAATGTCCATTTTTTACGAACGAACGAACAACTACTTTCTACAAACGAATGAACGAACATCTATTTTCTACGAACGAACGAACGAACAGATATTATCTACAAACAAACAAAAGAATATTTCCTACGAACCGTTGGTTGGGACAAGAAGCGTAGCACCTCCCACACAACATAAATTTGCGATATCGAATAACTTTGGAGTTATAGGTCGTACAGTATTCGACCTAAATTTACACATGCAGTTTTATTGATCACATTTTATGGGCGTTGCACAAGGGGGCGTGCCATCTCCCAGACAATCCAAATTTGTACTATCGAGCAGCTTTGGATTTATATGTCGAACAGCCTCGGAATTAAGTATTCGACCTTAATTTACACAAGTAAGGGAGCGTGGCAGCAACGCGCCGGGTTTCAGCTAGTTTATACATTAAACGTGTTAAGTAAAAAAAAAAAACTAATGCAAAAATATATTTAAATTTGTTTACCTGTAAGGGGTCGCTCATAAACTACGTTACCGATTTTAAGCACCTTTTTACCCCCCTCCCCATCCGTTACTTTACAGACATTACAGCTGCCATTAGTGAGATACTGGCCGATATGCTGGAAAACGTATGCCAAAATTGGAGTTTACGGTGGACCACCTCAGTGGTAGCCACGGGCAATATTTGCATGAAATAAGCTTTAAAAAATAAATAGCAAGCATTGATGTATAGCTCCAAATAAGTGTTTCATTCACTATTGCAAAAATTTTTTTTTTTTTTGTATTTTCAAAAACCAAATGCTTAAAAAAATCACCCTTTAGAAATTCTTGTTTAAATAATTCAGTAATATTTAGTATTAAATGTATAAAATTCATTGTTTTTAATTTTTTTAAAAATTTTACATTACAATTAATATTATTTAAATTGCATTTATTTGTGTTGAAGGACTATTCTAATTAATCGAAATGTATATCATACCAAATGAGTTGATGAAATGCAGTGACATTCGTTGCATAAGTCTTTGTAAAAATGGTTGTTACACAAACTCAAGTTTGTTTTTTAAGTCTTTTGTTGCGCTACGTCATTGTATTGTGCTGCGCTTGACAACATCATTAAAGACAAATTTTTTTTTTTTTGTATTTTCAAAAACCAAATGCTTAAAAAAATCACCCTTTAGAAATTCTTGTTTAAATAATTCAGTAATATTTAGTATTAAATGTATAAAATTCATTGTTTTTAATTTTTTTAAAAATTTTACATTACAATTAATATTATTTAAATTGCATTTATTTGTGTTGAAGGACTATTCTAATTAATCGAAATGTATATCATACCAAATGAGTTGATGAAATGCAGTGACATTCGTTGCATAAGTCTTTGTAAAAATGGTTGTTACACAAACTCAAGTTTGTTTTTTAAGTCTTTTGTTGCGCTACGTCATTGTATTGTGCTGCGCTTGACAACATCATTAAAGACAAATTTAGCTGAGCACCAAAGACGTAGCTATGTTTTAGTCATTTGCGCTGTTATTAAGAGAAAAATCAGTCATTCTTTCTAAACTTCTCACATCAACTTAAGCGACTTTCAGTTGCAGTGCCTATTTTCCTCTGCAAAACATACTTCTAAAGTCATAAAAAGTCATTAATTGTTGCGAAGGTGCCAATACACAATGCAATCAGTCGTGCAATAAAGCAAAAAAATGTGTTGTTGACCTTGTTTCAAGCTACAAACCAACCAACAGCATAAAGGAAATTCTAAAAAATTCTATTAAGTTGTCATTAAAGGATTCTAACAGCACAACACACTAAAGCAAAGTGTTGTCATTAAAATTCTGTTAAAAAATGCGCTGCGTGATAACAACAATAACAACAAAAAGTTGTCATTTCTAGCCACTCTGGTGGCCTAAGCAGTTGTTCTACTTCTATGGTAGCTCGCAACTAGTCAAGCATCTATAAATTAAGCACTTCCTTTCAAATAACTTGCGATTATTGGTTTTTAAATTAATACAAATTAATGTGAGCAATTTTGCAGACATTAACCTAGTTTGAGAAGATGTGAAAGGTATTAAAAGCTTAACTAATAGACTTCATATATATATGAGTGCTGCTTTTTGAGCCTAGTTTTTTTAAATAATTGCTGAAAACTGAGAGATTTACTATAAAACGTGTAGTTTTTGTAGAAGAAATTTTTTAACGAATACAGCTTTTAATAAATTAAAATAAAGAAATATTGGCAGTTTTATGAAAAAAATATTTAATAACAAATTAAATTTTTTTTAGCAAGAGTTAAGGACTCAAAAAATATCATTTATGTAGTGCTTTAACAAATTAAAGAAATAAATTACATGAAAATTTTGCTGAAGGCATTTTTTAATTACTATTTTGTATTTTGTAAATGAAGACTTATTGAAAAAGCATTATAATTATTTGTAACTGGTGCATTTCTATGTAAAAACTTGTTGTTGTTGCAACCTCTTGCTGCAAAGCTGAAATATCATACAAAATAACAAAAATATATTAAAATTTGTGTCTTAAGTCTTTTGTTTTATGTCATTCTTATTCTACAGCTAAAAAATATCTTTAAGGCAAGTGTATAGCTTTCCATTGCTTGACATTCTCTATGAACTTTGTTTAAACGCACCCAAAGAAAATAAATAAAAAAATATTTTTGAAATACGCGCTTTCTTCATGACCTAAAAAATTAATGTGCAGCATTAAGTTGTATTTTTATGATTCTAGCTTTTTCCATTCTTAACGTTTTAAACCTGCAGTGTGAACGTTTTAAACATAGCTGCTTCAGTTAGGCGCTACACATCGGCCAATACATCATTATCTGCTGCTGCGCAGTAGCATCTTTAGCTAGCGTAGTTGCCTATTTTTTATGGCGCATCTCTTGAGAAATGTTGGCGGGTTTTTTCTCAACTCCTAGGCTAGTCAACAGTCAAAAGCAGTGGCATCACGACCCCGCTCACTGCTCACTCATTGAGCATTTGCTCTGTTCTAATGATCAACGAATGCTGAATAAACTAAACCGTAGCACAGTGTGTGATTTGATCAATTAAGCAGAACAAAACTCTAAATTTTTGTAATATGATTCCTTGGTTTATTCCTAAAAAAAAATTGTTGTGGAGTTGGGGTCTATCTCTTACACCTTCTTGGTTACAGGACGTTTCATTGAATTTCTATATACATATATATAAAAGAGACTGCCGTTCGTGAGTGAACTAATAACTCGAGAACGGATAGTTCGATTTTCACGATTTTTCGTTTTCAACCCGAATTTGCGATTTCGAATAGCTTTTGAGTTATAGGTTGCACTGCCTCGAACGTTGGTACAATTCGACCACAGCTTACACTCACCGTTTCACTGATAACATTTAATCAAAAAAAGCGGCAAAAATACAAAAATTCTTGAGATATTTAGATATAATATTTTGAGATATAATATTTTGAAAACTTTCAAAAACTAGCTGCTAAATTATTGTATGAACTACCTATAAGATTCAAACTTATCAACAAATTCAATTTGTATGCAGTATGCGAAAAAAATTTTGGCAGTCCATCAAAGTGTTAGCAAAAATTTTATTTTTTTTTATTTACAAAGGTTTTCCATAGCAAAAGTAGTTTAAAAGTTAACAACTTAAGCCAGCGCACTTAATACAAGAAACTGCTATATGTGAGTTTAAAATAGTTTAAAAAACACAGTAAAAGTTTTGAAACTTTTGACATGGCTTCCTGTGAGTTCTAGCTTTATTTTCCAAAAAAAAAATTATTTTTTGCATCCGTATTTTTTTCTTTTGTCCTCCTAGATTGATGAAATCACACACTGTGCTTAGAACTGACTGACTGAATGGTTGGTTGTTTGGTCAACTGGTTGGCCGCTTCGCTCCAAAATGCATAACAAGTGGAAAATGTGCGCAAAAACAGGTTCAACTGCAAAGAACAGTTGTGCGGTCTAGCGGCCAGATCTGACCATAAAGAAGCTAAAGCTGGGGGAATAGGTGTTGTTTTATTTTTATTATTGTTGCTTTTACTTTATTTTGGCTCTGCATTCTCAAATTTAATGTCTGTGTTTTAGGAAAAAATATTAAGACAAACGTTGCAAGTCGTAGCAACAGGCAATAAAATCAAAAACAAGCTATTTAAGTGAAAATAAGGCCTGAAATAACGGTGCACAATTAAGTTTTTAGTTCCACATAACGTTTCATTGCGGGTCATTGTAATGTATCTGAGAAAAATGTTGTTTTAAAAAATTTGGATGGCTTACTTCAAGTTTGTTGCTTAAGTCTTTTGATTTTTAAGGGTACAAAAATAGTTTTTCGGTTTCACGTTTGTTGCTTAAGCCTTTTGATTTGCTCGTGGTTTTGGCCTAATTAATCACTCTAATTTCGTAAGTGTTTTATATGGAATAAATGTTTTTGAAAAAATTTAAAAAAATTTTTAAATTTTCTTGTACCTTGCCAATCATAATTTTGTCTACATCTGTTTCTGTAATCTAAATATCGCTGAGGTCACAATAATGAGCAAATAGCTAGATATGATCAATCTTGTGAGTTATGACTTGTCATTTCCTCTTTTTAAATACTGTAATTAACGTCCACAGATACACCGTCTATCGATCTCCTATATAAGAATCCATTTTTTTATTATTAAAAGATTATAAACAATTCAAAAATATCCTTTTGTAGTTAAAATCCTTTGTAAGATCACCCTATAAAGAGTACCGTATAGGGCACTTGCACCCTATGGCAATCCATAATCGCATGCATGAGTTATTATTGTCCAAGGCATGCTTTGCTGTGATGCTGCGATGTAAATTAGGTCAATTTTTAATCATTTGCACTCAACGACAATCAACTCCTATACTTCACGTACGGTTTTAACAATGTTTATATATGACAAGTGGCCTTGCCCCTAATGTTATTGCTTATAGAGACGAACAACTTTATTTCTTGATCTGTTAAAAGTAAGTGATAGTAGCGAAGTCTAGGATTTGTCCAAAATAAACCAAAGGTAATATAAAGCACTTGCCATTGTTCAGTAAAGTTTTGGAATCTACACTTTCTGCAAGAGTAGTGCGCTCACTCACTAACTCTAGTGTCACGTTACCAAGTTTAAGTAAAAGATTTAATTGAAGACCAATTTAATTAAATTGGCTGCTTCAGTCTTTCATTGTAGTCTCACCGAAATTTGCCATAAATTTCACATATCATATTTTACATCACTCTTAAGTTTCTGGCTTAAGTCTTTAAAATCAACCATTCCATCAATCATTCCACTGAGCTTTCAGCAGTCTATTGACTTAGGCATGCCTACAGAGCGCACCCAAACATTTTTTAATAAATACTAATTTAAGATTAAACACAGTTAAGAATTTTTTTGTCAACAATGAGGTTAAAAAAGAAATTGAAAACATAAAAATTATCTCCAGGCAAAGAACGTGGCGGCGACCCAGTCGAACAAACAGTAATTTAGGTCATCGCACATCGCTTTTAAACAGCGCTCTGCTGACAAAAGCTGAGAGAGCCAGACAACAACGAAACCCAGACAAGATATGGCAGGCAAAGCGGGCAGCAGTTGGATGAAAGCGGCACAGCACAAACTAGCTGACAAGCAGTGGAACAGGTCGTGACAACGACTAAATAATGGCTTAGACTTAATCAACATGTTTCTTTTTAAATCAATTAAAATAAATACACCATTTTAATTGTAAAGATCAAATTAAATTCAGAAAAAATCAATTGAAACTCTATTTTAAATTTAAAAAAGAATAGTTATAATTTAGAATAGATCAAATAAATTGAGGAAAGATCAAATTATATTCAGAATGGATCAATGGAAATTCAGAAATGATCAATTGATATTCAGAGTAGATCAGTTGAAATTCAGATGGTAATCGTCATGGAAATGAGAATGGTGATGGTATGATAATAGTAATGGTAATGGCAAGGGTAGTGGTAATGGTAGTGGTAAAAAAAACTTAATATTAATTTTATATTATGAAAATTTATATTTTATTTCACTATAAAAAACTACATTACGAATTAAACTCTAAATTAAATTAAAAATTATAATATTATGTTTAGTCTTAATTTTATTTTTAAGTTTGCCGCAGGGTATTTTTTTTCTTTATATCAGTTAGCTTAACAACACTAACCATTATAGCTACAGACAAGTTTCCGGTTTATCCTAAGTCTTAAAAAAAATTTTTGTGAAAAATGTAATCGTTATGAATTAGTAATAAATAAATAATAATAATAGATGAAATAAAAAAAATACAAACGGTAATGGAAATGATTATGATAATGGTAATGAAAATATTATTGATAATGGTTATAGTAGATGTCATTTTTTATATATTTATTGATTTTTACTGGATCTCAATTGATCTGTTCTGAATTTATATTGATTATATCTGAATTTCAAATGATCTTTTATAAATTTCAAATAGAATTTCGGAGCTTAAACTTACGCTATAAATAAATTTTTTTGTAAAGTTCAACTCTAATTTCACGTATTTCTACTAATTTGTGTGCAATTGCATTCTAAACGTTTTCTTTTCTACTTCAACTTCTTTCAATAGTTGTCAAGTTTCTCAAGCTTTCTAGTGCAACCGGAAGTAGACCGGAATCAGAAATCATTTCTGAAGCCCAGAAAAGAGTCAATATAACCTAATTTGACCTCTCAACGCCGTCATAATTTTTTTCAATTTATTTTTAAAGTTGAATTGTTCGAATTTCGTTGTGCAGACATTCGTTGAATTTTACAGCCAACTTCCTTGCTAAAAATTAAAACCAAATCCTTTTCTATTGGGTAGAATTTTGCAGGGAATAAGACTTTGTAAAAGATTTGACGAAATGGGTGCATTTTGTATGGTAGCAAACATATACATAGGAATCAGGTTTTGACGAAAAGAAAATAACGTTAAAATTGACGACATTTAGCGAATTCTTAGCCGATTTCGATGTTCTTACGTTCAATGGTAAGGTATATAAAAAAATGTTATGAATGGAATATTATTTAATTAAAATTTATAGCAACATAATTTTTTTTTTATATCAAAGAAAAGTACAAGCATTTGTTTTCACTACATGTCTCATTTTGTATTTTATCGAATTTATTTTTAAATAGCTTTATTTAACGCAACATTCTATGGATGGCTGGATTCATGGTTTTTATTTTTATAAGGGTTTTTATTTTTTTTTTCAGTTTTATGAAGGGTGGGCATATTAGTCGGCCGATTTGGTTCATTGTCCCACAAACTAGTTATTTTTATAATTAAACCAGTGATGTTCCTCGACGCGTCGTCTTTAATTGTCGACTTTTTGGTGTCGACAATGCAGAATGTGTCGACAATGTAGACAATGTCGAGAATTATGTAAACAATGTCAACAAAATGCAACACTGCAAAAATGCAAGTTCCATTTAGATTATGCTGATTTTTAAAACCTTTTGAAAAGTCGTTTAATTAACACAAATTAAAAAATTTTACAATTAAACAAACAAAAGCCATGCCCAGAAGGCGTAAATATAAGGAATACTTCGAACTTGGACTCAATTTAATTAAATATTACAATAAACATGCAGCCTTTTACATTAATTATCTACACGTCGTTAAAAGCAATTGTCTACACGACATTGTCGACACCGTCGACAATAGTATTGTCGACATCATGTTCTCTACGCCGCACATCACTGAATTAAACAAGTTGTATCGCGTTGTTTGTAAACAGCTTGGCATCATTTTTAACTGTCAACACTTTTCACCATAAATAAAATGCAACCCAGAGTCTTTACTTCTCAACACACCACGTGCGGAATAAATTCACCTCACTTTGACACTTCGCTGTATTATTGCTTTGACATTTGTTTTGCTAATTTCTGCTGGCGAACATATTTTTACAATTTTAACAAATTACACAGCGAAACAACGTAACTGCTTAAAATCGCGAATTTATTCTTCAGCAAAAAGATTAAAATGCGTGAAAATACGCCGCCACGCGTGCCTGACATTGAAGATGACGAAGGTGAGGTGATTCATTTCGACAACGACGAGCCGCCACCTGAGGATGATGATGAGCTAGAAATGGTGGAGGTGACTGAGGAGGAACTGGAACGCATACTCTACAATGAAGATTATGACGGATCTCATGCAGGTAACCGTACACCAGTACAGGATGAATCCGAGTTGACGTTTAGCGAACACAAAGGGCCAGTCTTTGGATGTGCATTGCATCCTCAGCACGATTTGGCTGTTACGGGTGGCGAGGACGATAAGGCTTTTGTATGGAACACGAAGACGGGCGCGGTATTGCACGAGATTAGCCATCATCAGGACACTATAACAGAGGTGCACTTTAGTTATGATGGCAGCTACTTGGCCATTGGTGATCTGGCGGGTGAGCTGGAAGTGCTACGTATGAGCGAGTCGGGCGCCGAATTTCGCAAGGTCTGGCAATACTCCATGGGTGACATGGCGTGGATGCGCTGGCATCGTGGTGCTAATGTGCTGCTGGCGGGCAGCGACAATGGCGAGGTGTACGTGTGGCGTATACCTTCGGGTGATTGTAAGATACTACCAGGCAATGGGGTTAAATGTGAGGCTGGCCAGTTGTCCGGCGATGGCAAGAAACTATTTGTGGCCTATACAAATGGTGTGCTCAAGCTGTGGGACCTAAAGAATTGCACAGCGCTAATGGAGGTAGATAACCAGCATCCGCTGGCGCACGAGGGCCAAGTCACATCGGTGGCGTGCGATAAGGAGTCACCGCTATACATGTCGGGTGGACAAGATGGTAAGTTGTGAATTTCTTTGTTGTAATCTATATCAATTTAAATTTTTTTTTTGCAGACAAAATACTGTTTTGCTCCAACAATGGACCCGTAGGCTCTGTGGTGGCTTCTGGTCCGGTAGAGTGTGTTACTTTCTCGCCTTCCTCAGAGCTAAAGATGGCTGCCAGCGGTACGCTTCATGGCGAAATAGCCATTTGGGACTTTGGCAAGTTCTCGCTGCGTACGCTGTGTGAGCATCCCGAACTGGATGATGGCATTACGAAGTAAGCTGTTTTTGGTTATTTTTTTATGATGCGATTTTGATTCATTTTATTATAGGATGAAATGGCTGAGTGACTATACGCTGCTGGTGGCCACAATTCAAGGCAACATCTATGCCTATGATGCGCGCACCGGCACTCGCAAATTTAAGCTTTCCGGCCACATGGCTGACATCTATGAGATGCAGTATGATGCGCGTGAAAAAATTCTGCTGAGCGTCTCTGAAGATCACTCGGCAAAGATATTCAAAGTGCCACAGTTGGGCGACTAAGCAGGCAGACCATTTAGTTAATTTTCTTATTGAATTTTTATTTTCTTAAAATAATATCTGTTAAAAAATGTTAAAAATTCAAAAATTTCTATTTGCTAAATTGTAGTACATATTTTGCAAAGTTTGTTAAGAGATGGACTTGAGCTGGAAAGACTTTAATTAAATGCTATTTTTTGTAAAAAAAAAACTCAAAAACTGAAGGGCTTTAGTTTTTTTTTTATTTATTTTTGGAATATATATATAATTTCAACTTAAGTTTTACTCTTATGAACCACAGGAAAAACAGTTATCTCTATTTTCTAAAGAGCACACAATATCAGACATGCTCGATTCCCGACGAAGCTCTGAAATAGTTTGATTACCATTTTTAGTGTTTTCTTCAATTACAATTGGTTTTTTCTCGACTGTGAATTGAATAGCATTTGCAGCAGGTTTGGTACGTAAATAATACATTCCAGTTTTTAATCCCATTTTCCAAGCATAGAAATGTATCGAGGTAAGTTTCCCGTAGTTTGGTTCGGCAACATGAATATTAAATGACTGGCTTTGGTCAATAAACGCTCCACGATCAGCCGCCATCTTAATAGTTGATTTAACTGAAATTTCCCAAACAGTTTTGTAAATATCCCGTATTAGTTTTGGAATTGTCTCTATGTTCTGAATTGATCCTCTATTTGTTATAATTTTATTTTTCATATCATCATCCCACAAATCTAATTCCGTTAAGTCTCTTAATAAATGATGATTTACAACTTGAAATTCACCAGAAAGAACACGTCGTGTGTATATGTTAGAAGTATATGGTTCGAATGACTCGTTATTTCCTAAAATCTGGGCAGTTGAAGCCGTTGGCATTGGGGCAATAAGTAAGGAGTTTCGTACTCCATATTTAGCAATTTTTTCCTTTAAACAACTCCAGTCCCACATATCTGATGGAATTTTGTCCCACATATCATATTGTAATATTCCCTTACTTACAGGACTTCCCTTATAAGTTTCATACGTTCCAAACTCTTTAGCTAATTCACAGCTGGCCTCTAGTGCACCATAGTATAATGTTTCAAAAATTTGCTGATTTAATAGGAACGCTTCTTTGCTTTCATAGGGAAAACGCATTAGAATAAGGGCATCGGCAAAGCCTTGGACTCCTATACCTATAGGTCTATGACGTAAATTTGACTTTTTAGCCTCATTTAAGGGGTAGAAATTTATGTCAATTATTTTGTTTAAGTTTTTAGTAACAGTTTTTGTAACAGATTTTAGTTTATCAAAATCAAATTTTTTATCTGGCTTTACAAACATGTTCAAAGCAATTGATGCAAGATTACACACGGCAATTTCATCTGGAGCTGAATATTCTACTATTTCAGTACATAAATTACTACATTGTATTGTTCCAATATTTTGTTGATTGCTTTTTTTATTGCATGAATCTTTATATAACATATAAGGTGTTCCAGTCTCAACCTGAGACTCAATTATTGCATACCAAAGTGATTGAGCCTTTATTTTTCTATTGGCTCGACCTTCATTTTCGTATCTGACGTACAGTTCTTCAAACTGATTCCCCCAAACTTCGTTTAACCCGGGGCATTTATGTGGACACATAAGTGACCAATGTTTGTTTTCCTCAACCCTTTTCATGAAAAGATCTGGAATCCATAGGGCATAAAATAAATCTCTTGCTCGATGTTCTTCTTTTCCGGTATTTTTTTTTAGATCGAGAAAATCAAATATATCTGAGTGCCAAGGCTCCAAATAAATTGCGAATGCACCTGGTCTTTTTCCACCACCTTGATCTACGTAACGGGCAACATTATTAAAAACTCTCAACATAGGCACAAGTCCATTCGACGTGCCATTAGTTCCAGATATAGCAGTACCTTTAGCACGAATACAATGCACGTTTATACCAATACCACCCGCAGATTTTGAAATCATCGCACATTGTTCTACTGATTTAAAAATTCCCTCAATAGAATCGGCTACCATAGTCAAAAGAAAACAAGATGAGAGTTGAGGACGAATTGTAGCTGCAGCAAAGAGTGTTGGTGATGCATGAGTAAAATACCGTTCTGAAAGTAGATTATAAGTTTCAATTGCAGCTTCAATATCATCACCGTGAATTCCAATAGAAACCCTCATAAACATGTGCTGAGGTCTTTCGACAATTTTCCCATTGATTTTAAGAAGATATGAACGCTCCAATGTTTTAAAGCCGAAGTAATTAAATCCAAAATCTCGGTCATAAATTATTGCAGAATTAAGTCGTTCAGCATTGCTTAAAATGATTTTGTAATAAAAGTCTGATATAATAGGTGAGACATTCCCGGTTTCTTTGTTCACTGTTGTGCATAAATCGCTGACAACATCTGAGAATACTTTTTTCGTTTCCTTGTGTAAGTTGGATACAGCTATACGAGCAGCTAAAATTGCATAGTCCGCATGATTGGTGGTCAAACTTGCAGCGGTTTCTGCAGCCAAATTGTCCAATTCTTGAGTTGTCACACCCGTATATAGTCCACTTATAACTTTAAGGGTTATAGATACCGGATCAACGAAATCCATATTGAGACCATAACATAACTTCCTTATCCTTGTAGTAATTTTATCAAGATGAATTTCTTCTTTTCGGCCATCTCTTTTAATAACATGCATGTTTTAATTAGAACAAAACTATAGAATATGTTAATCGAAATCAGTTACGAATTTGACTTCCACGCCAATTTTAAGAGCCAAAATGGGAGACGAACAAGGTTGCACAAGTACGTACTTTCGTACCATTTTGGGCGCGTTTTTATTCTTCAAGTACGAAGTACCACATTTTCCGTACTAATAAAATTTTATTTTCATAGCTTTTTGATTGTTTGGCGCCTGTTACACGTTCAATATATATTGATCAATATACAGTATCGTGATATTTATTGAGCGTGCAGCATGCAATATTGACGGATCGTGATCCAGATCGCAAAATATTTAAATATTTTGAAATCTAGATCGCGGATCGCAAAACTGTCAATAAATATTGAACGTGTAGCATATTTTGTGTCATCAATACGCGATACAGCAGTAGGCAGTGAAATAAAAATTAGCGGTATTCACGGTATTCACTTGTCTGTGCATTTAAGTACTTGTGCAGTTAGGTTTTCGTGAACACACTTAGCAAAAATTTTATGAATACTGACGTGATAAATATTGAACGTGTAGCATTCAACCGCGATCCATCAATCCATGAATTTGGATCGCGATCCTAGTATCACAATAAATATTGAACGTGTAACAGGCGCCTTTTGGTTCGCATTATAGCTATTTGGCAGCACTTCTAGCATTTGGATGTTTGTTTACGTATGAAGTGCAAAGAAACAAAAAGTGCGAAAGGTACCAAGCATGGTAGAACTAGTGAAGGTATATGTATTTCAGACTGCTCTCTTTTTCTCATAGCCAGAATTGTCAAACTCAAGCATTTTGCTGTTCTTGCCTTAATTTGCTTTCTTATCGCATTCTCATCGTTTTCAGATTTTGTATGTGCTGTCAACTTCGTTTTGACAGTTCCGGCAGTCTGTCTCTCCGAAATGCATCTACCTTCTCTAATTCTACTAGGTACCAAGGTACCAATGGTACTCGTACCCATTGCACAATTACTGACAAGGTAGTAGCGTATACTGGCTTTTTTCTCACGAGCGGCGATGGGTAGTTGTCAAAATAACGTGTTCATGCAATTAATCAAAGAAAAGTGAAAAAATAAGCGACGACTTAAACATAGCTAGTCAATCGCAGCAAACTATAAATATTCCAATAAACTTCGCGAACAAATTTTATGAATCAAAGAAAAGCTAAAAATAAGCACATAGCTAGTCAATAGCAGCAAACTACAACTCCTTTAGCTGTTTTTGACAACTACCAATCGCCAAAAAACTGTCACGTCTACCTTGTCAAATAATTATACCATGCTCGTACCTATCAGCTTGTATGAAAGTTTCATATTAATCAGAGGGTACTAAGTACGTCGGTACTTTTGCTTTATGTTGGTATTCATAACAATATGCCTTGGCTTTATTTTTCAGTTTGTTTACAAATAATTCGACAAAAAACAAAAGCTGCCAAGAGTGGTAGATATACGAAAAAAACGATGTTGCCATGTCGTTATGTTATGTTAATGTTCTTAATCAACTAGGGCGGAATAAAAAGGAATGCTATCTCATTGGGTTTGAGATTGACATAATGTGTTGCTATTTGCTTCTGTGGTGTAAGGTATACCACAGTATACAGTTTTTTAAGTGTATTGTTATTGAAATTTATAATTAGGGTGCTCACAGTTTCGTTCTATCTGGTTTGTTAACTTTAAAACATTTTGCCACCTGGTAATTATTTTTGTTTTGCGTGCAAAGCAGAGATAGCACAAAACGCTGAAATTTTCTTGCTTTAATACATGGTTTTTTTTGTGTTAAACTGGCATCGGTTGGAATATGGAACATTAACTTACTCGAATCTTGCGCTATTAGCTGTATCACGTTATAGAGCATAAAGCATTTGATATTTTTTCCTTTCCGCTTATCCGAGGCATTGTTGTTTACAACATATCACAAAATTTAGAATGCGATTGTGTAAATTTTGAAATGAAATATGTAAAGGGGTGCTCACACTTTAAATGTGTTATCCTTTTAGAGTTACCATATATTAACTTTAAAAGGAAACTTTGAATATCCTAATTTTATTTTAAATTCTGCCTTTCTTCTTATCAAATCTGTTCTGAAATTAATATTATGTATTAATAGACATTTGAAGTTGCAAATGGTTGCCATTTAAATACATGGAAAACAATCCGCATGTTCTATGATACTTGAAGTTCTGTTTTTCTTCTTATCAAATTAATTCTGGAATGAATAAAAGAGGGGGGTTCTACGTCAGCCAGCAAGTGTAGAGCAAATTTTCTAATTTGCTTCAAGTTGACTTACAAAAAATAATTCCTAGGGCAAAAAAAGGAACAGATGTTTAGATTGCAATTATAAGTGATCAATTAAAATTTCATCTTTGTTTATAAAAATTTCGAGAAAATGTGAAATAGCGAAATATACTTGATTCAGATAAAAACAAACTAAAGAAAACAAAATAAAAGATTGACAGCTAAAAGAATTTTAAAAATGTTATCGATGCGTTTCTAACGCCTTTTTAAAAACTTGCTTTTGTGATTGGATTCAGGTCTAGTTCTTATACCAAACTAAAACAGAGCGTATTTTGAAATAAGTTTTTAATTTTCAGCTAAATGACGAGAAAACCATAAATCTATTTATAAACATATGTAATAGAAATGGTTAACATTCTAATGAATGAAAAAATTCACTTAATTTTTGTTATAATGGGGCATGGAGTAACAGAATTAATTTTGTTCTATATATCTATATAACAATGAAAAATGTTGGTGTTGTTTCGGCCTTCTGTTGTTTGTTGCTATTATAAATTGGGCTGTGGTCGTATACAAATATAAACTGTTTTTAATAACTTTTTGCTTTTCTATTATCCTATTTTTCGATATTTTGGCTCACTTTGTGGGCCTGAAAGAATAACAAATTTTTTTTCTTTAACACATTTAAGAGATTATGTTAAGTACAAATAAAAATCTTTACATAAAAACTTTAAAAAGTTAGCGAAACTAATAGCAAAGCTTTACGGATGGAATAAAATCACAATAAAATTTTGATATTGGTATGAATTTTTTATAGGTTTGTTCTGTTCTACGTTAAGTAAGTATAAATGTTATATAGGAAGGAAGAATAGGGAATTACAAGACGGATATTTCGTCGTACTACACAAGTATGTTTTATATATTTTGTAGTGACCTTTTTTTTTGCTTGTCAAACTTGTATCTTTGTATAGAAAATCTCCACATTTTCATTATATGTTTCGACCTTTTTTTATTTATCATATTTTATTATTTTGCGAGTACTTATTTATTTTCTGCCGATGCAACCCTGGAGAGGAACACAGAAGCAGTGATGCCAATCACACGGAAATTACAGATATTTAAGCATCGTACAGATAAACCGACAGCGGCGGCAAAATAAGGTTAATCCATGAAACAAAGATACACAGATAGCTTACTCCGTGCGCAAAAAATTAAATCTTCTGCGCACTACGTCACTCGAGCTTGTCAGCTGTAAGACGTGGTGCATACATAAAAAAAAAAGTGAAAAAGCAAAAAGTAAACACAAACAGCAAGCAGCCCAATTGCAAGCATTTAAGAATTACTGCCTTCATTTAATTCAATTTCTAATATTGTGCACTTATAGTACGCGTAAATTATAATTTTCAATTATATTTTATGTAATTAAAACAAGTACTAAAGTTTCAGATGCTTTTAATGAGAATAACGATTTTAATTCGGGCCATAAAATGAATTTAAAATTTTTTTAACAAACGAGAAGAACTTAAAAATGAAAACGAAGCAATCAAAGTGCTGTCAAACACAGTAACGTAGCTATTTTTTTTGTGTAAGAGAACAAATGGGAGAAAACACCCCTCTTATAAATGCATTTCTTTTCAATAATAGTACTGAAACATAAATTTGCTTAAATTTATTTATACATATATATAATGTAATTTATTTCATTTCGATAAACCCAGTTTCAAGAAAAAATTTCGATATTTTTCATCGCTGTAAATAAATTATCCCCTTTAAATATATTGTGACTAAGTTTTTATTTAGCCACTTTGACAAGCTCGGACTACGTCACAACAAAGATGGCGGACATGCGCAATAATTTATCTGTAGTTCTTTGTATTATGAGGCTAATCTACAAATTTTTAAGAATATCACAGAATTTTTGTAGATTTCGCTTCTTTCACCAAATTGTATGTCAAACATTTTTATGACAAACAATTAAAAATTGAAAATTGAGGTTGAATAGTAAAAAAGATGTACTATCACTGAAAAATATGTTTACATAATTTGTTAAACTTTGCGCTTATAAATACTTGCACATAATTAAAATGTTTGAAGGAACATAATGTCGAAGTGAGTCAGAGGGCACCCTCATTTAAGGCGACTGTATACAGCTTAACCCATTAATGTTCACCACCAGAACTCGTTGAGTTTAGTTTTTGAAATCTTCAACATAAATTTGTAGTAATATTAGGCAGAAAACCCTGAAGTTAAAAAAAATTCAAAGGATTTGGGTGTGGCGAAGTGTGTATACGTTTAAGGTCATAAACGTATAAGGGGTCTGTAGTAGAGAAATAAAAAAAAATAAAAAAAAAAATTAAAAAATGGAAAATTTTCATTTTGCAGCACAAAACTCTAACCTATACACTTTTTTAATTATATTTATTTTTCTTGTTGTTTATAAAATAACTCACCTGAGTGGCATTTTGCACTTTTCTTTGAAATAATGCACTTGATACTGTCGGGAAAAATAAACAAAAGGGCTGTAAAATTTTAATACTTTTTTAAAAAAGCTTACTTTTTGCTTTCTCACACTGTTTGAAGCAAAAACTTTACGTTGGCTGCGAATTTTCCAAAAACGCTATCATTGCGTATGACATATTATACGTTGTCATTAATGAGTTAAAAAACTTAAAGTGCCTGTGAAATGTATTTCAATGTTATTGTATTTATAGTTAGGGTATACACTTCACTTCGTAATTTTCCGAAATCGCAAATTTAAGACGAGTTCAAGTGAGCGATTGTTTTTCAATTTTTTTTTTCCAAAATATTTCTCAAACTGACAACGGGCAAACTGTGTCGAATTGAAAATCTTTCAGTCGACAATATTTCCTTGCACCATTCGGAGAGAGCTTTTTACAACTTCTTGTTTCTTTAATTTACTACTTTAATAAACGCGTGTTTGCGTATTTGCGTTTTCATGCAAAACAACAACAAAGCAAAATATGCTTACTTGGCGTACAAATAACAGACATGCGTATTCAAATTTTGAAGAGCTTTAATAACTGATGCGTGTAGTTATTTAAAGCACAAAATTAATGTTTATATGTAATAAAATTTGTTTGCAGTTTTGATGTCATATTATGTGCAATTTTTAAAATCGATGTGGGATGTATATATTTTCATTGGGAAGAAAGAGAATTTTTCTAAGAATAAAATCTGGCAATATCATAATTGACGTTTGGGAAGCCAACAAAAATTTCGCTACCATTGAGTCACTGAAAAAATTGTTTAGAAATTATTTATTATAATTGTTTGTTTTCAATTTTGTGCTTGAAATTTTAAACGTATGAATTATAAATCCATAAGTAACAACGTTATCAGCACAAAAGCCACGAAACCCAAGCGTAGGAGTAAACCAATTCTTGGATTTGGTAGCAGCTGTGGTAACGAAAAAACAGGTGCAACGTCTAGTGCATTCAACAATAACGTCGACAACAAGGCCGACGAACGCACTCCGTTAATGGACGGACACGTTGGCGCGGGCCCATCATCTACCAGCAGTAGACTGGGACCATTGGAGCGACCGGAACAAACTGGGGGTAAGCGCTCCTATACAAATGAGGCAGAAGAAGTTGATGGTGTAAGTATTGCACACAATGAAAAAAAGAAAGTATTAAATAAATTAAACCAACTTAGGCCTACCTTGATGTGCCCAATGTAACTGTGCGAAGTCGTCGCACTCGCACTGTGCAAAGTGGCAATAGCGATCCCAGCGGTTCTCGTGGTGGTAGTGGCTCAGCAGCCCCAGGAGGCGCAAATCCCGAACATGACGCCGAAGAAGAAGGTCTGAAGTACGGAGCACAACATGTAATTAAATTGTTTGTTCCAGTGTCGCTCTGCATGCTGGTCGTTGTAGCCACCATAAATGCTGTTAACTTTTATTCTACCACAGATGTGTACCTGTAAGTTGTTTTTTTCTTGTAAATTAACAAAATAACTAAACAAATAATTAACAAATAAACTAAAGCAAATTATTTTCGTTTATTTTGTATTGCAGACTTTACACACCATTCCACGAGCTTTCACCGGATCTGGGTACAAAGTTCTGGAACGCTTTAGCCAACTCTATGATTCTCATGGTTGTAGTGGTCATCATGACAATTCTACTAATTGTACTTTATAAAAAACGTTGCTACAAAATAATTCATGGCTGGTTGATTTTATCCTCATTCATGTTGCTCTTTATTTTCAGTTATCTGTACTTGGAGTAAGTTTTCTATATTCTGATCAATTCTTACAATTTAATTTTTTATCATAAAAAATAGAAAATACAGTGGTGGCCAGAGAAATTTAAGGAATATCACTACTGTAACTAGTTCATTTTTCATCAAATGTTCTAATATATCCTAAAGTTATATTTCGCTTGTTTAATACATTTTTTAAAAATGTATATATTAATTCGCAAACACATATCTTTAGCCCCCATTTCACCGACTTTTAGAACACTAGAAGAAATTAAACTTATATCATTTGAAAGCTCTGGTTCATAGCAAGTGCACAATATTATTTTTATTCAAATGTTTTGTTATTAAGATTGGTAAAAATTAGAAATTGAAAACAGTTTTTTTTTTCCATAATAGCTTCTTTGTTGACATAATATATTAATTTTTTGTCGCGTCCTGTTCGCTGAAGATTTTAATATCAATGTGAGATTAATTTTTTTCATAAACTTCGCAGTTTTTCGTTACTACTCGTAGCTGTTAAAAATAAAATTGTGTCTGATACTCGGAACTCTTGTGCCTGAGTAGTGTGGTATGGGAACAAATTGTTTCTCGGGAATGGTAAGGTTATTTGAGCGGTACCATTTCTAGAGCGAGAAAAGTAAAAATGTTCATATAGACCTATGAGAATTGAGAAAAGGGGAGACGTCATTTTTATTAACAAAGTAGTTTGTAAACGGCGCACTTTGCTTCTCTCAACTCTTAAGCGAGGCCACGTCCATTTTTAGTACAGTTTCCGACAGTAGCCATACGAACTAAATTACCAAGTCTTAGTCTAATACGACGCAAACCGTCTGAAATGTAGTATTTTTATTGATTTTTAGGCGGTAAAAGAGGGTGTGATACATATATTTTCCTTAAGCATTTCGTTCTCGAAACAAATCGACCGCCAAAATTTGAGCTCAATATAGCTTATACCTGGCACACTTTACTTCGCTTGAAGCTTATCCTTTAAAAGTGGGCGTAAATATAGCGAGGCCACTCTCATTTTAAAATTGCAAATTTATTATGTGCTGCAAAAAATGAAAATGACAACGCAATGATAAGTGACCACTTTTCGAAGCTATTGTATTATTTTTACTGTAGGTGTGTTATGAATTTAAGAGAAAATATATATTTACTATATACAGCGAGCATATTTTTTCCATAGTGAGCTTCTATTTAATCTCTAAACACGTTTCTTATATCGTTGCAAAATTTAATATTAGGTCCCATTCAGTCATTGATAAGGGTTTTTCTGGCCACCAGTGTATATTTTGATGTTTTAGAATACGTAAACTGTACAGAATACATTAACTTAATTAACTTGTTTTCTACATTCATAATACAGGGAACTCTTGAGGGCCTACAACATACCCATGGATTATCCTACAGCTTTGCTCATCATGTGGAATTTTGGTGTAGCTGGCATGATGGCCATACACTGGCAGGGCCCACTCAGGCTTCAACAAGGCTATTTAATTTTTGATGCCGCACTGATGGCACTGGTATTTATAAAATATCTGCCAGAGTGGACTGCTTGGGCCGTCCTAGCTGCTATTTCAATTTGGGGTAACATAAAAGGTTTATTAGCAGATTAACAAGTATTTTAACGCCTTTGTCAATTTAGATTTAATTGCGGTGCTTTCGCCAAAGGGGCCTTTAAGGATTTTGGTAGAAACTGCACAAGAGCGCAATGAACAAATATTTCCGGCACTCATTTATTCATGTAATTATTGTTAATAGTTTAATTAAATTAAATTTTTTATTTGTAGTTAAATTGTTTTTTTTTCCCCAGCCACTGTCCTCTATTCTTATATGGGTACAAATCAACCAGAGGATGATGAAGCTGCCAACAGACGCATACAAAATCATGCAGCAAACTCGGCTGTTTTACCTGAAGATACACCAAACTCTGCAAGAACCACCACCACTCACAGTGCAGGTAATTCAGGGCAAAACGCTGCTGTTGCGGATGCTGAAGGTACGCCACTTGTGACTTTTAATACGCGCAGACATGGTATATAAAGCAAGGTTTTTTATTTCATTAATTTTTGCATTCATATTTTAAAGAATCTCTCTGTTGTTTAGTTTTCAAACATTTTTTGTTGTCCGTCCCTTGGAGACTTGGGTGTAGCAAGCGCGTAGATTTCTTTAATATTTTTATTTAATCTGCTTGTTAAAGTTTGATCATCTATTTGAACATAAAGTACAGAGCTTGACTTACCTTTAAGTCATTCTAAATTTTATGTGGGTTGTGGTTTTCTTTTGTTGATTTGCTTTTGTCTTAAGTTTGCATATTTGGCTTCATGTAATTTTTGAGCACTACAAAGATACCGTAAAAATGCAAACCAATTGTGTGGCTTTTATCAATTTGAGTACAATTTTATTTTAGCTGGCTTCACTGAGGAATGGTCAAGCAATTTGGATCAACGCATAGCACGTCGGCAAATTGAAGTACAAGCCAGCAATGGACAGAATTCAAATCGCTCTACAGAGTATCGCACGGTAACTACGACAAATGCACCTGCAGCTATTGGCTCCAATCAAACTGAAGCCCAGGAAGAACGTAAGTTTGAGCATTTTCTCTTTTCTATTTTTTTTTTTGGCTTAATAGGCATTTCTTCCATGCAGGTGGCATCAAATTGGGTTTGGGCGATTTTATCTTCTACTCGGTGTTGGTGGGCAAGGCTTCGAGTTATGGCGATTGGACTACAACAATTGCATGCTTTGTTGCAATTTTAATTGGACTCTGTCTCACACTGCTGTTGTTGGCCATTTGGCGTAAAGCTCTGCCAGCTTTGCCAATTTCCATAACATTTGGGCTTATTTTCTGCTTTGCCACAAAGGCTGTAGTCAAACCTTTCATGGAGACTTTATCATCGCAACAGGTTTTTATATAAAAAGCATATATGCTGCAATTTAAATTTGCTTAAAAATAATCTACAATTAAAAAATAAATAACGAGTTCTGATTTGTAGCCATCCACTTACAAATATTTAACAACTGGGATAGTTTTGCACAAAGTAGGACAGTAAGTTTTTAATTAACTTTAGTTTGTCCAAATTAACTTTTAACTTTATAAAATATTATAAAATAAATGCAATTATATTATACATATGTATAAGACAATATCTTTTTTTTATTATTTAAACAATTCAACATATTTAAAAGTATCAAAAGCTTTAATCTTTTGTGTCAAATCTTTTTGGCTTAACAATCGCTTTATCTTTTAAGCTAACGACCCAGCCCGGTTCCAGGCCGTAGAATATTTGTCGTGCATCTTTCATGGATGTCAGCATTTCATATGAGGGATCAGCTTCTATTTTGGGCAATTCGTAGCCATACTTTTGTGCTAATACTAGGCGTTCTTGGCTTATTTCCTCGGGATCAGCTAGATAGCCACGGCTCTTAGCAGACGTATAGTAGGCAATGGCATCCTGTGGCGGCAATCCACGACGCGGTATAGGCTCGCCTTTTTCAAACCATTTTTTTGGATTGGCCATAATCTAAAATAAATTCTCAACTAAAATTTAGCTTTTTTTTCTTATGACTCAACTTACCTGTAAGCTTCTGGGATCATAGTAGGCAGTGCGTATAATACCACCGTTACGCTCTATAGCCGCAATAACTGATTCCTTGGCATGCTGCACCTCAATGCAAATCTTTGCTTTAAAACAATCCATTCCTTCGTCGGTCAGTTGGAAGCCGAACTGCATGTCTGTTGGTGTTATCCTCAAGAGGCCCGTATTGCATATCGAAGTCAAATCAATCGGCTGGCTGGTATCAAGACGGTTCAGTTCAATGAACACTTGTAGTTGTGTCATCGAAATAGGGAGGTACTGGCGACGCATATGGTGCCCCTTATAATAGGGTTCATACGGAAAGCGTAAATAGAAAGGCGTGTTGCCCGTTTCATAACCCAAACGCATGAAGTTCTGTCTCTGTCCAGATCCCTTATTGCCTGCACCATGTTTGTCACCACCATGTTGAGCACGTCCACGTTTGTTCTTTAGAAAAAAATATTTGTTAGGTAACTGTGCGTGTGTAATTCATTCAAACTCACGTTTGCTTTAGATTTTGGATTCGGCCTGATGTTTCCAATTTGCACTCTAGGTAGCGCCCGCAACATTTTTAGTGCTCTTTCTGAGCTTTCACGTAGGATCGCCATAATTGGTTAGTCTTTTTTAAAACTAATTTTTTTAAAGATTTTATTAATTTTTGCCAAAATTGTCACACCGATACCTCAATGTTTTTCACTGAAATCAGCTGTAGGTTTGTTTGATTTTAGTTTTTACAACTGCAGACCGTGAGAACTGGCGCAGACTATATTTTTTTAATTGAATGACAGTATGATCTAATGTTGCCATCTCACTGAGAAGGTGCGCACACTGACAACTTTTATAGCGCATTCTTTTCTGAAAAAATTTACCCTCGCAAAATGCAGAATTTTTTAGATTTTGATCTGATTTTACAGAATTTTGACCTCGTTTGAGCTGAGAAAAGAACGAAAAAGATGCAACATATTTTCATTTCATATTGGCTGCACTAAGATTGATTATTTATTTATTTATTCTTTTCATCAAGCAAAGTACAAGCTCTCATAAACTACTGTAGTATATAAATTAATATAGATTAACTCACTTGAGAGAAAATCGGTCGAAATGTCAGAATGGATGAAGGGAAATCAAGAAAAGAAACTGAATCTGTACAATTTTTATGTGGTCCATACACAGGCAAACATGTTATGAAACATGTACGGTTGCATGTAATGTTTCCCTGCATATAGTGTTGTTGGCGAACAAATTTGAAGGTTTGCGACCTTGGTCTGCTCAAAATCAAAAACTTTTGATTTTATGGAGACAAGCATTCAGGTTGGCAAACATATGGAGCAGTTTGTGGTGTGTCAGCTTACTTAATCCCGATTGGTCAATGTTTATTATGAAATAATTCGTATATTTCATAAGCATCATATTTTTATTAATACAATTTGCCGCAACTATGAGAATCACAAGGAATACAAATAAATAATTGCTGTATGCGATTGTGTTCAGAAACATGTTCAAGAAGTGGGTGGCAAAAGCAAAATACGGTACGCGCACATGTTTTGAGATACGTTCGCTTGTGTATGGGCCTCTTTACCCTAGGTCTACACGAGACAAATTGTCATGACAATTTCAATACACTCACACATTTTTTAATAACACATTCATATTTTCTCAGATGTCAGTTCAATTGTAGCAACAATCAGGCAGGCAATTGAACTAACAACGATTTGACGTAGGCTAACATTTTCTTCTGAAAGTGAAGAAAAAGAACAGAAACATTTGAAAACCAAAGAAAACGTCAAATAATACAACAAATTTCATTTATTGTCTTGCAATTGTTAAGACCACCTACGTCACGCTAGACAATTTGCTTGAAGTTGACAAAAATTTGACAACTAATACGGATATAAACAACTGTTACAACAATTGTTACGTGTAGTCGCAGCGTTAGCTAACAGCTACTTTGACATCAAACAATCAAGTTCGAACAAAGGCGAAAAAGAGTGTTTTCTCTCAAGTGACTTAACCTATATTAATAAATATAGGCTGCTCTATTATTTTGAATTTCGATGTATCTGCAATCAAATATTGTATTGCAATCAAATATTCATCAAGCAGTTAAGTTTTATAAAAACTAACCACTTTAATCACAAATGTACTAGAAATTTTAAAAATTGCAACTTTTTGCTTCTCACCGAATAACAAACGAAGAATTCATCGTAAAATACTTTAAAAGTACAAATCCATGATGTGAAGAACGATTACTTTGTATTTTCTATGAAATTATTAATTTCTTATAGCACTTTTAGTAAGGCGAGCATTGCTGTTTTCTTAATGACGGAATCTTTAAAAAAAAAAAAATACCATCAAGTTGCCTACGTCACAGCTACCAATTCAAATGAGTTTTGAGAAGTAGTATGTGTGATCAACTTGAAAGCAAAATCTGGAACGTATAACTGCAACGTTTATCAACCTTTTTTAAATTTGGATATTTCTCATTTTAAAAATGATTAAACTTTGCAAAAACTGCCTCATCTCTTCAATTTTTTTTTTAATTCTGTCGATGACTTTTTTAATTTTCCATACGACACTTGGTCGACCCAAGTGCTGCCTTCAAAATATTGGATTTCGTCCAGTTAATTTTGTGACAATATTACCTGCTATATATAAGGTTAAGTAACCATGAAATTGTTCTCATACAACAACAAAACTTGGATTGCAAAATGTCAAAGTAAAATAAAAAAGACAAGTAAACAATCAAATTAAAATTTCTAACTAGAAGTCAAAGTATTGGATTTTAATATTAAATTTGTGTTTCAAATAATTTTTAAACAATTTTCTTGGAGTTTGAGTTTTTGTTACTACCTCAAAATGCCGAAAAAGTACGCGATTCGCCAAATCTATTGGAACAAGGAAAACGTTTCCATTTTTAAAGTGCCCAGTGACATTTTTAAACGAAAACGCTGGATGGATGGAATTTGGATCGGCGAATGTCAAAGTAAAAGATAACAACACCAAACAGCTGTTTCTGACATTCGCCGAGAGATATGTGCTCTCAGCTTACTCAACCTTATATGTAATTGAATCATGACCTGCTATAAACTCTAGCCTATCAAAAAACCTTTACTTCCCCGTTTTTAAGTGGTTTTAAAAATACAGATTTTTCATTGGATTTTAATTAAGTGATATGGGAGCACTGTCTAATATGATTTTGACATTAACAATAGGTCCTGTTAAAGTTACGTACCTTACCTTATTATTCTGCCATGGTCCCAAATACTTGATCTTGTCCTTTAGCATCTCTGTAAAATGTTTATCTATATGGTTTGTGTACGCGATATTTTTAAGTGAATTAAAGTAGCGCCATTTTTATAACAGATTCGATTTTCTATTTTTCTTGAAAATACATGAATTTTAATAAAGTCGTAAAATGGATTGTATTTATTGTAAAGAACTCCCAAAAAATTACAGCTCCTCGAGCAATGATTGTGTTTTGTTAGCGTTGGAGAAAATAAAAGTCCATTATATATGTGTGTAGATTGCAATTAGACAAAAAATATAAAAATTCTTAATTTATTCAATTAAAATTATTGCAGCGTTAAAGAATGTGTTTATGGTCAAAGACAAGGAGCTGCGGAAACTGCAGCAACGCAACGAAAAACTTGTAAAAGCCGTGGAACTACTGCAGAGGGAACAGTTGCACGCGTCGCTAGCTTGCATCAGTCAAGAGCCGGCGCAACAACAACGAGAGACTAGCACGAGCAAATCCATTGCAGCTGCAGATGCAAACTATGACGTGGAAGCAGAAGCTCAGATTATTGCGGACACGACTACAGATGATCTGAATATGGCGCTGAATAGTGAACAAATCTTTAACTGTTCCTCGACAGATACTTCAACACAACTGAGTCCTAATCGCAATGAAAGCATCTCCGAAACAGAGAAGATAAATAGCCCACGTATGCTGCGCACATCCTTTGAAATGCGTCGTGAAATGCAAAAGAAACGAAAGCCATTTCCACTTAAAAGCAACGAGAATATCGAACCTGTAGCAACAGGTGCCTCAGGTGTTTTAAGGAAAACTAATACAGGCTGGATGAGCAAAGAGAAAATATCGTCGAACAACTCATTTTGTGTAACTGAAGTGAAAAAAGCAGGAAGTTTCGCAAAACCGCAAGCGGTGAATCTCACTAGAGTGGAGCGGAAGACAAGTTTGTCGTTGAAAAAGCCGCCAAAATTAAAACAGACACGTCTACAGTTGGATGTATCGCGCAAGAAATCGCTTAATGAGGTTCGTTTAGCATACATCATAGATTCATCGAACCTCCAATTTTTAAGATTGTATATCTCTTCTGTACCTTTTAGTCTGATTCTACGTTTTGCGAAGAAGTTATCGACTCAAGCCCTAATCCCAACGCCATGAAGAAACAGGAAAAACCAGCCCGTAGCTGGCTGCTAAGGTAAGTTATCACCAAATAATCCATGATTCAGCTGCGTCTACGACTGCTCAATATAACTTTACTAATTCCGCTTAAGATTACAGAGTAAACAGCAGCGTCAAAAACGCCAGCAACAAAGCTGATAAAAGTAACTTTATTGAGGAAATGAGTTCTAGCTTAAATGCTGATGACGAAGATTTTGGAGATGTATTCGATTTCTCATTTAAGCCAGTTTCGCCAGAGCAAAATAAATCCTCCAACGCCCTGTCTGATTCTGATCCCTTTAAATTGGCAGTTAGTTCAGCGAATGCTGATGAAGCTATGCAAAATAAAGAAAACAGCTCGAACTCATCAAGTGTCATGATACTCACGCCAGCTACGCAGGACATTATTTTTCTCGATGATAGCTTTTCCTATAATGATAATACGAACATTGCGTCCATGGATCTGCTGCAGGATTTATTAAAATGTAATGACGAAAGCTTGGAAAATTTAAAACGCATCGAGGGCGAAAAGTAACAAATTTCTCACAATATAAACCTCAAATATTTTTTAATTTAATTAAATTTTTAATATTGTTATTGCAGAATAAAAAAGTTGCAAAAAACTGCTAGTGCTGCACCGAAATTGGAAACGAATGTATCGAAACAACCTTCTAATCCAGATGTCGCTACCTTAAAAGTCAACACATTGCCATTGCAAGCTTCCTCTGCTAAATCAACGGAACTTAAAGTCAAACAAGAAAAAAAAACTCAAGAACCAATTCAGACAACCTCTAAACTGCATCCCATCAAAAGAAAGTCTAAAGACATTAGCAGCGAGGAAGAGGAGGAAGATTTGATGCCGCAACCTTTTAATGTGAAGCATGAAAAATTTGATGATATAACTAAGAAAATGCCTGAGATGAAAAGCAAGCCACTAAGCATTAAAGAAAAATTCAAAATTGACTGCAGAGACTGTCAACAGGTAAAGCTCACAAAATTCAAAACGGTTACAATTGGTTAATTGTTTGATTTGTCAAAAGAATTTAGTTTTAGGTTTTTTTTTTAATTTCTTATTTACTTATTGTGTCTTTTCAACTCAATCAGCTTTCAAGAATAATTTTTCACGCGGAATCGAAAAAGGGAATTTTAATTTTTAAGATAAAGCTCAGGCACATTTTGAAGATTTTTAATACAAATTTATTGAGCCCTATCGGAATAATTTTTCACGCGAATTCGGAAAAAGGAGTTTTCACTTTTAAGATAAAGCTTAGAGCATTTTGAAAATTTTTAATGCAAATTTGTTCATCTACGGTTGATAAACAAATGTGCATTAAAAATCTTTAAAATAATCTTAAGCTTTAATCTTAAAAATGAAAACTCCCTTTTTCGATTCCGCGTGAAAAATTATTCCCGATAGGGCTGATTGATAAACCGTTGATGAACATATTTGCATTAAAAATTTTCAAAAATTTCTTGAGCTTTATCTAAAAATTAAAACTCCCTTTTTCGATTCCGCGTGAAAAATTATTCCCGATAAGCCTGAATGAACTTCTGAATGATTTGAGCTCAATTTCCATAGAAAATGGCCACACTTCTCACTGCGTTGAACCATGACAAAAAGCAAAATTTGTATTGATCGACAGGTAACTGCTTAGATAAGACAAAATCAAAATTTTAAGAGGAAAGTGTAAGATCTGACCACACTGTGACGCTGTTCATTTGGTTCCTTAAAAACCAAAACAAATTTACTTTGGGGTATTTTTTTTTATATTATAAACGCAAAAAGAAATTTTAACTGCTTTATTCTGTATAACGAAAACGCACACCAACGACAAGCAAGACACGAGAAGCAATAGAATTTCGTATAGCAAAAAGTATTGCTTCTCGTACTGCTCGTGATACAGAATAATGCAGTAAGTCTCATATTATATTATAGTATTTTGTATTATTATAGACTTTTCACAATAAATATTAGTGTCCAACCGAATATTCGACTTCGGCATATTCGTCCGATTTTTTAACATTCGGCTTCGGCCAAAAAAAGTCTAATATTTGCCGAATGTTTTTGCTTTTTTGTAATGCAAAAAATTTTTTTTATATTTATTTTTTTTTTGCATTTTTCGATAGAAATATAGAAACAGTCCAAAGCAAGAAGCGTACTTTGTTCAAAACCTTAAACGCGTTTTCTTTTAAACTGCATTTTCTAGCTTGAGACTTTCATTTTAAACGAATCTTTATATTGTTTTTTTTTCAAAATTGAGTGATAAATTTCATATTGGAATTTCTATCAACAAAAAAGTAACGAAAATTTTCAGTTAAAATTAAAAAAATTATTCCATCATCACATTCATACTCAACAGGAAAATATTTTGATTTTTGTTTCAGATGAATTTTGCGACCTGTGGGAAGGTCGCCAGCTCAGTTCGTATTTTAAGCACTGGTTCACGCCAACCAATGCCTTGGTACCGTATATTAATTAAATAATTATTAACTAGATTCTACAATAGTACTGTAAATATACCCAAAAAGTTTAAAGTACCTAAATTATTTACTTTTTCCAAAAAAGATTAATGAAAATTGCATATTTTACCTTTAATGATTGCCGTTTTGAAGGCCTAAATTTTATTATTTTTGTTACTTAAAAAAAAATTTGTTAGTATTCAGCTTCGGCCGATTATTTCTATTTGTCCAAAAATCCGCATTCGGTCGGACACTAATAAATGTGAACGCTAGTTGAATTTGTATTAAACATTCATTAAAACTTCACGTTTTACGGCATAACTTCTGAATCTTAAAAATAAATTACAGGCATTGGCATGGCTGTAAGTCCGCGAAAGAAAATTTTAAAATCTCAAACACCGGATTTGGTTTTCTAAACAATAAAGCCATAGAAGAACAAAATTTGAGCCAAATCGGAGATGGTCAGTGCAACTGATTTAACACTTCAATGATAAATGTGTGACATATTGCAAACAATTTGTTCCTACTTTGACGAAATTTGTTTAATGCACATTTTTTCATTACAAATTGTAGTTAAAAAATTGATTTTAAAGTTTTTTAAAATTTTTGTATGAAAAAACATGCCGTTATAAAAAAGGCAATCTGTTGAATTTTAAAACGAGAATATTTTTTTTTGGGGTATGTATTTTGACCAAAGTCTTGTACCCCATGTTTGTAGGTAATAGGGCTTTCCATCCCGAAGGTTTTTGGCAAATCCCGGGATTTTGGGTTTTGAAATTCGTGATCCCGAAATGCCAAAATTTTAAAATAATGGCTTTTAGCTGTATTGAAATCAGATACCATTAATAACTCTTTATTCTGCGTTTTGGCATGCTATTTTTTATTTTTTTTATTTATAAAATAGAAGTCCAAACGTAATCGTTATTCATACTTAAAATATTCAAAAAAAAAAAAAACACTCAAACGTTTATAAGAAAACACCAAAACCATGATTCAATTATATGTAAGGTTAAGTAACCATGAAATTATGCTCATACAACTACAAAACTTGGATCGCAAAATGTGAGTAAAACAAAAAAATACAAGTAAACAATCAAATTAAAATTTCTGACTAGAAGTTAAACTTTTGAATTTTAATAATAAATTTGTGTTTTAAATAATTTTTAAACAATTTTCTTGGAGTTTGAGTTTTTGTTACCACTTCAAAATGTCGAAAAAGTACGTGATTCGCCAAAACTATTGGAACAAGGAAAACGTTTCCTTTTTTAAAGTGCCCAGTGATCTTTTTAAACAAAAACGCTGGATGGATGGTATTTGGATCGACGAATGGCAAAGTAAAAGATAACAACACCAAACAGCTGTTTTTGACATTCGCCGACAGATATGTGCTCTCAGCAGCTCTTGTAAATGTTCACAATAAGGGAGTGACCACGGAAGAAATTTTAAATGCACTATATGAATTTTATGATATAAAGATTATTTTATATAAAAAAAATTAGAAAAAGTCTAAATACAAAAAATTAAAAACCCGAAATTTTTTGTGAGTACGCGCCTGGTTGATATACAATGTACAAATAATTGATTGCTTGCTATGGGCTCATTATGAACATTATTGCTCCTGTGAATGCTTTCTTCAAACTTACGATTCCGCCTCAAATTCCTTGAAGCACCATCAATTTGAAAGAAATTCTAAAGTTTCAGACAATTGACTTTACTAGAAACAAATATTAAAAACAAATAGACGAGAACTAAGAGATCTTCCGTCTTTTAAGGATTGCAATCCAAGTAATTTACGACAATCATATGTTGAAAGACCATCAGGCCAATACATATTTTTAAGCGCATATTTACTCACAAGTTTTTAAATTTTTTCAATACGGTTTGAGTTTTCATTATACAAGGGTTCCACACAATAGAGGAATATTCCAGTATACTTCTTTCCAAAGATACATTTAAGATTTTATATAATGGCTATTAAAATTTAGTTCAGTGTCAAAAATAACACACAAATCTTTAATTTCGCTTTTACGATCTAAAATACAATTATTTATTGTATATGTGATCTTGCGGCATAAAATAGATCTCATTTGATTCTTAGAATCAGTAAAATTAAGATTACAACTAGAACTAATAGAATTAAACAAACGCAAAACACGAATAATAGGAGCATTTATAGCATATTAGAATGGTAAATTTGCAAGTAAAAAGGATCATAATTCCTAAGCATTCTTGCAGGAACATTAAAATCTATCATTTCCAATAGTGCTGGGCTATCAACCAAACCATTATTAATATCAAAAACCAAGAGCAAAGATAATATGTTTCATCTACACCAAAGTTTTAAGCCCTAGTAATAGGCATCGCGTTTTATATGAATGAGGGACACCATCAATATTAAAAGAGCGCAAGGCAAACTTTGTGAAAGATTTCTGAACCCATTCAATCCGCAACTTATGAGACTCGTAATAAGGGTTCCAAATAATAGCAGCATGTTCTAATATAGAATGCACAAGGGAATTGAACAAAACTTTTAAAGTGTACAGATCGGAAAAACATGCATTATTTCGTCTTATAAAAGCTAGCATAGCATAAGCTTTAGGAATAATGTAATCCAGGTGAGAAGTAAACATAAATTTACAATAAAAAACAGGGACGGAATTCAAAGGGAAGTTAGCAATATTATAAGCGGACGGACGGAAAAAAAGCTAGATTTTGAGAAAGTAATTGAAAAACATTTATTAATATTTAGGAAAAGACCATTTCTGCAGCACCCTATATAGAGTCTATCTACTTCAATCTGTAAAAGTTCAGTGTCATTTAAATTACCTATTTATAGGAAGATCTTAAGATCATCAGCGTAGAGCAAAAATTAATATACAAACATCAAATGTTGTCAAACACTTCTTGATATTTATTTTAGAATAATGCAATGAAACGTATATCATTCAAAAGGTACTGCACCATAGATGTGTCGATACATGTAATATTTTAAATTGATGACCTCGAGGTATCAGATGAACGGTCAGGCTGCACAGTATGATTGCATTTTAGATAAGTGACCTTCGACCTGAAATATGAGCGTAAAAAGAGCATTTATTAAATAAAAGCTAAAATTTAAGAGATGGAAAAACATGACGTAAAAGGGAATTGTAGACATTGATGAGATGTGCAAAAAATGTTTCAGACAGTTTTCGTCATATCTTACGGATACCCTACAATAAGCATTTTTGTGTTACAAGTGTGAATATATATTGTGATGGTGAAATCTCTTGCAAATAATAAATTTTGAAAAAGTTCCGTTTTGACCTAAAAATGTTTACGATATCTCGAAAACTATAGATGTTTTCAGTACAACGTATTTTTGTATGAAAAGTCGTTGATTAAGAAAAATAACGATATAGGAAAGCTTTTTGCATAATATTTTTCTCAGGTAGTACGTTAAAAAAACCCGTTATTTTTAAATTAAAACTATTGCGATAGTTTGAAAACTTAAGATTTTCTTAGTACAATACATTTTCTTAAGGCAAGCCTCAGAATAAGAAAAAAATCTATTTAAACTTGAAGTTTTTATTTGGAATGAAAATATCGCCACTATTTACCAATCGATTTCCCTCAAATTTTCATTGACTAAAAGTTAAATTAAATCACTATAGAAAAATGGAAATATGTTTTTACTGTTTCCTCACCAATTCGTTGTCAATATTGTTTTAAAAAAGCATCAAAATATTCAATGTTCGCTCCAAAAATGCGTCAAAAGTTGTTTGTGTTTTTTTTTTTTTTAATTTTAGTTTTTTAGACTCTTTCATATGACATATCATTTATTCGCAAAAGTACTTAGTTTTGACACAAAACTCAATAAACAGTCTCTATCATTAAAAACCATAGGCATTGGCCTGGATTTTTTTGACGAAAATAAAATTTTCCTAAATGTTGTTTTTATATTTTTATAAAGTAATACAGCTTCCGAAATAATTTTTGTATATTGGTAGGATTAATAATAGAGCCAGCTCATACCTTTTACTCCTCTCGATGTTAATTCGGAAGGGATATAAGCTCGCAGTTTTTCCAGTGAAACTACGAAATGACAAAGTTTGTGTTAATTTGTATGCTATAATACTAAAGGGCTTATGTTTGTGTTTGCGTTCACTAACACTAAAGGTCCATTGCGAGTACCTTTTTATTTTTTTGTGGTACCATGTTAACTATCATATCGATTATTCCTCAAACCAGCCTGTGCTTTTTATGAACCTCCAGATGTCTAGCAGTGGTGTGTTCGTTAAATCTTCCAGGTCTTTGAAAAATCTGTTCCCCATATATCGGAGTCGACGGTTCTGTAGACTTGGACAATCGCATAGAAGGCAAGTTATTGTTTCTGTTTCTTCCCGATCCTTGCAGCTCCGACAGAAGTCTGGGGCTATTATGTTCATTCTATTGGCCATTACCCCAATAGGGCAATGACCTATTAGAACTCCGACAAGAATCCGGATTTCTCGTTTGGCTAAAAGCAGAAGGCTTCGGTTCTCTTTTCATTTAGCTCCGGCCAGAGCCTTCGAAATATGTTGCAGTCACTTCTGGAGGCCCAGTTATTGTTAGCATCATCTCTGGCTTTAAGGTCTATGCTCCTTTTGACGACGCCTATTGGAATGTACACATCTGTTTGTACTTGCGGTTACTCCACTCCTAGCCAGTTTATCCGCTGCGTCGTTCCCTTCGATATTGCTATGTCTGGGAACACAGCAGAGGGTATAGAGACATTTTGGGTATTGCAGATACTGTTCAGCGCTAGTTTACAGTTCTGTACGTACCGTTCGAGCCTTCGTCGTTTTACTATTCAGAGCTTTGATGGCCGCTTGGCTATCCACAAAAAGTACTACCCTTGTGGGAGTAAGATTTTTCCTATGAATGGCCTGTGTAGCTTTTCCAATAGCATATATTTCTGCCTGAAAAACGCTACAGTAGTCGGGAAGTTTGTAGGACTCTTTGATTTGAACCTCCATGGACATGTTCGCATGTGACTCACACGCAGGCCAATCTCTGTAGCTATTTTAACGCAGCAATAAATAATATTGTCCGTGATAAGCAATATATTTGAATATGTTGAGCCTTTACGTACTCAAATAGTATTTTATTTGCATTCCTAGGTGTGAACTTAAACTTTAAAATATTTTGCAGCTTAGAAATTCACAGATTTTGATTTCAACGCTAAAATTTGTATTACTTGTACAGTTTTTTTTATGTAAGGATATAAGACCAACCTAAAATTTATAATTTTCAGTATATCGACTATCTGGGCGAACGAATGACTGACAAGGAAATTATGGAACATCTACAACGTTGTACGCGACATCAACGCAAAGACGATATAAATTCAACGCCGGACGGGTTCTGGGACCCATTTATTGCAACATTTGATGCTAATGACCCACGCAACGAAACGCTTATTGATAACCATTTTTGCACTAAAAATAAGTAAAAGGTATAAAATCCAATTCCTTAATTATTGTAATTAAAAAAAATATTTTTATATAACATATGTTATACCTCGACATAATGATGTCAAAGGTTCCATTTATTTGTGTTTGTAAAATAAAATTATATATGTAGTTATAAATAATATAAAATAAAAAATGGTTACAAATTTCCACGCTTTGCTTGCTCAATTTCAATGGCTGTGAAAAGGGACTTAAAGTTACCAGCGCCAAAACCCTAAGATAAAAAATAAGTTTTGTTAATATCAATCTTCAGTCCTGAACCGTGCTTTTCTACTTACATTATGATTGTGCCGCTGTATCACCTCCAAGAATAGTGTCGGTCTATCCTGCATGTTCTTGGTGAAAATTTGCAACAAGTAACCGTTCTCATCGTAATCGATCAATATATTTAGTTCCTGGAGAATCTTCATGTCTTCCTTAACTTTTGTACGCGAGTGTTTCAGATTTTCCGTCAAAATCTCATAATAAGAAGCAGGTATTGTAAGGAACTCCATGCCGCGTGCTCGCAAATTACGTATAGCGGTCACAATATCACTGGTGTTCAATGCAATATGCTGCACTCCAGCACCACCATAGAATTCGACATATTCTTGAATTTGAGATTTTTTCTTGCCATTTGCCGGCTCATTGATGGGCATTTTTACGGTCTCCTCATAGTTGGCCATCACAATGGAACGCAATGCAGAGTATTCAGTGTGTATTTGGGAATCATCTACGGACCAGAATCGATGAAACTGCAAAATACGTTCATACCAAGAGGCTACGCTTTCCATTTGAAGATCTGGCTGATTGCCTACGACGTGATCAATAAAGTCTAGCCTTGCTGGTGGCAAATTGGTTAGTAATGCGTCCTTGGATTGCTGCTTAAAGCCAGGCAAAAAGTTGCCGCGATACTTTTTGCGATCAACAAATGTGTGTGTGGTATCACCGTACTGCAAAAATATTTACAATCACTTAATCGCTGAACAATATTGTTCAAAAGTGTTCATATCTACCGTTTTAATTTGTGCAAAGCGCACGCTGCCGAACTCATCCTTCTCCTCCCAAATTTCGCGGACAACCTCAGCCCCGCGTTCCTTAGCAATCTTAAAAATTGTATCTAGATCTTCTACTTCAAAGGCCACATCCTTGACACCATCACCATGCTTCATCAAATGCTGACCATGTTCTTCATTACCTGGATTGTAGGCGGATACAAATATAAAGACGATTTTATTTTGTCTAACAGCATGTTTGGCATATTGACGATGTCCCGTCTCCAAACCCTGATACCCCAAGGGTTCAAAACCCATGCGAGTGGTATAAAAACTAGCTGCTTGCTTGGCATTGCCAACGAAGAAGGTCAAGTGATCAAAGCTCAAGAATCTGCCGCCTTGTGGCTGAAATTAAAATAATTTTGAGTGAGAAAATTAATACGAAAACAGAATTTAGTCAGCATACCTTTGGTCCTTTGTCGGTGTATGAGGTCTGCAAAGAAAATAAAATGGTAGTTTAGTTTAAAAATGAAATCGATTTGGCTTGATTAGCCCTTTAGTTAAGCCTTAAAATCACATTAAATTTAAAAAGCACATACAAATGATTTGATTTAAGAAATCTTATATTAAAGTAGAGTAAAATGCAGGAGAAATAAACAAATTCACTTTTTTTTTTAAATTAAAAAACCACGAGCCTTAGTAATAAACATTTTAAAATTGACTCTAAATTTAGTGTGAGCTTTTCTGACATTATTTCTATAGAATTTGTTGTCAAAAAGCTTACACTAAATTTATAGTCGACTTTAAAATGTTTATTACTAAGGCCCAATGAGTTTAATTTTGGATTGCCAGTTATAGTGATTTGATTTGGACTATACTTTTCTAAGTAAACTTAATTTATAAACGAGTATATCTCTGCTTTTCTATTGTATGTTAAACATTTTTTTATAAAAGATTAACGTTCAAGCCTTAAAAGCGTCTTAAAAATTTTTTAAAAAGCATTCGATTTGAAAATATCTTCCTACTCCTCTCAAAATCAAACAACTGATCACTGCTCATTATTCATAAGAAATTTTTTGAGCACGTGTTATTTTTTATATGAAACCAGTGTTGAAAAAATTGGCTTAAAGATTGCGGCTTGTTAGAAATAATCCTCAAGTTTTTTTTTTAATCAAATCACTTTGCTATATAATCACTTTAACTATATAATTTTATAAGTAGCACTTTGTAATAGTATAACAAAGGACAACACTTGCCATTTCACTTAAAGCTATTCTATTCTGTTTAAATTTCAGCACTGTTTACCAACTGGTATCTCAAAAGAAACTACAACGTTCTGATAATTCACATGGAGCTTTTATAGCTTTGACCAACTGTGATCAGCGATCGATGGCCGGCTGAATGCTGTTTCTATCAAATCCTGTCACACTTGTTAGGCACATGTTTTGTATAAAAATATTTAAATTTTGAAAACTCGTATTTTGTTGATCTTGTTGTGGCGTTGAAACGCCACTGTTGTTGTTATGTTCGACTTTACCGGTAGGTGATTAAAATTCAAATGCTATTAAAGTCCAAAATTAATATTTATTTTGTTTTTAATAAATTGGAACCATCGACTTTTTACCTTCCGTTGCTTAAAGGGCTAAAAATAAAGTTAATCTAGAACTTCTTATTTGAGATTTCGCACAATATTTTAGTTTTTACTCTTATTTGGAGTTTTGCACATGTTGTAAATTTTATCTATTAAAATGTTTAAAAAAAAAATTAAGGCGCAAGTTGAAGTATTCACGAAATTATATAAAAAGAAATCACAATCTTCCATAGTATAATTAGAGAAGGTATATGCATTTCGGACTGCGTTATCTTTTTCATATCCAAAATTGTTTAAGTCGCTGTTTTGCGAATGAGAATAAAAGAAAATCAATGGCCGCATTCAGCGGAGTCAACAGTTAGTAACAGACTGTCGTGTTAAAAATTTGCTGAAACACTGAAAGAACGCTACAAATTTGAGTGAGAAACCTTTGCAATTAAATTATTTACATAATTAAATAATTTTAATAATTAAATTAAATAATTTTCAACTTTTCTACGGTATAGCTACCATAACAGTTCACAACAGTTGACTCCGCTGAATGCGGCCAATTTTCGCTCAATAAACTGGATTAAAATCTGAAACCACTTGTCTTAAAAGAGTTTTTTTTTTAAACAAAGTAATCTGTTTCATCAAACTTGTTTGATATAAATCTAAATAGACTCTGAAATATGTCGCTCATTAGTCATATTTCTGACCCAAATCAGGGTGCCATAAAAGAAAACATGTTTGTATCGGATTATAAAAAAAGCTTATGAACTTTTAATGAATATCTATATGCAGACAATTATAATTGACTTGATTTGAAGAGTTCTGTGGCTCGGTTCTGTAACTATTACGACAAGTAGTATTTTTTCTGACGTCACAGTGTTTCATTCCAAAATACTCACTTTTGTTTTGTGTTTCTGTAACTGATAAGTGAATAAATAGTGGTCCGTGATGAAAAAGATACACAAGCGAAAGGAAATATATAAAATTGCAACAAGTGTGAAATTGATGAGGTTCTTCTATAAACAATAAATAACAAACAAATATAAATATCATAAATGCTTTATTTATGAAAATGGCGGATATACACGTTTATATTATTTATGCTGACAATTACTTGTTGTGATGTAATTTTAAACACTTGAACACTTAGTGATGTTGATATTAAATGCACAAATCTTATGCACAAATTGCAATCCGAGTATTATTTTAATGCGTTTGTTTAATGCAATGATACAAATATCATCATGGAATAAATTTCATTTATAAAATATTTCAGTTTATGTATTCAATAATTTATACATTGTTGTACATATAATATTGTGTTAATAATATATTAATAATCTACATGAAAAAATTTAAGTTGATTCCTTTTACTCGGTAGAAGTATTTGCAACGTGGATACATTTATTTCCAAAACTTCATTAAATATTACTGTTGCATAAGCAAGCACAATTTTTCTCACCAAGTTAGAACATAGTCGATTCGAGTCTCAAATTTTAGTTTACAGAAACACTTTGTCTATAGAGTTCCTTTGAAAGTAGAATTCAAACAAGCGAGACGAGTCATCGATTTTTCTCATTTTATTACAGAGACAGTGCAAGTGAAAATGACATCACAATGACGTTAAAGTGAGAAAATCTGGTAAGAACTACGGTGAGAAAAGTTACAGAACCGAGCTACTGAACGGAAACACTCCAAAGCAACAATTCTACTTCAGATTGAATTAAGTCTAATTTTTTTTAAGAACAAGACGTTAAAAAGTGAGACGACTATCTCTTTACGTTCTGAAAATCAATATAAGATTTTAAAAAAATCGATATAAAAAGTTCCATTTTGACTAAGCTGAGATGTTTATATTCTTTTATATATATAAAAATGAGTGGCATACGTGAGAACGCTCATAACTTGAAAACGGACTGCCCGATTTGAACATTTTTTTTGTTTTTGTCTCCGCCCAAGGAAAGTTTTTACGTCAAGAAAATTGGAAAAACACTAGAGGGCGCTACAGTGCAAATTCCTTACTAAACTGCTAAAAACGCCTGTACTGCTAATTCGATTAACATACAAATTTGTATATAGGAGTTTTTAGATACGGTCATTGTTTCATCGCTTTTTATTTTGATCTATCTTGAACATCAGAGGGCGATATAGTACAAATTTTTTACAAAACTGCTAAAACTCCTAAACTGCTTTTACGATTGACATTATAATTATTATAATAGCAGTTTTTGGGTACGGAGTGTTATATGGGTTTTTATTTTGATCCATATTCAACACCAGAGGCAGTACATATTTTTAACAAATTTCATGAGCAGTTTAGAATTCTTTGACAGTTTTTAAAAAAATTCGAATGTATTCCCATACATCGCCCAAAATTGTGTCGATGATTAGAAAATTGCCATTAAAATTGCTGGACAATTAAATTCGTTTAAATCTGTTGAATGTGTAACTTATCCGGACGAAGCAAACAATTATCAAGGATAGTTACGAAATCCCCATTCACAAAATCCCCAAAAGCCCCAAAATTTTAATAAAGCCCCAGAAAGCATTAGCCCCAATCACAAAATCCCCAAGCACAAAAGCCCCAAACACAAAAGACCCAAACACAAAATCCCAAACACAAAAGGCCCAAAGTCAAAGGAAATATTTATTGCTTCAGCCATTTTTTCATTATCTTTAGCGAATGCCTTCCATTTTTACTGAAACAAAAAGTTTACGAAACATTTACTAAACATTTACAAAAATGAAAAACTACATTTATGAAACAGTGCGGATGATTCGACCATCATCGTTAATGAATTTATGCAGAAATTAATAAAATTAAAATGTTTCTCTTAGATAATATCATAAAAATAATAATAAGTTTTTAATATGTTTTAATTTTTTGGTCACGGTAGGCTTTTCTGTGGAAATGTCCATATTTAAAAAAAACATAATGAAAAGAATAAATTTTGCCAAAAAATCATAGGGCAAAAAACAGTTAAAGCATTTTTGGCGCAAAACTGAAAGAATTTTTGCATATTAATGTTATGTCATATGAAAGGTTGTCAGTCATGCAATTTTTTTGCACTTGTTTTTATTTTAACAACAACAGCAACTTTTGAGTAAAAAGCCAATATTTCTGACCTAACGGTACAGTTGAAATTATTTTTGTTAAGTCTCTTTATTGGATTCCTGAATAAATAAACATTGTTAGGCATTGGAAAGTTATGACTTTGATTTTCATGTCATTTTATCTCAGCCTTAGGTTACGATGTTTTATGAAAAAGTCGTTGTACTAAAAATTTCTAGTTTTTTGAAGGCCACACAATTATTTTTTTATTGCTTATTTTGTATTAAACATATAGTTCCATTTTTACATTACCAAATTATCTTTCCATATCATCTTGATAAAGTTCAATTTGTTTTCAAAAGCTCCTAAAGCGTCATCATCTACACTGAGGGAAATATGTGTTAAAATAAATTAAATTGGGTTCATATCTAATGAATTTGCTTTTGAAAAGAAACAATTTCCTTTAAGTTAAACACAAATGCTTATAAAGTTAAATATAAAACAAAAGTTTTTGTTTTTTTTTAAATATAAATACAATATTTTAAAATATACTTTTATAGTTAGCATTTGAAGTTTAAAAACATTTATTTTTAAAAAAAATTTAAATAAAAACTTTAATATTGAAAACAAATATTTTAAAACAAAACTTTAAAATAATGTTTTTTTAATTACAAACAATTAAATTTTCGATGCCATTTTTTTAATTTTTTTCGAGTTTTCGACGTCATATTCGTGATCAGCGACCCCTGGGACCCTTCGAATACCAAATTTTAACTCCATTCGATGAAGTTTGCGTTTTATTGCGGCTGAAAATATTAAAATGTTTTAAATATTAATATAATATATTCGTTTTTATTTCATCTAATGTTCACTATTTGTGAAACCAAATAAAAAAGTATTTTCAAACAATCAAATGTAAAATCGGGTTTTTTCTCAGCTTGGTCTGAATTGTGTGGTCTGAATTGCACATAATTTTTTATTTAATCTCAGATAGCTACATATTTTTTCTTATTGCAAAGAATTAATAAGAGATAATTATAAAAAAAGAAGTTCATAGTTGAAAATTAAACACGCTTGTTTAAAATATTGTTTTGTAGAAATGCCTTAAGCGTTAAATTTCTATTTTAAAATGTTTTATTTAATTTTAAAGTATGTTTGTATTCTCAGTGTATGTTTTAAATATTGATCACTTAGGCTTGAGACAAATGCATCCAAGAAAGTCATGTCAACCTAGATCCTAAAATAAGATTCAATACTTTGTGTGTCGGTGGAAAGACGCTGTATCGCTAAAATAAATCCATTGGTTTCTGCTTATTTTGCAGCCTTCAGATACAATTTATTGAACTCTATTTCAGCATGCGTTTCAGATTTCTATGCATTCTGCTCGAATAAAACATGACTAATTTAATTGATTATGCTTCAACCATAACCGATTTGAAATTTACTTTTGGATTTTGTCACTCTTTTGATAAAAAGTTAATTTGATGTGACTTACTTTAATTGTATTCTATTTTTCTTGTTGTTTCATAAATTTTGTGGGCAGATTTAAACACCAAAATCTCCCTTTGGTTGCGCTACTGACTTAACATATGACAGGCTATTCTATATGAAGGTAACGAATGATATGCTTGGTTTTCACTATGTCATTTTCAGTGGACAGTTGTTGCAAATCAAATTTAAAATAACAACATGTTGACATTTTTCTAATTTTGGCAATCTTGGAAAATTAAAAACAATTGAATTATTAAATGGAGCTATGCAGAAAATGTTCTAGAGTTTTATTGAGGTGATATTTCAGGTGATAAACTTTTGTGTCGTCATAAAAATGACATAGTGAAAACCAAGCAATATGCAAATAAGAAATCATTTCAGCAGCTTCTTTCGCTTTTTTTGCTATTAACCGTTAACTTCTAAAAACCCAAATGTAAAAGCTGCCTCTAACACCAAATTTCAATCAAGTTCAGTAACGAAGAATATGATAGTTTTTTTTTTGCCAAAAGCGTATTAGTTCCAAATAATATTTTGGTTATTTTTAGCCAATCAAAATAAAATGCTAATTAGCTTACATATATTTGAATTAATAGCGTTACTTATTTGAGCATAACGTCGCACGACATGCAACAAAGTGAAATTTAGCATGAACGCAGCTGCGATTTTATGCCAGTCATCGAAGAATAGCACCTGTTTTTCTGGTCGGTTGCCAGCTCAAATGAGCGAGCCCCTAAATATCTGACGCATTACCTGGGGAGGAATGACAAAATATCGAATGTTTGTTGGTACCTATTTCATTGTAAATATTCTTAGCTTGAATGTTTGAATGAAATTTGCATAAAAAACTGGTGGAGTGAGATAAACATGTTGTTGGTTTTGAGAGATTTAGTTCTGATTCTATATAAATTATTTTGTTTATATCTACTGCACTTTTTTATTCAATGTTGAAATTTGTTTTAAATTTTTTTTTTGTTTTTGTAAACAAAATTCCAATTCTTACACGCGCTACAAACTATTAATGAACTTTTGCAAATAACGCCATTGATGTATTTCTTTTATAAGTTTTTAAAGCGTTAACTTTTAAATGCAAACACTTCGGACTAAATATTAATTTATTAATAGGTTTTCTTGTTTACACCTTGTAACTGTAAAACGTTATAAATCAAAACTCTTTAATATTGCCTCAAATATTCAAATAAATTTTTACCTCACTACATCTCATTGGCCACACCTAATGAGCCAAAGCTTTTTAATATCTCAGATTGGCTATGAAGCGGCCTGTATGCGTGCCACATCTATTAAGCAATTAAAATGTCACTCATATCAAATCATAATTCGTCATACTAATTGGTTTTAGGTTGTTGAAGAAGGTTGAAATGTTGGCCCTTAGCCAGGAAGATATTGCTGCAACGTAAAGAAGGGCTCCCAAATGTATCTTAGCTATCTTGCATGCATCGTGCGTTATGCTTAGTTTGCGCTATTTTTCCATACTCATGGTAGTGGCTCTGGGGGAACACTTAAAATACACAATGATTCTAAAGCATTTCATTGTCATTGCTACCTTAAGTGTGAAGAGCATTCTTAATGTACCAGTTAATATTCATCTTGTTTTGAGAGCAATTAGTTTGAAATTATTGATTTTGACAGAAATTTTGAAATGATTGACTTTTCAATATTTACTGTTAACAATTTCTTATTACAACTATTAAAAATTATTGCTAAATTAAAAAGTAATTTGGCGAAGCACTCTCATTATAAAACGATTTGAAGATTTGAGTGGTGATAGCGTATTGTAAAGGCTAAGATGAGGTGGGTGCAGTTGCTGAAAACAGCATACACAAATCAAACTTTATCCAAGGCCATCCAATATGCATTGGTGTAACCTTTGAAATAATGAATGAAAATCAAAAGGAGAACAAAACAAAGACAATAGATCATCATTTCCTCCTTTCAACATTTCTTTGGGACACACTCACCTCCTATCTGCGTCACCCTTCTAGGAGTTTTCCTACAAAAAATAAGGAAAAATGTAACAAATAGTCTTTTCTTGAATTGTAAGACAGTGTGCCGAAATCGAAAAAAAAGCGCAATCAAACTTTATTGAAATTCTTAACGAGGGATATGTTAAGAGTCCATCGCACTTCAATTGACCTCTTAATGTCGTCATAATTTTTTCAATTTATTTTTAAGTTGAAGTGCTCGAATTTAGTTGAATTTTAGTTGAAAATTAAAAACAAAATACTTTTCTTTTGGGTAGAATTTTGCAGGAAATAAGTCTTTGTAAAAGATTTGACAAAATGGGTGCGTTTTGTATGGCAGCAAACATATACATACATAGAAGAAAAAAAATCGTTAAAATTGCCACCATTTAACGAATTCTTAACCGATTTCGGTGTTCTTGAGTTCAATCGAAAGGTATTTTTACGTGTAATTATTTTTTGTGAAAAAACGTATGTCATTAATGAAATATTATTCAATTAAAATTTATAGAAACACAATTTTTTTCAAAAGTGCAAGAATTTGCTTCGCTACACGCTTCATCTTGTATTGTATCGGATTTCTTTTAACATTTTTACTCAAAATTCTACGGAAAATAAATTTATTTTATTTTTTCATTTTTAATAATTCAAATGGCTGCAAAAATTCAATGAATATTGGCTCCACAAAATTCGAACACTTAAACTTTAAAAAAAAAATTAAAAAAATTGTAGCGAAATTGAGAGGTCAAATCAGGACTCTCAACATGTCCCTCTTTAAGAATTCCTATAAAGTTTGGTTGACCTTTTTTTTCCGTCTATTTCGGCGCACTGTATTATAATTCAATAAAAATAATATTTGTTATTAAATTATTAAGTAGGCTTTTTTTTTTGACCGCGAGTGTACCTATCTACCACCCTTTACCTCTTCGAGTAAAATGGTCACATAGTTTTTGTATTGAAATATTTTCTGATGTGTCGTTATTTCATTTAAATATTGGCGCAATGGATAGAGAATATATTCTCCCTAATTAGTTCTCTTGTAATTTCTCAAATATGTCGCGTAAGAAGGCTCCTCTGTATGGTAAGTAAAAAAGTGTTAATAAAGAATGAATTTCTTGTAAAAAAAGTACAATATGTCCATATATCTGCACGTTTTAAAGGTATTACTACCAAAAAATTTTTAAATTCAAAATGCAAATATGTCGCGTAAGAAGGCATAGGAGCCTCTGGAAAGTAAAAAGTGTTAATAAATAAAGAATGTATTGTAAAACAGTACATATGTCGATGTATGTGCACATTTAATAATAATTACTTCAAAAGAATTTTAAATTTTTTTTTTTGCTGATATGTCTATAATAGGTTAAATGTCTATAATAGGTTAAAATACACCTTAACCTCTTCAATCCCATACCAAGAAATACAGTGAACAAAATCTTTTTTAAGGTATTATTACTACTAAATAGGTTCTATTATAGAACCTATTATAGAGGATTATTATAGGTTCTATTATGGAACCTATTTAGTAGTAATAATACCTTAAAAAAGATTTTGTTCACTGTATTTTTTGGTATGGGATTGAAGAGGTTAAGGTGTATTTTTTACTTGAACGACTTAAAAAACACTTTGTTTCGAATTTTTTTTTTAGAAAAACTATTGACTACAAAGGCGTTCCAAATGCTGCTAGTCTCCAAGTGATGGCACCACCACTCTTCAAACGCAAGACATTTTTGACGGGTGGCAACCTTAACATGAACACACCATAAATGTCAGATCGATCTGTCCATGAATAGTGACGTTACAGTGTTCTAAATTAAACAACTTTTGGTATTGTTATAAAAATGGATAAAGAAGAATTTCGTGCCTTGTTTAAGTATTACTTTTTGCGTAAGAAAAGTGCGAAAGAAACAAAAGAAAAGGTCGATAAATATTACTAGAATTCGCCAGTGGTCGAAATTCGACCTTTCACTGTGACCTACACTGAGATATGAAGTCGCTTTCGTTCTTAGATGAGCGTAAAAAAGGGTTAAAAAACGAATCTATTTCTATTTTCAGTGCCGCTCAGTGCTAACCAACGACTTTTCATACAAAAATAAGCTTTTGTATACCGTTATTTTTCATAACCAATGACTTTTCATACAAAAGTACGTTGTACTGAGAAAAGCTAGAGTTTTCGAGATAACGCAATAATTTTGATATCATAATAACGGAAATTTTTTAAATATACTATCCGTGAAAAATATTATCAAAAAAGCTTTCGTATACTGTTGTTTTTCTCAACCAATGACTTTTCATACAAAAATACGTTGTACTGAGAAAAGCTACAGTTTTCGAGATAACGCAATAATTTTGATATAATAATGAACGCTCATATTTCAGGTCAAAGGTCACAAAAAGTATTCTGTGCACTCCTTCTTCCTTCTCTTATGCATTTGAAAAAAATTATCCAAATTTGTTGAGAAACATGGGAGAAAATGGTGCCGAACTGTTTTTCCTACGCCTATTTATATATATAGATGGTGAATCTGCTCCGTCGTATTCAACTGTAAAATATTGGATTGCAGAGTTCAAAAGAGGTCGAATCAGCACAAAAGACAAACACGCCACGGGAGCACCAAAAACATGTTTAAAAAAATTCGACTGATTTTTTGGATAAAATAGTCCATGGTCCCAGTGGAAGTGCACCAAAGCGAGCGAAGACTCAACAAATGGCCGGAAAGATGTTGGCCTTTGTTTTTTGGGATTCAAGTGGCATTTTGTTCATCGACTGTTTGAGGAAAGAAAAACCAATCAACAGCGACTATTACTGCAAAAGATTGGACCGGTTGAAGAACGAAATCGCAAACAAACGGCCATTTATCAAAGATTATCAAGTTAATGCTCCAGCTCACAAATCAATCGAAACCATGGCCAAATTGCACGAGTTACGCTTCGAACTGCTTATCATATTCTCCAGATTGCTCCCCCAGCGACTATTATCTGTTCCCAAACTTAAGAACGTGGCTCCAGGGAAGGAGCGAAATTAGTTTTCTCTGGTTCGTCAAACCCGGGACTAGTCCCGGGATCCCGGGATTGCCGAAGTGTCCCGAAATTGGATGCCCTGTTTCGAATGATGCTTACTAAAACTTAATCATATTATTTTTTGATTGCGAAAAATAGTGATTTGCAATAAATTGTTTTTTTTTTTTAATTTGGACCTAATTTATTTTTGTTTTTTTGTTACAAATAAAAGCCAAAACATTTTTCTTAATACTGGTAGAATTTCAGAGTGGACACTTAAATACTTACGGAACAATGAATTTTTCAATCGCAACTTACACTTGCGAAGCGTACCGCAGCGTGCTTTTCTAAACTGGTTTACTCGTCTAAACTTGTCATTTCATCAGTGTTGCCAATTTCTGTGTAATTACACAAAGCGTGTGTAATTTCGAAAAGATTGTACTGTAGATGTACTGTAAGAAGCAATGTGGGTAATTTTGTAGTTGACAGTTTTTGTAGATCCTTCTAAAACAACGGGAAAAAAGCTTGAACATTTGAAGACATGAGTGGATGAAGGTGATATGTCGCATTTTCGGGTTTTCGGTGTTATCCGCATGGATGAAGGTATTTTGTGCATAAAAACCATTTTAAAACTTAAAACAGCCATGTTTTTGGCTATTTTAGAAATTAGCTATTTCACAAAGTTTGATTTAGTATAGATTTCAGTACAAATGTGAAAGTTTGAACATATTTTTCTCGAAACTAGATAGTTTCGACATATCATTTTATTTGCAATTTATGTCATATGTCCTAAGCGTTATTACATATTTTAACATTATTTTTCAATCAGAACTTCCATTACTGTACAAATTGAAATCTAGCGTTACCTAAATTAAAAAACCCTTTTACCAAATAATATTGAAGCAAAATATATATAAAAGAAAATATCCATATTAGATTTTTAAGACAAGATATTCTTTGAAGATCATAACGACGTTTATCTCTGTATTTAAGATCATTTAGTCATTAGATTTAGAATCACAATCCTGTGTTGAATCTTATTGGAAAAAGTTTTTAGTCTAAAAAATCTTTTTGGAGAGGAACTTTTTCCTAACCTTGGATCGTCAGAATATTCCTTTTAAAACATCCATTTTCCAATTTTTCCAAAGAAATAGGCAAAACACCTATGCAAGAGCTACCTTTATTTTTGTCAAGAATGGAATAAATAGCAGTGAAGGAGAATTATTTGAGTCAGAGGCTGATATGTATAAATTAAATCGGAAATAATGTAAAACCTCTTTTGTATATGTAATTCGAGATATTTTTATAAGTATACTTGAAATGTTTTTTGTAATTTAAAATTTTTTTATTGTTCATTAAAATAGTTTGTTTTTTATTGCTTTTCCAATATTTTTTTTATAAGAAAATTAAAAAAAATTTAGAAAATAAAATAAAAAATTTGTGTAATTTGATCAGAATTGTGTAATTTTCGGGAAGCTTCGGGAAGGTCCAAATTAAAAAAAAACCAATTTGTTGCAAATCTCTATTTTTCGCAATCAAAAATAGTATGATTTAGTTTTAGTAAATCATTCGATTTACGAAACAAAACGGCACAAAAGTCTTTTTTGGCACAATTTGTTCTATCTTCATCAGTTATTGCAGTATAAGCTATTGAAAAAAAGTCCTTTTTTAAAAACGTAAAATAAATATTTTTCTTTCGAAAACTCCTTTATTTTATATTGAATTAAAAAATACTTATTAAATATTTTTGACTAATGAACCATAAAATACATTTTTATGGGGAAAAAAATGTTGATGGCAAATTTGTATATAGAATGCCCATATATACTATATATTAATTACCAACTTATTAAGAAAGAAAAAAAAATTTTGTTGCTTGAGAGGCATAGCAACCAAACCGTGTACAGCTAGTTACTGATAAAAGTGTTAAAGGAGTATTTGATCGCTTTAAGGTAGTAGCCCAGTGTGACGACCGAAATTTTGATGTTTTTTAATAAATTTTTTAAATAAGAAAATAATATGAGATCGTTTTGAAATTTTAACATGTTCTCATTGGTGTCTTAAAGTTCTTAAAATCGAACTTTTTTATTTGTTTAAAAAATTAACTTATTTATAAGAAATTGATTGCTTTAAAGGTTCCGGATTTAGCTATGTATATCTCAAATAACGGGTGAAATTTTTAGCCAAATCGGTTGAATAGTTCTTAATCAGTGCTTCCGCGCAGTTTCGAAAGCGTAGTTTCGAGATAAACTTGTTTACCTGAGTTTCCTACACACTACAGTGCGCTCTCTTCTTTGGCTGTGCCTTTAAAAATATTTTAAATTTCGGTCTGAAACTTTAAGAGTATATTTTTAAGATATTTTTATTGCGTAAAATGTAAAAAGAAAAATTAATTTTTGGAATCCTTTACACTGGACAACTACCTTAACAGCTTCGTCAAGAAATAAAATCTAATATACATAACTCCTTGATTGCCTTTTTATTACATTTTGCTCAAAATACTTAATTCAAAAATAGGCCATCCAATCCTGGGATCCCGGACTTTTCTTAGTCCCGATAGTCCCGGGATTGTAAGGCCTAAAATCCCGAGGTTTTTGGGATCCCGGGATTGCCTTCACTGCAAAAAAATTGCTAAATATTCCAACAAAAAATTCGGTGATACTACCTAAGAAAAAACGTATGTGATTTTAAAAAATTTTTAAATAAAAACCTTTCTGAAACTATATGTACAAAATAACACTATGGGCCTTACCAATAGTCATTTTAATGCCAACACTAAATTTAGTGTAAGCTTATTGACTACAATAGTTCTATAGAAATAATGTCCGAAAAGCTCACACTAAATTTAGAGTAGCTATTAAATCGACTTTTGGTAAGGCCCAATGTGTTAAACACATGATACTGAAATGTGATTTTAATAATACAAAAATAAAATTTTCTTAACTAATTTTACTTTAAAACTTAAAAAAACAAAACTTCCTTAAACAAGCTGTACAAGATATCACAAAATTCTTACTTAGACATATTAAAGTTATTATACCAATTAATTTTTTTTTTTTAATAATTTTATGAACATGCCAAAAAATTTAATGATGCTACCTAAGAAAAACCTGAATGTGATTTTAAAAAATTTTAAATTAAAAACCTTTCTTAAACTAGCAGTACAAAATAACACAATGTTTCAAACACATGATACTTCCTTAGAAATACTGAAATGTGATTTTAATAATACTAAAATAAAAATCTTTCTTAACTAGCTGTATAAAATATAAAAAAAAAAATAAAAATATAAACCTTCCTTGAACTAACCGAAAAAATATTATAAAATACTTAAAAAAACTTAATTTAAAAACTTTAACTTAAAAGAACTAAAATTTAACCTTAAAAAATTTAAAAAAAACTTCCTTAAGGGCACAGTACACTGGATTTTTCAAAAATTAAATTTTTAAAATGCAAATTTATTTTAAGGTATAATATACTTTTTACTCAAACTTTCATCATAATTTCCAAAAAAACTCCCCTGGGGTCGTTCGTAGGTGGGATGCTCAATTATTGACCTATACTTTAAAATGACATTTGATTTGTTTGTGTCCGAAACATGGGAAAGGCCATATCCATCGAATAGTTTTGGATGTTTTTTTTTTCAATTTCATTTTTAGCGACCTCTATAAAAAGCCAGAAAATTGCTAAAAAAAAAATTACTAAAGTAGTTTTTATGTACAATAACCCGTATAAATTTTAAAAAAATATAACAACTCCTTGTCCCTCTAAAAATGTTTGAAATTAAGCTACTGTTTTTCTCTTTTTACACGTATATTATACCTTAAGAAAGGAACAAGATATCTTATTGAAACTTTGCATATTTATTTTTATGTAAAAAAGTAAACCAAAAAAATTTTTTTTGGATTTTTCCAGCGTTTTTTTTAAGGTTTTTGAAAATAACATTAAAAAAATCACGGCGGGCAGGATTTTGGCTCACTTTAACGTCTGAAAAAAAAAATAAAAACGGGATTTAAATCAGCATCAAAGCCACTATAGATTGAACTAAAGAATTTGTTTAGCAAAAATTGACAAAATGGCGGCGTTTTTTCGAAATTGGCCGATTTTTTGGACCAAAAAATCCCTTGAAAACCAAAAATACTTTACCGATCTTTCAATCTATAGACGATCAGTAGTTCAATCTATAAACTTATATGTGTACAATAACATATTAAAATTTCAGAACGATCAGTGTAGTAGTTTTTTGTTTATCACGCCCGCCAACTCAAAAAATGTGATTTCTATTTAAGTTTCGGTTTAAAGTTTCTAACACCGACTATATGGCCTTGACGCTCTGCGTTTAAAAACTTCACCATTTAACATAGAAATTAATTTCCAATTTTATATCATTAAAAATAGATTCTTTGAGGTTTTTTGGACAAAAACCAATCATAAAAAAATTTCATTTTTTGAAAATGCAGGTGTGTACAGTCCCCTTAAACAAGCTGTACAAAAGATCAAAAAATTCCTACTTAGCAATACTAAAATTACACTGTAGGGACGTCAAAAAGACACACGAAAATACCGAGACACGTAACCTTATTTTTTGGTCGTAGAATTTAGTGGCATACTCAGTTTTTCTCAATCAGATCAAAATCTCGAGATATTTGCGATTGAAATTTAGTCCCTCTTGGACCCATTCTTAGCTATATATTTTCCTTATTTTTGGAGACCAAAAATTTTGACCTCCTCCGATTTTGCTTTTTCTTTCAGAATTTAGTCTACTTATGAAATAAAAACACTAATTTGAGCAAAAAGATTTATAGATTTTTATTTAAAGTTTTTACGTTCAACATTTAAATTTGGTTCAAATAGAGGAAAAAGCGAAATTGCTTAACTTTTGAGAAATCATAAATTAAGCAAGGCTAATTCGATTTTCACGTTGGAGGTATTTTTAAATAGACAATTAAAATTAATTGTTAAAAAACTAAAAATTTTCAAACGAAGGTCAAATGTAAGTCAAATATCAAAAATCTGAATAGCTCGAGACTTTAATCTGATTTGTAAAAACTGAGTATTCCACTAAATTCTACGACCGAAAATTAAGTTTACGTGTCTCGACGTTTTTTGTGTCTTTTCAAAAGTTGAAAATTTACCTACTGTGTTATTACTATTCTTTTCTATTCTATTCTTACTATTCTATTTTTTTAAATAATTTTATGAACCTTCTGAATGATCTAATTTTTTTTATTTTTTTTTTAAAGAATTGATCTTAGTTTTTTCACAAATAAACAATAAATACTATCCAAACACTTAATCGAAACTGTTTTTTTAGTATTTAAAAATCTTCTGCAATGTTTTGTGTTGTAAATCAAGGCAAAAATACTTTAAAACTTCATATTACGTCTTTCAAAAAATTCGTTTTCTAAGGTTTGTCAAACCCGGGACTAGTCCCGTGATCCCTGGGTTGTGTTATTCAAATCCCGCAATCCCGGGATTGCCGAAGCGTCCCGAAATTGGATGCCCTCTTCAAAAATGCCTTTCATTTTACCAAGCCTAACTAATTAGTTTAATTGAGTTTCTACTATTTTTGGTCAGGATTTTTTATGTTTTCCTTGCCCGCGACTTGCTTTTAAAAGCACTTGTCTCTCTTTCACTCTTTGGTGCTCCTATCATTGCTCAAAGTAATATACCTAATGGGGGCTAAGCACGTATGCAACTTAACCTTAGCCAAACCCTGCAGACAACACAAAATTTATAACTTATCCTCACAATGCTTTCGGGATGTCCTTGGTTATTATGTTTGGTTTGATGCAGGTAGCCTGTTGACATTAAGGGTTGCTTAAAATGGTGCTTCAGCCAAACAGTTTTGATATAAGCTTTTGATAGTTTTCCAAATAATTCAGTTTCGACTTGAAATTGACTTGAGCCAGTGGAACAGAAACAAAAAATTAGAGTAACCAAAGTAACTTGGCCATAACACAGATGAAGTTTCCTTAACATATGTGAGCCAAATGCAATGAAGATGGAGTGCAATAAAGTTTAAAAGGGCACTGTTCTATCCTACTTAGTCGCCGGCATTTCTTTTATACAGAGCATGAGCCATATTAGAGCCGATGAACCGATGTTGTTTTTGTTGTCGGTGTTATAAAAGCAATAGGGTGGAGCAATTACTACATTTCGCTTGGCTATGTGGGTTTTTTGCCAAATGTGGCAACCAAAACAAAAATTTCTTTTTCATTAGACATGAGTTTATATGACTCCTTCAACATATTTTTGTTAGAGAAATGTTTATCAGCAGATAAAAGGGCTAGTTATATTATATAAAAGTGATGAAAAGAAAAGGTTGAACTGAGCCAAATTTTTCCTAAGATATCAAAGCTTAAACTTAAAAAAAGAGAACTTGTTTTCTGATTCTTATACAGAATAAAGTCAAATTCTTTTGAGGTAAAAAAAAATTTTAATTAGAACGACTTAAATAATTTTTTGTTATTAAAAAGTTGATTCATGGGTGTAATAAAGAACTGATTCATTCTAAAAATTACATTTTTTGTTTGGTTTAAAAAAGACAAAGTTAAAAAAATGAACACACTTTGATTTTTTAAATTTTGAAAGATTTTTCTTAAAGCAAAATGATGTTGTAATAAAGTGGGTCGAATATTTTTTATAGTATCGAAATGTGGGATAGTAATGTAGTTAAATTTTATCAATAAACATTTCGCCTCAATTATAAAAATACAAAAAAAAAATTTGATTTTTCATTGATTAATGCAAATATTTTCTTTAAAAAAAATCATTGCCGAAAAAATACTACATTTAATGGTGGCAACTATGAAAACATAAACATTCTGTGTTCACTTTCTCCCTCAGTCTTCTCTCACTTTTTTATTGTCCTTAAACACGTCGCATTCTTATTAAAACAAGTTTTTAACCTATTCGCTCCATCAATAAGGGTAGTTTTTGCATGCAAACAACTTTGGGTTGTTCGACCTAAAGCCTTTTTAGCAACAACAAAATGAATTAGTTCTCAGAAATACGCGTTAGACACCGCAACCAAAAGCAATCGGAATCTGCGTCTTGTTTGTATGGAAAAAAAATCCATCAACTTTGGAGGAAAAAAGCTTTAAGTTAAAAATAAAATTAAAGATTTGTGTAATTTCGATAAATATAACAAACATAGATTCCAGTGTTGGGCTGAACCATGAACTGACATCATTTGTCTTAAGTACTATTTCGGTACATGTCTCTGAAAATGTGTCTGTGACGAAACAGCTCGTGAAACTTAAAAATAACTGGATTTTCTTAGATGAGTAAAGAACTAAAATTCATATGCTTGTATCTTTGTAATTAATGACAAACATTTTGTTTATCTTAGAAAACATGACGACATAATTTTACGAAACACCATTTCAAAATTGTACTAAAACATAAAACTTGGTTTTTCACTCGGTACTCGCTAGCTTTGAAAGTGGTTTCTGCTGTTTTGAAAATAAAAACTCAATTAAAAATCATATACGAACTGCCAATTAATATAGAAAATCAAGAAAATCTTTATTCACGTGTTGATTGATTGAAAATCATAAATTTACACTTCGTTTACTGAAGTTTGCCATGGCAACGAAAAAGTTTAAGTAGCTATTCGAAAAATTTTAACAGACGCCAATAAAATGTAAAATTTATTGCGAATGAGTAGGTGCCGCTTCTGTCTTTGATTTAGTGCAGGCACAGTGTAAAGGTGTTAAAAATATGTATATTTACACTGTGCAAAAGTGTTGACCGACATGTAAGAATATTAATGAACTCACGGAAATTTTTGAGTCATAACATTTTTTTTCAATATGACTTAAATTAAAATGGAAAATTTTTGGAGAATGTTTATTGAATAATAAAAAACATATACAGTAGGGTGGTCAAAAAGTTTACAAACATATTTGTATAATATTTGAAATATTTATAAATTTGTAGTGTCTATATATATATATATAAGTTTTTCCTTTTCTTTGGTATATTCAATGGGATATATCCATAAAGTCAATTTGTTTTTTTATATCATTTGGCGATCATTTGCCGACCGAATAAAAAAAAAAATTTAACTAAATGACTCGTACAAAAACTGAAACGAAACACAAAATTATATAAATGTGTATTAAATAAACTCATAGCGTTGCCAGTAGCTTCCTCCACTGGTGGCTGAGTAGAAATGCTTTTGCGATCAGCTGATCTAATACACAACGAAATTTACAAATAATACTATAGGGTTCCATCGTTGTATTTTTGCCACAGGGTTTTATTTTGTTTTTGTAATTTTAAAAATTCACTACAAATATTAAATTTATCAAAAATATACAATACAAGGGCAAATACACCACATTGTGAATAACCCTATTATTTTTTAAAAAGTAGGTAGAGTTCCTAAATGCATTTATGCAATGCATCCGTGTGTTTTATTTTGAAATGAAAAAACTTTCGAAATTGCAAAAATGAGTTATGGCATTTGGATTGCAAATACTCAAGCTACCTTTACTGAAAATTTAAAGTAAATTAATTAAGTCTTGCTAGGTTGACAGCAATAAAATTATAAAAAATATCAATAAAAATGGCACATACCTTGAATACAACTTAATTTTATTGTAACTATGAAGGAACATTTTTAATCCTACTTAATTTTTTTAATTTATCCTTAGAGATATGGGTATTTCCGTAGCTACGCCCGTGACAGTCGTACGACTTTAATTAGTAGAAAAACAAAGAAAAATTAAACTTACAGTTTTCTTATTATGATTTTTCAATAGTTTACTGAGCGCACTATACAAAGAGTAAAAGCTAAAAGTTGTCCAAAGTTCGGCTCTCAAATAGAAGCCACCAAAAATGATACGTTACCTGCATCAATATAAACGAAGTATAATATATAAAGTTTTTTAATATAATCTGCAATACAAACCATAGTATGATACGTTACGCGATATACATTATGTGACAAATTTTTTCCTTCAAAGAAGTGTAAATATTTAATAGTTTTTTTTATTTAATTGAACTAGAAAAACATGTTAAGTGTAATTCAAGACCGTTACAATTGAAAAATGAAAAAAATTTATTTAAACTTTGTATTATACGAGTACTTATTATAAGTATAATAAATAAAATTTCAACTTTTGTCACCATTTTTTAACTTTTGTTGCCATTTATCATGTTTGCTGCCATTTTTTTAAATTCAAATTGAGATCAGCTCTCAGTTCTCTCACAATATAAATTCAAACATTTTTTTCTCTATTATGGAGGTTTAAACGAATTTTAAGTAACATTTAAATTTTCAGTCGTGGTAGACCTTTTGGCGGAAATGCCCATATGCAAGCCCAAAAAAAAAATTAAAAAATTGAAGCTTTAAAAATATTTGGTTTTTTGATGAAAAAAAAAAATGAATGCATATAAAAATTCTTAGTTTTTTTAGATTAATTACTATTTTGATTCAAAAGTTCCCCGAAGTTCCCTAAGCTATCGAAAATGTAAACATGCTAAAATAGTTCTTTGGAATATCTATTTTAGTAAAAATTCCCTCAAAAAACCTCGAATTCAAAAACGTATATAAAATTTTATAATTTCGTAGACAATGCAATGAAGTCTCAGTGTCTGCGCAAAAATATAAATATAAACGTTCGTGCTGGTTGGTGTCCGTTCAGATCTCAGGAACAGTAACAAGTTGTTGTCAAGGCTAATATCTCAAATAATAAAAAAAAGTTGCTGCACAAATCAATAAGAATGCTATATTTCAGACGGTTTTGGTTGCATAAGACTAAAATTTGGTATGGGTATTTTCGACAACGGCACTAAAAATGAGCATTGGTAATATTGCTATCCATATAAATACAATACTTTCCAAAAAGTAGTGTTTAAAATTTTTGTGTTAAATGGGATGTAGGCGTGGTTGAAGGCGAACTTGGAAATATTTCCGTCAGTCATCTTATATAGCCGATTTCAATTTGTATGCCAAATTTCATTGGTATACGACAACTCCTTCTTATTGCTATGCAAATATTGTATGCAAAGTATGGGAGGTAGGCGTGGCAATTTTTTTAATCCACACATACAGTTCATATATTGAGTGAGTTGTTTTAATATAGCTTCAGTACGCAAAAAATTATAGTGGTTTAAATTTTTGTTTTGTATGGGTGGTAGGCGTGGTTGTGGGCGGATTTAAAAATATTTTATATACCATATTTCATTGGTATACGACTGCTCCTTCTTATTGCTATGCATAGTGTGGGAGGTGGGCGAGGCAAAATAATTTTTATTAATCCACTTCTACATTACACATATATTACAGATTTTTAAGTGAGTTATTTGAATATAACTTGAATACGAAAAAATATAGCGTTTAAATTTTTGTGTTATATAAGAGGTAGGCGTAGTCATTGGTCAATTCCACCCATTTTCGTTCTCTAGAAGGTTTATTATATACATACTCCACGTACCAAATTTCATTCATCTATCATTATGTTAAGACGAGATATTGACTTTTGGCCACAAAACAGTACTGGCTGTCCCACTGTGCAATGTAAGCACAGTGGGACCCACTTTGTCATTGATGTTATTTTACCACAATGTGAAAAATGCATAATCATTTCTGATATTTAAAGATATTAAACAATAAAACATTTTACATCTACTTACTCTTAAAATCTAATGAAATTTTTATCAGAACTCTAAGGAAATTATGTCTGAATATTTCCAACACTTACTAAAAACTAGATGCCGTTGAAAAAAAACAGATCACAGTTGTTTATTCACTCATATGTCAACATTTGTTATGAGTAATCGCCGTGTTACTCATCACCCCACGTACACATTACGCCACTTCACCCTATTATTTTACTAATGAGATTAATCGCTTTATTTTGTGTTAAGAAAATGCACTCCACGGACAAGCAATACACAAGAAGTAATAATTTTTTCTATACGAAATTCTATTGCTTCTCGTATCTTGCTTGTCGTCGGTGTGCATTTTCGTTATATAAAATAAAGCGAATTCGAACGCGCGCTTTAAATAAAAAACTAAGCCCAAAAGTATGCTCAGGGAATCCGAATACATATGTATAATAAACTTGGTCTGAAAAAGTTTAGCTTACTTACCCAGTCGGCAATGGCAGGAGTTCGAAGTGCTTTCATCCACACTCATATCCAAGTATACTTTCTTTTTTCTATGAAACGAGAAAATTTTTCTGACCTTCCGCTCTCGCGACTCTAGAGAGGCCTGCTAGAAGCACTTTTTGAGAATGCACAATATAAATATCGACTTGAAATAAAAAACGACTAACAATTTTCAGATTTGAACCAACGTCCTCTCATGTAACGATCCGTCTCATCTTATCCACTCGTCCACCGTAGTTCTTAATAAAATGAAGCTTATTCTGCATCAGTTCAAATGAAAGTAAGCTTTCGGGAGCGCGGGTTTGAGACTCAAAGCGGATAAAAAAAAATTTTGTATTTTTTAAAATCTGCATTTTTTCAAATTTTTCTGCTCATTTAAAAAAAAAACGTGAGGGTACGTTTAAAAAACGTAATAGGGGTATATTAACTTTGTCACTCCATTTGCAACGCCGATAAGAAGGCACGGCCGGTATAGAAAAGTATATGTATTCTTGATCAGCATCACCTCCTGAGTCGATTTAGCCATGTCCGTCTGTCCGTCTGTGGTCAAGATAAAAGCCGTTATTTTTTAGCTATCGTAACGAAATTCAATAAATATACTTTTTATTCAAAAATGGAGGTCAGGTTCGAAAATGAGCCAAACCGGATGAAAACCACGCCTACCTCCCATACAAAGTGACTTAACCAAAGCGGTAAAATCTCTTTAAAATCCACAAAAATTAAAATAATGACTTCAAATTTTGCAAAATTAATTATAAACTTTGAGTATGAAATTTGTAGAAATGGGATGAAAACCACTCCTGCCTCCCTTACAAAGTGACTTACACAAAACGGTAAAATTTCTTTCAATTCCACAAAAACTAATCTAATGACTTAAAATTTTGCACATAAGCTTTAACTTTTAATATGCATTTTTAGTATAAAGTTTTTAAAAGTCGAATAAAAATCACGTCTACCTCCCATACAAAGTGAGTTCACCAAAATGGTAAAATCTCTTTCAATTCCACAAAAATTAATCTAGTGACTTCAAATTTTGCACAAAATCTTTAACAATTGATCATATAATCATATAATTAGGTGATTTTGGAAAAACCGTCGACCGTGGGGGTATCTTAACTTCGGCCCCATCGAAGATAATTCCTTACTTGTTTTTGAATTTTTTTGTGAAATTTCTTCATACAAAAATATAAAAAAAGACTTGGAATTTTTCCATATAATTATTTTCAAATAATATGATATGTAATGTGTTAGATTTCGGAGACCTGAGTTCGAGACCCAACTCGGACAAAAAATTTTTTTTTTGTTTTTTTTTTAATTTTTTTTTAAATTGTTCTAATCATTTTTAATTTTTTCAAAATTTTTTTATAAATTTTTTCATATAAAATAATATGAAAAGTCTCAGAACCTTTAAGAGGTAGGCCTTACTAGCAGTGCTAGCGTGCCTTCTTTTGCGGAGCACTCGCTTAATTGCCTGCTGGGTTACTTACTTAAAATTTAACTCACTTCACTCTTGTCGCACATGCTTTCCTCATACACACCTTTTTTTAAATTTTTTAGAGTTTACGTATTAAAGCTAAACATGCTCTTATTTTGCAAATAATAAACTTTATTTTGTACATGTGACAAATATAATTTTGAAGTTCTTCAACACGCAAAGATATACTTTAAGTTTATATGAAATATAAGTCTCATGACGCTAAAAATTGTCATAATTAACCTCCACTTCGCTTGTAACATAATATGATGATGTGATGACTCCCCGGAGGGTCGTGTGATGATTTTACCAACCTTCTCCCCTGTTCTTAGTGGGAAAAGACAACAATCCAAGGTTTTTTTTCAATATAATCGTACAAACTTGTTTAATTATTTTACAATAATAATCTTAGTCTAGGCGGCTATTAAGAAACCAAAAACAAAATCAACCAGCATGAAATAATCGAACCCCGTATTTATCTAAGAAATACACAGTTTTTTCAATGCTTTTATTGTCAGATAGGATCTACAGACTTTTTAATCATAACCTCATTCGGTTCATTTCTGTTTTCGTGCATGAGTATATCCACAAAATTTTCGTCTAACTACTCAACTTCAGCACCAATGCGGAACTTTCGCAACTTTCAGTATGAGCTTTTAATTTGTTCAGACATGCACAATAAAAACCCCTTTTTGAGCAAATTTCCTTTTGTATTGTCTGTCGTCGCAATTTTTTTCGTAGTAATTCAAAGTGTCATTCAAAGAATTGTCAATCGGTAGCAACAATATTCTCTCTTTTTCTGGCAGTATACACATTCCTCTTGGGAATAACGACACATATTTTTTTGGTATTTCGAAGAATCGACCCAATTTTTGGCATCGTGCAGCTGAACTAGGCCATGAGTCATCGATCGAAAAAAATAGTAGTTGGAGGGTGAACAATTTTGGGTGAATACAGCGGGTAAGTGGTAGTTTAAATGACCATCGGTGAACAGGTGAATACGGTGTTCGATGCTATTTGTTGAGATTTTGACCAGAAATTTGTCCACAATCCATTAGTTTTCTTTTTACAAGTCTAGCCTTTTTCGATGAACGTGCTGTTTCAAGCGCTGTATAATGCTCAGATATTATTCTTAACCTGCCAATGGTGACGCTGGTCTCAAGCACTGGGGTTTTCAACTGAAGATTTTTCGAAACGTGTTACTAATAGTTCATCCTTTTTAAATTTATGCTCTTTTACAATAAAACAAAGTTATTTAATCAATTTAAGCTCTTTTATGCGGCAGCTAATTATATGTATATATTTTGAGAATCTATTTCGTTGATCCATGTGAACGAATTGAAATCCTCAGTTGATCCATGTGAACGAATTGCTTTCAACGCCACTGAGGCCATATTCAAGAGGTGCCATTTTCAAAGGACCATTATGCAAAAATATACCATTTAAAAACAAAAAATTACATTTTTTAAGTCTTTTTTTTGAAACGTTCTATAAAGTACGCAAAGTTTGATATAAATCCATCAAACTGATTTATTTTAAAAAAAAAAAACAAAAAACACTTAAAATTCAGACGTTTGCACTGTTCATACAACTTAAAAGAAGAATTAATTATAAAAGGGTATAAATTTATAAGTCGTTTCAAATATTAGCTGATCATACTTCGCATTAAACTTAAAATTTAATCTTTAACGTAAAATTGTGTTCAAATGTCCTTGGAAATTAATGTAAATGTTTGTTTTCTTTTAATCGACATATTTTTTAATAAATTAACATAATTTTTTCTTAACATAATTTAAATTTACAAACAGTAAAAAAATCCTCATCATAAATTATATCCGGAAATTTTTCAAATTCTCAAATTCTTCAGAGAACATTTTTAAATGGCAATAAATTTATCTTTAGTAGGTTTCATAAAGTAACAAACACACGGCCACAAATACAGCTATATTGAAAATACCTGCATAGATTTCAGTAAACAAAAAATTGTTTATTTTTGTTTTTTTTTAATTTCATTATTTCAGCGCAAACTCTGTTTGTATACACTTTAAATGGGAAACAGTTTTATTTTATTTTTTATTTTTAACTTGGAGCTAATAGCTCACTAGGGCAGCAGAGTAGCCTGTACAAAAAAGTGTGTCAAAACTCCATGTCAGGCATGGCTGGTAGCAGGAGAAAAATATGTATGAGTGTGTGTATGAATAGACCCAGTGGGCATTTTAGCTAGTGTTAAGCAAAAGAAGGCATGCTAGTAGTGCTTTTATTGGCGTCAATATAACTTCAATAATCGCAGTACTGATGAGTGCTTCTGTAAGGCCTATGTGCCTTTTGAAGGTTCTAATTCTTTTCATAGTATTTTATATAAAAAAAATTTTATTTAAATTTTGAAAAAGTTATAAATGATCCGAAAAATTTAAGAGAAAATCTATATATAAAAAAATTGTTATTTTTTGTCCGAGCTGGAAAGACAGAACTGAGTTATTGATGTAGAAGTGTTCCACGCATTTAGTTTTATAAAAACACAAAATCTGGAACTTCTAGCATGACCCTAGCCAAAGTTATGACACAAAAACAAAAGACCCTGTCATATAACTCATATGGCAATTGAAAATTTGAAGCAAGATTTCTCGAAACTTTCTTATTAGACTTAACTGTTATTGCTTATCGATACAAATATTGCTTAAAATTACTCTGTATAAAATTTTATGTACACTCGCGCTCAAAAAAAAGCCGAGTTAATAATTTGATAACTAATATTATTTTTCTTGAAAAAACATCCAAAATTTATAGAAATTCTGAAAGAAGGCCATGTTGAGAGTCCATCGCATTTGATTAGACCTCTCAAGGTCATCACAATTTTTTCAACTTATTTTTAAAGTTGAAGTGTTCGAATTTTGTTGTGCCGACATTAATTGCATTTTTACAGCCATTTGGCCTATTGCAAACGAAAAATAAAATTCACTTTTTTTAATAGAATTTGATGTAAAATAGGGCTGTGTAAAAAGGTATTCGAAAGAATACAAAAAGAAAAGTGTAGCGAAGCAATTTCTTGTCCTTTTTTTAACCTAAAAAATTGTGTTTTTATAAATTTAATAAAATAGTATACCATTAATGCCATTTGCATTTTCACAAAAATTAATTGCACGTAAAAATGCCTTTCTTTTTAAATTAAGTACATCAAAATCGGTTAAGAATTTTCTAAATGGCAGCAATTTTAACGTTTTTTTTTTGTCAAAAACTGATTCCTATGTAATTAATGTTTGCTACCATACAAACGCTCCTATTTCATAAAATCTTTTTACATAGCCTTATTTTACATCAAATTCTATTGCAAAAAAATTAATTTTATTTTTCATTGGCAATAGGCCAAATGGCTGTAAAAATGCAATTAATGTGGACACAACAAAATTCGAACACTTCAACTTTAAAACTAAGTTGAAAAAAATTATGATGAGAGGTCAAATCAAGTGCGATGGACTCTCAACATTGTATTAATGTATTAAAGTATTATGGAAGTATGTATTAAGATTTTTTTTTAGAAAACATTGGCAAGTCTTTTCTTATAAGTCTTGTATGGAGAATTTTTACAAAAAAATTAAAAAAAAATTTCAAATAAAAAGAAAATTTTTTAAAATAATTTCAATTTATAAAATAAAAAATAAAACAGAAATTTTTTTTTTGGTTGAGCTGGGACTCGAACCCGCGCTCCCGAACGCTTACTTTAATTTGTAATGATGCAAAATAAGCGACTTTGTTAACAACTGGGAAGTGGGTTCAAATCTGAAAAATGTCAGTAATTTTTTATGTCAAGTTGATATTTATATTGCTTTTTCTTCTAACGTGCATTCTCAAAAAGCCCACTGAACCATAAGCGAAGGTTTTGCGTTAGGTGAGAGTTTTGCGAACGTTTTTGGATAGAATTTTTTTTATTTTGTCGCTTAAAAGTGCTTGATATAGAAAATTAAATTCGTGAAAAGTTTTCCCATGAATAAAAACTGTCCTTTTTTTGCAAAATTCATAAAAAACTTATTTTGAGTAAAAAAAGAATCATTTTAGATGCGAAAAATTCTTCGTAAATTAACAATTTTTGTTCATAAATGAGCTCATAAATGAGTTCAAAAATTAATCATAAATGTTTCTTTTTTGTATTTCAAAATGAATTCAAAAAACAATTATTTTTTATCATATCAGTAGAGACAATATCTCATAAAAGAACAATTTTTTGTTCATAAATGAGTTCAGAAATGAATCATAAATATGACTTTTTTTTATACTAAAATGAGTTAAAAAAGGAATAGTTTAAATCTCTGTTGCTATTTTTATAAAAGTAAATTAAAATGTTAATCTTCATACAAACGTCATATAAACTTTCAAACATGTGGTTCAAACACAAGGTGACACATTTTAATAATAGTGCTTCAAATAGTTAGATGTGCGTGACAGTAGATGTGTTTGCTTTAAGTTTAGATTTTGCTTGAAAAAAAGGTTCGTTTCTGAGAGGCATTTTCGTCCGGCGATTAATTGAAAAAGGGTTCATTTCCGAGTGCCGAAAAATAACTTCTATGGTTTATTTTTTAACTCATTTCCGAAAAAAAAAGGTTCTTTTCTCAGAGGCAATCGTTCGTCCGGCGATTGATTCAAAAAGGGTTCATTTTCGAGTGCTGAAATATAACTTTGTATGGTTCTTTTTTTAACTCATTTCCGAAGAAAATAAGGTTCATTTTTGAGAGGCATGATACAAAAACGGTTCATTTATGAGTGCCCAAAATTAATGTTTCTACCCGAAAAGGTTCATAAATGAATTCGAAAACGGTAGTTTTGGTTCACTGGGAGGGCTTCTAGCAAGCCACTTTAGAGTCGCAAGAGACGAATTCCTAGAAAGTTTCATATAAAAAAGTTAATGGACTTGGATATGAGTGCAGAAGGGCTAAAAAATCCATATGATGGCCTGCTAGAAGCGCTTCGAAGCCCTGCTTTTGCCAACTGGGGAGGAGCATACTTTTAAGCATTTAAATAACCATCTGACAGTTAAACATATGCTATAAAAAGTGTGACAAGGAGAGCCTAGTTTGTATATTTTGAACTTTTAACTTGATTATGGTAGGTAATGCTTGAAAAATTACGCCAGGGAACGTAGTGATAATATACATATATCGCTCATTTCGTGCAAGACTGTCACAGCTCAAAATTTTGTATTTTCAGGGGAGCCTCTTGAAGTTTTGAAATGGCATCCCGACCTTTAATTGTAAAGGTAGGCTGAAAATTGTTAAGAATATTTGTAAAGTACACCTATAGCAGGGTAACCCTAAAATTTAGCAAAAATATTCTAGCAGCACCAACAACCAATGTGGTTGCAGCAGAGAGTAAAGCACACAAGGCGCTAACCCCAGACACAAGCCAAAGAGCTTGCACTAACTTCCGTTCGCCTCTTTTCGTAACGCATTCCCCAGCTTACTTCCAAGTGTTAAGCGTGCATAAAGAGTTTTACTTGAAAAAGTTTTAGTAAGAAAGAATTTGTTTTAGAAAAATTTACATGGAAATAAAAAACTTGAAATGACGTGACTGCGTTTTTTTACACAACTAGGCCATCAGTTAAAAAAGGAAATATTGTTATACAATACAATATGTTACACAGTATTTTATACAATATATTATTATATATATTGTAAATATTGTTATACAAGAAATTACACAGTCTTTATGCTTTGATGTTCTTCAAAGATATAGCTCTGCTGTACCCACAAACATTTATCAGATATTGAACCAAAGGTGCAAATAACTTGTATGCTTTTAATTTTAACATGGAACGGATATTTGCTGTCTTATCAATCATACATTAATTTTTTTTTTCTTTCATATTTGAGCACTTTAGTTTATCGCTCTTTATGCATATTTTTAAATAAACATTTATAGCATTTATCAGCGACTATGCTAAAATAAATGTGTTCTGTCAACACAAGTCTCAAGTACAGAATAACATTGTTTGCTCTAAAGGGAGGGTAAAAGAAAAATGTAAAAAGCCCTACCTGTGATAATGATTTAAGCAAATCTTAAAAATTGATTCAAGCCTGAAATTTTTATGTATTTTTTTGATAAGTTTGTATTTTCTTTACCCAAAATTACTTATTTGAATAAAATCCATTTGTCAGCAACTAAGATACATATCCAAAGAATTTTTAATTTTTAGATATAAATCTGTCATATAAGTTAATACATACATAATTGGCATTGATAGCGCTTTCTTAAAATTTCAATCAGTAAAGCTGGTCAGACCCGCAATCGGCTCAAATGTCCTTAAATGTTACCTGTTTAACGGCCATATAAATATTATTTACACAAACACATCTCTAGCATAAAGATTGTTTATCAGTCAGATATAATTGTTGCACATTTGATTAAAATAATGAAGCTTAAGGTAACTCTCAGCACCTTATGACTTGTTCTCCCACACGCTAGCTCATTATAATTATAAAGAGCGAACAAATTAGCACTCAACTGAATGCTACATTGAAATGTTTAAAAGCCATTCACTAGTGCCGGTATCTCTTAAATAAAAAGCGAACATAAAAAATGTATAAACTATTTTTTAATAAAATAGCTTAGATGTTGTTGTCGCCAAACAGCTGTTTGCATGAATTTGCTTACACCGTTATGCAAAAATTATTTTTCATCCAAAAATTTCATGAAATTGTTAAATATTGTAGAAATATAGTTACGGTAAAAAATTTCCAACATTTTTTTTAGTTGTAATATAAGTAAGGGGCTCAGCAAAAAATGACCCCAAAACAAAAAATGAAAAAGGTCCTAAATTTGGAGCCTTTTTTTAAATATAAAATATTACCCCTTAATTAATGTTGGCCCCAAACTGAAATGAAAAAAGACCCCAAATGTTTTCTTGGGGCTTTTTTTTTAAAAGATTTTCGTTAATTGTTAAATCCCCAACAGAAATAAAATTACTGCCAAAAGAAATTAAATAACTCTCAAGAAAATTTAAGTAACACTTAAAATAAATGAAATAATCATGTTTTATAACAATTTTTCGACTGCGGCGCTTTTTGTCCTTATAAAGCTAACGAAAATGTTTTTGAAAAATAATTACAAAAATTAAAAATTGTTATAAAAAATTGCGCGAGATGATAAAGAGCCCCACACCAAAAAAGGAAAAAAGTGCCAAAAAAAAAGAAAGAAATATGGCCCTAATTTACCATGTTATTGTGTTACATATAAATTTAAGGCCTTTTTTAATTTTTGCTTCATTTTTCTTGGGGAACTTTTTCGCAGAGTCAAGTAAGGGAAAAACGAGCAGCGATACCTTACAAAAATTTTCAACAAACTAGAAAGTGGTCACTACAAAAACATATCTAAGGGCCTAAATTTAATTTTCTTGTTCTTAATCCATTAATACTTTTCATAATCAAAACGTAGATTTTTTAAAACATAAAAAATGGAACAAAATGCGCTTGGAGTACTGATGCCTGAAAGGCCCTAATTTATACCACAAAAAATGTACTAATATCACCTGTTATGTTTCAAAAAGAAAATTCAAGGAAGCTTGCAGTATTTGGATATTTAACCCATTTCCAGCCATTGGTGCATTTTTGCATCAGTAACTTTTGAATTTTTTCCAGGTGAGTGCGAAAGTGATATTACCTGGCATTGTAGGAACTTTGTTAGTATGGACCTTTGACAATATACATTATTTTTGGTTTGAGTCGATTCGGTCATTTACTTGGATTTTACGCCCACGGCGCCTCGGAGTTTTTTGGTTTTTTTTTTTCATTTTTGCAATTTCCGGAAAAATATTTCAAATCGCTATATCGAAAATTGCTTTTCAATAGTAACTATTATAAGTTTTAAATATAATGTTAAAATAAATTAAGAGCCCGTTTGCTGTTTTAAAATGGGCAGGTACGCCTGTGAAGACATGTGATGCAGCTAGTGGTGCAAAAATGCATCAAGCCGCCCAGCCCTTACCTGTGGAGATAAAACTAAATTAAATTTTGCCAGATAAAGTTTAGGGCCATATATAGACTCTGGACGAAGTTTCATCGATTTTGGCCCGGTAGTTAAGGAGTCGCCGGAAATGGGTTTCCCCCCCTATTTCTAAAAACTGTCAACTCAAAAAATCCAAACATTTTCTATCTTTACACAATTTCTATGGACAAAATGCAACGGAAAACGTCATTCCAATAATATTTACTCATTAATCACTTCTAAAGTCATATTAAAAGAATTCAAACATAAACGTATTAATACAGTAGTTCAAATTGAAAATTGACAATTTTTGGAATTTTAACGAAAACATGTTTTTAATAAATGTAAAAATTGTCTGCCAAAAAGATTTAATTTTAACTTCTCTTAGGGCAAACTTGAGTGTTAGGTATACTGTTAAAATACTGAACATAATGACAAATTACTTTGAATGGAAAGAAATTTCGAGCTAATTTCAAACTAAAATTATATTTTTCATATCCTTTTTCAATAAATGTTTTACTTGGTATTTTTTTTAAGATTCTTATTTTTTTATCCTTACTTTAATACCAAATTAATAATGATAGGATAAGATTTTCTGCATTAAACAATTTTTCAAAGAAATAAACCCTTTCAAATTTCAAAGTCCTGTGTATGCCAAACTAGAGGTGTCCCGAAAAAATAATTGCATTTTCGTGATCTTTGTACAAAAAAATATGATAAACCATTTAGAAAGTGGGCGGGTTTTTTTTGTGTTGTACTATGTAATCAATAAATTTTAACCTACTATTTAAATGGTTTGCCAAATACTATCTAGGTATAAGCTCCCAGCACTATACATTCCAGAACTATACTTATAACATCTTTGTGATCAAAGAAATAAATAACAATATACGTCGACTAGTTTTGCTGACAAAGTATATTTCTTCTGAACACACATACATTCTATCTACCACCCTTCTTGGCATCCCCATACAAAAATTACAAAAAATTTAAAGTATCATTGCTCGTGTACACAAAAACGTAACAAGACTTGAAGCATTTTTCTTGACGATAACAATTTTACCCTCAATATCAAATCGCCGCCTAAAAAGGTTCACTTCGAAAATATAATAAAATGTAGAAGAATGAATCTTAACTTGTGCTTTAAATTTACTTTTTGTTGTTATTTAATTTAAAAATAGCTTTGCTTCACCTCAATATCAAATCGCCGCCTAAGAAGTTTCACTTCAAAAATATAATAAAATGTAGAGGAATGAACCTGTGCTTTAAATTTACTTTATGTTGTTATTTAATTTAAAAATAGCTTTGCTTCAGCCGAGTGTATTTCTACCGAGCTAAATGCTGAATTTATTAAATTAATAATGTTAAATATACATATCAAACGAATTACAACATAATTCATATTTTTCGCTTTTGTCAGTTTTTTCTTTTAAATACTTTTGGAAGCCGGAGACAGAACAAATCTGCTTATGATTTTTTAATTTTAAAAATTTGTCGGCGACACTGGTCTGTAAGAGAAGCACGTAAAATATATGCATCGTACATTACAAAAGGCATGGAACCTTACCTTACAGTACCTTACCTTGTGGAACTCACAGCAACTTAACATTTCCTTACCTCAACTTACTTTAACCTCTTTAACTAACCTTGGCTCTCAGTGCCGGCCGTAGCCTACTGGGTAGAGTGCGTGGCCCGTAAGCTAAGGAACCGCGGATAGCCAGGGTTCAATTCCCAGCTCAGACAGAATTTTTTCTGTTGAATTAGTATTTTTGTTCGGCCGCCACCTCTCTGCAGCCAATGGCAAACCTCAGAGAGTAAAACACTGTCATGTAAAGCTTTTTAAGAATATAAGCCGTTCGGAGTTGGCATAAAACCCGTAGGTCTAGTTCTCGATAATTTGTGTTCAAACAATAACATTCACAACACATTTGATCAATATAAACTAGGTCAAAGTCCTTTCTAGGGCTGAAATGGCCAATTTATTATGTGGTTATATATTTTTAACCATGTCTTCGTTACCGTACCTTTCACCCTACATTAAGTTACCTTGCTTTACCTTATCTTACCTTGACTATTTAATAAATAGTATTTCTGTGTCTATAAGCAATAACAGCTGAAGTCTTATTTCAAAGTTTTGAGAAAACTTGCTTCAAAGTTTTCAATCACCAAATAAGTTATATGAAAGGGTCTTTCGTTTTTGTGTCATAACTTTGGCTAAGGTCATGGTAGAAACTCCAAATTTTGTGTGTTTATAGTGATATATGAGTGCACGGAGATAATTATTTTGCTTGAATCTTAAATCAAGCAAATGTTTTGCTTAAAGGCAAATCAGCAAAACTTTATTCAATCACGGTGTGATTTTAGAATAAGATTGCTAAATTGAAATCACTTCTCATGTATTTATAAAAAAGCAAAATTGAATTAAATTCAAGCAAATATTTGCTAAGTTATTATAAACTCAAATAGCACATTTTTACTAAATTCAAGCAAATATTTGCTAAGTTATTATAAACTCAAATAGAAAATTTTTACTAAACTTAAGCAAATATTTACTAAGTTATTGTAAACTTAAATAGCAAATTTTTACTAAACTTAAGCGAATGTTTGCTACATTATTATAAACTCAAATAGCAAATTTTTACTAAATTCAAGCAAATATTTGCTAAGTTATTATAAACTTAAATACTAAATTTTTAATAAATTCAAGCAAATTTCTTTCAAACACACGAGCACACGTTTATTCTTAATGAAGAAAATTAGGCGACGATTAGTTAACAACTGCGATGGTCGAATGGATAAGCCCATGCACTTACACTCACGCGCGCGAGGTTCAAGTCTCCGGATAATGGTAGTTTTTCAATTAAATTTAATGTTAATAATTATTTGACTTAAAAAATATGCTAGATTTCAGCAATAAATAATAAAAATTTGCTATATTGCTAATCAAATATTTGCTTGAATTAAATAGAAATTTGTTTTGTAGTTTATAATTTTAATAATTAAAATAATTTTTAACCACAATACAAATTTAAAAAACAGTTTTTTTCCGTGTGGAACACAGCTACATCAATAACTCAGTTCTGTCTTAAGTCGACTTAAGCTGTTATTACTTATCGACACAGATGTATAGAACAGCTCTTGCCATTTATTTTAATTTAAAAGATCTGCACGGCTGTAAATGTAAATGACGAAAAAATAACCCACGCATATCGTGGACAAATTTGCTGCTGCACAGTGTTATCACTCGCATTGGCATTTGCCTCTTAATGCTCGTTCATGCCGCACTCTCTTTGGCTTGCTTCTCATGCTCTGCCAATTTTTACAAGATTTTTTTACAAAAGCTTGACTGACTGAGTTTTAGAATTTATTTGCATACGAACGGATACGGACGTTTTTTTCTCAAACGGCTGCGTTGCATGTGTTTCTTTGTTGTTAGCTCTTCGTGTAAAAAAGAATGCAACGATTCTTTGCGTGAATTGGTCGTGCGTACGAAACGTGCCAGATACTAATGTGACAAATGTTTAAATAAAAATTTATCTAGTGAATGGTTTTCGTGAAGATTCAGAAAATTTATGAGTGATCATTTGTGAAGCCGAAAAAAATATATAAATCACCAAATCAAAAGATAATGCGTAGCGATAAATTATGGCGAGCAACGTTAATGTTTTTGTTTGATATTCAGCTTGTTTTAGATTTTAAAATATTTTCGACAATTTGTTAAAAGCAACGAATAGATTTTTAATATATCTTGAAGGTATTACATTTTCCTTACTTTTAAAAAAGACATTTTAACGGTTATTTGAAAATAAAACTACTAGAAGTAATTTTAGATTTTTAATTTTTATCAAGTAAAAATGGGTTTTTCCTTTTAAACTGGAGTTCAAAAACTGGAAATAATAATATTCCTGATATAATATAAAATAGATTTTTAATATAAGGAAAGTTGGCGGAGCTCCTTATCCGCATCACCACATGTTTTAAAAATAAAGGACTAAAATATTTTTCATATGTTATTTAGTTTTTATTAAACACGAATATTTTTAACTTTTGAAAACGTTTTCTATTTGATGTATTATATCTTTTGGTACATGACCAAAATAAAGAAATCATAGCAGCAAACCGATTTCAGATTTTCAATAGTTTATTTTGTACGCTGAACCAAACATTGTTTTTAAGTCAATGAACTTTGTCCATTAAAAAATAAATCTTTGAAATGCTGTATGGGCATTTCCACAGAAAAGTCTAACGTGACCAATAAACTAAAACTAATTTAAAGCTGCCCAGTGAACCAAAACGATCTTTTTGAATTCATTTATTTTCGGCACTCATAAATGAACTTTTTTGGACTCATTCGTCGGACTAAAATGCCTCTCAAAAGCGAACCTTTTTTTCTTCAGAAATGAGTTAAAAAATAATCATAAATTGTACTTTATTTTTTGTTCGGCAACGAGTTGAAAAAATAACCCCAGTGAAACAAAACTATATTTTTTGAATTCATTTATGAACCTTTTCGGGTAGAAAAGCTCATTTTTGCGACTCATAAATGAACCCTTTTGGACTCATTCGTCGGACTAAAATGCCTCTCAAAAGCAAATCTCTTTTGTTCAAAAACGAGTTAATAAACAAACCAAAGAAAATCACTTTTTCGGCACTCACTAATGAAACTTTTTCAATCATAAATTATCTTATTATTGCATATCGATAATATGCTTTATTTGATTTTTTTAGCTGTCGCTACATCCAGGGCCGTCACTCATTAGAATGTGAAAAAATAACATTTATTAATTATTTCTGAACTTATTCATGAAAAAAAAATGGTTCTTTTATAAGTAATTGTTTCCCGCTGAAATGATAACAGAATGTTTGCTAATATGATCAAAATATGTTATTAATTATGCACAAAATTTTTACGAATCTTTTATTCTCCAGAAAGATAATTGATCATGCAAATTAAAAAAAAAGCAAAATTCACAAAAACAATGTCTGCCCGAAAACGTACTATCACAAGTCAAAACAATCTCTTTACACAAAACTTTCGCATATGGTTCAGTGGGTACCCATCTACCAATCTACTCTAGCTGACTCCCAGACTTTTTTGGTTGGATTGATTTCTTGACAAATTGAGTACTTTTTCTATATGTTTCCACCTTTTGCAAAAGTAGGCAATAATTGACCTAAGAGTATCAAATTACAGCATTTGTTGTCAAGGCTAATATCTCAAATAATAATGAAAAAACAAATGCCACACCCCCTGTTACCGGCCACAAATCAATAAAAACGCTGCATTTCAGGCGAATTTGGTTGTATTGCACTAAAATTTTGTAATCTCGTAGCAGGCGATTTCAATGTCCAGAACCCGGCTTGATTACGTCACTCGGGCTCATTCACACCTGTTGGGCAATATGTTGAGCTATTTGCTGAATTGAACCTATTGATTCAACTAGTGAAGGAACCCACTTTTTTCCCTTAAAGTGATATGCATAGCCATAATACCCTTGACCTTTTTCTGACTTCACATCATGAAAAATATTATGTGAGTGTCAACTTACCTCTTGGTAACTCGGACCACTGTACCATCTCCGCTGTTTTTCCATATTCCAACCCCTGCATGGTTTTATGGAATGTCAAATTGGACTGCGTTAAATAATTTTTATCGCAACTTCAATTGGAAATTATGTTTCGCTGATAGAAATGTGAATGCCGCTGCTGTCATGGTACAAGAAATTATTTTATTGGGTCTGCGGTCTTTTATTCCCAATAAGATGATAAGCATTAAACCAAAAGATCACTCATGGTTTAATGAGACTTGCAGGCTTGCATCAGGTCCAAAGAGGAAGCCTTTCAGAATTGACGTTCTTACAAGAATACCGATACTAAAAGACTTCGCATCGATGCAAGGAATCGCTGTAATGCAATTTTAAAACGCGAAAAGTTTCTGCACGAAGCTCGCATTCGAGAACTGGTTCTTCTGTGCCCCAAAGGGACGAAAAATTTTTGGTCATTTGTTAAAAGAGTTACAAACCAGACATCGTCATCGATTCCAGCTTCTTTAAAAGATGACCAAATCTTCTCTGACTCGGCTGATAAAGCGAACCTATGGGCTAGATTGTTTGCACAAAATTCCACTTTCTCGGATAGCAATCATCCACTGCCCTTTGTTGAGGATGGATCTTCTGCAATGCAGGATCTCAACGCAGATCTCAACTTAAACAAAGCCTCTGGTCTTGACGGCATACCGTCAATTGTGCTTAAAATGTGTGCTTCTTCGCTGACTCGGCCTTTGCGCAACCTTTTCAATATCTCCTACAGAACAGGAGTTTTTCCATCTTGTTAAAAGATGGCAAATGTCCAGCCGGTACCTAAAAAGGATGATGCCACGAACCCTGCAAACTACCGACCCATTGAGATATGCTCAACGCTTCCCAAAGTTGTGGGAGCGTAAAAAACTTCAACGTTGTGAACTATCTGGAGCACAACCAACTGCTCAGTTGACCGTCAATACGGCTTCCGTAGGGCTCGTTCTACTGGTGATCTTATGGCGTTCTTAACCGAAGAATGGAATAAATGCGTTCATTTTGCGGCGAGAGCAGGGTTGTTGCTCTTGATATTTCAAAAGCGTTCGACCGAGTGTGGCATAAAGCGCTCATGTAGAAACTTGTTGCATGGTTTTGGTGGTAACTTTGCTCTATGGATCACGTGCTTCCTCAAGAACAGAACGATTCGTGTCGTAGTTGACGGTTTTTTGTCCGAGAAGCACGCCATCAACGCAGGAGTACCACAGCGTTCAGTCCTATCCCTCACCTTGTTTCTGGTTTTCATCAACGAGCTTCTGTTGTTGACGCATAACCCAATACTTTCATTTGGGGACGACAGCAGCATTTGTCATTCATATTCATTAAAAAAACGCCAAAGCTCTGTGGAGATTGAGAGAAAGAGGCAAAGTATGAATAACACACTCCTTAATGATCTACAAAAAATCTCCGAGTGGGGTCTTGCTAATAGAGTAGAGTTCAATGCAAGCAAGACAAAGTGCTGTCTGTTAACCCAGAAGCGTGTGGATTATCCCTTAGCTCCTCTCATTATTCTTGACGTTCTGGGCATATCGATCCAATCTGATCTTCGTTGGAATGATCATATTTTCGATGTGTCGAAAGAAGCGGGCAAGTGACTAGGTTTTCTATAACGGTGCAAAAAGTATTTTACTTCAGCTGATCTTCGCATGATCTACACCTCATATATTAGGCTGAAAATGGAGTACAATGCGCACATTTGCGCACGGGCTTCTAGATCTTATTTGGAGCTTCTGGATCGAATTCAACGTCGTGCGATTTATTTGATAGGGGATGAAAACATTTCATCCTCGCTCAACTCTCTTGGGCATCGACGTAATTTTGGTTGCCTAAGCCTTTTGTATAGGTATTACCATGGGAAGTGCTCAAGGTAGATACATGGCCTGACGCCACCAGCTGGTGTGTTTCCCAGGTCCACTCTGGCAGCTGTCCAAGCCCACCCCTTTACCATTGCATCGATGCCAAAGAGAACCTCGCATTACCGTGATTATTTGTTCTTTAGTCGCACGGTTAAATTGTGGAATAGTCTCCGTGCAAGTGTTTCCCGACTGTTTTGAGCTATGCAAATTTAAATCAAATCTTCACCAACACTACTCCATCTATCCACCCTCCAACTAACTATCACCCATACTCCGAATCAACACAACGCTTACACATTTATAGGGGTCATCCCCTGAGCGTTGGTTCAGTCTAAAATAAAAAAGAACAAATGTAGTTCGTATGGTAACTCTCGGCAACTTAACTAAAAATGGGCGTGGTCGAACTATCACTACGACTACTTTTCAGAAATGTACTTTACAGAAAACTTGGTATGTAAGTGCTATGAGATCAAATGGTGGTCACTATATATAAATTATGCCACGCCTATTTTTATCGCCTTTTTATGCATACAAAATCGTCCCCGAGATGTCTCCTAAAATCACCCAAAACTATTCTATAAAGTAGTCAATTGTAATTTAGGGTGCTCGCAATTATCAAAAGTACTCAATCTACCCATACCCAAGTTAGGGTTGTCCACTTGAAAAATACATTGATTTTTTTTTTTTGATGTAATGTATCGAGACAGTGCATCGATATTGTCCGATATATCGTTGAGAAAAATCTATGTTTTCTCAAAATCGAATACTTTTTCTAACATTATATCACAATGCTGAAGTCAGCCCTTTCCTAAAGTTTTTATTCAAAGCTCACCAGGACAGAAGAAACAAACAAATTTTCAATGCAGTCCGCGGCATCATGCACGAATATGTTATGATGATTTCTTAAAGAAACTTACTGCATGCAATACATTTGTTGATAATTCTTTAACAAATCTGTCTTGTTTTCGTTCATAGAAAACAGGAAGTTTTCAAACAGTGCATGAATTTGGAACTTTTATATGAGATTTTCGGCAATAAAGTGTATAACCGAATCAGCACGTTTCGTCAAAGATAATGAAAAATCGTGCATGATACATTCAAGATTTCCTTAAGACTTGGACTGTTGGGATATTTTTATTTTTTCTCGCGTTGCCACATCAAATTCTAGATTCCGCTTATACTACGTTTACATGAAATATTTAACTTTGGCAACTGTGACTGGTGTTTACACTGCCAGTAGCGCATACAAGCTTTTCTTTATTTTTCTTTATTTGTTTTTTAATATAATCATTTCATTAGCTGGTTAAAATTCATTCGATGTTTTAGGGAAATACATCGATTCATCGATGAGATCAATAGCTTTTCAAAACATCGGATCGATTCGATGTATCGCATTGTAAACATCGAGTAAATCTGATGCATCGATGTATATTGAATATCTCTAACCCAAGTTAGTGTGAATACCCCTAATGTCTTCAAATTTTGTTTATCTTCTGGTAATCTTAGAATTTGGGTAATAATAAAATGAAAACCAGCCTACCTCCCATACAAATTGTCGTCATCATAATAGCAAAACCTTCATAAATTCCACCAAAACTAATGTATTGGCTTGATTATTAACACATAAGCTTTGATATTTAAAACGCACGTAAACATTTGGATAAAAACAATGAACCATAAAAAGTGACGTCATTTTGATGACGATATAAAATTAAAAACTTTGAATACTTTGCTTCTTACGAGTTTTTACTTCGACCCAGTTGAAAATAACTTTTTGCTAATTATCGGGAAGATGTTTTTGAATACATTTTTAATAGAAATGAACGAAATTATTTCTTTATACATTTTTAAATTATATATGTAGATACGGCTTCTTTTGAATTTCTTCGATTGCCTGAACTCAAAGAGAAACAAGTAAAAAGCGACAAATACCTTGTTTTATGCTACAGTTTTTGCATTATGGATAAACTCATTAAAAAACTTTGTAACTCATATTTTACTAGATTTAACTTTTCTGATCAGCTAAATTTTTAAAATTATTCAACACCTTGTCTATGGAATATTGACTTTTTATTGTGAGGAATTTAGCTCAGAGTTTTCAATACTATGTATATGTAGATGCAGCACTCTTCCTTACGACAGCATTAAACTCGTGTAACTACGTAAAATTAATCAAAGCGTTAGTTTTCAAGAACAATTACAAACTTCCAGCTATCAAATGCAGCTCATCTAAGCAAATCGATTGCATTGACAAGCAAAAACAGACAAATCTAATGATCTTCAAACACTGTTTCGTACATTTTTGTTGTAACTGCAATCTTATATTAAGTTTGTCGATATGTTTGAATGTAAATAACATAATCAAGTCTCTTTTTTAAAATTATCATATTACAACTACGACAAGCAGCTGTCAGTAAAGTTAATAAAAAAAAAACAAAAAACATACACACACACACAAACATAATCGTCAGTATAAAATGCATTAGAATGTTAATGATAATAAGTGAAACGGAAAAATGTGCGCACAAATTGATTATGCGATTGCAACATTACACACAGCAGCAACAACAAAATCAGCGACAACAACAAGAACAAAAATTTGCATTTGTTGCTATCAGTTAAAGCCATCATGTTATGCCAATAGTTCACACCCTACAAATAGCATAATAATCCCAACGACAACAAAAACAGCAGCAACAAAAGCAACAAGTTGGCAGCCACATAATTTATGGCATATTTTAGTTATTTTTACCACTGTGCTAGTGATCTTCGATCAGTGTTTGTTGCGTGCTCAAGCCGCTCCACAATCCTGCATACTCTGTGATATAGATGACCTCAAAGCAAGGGCCGAGCATGCGCCGAGCACAAGTTATGAGGAGTTCCTGTTCGAGCATCAAGTGACACGTCAGGATGCAATCAATGCTTTAAAGCTGCTGAATGACAGTTACTATGAAGGTGAGTTGGTTTCTTAAAATATAACTACTGTTCATTAAACCGATTAACGTCAGAACGTCCATTTTTTTTTTGTTCAACCTTTTGTGGCTGGCAACGATCTTTACGTTTGCCACAAAACAGTCATTTGGAACTTTTAAACTTTAGTCAAATGTATAGTAGATAGCATGGGCGTAGCCAGGATTTTATTCAGGAGGGAACGGTCAATTATCAAGTAGCAGTATTTAAGTAGCTGATAAATAAAATTATTTTTTTTTAAATATTGACTTTATTGAGAAAAATATAAAATTAAATTCGAGGCGAATTAATTTTGAATTAAACGCGATTTAACAAAAGCGAAATTCAAAGTATTCATTGGCGCGAATCTTCAGCAAAGCAGTTTAAAATATCATCATCCAGCTTCTCTTGTTTCTCTTGCACCAAATTCCTGTGAACGGCTTAAAGGCGTAAAAACACTGTTGTAAAGATGATTTAAATAAATCGAGATATGGTGTGAACTAGCGACACCTTCTCATATTCAAAAGGCAGGCGCGTACCCAGAAAAAATTTCGCGGGAAGTTTTTATTTTTTTTTTATTTAGACTTATTCCAATTTTTTTATAAAAAATAATTTTTGTATCATAACCCTATAGGAAAATCAACTCATTTAAAAGTAGTTGAAAAAGTAGTTTTTTTTCAACCACAATTAGTTGAAATTCTGACTTTTTTTCATAGAACGAACAACATATTTTGTATAGTGATGTCTGCTAAAAAAGTCAATTGACTTTCGTCTGCATATGTTTTCAACTACTTGTTAAATTAGTTGAATTTAAGTTATTTATTTAACTACTTTAAAATAAATCAATTGAAAACCGCATATATTTTCAACTACTTGTTAAATTAGTTAAATTTAAATTGAACTAAAATTAAAACTAATTGAAAACTAGTTAATATTCCACTTACTGAAGATGAATTAAAAAGCATAAAAATTTTAAATTTCTATGCATCAAAGAGATGATTTATTTTATTGTTTTGAAAAAAATGTACATAAATTCATATTAGCGAAAGCCTAAAGTTAATTATATTTGATGAAATAGCATGGTTAAATATATATAAACTTGTAATCTAATAAAAATTTGCAATAAAAACATGTCAAAATCAGAGTAGTCGCCGCCTTAATATATAATATAAAAGCCACTTGTTTTGAAGTAGTTTTTCAATTACTTCAAATATAATGAAATAAAAACTATTCAAAATTGAAGTAGATGCTAGTGGATATATGATTGATTGCATCGCAAAAATTAAGGAATTTGATAAACGTTACAGGCCGATTTGTCGATTAACATCATGCATGATTTTTCATACAAAATTTTTTAAAAATTGTCAAGCAATTTTTTAACCATAATTTTTTATAAAAAAATTTTCATTAAACAAATTTTGTCAAATTAGGAAACAATTGTTTTCAATGCGTCACTTATTTCGATTTGAAGTGTAATATCAGTTGCTCTGACCATCTCCGATTTGGCTCAAATTTTGTTCTCAGATTGGTTTATTGTTTAGAAAACCAAATCCGGATTTTGAGATTATGGTATTTTTTTCGCTGAAATAGGGTCTATTTTGAGACAACGTAGTTCAGTCAATTTAAATGCTATTTTTCTTAAATAGGGTATCATTGGAAAGGTTATTTTAAGGGAAAAATATAAAACTTTTGAAAAAATTGTGGTAAGTTAACCCGTTCTTAATTTCAAAGTTTAATACCATGCCAGTAACGGGCGCTTTTTTCACTTTCATTATTTTGACTTTTTCTTACGTTCCATTACCTTTCCAAAGATATGAAATTAGAGTGTGTTCTTTAAGGGTTCAGAAGTTATGGCGTAAAACGTGAAGTAATAATAAACTTTCAGTACAAATAACGTAAATAATATAAAAAACTAGCTGAACCCGGTGTGCTTCGCTACCCCCCTCGTACCAGGATTGCATTTCAAAATTGTGGCAATACCAAAATCACTTTTCACGCCATTGAATTTTCGAAATAAGTCCACCCCAGCGCCACCTACCGTGTCCATTTATACACAAATTATTTTCTTATGATTAAACAAACATACATTCTGAATTTCAGTTAAATTGGTCCATAAATTCAAATTTTCGATATAAGTCCACCCCAGCGCCACCTATCGGGTCCATTTATACACAAATTATTTTCTTATGATTAAACAAACATACATTCTGAATTTCAGTTAAATTGGTCCATAAATTCAAATTTTCGATATAAGTCCACCCCAGCGCCACCTATCGGGTCCATTTATACACAAATTATTTTCTTATGATTAAACAAACATACATTCTGAATTTCAGTTAAATTGGTCCATAAATTCAAATTTTCGATATAAGTCCACCCCAACGCCACCTATCGGACTTTCCCGGAGGGTTTTTCCAAAATTTTCCTTCGTAAAAACCTTCTCCTGGCAATTATAAACAACTGAAAAAAAATTTTAGACAAATCGGCCCAGCCATTCTCAATTGATGTTTTACTATACATTTTTTACACCATTTTTATATATATAGATATTTTTCCAAAGTAAATTTTTTGTTTGTTTTTAAATGCATCTTCTTCTCGATAGGTGGCATAAAAAAGATAATCCTTTTCAGCCGGTGTCAAGACATTTGGATCCCAATTTATCAGAAACAAAACCATAGAAACTTTAACTAATATTATAAGGTTTGGTTACAATTTTCCCCCGCTACGGGTATCAAAAGCTTTAAAAATTACAGCATTTTTAAAAAATCGTGTTAAATTTCTCCTATTGGGCCAAACTTAATTATTTTAAAAGTTGTAGCTGCAAGTACCCTGAATAATATGATATTTGATTTTTTTGTTTCCGATAAATTATGACCAAAATATCTTGGCATCGGCTGAAAGGAAACTTCAATACTTTTTAATTATAAGAAAAACTGTTTTGAATTTCTTACTTTAATAATAAAGAAATGTTTTTCTTAAGCCCGTGGTAAATAGCATAAAATGTGTTTCTGAATAGCCAATTTGTCTATTGTAAGGTCAAAACAATTGTAGTCACATTAGTTTTGTTTTTTAAAATACACTCTAAATTTGCAATTAGGCAAAATCAAATGACAATTCCGCCTAACTGCCATACAAATTTACGTCATCAAAATAGCAAAACCTTAATAAATTCCTCAAAAATTCCAGAAAATGGGTATTGACTAGATATTTTACATTTACTTGGTGGTCCAAATACATTTAACCTTTTGAGTCATACAGCTGCGGTAAAAACAATCCGTGCAAACATTTTCAATCGCCTCAGAGCCGCCAGCGAATCGCTTGGAGGATGAGACAATCGCCGGAGAGCTCGTTTGGAAGTTATCCGGGTATCGCCGACTGTAATCAGCTGAGGCCATAAAAGCGATTCGCCCGAAATATTCGCGAACGAATCGCCTAAAGGGGTGGGAAGAGTCGCTAACGAATCGCCGTGAGGGATTTTAAGCGATTCGCTGGGAAGAATTTCAAACGAATCGCCAAGAGAAGTCCTCAGCGATTCGCGGAAAGATTTAACATGAATTAAGCGATTCCCAGATAAGAGTGGCATACGAATCGCTTTTAAGGTTTCGATTTGTTTCGAATAATTTTTATAGTTTTATAAAGGACATTTTTTGTCAAATCGGTCAACAATAAAAATCGACCACCGAAAATCGTGCTGATATGAATATTTTCAGTTTAAATACGGCAATTCAACACAAAAAATAATTTTTAATAAAATAAATGATTACACAGTGCTACACACAAAATATGCAGGTGTTCTCATGCAGCAATTCTGTTTTGCTGGAGTCCATAGAGTACGAAAAAACTTATACTTTTTCTCAGTCACTTCGTTAAGTAATTTTTTTTATAACAAATGTAGTGATATAACGATATTCCCAAAATTACAAGTTCAAAAAATCATAAGTTTACTCTGCATTAACCGATTTTCAAAATTTTGCTTTTATTTTACAGATCTGATTTGTACCTTTTAATAAAAAAAACATTTTGGCAATCAGTTCAAAAATGGCTCAGTTACGGTCGATAAAGTAAAAAAAAAAAAAAAAAAATAAAAAATGTTCATTTTCATCTCGCTCTTAATTGACCGTTAAGGTCTCTATCCAGCTCTCAAGTAATTACTCAAGAAAAAAGTTACTTAAGTTTCTTGAGTGTAAAAAAGTAGTAGACAAGTAATTTTGACTGCGAGAGTTTAGACAGTTCCAGCATTGTATCACTTTGTATTGAAAATGTAGGCTGATTTGTTTTCATCAAACATTGAAATAAATTTGTTGCAATAAATATTGAAATAATTCATTAAATGAGTAATGGCTGAATTGCAAAGGTAAGTAATAGAGAAAAGCGTTTGTTTACATTTTATTTGTTTACATGTTGGCAGACCGCTTCTTCCGGACAGCATTCGACCGCTTCTCGGAAGACATCTGCCCCTCAAAATTGACTGCCTCTTCTTCTCCCTCCGTAGAAATGTTCATGTGCATGTCTAAAATATTATTTTATTAATTTTAAATCAATTAATCAATGATATCAATAAAATTATTTACCTTTGAATGTTGGTTGCCAAAATTTTACTTGAAGTAATAATATAACTTGCATATATTTCTTGACATTCACAGTGTTACCGTTGTCACTTTTCAATGAAAAAAAAGTAGTAAGAACAGAAAATTTTTCTTACGAGCTGGATTCTCTTTCAAGTAATTTTGACAAGGAAAAATTACTTTTCGATTACTTTTCAGATTTATGTATGAAAATAAGCTTTACTTGAGAGCTGGAAACAGGCCTTTAGGCAGAAAATTCTGCTTTTTTAAATTTCATTGACAATCATATTAAAGTAGGTTTCTAAAACAGGTAAGATCATAAAAATCGGTTACAAAATGAATCAGTTACGCCAAGTTTTGTGATAACATGTTTTTTGCTTTTTTTGTGTTTTTTTAGAAATGCTTGCGTTTCATTTGTTTTTTATAAAGATCGCTGCTAGTTTCTCGCTTTATAGACCAGCAGTAGTTAGACAGCATACTGACTTTACTTTTTCCAACATACCGCTGTTCAATTCTTGAAATGTCCTGGTGAAATCGTTCACCTTGTTCATCACTCATCTGCCCTTAGTTTGATGGGAACATATTCAAATGAGCATGGAGATGGTGCAATTTGATAGACATTTTGCAGCCCATCGCATGGTAGGCAGACAGCATTTCGTGTACTATTTCCTCATAATTTACGCTTCTTGTGTTTCTATGAAAATTCTATAAAAAAAACTACTAGATATTTTTTAAAATTTCTTTTTTTATTTGAAACTGCAATCCTTCCGGTTAATAATGGAAAATAATTTCATCAAATGGCTGCCTCGGCTGGCCATGCAGTAGCCTACACGATCGGTCCAATTTTTAAGCACATTATCGATTGTGTGCAGCTATATTTCACCAATGGCTTCACGAATATTGTCCTTTAAAGCGTCAATTGTCTCTGGCTTGTCGGCGTAACACTAATCTTTGAGGGCAACCCACAAATAATAGTCCAACGGTGTCAAATTGCAGCTCCGAGGTGGCCAAACGACATCAGCTCTGCGGCTGATAATGTGATCTTCAAAAACATGGCGCAAAACATCGAGTGTAGCTTCGGCTGTGTGGCACGTAGCGCCGTCCTGTTGATGATTTCTGATGATTTTTTTTGGCAAAATCGGCATCTTCTGCATCAAAGTAATGTCGCAATATTTCCCAGCGTTGTTCAAGCGTACACACAACCATATTCGTTCAGCGGAAGGATAAAACTAATTATCTGTGAAATCAGACATGAGCTAAGTGTTACCATTCACGAAATAAGCACTAGTTGAAAAAAAACGTTATATGGCGGACCCTGTACTGTCAATAATTCAGCACTAGTGCGGTTGTGAGTAGGAAAGGAAAAACCAAAAATCGTGTTTGTTGTGATGCAAAATGTCACCCACGCAAAAGACGTGAAAGGGGAGAAAGGGGAGAAACGCATGTAAACATGTGGATAATGACTCCAATTAGTGCGAAATGTAAACAAGCGTTGGCTGAGACAAACAGTGTAACAATAATCCAACTATGATTTTGTATATTAGGCGTTTTCTTGTTTTATTACCTGAAAAATATTTACATTTCTAAGAAAACACAAAAAAAGCAAAAAACATGTTATCACAAAACTTGGCGTAACTGATTCATTTTGTAACCGATTTTTATGACCCTACCTGTTTTAGAAACTTACTTTAATACGATTGTCAATAAAATGTAAAAAAGCAGAATTTTATGCCTAACGGTCAATTTAGAGCGAGATGAAAATGAACATTTTTTAATTCTTTTTTTTTTTTTTACTTTATCGACCGTAACTGAGCCATTTTTGAACTCATTGCCAAAATGTTTTTTTTATTAAAAGGTACAAATCAGATCTGTAAAATAAAAGCAAAATTTTGAAAATCGGTTAATGCAGAGTAAACTTATGATTTTTTGAACTTGTAATTTTGGGAATATCGTTATATCACTACATTTGTTATAAAAAAACTTACTTAACGAAGTGACTGAGAAAAAGTATAAGTTTTTTCGTACTCTATGGACTCCAGCAAAACATAATTGCTGCATGAGAACCCCTGCATATTTCTTTTTTTCACTTTTGTATCACTGTGTTATTTTTAGAGAAGAATTGTATTGATGCTTCATATTCCAACTATCGATTTTTAAAGTTTTTTTAAAAAGCCATATTTTTCTTGAGTCGCGCATTCATCGCTTGGGCGATCGAAAAGCAATCCATCTTCCAACGATCGCCGAAATGATCGAAGGAAGATTTTGACGATTCTTCTTGAATCGCGCATTCATCGCTTTGGCGATTGAAAAGCGATCCATCATCCAACGATCACCGGAATGAGCGAAGGAAGATTTTGAAGATTTTTCTTGAATCGCGCATTCAACGCTTGGCTATCGAAAAGCGATGCATCTTCCAAAGAACCCTTGGGCGAATCGCAAGTTCTTCTTCAAATCAACTTCTCTTCCAATCGTCTTCCAAATGCTTGCAGGGATAGTAGTGTATCCACCGCAAATGAAAAAGTAAACTGATATCATGGTATTGTATTTTGTATTTACGATTTAACAAGATATTGAGGCAGGCTGCTGCCACAGTGTTTCGAATAAGCAATCTAGATGGACAAAAGTCGGAATGATATTCTAAAAAATGTTGCATGATATTTTTTTAGAAATTGTCCAATTAGCATAAAACACTTGTTTTTATTATAGCAGGCCACACGGAAAACGCGAGAGAGCTGCTGTAAGAACAGTTATTCTAAAATTATTGTAAAAAAATAGTAGCCTAGCAATCTCTAAAAAAGTCAACTAAAACTGTGAAAATAAATATTTAAATGAGATTTTTTGCAATCATTATGAAGGCCAAAATCCAAGGTATTTAACTGATATAATTTGTGAAGGCTAGTATTCAATTTGTAGTTTTGTAACAATTTTATTGTGAAAAATATAATCCAAAGATTTAGGAGATCTTATTTTTTATGAGGGTCGGTCTTGGGAAAATATAATATTTCTTTTTTTTATTAGTGGTAATAAATGCAGATCTCAAAATATATAGTCTTAAACACTTTAACGCTTCGCAACTTAAATTGTTTTCCACTTTTTCTTAGGTACCTGTTATCGTATAAAAATCATTATTTTTAGTCGCCTGTGAAAAATGGTAGATAAGCCGAGGCCAGGATATGCCATTTTTCCCCAGGACTTTTTCCAAAAAGCTTCAGAAAGAGCTAAAACCACTGGCTTAGATGAACATTTTATAAAATGTATGTAATTTTATCTACACTCTCTAGCGGCCTAGTTATAAAAGTGAAACGCCTCAGTCTTCATGCTACCGAAACAATATAGCTTTACTTGAAATTATATCCATGGTCCTTTTACACCCCTCTAAAAACATTTCTTTTCCATTTTTGTCCCATAAGCCCAAAAACGAAATAAAATTATTTAGTCTTGCCGGGTTGTTCTAAACACTGTAGCGGAAGTCTAGAATTTTTATAAAACCTGTTTTTTTTATATTTCAAAAATATAGACTTTCGAGAAAATACTGTTAAATTTCTGTAAATATACTGACGTTATTTCCTCTTCTACAGCCGTTTTAGCAGGTATCGAGCCAGAGTGTTTCGTCTACACTCACTCTCTTTACAGTCATTTATTTCAAAACTACTTTTTTCGGCAATGTGCTGGATAGAATCAAAAACATTTTGATTTCAAAAACACCGTATATTTTACTCTTCTTAACCGGTAAAAATAAAACCTGTTTTTAAAACTTAAACTTCAAAAGCGCGTCATTCTGCCAGTTTTCAATATATTTTTTTTCCTAGTCCTGGCCATAGCTGCACTCAAAGTTATTAATAATATTATTAGTTTTTAGTTTTGAGATAGAGTCAAGAGTCAAAATCTACAGCACCGCCCAGGCCCCCTTTCCCTGATAGGATCTCACTGAGTGCCATTTTGGACATAATCAAAAATTGTTGTTATTTATTTTTATGCATTATTCATTTGTTATTCACTATTGAATATACTGAATAAAATATATAAAAAATTAATAATGAAGAAAAAATTAATAATAAATAAAAAAACTAATTCAAATGAAACAAATGAATTTATTTTTTTTTATTATAAAAGATCAAAGAACCAAGCCATGCGCCTTACACAAGCAAGGTTTGGTGTTTGACCTGAAAGGAAAGGGATAGATTATTTCGAGGAATTGATTGGAACCATACGTGAGTTATTGATCAAGCGAAACAACCGTGAAAGAATAATGAATACAAAGTGAATAATGAATAACAAATGAATAATGAATAAAAATTATTAAAAGATAAAAAAATAATAATTACATTCTTTGTGAATAGCATTCATATGAATAAAAAAATTAATTCATTATTCTGAAAAACGAAAATAAATAAATGAAATGATATTAAATCAATTTTTTTATATTAAATGTGAACTACTAATTTTTTTTATGAATCAATTTTGCGTTTATTGAATGGATTGTTATTTCGTTATTCAATGATTTTCCTTTTTATAAATAAATTCAAATTGAATGCATTCCTTTATAGCGCTGGCACTCCATAATTGCTCCTCTGCTATATTGTCTAGAACCGCTTTTTTGTGAAACTTAATCTCTTTATTCAGACGTTGTCCACATCTGTAACCTTTGACCCTTCCGGGGCTTGCAGCTGGGCCTCCGCAGAACGTGCTTATTTTGTATGGAACCTAAGTTCAAAAAAGAAAAAAACATTTGGTTATAATAACATTTTTTCAGCGTTTTTATGAAATGCAATATTTTAATTACATTGACAAAATTAAAAAAATATTCATAGCCCTTTTCTTTCGTCAACTAATACATTATTTTATTTATGCAACCATTGCAAACAGTATTCAGAATTATTAAAACCTTAATTTTTAAAGGACAACTGCTTTAATTTGTTGAGGCCGTAGCTCTCCGGATAGAGGGCCCCGTATGCTAAGGAACCGCGCGGTATCCCGGTCTCAATTTCCAACTCAGACAGAATCTTTTTTCAATAGTATTAATATTTCTGTTCGGCCGCCACCTCTCTGCAGACACTGTCAAAAGTATGTCAATGCCGAGAGTAGTCTGCCCTGTAAAATTTCTTGAGAACATGAGATGTTCGGAGTCGGCATATAATTCTCTATCATTTCTCTATCGTTTGAAAATCCTTTCAGAGCTTAAATGGTCACATTATTTTATTTATTTTTTTTTCTATATTTTATTGTATTTTAGTTTTTTCATGCATTTTTTAAAATATGTTATGAAATTAAGGTGACATATATTGAAAATTCCCAAAACAACCCTTTTCAAATAATTCTTAGAAAGATTATAAATAGGGCTAGGAATCTCATGCACTAAAAAATCGAAAGTATGTGCAGTAACATGCACTTAAAACTCTTAAATATGCTCTAAAAAACAGGTAAAATATGCAATTAAAAATATTTGTCTAATATTTTATTATCGTTTCAAAAAGAAATATTGCATGTAATTTAACACAATAAGAAAAACGATTAATGTTGCTTTTATATGATTTAAATACAAATTCTAAATGTTTAATAGTTTAAATCATACTTGATTTTAAATACAAATTCTAGTTGTTTGATAGTTTAAAATCGTTTATTGAGCTTTAGGTCAAGGTTAGAACAATAAATTGTTCTAACGAATCTTTTCAAAGAAACAACAATGTCAATATGAAAAGGAAAAAATCGCTAGCTGATTTTATTGCAATTTCGGCCCTGCTAAAGGCTTCATCAGAAATCTTTGTGATATGCCGTGCAAGCGCGCACTAGAGAACTGCACCACAGAGGCGATGAGATTTTAAGTGTCAATTTCTCAGTTTTTCTCCCATTTCACATTTGTTGTTGTATTTTTGCTTTACTTAAATCTTTATGCTTATGTTATTATTATGGAGTCCAACAGTCTGCTGGAAGTCTTCCACTATCAAAGCATGATTACTGAAGTTGTTTTAGATTTTTGCGTTGTTGTTGTTTAGAAAACGTTATTGTTGTTGTTGTTTTTTTGGAAAGATTCGTTAGAACAATTAATTGTTCTAACTTTGACCTAAAGCTCAATAAACGATTTTAAACTATCAAACAACTAGAATTTGTATTTAAAATCAAGAATGATTTAAACTATTAAACATTTGGAATTTGTATTTAAATCATATAAAATCAACATAATAAATAAGGTCATTTAGAAAAAACTTAAAAAAAAATAAATTTTAAAATACATATAAAATTAATGTATCAAAAACAACAAAAATAGGAAGTGAAGTAATTATAAGTTATTTTTTTCCAAAATATGTCGCACAAGATTTAGATGGTTACAAATCAAAAAAGCAAAAACTTGCGAAAAACCACATGCATTTATTAGGGGTATTCACGATTCAGTGCACTTGCCTGTGCAGTTGAGGACTTGATGACTTGTGCAGTTGTGCAGTTAGGTTTTCGTGAACACACCACCATCACCATTTCAAAGCTGTCAACATTTTTCAATGCACACAAGTGCACAACTGCTCAAGTCCCTCAAGTTGAAGGTAATAGTAGAAAAGCACTTGTGCAGATTTTTGACGTACGTACAATTTGTTTTTGTAAAGTGCACAAGTCCTCAACTGCACAGGCAAGTGCACTGAATCGTGAATACCCCTATTGTAAAATATACAAAAATATGCGCAATAAATATGCAAAACAATCCTTTTTTGTAAAATATGCAAAACCATGCATTTATTGCAAAATACGCAAAAATCTGCACTAACGACTGAATGCCATTTTAAAGGAAATTTCATGATTCGCAAAAATAACCATTTCTATTTTAAGATACATACCCAGTAAATATGCATTTGCATGAGATTCCTAGCCCTAATCATAAATATTCGTAGACTTTTATTTTTAAATTATTACTTACATATAATACACACAATTTTGCTAATAAAGTGAACGTGAATCTGACTTTAATAATATAGATGATGTTAAAATTATCTAATTTTAGGTCCCTCCTTGGAGCAGAGTTGTAAATCTGTAAGCTGTACAAAAACTGTCATGAAGTATTGTTTGAGTCCGCAGTTTATAAACGATCATTGCTGGTGCGAACTGGGACACACACAAGGTAAGTTTTCTATGCATATAATAAAACTGTAAAGAAAAAATCTGTATATTGAATATTTTTTCGAAATTCTTTTTACACTGAACATTTTGAAGGATGTAGATTCCAAAAATGTAATTTTTAAAAATATTGTGTCTGTCTGAACGCACATCACTTGAAATCTACTTGATGGATTTTCTTCAAACTTGACATGTAGGTTCCTTACGTCCCTGGTCGGGTCATAGGATACTTTTTACCACAAAAAATACTCTCTTCAGATAACGGTTCTTTTGTAAAAAAATGGAAACTAAAAACACTGAGTTTAAAATTAGAGATACGTTTAAACAACCTATGAAAGAGTTTTTGGTTATAAAAAGAGCCACAAACACCACCGGTAGCTCGTTCTTGTAACTCGCAACGATCGCAGTTACCGATATATGTTACCGATTTGACGTCACTCTGACGTAATTTTCAACTGCACTGTTTGTGTAATAATCTGAATCGATTTCTGTTCGATTCGTTTGTTCCAAATCGATAAGCTGTCACATGTTCCAATTTCACTTCAATAGAATCTTTAAAAAAAGTGTTTGTGTAAGAAAAGTGAATCGATAAAACCTCATGTTTTTCTCAGTCACTCTGCGCCAAGTGAGAATTCTACCGATTTGTATGAACGATAGTAATATTGTGTATGTATGAAATAACAAGTACTCGCAATTAATATTCTAAAACGGGTATTTTCGCTTAAGTTACATTTTTTTAATTGTTATAATACTTTTTTTGTTTTAAAACGTTTTAGTTTGCAAGGTAATGAGAATGCCCATTTACTTAAAAAGAATGCCCATTTACTTAAAAAAAGGAAATTTAAGAAACTGAGAAAATACTTGTCAGAGCAATGCAAAAAAAGAACCCGGTTGCAAATATTTGTTAAGTTTTTGTTACACATCACTTATTGTCAAATTATGTATATTCATAATAGTTGATTATTTCCGCAAACATTATAGTATATCAATATTACATAGTTATTTTACTTAAATTTCAAATAATTACTTTTTAATAACAAGAACGTTAATAATAGTGGCCCCTAAGCTAAAGAACCGCGGTAGCCCGGGTTCGATTCCAGCTCAGACTGAAAGTTTTTCCAATTGAATTAATTTTTCGGTTCGGTCGTCACCTCTCTGCAGACAATGGCAAACCTCAGAGAGTAAAAATTGCCATGTAAAGCTTCTTGAGAACATAAGCCGTTCGGAGTCAGCATAAAACACGTAGGTCCAGTTCTCGGTCATTTGTGATCAAACATTTAATAACACGCACAACACAATTGATCAATAGGAGCTAGGTCAAAGTCCTTCCAAGGGCTGAAATGGCCAGTTTATTTTTTTTTTTTTATACCAAGAACATTACCTTTTTATTAAAAAATTCGAGCGCACATAAAATAAAATAAATGCAAGTAAACAGCTACTTGTCATTTGACTCAATTTCGCTACGTTTCTTCTCGATTTATGTTCTTTTTCATCACGGACCGAATTTTTACCGATTTCAATGTACATAAACATTAGTTGTCACGAAATCGGTTACTAGGGATCGATAGCGCGTGACGTCACACAAATCGGTAACTTGCCGATTTTGTTACAGGAACGAGCTACTAGACTCTTTTCGTTCATGTCTAATGAGTACCCTACAATATGCATTTTTTATCCAGTACATGATAATGTATACTAACTTTTTCAATTTTCTTAAGGCTAATAAAGTAAAAAGAATTCTGTTTGTTTGATACCAATAACATTCCCTTATCTTGAAAATTATAGAAAATCTTAGTACAATGAATTTTTGTATACATCATCATTACTTAAAGCCAAAAAAACTATTCCAAATTCAAAGTTTTGACTTTCGACGCGAATGCTTCTTTGTGTTTTAATATATTTCATTCAATCTTCTTTTGTGTAAAAATTCAATTAAAGTACTTGCAAAAAATTACTGCAACCGTTCCGTTGGCTAAGGATTTATATTTGTAATCTTTTTTTAAAAAAAGGTCCAAAAAATGTCTTTTTCTTGCAAAAAAGTTATTTTTCTCACAAAAAATGGTACAAACGTTTTTTTTTGTTTTTATTGTAAAAATAATAAAAACCGAAAATTGCAATTTTTATACTCTTTCATATGACGCACTATGGTTTATTTTCGTAAAAAAAGTCTGTTTTGCAACTTCAAAAATGTTAATTTCTTAGAAAAGTATTCGTCAGAGAAATGATCAAGTATTAATAATCCGTTCACAGATTTAAAAGAAAATGTGCATTGTCCAATTTTAGTGTTAAATTGAATTCAGTATAAATTTTATATTTAAACTTTTTTTCATTATTTTTTTTTAATTACAATAAATGTATATTTGTTTTTAATTCAGAAGAAAAACATAATAATACGATTCGTTTTAAAAAAATTCACATATCATTGGGTATGCTTAAAAGTGAAAAAATTTGAATTTGCGTGAAGTATTTCTTTTTTAGCGTACTTTGCTGCAGCAGGTTCATTGAAAGATTAGAATTTATTCTTTTATTTATGAAAAAAAGCAGCTTCCAATATTTGCCAGTGAATTATGTTCATTTTTCCTTAATGATAATTTTATGTTACTTTTTCAAAATGTGTTCTATAACTATTAAACTAGAAGAGATAGAGCAAAACGCATTTCGACGAAAAAGTAACCCGCCTTAAGGACAATGTTATGGCGATCATTTTATTGCATTAATCGTCATTGTCCGATTTGTAGTTTCGATTTTATGGCGAATTTTATGTCGAAAAAACGAAGAAAAAAATTCACCAAAAGGGACATATGAAAATAAAGTATTATTTTCAAATTTTTTCCAAGGATGCAGTCTTGTTGGTAGAGATTTAACAAACATTTTGGTGTATGAATCGTCATTTTATGATGAAAAAAAAAATAAAAAACTTTAAATATTTCACCAAAAGTTAAAATAGTACATGAGTACATGAGTTATGACGAAAAAAAGATGTTTTTTACAGATTGTAATTTACACAATTTTAAAAAAAACTGTGATAATTTTTAATTTTTACAAAAAAAATTAATACTTGTTTCCAAAATCTGGTAAAAAATGTTCCAAATATCTGTACAGTGTCAAAAGTTACAGACTTTTTTCCAAAAAAACTACCTTTTTGACCACTGTGTGAAGTATCATCTTTATGCAAAAACTATTGCAGTTTGGCACAAAATCGGTTTTTCTATTTTTTTTCTTATAAACAAGGGTAACCCCTTTGATTTTTGTGACAAAATCAATTTGTTGGTCCTTTTATAATTTTTAAAAAATGCTTTGCCCTTAAGAGTAATTTCTTGGACCCCCTCCTATTTCCTCCTAAGCATTTTTTTTATTTTGGTTGACTGTTTCCAGCCTTCTTACCATAGTTTCTTAACCAAAGCATGTGTTAATCCAATATTAAGAAATACATGGAATGTGCGGTTTTTGCTTATGTATATGCTTATTTCATCGAAAAAGTTATCGTGAATTCTATATTCTATTACAAATTTGAAAAATCTTTTACAAAAAGTTTATTTCGTTTGTGAAAAATATGCAAAATTTGCAAAATACAAAAGCTTGATGGCGTTATGAACCTATGTTTATCTCAAAAAACGCATATAAATCTGTTCCAGTTAATTTATTTAAGTTCCAGCATATACTTGCACCATATTTCTTAATTTTTAGGTTCTTACCAATGCACGTAATTTTTAATTGTAATTGCATAGTTGAAAGTAGACTCAACACTAACACATACTTACTATAACCTGTTTGTTGAATGTGTTAGTGGAACAGAACATTATTGCTGAATGTCAAATTTCAATTAAACGTACCGACATATAAAAGACATTTGCGAAATTTTGACATTTTAACTCTCCAATCATGGTTGTGAAAATGACTGCATTGAACAATTTTTCTGTTCAACAGCGTACTAACCAACGAAAAAAAAAATTCGTTACCTTTTCGCTGTCAAAAACACAATGCATTTCTTAGTCCCATGTTACGTTAGCGGTCATGGGCTCATCATGGTCATGCATTGTTGTTGTTTCAATGTAAATTAAAAATTTGAGAGTGAGAGCAAGAGAGTCAATTTTCACCACCACGGTCACCAAATGATTCGACAAAAATATGAAATCATGGGATCAAAACAGTGTTGCGTTGCGGAATTATTCACAACATTTGTGATTAGGCACGAAAATAGTACATTTTTTGTACGAAATATATGAAAGCAGTAATGAAACCTGCTTAATAGCAACACTCATCGGTTGAAAAAATACTAGAAGTAGCAAAAAGTGTACTGGTGCTTAGGCATCATATGACCGCCAGCATAACATACTTTCGTCACACAGCTCATCAAACGAAAAAAGAGAGTAAAAAGTGACATGACCAGGGATCATATGACGACCACCGTAACATAACCCTTACGGAAGATTTCTCTTCGCTCCTACAGCATACTAAGCTTTAGAGATGGAACTGTAAACATAACTTTGACATAGCATCAATTTTTTAAACCATATTGCAAACACAACGCTGTAAGCCTGGACGTGTTGGGACTAGAGTGGAAATTTACGCAAGAAAATTAAATTTAGATATTTAAAAAGCTCACCTGTTTTTGAGTAAAAATTTAAGTAAAAATAACTTTCAACTAATTTTTACTACACGGTCAGACGTTCAGCTTTTATACTACGTTTTCATTGAATTCCAATAGGCATTTAGAGTACTCAACATGAAATGGTACTTTAAAAAAATCATTTATGTTCTATATACTACTTCACTAATGACAATTTTGTTTATACAATTTTATACTGCCGTCATAGCCAAAATGCAGTGCACACGGTTAAAAATGTTTAATCTAAACTTTGGATTAAAGGAATTTTTAATAAAAAAATACTTACAATTTTTAATCCATACTTAATTTTAATTTATTTCAATTTAAAAAAAAAAATTAAGTTTAAGGCTACGAATTTACATTAAGCTTTTGTATGAAGAAATTTTTTTAAAACAGGTGTTAAATTTTTTTTAAATAAACAGTAAAGTTTATAAAAAAATCTTTATTTAAATAAATAAAATATAATTTTTTTGTCCGATTTTGGTCTCGAACCCACTTTTCCGAAAGCTCACTAGCATTCGTAATGATGCAAAATAAGCGCAACTTTATTTACAACTGAGTTGGACGAATAAATAAGACTTTAAGGTTTTGTATGAAGACATTGTTAAAAAACGTTTAAAAAAATTTTAAATGATCAGAAATTTTTTTAAAAAAATTTTAATGCAAAAATAGAACAAAAAAAATAAAAAAACTTTGTTATCAACTGCGATAGGCGAGTGGGTAAAATATCGGACCGGCCGACGAGAGGACTTGGGTTCAAATTAGGAAATGGTCATTGACAAATTTGATTTTAAGTTTATGTGTTTATATCTTTTTATTTTTTTTTTGCGAACATGCATTTTCAAAATTTTAAACTTTTTTCGGAATAAAAAGTAATCCTTTTTGGATTAGAAAATTTTAAACTTTTCCTTAAATTAAAAAGTATTTTTTTCGTGCTGTCTTATATGTTATCAAAAAAAGTTAAAAATTTAGTCCAAGATTTTCAACAGTGCACTTCTATAATGAACTGATACCAACTGAATAAGACTAAATCTAATATGATATGATTTTTCCAAAAGTATATTATAAGAAATTTTTTAATTTAAAATTGTTTAAAATTTTAAAATGATGATTCATAAATGGTGAATGAACTAATATATGCGATAATTTCCAAAGATTTACTTTTATCTTTTTGTTAATTAAAAATTAAATAAATTAAGAGTTATAATTTCATAAAACATCGTTGCCTAAGAATGAGAAAAAAACGACATGAAAATCAAAGTTTGGTCTTTCGATGCAAATATCTCCGCTGTCCATTAATATATTTCATTCAAATTTTTTTTGTTCAAAAGTTCAATAAAATCACTTCACAAAAATAGGTTGAACTGTACCGTTAAGTCAGTGTATATATGTTTTATGATTATGTCAAAAAAGGTCAAAAATATTGACTTTTTACTCAAAAATTGTTATTGTTGTAAAAATGAAATCAATTAAAAATTGCACATCTGGCTACCTTTCATATGACATAGCATTTATTTGCAAAAATTCTTCCAGCTAAGCGCAAAATTATTTTACTGTTTTTGTTGTCAAAACAACAAGGGTACCACCCCCTTGATTTTTTTCGCGAAATTTATTTTTTCCAAAATGCTGTTTTTATATTTTTTACAAAAAAGTTAAATCTCAAAAATAATTTATGTGAAAAAATTACCCCAATATCTCTTTCCAATCAAAAATTATGGCTAAAAATCTATTTTTCCATACCAGACTATTAATAAAACTTAGTTTTGTGTTAAAATTCTCTATATAGTTTGAACGTCCACATTTATCTCTAAGAATGCAGTTGTGTGTTTAGAGAAATTACAAACATTTTAGTTTATATAAAATCTTCCTTATAGTAATCTACTTACTTTTATATAGGATAATAATAATTATTTATACGAACCACCAAGTAACACTGGGTATATCAGCTAGTAAGTAAATATAACTGAAATGTAGTGGATTAATCTATCAACTTTATGCATATTTTTTAACAAAATTTTAAATATCCATCTACTCTTCTCTAATGAAAAAACTGATTGTTTCTTTTAATAGGCTTACTTAGGACATTAAATATCCACATCACCATTAAACCTAAAGTTATTCCAAATAAATGTAACAATTTTTTTACTTAATTTCTTACTTTGCATAGTTTTAGCATTTCAGTATTACACTTCCTTAATCGTAATATCCCGACTAAAAGCCTTTATGCCAATCTTCCCAGATTAATATGTGATGCACGTACAAATTCTTCGTTTTACTAGATTGAATGTTCAAATGCAGGATAGGTTGATTATTAGTTTATAGAGAAAATATCATTCATGCTATTTAAACAATACACATTTGTTTAACTGAAGTCTATACATAGTTTATCTTCCTATTTTTATCTGTTTAATATTTTTTCTTTGTTTTATTTTTAACGCATGCGATCAGAATGCATTAGTTTGTTGAAACTTGCTGTAAAGCCAATGCTTATATATGATTACTAGGGCTAGAAGTCTCATGCACTAAAAAATCGAAAATATGCTCATATAACATGCACTTAAAACTCTGAAATATGCTCTAAAAACCGGTAAAATATTTTTCTAATATTTTATTATCGGTTCAAAATAAATATAGCATGTAATTTAACAAAAAAAAAATACAAACAATTCATTTTAAAATACATACAAAATTGATTTATCGAAAACAACAAAAATATGAAGTGAACATAAAAGTAATAATTATAAGTTTTTTCCTAAAATATGTTGCACAAATGTACATGGTTGCAAATCAAAAAAGCAAAAATATGCAAAAACCACATGCATTTAGTGTAAAATATACAAAAATATGCGCAGTAAATATAACAAAAACAGCCATTTTTTGTACAATATGCAAAACAACGCATTTATTGCAAAATATGCTCAAATATGCACTAACGATTGAATGCCATTTTAAAGGAAATTTCATGATTCGTAAAGATATCTTAACCATTTCCATTTTAAAATGCCCAGTAAAAACATGCATTTGCATGAGATTCCTAGCCGTAATGATTGCATACAGGCAAAGCCGTAGATAAGGGAGTTTAGGGGGTTCAAGCCCTCGCGATTTAAAGAGCGTGTTTTTTGTTCGTCAAGAGAGGGCTCTACTTCTAAATTGTCCACTTATCCTAAAGTAACACCTGTGAGCAAGAGTCATTCGTCTTAATAGCGGTGCAAACAGAAACGATTGCAATTTTTTAGCTTTTATTTAAATGTAAGTATAAATATGTTTCTGCATTAACAATATTTGGCTTTTTTCGTTTAAATTAATTTTTCTGTGCCAATTTCCTTCTGCTTTCTCAAAAGAAATATTTTTTAATTTTCTTTATGAACAAGGTCTCAATTAACTTTTAGCAAATTTTATGTCTTTATTAAAAAGATAAATTTGTTCTTAAATTAAAAAAAAATTCAATTTCAAAATTAACACTTTAAGTTTTTAAATACTTTTATTAAATTCCTTGTTTCGCTATTTCTGTAAAAAGCTAAGGTAAATTATTTCTATTTTGAATTTTTAAATAAAAAAGTTTTTTGTAGTGAAAATATTTATCGAAATCTTGTTGGAATAGTTTTTGTGAAAGTGAACCTTCAACTCGTCTATATCCTTTAATAATTAAATTATTGCCTGTATCAAAACGGCTGTTCAACAACAACACTGTTTGTTGTTTATACCTTCCAGACCTGACGCTAAGCCACTGAATATTTTTTTATGATTTTTGAAGTAAATGGACTTTATATGCTCTGAAAATATATTCAAAGCCAAAGCTTTGATATTTTCATGTGCTTCAAGGATTTTCAAGAACCAAAAGTTTGTCTGAAATAATTTTTTTTTTGCACCAAATGACCACAAATCAATTAAGATTTTGAAATATATTATTTTATTTGTTAAAATGTGTCCACTTCACTAAAGGACATTGCACTATTTTGTATTTTAGTAAATGAAAGTAACAACTACCGTCCGCTGCTCATTTTTTAAAAAAATAAGTGTGACACATAAACAATGACAAACATATAAACAATAATCAGGGCAATCGATACATGAGAATTTGTTTTACATTCTAATTCTGATAACAGCGAGTACAGAGTGCGTAAAATGAGTTGTGAATATGAACATATTAGCCAAAAGTATTTATCAATATAATGTTTTTTTAACTTTGATAAACGTTTTTCAATAAAAATTAAAAAAAAAACAAAAGATAAATCTATTTTCATATGGTCGAACTTCGAACCACAGGCGATACTAGTTTAAAATTATTTTTTCTGCTGTAATAAATTGGGCTGTGGCTCAATAAAAGACTAAACTTTTTAAAATTTTTGTTTTTTATTTTCCTATTTTAATTTAATAAATTTTAAAAAAGTTTTGTCTTTTTATGCGACCACAGCCCAATTTATTATAGCAACAAATGACAGAAGGCCGAAACAATATCAACATTATTTTTATTGAAGTCGGTTTTTTTTTTTGTTAAAAAGTTTTTATTTCTTCTGTTTTAGAGAATATGATAAGTTTTCAAAATAATTCTACCCATTCATGTAACGAATCGGAGCATCCTAGAACCCTTTGTAGAATCCGCCTGCTGAAGGCACACGCGATGAAGTAGTGTTTTGTTATAATTCTACCCATTCTTGCAACGAATTTTATTACCCTAGTGTCACTATTATTTGAGATGCAGTGTTTTTCTAATATTGCCGCGCCACTTTGCCCAATAACGCTCACTTTTCTGACCGTAATTTTTAATTGCCCACCCCTGTACTAAATTTTAATGCCATAGTGTCAATATTACTCGAGATATAGTGTTTTTCTAACATTGACATGTCCTTTTTCAAATTCCGCTAACTTTCTTCATCGTTTTTTGTTATAATTCTACCCATTTTTGTGACGAATTTTATTACCTTATTGTCAATGTTATTCGAGATACAGTGTTTTCCTAATATTTTCACTCCTCTTTGCCCAATAACGACCACTTTTTTGACCGAAATTTGTCATAACTGTGTCTACCCTGTACTAAATTTAAGTACCCTAGTGTCAATATTATTTGAGACACAGTTTTTTTCTAATATTCCACTCTCCTTTGTCCAATAACACCCACTTTTTTGCCGTAATTCGTAATAATTTTTTACGCCTGTATAAAATTTCAGTACCCTTGTGTCAATATTATTCGAAATACAGATTGCCACGCCCATTTGTCGAATACCGCCAACTTTTTAGACAGGCATCTCCGTGTTCAATGTCTCTATCTGTTGACAAAGAATTGCGGCAATCGGGCGAGTGCTTTTGGAGTTATCGATGTACGTACATTAGAAGAAAAACAAAACAAAAAAACAACGAACTTGAGAAACTCCTCCTTTTCTAAGTCGGGTAAAAACAGAAAATACAGAAACGAAAAACAAAAACGAAGACAAAAAGAAACGTATAAAACTAAAAGAAAAAGCAAGCGCAATCGCAAAAGCAAAAGTATTCAAACCAAATGAGCAAACTCAAAAGCAACTGAGAAAAGGCAAAAGCAAAAAGCAAATGATCAAACGCTTAAGAAAAACCTAAACCAAAAAGCAAAGGCAAATATAAATGAGCAAAAACAAACAAGCAAGAGATGGTGAGGGTATTATTCCTAGTTTATATTGACCTTTCCACTACTATTTTCGATTATAAACAACGTATGAAATTAAGTTATGGTATGATATGATGGTTTGGTATGATGGTATGGTATGATGTGATGTGTATGGTATAATGGTATGGTACAAAGGTAGTTTTTGTATAAATTCTGTGGTGTAATACGAACAATTAGTTTAATTTTTATAGTACTTTTTATAGTACTTTTTCTGCTACTATTTCTATTCCTACTACTATTTCCGACTCTTATTTCTACTACTTTTGGAATGATGGTATCTTATGATGGTGTTATATACAGGGTTGTTGCGAAATCCGAGTCGGACTTGGTTTGTTATCGGAATAGCAAAACGATTCCGATATTTAATGGTGAAATCCATTCAACACTTAACTTTAGCATAAGCACTTTTCTTAACACTTTTTTAACATAAAAAAATCCGATGTTCGAATCAGCTAAAATGTTTTCTGAAGTTTTATGCTTGATTACACAATTTGAAAAATTTTGCTTGTTTGTACTATTGATATAAATTTAATTGTAAAAATAAAAAAGTGAGTAAAAAGAGTTCTGCTGTGTTAGCCTATAATGGAATTAATGGAGGAAGAAAGTAATGAAAAAGTAAAAAGGCACATTTGTAGGGATCATATCAATCCTCTGATATACTTGAGTTGGCGTAATCTTGTTTTATTGAAACACAGATTTTACAAGATTTGTGACCCAATAATGCTTCAACAAGGATTAATTCACTTTGATGTGGGGAAACTATCAAATTTCACATGCCTTCATTGTCTTCCGGTGCTTTTATTAGCCGCAGCGCTCAGATATTTAGCAGAAGCTCATTCAGTAGAGTATAATTTGGCATCTTATTTTGTGTTTTCTCTTAAAAAAGGAGTACTTCAATTAATTTTAACATTTCCCCAGTACAATGATTTAATATACTTACGTGTCTTTGAACTGGTCAGCCACAATAAATAACATTTTTAACATTCCGCTGGTGGATAGCTGGCTGGTTTGTTCCGATTCTTAAACTCATAAAATCGGTTTCTGCAACTCCTTAAACCGATGCAAATTCCGATTCGAACTAAAAACTGAAATGTATAACATCTTTACAAAATTTCTACCAGAATCAAACCCAAGTCCGCCCATTTAAGGGATTCCACAACAACCCTGATAATAATGTTGTACGACGATACGGTATAGTATGAGGTATGGAAGTATGTGATGATGGGTCTGATATGATTGTAAAGAATGATATTTCAGTTTCTACTACTATTTCTACTATTTTTTACCACTATATCTAGTACTATTTTGTGTTCCTTTTTTCTTTTACTATTTTTATATTTCACTATTCATACTCCTTTTTCTCTCTATTTTTTACTACTATTTTTTCTTTTGTTTTCTGCAACAAATGGAATGATGGTATTGTATGATCATTTGATTTTATGGTATGGTATGATAATATGGGATGATGATTCTGGTATGATGGAAAAGTATGATATGTTTATTTCTACTACTTTTTTGCAGTTCTTATTTCACGACTTCTTTCTAAGTAGTAAAAACAAGTAGATTCATTTTGAAAAATCAGTCAAATCTCGTTAAAGCATTTGTCAAATGGGATGAAAATTTCCAGTTCTATGTTTTTATATCTAAAGAAATGATTGATAAGCTTAATTTTCTTTTTAAATCAACCAGTACAAAAGTTGCTCATATATGCACAAAAATGTAATTCAGGTTACACTAAAATTGGTTCAGACCAAAAAAAGTAAACCAATCGAAAGGATTTTTTATATTAGCTGCCTTCCATTCGCTTCAAAATAATCCAGACTTTTTTTTTTTTTTACATGCAAAGCAAAAACAAAAATAATAATCCTATAAAAAATAGGATTATTTTTGCTATCCATATAAAATTGTGATATAGCCTTTAAAAAATTTGCAACACAGGTGCCGCACCTGTATATTTTTATGAGCTGTCATTTCATTTTTTGAATTATTTGTTTGTTTGATACAATGACTTAGATAGCCATGACAGCAACCTATTTTCTCACGAGCTGCGACCATCGAATGTTAAACAAAAGAAAACAAAACTAACCGCGTGTGTCACACACATTGGACGCATTCAGCGGAGCCAACAATTGCACTTAAATTATTTATATAATTGCATAATATTAATAATTAAATTAAATAATTTACAATTTTTCTGACGTTTAGAGTAAAACACATTCAGAGAAAAACATCGTTCACTAAAGTATCGCTACCATAACAGTTCACAACAGTTTTAAACGACACACTTTCTCATGACACCTATAAGTTATTGTATCATGATTGCTTGTTTGAATTTAATTTTGACTACAACGGTAGTGCCCTCTAGGAGTCGTTTTTCTTGCCGTTCCTTTGAGAAAATTTGTTATCGCGATTATATTAAGGTGAAAGGAACGCAGCTATTAGTACCGATTTAATTTTAGTACCGGAATTGGGGTTCAGATTTTTCCTATACAAATCAATAGACTTTTGATACAAGAGAATCTTACAAATACATACAAATCAATAAACAATACGTGTATGTATTTTGTTTATATGTATGACTACAATAAAATTATATTTTAACAAAAATAGTTTTTGCTTTAATGGTTAAAAATCCTATAATTTTTGTAAATTATGAATTTTCTATGAGCATATACTTGTTTACAATTTTTGTAATAAAATTTTCTATCAGATAGGAGGGCTAACTTTTTGTCACAGATAAAATTATTTTGAGATATATGGCTTGACACTTAAAATTTGTTTAAAAAAAGCGAAAAAAAAAATTTTTTCTAACTACATTCTATCATAACAGCCATTTCACTGACACTACTGGCACGTTTTATACCTTAAAATTTTCGTCGTACTATCTTCTTCTACAATAAGCATTAATTTGACAATTCATTGGAAGAAAATAAAAGGTTTTACAAGCGTTTATTTAAAGTATCCTCAACAGTGGATTTTTTCAAATTTTCCCATTTATATGGGAAAATTGGGGCTAATCGGATTCGTGAACTCGGAAAATTTCACTATAGAAAATGTTATCGCCAATCGTTGTGGCAAACCTTGTTCAGTAGTGGAATTATAAAAACGAATATTTTTTGTCAAATTTATAATTATCGAAAGTCTTTCTTTTGATACGAGAATGCTTTTTGGTCCAAAAATATTTTAAACTATATAGTCAAAATTGTAAAAGATTACCTCTACAGAGCAGACATAATTTATGAAAGAAATGTCCAAGTACAAACATAAATTTTAATTTATTTACAGTTTTTTTTTCATTATAAATTTTAATAATAACAATTGTTGCTGTTAAACTTTGTCCTATATTTAACTACGAGAATTCTGGTCACCACCATAACTATAAAGTCGAAATAAAACACCACATTTGTCCCATTTTTGGAATGCAGTCAAACGTGAGCGACTTAAGACTTCATGATTAACTCAATTGTTTAGAAAAAAAACCAACAAGTTATAACACAAATTCAAGATTTATTTACTTTTAATGTTAATGTGTGAAGTCAAGTAGAAATGAAAACCATCAAATATTTACTACTTCCGATTACAAATCAAGAAGAAAAAAGTTATTTCTATTTACATAGTTTTGTAAAATAAGTTTTCTACATCTGTTCCAGATACTAAGTACTACAGCATTAATACACAATTTCACAACCACATTCTTTGGAATTCTATAACAAATCATAAATATATTTCGTTTTTTCATAATTATATTTTTATTGACAGCTTAACTATAAAATTCAGGTCCATAGCTCATTATTGAGCAATTCACTTTTATAATAACAATAGAACAACAATGTCTCCTGAAAAATAACCAAATTAGTTGAAATTACATTTGAGTAATTGTTCAAACGTGCATTAAAAATGTCGTATGTTGGTTATGTATCTTCATAGTTTTTCGTGTCTGATTAAATTATTTGAACGAATAAACTTGTAACGACTTTATTTGCGTGCAGACTGTGTGCGCATGATTGTATTTGCACAAAAGCAGTTTGCATGAAATTATTTTAATATCTTTTAAACGGTTTAAACTTCACCGAAAGTGGGTTAGTGGAACTTTTTATCATATGATAAGATGGCTATTGTTTTATGCTGTTAAAAATTGTAATAAAGAAATTGTTAGGACACTGTTTTATTATAAGTAAATATTTTTGTTTCAATTTCATATTTTAAAACTCCTATTTTTGTTAAACATACTCTTTAAGTCTACTTCGTTAGTTCGCACTTTATTGAAGTAGCATTTGTTTACCTAACATTTTGTTGTTAACAACACAGAGTCTTGTTGTCAGTTGAAAAATAAAAACATTTCCATAAATTAACATTTTATAACAAAGTCACTTAACAAAATTGAAAAAGATATAAATACAGACTGCATGTTTGTAAAAATGTGGTGCTAATTAAAGCAAAAAATGCATTGAATTTGTTTTATTGATAAGAAGTTATAACAAGGTATTCAATATTCGTTATTTCTATAAATAGTAGCCGGTTTTAACTTTGAGTTTTCAGTATAATCATTATAATATAATGCCAATAGACGGAGGTTTAATAAAAACTGCATGTATAAATTGATGTCGAATACTGAATTGCTATGCTGTGTGACCTGTAATTCCAAAATTATTCGATATCGCATGTTTTGGTTTTATCGGGGGTGCCACTCCCCTTTGTTTAGCTCCCATAAAATTTCATCAGTGAAACGACATGTGTTAAGTGTGGTTGAATACCGAATTTCGTGTCTGTGCGACCCACAACACCAAAGCAATTTGGTATCGCTAATTTTGTATATATTTGTGGGCGGTAAAAGAGGGTGTGTCAATTTTTTTTTAAACCATCTCGTACTCAAAACAAATCCACTGCCCAATAAAAAGGCTCAATAGGAGCTCAATAGGACCAGTAGTTTCGAAGTCTTTTTATCTTTTCTTAAAAGTAGGCGTAGCTATAGTGGGACCACCCCAATTTTTAGTATAGTTACCGATAGTTACCATACAAACTTAATTACCAAATTTTAGTTTAATGCGACAAATCTATCTTAAATATAACATTTGTATCGATTTGTGGGCGGTAATAGGGGGTGTGGCAACATTTTCCAGTAGCAATTAAGAATAAATCCGCAGAAGGAAGTATCCAATTTGGTCCAGTCGTTTTTAAGTTATAAGCATCCGAACCAATCACGATAAATTTTTCACGAAATGGGCATTTCCACAGAAAAGTCTACCATGACCAAAAAATTAAAACTTATTAAAAACTTATTTAGGGTAATCACAAGCTGTGCTATCATGTCATAATGTCATATTGTCCTAAGATTTTACACTAGTTTAAACATTTTATTGTTACATTCCATATAAAAGGGTACTAATGTATTACAACTCTGAAAGCCATGTTTATTGAAGTGTCGTAATCAAACAGCTGTTTCTAATTTGCATTTATTTATCTTATAAATTTTAGTTGTAAAATTTTAGGACAATATGACATGATAGCACACCTTGTGAATACCCTTATTATTTGATATTATCTAATAATAAAATATTTTAATTTTATTAATTTAAGCAATCCATTAACCATGGTGATAAAATCGTCTGCACTGTTTTGCAAATGTAGTTTTTTATTTTCGTAAATGTTTAGTAAATGTTTCGTAAACTTTTTTATTTAGTAAAATGGAAAGCATTGGATAAAAATAATGAAAAAATGGTTGAGGCAAGGAAAGGAAATTTGTTTTTTAATTACTAAATTACATAATTACTTTACTACCTTATGACTTGATAACCCAATTAAACTACAATAGAAATTTAAGTAACGTAACGCCAGATAAAAAAGCCTGATAAAAAAAGCAAGTGAAGATTTTTCAATTTGATCACTTGGAAAATAAACTTATCGTATTTTAAGCTTTTCTAGAAAAAAGAGGTATATAAAAAGTCTTATCCAATTCAGAGAGTTTTGCACATTTTGTTATAAAAGTAAAAAATCACTTCCGTTTTTCGTAACGTAACGCCAGCACATATTTTTGCTTATATCTAAAAATCCTTAGGGACGATTGTTGTCATTGTATTTACTTAATACAGTGCTACTTAACTACTAAGCAAGTATAAAAAAGCCTTTTTAAAATTAGGCATTTTAATTTTTTTTTTTTAATACTTCTTCGTACAAATCGTCCGTAACGCCAGTTTGGAAATGCCCATATATAGATATTATTATATTGTAAATCTTATTGTTTTAATTTTTTTTCTAGTTTTTTTTATTATCATAAATATATTTATTTCTTTATGAAAATAAGAGATAAAAAATTTGCCACTCCCCTTTTTCGAATAACGCCATCTTCTTGTTAGTTTTTTAAATAATTTTGCTTGCCCTTATAATAAGTTTCAGTACCCTAGTGTCAATATTAACTGAGATACAGTGTTTTTCTAATAGTGGCATGAACTTTGTCGAATTCTGCCAACTTTTTTAGACGGGCATCTTCGCCAAACCAACGAACTTGAGAACCTCCCTCCTTTTGAAGTCGGTTAATAAACATAAACAGAAACATAAACAGAAACATAAACAAACATAAACATACAGAAACATAAACTTAAACATAGACATAAATATAGACATGAACATAAACATAAACAGAAACAGAAACAGAAAAATAAACATAAACTTAAACAAAGACATAAATTTAAACATAAACATAGACATAAATATAAACATAAGCATAAACATAAACTTAAACGTAGACATAAATATAAACATAAACATACTCATGAACATAAACATACACGTAAACATAAGCATAAACAGAAATACAAACTTAAACATAGACATAAATATAAACATAAGCATAAGCATAAACATAAACAGAAACAGAAACATAGACATTAACAGAAACAAAAACAGAAACATAAACAAACATAAACATAAACGTAAACGTAAACGTAAACATAAACATAATCATAAACATAAGCATAAACAGAAACATAAACATAAACATAAACATAAGCATAAACATAAACAGAGACATAAACATAAACATAAACTGAAACATAAACTTAAACATAAACATAAACATAGACATAGACATAAACATAAACATGGACATAAACATAAACATAAACATAATCATAAACATAAACATACACATAAACATAGACATAAACATAGACATAAACATAAACATAAACAGAAACGTAAACGTAAACGTAAACGTAAACATAAACATAAACGGAAACAGAAACATAAATATAAACATAAATTTAAACATGAACAGCAACATAAACTTAAACATAAACATTAATTTCTATATTTCAATTTATCTTCTAATGGAAACTTTCAATTTCAACTGACCTTTTCTGAATTTCAATTGATCTATTCTTAGGTATATATAGTTCAGGTATAGTTATCAACCAATTTTACCTACTCTTACTTTCTTCACCCGAATTGGGTTAATATAACGTACATACCATTGATTTAAAGATCATGTTCCCAATTTCCTGAACTGCCCCATCGATTGACACATTTTTGTACAGGACTAAAATATGAGTCAGCATTATTACAGCTCGTGCTTTAAAACAGCAAATCTTCTAAGATTTGGTAACGACTGCATCGCTGATTCATTCCCAGCATATGCAGAATGTTCAATTCCAACAAGTGCCAAACAAGTATTTAACTAAAGAAAATGAAAAGCTGCCCGACTCTAATAGTAGCATTCTATTATTTGCATTCTAATTGAACTTAATATGCAGCGGAGGACTTGAGTTGAATAAAAAAAGAACAAAATAAATCAAAACAGCTAACGACGTGCAAATAAAACGACGTGCAAATTTTAAATAAATATCTAGCAAATACCATTCCTGCACCACGCAAACAAGTCTACTTCAACAACTTCAATGAGGAATCGAAGATTGTTATGAAGTTTGAAAATTACTTCTCTATATATCTCTTATGTTAACTTTGTATTTAACTTTTTATTAATTAAAAACATAGTTTCGAAGTTTTTTATTAATTCCTTTTAAATAACTTCTTTTAAAGGGGGCTTAATTGAACAACCAATGCCTGTATGGTAAACAAAGAAGCAGGTGTTAGACTTGCCAACTAACTTTATGAACATACATAAGTATTTATGACATTTTTATATGTATGTACTTACAGAATTTATGTGTCCATCTTTGTAACAAAAAATTTTCTGTGCTGATTCGGAGTAACTGATGCAGATTTGCAATAATATATCGTCAGGTGCTGACAACATTCAATTTAATAAATATTTGAGTTATAGAACCAGTATTATAAGGTGATGCATTTTTAATTCAAGCATTTAGTAGTTAACCATAAATATTGATTTTAAAGAAAAATAGTTAAATTTTTACAATACTCGCTGATGTACCCAGTGTTCTTTGGAAGTTTGTACAATTAATTTGTCTCAGGAACCAAGTCTAACTGAAAAAACGAAGCTAATGATAAATCATATTTGAACACAAACCATTTAGCAAAAAAGTTTAAATAGGTACAACTAATATGCAGGTAGAAAAAAATTGCGTGCAATTGCAAGAGCTTAAACATCTTTCATAACTACGAAATATATTAAAAATATGCTTAATTCTGGAAAAGAATAGCTTTAGAAATTAACTTTTATTGTCTTATACGAAATAATAATTTGATTCAATTCAAACTCTTCAGTTAAATTATTATTTTTAAAATTATCTTATCTCCTTTGCAATATAGATGATGTAAACGGTGCTACAGGAAGTAAATTTGATTTGGATAAGGATTAACATTTTTATTATTAACATATTTAACGCCATCTAACTATTGAATTTTGAAACTTTTTGCCTTTTTTTTACCAACGAAATTTATTTGTTGTCAGATTTTACAATATAAATTTACGTTAACTTTTCCGATAAAATAACTATATAAAAGCAAAAACTAAACATACATGTGTTTCTAAAGATTGAATTAATACTTGTTTTAGTTAAAAAATAAATAAAAAGTAAAAAAAATTTTTTAAAATAAGCTTTATTTAAAAAAAAACCCTGAAGTAAAAAGAAAAAATTAATTTAACTGACATTTGTCATATATGTATATTAGACCGGTTTTTTTTGCAAAACTGTTAAAATACTTTGGTGCGTGTCAACTTTCTAAAAGTTCAACCCTAAATTAATACAGAAATACCTTCAGACCAAATAAATTTGGCCCCCTGACCCTTGCAGAAATCGCTTAAAGGTAATTTTTTAAAAATATACAGGACCTGAACCACCTTATAAAATATGGTGTCGAAACCAAAGCAAATATTAAATTTATTTTAATGGCATATTTTAAGAAATATTTTGGACTTATTTTAGTTTTTTTTTTTCTTTTTAAAAAACCGTTCTGATTATTTTTGGTGAAATTTTGATCCTGAAATTTTTTACCAAAAAAAAAATTTTTTTATTTTTTATCATCAAATTTTTTTCTTATTTTGCTCCACCGATATTATGTTTGTAATTTTGTATTTTTGGACAATACATTGTAGGTATATTATAAATTTAGAAGAACCCCTCCTCTCTTGGTTACTCATCATCATAATAAAAACGTACTCCAATAAGTAAGTTCTAGGGACGTATATCTATTTATACTTTTTAAAGTATTTTTGTATACTTTTTATATATTATAATAATATACATAATAAATTATCAAATTTGACCAAGAAATTAAGCGAAAAAGTAATTTAAAATTATTTTTTTTTTTGTAGTGATTTTGAAGTCGTTGTTTTTTTGTTAAAAAGTTTTTATTGAATATAAAAACGTTACAAAACAAATACCTTTGTTGTTTTTTTAATATATTGCATTAAATTTTTTTTGTCTAAAAGTTCAAAGTAGTTCTTACTTGAAAAAAAAATTATTGCAGTAGTACCGTTAGTTAGACCAAATGTGCAGCGGTATCACAATGGACTATTTTGGTCCATGGTTTAAGCACGTATAGCGGCTGCCGTCTCAACCTAACCTAACTGTTAGTTAAGGATTTTTTTAAAGGATGATGAAATTTTTTGCCACACCATCTTTTACCGCCTACAAATCAATAAAAATGCGATATCTCCAAAACTACTACGCTGATTCACCTTAATTTTTGCAGTAAATTTTCTTCAAGTAGGGGATAAGGTTTGGGAAAAAATACAAAAACGCAAGGTTTTGAAAATTAAAGATGTTAATACTACACTTTTAAGACTAAAAAGTTAAAAAATAAATAAAAAGTAAAAAATATTTTTTAACTTTTTAGTCTTAAAAGTGTGTTACAGTGTTACAGTGTTACAGTCTAGATACAGTGTTCTTCTAATAGAGACACGCCCTTCCTCAAATTCCGCCCACTTACTTCATCGTGTTTTGTAATAATTCTACCCATTCTTGCAACGAATTTTATTACCCTAGTGTCATATTATTCGAGATACAGTGTTTTTCTAATATTTTCACGACCCTTTTTCCAATAAAGCTCACTTTTTTTACCGTCATTTTTAATAATTCTGCCTACCCCTGTACTAAATTTAAGTACCCTAGTTGTATTATTGGAGATACATTGTTTTTTCTAATATTGCCACGCCCTTTGTCAAATTCCGCCAACTTTCTTCATCGTTTTTTTTTTTATTATTCTACCCATTTTTGTGATTAATTTTACTACCCTATTGTCAATGTAATTCGAAAAACAGTGTTTTGAAAACTTTTAGGAAAGTGGAAGAAACCCAGAGGGCACTATAGTACAAATCCTTTACAAAACTGCCAAAAACGCCTTAACTGCTCTACGATTAACATACAAATTTATATATGGCTGTTTTTGTGTACGGTGAGTGCTTTATGGCTTTCGTTGGGATTACATTAGTTTCTTCATAATTCTCGAAGTAAATGGTAAAGCCTAATTTTACACTCTTAAACTTGATGCTTCTCCTGTCGTTTCGTTTCTACAAGATACAAAAAGAGAGTCAGAAAAAAAAATCAAACAAACAAGGAAATATTGAATAAATTGAACATGCATAAACAACGATGCAGTTTTTATGCATGTTTAGAAAATAGTTCATTATTGATGTTTTCTTTTCTAATAAAAAATAAATTTTGAGCCCATGTGATGTGGCGATGTTTACTTTGGTGTGCAGTTTTTATAGTTACCCACATAAAATTTTATAGAATCGACTACATAAAATTGCTATTTTTTTTTTATATATACAAACATAAGCACCAAAAAATACTATCGACTGGGTATTTTTACGTGATGTTTTGTAGCTGAATTATCTGGTATGATCCAAAAATTGTATAAAAGTATAGGAAATAGTAAAAAACTTTACTTCTGTTGAAAATGTATAAGAAGAGGTAATAGAATTAATGGAGTTTTTTTTGGGCAATTTTTTGTTTGAAGAAAGATGAACGTTTATTAATTGGCATAAATTAGAAGTGAAGGTGTTAAATTATATGAGATTGGCGGCGCAGCAGCTATCGGAAGTAGTGTTGTCAAATATTCGACAAAATGTGAAAACCGGTTTCTCGAATAACCCGAAAATGAAAATTTCTTAAAGCCGGTTTTTCGAATATTTAAAAAAATAACTGATTTAAACCGGCTAATCGGTTTTCTACAAAACTATTTGGTTAATATAAAAATATATTTTTAAGCTCTATAAAAAATTTATTGAAAAACAAAAGGCACCGTATATTTTTGTATATATATTAGACCACCCATATGTGCAAAAGTGTTATTTTCTTCGCTTCCCGCGCATTTTCGTAGAGAACTTGACTAAAAAATAAGATTTGCAAAAAAAACCGGGTGCGTCTAGTGGTAAAATGGCAGTCGCATTTGACCTAAAGCCTCAAAAACACATTTTAAAAAAGTTCAAAATTTTTTTGATCTGTAACTCTTTTAAAAAGTGTTTAAAATAAGTGACTGGGACTTTAAATTTAAGAATAACCCAGCCAATAACAACAATGTATAAACTTTTGACCAACTTGTATTATTTGTGGTGAAATCAACGTTTAAAGACAAGATTTTTTAAATTTTTTAGGCACTTTTTTGCAAAAACGGTTGCCGTTATGGTTTTCGTACGAATAAAATTATGTGGTTTATTTCATAACAGAGATAATTAAGTAAAGTTAAAATGAATTTTTTTTTTTAAATTATTTCTTTTTAGCGCCGATAACGCGGTAAGAATATATAAAACAATAATTAAAAAAAGAAGAAATAAATTAAAATTACCCAATTTATTCATAATGGAAAAAATTTCAAGCTCGAATGGTCACTTATCGACTCAGATTATGATTAAGAAAACAAAAAGTACAGAGGCTATTTATATCAAACCAAATTCATTATAAAGTAGCATTATTGTATAAGATTCTAAAACATATCGGACTAAAAAATTGTTACAGATGAATGAATTTTTTATGTATGGCCACAAAAGCATCTTCCAATTTTGTTCCGTTCAAATTGTTTCTTTTTTGCGTGTATCTTGGAACCAGGATTATGTCTGATATAAACTTTGGCACTTATTATAGTGTTACCTAAGCGCTATAATGTGAAGTTAAAACGAAATCAAAATATGTTTTCCTCTGCCTTTTTTTCTCACTTGAAATGTGTGGGACGGTCACGTTCGACATCAGAAAAATGCCCATACATGAAAAAAAGTTAAAACATTTTTAGTTTTTCTATTAATTATGCTTACACTTACGTATTTTTTATTAGACAAGTCCGTCCATTTGTCGACAATGATAGAAAAAGGACCATTATTTGATTTTTCTTCTTTAAAAAGTTCGATGAACTCATCCCAAACGAAGATTTTTTCCTTAAACAATCGCTTCTTTCATAAATACTAGTATCGCCTGTGGCCGAAATTCGACCAACCTTCTGAAATTTCAATCGTTTTTTTCTAGTTCTGAGGCATGACCTTGCTTGCTAAAAAAATGTGCTGTACTTAGTAAATCTTAAGTTTCAAATAATAGCAATAATTTTGATATAAAAAAAATCTACATTTTTTAAAAATATCTGCAAAAACATTACCCATAAAAACTTTCGTTCACCGCTATTTTTCACAACCAGGGCTTTCCATATAAAAACACGTTGTACTGAGAAAAGCTATAGTTTTCAAGATATCGCCATAAATTTGATGTCAAAATAAAGGGGATTTTTCAGAATTTACTATAAGAATTTACTATTTATTTATAAGAAATTTCACCATCACAATATATATTTACACATGTTACATACAAAAAGGCTTTTTGTAGGGTATTCGTAAGAGATAGCGAAAAATGTGTTTTGTACATTGTATTAATGTCGAAAATTTCCTCTTACACCATGTTCTTTCATTTTCTATAGTTTAGGTTTTACTTAAGAAATATTCTTTAAGCGCTTATATTTCAGGACAAAGGTCACAAAAATATTCAGTGAACTCCTTCTCCCTACTCTAATCTCTTTAAAAAAATTTATCAAAATCGGTTCAGAAACACGGAAGAACTGTTTCTCCCACGCATATTTTTTTATAAATACCGAAATGGCTTAAAAACATAGATTTGTGTATGCAACTTTGGTGTGGTCTGAAATATGTAAAAATTTTTTCACAGAAATTATTTCTAGAGCTGTAGAACTTTGTAAAAAATGTAAAAACAACATTTTGAAAAATTGAATTTTCATCAAAAAAATCAAAGGGGATAAGCTCATGAATTTCGATGATAGAAACTGTTTTTTGAATTATATGTCAAAATGAGGCAATTTTTTGCTTATAAATGATATGTCATATGAAAGAGTGTGAAAAAAGAAAATGTAATAAAAAAAAGTTACAACAAAAAAAGTTTGTCTTAGATTTGGAGCAAAACCTAAATATTTTAGAGGTTTTTTTAAAACAATATAAAACATTGAATTGATGAGATAACGGTTAATCTTTTCTTATTTCTTCAAAGTCATTTAATTGATCTTTCAGACAAAGAAAATTTGTTGAAAATCAATTAAAAAATGACAGATATTTGCTTGCAAGGTCAAAACTTGAAATTTCAATAGTTTTTTCTCATTCGAGGCAATGGCCTTAATTCAAGGAAATACGTTGTACTGAGAAGATATAAAATTTTCGAGATCTCTCAATAATTTTAATTTCTTTTTAAGCGGATTTTTTTTAACATACTATCCGTGGAAAATATTACCAAGAAAGCTTTCCTATACCGTTATACTCCTCAATCAACGACTTTTTATACAAAAATACGTTGTACTGAGAACATATATAGTTTTCGAGATATCGCTATAATTTTTATGTCAAAATAACAGAAATTTTCAGACTTTACTATTTGTAAGAAATTTCACCATCACAATATACATTCACTCTTGTTGTATAAAAAAATGCTTATTGTAGGGTATCCGTAAGAGATGGCGCAAAATGTCGGAAGTATTTTTTGCACACCTTATCAACGTCTAAAATCCCCTCTTACATTATATTCTTCCATCTGTTACAGTTTATGTTACAGATATTTAATGAATGCTCTTTTTACGCTCATATTTCTTCAGGTCGAAGGTCCCCAATCTAAAATATAATCATACTGTACAGCCAGATCTTTCATTTGATATCTCATTCACCATTCTACCTCTTCCTAGCCCTGAGACTCCTTACTAAAAATAATACAAACTTTCAGCGTTAATATTTCGGGTCAGAGGTCATAAATTTAAAATCTAAAATGATTCTGCACATATAGAGCGCAGTACCTTTCGAATGATATAAGTTTCATTGCCCTTATTCTAAAATTAATATCGAAAAAGTGTACGAAAACATTGGATGTTTGCCTATTAATATATAAGATACGCTAAAAGTTAACAACAAAAACTTAAAAAAATTGAAAATTTCAAGTATTCGAAAATGTCGAATAAGCCGACTAGCAAAAGCCGCTTTTTCCAATAATCCGAAATTGTTAATAAAAAAAAATCGGATCCGAAAAAACCGAAAAATCAACAAAAATCCGGTTTCCCAAATAACCCGAAACCGGGAATGACAACACTAATCGGAAGTTTACACCAAAATTTGTATCCGTGCAGCCTGCACATAAAAACAATAGGGGTATTATCTATGTCTGACATAATTTCATGAGAGCACGGCTTGTAACGGGGCGTCTCGACAGGCAATAATTCATTGCTTTTCATCTATCTAATTCTATTGCAAACAATGGCAATATCAAAAAGGGTGGGTTTTCTTATGTTATGAAATCAACATATAATTTTATCATTTATTATATAAATTAATTATATTATACATTTCTTCTGAACGCTACTTAATTTTTAATATATACACATTAAAAATTTTGAAGAAAAATGCAAAATGGCTGTCAAACAAGAAAAAATACAGCTCATTGCCAACTTTGGCAATCGAGTGGTCTTCATTGGCAATATTTGATGTTTGACAGATGGCATGCAATGAATTATTGCTAGTAATAATCCCCTGCCCTGTAATAATCCAAAAAAATATCCAATGGATCGAGAGCGCCCTATTGTACAAGTGCTACTGGAAACTGCTTGATCATGTCTAAATCCAGTTCTTCAAGGCGTAACGTATTCTCAAGATAATATTTATTATGGTGCAAACGGTACACTCAGTTGCGAAAGTCACTGTCTGTTAAAAGTGGCCCCGATTCATTAGAATATGTTAAAAAATTATTCACATGCTTTCCCACTTGAGCACATTTACTGCAACCGTTGTAGGATGAGTGACCCATTATTCCACAAACAAATGAGTTGGCTGGGGCGTTGCAAATAAAAGAACGGATTTTAAAAATTATTTGCTTATTGCAGACTTGATACCATAGTTTTGCAGGACTTTTACTTCTTCAACAAAATCATGTAAATAAGTTTCACTTATGTAAGGCTTATGTTTTCCTAAATAAGCGCCTATTAAAAAAATATCTGGATCTTTAATATTTGAAAAACCATCAATTGGCCATAACGAAAGAGCTGTGCTTTTAAAAAGTAGAAGACCATCTATGCCCACATCGAGAAATACAACATCACAATTTAAAAATTTTTGTTCATTATTTAAAATAAATTTTTGTATGCCCAAGTGCAAATAAGTTCCTGGCGCCACTGTTCTTATCATGGGTGCTTCCGCACGTCCAACTAACGTTTCAAGGGACATTGGGACATCTATTTTTTCATTTTTTAGCAGTCTTAACAATGCTTGCATAAGCTGTCGTGGTGGGCGATGGGTTAAGTACAACTTCTTTAACTGTTTTTTAAATAACTTTGGTTTTTTTAAAGTTTTTTCATGTGTTAAAGCAACATCATAACTTTGCGTTACTTCAGTATTGCATTCAGGTATTTCATCAGCCACCACATTATTTTTTAATTAACAAAATGTTTTTATCTTTTTTTATTAATCGGCGCACATTTCTTTCACTGCACCCTCTGTGTGCCATACTCACTTTTTAATTTAATAGTTTTATTTTAAAGAAGTCTTTTTATATTATTTTTTATAAACTTTTAACAACGTTCTTATTTGCGCGTCTATGTGCAACTGAATTTTACATGACAACAACGTTTTTTGTTTGTCTTGTTGACCACCGACCACCGACATGTATTGAAAAATTCGAAGAAATTCCCAAACTAAAAAGTGATCAAAAAGAAAAATAGCAAAAATCACCCAAATACGACTTCATATACAAATTCATACATAAATGACACAACACAAGCTACATTTTCGATTACAAAGTATGCGAACAAGTAGTCGAGCTTCCATCTCCCATATACAACTTCACGTACAAATTCATAGATGAATAACATAACACAAGTTTACTGCCTTTCCTATATAAAATATCTGAGTACTCCGTAAATTTGCCGCTGGGCGTAGCATAGTAAAATCAACAGCTCAAAGAACTCTATAATGAGCTGCACTTCACGCTCGTTCCACCTTCTGTTTGGCTGCTCTCTCATTACAAGCACAGGGTTGCATTTCATAAACTATGATTCATAGCATCACCTACATGGTTTTCAGTATAGCATACATAGGAAATATTGTACTTTTTTATTAAATATATATTTTGTTGTTACGGCGGTGCACGGATTATATATTTAAATATACTCATGAGCATTCTCGCTGCATAATATTATTCAAATCCACTTCTCCATATTGAGCAATAAGTGCACTAAAATAGAAGAAATCGCAAAATAAACATCAATATAGTAAATTCGATGGTTCAATAAAAACAAATACATTTTTGTTATGCATCGCTGCATTATCTGGTGATCAAAATTAGTGAAGTATTGCATGCAGTTAAGTTAAGTTCAATCCGACGCACAGTGAACTGTCTCCATATAAGCGATGGACAAAAATAGAATGAATCTTCCTATCATAATGCAATTTTGTATGCTTAATTAGTTTCAGAAAATTTCAGAAATGGTCGAAATCGTTTAGGCCCTAGGGGTACCTCCCTTGGACCTATATGAATTTTGTACTTGATTTTGTGTGGGAGGTGCATACAAAAGTTGGCCGATTTTAACAAAAATGCGTCAGAAGAGTAGTCAAATAGAATTATAGATGTATACTAAAAATAATCGAAATCGGTTCAACCCTACGGGTACCTCCTTTGGACCTATATTACTTGATTTTTTTTATGGGAGGTACATACAAAAGTTTGCCGATCTTAACAAAAATTCGTCAGAAGGGTAGTCAAATAGAGTTATAGATGTGTACTGAAAATAATCGAAATCGGTTAAACCCTACGGGTACCTCCTTTGGACCTTTATCAATATTTTACTTGATTTTGTATGGGAGGTACATACAAGGGTAAACCGATCTTAACAAAAATTCGTCAAAATGATAGTGAAATAGAGTTTCAGATGCGTACTGAAAATGATCGAAATCGGATAGACCCTATGGGGACCTCCCTAGGACCTATTTTAATTTTTTACTTGATTTTGTATGTGCCATTTATATTAATATTTTCGATATCGAGGCTATTACTTACATTATCGGAATTATTTTCCTTGAAAATTGTCCACTTCAACCAAGCAGAGTGGTTTCGAAATAACCTCTCTTTTGGCTTTGGCTCTATTGGCTTTGTATTCACTTCTCTATTGGCTTTGTAGTCACTTTATTGTCATCTCGGCGTTAAATCGTGATATATTAATGCAAAGTTTTCTGTCACTAAAACTTGATTCCCCGAGTTTGGAAACACCAAATGAATAAATATTTAATGATCTTTTTCATCTTCATATAATATTTTTTTGCCATATTTTATAATGTTTGCACTAAATCAATCGCACTTTTAACTTTTTTTTTGCCACTTCGTCGTTGAGCGTGCAATACCGCGCGTATCCGCCGAACGTTTTCATAAACGTATACGCGGTATTGCACGCCCAACGACGACTTGCTTTATGCCAAATGTAAATAAAATTAACCCCATAGTGCTTACTTTGTAAATATAACAGGGACCGAAAATAACAGTTATTTTCAAAGTTTTTCTATTCAAAAAGTCAAATGGAAAGAGTAAGTCTATTCGATATTTGAATATAGCAATGTGATGCTTGTTAGCTAAGGAATAATAATCTTTAATGATATTTTTTCTGATTTTTTTAAAAAAGTCCAAAAATAATCGTTATATTTTGACTAATTGTATTTCGATCAAAAAATAATAGTTAGAATTTGACTTAAATTTTTTTGATGAAATATAAAAGTTAAAATTTGACATTTATTTTTTCGATCAAAAGGAAATGTCATATTTTAATTCTTTATAGCCACTGTCTCAGTCATTTGCGAATTGATTGAAAACACAATGAGCAATGATAAGCAAATAAGCGATGGCATTTAAATAACGATGTGCAACGATATGAAGATCGATAAAAATGTTTTTTTTTCTCTTTGCAAAAATGTTACGAATTGGTGTAAAAGAATAATAATTATTAAATAATATGATAAATTTTATTATACACATAATTATAATTAATTACTAATTAAATAAATAATAATTAAATTAAATTTTTATAAAGATTAAAAATAAAAAATATTTCTTAGTTCAAACAGTCATTAAGCAGCATATTGATTTTTTTTGTATCGAAAAAATAAAAGTCCTTTTATTATTGATCGAAAAAATAACAGTAAAATTTTAACTGTTATTTTGGATCGAAAAAATAAAAGTCAAACTTTAATTTATATTTTTGATCAAAAAAATAAAAGTCAAATTTTAAATATATAAATAAAATCGGTCAAAAAATAACGATTATTTACTGACTTTTTGGAAAAAAATCAACCGTTACGGTCCCTGAAATATACAATAATCAAAATAAAACTTAGAGTTAATAAAAATAATTGTGAACAAAAATAAGTCTAAGGTATTTAGGGATTTATTATTAAAATCATCAAAATTTTTAAAAAAATTCTTAACAATTATGATACTTTAAGCCTATTGTTATTCTAATATTATATAACTTTATATTATATATTATATAACAATGTAATATAGGGTAAATTTTTTAAACTGTTTCGATTCTGTGTTTACAAATAAAAAGAGTTAAAGCAAGAAAAAACAAAATCAACATAGTTGATGTTTGGAAAAAAAGAGTAATATTTTTAAAAGGCGCATGTAAGCAGATTAGATTTTTTTTGTTCTTGTTAGAAGAAAATCAAGACTTATGATATATGAAACATTTTTTCCGAAGATTATGCATATTTTCTTTCTTAAATGTTTTCGCAATATCGCTTTTTTGCAATTTTAAGTATCAAAACCTCAACTTTGAAGTTACATTATATGTAATTTATTTTTAATTTTATAATTTATATACTATAGCGATTTCTTAATTTTAGAGTATTATTTTTTTAATACATAGCATAATATAGATAAATTGTGCAAGTATATTGTGTAAGTGTTATTACATAAGTAGATAAAAAAAGTTTTAAATTTCTAAATTAATTCAATAATGACATAATTTCAATAAATTAATTTAAATATATGTATTTTCGATATGGTAACACTTTTACTTAAAAGAAATAGTTTTAGTAATTTATAAAACCTATAATAAATTGCTATAAGCTCTTAACAAAAATAATTCGTACTTCATATGCCGACTGTTAAAAATAAGCATATTGATAGTCAACAGCAGCAAACTACAACTCTTTTAGTTGTTTTTGACAACTACCAATCGCCAAAAACCTGTCAAGGCTACCTTGTCAAATAATTATACCATGTATCATTCTACCATGAATGAGACTTAACGCAGAGAAAATGACAGCGGTTGCGCACAGCTAGAGGGAATGAACCGAATCTGCGGCAGAAAATAAACAGCACTTTGCTTGCTATGTTTTCTGTTTGCCTGGTAGAAAGGTCTTAAATTAAGGCATTAAAAGAGCTGTGCTGAAATAAATTCTCAATTTTTCATATATGTATGCATTTTGTTTGACTGGTCGTGAAGTCTCTTTTAATGCCTCCATTTGAAATTTTTCAACCAGGCAAACAGAAAGCATAGCAAGCAACAAAGTGCGGTTTATTTTCTGCCGAGCGAACTGAGACAACAATTACTAAAGAAATCTACAACAATAGTGCAGAGAGAATGACATGATCTCAGTGGTCGCGCACCGTGGAATGAACCGAATCGGCGGCAGAAAATAAGCAGCGCTTTGCTTGCTATATTTTCTGTTTGCCTGGTAGCAAGGTCTTAAATGAAGGCATTAAAAGAGCTGTGCTCTTTTCTCCTGTAATGCTTCCGTTTGAAAATTTTCAGAGAGAATGACATGATGTCAGTGGCTGCGCACCGTGGAATGAACCGAATCGGCGGCATAAAATAAGCAGCACTTTCCTTGCTATGTTTTCTGTTTGCCTGGTAGAAAGGTCTTAAATGAAGGCATTAAAAGAGCTGTGCTCTTTTTTCCTGTAATGCCTCCATTTGAAATTTTTCTACTAGGCAAACAGAAAACAAAGCAAGCAACAAAGTGCGGTTTATTTTCTGCCGAGCGAACTGAGACAACAATTACTAAAGAAAGCTACAACAATAACCCAGAGAGAATGACATGATCTCAGTGCTTGCGCACCATTAAAGGGAATGAACCGAATCGGCGGCAGAAAATAAGCAGCACTTTGCCTGCTATATTTTCTGTTTGCCTGGTGGCAAGGTCTCAAATCAAGGCATTAAAAGAGCTGTGCTCTTTTCTCCTGTAATGCCTCCATTTGAAATTTTTCAGAGAAAATGACATGATCTCAGTGGTTGCGCACCGTTAGAGGGAATGAACCGAATCGGCGGCAGAAAATAAGCAGCACTTTGCTTGCTATCTTTTCTGTTTGCCTGGTGGCAAGGTCTTAAATGAAGGCATTAAAAGAGCTGTGCTCTTTTCTCCTGTATTGCCTCCATTTGAATATTTTCTACCAGGCAAACAGAAAACAAAGCAAGCAACAAAGTGCGATTATATTCTGCCGAACTAGCTGAGACAACAATGACTAAAGAAATCAACAACAATAACGCAGAGAGAATGACATGAATCGGCGGCAGAAAATAAGCAGCACTTTGCTTGCTATGTTTTCTGTTTGCCTAGTAGCAAGGTCTTAAATGAAGGCATTAAAAGAGCTGTGCTCTTTTCTCCTGTAATGCCTCCATTTGAAATTTTTCAGAGAGAAATGACATGATCTCAGTGGTTGCGCACCGTGGAATGAACCGAATCGGCGGCAGAAAATAAGCAGCACTTTGCTTGCTATGTTTTCTGTTTGCCTGGTAGCAAGGTCTTAAATGAAGGCATTAAGAGCTGTGCTCTTTTCTCCTGTAATGCCTCCATTTGAATATTTTCTACCAGGCAAACAGAAAACAAAGCAAGCAACAAAGTGCGGTTTATTTTCTGCCGAGCTAACTGAGAACAATTACTAAAGAAATCTACAACAATAATGCAGAGAGAATGACATGATCTCAGTGGTTGCGCACCGTGGAATGAACCGAATCGGCGGCAGAAAATAAGCAGCGCTTTGCTTGCTATATTTTCTGTTTTCCTGGTAGCAAGGTCTTAAATGAAGGCATTAAAAGAGCTGTGCTCTTTTCTCCTGTAATGCCTCCATTTGAAATTTTTCTAACAGGCAAACAGAAAACAAAGCAAGCAACAAAGTGCGGTTTATTTTCTGCCGAGCTAACTGAGACAACAATTACTAAAGAAATCTACAACAATAACGCAGAGATAATTACATGATCTCAGTGGTTGCGCACCATTAGAGGGAATGAACCGAATCGGCGGCAGAAAATAAGCAGCACTTTGCTTGCTATGTTTTCTGTTTGCCTGGTAGCAAGGTCTTAAATGAAGGCATTAAAAAAGCTGTGCTCTTTTCTCCTGTAATGCCTCCATTTGAAATTTTTCTACCAGGCAAACAGAAAACAAAGCAAGCAACAAAGTGCGGTTTATTTTCTGCCGAGCTAACTGAGAACAATTACTAAAGAAATCTACAACAATAATGCAGAGAGAATTACATGATCTCAGTGGTTGCGCACCGTGGAATGAACCGAATCGGCGGCAGAAAATAAGCAGCACTTTGCTTGCTATGTTTTCTGTTTGCCTGGTAGCAAGGTCTTAAATGAAGGCATTAAGAGCTGTGCTCTTTTCTCCTGTAATGCCTCCATTTGAATATTTTCTACCAGGCAAACAGAAAACAAAGCAAGCAACAAAGAGCGGTTTATTTTCTGCCGAGCTAACTGAGAACAATTACTAAAGAAATCTACAACAATAATGCAGAGAGAATGACATGATCTCAGTGGTTGCGCACCGTGGAATGAACCGAATCGGCGGCAGAAAATAAGCAGCGCTGTGCTTGCTATATTTTCTGTTTGCCTGGTAGCAAGGTCTTATATGAAGGCATTAAAAGAGCTGTGCTCTTTTCTCATGTAATGCCTCCATTTGAAATTTTTCTACCAGGCAAACAGAAAACAAAGCAAGCAACAAAGTGCGGTTTATTTTCTGCCAAGCTAACTGAGACAACAATTACTAAAGAAATCTACAACAATAACGCAGAGAGAATTACATGATCTCAGTGGTTGCGCACCATTAGAGGGAATGAACCGAATCGGCGGCAGAAAATAAGCAGCACTTTGCTTGCTATGTTTTCTGTTTGCCTGGTAGCAAGGTCTTAAATGAAGGCATTAAAAAAGCTGTGCTCTTTTCTCCTGTAATGCCTCCATTTGAAATTTTTCTACCAGGCAAACAGAAAACAAAGCAAGCAACAAAGTGCGGTTTATTTTCTGCCGAGCTAACTGAGAACAATTACTAAAGAAATCTACAACAATAATGCAGAGAGAATTACATGATCTCAGTGGTTGCGCACCGTGGAATGAACCGAATCGGCGGCAGAAAATAAGCAGCACTTTGCTTGCTATGTTTTCTGTTTGCCTGGTAGCAAGGTCTTAAATGAAGGCATTAAGAGCTGTGCTCTTTTCTCCTGTAATGCCTCCATTTGAATATTTTCTACCAGGCAAACAGAAAACAAAGCAAGCAACAAAGTGCGGTTTATTTTCTGCCGAGCTAACTGAGAACAATTACTAAAGAAATCTACAACAATAATGCAGAGAGAATGACATGATCTCAGTGGTTGCGCACCATTAGAGGGAATGAACCGAATCGGCGGCAGAAAATAAGCAGCGCTTTGCTTGCTATATTTTCTGTTTGCCTGGTAGCAAGGTCTTAAATGAAGGCATTAAAAGAGCTGTGCTCTTTTCTCCTGTAATGCCTCCATTTGAAATTTTTCTACCAGGCAAACAGAAAACAAAGCAAGCAACAAAGTGCGGTTTATTTTCTGCCGAGCTAACTGAGACAACAATTACTAAAGATATCTACAACAATAACGCAGAGAGAATGACATGATCTCAGTGGTTGCGCACCGTGGAATGAACCGAATCGGCGGCAGAAAATAAGCAGCGCTTTGCTTGCTATATTTTCTGTTTGCCTGGTAGCAATGCCTCCATTTGAAATTTTTCTACCAGGCAAACAGAAAACAAAGCAAGCAACAAAGTGCGGTTTATTTTCTGCCGAGCTAACTGAGACAACAATTACTAAAGAAATCTACAACAATAACGCAGAGAGAATTACATGATCTCAGTGGTTGCGCACCATTAGAGGGAATGAACCGAATCGGCGGCAGAAAATAAGCAGCACTTTGCTTGCTATGTTTTCTGTTTGCCTGGTAGCAAGGTCTTAAATGAAGGCATTAAAAAAGCTGTGCTCTTTTCTCCTGTAATGCCTCCATTTGAAATTTTTCTACCAGGCAAACAGAAAACAAAGCAAGCAACAAAGTGCGGTTTATTTTCTGCCGAGCTAACTGAGAACAATTACTAAAGAAATCTACAACAATAATGCAGAGAGAATTACATGATCTCAGTGGTTGCGCACCGTGGAATGAACCGAATCGGCGGCAGAAAATAAGCAGCACTTTGCTTGCTATGTTTTCTGTTTGCCTGGTAGCAAGGTCTTAAATGAAGGCATTAAGAGCTGTGCTCTTTTCTCCTGTAATACCTCCATTTGAATATTTTCTACCAGGCAAACAGAAAACAAAGCAAGCAACAAAGTGCGGTTTATTTTCTGCCGAGCTAACTGAGAACAATTACTAAAGAAATCTACAACAATAATGCAGAGAGAATGACATGATCTCAGTGGTTGCGCACCATTAGAGGGAATGAACCGAATCGGCGGCAGAAAATAAGCAGCGCTTTGCTTGCTATATTTTCTGTTTTCCTGGTAGCAAGGTCTTAAATGAAGGCATTAAAAGAGCTGTGCTCTTTTCTCCTGTAATGCCTCCATTTGAAATTTTTCTACCAGGCAAACAGAAAACAAAGCAAGCAACAAAGTGCGGTTTATTTTCTGCCGAGCTAACTGAGACAACAATTACTAAAGAAATCTACAACAATAACGCAGAGAGAATTACATGATCTAAGTGGTTGCGCACCATTAGAGGGAATGAACCGAATCGGCGGCAGAAAATAAGCAGCACTTTGCTTGCTATGTTTTCTGTTTGCCTGGTAGCAAGGTCGTAAATGAAGGCATTAAAAGAGCTGTGCTCTTTTCTCCTGTAATGCCTCCATTTGAAATTTTTCTACCAGGCAAACAGAAAACAAAGCAAGCAACAAAGTGCGGTTTATTTTCTGCCGAGCTAACTGAGAACAATTACTAAAGAAATCTACAACAATAATGCAGAGAGAATTACATGATCTCAGTGGTTGCGCACCGTGGAATGAACCGAATCGGCGGCAGAAAATAAGCAGCACTTTGCTTGCTATGTTTTCTGTTTGCCTGGTAGCAAGGTCTTAAATGAAGGCATTAAGAGCTGTGCTCTTTTCTCCTGTAATGCCTCCATTTGAATATTTTCTACCAGGCAAACAGAAAACAAAGCAAGCAACAAAGTGCGGTTTATTTTCTGCCGAGCTAACTGAGAACAATTACTAAAGAAATCTACAACAATAATGCAGAGAGAATGACATGATCTCGAATCGGCGGCAGAAAATAAGCAGCGCTTTGCTTGCTATATTTTCTGTTTGCCTGGTAGCAAGGTCCTAAATGAAGGCATTAAAAGAGCTGTGCTCTTTTCTCCTGTAATGCCTCCATTTGAAATTTTTCTACCAGGCAAACAGAAAACAAAGCAAGCAACAAAGTGCGGTTTATTTTCTGCCGAGCTGAGAACAATTACTAAAGAAATCTACAACAATAACGCAGAGAGAATCACATGATCTGAGTGGTTGCGCACAGTGGAATGAACCGAATCGGCGGCAGAAAATAAGCAGCGCTTTGCTTGCTATATTTTCTGATTGCCTGGTAGCAAGGTCTTAAATGAAGGCATTAAAAGAGCTGTGCTCTTTTCTCCTGTAATGCCACCATTTGAAATTTTTCTACCAGGCAAACAGAAAACAAAGCAAGCAACAAAGTGCGGTTTATTTTCTGCCGAGCTAGCTGAGACAACAATTACTAAAGAAATCTACAACAATAACGCAGAGAGAATTACATGATCTCAGTGGTTGCGCACCATTAGAGGGAATGAACCGAATCGGCGGCAGAAAATAAGCAGCGCTTTGCTTGCTATATTTTCTGTTTGCCTGGTAGCAATGCCTCCATTTGAAATTTTTCTACCAGGCAAACAGAAAACAAAGCAAGCAACAAAGTGCGGTTTATTTTCTGCCGAGCTAACTGAGAACAATAACTAAAGAAATCTACAACAATAATGCAGAGAGAATGACATGATCTCAGTGGTTGCGCACCGTGGAATGAACCGAATCGGCGGCAGAAAATAAGCAGCGCTTTGCTTGCTATATTTTCTGTTTGCCTGGTAGCAAGGTCTTAAATGAAGGCATTAAAAGAGCTGTGCTCTTTTCTCCTGTAATGCCTCCATTTGAAATTTTTCTACCAGCAGAAAACAAAGCAAGCAACAAAGTGCGGTTTATTTTCTGCCGAGCTAACTGAGAACAATTACTAAAGAAATCTACAACAATAATGCAGAGAGAATGACATGATCTCAGTGGTTGCGCACCGTGGAATGAACCGAATCGGCGGCAGAAAATAAGCAGCGCTTTGCTTGCTATATTTTCTGTTTGCCTGGTAGCAAGGTCTTAAATGAAGGCATTAAAAGAGCTGTGCTCTTTTCTCCTGTAATGCCTCCATTTGAAATTTTTCTACCAGGCAAACAGAAAACAAAGCAAGCAACAAAGTGCGGTTTATTTTCTGCCGAGCTAACTGAGACATCAATTACTAAAGAAATCTACAACAATAACGCAGAGAGAATTACATGATCTCAGTGGTTGCGCACCATTAGAGGGAATGAACCGAATCGGCGGCAGAAAATAAGCAGCACTTTGCTTGCTATGTTTTCTGTTTGTCTGGTAGCAAGGTCTTAAATGAAGGCATTAAAAGAGCTGTGCTCTTTTTTCCTGTAATGCCTCCATTTGAATATTTTCTACCAGGCAAACAGAAAACAAAGCAAGCAACAAAGTGCGGTTTATTTTCTGCCGAGCTAACTGAGAACAATTACTAAAGAAATCTACAACAATAATGCAGAGAGAATGACATGATCTGAGTGGTTGCGCACCGTGGAATGAACCGAATCGACGGCAGAAAATAAGCAGCACTTTGCTTGCTATGTTTTCTGTTTGCCTGGTAGCAAGGTCTTAAATGAAGGCATTAAGAGCTGTGCTCTTTTCTCCTGTAATGCCTCCATTTGAATATTTTCAACCAGGCAAACAGAAAACAAAGCAAGCAACGAAGTGCGGTTTATTTTCTGCCGAGCTAACTGAGAACAATTACTAAAGAAATGTACAACAATAATGCAGAGAGAATGACATGATCTCGAATCGGCGGCAGAAAATAAGCCGCGCTTTGCTTGCTATATTTTCTGTTTGCCTGGTAGCAATGTCTTAAATGAAGGCATTAAAAGAGCTGTGCTCTTTTCTCCTGTAATGCCTCCATTTGAAATTTTTCTACCAGGCAAACAGAAAACAAAGCAAGCAACAAAGTGCGGTTTATTTTCTGCCGAGCTGAGAACAATTACTAAAGAAATCTACAACAATAATGCAGAGAGAATGACATGATCTCAGTGGTTGCGCACCATTAGAGGGAATGAACCGAATCGGCGGCAGAAAATAAGCAGCGCTTTGCTTGCTATATTTTCTGTTTGCCTGGTAGCAAGGTCTTAAATGAAGGCATTAAAAGAGCTGTGCTCTTTTCTCCTGTAATGCCTCCATTTGAAATTTTTCTACCAGGCAAACAGAAAACAAAGCAAGCAACAAAGTGCGGTTTACTTTCCGCCGAGCTAACTGAGAACAATTACTAAAGAAATCTACAACAATAACGCAGAGAGAATGACATGAATCGGCGGCAGAAAATAAGCAGCACTTTGCTTGCTAGGTTTTATGTTTGCCTGGTAGCAAGGTCTTAAATGAAGACATTAAAGAGCTGTGCTCTTTTCTCTTTTAATGCCTCCATTTGAAATTTTTCTACCAGGCAAACAGAAAACATAGCAAGCAACAAAGTGCGGTTTATTTTCTGCCGCCGATTCGTTTTATCCCCTCTAACGCTGCGCAACCGCAGTGATCCTGTCATTCTCTCTGTGTTGTTGTTGAAGCTAGTTTTAACTTTTTGTAGAGGTTTTTTGTGTAGCTACAGTCAGCATATTATGTCAAAAAAATTTTTAAAACTGTTTAAGTGTACCTGTATCGGAAAACATACATACAGAAAACATGCATATATATATATATATATATATAATTCATATATATGAACACTTAGCTGATTGAAAAAATTTAACGCTTATTTATGTGTATTTATATAACAAAACTTACACAATAAACCTGCAAAATAAATTTTTTTCAGTAGTAATTTGATATATTATCTGCTTACCTAAGCACTCTAATTTTTTAAACTGTTTAACTTCAATTTTTTATATTAAATTATATATGATTTATATACTATAGCGATTTCTTAATTTTAAAATATCCTTTTTTTAATACACAGCACAATATAGGTATATTGTGTTAGTGTTATTTCATAAATAGATATAAATAACCGTTAAATTTCTAAATTAATTCAATAAAGAAATAATTTCAATAAATTAATTTAAATAAATGTATTTTCGATATGGTAATACTTTAACTTAAAATTAATAGTTTTAGAAATTTATAAAACATTTAATAAATTGCTATAAGCTCTTAACAAAAATAATTCGAAATTCATATGCCGACTGTAGCTACACAATTAAAATTCACCACGTCTACACATACTTTTTACAGCTAACTGAGACAACAATTACTAAAGAAATCAACAACAATAACGCAGAGAGAATGACGATCTCAGTGGTTGCGCACTGTGGAATGAACCGAATCGGCGGTAGAAAATAAGCAGCACTTTGCTTGCTATGTTTTCTGTTTGCCTGGTAGCAAGGTCTTAAATGAAGGCATTAAAAGAGATGTGCTCTTTTCTCCTGTAATGCCTCCATTTGAAATTTTTCTACCAGGCAAACAGAAAACAAAGCAAGCAACAAAGTGCGGTTTATTTTCTGTCGAGGTAACTGAGACAACAATTACTAAAGAAATCTACAACAATAACGCAGAGAGAATAACATGATCTCAGTGGTTGCGCACTGTTAGAAGGAATGAACCGAATCGGCGGCAGAAAATAAACCGCATTTTTCTTGCTATGTTTTCTGTTCGCCTGATGCAAGGTCTGAAATGAAGGCATTAAAAGAGCGTAGATGAAATAAATTTTTAATTTTTCATATATGTATGTATGTATGTATGCATGCTGGTTTGACTGGTCGTGAAGTCTCTCCATTTGAAATTTTTCTACCAGGCAAACAGAAAGCATAGCAAGCAACAAAGTGCGGTTTTTTTTCTGCCGCCGATTCGTTTTATCCCCTCTAACGCTTCGAAACCTCAGTGATCATGTCATTCTCTCTCTCTCTATCTATCTATCTCTCTCTCGCTCGCTCTCGCTCTCTCTCTCTCTCTTTCTCTTTCTCTTTCTCTCTCTCTCTCTCTCTCTCTCTCTATCTCTATCTCTCTCTGCGTTGTAGTTAGCTTTGATTTTTTGTAGCTGTTTCTTGTAGCTACAGTCAGCATATGAGGTTAATCAATTTTTGAAAACAGTTTTTACATATGATTAAAAATTTATATATAATATTGGTACAAATATTTGTTTTTAGTAAAAGTGTTACCGTATCGGAAATTCATATATATATATATAATTCATATATATGAACATTGAGTTCATTGAAGAAATTGATAGCTGTTTATATAATAAAACTTACACAATAAGCCTGCAAAATAAATTAATATTTTCAGTAGTAATTTGATAACTATAGTCTGCTTACCTAAGCATTATAATTTTTTAAACTGTTTAACTTCAATTTATTACAGGGACCGATTTTATTTTTAATTTAGTTTTTATTCATTTGTTATTCATTTTTTATTTATGGCTTAATGCTTAAATGAATAAAAAATTAACTATGAATAACTAATTAATAATGAATAAAAAATGAATGAATAAAAAATTAATTATTAATCAAAAATTAATATGGAATAACAAATGAGTTATGAATAAAAAATTAATAATAAATAAAAAATTAATATCGAATAAAAAATTAATAATGAATAAAAAAGTAATAATTGAATATTCTGAAATTCTTTGTGAATTACATTCTTTGTGAATAGCATTCAAATGCATAAAAAAATTTATTCATTATTCTGAATAACGAAAATGAATAATTGAAATGAAAATTAATCATTTCTGTTAAAATGAATGTGAATTAAAAATTTAATTTACAAATCAATTTGGCATTCATTGAATGCATTGTTATGTCGTAATTCAGTTGTACTTAAAATTCTGAATATGAATGCCGATTTTACAGCTCTGCCAAAGATTTACCCTCTACCAAAAATCGTTCAACGCGCCTAAAGAAGTTTTCACTTCAAAAAAAATTTTGTTTATATTTTTTAGTTGATGTTTTGCCTTATCAAAACATTCTTATTTTCTGCCATAAATTTTTTGATTATTGTCTATGGAAGGAATCACTGTGCGACGGCTGCATCTGGATATACTAGGTCTCTAATTGCTGACAACAATATAAGCTAGTTTTAAGGAGCAGCAAATACAACTTGACAGACACTCAAACAGAAATATTGACACATAAGTTGTTGATTCATGTTGATTGCTTTGATGCGGTTGATGAATTTTGATGTGGTTTTGGAATTGGGTATATTTTGTGGTTTCTTTAATTTTTCGTTTTTGCTTGACTTTTGTGTTAATAAATTATTTAATAGATTTTTTTTTATTGTTGTATTACAAGTTTGTCTTTCATTTCTTTCTTTTAGAGGGTCTTCCGTTTATTCCGCACATTTGCTATGTTGGTGAAAAAACATATACGGCCTCGGTTGGTTCATGTTTTTTCTACGAGGAAGTCAAGGAATGCTGCTGCGCACCGGCCCTGGCCAAACAATGTAAGCAACTCTACTCTAATTTATAGCATTTAATCTATATGAAACACTTAAAATGATAATATTTTTCTGCTATTTAGTGTCTTAAAGATCTAAAAAATACGTGCATCATAAGACTATTAATTCCGCTTTGTTGTTAGTATGTATTTACTTCATAAAATCATAAACTATAAAATTTTGCTTTGCTGCCAAACAATTAGCATGTTTATGAAAATTTTCGACATGGCAAATAAACACTTATTCTTAATAAATTTATCTTAATAATTAACAGATTTGTTTAGAGCGGAAGCTGTTGCAGGTGTATTTAAGTTGCTCGTTAAAATTTCAAATAAAAAATACATAATTCAATAAATTATTTTTACGAAAGAAATCAATATATTTTTTAAAATTGAGCAAAACGAAATGGTCTAAGCAACTCAAAAAACTCGTATTAGGTGTATTCACGATTCAGTGCATTTGCCTGAGCAGTTGATGACTTGTGCAGTTAGGTTTTCGCGAGCACACACCATCACTTTTTCAAAGCTGTAAAAATTTTTCAATGCACACAAGTGCTCAAGTTTTAGGCTGCAGTAGAAAAGCACTTGTACAGATTTTTGACGTACGTGTATTTCGTTTTTGTAAACTGCACAAGTCCTCAACTGCACTATCAAGTGCACTGGATTCACTGCACTATCAAGTGAATACTCCTATTGTTTTTTAATTTTCCTCTTAGTTCCTTTCACTTCGCTTAACCCTTTCGCTGAAAATCTTCGCGTTTAGAGTTATATTTTTAGTGTTACAAATATACTTGCAGAAATCCATAGGTTACACATCTCCAATTGCAATTCAGAAAACACCCATTGAAATTCAGAAAACATCAAGATTCAGAATAGACCAACTGAAATTCAGAAATTCTATTTTAAATTCATAATAGATCAATTAAAATTCTGAATAGACCAATCTAAATTCAGAAAAGACCATTTGAAATTCAGAAAAGATCGATTGAAATTCCTAAAAGATTAATTGAATTTCAAAATAGATTAATTTAATTTCAGAAAAGACCATTTGAAATTAAAAGAAAAATAATCAATACGAGTACATTCAAATTTAAATCTACCATTCCCATTACCATTAACACTATCATTGCCATTGCCATAACCTTGGTATATTATACATATATTATATAAAGGTAATGCACGATCTTGCTGCATGTTGCACTTTGATATACAAAGTGCACTAAAAAAAGAGTTTGTTTTATCAACAAAGATCTGGCTACACCATGATCTAAAGTGAAAGATTTGGCTACGTCTGACACAAACATGATATCACAAACTAAAAATACACATGTATGTACCTTAACTATTTTACTATCAAAATTTCATGATATTTTGTCAAAGCGTTTTAAAGTTTTTGCCCTTTAAGTGACGCTGCCTCTGCATTTTTTATTAACCATAGAAAAAACTTAATAGCATGTTTTCATTAAACATTTTTTCCTGATAAGTAAAAATTCTGTTGAAGCTAAGGTATGGTTTGATAAATGTTATGTTGATAAATCTCCTCCATCGAACTCAACCGTAAATTACACTATATTACAAATAACGAAATGTTTTTTGTACAATGAATGCCACTATCCATTTCTAATGTAAAATCGATAGGTGATTCCAAAAATGTCATTTTTTTTCTGTCACTCCGTTTTCGAGATATTGCTCACTGTAAAATCCCAAAAATTCAAATTTGAAACAATTTTAAAGAAGTCTAATGGAAATATTATCTTTAACCATACCTAATACAGGTACAGGTATTTTTTGCTAGAATATACCTTTTTTAAAATTTAGAGTTTGAGTATTTTTCAAAAAAAAATCTCCAAAAATGCAATATTTAAAAAACCTAAACCACGAATGATTTTGGGACAGTCTTAAGCTGTTTTCTGGAAAAAATTAAAAAATCTAACTTCGAACCAAAAAGTTAAAGCTGTTGAAACTTGAATTATTTCAAAAAAAAAATTTATTGAAAACCACGACCATCCTTCGTCGTAAAATGACGTCATCACACTTTTAAAATACTGTGGGGGTACTTTAATGAATTTCAATAGATTTTTTCTAAAATTCAAATGGAATAACTGAATTTCAATTAATTTATTCTGCTCTTAAATTGATATTTTCTGAATTTCAATTGATCTTTTCTAAAGTTAAGTTGATCTATTCTAAATTTCGATTAATCTGTTTTGAGTTTCAGTTGATCCTTTATGTATTTCAATTGACCTTTTCTGAATTTCTATTGATTTTTTTTTTTGCATTTCAATTTATCTTTTCTGCATTTTAAATAAAATTACTAAATTTCAATTCATCTTTTCTAAATTACAGTTGGAAATGGTGTAGAGGAGAACAACAAAGCTATTTTTAATAGAAATAATGTTTTAATAAAACTTATCGAATGCGTATAAATATTACGTATTCTATCATTAGCGAATAGCCAATAATAAATATAACACACCGATTGCTTGTTAATTATTATTATTAATTTAGTCCAGATAGCGTAGGTGTTAAATTATGATTTCGTGTGGCAGCCACTGGGCTGTTTTTTGTTGTTGCAACATCAGTGGGTGGTTTTAATTACTAGAGGTTTTCGTGTTCTGTGTGTTTGTTGTTATTATGTTGTTTTTTTTAACAACAAAAACTCTTCGCTAGCAAAGTTCTAGCATTTTATTTAGTTTATCGATAGAATTAAGTTGTTGCATGTGTAGCACGATATTTTCTTTGAGTAAAAAAAAACACAAAAAATAAACAAGCATTCTTTGTTTATTATTGAACTATTGAGCTATAACAAATCTAAGTAAGGTATTAAGTTTATGAAAACTGATTCTAATTTTATTATTTTTCTTTTTTCTATTTTCTAGGGCGTCATATTTCTGAGGCATCTTATACCAAAAATATACCAAATGGTTTATTAGTTATGCTGCTGTTGCTGCTAGCTTGTTTGTGGAGTGGATGTTTTGAAGAACATGCGTTTTTAAAACAAACAGTACAATGATATAATTTGATAAACTCTAATACTGATATTTTTGTGAAAACAGTTATCAGTTTAAGCATACGTTTATATAGTAGCTAATAATTTTAAGTGTTATAAAGTCAAAACCTTGAAGGCTGAGTGACTCGTTTAACCAGGTCCTTAAAGCAAGCTTATTCTTGGTAATATTTTTAAATGGTAATGTAAAAATAAAATCCTTAAAAACACGCTTATTTTTACGAATTTTATGTTTTAAAAAGGGCTGTTCACATTTCAAATCGCTCATCAAATCGTTTGTCAAATACAATAGAACAACGTGAAATTTTCATGGAATTCCCACGTTGTTCTATTGGATTTGACAAACGATTTGATGAGCGGTTTGAAATGTGAACACCCCTAATAGCATTTAACTGAATAGGGCTGTTCACATTTCAAATCGCTCATCAAATCGTTTGTCAAATACAATAGAACAACGTGAAATTTTCATGGAATTCCCACGTTGTTCTATTGGATTTGACAAACGATTTGATGAGCGGTTTGAAATGTGAACAGCCCTGTTTGTGAGCTTGTGTGCTTTCTGCATCTTTAATTTAAAAATGGTTTGATCTTTATTAACGGTAACAATTTAACTATAAGAGAAATGTATTTTAAATAAATAAATGTATCTATGACAAAACAGTTCAATCGCTTTTTATTTATGCATATACATATGGGCATTTCCAAACTGGCGTTACGGACGATTTGTACGAAGAAATATTAGAAACAACAAATGATAATATCTAATTTTAAAAGGCTCTTATATTTGCGTACTAATTAAGTAGCACTATATTAAGTAAAAACAAAGCGAACAATCGGCCCTAAGGATTTGAAGGCATAAGCAAAAATATGAGCTGACGTTACGTTACAGAAAACGAAAGTGATTTTTGACTTGGCTTACAAAATTAGCAAAACTCTGAATTAGGCAAGACTTTTTGTATACAACTTCTTCTTAAAGGGTTTAAAATAACATAAGTTTATTTTCCAAGTAATCAAATTTCAAAATCTTCTTTTGTTTTTTTTTTATTAGGATTTTTGATCTTGCGTTACGTTACTTAAATTTCCATTGCAGTTTATTTGGGTAATCAAGTAACTATGTAGTTAAGTAATTATTTAATTTAGTAATTAAAAAAAAAATTTAATATATTTTCCTTTCCTTGCCTCAACCATTTTTATTTATCTTTAGTCATTGCCTTCCATTTTCACTAAAACAAAAAAGCTTACGAAACATTTACTAAACAGTTACGAAAAAGAAAAATTACATTTATTAAAGAGTGCGGACGATTTGATCATCACGGTAAATTAATTTATGTTTAAATTGCTTACACTAATAAAATGAAAATGTTTCTCTTAGATAATAACATTAAATAATAAGTTAATAAGTTTTAATTTTTTGGTCACGGTAGACTATTCTGTGGAAATGCTTATATTTTGTATCGTCCTGGAAACTGGCCAGTAAGTAAAAAATATAATAAATTTTATATTTTTGAAAATAAAAGTAGATCTACAAAAAATATATTTTGACTTGCTTGCTTTATTTATCAATATTTTATAAGGTAAAAAATATTATTGTTCAATTAAGTATCACATAAAAACAAATGAAAAGAGCATTGCTTGCGGTTAAATCAACCCGAATACAGTTTTATTGAAAAAAGTGGTGCGGTCGGGGCACCCCCGTCAACTCCGAATTTAATTCGAAATAAAATCTGTTAGGGTATACACTTCACTTCGCAACTTTCCGAAATCCGTTATATCCAGATTTGATTGTATATATATATATATATAGACACAAATATATATATATATATTAGGGCGGGTCAATTTGTATGGACGAATTTTTTGGAGGTCTGGCTCAGCGAAATTCGTAAAATACATGTAATTTCAAGACTTTTTCTCCACTACAGCATATACAAATTCTGAAAAAAAGCTGTGCGGACTTTCGTAAATAGATTTTGTTCTCAATTATAAAATATGAATGTATGAATGTATGTGTATGAATCTATTTACGAAAGTCCGCACAGCTTTTTTTCAGAATTTGTATATGCTGTAGTGGAGAAAAAGTCTTGAAATTACATGTATTTTACGAATTTCGCTGAGCCAGAATTTGACCCGCCCTAATATATATAGACACAAATGTGTCTTTATTTCTAAATCTAAAACTGCTTCTAGACGACGTGACATTGTCTTAAGACATGTCAAAAAAGTCGCCTCAAATTTGATGTCATATCGTGTGGAAGCTCAAAAACTGAGACTAGGGATCGGATTTTTATGCAAAATCATTTTTAAATCAAATTCTTTGTAAAGAGAGGAAAGCAACATTAATTGTATTTTCTAAAAATATTGATTAAATAAACATATTTGATCAGAATATGTTAAAATTTTGCATTAAATTAATATATTTTAGATTTTTTGCACTACTTTTTAATACGATTTGCATGAAAATTCGATCCCTACTTATGACAATGTCTTGCGACTTTCAGAGATACGTTAATTTTTAGAATTGTTTTTATTTTTGTGTGACTTTCTATGTGTCACAGGGTTGAGATCAGAGAAAAACAAAGTATGGAGTTTGTTTTCATTTGAATTGAATGTTTCACTGCATAAACAATTTTTTTAAATATGGCGTAAAACGGCATAAGAGTTATAGAATAAAATGCTTATTTTTACAATATAGTGCATATATTTAAAAATATATTTTGTTTTATTTCAGTTTGAATGGCCTTAGTCAAGAGACTTTGAGCTCATAGAGCTATTTCTATGCACGGCTCCACAATGCCCTGCATCTTTACTTTTTTTTCCTTTTGTTTCCTTTTTTAATAGCATTAATTAATATAACTATGCTAGAAATCTATCTGAATCCATTATTAAAATTTTCTTTTTGGTTGAAACAGCTGGTTTTGTTTACATTTATTGTCACACAGAAAATACGTTCGTGTGGAAGCAAATTGGAAAATACTTTTTGCATACGACAAAGTGTGGCAGTCACATGAATATTTGTTTTCAGACATTGTCACTTCGTCTAGAACCAGCTTAAAAATTTATTAAAAATTTTACTGTTTTATTTCAGTTTGAATGGCCTAAGATGGATTGCCAATGCAGCCATTTTGCATTTTTCTTCAAAATTTTTAATGTGTATATCTTAAGAAAAGAAAAGAAGAAAGATCTTAAAAATTAAGTAGCGTGCAGAAGAAATGTATAAAATAATTAATTTATATAATAAATGATAAAATTATGTATTGATTTCATAACAAGAGAAAACCCAGTCTTTCAATATTGCCATTGTTTTCAATAGAATTTGACAGATGGAAACCAATGAATTATTGCATGTCGAGACGCCCCGTTAGGCAGGAGTTCTTAAGCTAGTAGAGCTACTTCTTGGCAAAAGCCACGCACGGCTCCACAATGCTCTTTATATATTTGTTTCCATTTGTTTCTTCTTCTTAATAGCATTAATTAATATAATTATGCTATAAATTGCTAGGACAGTTCTCTGAATGCATTTTTTAACATTTTCTTTTTGGCATAAACAGCTGTTGTTGTTTACATTTTTGTTGCACAGAAATGCGTGACAAAGTGTCACACACTTAATGCGTTCGTGTGGAAGCAAATTGGAAAATACTTTTCACATCGGACTAAATTTGAAAGTCACATAAAAAATTTGTCTTAAGACATTGCAGCGTCGTCTAGAAGCAGTTTTAAATTTATTAGGCTCCAATCATGGTAGAAGAATACAGGTAGATGCACCAGATGAGAGCATACTGCCGGAAATGTCAAAATTAACCAAAACTTTTTATTTATTTTCTTTTGTTTCCATTCGCCACACACCTGAATTTGACAGACATGGCAGTATGGAAAGAGAGCACAGTCAGCGCTGCAGCTACCTCTTTCCTTATATCATGGTTCCAATTATGGCAAAACTAGACAAGGTTGTGTTAGGCATGGCAGAATTAGACAAGATAGTGTTAGGGCTGAATGTGCTCTCTTTCTTAGTGACCATAACTGTCAAACTCAGCCATTTTGCTCTTTTTTCCAATTCTCACTTTCTCATTGCATTCTTACTGGTTGCAGATTGTGTATGAGTTGTCAACTTCGTTTTAACAGTTTCGGTCACTGGCTCTCCGCCCTAACACTACCTTGTCTAGCTCTACTATGGTGTTAGGGCTGATATGCTCTCTTTCATGGTGACCATAACTGTCAAACTCAGCCATTTTGCTATTTTTGCCTAGTCCCGGTTTATACTCGTCAAGACTTGACGGTCAAGTCTTGCGTTCTGTGGAGCGGGAATCGTAACAAAAGGGAAAGAAAAAAATTGACCGTACCGTCAATTCTTGGGCAATTCGTTTTGTGTTCGTTCGTTGTCCCGCTATTTTCAATTTTATTTCGGCGTCATCAGTACAAACTTGAGAAGGAAAAGGGAGGAGTGAATGAAACAATTGACCGTCAACTCTTGACGAATGTAAATTGAATCGTCAAGTTTAAAAGGGAATATGCAAAACTTGACCGTCAAGTCCTGACGAGTATAAACCGGGACCTATTTTTACTTTCTCACTGCTTTCTCATTGGTTGAAGATTTTGTATGAGCTGTTAACTTCGTTTTGACAGTTTCGGTCACGGGCTCTCCGCCCCAACACGACCTTATCTAGTTTTGCCATAGTTCCAATGAATTAACAGTTTGCGCGTTGTCAGTTTGACAAATATTTCGGAAACAAAAATTGAAAGGCAGACGCTCACGTAAACTCGTCGTAAATTTGCGATTTCGAAAAATTCCGAACTGAAGTGTATGCCCTAATAATTTTATAATATTTTTAATTCTTTAATTTTTTTAATATTTAGTTTTTAATTAAAAACCGCGTTGTTAAGAATTAAACAAGACATAAATAAAATTAGAATTTCGATTTGCTTTGATATTGCAATTTTTTGCGCATAGAAATGCAAGAAGTTGAAACATCTACTGATGTGTGCAAAAATATATGGCTTAGGTCACTTATAAACCGGTCACTTATGATAAAGATTTATAATGTAATTAAATGTGCTCTTCTTAAAATAAATTTTTTATTTTCTTTAACTACGGCATGCAAAATAAATTCCACCATTCCATTTTCACAGTTGTAATAGATATTGAAAATAAATCCGAATTGGCTTTAAAAATATATATATACAAATTAAGTGCCGGTTTATATTTAAAATTATATAAACATATTATTTTTTACAGATGATAATATAATATATCATTAAAAAATATTTTTTTGTTTTACTTTTTAAAGATATTAAGCAGGAATTATTTTAAATTAATACTTCCTTAACACCTCATTATAAATATTTATTTGCATTAACATATTTAAAGTTTCTGCATTGTTTTTTTTTTAACAAGTACGTTCTAAAACTATTTTCTTAATTCTGATAGTTACTTAATTTAACATACGTATAATATCTTAAAATGGCATTACAAAGTGTTTCTTTGATTTTGATTCAATCTTATAGGAAAAAATGTACAATATTAAATACAAATTAAAAGCAAAGCTACGCTCAACGGCAAGCATGTAAAATAAGTCCAATGCTTAAAAAACTACTGTATAACTTAAGCTCTAAACAGTGGATACTAAAGAATCCTTAGTAAGTCTTTTCGTTAAAATACTTCAAACATTTACTCCTACCTTGCTACACAGGGTCTCATCCTGTATCCAGAAACGAATCTTACAAACTGTTGCGTGACTTTAGCAGCATTCTGTTTAACACATTAACGCACGACAGCACATCTTCGTAGTCTTTCGACCAATCTTTGAGATTGCGTTCCAAGGTATGCAGTCTTTGTGCACCAAGGCGCACACCACCGTACTTGACTGCGGCTATGCAATGGCAGGAAAGAACTTTAAAGCATTGACGACGCACTGTGTTGTGCACAGCATTGTCCCAGATGGGTGTGGCGCGTACACAATTCCACGCCATTGCTACATAGTCTAGCAGTGCATCCCAATGAGTGGCATCGTTCAGCTGCTTGGCCTGATTCATCAAAACTCTTTTGAATTCAGATAAATGTGTAACAGCGCGTGCATAGGCGCTGCTATCAGTCTTCTTACAAATACGCGACGTGGGTAGCGACTTAAAAATATTCCGTTTGCTCAGCATAAGCGTCTGTTCCATATCGCTGCATGTGAAAACTATTATTGTTAAGCAATAAGCATAAGCTTTCAATATACAACCTTATGTCAGGCAGAGGTAGCCCGTTGCGTAGTTGCTCTTCTAGCTTCGCGTTATCACAAACTAGTGCTCCAATAATGCCAACCAATTGAGCTTGGCTCATACCTGTAAGCAGCACATCGAGCGGCGTGTCGTTATTAATTTGAGCCATTGGTCGGTCTTCCAAGCGCAGTTTTTTCACAAGAGGTGTTCCTGGCCACAACTGAATTTTAGCCGCGACTGTTGTCGCTTGTTTGCGTGGTGAAAAACGTTCAGACATAGTTTTTGACACCGGTGAGCTGTTTAATAGAGGTTCGGGTGGAGGTGTTGTACCCATGGCCAAACGCTTTCGCGGTGAGCTGCGCAAAATCATTCCACTAGTTATAACTTTGGTTGGGGTGCGCTGAAATGGGGATCGTATAGGCGCTTGCATCTTGTCCGGCGACATGTTGAGTGTGAAACGGCGTCGACCACGCTGACGTATTACCAATTCATCCGGGGAAGGCAATGGCGATACACTGTAATCCATCTGATTGAGTGACATGTTGGCCACCTGGTTGTCTAACGGCATTGGAACATTTGCAGGAGTTGGATCATTAGCAAAGTTAGTTTGAGGCGGAGTGATGTCGGCTACATGAAGTCCTTCCAAGCGATCGGGTATTTCAGAGAGCACGGAACGAAATGTTATGGGTGTGGCCATGATGATTCCTTTTTTTCAAAAATTTAACAAAACTTACTTTTATTACGTCTTAAAATATTAGACTTGATTAATTATTATTGTTTCTTACGATTTGTTTACACTCTTTACTAAATTTTCGCTTTCACTGGCAACGCAAATTCTTTCTTGTTCTTTAAATTTTCTTTTTGATTCCTCGAGTGCGAAATTTTCGCGCCAAATATTATGTCAACTCTTTTTGTTTACATTTTTTAATGCCATCTAGTGGGAATATTTTACTGAGCTTCTTAAACTGTAACTGTGCGTTTAGACCGCCTGAACGAACGAAAGAAACCTCGTTCGTTCGCTCGGTTTATTGCCCGAACGAACAGTGTTCGCTATAAATTTATCGCGAACAATGTTTGCCCGGTGTAAACAGTAAATTAGGGCGAACGAACGAAGATTCCTTCGTTCGCTCTGATCGAACAAGCTTCGATCTTTTTGGGCGAATCCGGTGTTGCGCTGTGTTTAAAAACAGAAAAGTAGCAAAGAGGAGTAGCTTTAGAGAATAATTTATGAAAAGTACTAAAATATGTAGTAATTTAGTTTTATGTTTTTAAAAGTGTTCTGTTAACTTTCGCTGCAATATGATTGTGTTGTGTAAAGGGCCAAATGAGGCCAAATTTATTTGAGGCGACTGTTTATTTGAGGTCATTTTTTTTTAAATAACTATATAACTTTTAATAAAAATTTTGAGTTTATGGATAGAAAATATTATTAAATATATAGCAGGAGTCCGCAATAGCTCGTTCAAATAAAAAAAATATATTTTAGATTCTCCTGAAACTTGTTGAGTTTTTAATCGAAGATTTTAGAAAAATGTGGATATTAACCAAAATGGTAGTTGAAAATTCGATTTGTGACTAAAAGCAATTCTTTAAAGTTATAACATAAAAAGGATTTCTCTAAAATAAAAATCGAACGACTGAAAGTATCAATTGTATTTGCTTAATAAGTGCATACAAGTTGGGAACAATTTTTATTTAATTGACTTAAAATTTACGAAATTTATTGACACGAAAAATGTGAAAACATTCAATTTTTGTTTGTCGAAAAACTTAAATGGGCCCTTAAGTTAAACACACGTCTTTTCTATAATAACTAAAACGAGTAATATATTGTTATGGAGTGGCAAACCATTTGTTGTTGAGAAACGGAGTATAAGTTTTAGTACTAATATAAAAATAAGGAGTTATCAACCGTGCATTTATTGATGTTCGGCCTAATGCACAAATTACTGTTTACACCGCCTGAACGAACAAGATGGCGGCCAATGTTTGTTCGCGAATGATGTTCGTGCGGTCTAAACAGTACTCCGAACGAAGAATTTATTGCAATAAATTGTTCGCGATAAATTTTTCGTTCGTTCAGGCGGTCTAAACCCACAGTAAGGAGCTGATACTGTAGCAGCGTTGTCAGTTTTGCACGATAAATCGTACTTTCGGTATTTTTTGGGCTCTTTTGGGATGCTGCGGGATAAAGTAGAAATCAACGCATTATGTGTTAAAAATGGAATGTGGGAAAAATTTTACCATTGTGCGATATTTACCACGCGAAAGATAAAAAATACCACAATATACAATATATTACCATAGAGATTTCTACCACTCGTGGTAAAAATAGGAATGATGAAAATCATGTATATAGCAAAAGTTTCCTGAATGAATGCAATTGTTTATGGTGGTGTGTTTATGTTTGAATTTTTTTCGACACCCTAAACATCGAAAAAGTGTGCCATTCGGAAATTTTTCACTCGGATGATAAATTTTTGACAGTTGGAAAGAGAATTTTTGACATCAATGAGGTGAATATGATTGCCAAAAATTCGTGTAACTCCGTTGAGTATTACCCTTAGAAAAATGTTAGTAGCTGGAAAAAAGAGTTTTGCTTTATGTGTCCGTGCCAATTGGGCTTTGCTTTTATATTGAGAGAATATTTATTTTTAAAAGCTGAAAATGCAAGGCTTTAGAACAATTAATAAGCATATAGTCACTCCAGTCGTCTTTATCTCTAAGAAACCTGATGATAATGATATTATGGCTATTCCCAGTTATGGTCAAATAGCTTTCCAAATGTAAGCCCTACCAAATATTTGTCATCAACTGTGAGAACATTTTTTAGAACACTGTTGCAAACAAAGCTCACAGCTGTTTTGGATGAAAAAACAACACGAATAGTATTTGTGGTGTTTTTCATTATTATTTATCAAAGTGTATTATTTATCAAAGTGAGTTCCATTTCAGAGTCCATTAATTTTGTTTTATTAGCGGCATTTGGTTAAAATGTGACAGATGATTGATTGGCAAATAAGTGTTGCCCATGCTCGACTGTACGCAATGCGATTTTAGTGCTGCAAATTTGACACAGTCGGGCAAATGCAATTCTGTGCATTTTGTTGTTGTGTTGAAAATATTTGACATCATATTTTGCAAATGCCACGATCCCACGCTATTTGGTCTAAAGCGGGAATAGTTCTATTAAATTTAAATAATTTTAGAGTCAATAAAATTTACTTCAAATCATTTTAAGAATTTTGAAAAATTGGGCCAGTTTTAGGAGCGGAAGAGTTTTAATAAAATATGTAAGTTCAGTTTGGAAGTTCATTCCTTCTGACATAAGTGATGTATTAAGTTTTTCTTTACTGATATTACCTTGAAAAACTAATGCGTTGAATATAAAATCTGACATTTTTTGTATTTGGTTGCTGAAGACTTAAAAGTGTATTTGAATGTTAACCTTCTTACTAAAAACTGTTTAAGAAAAAAATAGTTACCAAATTGATTCTTTTATTACAAAACTAAGCCCACAAATTCCTTAAATATACTTCTAAAAATATGGCTGATAAAGGGTTAATTCGTGTTCAAAGATGTTTTATGGTTGGCTGATTGATCGACTGACTATGAGTCAATATTTTCTTCAGTAAGTCTTTTTGGGTATAGCAACGTTTAGGCATAAACGGTTGACAAGAAAACTTTAACACTGATACTGATTTTAATTCAGTTTTTTTTTATAATAAAATGGAATAAAATGGTAAAATATATACAATAAAGATAATCATGAATAAAAATTATTATTTTTCTTGCAAGTTAACAATGTTTACACAATTTTTGTTTTTATAATGTTATTTTACGCAAAATAATTACATTTTTTAAAACTCATAGTACAATTTATAATAGCAAAATAAGTAGTAGAAAACGTAGCATTCAAATGATTCTTAAGAAATCTCGTATTATAAAAAATATGATATTTAGGCAACTGAGGTTTTATTCGCTAAGAAGATGTCAAAATTTCTGGATAAACTTGTCATGCTCCATTTTTTCACAGCAAAAATTATAATTCCATTTCAACACATATAAATTGTCAATTCGGAATTTTCTACCCTACCACGAGTGAAAAGTTTCCGATTGGCACACACCCTTAGCAAGCAAAACATTAACATATTCAACAGAGAGAATAAATTATATAGAGATGTCAGTTCGAAGTTCACTCAAGTTTCGTTGTACAAGCGTCCGGAAAATAGAAAAACAAAACAAAAATAATTGTGCTTTTGCCTCAGCAGTTGTTTCATGCGTACCTATAGAAAAGTATAGGCTGCGTCAAAACGAACATTGAGGCAAAGCATAATTATTTTGTTTTTCTATTCTCCGGACGCTTGTACAACAAAACTTGAGTGAAATAGCATTCAAAGTCGAACTGGGACTTCTATATAATTGTATGTAAATGCCCTAATCATAGCATCACTGGTTCGATAACTCAACTTTCGACATTAAAGTTTAGATTAGGGCGATTACACGATACTACAACAGTAAACACTTTTGAATGACTCATTTCAAATGAGTCATTTGGCCCAATGTAAATGTAGTATTAAAACAAATAAAACGAAAACAACAACTAACTGCTGGCAGTTGCTGCAATTAGTTTCGAAGCATTTCATTCGGCTAACTTCGTAAGCAGAATCTTCTGCGCAGTTAGAAGCTGAATTTTAGCTAAAGCAAAATTATCTTTTATTTGTTTTTCGTACTGGCGCTTTGCTTTTGCATGGTTGCTTACAGCTTGTTGCGTAATTATTTGAAAACAAAATTTTTTTATTTTGCTGAAAAATATGTAAGCAAATCAAAAATGCTTGTGTTGTTACTATTTTGAAGGTTTGAGTTGTTAGATTGCTGTGAGTAATTGTAAACAGCTGCTTGACTGAATCAAATCGAACATGGCTAATGTTGAAACTGTATTATTTTCTTTGTGATGGCAACTTTGACACTACTGTCAGTGGATATTTCTTCATATTTAATTGTTGACACTGAATTAGGCAGTAAAAACAAATTTAGAAAAATAATAATAACTTATTAAATCAGCCTGCATAAACATGGAAACCCCACCAAATGCTGCAGGAGCTAAAGGTTAACATTAAGAAACTCAACTAGCAAACTAAATAATAATTTTCATCTTAGAATTTGAAGTGACTGGTGTCTCACGCAGCGGACGGGTGCGTAAAAAATCATCTAAATTGCTGGACTTCCAATCACCAGACGAATTAGAGAAGAAGCCAAAACGCGTTGTAAGAGCGACAACAAGAGGTACTCGTGGTCGCCCACCACTGCACGATGCAGCCTGGAAACCAAGATCAACAGATGGAACAATGTCAGCATTAGATGATGTGGCAGCGGACGACGATGATGATGAACTAAATGATTCAGATCAGGGAGAAGTAAACCGTCCAATGGAACTGGATAACATGACATTCGCCTCAAGTGTTGAATCTCGCATTGACACGGACGATGACGATGACGAGGATGAATTGGATGAGTTGGTTGCAGATATTGTCGAGGGTGTTGAAGCGGAGGCAGAAAATGCCATTGATACTAAGGTGCGCCAAAGTCTCTACATGACGGAGAAGTCCAACAAAAAAAAGATATTAAAAGATGGACGCGTTGTGACAGGCAAATTACAGAGGAAAGATAAGGGCAAAACGCGCTTTACGGCATATAGTTTGTGGGCACGTGAGTTCCGCAAGTCTTCAAAGTTTGGAATGAAACAAGATATGGGTGAGTAAAAGTTTTGAAAAATTCCTTCAAGTTAAATAATTTTGATTTTAAGATTTTGCAAATACGGCACGTCGTTTGAGTGAACTTTGGGCAAATGTGCCGAACAATGATAAGAACATCTGGCGGCGTAAAGCTAAACGTTTAGCTGTCAAGTCCAACCAACAACAGGAATCTATAGCAACTGCTAATGCAACCAATGCAGTAACTCAAAATTCATCTTTTCTAAATCGTGCTACAACAAGTCGCACGAAAAAGTTAGCTGCAGATAAAGAAAAACCTCCGCCAGAATTAAAACAAAAGCAAATCAAGTCCAATGCATCTGGCTTTATGCCTAATAAACGCGGACGCCAAGAATTCTCCGATAAAATTGCAACAAACAACAACAACGTTTCAACGCCAAACTCTAGAGATCACGCTAAAACTAGCAGCAATAACAACAACTCGCATATCTCACAAATAAATTCTAGCAACAGTTCACAAAAACAGGCTCACATGAAGTTGCCACTTTCCGGCATTGAGCCCATTGATGCAGCGGCACATTTAAAGCTGCTGGGAGAAAGTTTATCCATCATAGGTGAGCGCCTTAAGGAGCACGAAGGACAAATAACAGTGTCCGGTAGCCTCTCGGTGCTGCTGGACAGTTTGTTGTGCTCCGTTGGGCCGCTGCTGTGTCTAACGACGCGCATACCTGGTCTCGAAAAACGAAAAGACTTGAATGAAAATCTAACGGCAACGCTCGATAATATTGCATATGTTATGCCGGGCTTGTGAGCAAGCATATTGTATTAAACACTTTTTTAATATTAAGCTCTCGTTGTGTAATGATATATAAATTGAAAATATATGCAGAATAAACTTATTTTTAGAGAACAACCGCTAGTATAAAATCATCGAATAGCTAAATACCAGAAAAAACTACTAGACACTGTAAATTAGTAAAATCGACGAGTAAACTTATCTACTTCAAAATAATAAATTATATCTTATTTATTATATATTATTTTAACCGTCTGTCTGTGGCCACGATTACAGTCTATAACAGCCAATTTAGAAGCTATCTTTATAAAATTGAATAAAAAACTTATTTTTAAAAAATAAAGATCAAATACCTCTCCTACAAAATTAATTTATCAAAAGGTGAAAACTCTTTGAATTACACAAAAATTAATCTAATGTCTTAAAACGTTCCCCATAAGTTTTGTTTTAAAATTTAAGCCCCGACTTTGAAATATAGATAAATCAAATAAAAACTACGTCTTCCTCCCATGGTAAGTGTCGCCTTAAAAATCTGGTAAACATGGTAGTATTTCTCAAATTGCACTCTGAGAACGAAATTTAGCAAAATATTTATAAAAAATAGCGTCTACCTCCTATAGGTACAAAGTGACTATCAAATTGCCAAATACTCCATAAATTGCACGAAAATTAATGAATTGACATGCTTTTTTAAGTGAAACTTCTTAGGCTGCGATTTGATATTAAGGGTCGAGTCCCGTCACGAAAAATTTTCGTCATGAGAAATATTTTGAGTCTCGTCACGTTTTTGTGTATACGAGCAATGATGTTTTTGTATGGGGACCCCCAGAAGGGTGGCAGATAGAGTGTAGTAGTGTTCAGAAGAAATGTTGAGGAAAAATTAATAGAACCAGTTTATACATTTGACCACCATAGTCCTCAATTGATATGAACTATAATGGAAATTAAAGTTTTCTATATGACCTAAAGCTCAATAATCGATTTTAAACTATCAAACAACTAGAATTTGTATTTAAAATCAAGAATACAAATCAAACTATCAAACACTTAGAATTTGTATTTAAATCATAGAAAATCAATATAATGGAAATTGTTTTAAAAACTTGTTCTTAGTTTAGAATTTAGAAAAATTGGATGAAAACCACACCAATCCCACTTACAAAGTGACAACACCAAAATAATAAAACCAAGAAAGGTCCCAGTTGAAGATAAGTCCTTACTAGTTGGATAATATAATTGTTAAGATAATTTAATAAAAATAAATATTTAGGGAAGTGATCTCGATTAGAACATTTTAATGATGGTTGTGGAAAAGAACAATCGTTGTCATGGTCTACTATATATGCTAATATAAATTGCAATAACCAGTACATCACTATACCCAGGTAGAGCTGGGCGATAAGGATTACGTGTGTAATTGATTGCGGCAAGGATTAGGATTATTTTAATGTCAATTTTAAAACTAGGATTGCGGCAATCTTCCATCGAACGATCCAAGCTCATTCGATGAAGTTTGAGAATGACTTTAATTGTAATCCCGTTTTTTCTCATTGAAATACACTTTCTAAAGTAAGTAACAGTGGTTACTTACCAAACGATTTATTTCAACGAAATCGTGATAGGCTTATAATATTTTGCCACTCCTACTTTTCACGTCTTTGGTCATTTTATTCAATTTGGTCATTTTATTTGTATGGTTACTTTCGACAGCTGTACTAAAAATGGGTTTCCACCCTCCCCTTTAACCGCCCATAAATCAATGAAAATGCTATATTTCAAACGGTTGTGGTCGTATAATACTACGTTTAAATTGAGCCAAATGACTCATTTGGAAACAGTGACAAGTGAATTGAACAACTGCCTCTTTGTTTTTTTTATTGGTTGATTTTGATGATGATACACGCGTATAAAATGATTTTTTGTTTGAAGTTTTGTTTTAAGTATGTTCGGTGTTTTTTTATACATTCATGAGTTGAATTTCAACTGAAAATTTTTATGGTAAATGAAATGACTTCGTTTCTTATTTGGCTGAATTGGCTTTTGACCCAATGTTAACATAGTATAAGACTAAAATTTGATAATGTAGTTTGTAATATTTTATATTTTTTTCACAAATTATTTTTAAGAAATTAATTATTTTAAAAAATATAACATTTTGAAAAAATAAAAATTTATAAAAAATAATAGGGGCTAGCCTATGATTTTTAACGCTGTTTATTGAATTTTGTGTCTCTGTGCAATTTTTCAGATAAATAATATGTACTATAAAAGAGTGGGGGAAAATGGGGGGAGGAATGGAAATTGAAAAAAAAATACAACAAAAATAACTTTTGGTCTATTTTTTGAGCACAAATTGAATATTTTAAAGATTTTGTGAAAACAATATAAAACAATGAATAGGTGAAGTAACGGTTAATCTTTTCTCATTTCTCCAAATTCACTTATTTGACCTTTCAGACAAAGGAAATTTGATGAGCATCGATTTGAAAATAGCCGAGATTTTTGCTTGCAAATTAAAAAATTCAAATTTCAATCGGTTTTTTCTCATTCTAATTCTAAAGAAAATGTGTTATGTTGAGAAAATCTGTAGTTTTCAAGATATCGCAATAATTTTGATGACATAATAACGGAAATTTTTCAATATACTAGATATACGTACAAAATATTTTGGAAAAATCTTTCGTTTACCGTCATTTTAGTCCTGTTATGCAGGACTTATTAAAAAATCAAAATACAGAAAAAGCCAAGCAACTTTATGTCACCATAACAATTACTGTAAGAAGGTAATTAAAATTAAATAAAGTAATTTTTTAATATTTATACCATTTTTTAATTATTAAACAGACACAAATATTTTTATATTTTGCATTTGAAGATAAAACAGAATACTTTCATTTTAAGAATTCAAATTTTTACAAGCCATGTTCATCTGTTCGTCTGTGATTACCATAATATCCGTAATTTAAGAGCTATCGTAACGAAATTCAATATATAAGCTTTTTATTCAAAAATAAAGATCAATTTCGAAAATGAGCAAAATCAAATAAAAACCACACCTACCTCCCATAAAAATTTACTTTATTAAAACAGTAAAATCTTTTTAAATTCCACACAAATATGACTTCAAATTTGTTTTAATCTTAATTATGCAATCAATGTTTGTAATTTAAAATAAAAATGAAAACTCTGCACACCTCCCGTACAAAGTGACGTCATCATAATAGTAGAACCTTTTTTATTTTATTTAAATTTAAGATTTATATTTACATAAGCTTTATAAAAAAAAGGATTCCGAGTATCAAATGTGAAATATTTGGATAAAAACCACGTCTTAAAGTGACACCACCAAAATAATGCAACATTCAAGACTTCGAATAAACTAAAATACGACCGTGGGGGTATTTAAACTTCGGTCTAGTCGAAGATATTTTCTTATTAGTTTTATATGATATGACCTAAAAGGTTTTAGGCAAACAATTTTTTTAAAATGTAATTTTTATTTTAAAATTTGATTATTTTTGTTACAACAATGTTGTACAACTATTCAAGAATATGTAAAAAAATATCAAGAATGTGTCATTATACTGTCTGTCACGTAGGCGTCCAGACAGTATCAAAAAAGTATCACTACAGTTGGCCAAGTAGAGCTCGATAATATTTATAATTTCTTGTTTAGAAACTCGTTTTTTCATTTTATTCTTTTTTATTTTTTTAAGCACACGCGAATAAGAATTTTCAAAATTGTTGCTTTTTTCAAACGTTTCTGACATACATATCATTTTACTGTCTGAGTTGTGTCTATGAAAAAGTTTAGACATTAGCTCGGACAGTTGCAAAAGTGAAAGAGTATTAGTAAAAAAGTGAGAGTGTATTGCAACTGTCTTAGGTTAGGTTAGGTAGGTTAAGGTGGCGGCAGGACTTTAGACCAGCCCACTTTGACCATATTTTTGGTCCGTTGTGATACCACAGAATGGAAGAAGGGAGTAATCAATTGAAACTTTTGTGTAGGATGTTCTTAATGTAGCAGAAGCTGTAGAGACATGTGATATTAAATCTGAAGCAAGTGTTATACCTTGACCTCAGTCAAATCATGTTACTACGCGTTCGTCTAACTCCGCAATTACTTTGAAATACTTTTTTAATATTTACAAGTGCTTTCTAAAGTAGCTACCTAATGCTTGGTTTTCACTTTGTCATTTTCAGTGGTCAGTTGTTGTCAGTTGTTGTCAAATTGAAAATAACAACACGTTGTCATTTGGCAATCTTGGAAAATTAAAAACAAATAAATTATTAAATGGAGCTAAGCAGAAAAAGTTCTAGAGTTTTATTAAGATGATATTTCAGGTGATAAACTTTTGTGTCGTCATAAAAATGACACAGCAAAAACCAAGCATAAGTTTGTAAGCTCGCTTCAAGGCTATTTCATACTTGATATTAAAGGTTGTCAGCGTATGTATGTGTATATTTAAATATTTATTTGTATAGTTTTTAAAAAATTATTGTAGGAATTATAATTAACAAGTTACTAAGTACGCCAAAATACGGTAAACACCATAACGTTAAACATTAATAATTATTTTTTCACATCCAAAAATATCGTTTTTACTAAGCAAATTTTATTGCTTACTTAAAAAATAATAAAGTTTATTAAGGGAACAATTTACCGACAGCAACAATTGTAAGTTGCATTAAAAACAGTCATTTATGTATATAGAATAAAAGTACATATTCTACAAGGAATGTCCAAAGTTAAAAAACAAAATTTAAATAAAAAAAGCGGGAACAACTTTTCACAAAATTTACCTATCCAGACCAATTGTTCTTCCGTTATAAAATAAGGCATGGATCACCTAAGTTGCTTGACCTTGTTATACGACCACGTCTAAGGTCACTGAATTTCGGGTTTAAGGAATGTTTGGTTAATTTTGGCGCTGATTACGAACAGCCGGAATTATTTAAATTTGCTGCGATAACGCAGCAGCTGATATGTTATCGCCAGCACCTGCGGTTTTTTTGGCTACACGACACACCAACACAGGTGCTACACAAATTTCAATTTGAAGCGGATACTCCAAACCCTCCACAAAGACGCTTTCATCCCAGCAAGGCACTGGATGATGTGGTTTAATTTCCATGCGTTGCGAAGTAGATTGAGCTGTGGTGGCAAAGCTATCATCAAGCACTAAAGCAGCCTGCTCTGGATTAACCTGAAGGCGTCAAAATTTATCGTCATCTTAATTAAAAAACACAAAAACTTACTGCATCTGTTTGACACACATAGCGATGCGCAGTTAGCGCAGATTTTGCTGCAGCAACCTTACTGTTCAGCCACTGTGAGTCCTTTAGCGTGAGCACAGCTTGATAGGCTAACGTGTGAACATGTATCCGTGAGATTAATCTACGCTTTGCATCCTTGTGCTTAGTTTTGTTGTAATCATGAACGAGAAATTTGAATACAGCGCGCATTTGGTCAAGTGTGCTGGCCACACGGGGATTCGAATCGGAGGCCAAGGTAACTCGTCCGTATTCTAGCACTTGCCGTAAATTATCCAATTCTTGCTCGTTCATGCCGAGCGAATCTACGTAGGGCAGGATGTATTCACGCAACTGTTGTAGCAACTCGATTTCAACATAACTGGCCATCTCAAAGTGTTGCAGCGTTTCAATAGGCGATTGTGTTGCTAATTGCTGCTTTACCTTAAGCAGGCGTGCTTCGCGAACACCGGGTGCAAACTTATAGCTATCCATCATTTGCAGACCACTCACCACTAAGAGACGTGGGCCAAAATCACGCAACGCTTCATGAAAATGTTCGGCCGAATTTAGATGCGGATTGTTTTGATCGTTGTGTAAAATGTAGCGATTGGCACGTGGCGCTGTAAATGGACCCCACGTGTCGCCGGCTTTATATTCAAGAATAATATGTATGTCATCTTCATCTACTAAATCGCCGGCGAGTTTAATTTCCTCAGGAACCAAGCGGCGCAATCTACAAAAAGGCAAAAGTTACACATAAAAAAAACAGAAAAGCGAAACTTACTTGTGCGACATGCGAGCTCCAAGAAGTACATCAGCACCTTCCGTGAAAAATCGGTTGCCCATCAAAGGTGCATTGCCACCAATAAACCACTTAATGCTATCCTTATGCAAACTCTTTGCAGTGCCAACAAGTTGGCGGAACAACGTAGAATTTGGCATTATGCGTCTGGAAAGAACATTAAATTAACGGCTTATTGCAATGGCATATCAAGCCATTGGTTAAAATAAAATAGGTTTTTATGATCTTTATATTACACTATGCCATACATCTATTGTAAATATTGGTGCTATTTATCAATATATTTCGGACCCATAAGTAACTTTTTATTTTGATAACTCATTTTTTCATACACAAATAAAATGCTTTAAAACTGGAATGTTCAAGTCTATAAAGTTTTTGCAATAAGTCCTTCAAATTTTTAGCTTTCGACACCAGTAACATATTACATATATCATCTATTGCAAAGTATAAAACTTACTCAGCTGCCGCACCATTATTGAAATAGTAAGCAAAAGTTTGCAGCAATTCGCGCTCGTCGTTCACCTCATCTACTGTAAATTCTGGTCCAATATTTCTAACATACGCCTCAGTAAAATTCAAAAATTCGGTTGCGCTTATTAGCAAATCCGTGCAGGCACCATAGCCAATGGCAACACGTGGCCGCTGCAATGGAGCACCCGTAGGACGACGCAGCGAACTTTCGATTGCCAACAAACCAGTTAGAATTGTCGTCACTTTGTTAAGCTGTTTGAGCGATAGAAACGCTTGCCATACCATAGAAATAAAGGCAGCAAAGATTGAGCAAGTAGTCAGTACAGACATGTACTTAATAACGCCCATTTTCAACAAAATGTGAATGCCCAACAAACTGTGGCGGATGATGCAGATGTTATACTAGGTAAATGTCTAGGCGCTCGCTATTGTTGTTTTCTTATTATAAAAGCCGGTAGCCAGTTTCTTGATGCGCAACGCAAAGTTTCAGACTTTCTAACACTGATACTACGCCAAGTACTTCATTTGCATAGCTTTCACTGCAACAGATTTATTGATTTTATTAGTTTTAAATAAAAATCATTAATAATTTACACAAAATTTAAAATACAAACTTGTTCACAGCGGTGACGATCTAATTAGTGTTGCCAGAAAAGTTAATTTTTCACATTTTGTGGGAATTTACAACCCAAAAGGGAAAAAGCGAATAACGCTCTTAAAAACGAGGAAAATGAGGTTGACCTTGTTTATGTCCAAAACGGTGAAATTCCTTTACATAGTTAACAAATTATGTTATGAATTTTTTAACATTTTGTATTAAAATACATTTGTATATTATCTGAGTCATTTTGGGATTTATCTTAATTTTTTTACTATCTGAATTAGCCAGTGTATTTCATTAAATTCATTTGGATTGTCATCAGCTGTAAATTCAATCGTAATTTGGTTTCTGTCCAGAATTGTTTGATATATTTGCTTCGCAAACTAAGGAAAGTGGGTAAGACTGAGAGTGTTTAAAAGATTTAATTTCTCTGACGAAGGTAGACTTTTCGCATTTGCTAATCCTTTCGTTTTGAAAAACAAATTGCTATTACTTAGTAAAGTGCAAGAACAGCACTTGCAAAATAAACAAGTAGTAAACATACCAAAAGCAATCGTATTGTTTTAAAAGACTAGAAATACTTCTATCTTTCTTGCTTCTTCATACTTCATAAATCAGAAGCTTTTTATTGTTTTTATAAATATACTTTATAAGATAATCGTTAAGTATTTCAATAAGCTGTAATCTATTTGTGATATATTGTCAATAGTCTGTAAGAGTTGAAGCTCTGTTTGACCAAATAAAGCAATCAAATCAAACAACAAAAATTTTACAACTGTTGTGAAAAATACAACAATACGACAATGTGTTATATAGTTTAAGGCATATTTTTGATTACTTTACTTAGGTTTGTATTGTTATGGTTTCTATTTAAAATAAAACACTGAAGCAATAAATAAAATGTATGTAAATTTCCATTAGTATACTATAAAAAGGTAAAAAGCGGCAAATCCTAAGAAAGAACGAGAAAAAGTCTTGAAGTGCATGAACAAAACGGGAATGATCTCTCTAAAAATCTGGCAACACTGGATCCAATATGATTTGATAGGTGCGCGGTTGCCACCTCAAACTCCCACGAAAAACCTTTTTCCCACAATAGCAAAAATTAATAACCACGAAAATTCCAATGGTGTAAAATTGACAAAAATCCCATCAGAATTAAAAAAACACGAAAAATTCCACGGACATTTAAAATAACCACGAAAATCCCACTCAAAAAACATGAAAAATCCCATTTTTATTGAAAAAATCACGATAAATCCCACTTGTATTAAAAAAAGACACAGTTTCGATAGTATCGTAAGTATAGACGTAGAATTCCTTTTTATACAGTAGAGAAAAATTCTGGTTTTTTCATTTATATTTTCAAAACTATTTTAAAGCATTTCATCTTCTAAATCATGGCAGAATTATCCAGGTAGCATTGACAACTGCTTATTTTCTCTTCAAAAAGAAATCATAGCCTGTCAAAAACTACTGTTAATGAAATAAATTTAAAATTATAGCTTGGATAAATTAAAGTGTCGAAAACTAATATTATAAAAATCAAATAAGAATTTTTGTGCGTTTAAATTAACAAATAAACATTAAATTCATGAAAGTTGTAAGAAATCGTGTGTGATTTGTGCGAAAAGCTTTTCAGTCCATGATGTTAAATACTTCTCAGTGCCTCAAAAGGAAGCTCGTCGCCAGAGGTGGATTGATGCCTGCAGCATGATGATCACAGAAAACTCGTTTTTTTGCGAAAAAAATTTATGTTTTCACTTATTGACAATGACCGATTGAAAGTGCTCTCCTTTTGAGTATATTTTTTGACAGTTTATGTTTTCCATAACAACTATTAATGCTACCTGGGTAATTCTGCCAAGCTTCTAAATATAAATTGTTCAAAACAAATTTGTTGCTGTTGCCTTCTTCAAACATACTTGATCTAAAAAGCTCACAACTAAATTTATGTAAAAATTTGTTTTGTGTTTTAAAAAGTTTTCGTTTGATATTTTTAGTGATGAATTTGTTGTTCTTGTTCATTTATTATTTTGGTTAAACTTAAATGTAATTCAAAGTTATGTTTAATAAATGGAAATAAATATCGAAAAAATTTAATTATTTATTTTTCCTGTAGTAAATATCGTATACATATATGTATATTTTAAAAGTAATTTAAAATTAGAATTTTAGTAAAAAAAATATATTTTTAATATGGAAAAAAGCTTAACAAATATTGGGAATTTATTATGGTATTTAAAAAATAAATAGATTTTCAAAGCACAACGCATTCTTAGTAACACATGAGCAAACCTGCGTAGTAATACTACATACTGGCTCTGTAGCTACACGCATTTGTATTCTCTGTTATATTTATCATGCTGAAAATAAACAAAGCCATTAACAAACGACAAAACCGAAAGAATATAATGTGCATATACATATGTATGTAAATTTTACATATATATTAATCACAACAACAACAATAAAAGCAATATTGCTTTTTTATTGCTAACAACAATAACTACAGCATAGGCATAACTGAAGCAGCTTGAAAATTTCTCATACGAATATACGAATTTTTTTCTTCTTAGATTTTGCTGTTTTGTGACTTTATGTTTTTTTAGTGAAAAAATCCAAAGTTAGATATTCGTTTTATTCGTACTCTTAGGCATACCCCAAAGTGTCAAGTAAACTTCTTATATGTGCTTGAAAAAATGTGTGAAAATGACCCCCATACAAACCGCGCTGTAAAACGTAATTCTACGTCAAAAAACCATATTAAAAAAGTTTTTTTTAATCTACCTTAGGCCTGTATAAAGTTTACAAAAAAGAGTTCCAAATTAGTTTTTAGTCTTTAAAAAGCAAAACACAATTACAAAATTCTTATCTTTTCAGCAATTTTTCCTCAGCACGTACCGCATCAAAAGCAAAATTCTATTTGACTGAAAATTCGATGAACAACGAACATTTCGACAGGGTTGCACTGCTCATAATAAGAACTTGACGTTCGATACTCGTTGTTCGATAACCAGCGAAGATTACGTCGAAAGCAACTCATAATAGGGCCAGTCACAAATCAATTTTAAGATATACCAATTTTGTATATTAATAAAAAAGGGGAAAAAAATTCACTGAAACATATTTTCCCAATGCATGTAATTATGTGAAGAGTAAAATAACTTCCCAGCAAACCGAAGTAACCGAAATCTTAACGAATTCGTTGCGAAAATCATGTAGATGGGTTGAGACGATATTGACAATGAACAAAATATGAAAAATATAAATTTTTATGCATATATTTATACATATTTTAACTGAAAAATCAAAATATATCCTTCAAAACAATAAAAATCCCATGTGAATTAAAAAACCACACTTAATTAAAAAATCCCATGGGAACTCCCATTTCCCACGGCAATTAAAAATAACCACAAATGGAATTTTTCTCATAAAGGTGGCAGCCGTGGATACGTGCAATCAGTGCAATCCATGAAACAACAAGGCTGTTCACAGTTTAAGCATACACATTTAACAATTCGTATTTATAACATTTGTTACTGTTGAAACTGTGAGCACTCCACCATGTGACTGTCGTATTCAATAATTATGCTACCCTGTGATGTATTTAGTAATTATGCGGCAGTAGACAGAGCATAAAAATACGAGGTACAAAAAACACGTCCAAGGGTTACTTCTATTTAGTAAATTGGTGTACAAATAAAAAGTCCTACATATAACAGACCAGTTTATTCAAACTTAATAAACTGGTCTGTCTTAATGATATTCAGATAGCGTATTGCGCATGTCCGCCATCTTTGTTGTGACGTAGCTCGAGCTTGTCAAAGTGGCCTAATAAAAACGTAGTCACAATGTATTTAAAGGGGATAATTTATTTATAGTGATGAAGAAATATCGACATTTTCTTATTGAAAATTGGTTTATTGAAATAATTAATTGCATTAAAGGTCCAATTATAATAAAAGTAACGTAATGTAATCTAATGTCAGTTGAGCAGTGCGTTATTTCACTTATTGCTTAAAACAATGCTTTCTTATAAAAGTGGTTATAATAAACGCAACGTAACGTGACGGGACGTATAGATCCATGGATTTCGGATTTCTACATTACTTTACATTACGTCTTGTCGAAAACCAACTGAACATTGGGGTTAGATTCGATTAGTGTGCAATAGCTGCGTTCCATTCGCTTCAAAATAATCCAGATTATTTTTTTTTTTACATGCGAAGCAAAAACAAAAAATAATCCTATAACAAATAGGATTATTTTTGCTATCCATATAAAATTGTGATATAGCCTTTAAAAAATTTGAAACACAGGTGCCGCATCTGTATATTTTTATAAGCTGTCATTTCATTTTTTGAATTGTTTGTTTGATACAATGACTATTAGGTAGCCATGACAGCTACCTATTTTCTCACGAGCTGCGACCATCAAATGATAACAAGAGAAAACAAAGCAAACCATGTTTGTCACACACATTGGACGCATTCAGCGGAGCCGACAATTGCACTTAAATTATTTATATAATTAAATTAAATAATTTACAATTTTTCTGACGTTTAGAGTAAAACACATTCAGAGAAAAACATCGTTCACCAAGGTATCGCTACCATAACAGTTCACAACAGTTTTGAACGACACACGTTCTCATGACACCTAATAATTATTGTATCATGATTGTTTGTTTGAATTTAATTTTGACTACAACGGTAGTGCCCTCTACGAGTCGTTTTTCTTGCCGTTCCTTTGAAAAAATTTGTTACCGCGATTATATTCAGGCGAAAAGAACGCAGCTAATGTGTATTGTTGAAACTACGTTTTTTGTTGAGTTTTCGTTATGCTTGAAAAGTAACTTGTGTAGACGCATCCAAAGTTTTGCTAGGTGGCAACGTATTACGTTTAATTTTTTACAATTCCTACGTTGCCAACCATTTTGAATGAAAGCATTTTTACATTTGACATAGAAAGCAAAGAAAAAAAACTCACAAAATATAAACAAATCGCAAAAATTTGTAATCAGCATTTTTTAGATTTTGATAAAAAAGAAACTCTCGTAAATGTGTGTGGTGCAAGAAATTTACTGAAAAGTTAGTAAAGCAATAATTTAGCATTCGATCTTGTTGCGTTGCCATTGCACAAAATGGACAAGCCACTCACATCAAGCAAAGCTATCAGCGCATTTCCAAACAACGCTGCAGCTAGCATATCGGCAACAACGTCCTCAACAAGCGCTGTAAACTTCATTACTACCGGCACCAACACAGAAATTGAATGTGTAACGCTCATCAGTGACGATTCTGATATAGAAGAGCCTTTGCCGAAGCGTAAAAATACAGGCGCTATATCCAGCACAAATACAGCAGGGCAAAATAAAAGCAACAAATATGACGATGACTCCAATGATGGACCATCGAACTCTGACGAGCGTAGGACAAGCCGGCGCAACAAACCAAAGGTTGACTATTACAATAAGCCAGGTGCCACGGCAACAGATCAGAATGAAAAGCCCAGCACTCCATCAAGCAGTTCCGGTGGTGAGCGGCGTACTGAGTCCAAATCACGCAAAACAGAAGCGTCACGCAGTCCCTTTCCGAAGGAAATCACAGATCCACGAGAGGCAGCAGCTGCGGCAGCTGAGGCATATAAAGAAATCTTGACTGGGCTGGAGGGTGCTGCATTCCAGTCACGTCTACCGTTTGATAAAATGACATCCAATGAAGCCGCCTGCTTTCCCGACATAACAAAGACTGGACTCGTGGCACAGCGCGTTTTTCTCAACATACGAAATCGTGTGCTGCAAATGTGGATTGAGAACCCAAAGCAACAGCTGATATTGGAGAACGCACTTAAGGATATGGAGCCACCTTTCGACAGCGACCCCAACTTGGTAAAGCGTATTCACTCATTCCTGGAGCGCCATGGTTTCATCAACTTTGGCATCTTCAAAAGACTGCGCGCGATTCCAGCAAAGAAATTAGGTAAGGTAATAGTTATTGGAGCTGGTATCTCAGGGCTAGCGGCAGCACAACAGCTGCAACAGTTCGGTATGGACGTCATTGTTCTAGAGGCTCGTGATCGTGTTGGAGGACGTATTGCAACATTTCGCAAGAACAACTACATTGCGGACCTGGGTGCAATGGTTGTCACTGGCGTCTGGGGTAATCCAATGACAATACTTAGCAAACAGATTGGCATGGAGATGGTCCCCATTCGCCAAGCTTGTCCACTATATGGTGCTGGAGGAAAACCAGTGCCTAAGCATAAAGACGACATGGTAACCAACGCTATGGAAGTATCAGTATGGTTAACTAAGTTCAACTCTCTATGTTTAGGTCGAGCGCGAATTTAATCGTTTGCTAGAGTCTGCTAGCTATCTTTCGCACCAATTGGACTTTAACTATGCAGGCAATAATCCGGTTTCCTTGGGGCAGGCTCTGGAATGGATTATAAAATTGCAGGAAAAGGCTGTGAAGGAGAAGCAAGTGCAGCATTTGAGCAGCATTGTAGAGGTTCAACGTGCCATCATAGAGAAACAGTCATGTATGTCCGAGCTTTTGGAGAAAATAAATTATTTAAAATCCATCTATGGCAAGTTGAATCTTTCGCGTCCACCAAAAAATGTCGAAACTGATCCTGCGTGGATCGCGCACGAGTGGGACATACGTTCAACGCAGTACGAATGGAGCAAGGCTTGCCGCGAGTACGATGAGCTGTTGAAGGAAGAAACAGCGCTGCAGGCTAAGCTCAAGGACGTTGAAGCTAATCCTCCCAGGTGCGTTTGTTGAAGAAATAACTTTTCAACTTTATTAAGTTGATAAGTTTTTTGCATGTTTTCTCAAATCACTTTCATCATTGCAGCGATGTGTACTTGTCTTCAAAGGATCGTCAAATACTCGATTGGCATTTCGCTAACTTAGAATTTGCCAATGCTACACCTCTAAGTAATCTATCGTTAAAGCATTGGGATCAGGACGATGACTTTGAATTCATTGGTAATCATACCACCGTACGCAATGGCTACTCCTGCGTTCCCATAGCGCTGACTGAAGGGCTGGATATTCGCGTCAACACTGCCGTTAAGACCATCAAATACTTTCCCACAGGTGTCGAAATTGTCACTGAAAATCTTAAGACAAACAATTCATCGGTAACTTACAAAGCAGATATAGTGCTATGTACTCTTACGCTTGGCGTGCTTAAAATAGCCACCACAAAAGTGCAATCGCAACAGGCAAACACAGTCAAGTTTGAGCCGCCGCTGCCTGAATGGAAACAGCAGGCTATACAACGTCTAGGTTTTGGCAATCTTAATAAAGTAGTTTTGTGTTTTGATCGCATATTTTGGGATCCGAATACGAATCTCTTTGGTCACGTGGGTAGCACAACTGCCAGTCGAGGTTGGTGGATTCTTTAAATATATTTACATAGCATCTTTCAAGCTTTCTTTACAGGAGAACTCTTTCTGTTCTGGAGCATTTCACAATCTCCGGTTCTGCTTGCTTTAGTCGCTGGCCAATCGGCGGCTATTATGGAAAACGTTTCCGACGATGTCATTGTGGGCCGTTGTATTGCAGTGCTTAAGGGTATTTTTGGTAATGGCTCGGTGCCACAACCCAAGGAAACGGTGGTGACACGATGGCGTGCCGATCCCTGGGCACGCGGCTCCTACAGTTTTGTTTCGATTGGCTCATCGGGCTGTGATTATGATTTACTTGCAGCACCTGTAATTCCTCCCAATCCTGCTAATCCAAATCCAGCACAAGAAATCGATGACTTGCCTCGACTTTTCTTTGCCGGAGAACACACCATTCGTAACTATCCTGCCACTGTACATGGCGCATTTCTCAGCGGCCTACGAGAAGCGGGACGCATTGCAGATTATTATTTGGGTTATCCCGAGGGTACACCTCCTGACATTGGATATTCTGTTGTAGAAGCAGGAAATTCTGCTTTAGTGGGTGACACAAGGGGAATTCTTGAAGTTCAACACTCTATTGATTCATCATCCAAAACGTCTGAAGAAAAATCGAACACTGCCGACTCAAATGAATAAGAAGCTTTGGGTCTAACAACTTTGTCATTTCCAATTCATTTGCATGAATTGCGATAAACGAATCGTTGTGGTTTTATGCCTAATTGACTTTTTACTTAGTTAATAATTTCTTTTGTAATAAAAACTTATCTTTTTAATTTATAATTGAAGACGTTTAAATTATTTAAACAAAATATACTGAATTTTAAAGAAGGCGATTTAATTTAAATGTTGTTCAATATAAGATAATAGTTATAACAGCTACAGTAGAAGCAACAAAATTAAAAACTTTAAAATTTGTTTGGTTAAAAGAAACGTTAATTCCAAAAGCAAAATATGCTTACAATTGATGCAGGGCGTGAAAGCCTTTTATGTCCTTTTTGCATGAATAGCAGATAGTAAATCTATTATCATAAACTAACGTCCTGCAAAATTTCATTCACATAAAAAATAACTTTATAGTCATTTTATGAAAAAAGGACGTGTAGCTTGACGACCTTTTTGCAACCAACTGTTTTTCATATGATATGGGCGTGTAACAAAACGTCGTATTTGATAGTTTTGGCCAATTATTAGTGGTTTCTATCGGACCCACAAACATATCAAATATACCTGTAATATCTCAAAAAAGGTTTTATTTAATCTATATATATTGTATTATATCATATATAAAAAAGTTATAAAGAAACTTTTAAAAATTTAGCATGTTCGTGGCTGCCTGTAAACTCAAGAACCGCTGAACGGATTTAAGTGAAAATTCACTATTCGAATCAGAATTGATCATAGATGGTTCATGTATACTCAAAATGTTGATATATATAATAACGAACGAGTCATTGACTGAGAAACTGGCTTTAATCTCAATTTTTGGTAAAATTCGACACATTTTCCCATTTGCTGCAGTAACAGTAAAATATATCTGAAAATTTTGTATGGAGATATGAAAGATCTTTCCGATTCCAAAAAAAAGTCAGCGGTGACATGCATCTACGATCAATGGTTTTGTCGTAAAATTTACATTTTAATAAAAAAATAAATCATTTTCTTGCAAGCAGTTCGTCTGTTGATTGACTTTGATGCTGTTACTGCTTGCAGCTTTGGTTTCGTTGTTGTTGCGTGTTTCTTTGTAACTACAACAACAGCTGTGCGTTGGGATGAAAAGAGAACAACGCATGGTGTAATTATCCAGGTGGAAGCGGATGGCAAATTTAAAGCAAAGCGAAATAAAACGAAGTTTGTGAAATTGTTTTTGAATTTTATGTATTTACCTAGACCTTCAACTAGCTTATCTTATTCTGTCGACGTGTTTTAACCATCTAATGCCTAAGCCCGCCTATAGGTGGGGTTCACATCGATCGCATATAAAACCGTAGTCCGTGGAAAATTTTTCAAATAGTTTCCTTCAGAGTCTAGACGAATCTTTGAGCTATATTTAGTGCATTATTCTGTATCATGAAGAACACAAACGATGAGAAAAACACGAGAAGCAATACAATTTTGTATGGAAGAAAGTATTGCTTCTCGTGTCTTTCTCATCGTTGGTGTGCTTCTTCGTGATACAGAATAATGCAACTAATTTAGACTCGCTTGGAGCTAGCATGCACTGTTTGACAATTACGTCAATTTGAATTTAAATTTCATAATTTTTTTACGAATTAATTAATTTTTTACTCGAAATTTTTAGCTCGATTTTCGGTAAATAAAAAAACATTTATTGAAGTGAGATCGAAGTGAAAAAAAGATACTAGCTAGTAAGAAGTTTTTTTTTCTTTTAATTGAGATAAAAAAAATATATGCAAAACAACAATGCAAGGTGTTCAAAAAAACAGTTGACATTTTCACCTGTTGTGGACATTTTCACCTTGTTTGCTCTTGTTGCTTCCAATGCGAAACTGTCAAAAATTTTAGAAAATACAACAATAACCATATTGCACGATCATGTGCACGCCGAGCAAACGAGCATCGTGTAATATGGGCATAAAAGTCAGTGGCCTCTACTGCAAAGAGGGTCAGGTAACTTGGGATCAGAGAACAATCAATCCCAGAGCATGTATTCTAATGCAGAAAAATAATAATTATATTTGTCTTTCAGAATTTATGACGCGGGACCTTTCAGTTATCGAGACTCACATCGAAACTGATGGCAAGCACCGCGCCATAGTGATCGCATCCGCTTACTTTCCTGGGGACGATCTCAACATTCCCCCAGCGGAGATAAAAAGACTCGTGGAGCATTGCAGGAAAGAGCACCTTCCACTAATCATCGGCTGTGACGCCAACGCGCACCACACAATTTGGGGAAGCACCGACGTCAACACCAGAGGTGAGTACCTTTTAGAATTTCTTTTAAGTAGTAATCTAGACTTTTTCAATGTGGGGGTAACACCTACCTTTGTAACTAGGGCTAGAGAAGAGGTCTTAGATCTCACCATAGGAAGCCCAGATGTGGGGGGTATGATTAGGGAATGGAGGGTATCAATGGAACCTTCAATGTCTGACCATAGAATAATAGAGTTTAGATTTGGGGCGAAATGTCAAGAGACAGAACCCAAAAGAAACCCAAGAAATACCAGTTGGGACACATACACCAACAGCCTGAAAGAAAACCTACAGAACGTAAAAGCTAGGAGTAGAATTAGTAACATCCTAGAACTTGAATGCTATGTAGAGGAAGTAAACAATGCTGTATATAATGCCTACGAATCTAGCTGTCCAACAGGGCACAAGGCAAGAACAAAACATACTCCTTGGTGGAGCGCTGAGCTGACCAGACTCCGGAAGAAGGTGCGATGCAGCTTTAATGCCGCAAAGCGCAACGGAGAATGGCACAACTACACGGCGACTCTGACGGAGTATAATAAAGAAATCAGGAAAGCCAAAAGACAGAGCTTTAGAACCTTCTGTGAAGACATTTCTTCCACGCCAGCAGCAGCCAGGATACACAAAGCAATGGCTAAAGGCAGAGTGGAGACAAGAATGTCACTTCTATTGCCAGACGGAAGCTATACGCTTAGAGAAGAGCAACGAGCCAGTCACCTTCTAGAAACTCATTTCCCGGGCAGTACACCGGTAACTGAGTATGAGACAGCAGACAGGCAGATTACTCCAAATCAAGAAGAATGGAAACTTGCAACGAGCATTTGTACTAAGGCTCGTCTAAATTGGGCACTCAGAACCTTTCAACCATTCAAATCAGCAGGTGTAGACGGCATCTTTCCTGCACTTCTACAAAACTAGAAGCAGCCTTGTGCTGGGCTATATCGCAAGGAAATGGAGAAGGGCGATAGTCACCTTCATACCAAAAGTAGGGAAAATAGACTACACGCTACCAAAGTCGTTTAGACCCATTAGCATTACCTCATTTGTACTTAAAACAATGGAAAAGGTAATAGATAACTATATAAGAACTGAGATTCTGGAGAAGGCACCAATGCACCCCTGTCAACACGCGTATAGGGCGGGCAGGTCTACAGAATCTGCGCTATACCAGTTGGCAAGCAACATCCAGTCAGCTTTCAAAAACAAAGAAACCGTACTCTGTGCCTTTCTAGACATAGAGGGAGCCTTTGATAATACTTCTCACGAGGCTGTGAAGAAGTCTTTACACAAAAAAGGAGTAAATGATATGCTCAGCAGATGGATATGCCAAATGCTTAGCACTAGAACTGCAGAAACAAAAGTGGGAAACACCACTATAAGAATCAAAACAACAAAAGGCTGCCCACAAGGCGGAGTCCTTTCTCCACTGCTGTGGAGTCTTGTTGTGGACGAATTATTAACGATGCTAACCGAGAATGGCATAAAATGTCAGGGTTACGCAGACGACATCGCCTTAATAGCGAGAGGGAAGTTCGAGGATACACTCTGTAACCTGATACAGAGAGGACTGTCAGTAACAAAGGAGTGGTGCAACACAGTGGGATTAAGTATCAACCCAGCGAAAACCACCATAGTACCTTTTACTAACAAAAGAAGCCTGCCAAACCTCCGAACAATGAGAATGGATGGCACTGAAATTCCCTTCAAAGGAGAAGTAAAGTATCTGGGACTTACACTAGATTCAAAGCTTCTCTGGAGAAGACATGCAGAGGTAACTATAAAAAAAGCAACGCGCGCACTCGTGGTATGTAGGAGCCTGGCGGGGAAAAGCTGGGGTTGTAACCCAACAATTCTCCGCTGGATGTATACCATGATGGTGAGACCCATCCTCACCTATGGTGCAATAGCATGGGCTGAGAGAACCAAGCTAACCACAATGAGGAATATGCTAACAAAGGTGCAGAGACTGGCCTGTGTATGCATCACAGGGGCCATGAGGACATGCCCTACAGCAGCACTAGAAGTAATTCTGGACCTAACACCCTTACACCTTGCCATAGAGGGAGTAGCCAAGCGAACTCTGTTGTGCATTGCAAAAGAGGGGACAGGTAAAACTATCAGCAGTAGAGAGAAAGAGGATATTGCAAAGCACAATCCCTACATCGATCTACCAAGAGACAATATAGTAAAAAGGTATAACTTCGAAAAACACTTCGAAATTAAGCTTAGTACCAAGAAAGAGTGGGACAGCGAGATGATATCGCAAGTCAAGAAACCACACAGTATAGCATGGTATACAGATGGGTCCAAGACATTGGAAGGTATAGGCGCAGGGGTGTACGGGCCAAGAACCAAGCACTTTGAACCTATGGGGACAACACCCAGTATCTTCCAAGCGGAAATCCTAGCAATACAGCTGTGTGCACAATTCAATCTGGACCGTAAATACAAAGGTCAGGATATAGTTGTGATGTCAGACAGCCAAGCAGCAATCAAAGCATTAGTTTCCTATGAGATATCATCGAGAATAACATGGGAATGCCTAACAAAACTCAACGAACTAGGCAAGAATAACACTGTTTCTATACTTTGGGTCCCAGGACACAAAGGAATACAGGGTAACGAAGAAGCCGATGGTCTAGCGCGACAGGGTGCAGCCACAAAATTTATAGGACCAGAACCATTCTGCGGATTGGGCACACATTCTATAAAAGAAGAACTAAGAAGGGAGGAGAGGCATAAACGTTCAAACCTTTGGAACTCCCAAAGCTAAGACAATCCAAATTGCTCCTCAGAGATTTTAACACTCGGAGAGCAAAATTATGCATAAGCCTAGGCAAACCGAATCTTAGGATTCTAACGGGGTTCCTTACAGGACACTGTAAACTCAAATACCACCTGATGAAATTGGGCATAGAGACCGATAGTAACTGCCGTTTCTGTGAAGAAGCAGAGGAGACTCCAATACACCTACTTACAAACTGCGACGCCGTGGCTCGCAGACGTAAACTAGCACTGGGGAATTATGAGCTGAGTCTAGAGCAGGTTTCATCCCTTGAACCTAAGAATATTCTCAAATTCATTAGAGAAATAGGGCTGGATGAAATTCTGTAATCCGCAAACCCAGCGGAGCTTTGAGAAGGAGGTACAATAGATCTCATGTAGGTCGCAGTACGCATCTCCACCACACAACATTAACATTAACATATGGGCATTACCTATTTGTGTGACGTCAGCTGTTATCGATCCCTATTTACCGATTTCGTATGTAACTAATGTTTCTGTACGTTTAAATCGGTGAAAATTCGGACCGTGATGAAAAAGAACACAAATCGAGAAGAAAGTTGCGAAATTGAGTCAAATGACAAGCAGCTGTTTACTCGAATATATTATTTTAGTTGCGCTAAAACTTTATAATAAATAGGTGCTTGTCTTGTTAATAAAAAGTGAATATTTACAGTTTAAGAACATTAATTATGTTATAATGATGTGTATTAATGGTTGCGGAAATAATCAAAGATTGTGAATGTAAATAATTTTACACTTAGTGCTGTGTTGCAAAAATTTAGGAAATATATGCAACCGGGTACTTTTTCATAGCTCAAACATATACTGTTTTGCTAAAATTTTTAACTTTTATGTAAAAAGGCATTATTTGTAAATTGCATTACTTTTAAAACTAAAACTTTTTTAAGAATAACAAAATATTTCTATCAGAAAAAAATTCGACTTATATGAAAGTATCAATTTTTAAAGGTATATTTCGAGTACTTATAACTTATTAATACACAACATTATTGACATTTGATAAATCAGCCGCAAAGCCAGTGAGTAAAGTGACACATTGTTATCGATTCACTTTACATACAGAAACACTTTTTTAAAAGGTTCCATTGAAATTAAATCGGAACATGTGATCTCCAAAATTTTTTACAGTTTCGCAATGGAAGCAATAACAAAATTATTTGTACCCCGAGCAAACGGACACCGTGTAATATGGACATAAGAGCTTATTATAACGAATCACTTGACACTTATAACAACCTCGCTCTTTTTGAGAACATTTTTTACAACTATAGCAAATTTTATGGTGTGGTCAAAAAACCGCTTCCACCTGGATAGTAACACTTATACAGTGGGCAAGACTTGAAAGCAAGAATTTGAGTTTGTAGACAAATCGTGGTGTAGCAAACGCCCAAATACTTTTCTAAGAGCTTCTTATATGAATCACTTGACACTTATAAGCAACCTCGCTCTTTTTGAGAAAAATTTTTGACAGCTATAGCAAAATTTATGGTGTGGTGAAAAAACCGCATGGTGTAGCAAGGAGTTGAAAAATTAAAGGAACTTGAGACCATTGAATGAATTCCCTCATGCAGATCTCTGCTTTGTATCCGCTAAAAGTTTATTTCTGAATTTGTACAGAAGCCCAAGTCCATACGACAATTTGCATTGCAGGCTAGCTATGTGCTGATTCCACGTGAGATTGTTGCTCATCAAGATACCCAAGAATTTGACCTCTTTCTGTTTAACTACAAAAGTCTGTAGCAGTGTTCGGACTTTACTTCAATTGCACTAGATCTACTGCGCTTTTTAGCAAAATTTAATGTCCTACTGCGTCAATGCGGTTTTTCCAAATTTATTGCGATTTATTCGCCACAAACATTTTAATGGTTATTTTCGTGATATTTTTGGAATATGTAAGCATTGATGACGATTATAAAAATGTAGTTTCAGGGGCCCAGAAGAAAATAATCTCTCAGATGAAGTTGTCATTGCAATAAAAAATTATTTTAAAGTTTAACATAAGTTTTTGCGACCAAATTAAGAATTGATTTGCTATCAAAGACCGTCATTGAATTTGTCCACGGCAAATATACTTTGCATCAATAAGAAATATGTTTCTGCAACATGTAAATATGTATATATTTGTATAGTTATGTATATATTTGTGTGTATATTATGTTATTAGCATAAAATGTACATACATTAGTAGCAAATGTACGTACATGATTGCCAATGAAAAAATAAACAAAACAAACTGCTACGAAAAAATTAGATTTACTGCTTTTTTTCAAAATTTACTGCGATTTACGAATTTTCAAGTCCGAACCTTGGTCTGTAGTGTGCGGTGTCTCTAAACGTGCTGTAAGCTTCCCGCTCTAGAAAATCGAACAGTTGCAACTCTAGTTATCGTGCTCATTGATTTCACAGCTCTAAGAAATTTTGTTTTGTTTTTGGTCTCTTCTTGTTTAAGATATTTTTAATCTTTTTTATTGTGGCTACTGTTTTGAACAAAAACGCATAATTAAATATAATATATGAAAATATTAAACCAATCTTCGGTCATAAATGTTAACAGGTGAAAACTGAAATCGACTGGTGAATATAACAAATATTTATGATACAATTATAATCAAGTTAAATGAATGAAGAAGAAAACAATTGAAAACTGGATTTCAGATTATGTTCTTTCAGTGAACACGAATAAAGTTGGATAGTTTTCTGGCCATCTAAGAGGTTTGCCATACTGCAGTTGGATTAGCAACGCAATTAAAATCTGTTCATTAGATATAATTTGTTGATTTGTCACAGTAATGAACCTGATTGTTGCATACCAATGAGTTAACCAGCTCACTACTGAAAACACCATTGCAATTGTGAATAGTGGCCCCGACGAGACAAGTGCTGAAACTACATCTCACGCCTTTCGTTACGCTGCTGCTATAAACTATGGCTTAGTGGTTAACTCTTCGTTTTCTTGTTCGCTTCTTTTAGCCGTTCCATATTGTTTTTTATCTATAGTTATTTGTGTTTATATTGTTATAAACGTGTTTGATTCAATTCTCGCATTTTCAGGTCAATTGTGAAAAAAAGAGTGTCTGCGTTTGTCAAATAGAGCGTCTTTGATTTTCTTGGTTCAATTTGTTGGAGACATTCGAATGTGTGCATAGTTTAGTTGGAAAAATGCCACAAACTACTTCAGCGTCCTCTTCTATTGAGGAGAAACTTCAAAATCTAGTTGCCGGTCAAGATTTGGGTGACATCACCCAAGAACTATGCGACTTTTCGCTTGAAGAACAAAATGCCACGGCAGAGGCCCAGGGCATACAGCCAACGGCTGCATCAGACTTTGTTCCAGTTTTGGGGAAATCTGTGACATACATTGTGGCTTGCGTTCTAATCAATGAGCACGACGAGATTCTAATGATGCAAGAAGCAAAGCAATCGTGCGCAGGTAAGCTAAAATGCGTAATTTTTTATCCGACTACGGCGAAGCAAAAGGAGCGGTGTATATACACGGTTGCCACCTATAGTGGAAAAAATCCCATTTTTGGGTATTTTTGATTCTATGTGGTATTTTTTATTTTACGTCGGATTTTTTTTCGGAAATTTTAATTTTTTAAGGATTCTTCGTTATTATTTATCGAAAACTTCGCTTCCCTACAATTTCTTAAATTTTTGGATGAACATTTTTGCAAAAATAACTCCGCAGCCTTTTTCACCACCTGTCATAAAGGGTGTTTTTTAAGCTGCATGAGAAGTTTAGATAGTTGTTGTCTATATTGCATGCGTTATGAAAGGATCCAAATTATAATAAAAGCGAGCGCATCAACACATTGGAAATTTTAAAGAATATCATCATTTGGACCCCAAAAACTTAAAAAAAATCATCGATAATACCGCTCGTACGACTTTTATCATACGTTATATCTTTAGATGACATAAACCCAATACACTTGGAGTTAATAAAAATAAAACGAATAGATATAAACCAGACTTTATCGTTCTTTGAAATTTGGTCGGAAGTTTTGGGGTAAGAAAAGAACATTTTGATGAGGAGTTTCAGTTTCCAGTAATGAGAAAGCTCATGGCATTTTTTTTAAATATCAAAGAACCAAGGCATGTGCCTTATACAAACAAGGTTCGGTCTTTGACCTGAAAGGAAAGGGATAGCTTTATTTAGAGGAATTGATTGGAACCATACGTGAATAATTGATTAGGCGAAACAACAGTGAAAGACAATTTTAATTGCTTTTAACCTAGTGTTATGCCTTAACCTCGGCAAGCATTTCCAGCCCTTAGTTGTTCCTGTCCTTTAATTCCACATTTTCCACAATTAAGTTGTGGATTTTTAGTTTTGCATAATTCTTAAATGTAGGAAAGAACAAAGAAAGTGAAAAGAACCATGCCCGAGCTTGGATTCGAACCAGGGACCTCTGGGTTGATAGTCTAACGCACTCTCCTCTAGACTACAAAGGCCGACAAATTTCATGCCTCCCTACGCTTCCGCGAATGTTGAGCGTATTCTTTCGCAAGTTAATTTAAATAAAACTTCACTTAGAAACAGATCTTCAACGGATTCTTCATGCCAAACGTCAACGAGTATATATGATTTCAGCCATCCATCGACAGAACAGCATATTTTGATGGGACATTTATTTTATACCCCTTCAAAAGCGCGAGTTTGTTTTCATTTTGTTTTCTATATTTTTGATCATTTCACTTGTATGCATAAGGGATCAAAAATATCGGTATCTTAACACTTTTTCATTAGCTTCACTTCATGTCTGTCCCGTACAATTCTTGGAATCCATTTTTAACCAACTTCCCGATGAGCTAGAGTTTTGAAACTTAAAATGTAGCTCAGAACTGGATGAGAACACAATAATCACTTATTTTCTTGTCTGTACGTTTATTCGTTTCGCTAAAATTCGATATTTTATGCGATAAAACATAAAAAAAATACTGAAAAGCTCATTGATATTTTTAAATTTCAAAAAATCGCAACTGAAGTGAATTTATTACCTCATTTAGAAAAAAGGTTTGGTGTGAGTTCTGTAGCTCATAGCATAAGGCAATGGATTTTTAACCACAAGGTAGTGAGTTCGACCCTCAAGAATGTGGACGAATTTTTCGTTTTTTTTTATGAAACAAATTAAAATTTTGAAAAATTCATCAGAGTGAAAAAAATTGTAAAAAACTAGTTTAAATAAATTTGTTTTACTTATTTTATAAGAATGCAGATTGATTTATTGCTATTTTGAATATATTTTTCTTTGTAAGTTCTGTAGCTCAGAGCACAGGGCGCTTGCTTTATAATCGTGAGGTTGTGAGTTCGAGCCTCAACAAGGTCAATGGGTTTTTCGTTTTTTTTTGTTTCATTTTTAATATTTATAAAACAACTTCGGTAAATTCTTTTGTCACCTTCAGTGGTGAATTTTTAAAAATTCGAATTTTTAAAGTTTTGGAATACTAAAAATCAGAATATAATTATTTAAGTAAAAATAAATTTTTAATGTAACACGTTTTTAAAACGAACTTAAAAGTATTAAATAATTTCTCCTAGAGTGGGGCTTTTAGTTCTCCAAAAACGTGGGGCGCATGCTATAGAGAATATAAACCCCGCATCACTAACGTTAGCAAATTTGAATCTACCATCCATGCAAGGATGTATACAGGAAGGATAATAACACTCCTTACAATTCTCTATGGCATGTACCCCACGTTTTTAGGAGAACTAAAAGCCCCACTCTAAGGCCTTTTCCACACTTGGTCAACGCAATTCCAACACAACTTCAACGGAACAGCGAAAAAGTTGAAAAGCAATGCAACTATAAACTAATAATTAATTAGCTTATTCACCTTGATTAATATAAAGCCTACTGCACTACATATACTTGAATTCACAAAACAAACTCATGCAACACGTCGCCGATGAAAATTGCGGAAAGCCGCGTTGCGTTGAACAGGTTGAGAACGTGTCGAGAGCTTGTTGCGTGCAAGTTACTTAATCTGAAGGTTCCGGTATAAATACACAGGCTAGCAACTTGAGTTGGAGTTGCGTTGACCAAGTGTGGAAAAGGCCTAAGAGAAATTATTTTATACTTTTTAGTTTGTTTTAAAAACGTGTTACATAAAAAACTTTTTTTATAAATTTTTTACTAAATTTCGAAAAAATTCACACTTAATTTTTGGAAATTTCAAAAAACTTTTTCCTTCGAATTACAAAAGTTGCCATATTACAAAGCAAGGATTTGGGAAAATTTTGAGATGAAGTTCCATTTAATAAAAAGTTAGTTAATAAAAAACTTACCTTTGGAACCTTTACACGGTGATCCTGCTTGTGTAATGCCAACTATAAAATGAACTTTCGATTGCATTAAAATTACACTACTAGAAATCCATAAAATGATTTTTTTGAGAGACAAAGACCTTAACACAAACGCTATGGACACTTAATGCATCTGAGCCTCCGCTTTTTTATTCGCACTTGTAGCTTTTAACATAAGCAAACAACAATAACCGGAAAAACACATGCATTTTTTCGTGGAGCACCAACTTATTGCCGCATTTTAATCACATTCATTCACTCACGTATTTCTCACACGATTGAAGTACTTTCTTATTTTTAACTTAAATACATGAAAATATAACACTTCCGAAACGATTTGAATGTGATTTTTTTAAAATAAAATGTACACAACCGTAGATATCGAAATTTTATTTTCACTTCCGTTACCGTTGATTAAAAGCAGCTACAAGGAGATCACATTGAAAAAATGGCTGTGTTCACTAAGCATATGAAAAAAGTTTTTTAAAGCTTAGATTTGCTTTGAGCAGCTTACATACACATTAGCGAACTTGTTCTTAAAACGGCGGCCATGTTTGAACAGTTCGCTAGTTAAGAAGTTAATTCTTCTAATTGGCCTGTTGGCAAAAATTATTAATTTTCTCCTTCAAACCAGGGGCCGAATTACAGTATCCGAGATGGAGCAATAGGACGTTGTAATTTTTGGTGTTGAATCAGGTATTTTCATGGAAGAAGCAAGAAGAAGATAACAAATTAGACATTTGTTTTTGTATAAAATTTAATTTTTATCCTCATTCATAAAATCTACAAAATTTTTTTCTTTTATTTTAAATTTATAAAACACTGCTAAGCCAATTCTATTTTATTACATTTTTTTTATTATGCAATAACTATTTTATTAGCCGAATCAGAATTCTGTCTTTCTATTCAGCGAATGAAAGATCTAAAAATCCTTCTTTGCAACCAAGATATAGCTACAACAAAATCACAACAAAAATGTCCAGCTAGAAATAAAATAAATTCGGCAACCATGTACATGCAAATAAGAAGCTGTCAAATTTTATTTTCATTCATAAAATTTGCAATATTTCTTCAGATATTCAAATAGGAAGAAACAGGCAAGCACATTAAAAAAATACTGATCTTTTTGCTCCCATGTGCAAACAGCCGAAATGGTCAAAAATATAGAAAGCATAAGTGAACAAACTCGCTCTTTTGAAGGGTATAAAATAAATGTCCCATCAAAATATCCTGTTCAGTCGATGAATGGTTGAATTCAGCGACTAAAAACTAATGAGCAACGAGTAAAACCTCTTATAATATATACTCGTTGCAAACGTTTATCACAAACAAAAAAATATAACAAGGTTATTTTTAACATAAATCATTAGTTATGACTTCTTTAAGAATAAAAAAAAATAAACAAAATGAAAATATTGATAGCTAAATGTAAATACATCTTTTATTTATTTAACGAGTGCAATTTGTTTGCATTTTAATGTAAAAAAGTATGCTATATCCATATTTTTAATAAATTTTGTGGTATTTTTAAATGCCTATGGTATTTTCTGTGGTATTTTTTAATGCCTGATATTTTGTGGTAATTTGAACTACTTGTGGTAATTTGTATAGTGTTTTTTTATATGCAGTGGGATTTTTTTTAGGTTTTTGCAATGGGAATTCTTGTGGTAATTTATTTTTGTTATTGTGGTAAAAAGGTATTTTTTATGGGAATTTGAGGTGGCAACCGTAGTTTTCGCGACATTTATATAAAAGGTATCCATGCAAGTCAAAAAAGTATCTAAAAGTATTCAACTTAGAACAAAGGTATCAAATTATTAAATTCAAAAGTTCCCAAGCCACGAAATAGTTTCAATATAATTTTTGATATCGCCGATATAAAGCAAGGTTAGAAATTTAAAAATAATACTTTTCGTGAAAGCAAAAACACTTCTCTTCCCCATCAACAAAACAGCTTTTTGGTTCTTGACTTACCCGCCACTCCGGGCCCCCTCAAAACTCCGGGCCCGGGGGGAAACGGGATAAAATAGCATAAAATTTTAACAGTTTGTCAAGATCACATTGGTCTCTCATAGTTATCGATAAATACGCATCATTACAGTTGTTGGTGTTTTTACGCGGCTGAAAAAGTTGTGCGAATTTCATTCCGCATACGTTAGAAACAAAGTTATTTAAAAATGAAAAACCATCTGGCCAGACAACATATTCCAGCCGAGGGTTAATTGCATACTATACCTGTTTTTAGCGCATATTTTTGAATATTTTAGTGCATGAGATTCCTAGCCCTAGTCCATAGACGGGCATTTTCCATCACCATTAAATTTCCATTATCACTAACCACCTAGTGGTACAACAGGTATAGTATGCAATTAACCCTCGGAAGGACTATGTCGTCTGGCCAGACGAAATTAGTATGTAATGGTAATGGAAAAATTGCATTACCATTAGTATGTAATGGTAATGGAAATAAATTGCAGTACCACTAAAATTTTAATGGCAATGGGAAATTTTAATGTTAATGCAAAAAATTTGCATTACCACTGAATTTTTAATGGTAATGGAAAAAATGTACATGGTTTCTAACCTAAAACCAAAATGATGGCTCTTTGGAAGAAAATTGTGTTTAGGCTACCACAGTTGATGTTTAAGAGAGTGCGAAGAAAAGACTTATCCTTATTTCTTATTATAATTAAAATTACCTAGATTTAAAAAACTTAGATATGATGTAAAAATGTATTTGATAAAAACTGAATTTAATGATGAAATATTTTGTTTTTTATGAAATATTTATTTATCTTTTAGGAAAGTGGTACCTTCCAGCTGGGCGCATGGAAATAGGTGAAACAATTTGTGAAGCAGCTGTGCGTGAAGTTTACGAGGAAACTGGCTTGAATGCTGAAATTTCAACACTACTAGCTGTTGAAGCAGCTGGTGGCTCCTGGTTTCGATTTGTTCTTACAGGACACATAACTGGAGGCACTCTTAAGACTACAGCACAAGCTGACAAAGAATCACTACAAGCTAAGTGGGTGTCCAAGGTAATGGATCTGCCGCTTCGAGCCAATGACATACTACAACTAATCGATATTGCAAAAACCTACAAACACCCTACGAGCCCACAACAAGCCATAATTCATCCGGACATATTGCCTACAAGATTTTCGCATCACAAGAACTATCTGCGCGTTATTGCAGTCATACGCAAACGTGCAACAAATTCACTCAACATACTGGTCAGCGAAAAAAATGTGCATCATTTTCCAACAGTTGAGGTTCACCCACAACGAAGCATGCATTCGACATTGCGAAAATTCATGATAGAACTGTTTGGTGCGGAACTGCCGCAACATAAACCGCATGGCATACTAAGTGTAGAACACTGTCCATCGCCGGTGCCGCACACCACAGACGGTATTTGCCTTAATGTGTTGGTAGTATTTAGACCACCACTTGAAGAAGTTTCGCTTATTGGAAAATGCGTTTGGCATGAGCTAAGTAAGACTTTAGAGGAACAGATTGGTAGAATGCTATCAAGTAAGAACTCAACAATACCACTTAATGTCATTCGATAGAGACATTTAATTAGATCTGATTCAATACGACTGATCCTTAGATCAATCCTGATTGATTTAGCAGAATCTTGAATCTTTTCTAAAAATTATACCTACATTTATATTATTAGTTAAGTTTTTTCTTTCTAACAAAATTTTTGAAAAGCTTTTGACATTGCCCTACTATTTTCATAGATTAGTTATTATATTAATTGATTATTACAATGTTATTGTACTGAAAATAACGAAGTATGCTTAATATTTTCAAGCGTTTAAGATTACATGTTTTTGTTACGTGGTGGCTTAATTTTTTGTTGACCAACATTTTTTACATATGACAATTTATGAAAAGTGAGGAAATAAGTAATTTAGATTAAGCAATAAGATTGCAAAAATTTATATTTTGGTATTATAGTCGTATTAAATGCATTGCTTAGAAGTTAAGAAATGGTTGTGTATTTAATGAAATCAGCAATATTATATCAAATTGGAACAAATTTTTGTTTGTTAAGAATATATTTTATTTTAATTAATTTAAATGCATTTGTTTAATTGTAGAATGTTGAAATATATGAATGAAAAAACTTATTTTCAAAGAAACATTAGCTTGAAAATTTCCACTATTCATCCCCAATGAAAGAAATTTGAGAGGAAGAAACCAAAAGCACAAGATTTCCAGATTAGCTTTTGTTTTAAAGGTTGGAAGTCTAAACCAAAGAGAAAATAATATGGTGACCTGAGTCTGCAGGTGTGCGTGGGTAAGGCGTAACGAAGCACATTCCTGGCCTTTTATGAAACCTAAATTTTTATACTTTAAAAATCTTTTGTGTAACAATTTTTAATTTGAAAATTTTACCGTTCGAGGATCAGATGCCATGGCATAACTAGACAAGGTAATAGTAGAACTAGACAAGGTAGTGTTAGGGCTGAATGTGTTCTCTTTCTTAGTGACCATAACGGTCAAACTCAGCCACTTTGGTATTTTAGCCAATTTTTGCTTTCATATTGCATTCTCATTGGTTGCAGATTTTGTATGAAATGTCAACTTCGTGTTGACAGTTTCGGTCACCTGCTCTCCGCCCTAACACTACCTTGTCTAATTTTGCTATGAACAAGGTAGTGTGTGTATTTAATTTTATTTCAATGTTTTTCTTTTGATTTTTCAATTTACATCAAAATAAATGAATAAAAATTATTACAGAAATGATTTTTTTAATAAAAAAATTTTCATATGAAATTTAAATCTAACAAAAAAATACAAATAAAACAAGATTTCAATCCAAAAATATGATATAAAAATCATTGTTTACTACATTCAGTAAATTCTTATTAAATTTTTAAAATGGAAATTAAAATAATTTGGAAATTCAAACTTTCTTCAAACCTTTTTGATTTGCTTTTAATTTTGTTGTATATTTTTAATGTTTTTGATTAATGAATTAAAAATTCATATTTTCTTAAATTTAAATCAAATTAAGTCAGTTAAATTATTTAAGAAAAAACGGTTTTTTAATAATAAAGTTTGATTTTAAAAATCAAATAAAAAATTTTGTATTTGTCTCTACCCTTTTCACCAAAGCAATGCAAAACTTCTTGTGAAAGTTCCTTAAAGAAAATACCATCTACAAATGGCCTGAATTGTTTCGCCAATGCTAATGATATCAAATATGATGTCTTTTTTTTTGCATTATTATCTATTTCCCTATTTTTGAACTCCAATTAGTTTTTAACTATTTTCCGAAAATTTTTTTTTTAATTTAAGTATTAATGCACTCCGCTCTTCATTTTGCACAGAATGATATTTACTGTGCATAGTTCTGCAGTGCCTTTTCAAAGTAAATCTTTTATCACCTCCCAGCGTGCGTTGACAAACCAAGCATTCCAGTTGCCCCAAAAATTTTTCTGAAATAATCATTCTCCCACTCACCCTTTTTCGGTGCACACCAATAAAGTTTAAGCGAGAACCTTTCAGCTTGAATTCTTAGCGCCAACTGATTGAAATAACTTCGTGTCGGTGTTTATATATGAGACACGAGAGCGAGTTCATAAATGAGTCTCGGTACGTGCGCCACTACGAGCCCTTCACTGCTTTAGATATTATACTAGACTATACTATACTATTCTATACTATTATATACTATACTATACTTTACTATACTATACTATACTATACTATACTATACTATACTATACTATACTATACTATACTATACTATACTATACTATACTATACTATACTATACTATACTATACTATACTATACTAAACTATACTATACTATACTATACTATACTATACTATAGTATACTATACTATAATATACTATACTATACTATACTATACTATAACGTGTTTATGAAATAAATGAACCAACGTTATTCATATCTCAAAAAAAAAATATATCAAGATAAACATTTTTTCGCGTTTAAAACCTTACACCGCCCTTAAATTGCTCACTAGCTAAGTTGCCGATTTTAATTTTTCTCTTTCGATCGGTGCTGTACTCTTAGTTGCTGCTCATTTAACTTGAAACGATATGCAGACGACTACTGGCACCGTGCCTTTTCAGTTGGTTAGATTCTTTGGAAGCGAAACAAACGGTCGATCACATCAGTTCTACGTGGACTTTACTTGGTTTAGTTTGTTTGATCGGTTTGTTTGCTTGTTTCTCGTTCAATCACCTTCATTGTATTCGAGTGTGCAGCATTTTTTCAGAGTATCGTCTACTCTGTGTTAGTTGCGAGTGGTGGTGTATTTGTATGTTTGTAAATTTCAAAATATAAGTGCAAGTTGGAGGCACCCAAATGACCCCCCACCTTTTTTTAATTTTTTGGCAACAAAGTGATTTAATGTGATTTTGTTAATATTATTTATGTAAGTTGCTCTTCTGTGCATTTTATAGTGCAAATTATAACAAAAATTGATCGGAGCCTGATAATGGCTAAGCTCTAAACAGGTTCTAGCCTCAATAAATAAAAACAAAACAAGAAAACTGCTTATTTAAAGATACCAGAAAGAAACGAGCTAGCTCAAGAACAACAACAACAACAAACCGCACTATCAGCAGCATAAGTTGGCCACTATCTGCCGGATAAACAAGGCTGTCATGGTAGTTTTTAAGTTTAAAAATGTCCTGCTATCAATCGTGCTTTTGAGATAAGAAAAAAAAATATATGCCAAGTGATAACGTGACAGTTGTAAAACTCTTCTACCTAAACTGATAATGCCTTGGTAAAATCTTGTTATCACTTATTTATAACCACTTGTTTAACAAATATAATAGCTAAAAAAAAAAAAAAAAAACAATAACAAAACCTACATTTCAAGATACCATTGACAAACTGTTACCATTTCAAGATACACCAGCTATACCCGTTATCGAAGAGGAATTAAAATAAATTAATATAAATTAAAATAAAGTGAAATCAAGTTGAATAGAATTCATTTGGGTGCAATCCGCGTATATTATTGTTTTTCTGTTTATTACCCCCACATTGACTTTGTTTTGTTTTTGTTTTTGAGTTTTTTTTTTTATTTTTACTCAATTTTAGTCATCTTGCTTGCAAGTCATTCTTTGCTTTACTTTTAATAGTCTCTTTTGTATTTATTAAAATATCTTTGCTTGTGGCACCGAACCGGGTGGTGCTGCGAATATTTGAAAGAGATGCAGCTCTCTCGAAACATCAATTGGAAATCTTAAAATTATTCAAAAATATTATTCATTATTGTAGAGTAGTACTATACAAAAGTTATAGAACTTTTGTTATATTTTTGCGATTTCTTTAAATGGGCTTATTTTTAGAGCAATCATTCATTGTAAATACAAAACTAAAAAAGTTTTTGTTAATAGACATATGTTTGGAGTAGAGATTACTGGCCAGTACTAAAAATTGAAATTGTAGTAACAATATAAAAATTTAATTTTATCTCTCGATGTCATCGTCATTTTTTTGTTGACATTTTCAGGGTAATTTTATTATTTTATCTAAAAAACACAATACAAAATAAAACAGTATTTTTGCATGAAAATAATTTGAAGAATTGGTTAATTAAAACTTAACATAGCTGTGATATTAAAGCAATTAAAGTGATTTTAGCTTGCTTCAGTACAGTTTTTGAGTGAAATAAGTTATTATTATCGTTAAAGTGTATACAAAGTGTCCCATAATTGCTCGTTAAACACGACATTTAATAATCTGTTCGTGCTATTTTTTTTAAGATAAACTAAATGAACCAGTGCACAGTGTGTGATTTGCCCCATTTAGCAGGACAAAATTCTAAATTTTTGTGGCATGATTCCTTGGTTCATTCTTAAAAAAAACATTGTTTTAGAGTTGTGGTCTATCTCAAACACCCTCATGGTTACAGGGTGTTTCACTGAATCTATATATAAAAGAGACTGCCGTCCGTTTGTGCACTCATAACTCAAGAAGGACGCTTTTGAGGAGAAAAGGGGGCGTAGCACCTGGTATACAACCCAAATTTGCTATTTCGAATAGCTTTTGAGTTAAAGATGGTATTCTACCAAATTTACTCTTGCCGTTTAACTGATAATACTTTATGGGCGCTCGACATGGGGCGTGACACCTCCTGTACAATCTAAATTTGCGACATCGAACAGCTAGGTGGCGGCCGAATAGAAATATTTATTCAATTGAAAAACATTCTGTCTGAGAGAAAATTCACATTTTGAGCTTTGACTTCGAAACACTAAATTGCATTAGAACCAGTGCTGCGAAGTTGGAATCGGAGTCGGAGTCGGTAGGAATTTTTAGGCAAAGGAGTTGGAGTGGGTAAAAATGCATCGACTCCGGCAAAACAATCGTGAAAAATAAAGAATATTTCGCATAATTTTTTAATTTTTATTAAAAACAGTATAAAAATAAAATTTTTTAATTTGGATCACCCTGTGAAATTATCGACTACTCGATAAAAATGAAATACTGCAGTTATCATGACTGAAATGTCGGTGATAGCTTGAAACCGGAATTCAAACATTGTATTGTATTAAGGGTTAAGAAAATTGCAAAAAAAATGTCGATAAAGATAGCATTTTTTTTATTTTACAATTACATCCCACGGAAAACATTACTTGTGTCCGTATTCAATTAAAGATTAAGATGAAGAAACAAATTGTGATGCTAAAATTAGTAGTTTTTGTGGAACGGATAAAAACGCTCCATCAAAAGCATCTAATGCTATATTCACATTGAGAGCTAAATTCACATTTGCAAAATCCACATTTACGAACGGCCCTTTACTTGTTGTAGGAGTAACAGGGACAAATATATAGAGTAAATGCTCTAAGTGCGCATTTAGCTCTCAGTGTGAATTAAGCATAACCTAAAAAGGCACCTTCAACGATTTCATATGGAAACATTGAAAATTGTAAATGAAAAATACAATAATAGTACTCCAAGTAGTTTATTAGCAAGAAAAAACCCGCTTTCAATTAAAAACCAATCTTCACTAGAAAAATTGTTTTTGTTTTTATTATTATTTATACTATGTTTACACTGAGAGCTAAATGCGCATTTAGAGTATTTACTTTATATATTTGTCCCTGTTACTCCTACAACGAGTTAAGGGCCGTTCGTAAATTTGGATTTCGTAAATGCGCATTTCGCTCTCAGTGTGAACATAGCATTAAACTGCTAATATAAAAGAGTAAGCTTTATAAAATTGTTTATTAAAAATTAAAATAAAAATGTTTTTTAATTATTTCGTCGGAGTAGGAGTCGGAGTCGAAGCTCCGCTATTTTGAGGAGTCGGAGTCGACATTTTTTGTTCCGACTCTGCAGCCCTGATTAGAACAACAGAAAATTTTGTAACTTTCTTCTCTGTTATTACAATTAATACCCACTCGTATCGCCAGTGGTCGAAATTCAACCAATTTTTTTAAATTGAAATAGTTTTTTTCTCATTCTAAGACGTTAATTGTGCCTTAAGAAAATGTGTTATACTAAGAAAATCTTAAGTTTCAAATTATCGCAATGATTTTGATATCAAAATAGCCGAAATTTAAAAAAAAAAATATAATCGGTGAAAACTTTACCCAAAAAACTTTATATTCGCACTTGTTTAATAAAAAAATGCTTATTGTAGGGTATCCGTAAGAGATAGCGCAAAAAGGTTTGAAGTATGTTTTGTTCATCTTATTAATGCCTAAAACTCCCTCTTACATCTCTTACAGTTTAGCTCTTATTTAATAAATGCTCTTTGTAAGCTCATATTTCCGGTCGAAGGTCACCAATCTGATACCTCATTCACCATTCTACCTCTTCCTAGCCCTGAGACTCCTTACTAAAATTAATATAAACTTTCAACGTTAATATTTCAGGTCAGAGGTCATAAATTTCAAATCTTACATGATTCGACACATCTATGGTGCAGTACCTTTCGAATGATATACGTTTCATTGCCTTATTCTAAAATAAATATTAAAAAAGTGTACGACAACATTCGATGTTTGCGTATTAATATAAAAGATTTAAAAGAGCTTGCAGGCTTTTTGGTTTTCAAAGAAAAAAAAAATTATTTTTTATCAAAAAAGCTGAAAAAATACAAAAATTTTTTACATATTACAGTCTTTTCCTAAAATGTAAATACTTTAAAAACTAGCAGCTAAATTTTTGTATGAACTATCTATGAGATTGAAACTTAACAACAAATTTAATTTGTATGCAAACATATGCGAACAAAATTTTTGGCAGTGCATCAAAGTGTTAGCTTATTTTTTATTTTTTATTTATGTAATACTTTCTATCTCTAATTTAAATAAAACCCAGATTTATGAAGCAACTAATCTTATTGTAAATTAATCTTCATACCTTCACAAAGATTTTCCATGAAAAAGAAGTTCAAAAGTTACCAACTTTTATTAGCGCACTTAATAAAAAAACTTCTATCTTGGAGTTTGAAATAATTTTAAAAAACACAATAAGCTCCGTTTTAAAAATGTATTTTTGGAACTTTTTTTTACTTTTGCAGTGTTTTAAATCTTTTGTGACCAATCTTTGCAACAAATTTAACTAAATTCAGTGCTTTAAGTAGAATAAGTAAAATGCATTATATTTAGTAAGTGCTGTGAACGCGAAAATGTCAAGGCGAAAAAAACACCAAAAAATTTCATGTTAAAAATAAAATTAAATTCAATAACGTGATGGAATTTTCAAGGCTGAAAATGGCTTAATAATCGAAAAAAGCTAAAATTAAGAATTCACTATGGGTCCAAAATGGCGAAATTAATAATACAATATAAAAAAAATTCAAAATTTTAATATTAAAATAAACATCATTTTGAAAAAAAATTACAGCATAATAATTATTTGTATGTAAAACGATTATGTACTCAATAAATCTTACAAAACGGAATAATCTACCTTGTTATTCAAACTATTTCATATTTTACTTAACAAGCTCGAATTTGTATAAAATACATACCTGTGGGCAAAAAATATCGAAAATTTGTTTATAAATTAAAAAATCTTTATTTATTCTTCTAAATTCATTTCATCCCCGCTCAACTTCATTGTGCCAACGTTTTTTTGCAATTTTACAAATTCCTTCAATTGCCTTCAATTCCTTCTTGGTTTCGGTTTCTATCGATTCAAAACGCTGTCCACAGAAGCGGTCTCTTGAGTTTAGCGAATAGCCAGAAGTCACATGGTGTTAAGTCAGGTCACAGATAATATAATAGAAAGATGTGCCACCGCCATACAAGCAAGTGGCACAGTAAAATTTGAATGTGGATTTATGATAAATCCACACAAAAGCATTATGAGAGTCAGCGAGCGAACGATTTAAAGCTTTTGAGAGCGAGAGAACAAGTAAGCGACAGTGTGAGCAAATGTGAGCATAATATTGAAAAGCAATAGATATGATATGTAAAGATTTGATGCACTAAACATCTATATAAGCGATGTACCTGCCAACAAAAAGTAGCAGAGTTTCATTAGGTTTACTTAATAAATGTAGGCAATTTTTTTACTAAACTACCCTACGAACATTATATAATTTAAAGTTATTATATTTTTTTTTCATTATCTCTTATCTTTTTGTTATATAATTTCAAGAATATAACATCATAAAGATGACGTAATCTATGTATATTTTGTGTGTTGACTTGATTTTTTTTGCCGTTTTGCCACATGATATTTTAAGTGTTATATTATTGTAAGGGCGATTCCATCAGTTGAAGCTTAGCCGCGAATAATGTTGTAAACAATATTTTTTAAGTTGTTTTTTTTTTGCGGAAAAATTTTTTATTTAACTACTTTTATATATTTTTATTATATTATTGCAAATACATGCTTTACTATATGAAAAGTATTCAGAAATGCAATTTTCAATTGTTCTTATTTATACAACAAAAACATTTTTTTAATCATTATTTGAGTAAAAATTCAATATTTTGGTCCGTTTAAAAAAAAAATTAATGAATATATTCACTGACCTAACGCTACAGTTGAGACTATTTTTGTTAAGTACTTTTATTAAAACTTTGATCAAAAAAATTTGAATTAAATATATTAAAAAATAGCGGATATATTTACATTGAAAGTCAAAGTTTTGATTTACATGTCATTTTTTCTCATACGATGTTTTATAAAAAAGTCGTTGTACCAAAAATTTCTGAAATTCTAAAGATATGTGAATGTTTTTGGTATTATATCTACTGAAATTTTTTAAATTTAATTTGCGAAAAATTTTTTTCAAGAAAGATTTTCAATATCAAAATTTACGTAAGTGAAAATGGGTGGAATGAGCGTGATCAAAACTAAGTATTTTACAATCTAGTCTAGGATGCACACAATATGTGTACTCAAATTGAGCTAAGTCCGTTAAGCCATTTAAAATTGTATAAATGTCAATTAAACAAACAAACCAGAAAAGAAGTTTTATTAACATAGGCTTTGTGTTAAATTGTATGAGTATTATAAAAAATTGAAGAATTTTCAAAGATTTTTTCGATTTTTTTAAGTTTTGAAAAATAAGTCCCCAGCTATGAACCTATAACTTCAAAAGTATTTTTTCATTTTACAAAATTTATATATGTTTACAAATAAGACGTTTATATCTTTCATTTAAGCTATCACGCTATTGATCAAACGATTTTTGTATTAATTTTCTAAATACTACATTTGTGAAAGAGTTTAAAAAATTATGGTTAATATTCAAAATTACATCATATATGTACAGGCCAAATAGCGATATCGGGTAGCTTTATAATTATTTTTCGCAAGGCCTCAGAATTCGGTATTGGACCACAATTTACAAGTAGCGTTTCCCTGATAACATGTGATGGGCGTTGGGCAAGGGGGCGTGGCACCTCCTACGCAACACAAATTTGCGATATCGAATTGCTTTGGAGTTATAGGCCGCGTAGCCTCGGAATTCGGTATTCGACTACAATTTACACGTTTCACTGATAACATTTTATGGGCGTTAGGCAAGGGGGCGTGACCCCTTCCCCACAACTGAAATTTTTGATATTGAATAGCTTTGGAGTTATAGGTGGCCGCACAGCCCCGGAATTCGGTACTCGACAACAATTTACTCGTGCCGTTTCACTGATAGGATGTTATGGGCGTTTGGCAACGGGGTCGTGGCAGCAACACACAGTGTTTCAGCTAGTTATTTATACCAGCGCGAAGATTTCGTTGTTTTGTTTTGATTTATTTTGACGTATTTCAAAGAGTTTACAGTGTTGCAAATCTTATTATAACATAAAATTGCGGTTTAGGGATTTTTAAATTTAATTAAAAACGCTAAGAACATTGTTTGCAAACAAAATTTTTAGTTAAATATACGATAGTTGGGTTTTTTAAGTCTAAAGAATTTGTTTGGTACGAACTCACCACGTCGACTTTGATGCAGGTAATTTTGAGTATTTTTACTAAAACCGAAATACGTAAAATATCCAACCTGCTACAATCATACTTTTCACCTTAATATTTTCGTTGAAATATTTTTTTTAACAACAAAGTAAAAATAAAACCATATTATATATCAAAGTTATATTTTTGCGCACTTTTATATAGGGAAAATGTTAAATAAACGGTATATTTTAAACTCTTTCACAAATGTAGTATTCAGAAAATGTCTATAATAATCGTGTAAATAAAAGCTTAAATAAAAGGTATAAATATCTCATTAGTAAATATTTATAAAACTTGTAAAATAAATTAATACTTTTGTAGTTATAGGATCATAGCTAGGGTAATATTTTCAAAACTCAAAAAAGTCGAAAAATTCTTCTAAAAAAAATTCGAACCAACCTGAAAAAGTCTTAATGATTTTTACTATCTAGAAAAATACTCAATCGAACTAGCACAGTCGTTTTCGTAGCGCAAACTTTTTTCAAATTGTTTACCACTGTTATTAATTTGTTATTCCCTTTTAAATAATAAATACATTGAATAAAACATTTTGTTATTCACTACTATTTTATGAATAAAATGTACGCTATTAATTTTTTATTCATTATTAATTTCTTGTTCATTATTGATTTCTTATTTATTAAAAATTTCGTATTCACTTTAAATTTTTCATTCACTTTTGAATAATGAACTAAATTAAAAATAACAAAAATTAATAATGACTATAAAATTAATAATGAATACCACATGAATAGGTAATGAATCAAAAAAATAATAATGTACAAAAAATTAATTCTTGAACAATTTGCAATTCTTTTGAATTACATTCTTTGTAAATAGCATTCATATGAATAAAAAATAATTAATTATTCTGAATAACGAGCAAAAATAATTGAAATTAATATGAATTAAACATTTTATTTATAAACAATTTTGAATTCATTGGATGGATTTGTATGTCGTTATTCAGTTTTCCTTAATATTCTGAATATATATGCAGATCTTACTGCTCTGGCTGATAGTTAATCAAAAATAGTCAATATTAATAGCAAGCAGTGAATAAGAAAAATCAGCTTCGCACAAAATAAGGAAATCATCATGAAAATAATGCAAACAAACAAAAACATTTGTTGCTGTCAAGCAGAGATCACAACTGCTTGGTTCTCAACTGCTTAATCGAGTTTTTGGCGAACAGATCACGAATTACGAGATTTGATTCCCAAATGGTTTTCAAGGTCAGTAAGGTCTTGGAGTGTCAATCGACGACTTTGAAGCACCAATTCTTGATTTTGTTTACGTGTAGCTGATCAGTTGATGTTGATGGTCGTCCGGAATAATTTTACTTTAGAGCCCGGAACCGAATTTTTTTTTTCAAATGTGTATTTGGTAGTCCTAAATCCGAATCCGCTTTCAAAAAATGTCGCTTTCGAATGATTTAGGAGATACAAATCGTCAAAGTTTCAAAAAATGACCATTTGAAGTACATATATGAAAACGTCCATATTTTTTACATGTAAATGAAATTCTAAGAAAAATGTTTGATTACTATAAGGTTGAAGTGTGATCTTTTATATGAGATATCAACAAATAAAATCCTTTAAATACTTTAAGAAATACAAAGGATAAATCGTAGCTCCAAATGTGAAAAATTGCAATGATTTTGCAATACAAAATATAGTGAAAAATGCAAAATCTTTTTGTGATTTAATTGTGACTATAATTTTAATGTGTTTTTCCCCGGAAGGAATTATTTAGAAATTTGCAAATATAGGAAGGTATGTTTGGCTTAAATTTCCTGCTTAAATTAAAAATATTTAAAATTCACGCGCAGTCATGTCGTCTTTAAATTTAACAGACATATTTTCTGGTTTTAAGAAAAAAAATATTCGTGTCCGAGCTCTAAAGTTAAATTATGCCCTCGTTTTCGATAGAACGTGCTCACTAAAGACCTTCTGTAATATTTTGAACTTTTCGGCAGCAGAAATTCCGCACACAAAATTGAATGGAACTGCATTGTTAATTTGGCACATGGTAAAATTATTTGACAAGGTAGCCGTGACAGTTTTTTGGCGATTGGTAGTTGTCATAAACAGCTAAGGAGTTGTAGTTTGCTGCTATTGACTAGCTATGTGCTTATTTTTAACTTTTCTTTCATTCATTGAATTTGTTCGCGAAGTTTATTGGAATGTTTTTAGTTTGCTGCGATTGACTAGATATGTTTAAGTCGTTGCTTATTTTTTCACATTTCTTTGATTAATTTTGCTAATTTTGACAACCACCCATCGCCGCTCGTGAGGAAAAAGCCAGTATACGCTACTACCTTGTCAAATAATTGTACCATGATTTGGCACAGATATCAGTGACAGTAGTGCCAACTTAAAAATAAAAAAATTTGTTACTATTGGAATCTCAAAAAAATTTAAATTCAAATTCCCGATATTTTTTGCCCACATAGAATATTATATTTATTTAACAATTTATAATGACATATTTGAAAAACTTTTATTTTTAAGATATTTTTTTTGCATGAATCATTAATTTTGATAGATAAATTTATAAATTAAAAATTAATACATTTGCATAAAAATGAAATAAAGTTAAGTTAAAATTAATGTCACTACATATCTCCCTCACCAGTAAAACGATTAAGATGAGAAACTGAATTAAAAAATTAATGAATACTAAATGTAACATTTTTTATGTTGAATTATGGGAACTACAAATTCAACTTCGTAGGAGTTGTATATGTGTATAATTAGGTGCAATAGAGCTCAGTAAAAAAATATGCGATCGCTCTCATGAGGAGCAACAAGGGAGCGTTTTTGGGAGCACTTGTGCCCTTGTACTGCCTTACTGTCCTTTTTAGGAAACTCTATCATTATTTTCTGTAAAAAAAAAATATTTTAAATGTTCCTTTGCTGATCCATTTGGATCATTTATTGATTGCTCCTTTTGAGCTTCTCTGGGATATTAAAAGAAGCGCTACCATTCCTAGGACATGCAATATCAAAAGAGAACACAAAATACACCTAGCTTGTATCAATAAGATACTACATCGCCAGATCGCTCATTACTGGGAGGTAATGTAGAAATGAGCCTGTACAGTGAAATTCAAGCTCGTATTAATAATTTTCCAAAGAAAGTGTGTATGTGGCCACTTCATATCAGTATTAATGAAAACACTCGTAGATAAAACCAACAAAAATTAAATATTGACAGTTCTGTGCTAACAACCCAAAATTGTGGATATTTATCATACAACTTGATAACTGCTCTCAGTCAAAATATTTACTGACTATCTTATCTCAGCTGTCGACGTTGTCAAGCCATGTCAATAAGCAAGAAATCTTTTTAATATTTCAATGGTTTAAAATGAAGCAAAAAAGTTGTTATTATGTATTCGAAATGTTGCCATGAACTTTTTATGGGATAGTTTTATTTGTAAATTACAATAAAAAAATTATTCAAAAAGAAAATCAAACATGCTTTTTAGGTTGGTATTAAACAATTAAAATCGTTAAAATTTAGAATTGTGATTAAAGTATAATATAATAGGGCTAATCACGATGCGGTGAATTGTGATAAATTTTTATAAAATTAACAATACTTACAAGTTATTGTGAACAAACCCTCAATAAAGTATTGTATTTTTAAAATCAGCTAATTTGTGTGTGTACTTTTATTTGGAAATGTTAATAAAAATCATCATTTAACTAAAGAAAGTCATTGGAAAATTTAAACGAAACACTAAGTTATATTACGTTTTATTAAATAAACTCACAGCTCAATCATAAAAAAAAACAAAAGTTATGCAAATAACTTGTTGTTGCAAAAAAAAAAATAATATATCTTAGAATTATAAAAAAACAAAAAGAAACTAATGGCCTTATTTTGTAAATCGAGCGCAGTAAATTTCAGATAAAGAGAGAGAGAGAGAGAGAGAGAGAGAGAGAGCTTGTTTTAATTCATATGAAAATGGAATTGCCAGACAAAAAAACCCTCAAGTGAGGTGATTGTTATTTAAATTTGTTAAAAAATAAGTACAAAAATTCTTTGCAAAATTCCTAATTTTGTTGTTAAATTCGACATTAAAATTGGAAAATATGAAGGGAAATTTGCTGATCTGGCAACAGTAAATACAGCCAGCACCTATATAAAAATTCCAAACACTGCCTTATTTTCTTTTGCAATTCTTATCGAGGCTGTTTGCTTATTTTATGATGCTGTAAAAGTTAATTTTTACAATTATTTAGTTTCTTCATTAAAAACAATAACAATGCTCTTAAAAGAACACTGAGAAGCTGTTTTAAAACACTTCAAAAGAATATAGAACATACGTATTGAAAGTGCATGCAGTATAAAGATAAATTCAAAATACAATTTTTCAGTAATAAATTTGTACAGATTAAACATTTTTAATGTCATTATCATGGGCGTAGCCAGGATTTTATTCAGGGGAGGGGAACAGCCAATTATTGTTTTAATTATTATTTGATAAATAAAACTATTTATAGAATAATATATAATATATATTTAAAGAGAAAAATATAAATTAAGGCGGTTTTAAATTTCATCATTCTTCTCTTCATCTTTTTTCTTTGCACCAAATTTCTGAGCACGCTTTTTTGTAAGGGTGATTTTTAATAAGTCTAGGAGATATGGTATTAACAGCGACACCTATCCATATTTAAAAGTCAATGTTGCAAGCTGATTTTAATTTTTGCTCGACGAAGTATTTGATCAATTAGACAATTTATCTTTTTCATGAACCGGCAAGTGGTGAGATCCAAAAAAAACTATAACCGAAATAATATAAATCAAAACCTTTCGATTTTGTAATTGTTTGTGACCAGACAGCATTATAACATCAACAAGCAGGTCGGTCATGAAAGCGTAAGCTTCTTCTGCTGATCCTATGTGCCACTGACTTGAATCGTGTCTTCTACAAAACCTATGCACATTTTTATATTTTGTGAAAGGCGTTTATCGTAAAACGGCTTAAACGTTTTTAGATGGAAAGAGAACATAGTACACGCAAAGTGTACCTTTTAATTTTTTTGAGTATACTTATTAACCACGGCGCATAGGTTTGTATAAATTTGTGGCAAACTTTTGGATCCAATCGTGTCCTTATTAAGGGGTATGAGCAGTGCAGATCTTTCAAACAAATTATTTTGTTTTTTATCATAAATTATTAGTTTACACCCCAAAGAAAAATTATAAAAATATGTATCTCAAGTTTCAAGTAAAAATTTGAACGAAAAATTTGAAGTATTCGAAAAGAGCGCCAAATGCTGTCATGCTATTCGAGCGGTTTTTGCGTTTCCAAAAGACAGTTTTCGTCCAATCAATTTGATATAAAATTTGGTTTGTTGAAAAAATGTGCCTCTTTAGCTTGACGTAGCCGTTTTTTTTAAACTTTATTTATTTTCTAAGGAATTTTCTATTGGCAAACACGTGAAAATGCTTTCAAATGGTTGCCAATGCCAAAACTATTTTATTTTGTTTTTGTGTTGGTATTACTAGAGAGCAGAATGCAGAACCGTCGAATTTCACAGGTCTGAAAATTCTGCATTTGTTATACTATTGCGGTCAACATTTTCGAGAAAAGAACACGACTTATTTTGTGGTCAACATTTTTTTTAGAAAAGGAAAAAACATACAGAACTCTTCATGTTGCTCTGAAAGAAATTACTTATTTTCAATTCAAAGAACTGTCAATATATAGCAAGCTCAATTGGCATTAATAATTAAAATGTGTTTTAAACAATCTCCAAAAGCCGTTTGGGTAAACAAAACACTTTGATTATGGCTAATATTAACGGTATTTTTCAAGTATCGAACAGAAGGTCTGTTTGATTATAATTACATACATGGTAATTATTTTTCATTTAAAAATATATGACTAGTCAAAAGATATTTGTAATAGTTGTAAGGGAGATGGAGTTCAGAAGAGTCGAAAAGAAACACACGTTTGTGATTTTTTTTGTTGTTGTCAAATTTTCATAAAACTAGTAACACTTCATTGTTTTGTCCAATAAAAATTGACAGTGAAACTAGAGCAGTTGAAGTAGTACTAAGTGTACTAAGTAGTGTAGTAGGTGAGTGTATAAGCATGTAGTACAAATTGGAGAAAAAATTGTGGAACGAACAGCATTTTTAATTGCTCTTGACGTTTCTTTCAATTCGTCACTCGTTAAGTTTCGATTAAATATTATCTGCATCTTTATGTATAACGGAACGAAGACTGAACGTGTTGCGAGACACGGTAAGCAATACATTCCATATTAAAAAATATTGTTGCTCGTTTCTCTCACGAAGTTCAGCTTACGTTTCATTATACATAAAGATGCAGTAAGTGTCAAAAACAATATTGAGCTCTTCCGCAGCCAATGAGAATAGAGAGATTAACGTAGCGGAGATATCAAAAATGGCACGATGTATATTTTTATCCTTTTCCTGCAATATATATACCACTAGTTTTCATATTTTAAAATTGGACAAAAAATTAATTGTCATACAGGCTTAAGGAAATATCTTCGTATGTTTCCATCTGCTCGAAATCTTGCGATCTTGAAAAAGTGATTTCAAATTGTTTCCATCTGGCAGGTCATGACAGCTAGATTTCATTTGACAATTAAGACTTTATTTCATAAATTTAAGAATGCATCATTCAACTCGCGTCGTTTCATTACCGAGGTCGTGAAGTGCGACTAGCCAACGGTAATTGTGTTTGTGGTCCATTCGCTGATGCGACTGACACAATTAAAGTACAGTTTTAAATAGAATCAAAAAGATTCGTAATTTGTGATAGCGTTATAAATCTACGATTTGGCCAAATAATTTCCTCTTCAGTGAGGATTCTTCTTGAGCTAGGGCAGCCTAGTTTTCGGAGTAACTTAAATAAAAAAAAAAATTTAAGAATGAACAAATCGTGAAGAAGCAATTCCATTGTTGCATTTTTTTTGCGATTTCCGGAGCTCTTAAATTTTTGTTTGTCCCTATTGCTCCTCAATGAAGCTCGAAGCATTTTTATTTTTATGTATCCCTTGTTTCGCATATGTTATTTTAAATATTATTGTTATGGTTTTTTTAAATAATTAAACAGTTGTATTGCCAATTGTCAATATGACAATTTTGACAAAAGCTGAATAGTGCTGGATAGTGATGTATAACTTTTCAGGGATGCCGCATTGCATTTTATGAGGTTTTGTATTAGATTTTGTTGAAATCACAAGATTCTTGTGATCTTGTGAAAAGCTTAAACTTGTATAGAGGCTCAGTCGATTTTAATATAGACTTTACGAAATATCACATAGATTTCAAGCAGGTGAAAAAATAGTATTAGAGTGAATTTAAGAAAACTAAACATATCGAGCCATAACCGCAGAAAAAGTGTAACCAATAAAAACCAAATTTTACAGGAGAAGCACTTTTCTAGTTTTGTCTGCATAAGCAGTACATGTAAACTCGATCTATTTATGGGTATAACTTAAAACGGTTTAGCTTAAAGATCTGAAATTTTGGGAGTAGATGGGTTTGTTATAGTACTATCGTTTGTCATTAAAAAGTGAATTTCGGATTTCGCGTTGGTTACACTTGTTTTGTGGTTATGGCTCGATATGTTAAGAATTTCAAAACATGAATTCAATTTTTGTGGAATTTTCACAGATTTTACCAATTTCATGCAGTCACTTTGTATGGGAGGTAGGCGTGGATTTTATCCTATTTAGCCAATATTTAAATATATGGTGAATATTCGGGTAAATAAAACTTTAATACCTATGAACAGTATAAATTATATAAAAATGTTATTACAGGTTATTAAAAAGGGCTGTAAGAGCATAAAACAGTCAATAAAATGTTTTAGTTTCGCTAACACAAATCTTATGTTCTCTCAAAAATTTCAATTTCTTGAGAGTAATTTCGTTTTAACCCATGAATTTTAGTGAACGTTCTCTGGAGTTCATGGCGAAATTACAACTTTTGCCTTAAACTTGATTACGCCATCCATTATAGCAATAAAGTTATACATATCATATTCCAAGGTCAACAAATGTCAAATCTTCTCTTCTATACATATAAACATCTAATGGTATCCGTTTGTTACTCCATCACTTCTGAACCGTTCCAATGGTGTTGTTCAAATTTGTAGGGTGTGTTCGGCCAATCATGGCATGGGTTTTAAACTTATTTATACAACATAGGATGAGCGGTTCTCGAGATATTGCAAAAATAGTAGATCTCCTTTCGCCCATGCGATTTCTCATATAAAATCGCTATAGCTTTGGAATTATAGATCACACAGCCTCGGAATTCGCTATTCGACCACAATTTTCATGGTGCCGTTTGACTGATAATATTTTATGGGTGTTGGACAAGGGGGCGTGACACCTTCCCCACAACTCATATTTGCGATATCGAATAGCTTTGGAGTTATAGGTCGCACAGCCTCAGAATTCAGTATTCGTCCTCAATTTAAACAAGCCGTTTCATTTACATCATTTTATGGGCCTTGTACAAGGGGGCGTGGCACCTCCCATACAACCCAAATTTGCGATATCGAATAGCTTTGGAATTATTGGTTGCACAGCCTCAGAATTCGGTATTCGACCGCAATTTACAAGTGCCGTTTGACAAAAGTATTTCCATTGTTTTTAATACTGATTTTTGTTTCTTTAGTTCCATATATTTTTATGATTAAAACATTCATTCACTTGCATATGTTTCTCTTATCATATCAAAGACTTGATAAACTAATTTTTATCATTGCAGATGACGTGAAACGATGAAAATATTAAAGAATATCTCTTAGACAAGCAGAAAATACACACTTATGTCCTCCAAAAAAAATCTGCGAACTTCTTACAGATACTGGTTTTTTCTGTTTTCGAACCAGTAAATAAAAGATTGCTAACCTTTTACGAAAAAAAAGAAACTCCACAATGGCTTGTTTGGAAAAAATACGCGAACTCTTTAAAACAAAAAGAATTCCTGAAGATGTCGACGATGGGCTTGAAACATTAGAGGAGTATCGCATACGTTGGCGTTCGGTGAATACCATATACTTTACAATGTTTCTAATGTCGTTGGGATTTAGCATTATCCTTACCGGTATATGGCCCTACTTGAACGAGGTAAGTGCGCCGTAGTCTTGAAGGTAATGTTATTTTATAAAAATTTTCTTAGCTAGATCCATCCGCTGGTAAAGAGTTCATGGGTCTTGTTGTTGCCGCCAATCCACTGGGACAAATGATATTCAGTCCACTCTTCGGTTGGTGGGGTAACAGACTAGGCACAATACGTCTTCCAATGTTGTGTTCCTTGGGATTGTTTACGCTGGCGAGTGCGCTCTATTCATCACTGGAAATGTGCAGCAGTAATGTTAAGTATTGGATGATGGCCTCACGATTTCTGATTGGAGTTAGTTCGGCCAATACGGCGGTCTGCCGTTCATATTTGTCAGCGGCAACACGTTTGAGTGAGCGTACCAAGGCAGTATCGATGGTATCGTTGGCACAAGTTTTGGGCTTTGTGGTAGGTCCTGGTCTACAAGCCGCGTTTACACCGTTGGGAAGGAAAGGTTTTTCACTGCTGTGGGGCTACTTCATATTTAATATGTATACTGCATGCGGTTGGATAAATGTACTGATGAGCATTGGAAATTTCATCATGTTTCTGCCATATATTTTTCAAGTGAGTGAAAGAAAGAGATGGAGGGAGGGAGGGAGGGAGTGAGAAAAAGTTATATTAACCCTTTTGTTGTTTTTTTTAATATTCAGGAACGGAAAGTGGCAGTACGTGAGATAATGAAGGCTCAAGGCAAGACGTCTGAAAAAGAAACTTGGAAGTCTATCAAGACGGACTATATTTCAGTCTGGACATTGATTATGGCCTTCTTTGTGATGGTTTTCAACTTTGTGTTACTTGAAACGTAAGCCTCTAGTCCAGTCCATTGCAGGACGTAGTTTACATAAATTTGACATTCTCTCTTTTTTTTTGTTTGTTTCACCTTAAGTCTTGGCACTTCACTCACCATGGATCAGTTTGCATGGACGGATCATGAGGCGCTCTACTATATGGGTATACTTATGGCAGCAGGTGCTCTCATAGCCCTAGTCACTTTCGTAGCCATCAATCCGCTATGTAAGCTATTTCCGGAGCAATATGTGCTCATTTGGGGCGGATTTGGTCTGATGGTGCTGGGCCGTGTGCTTTATATACCATGGGGTGATGGACCTCCGAAACTTGCTGAGGTTTATAATGTCACTATACCGCTTACGGGTAATTCTACCTTGGATCTCAGCCCCGATGCGGAAATTTTTCTGGGTTGTCCCAAGACACAGAAATGGTGTGCTACAACACCGGCCTTGACTGTTAGCCAATTTCTTATTGGTTTTGGACTTACCTCCATTGGTTATCCTATTGGAACAACACTGATACAAACAATATTCTCCAAAGTCTTGGGTCCTAGACCACAAGGTGTCTGGATGGGCCTGATGACAGGAGCTGGCTGCCTATCTAGAGTAATGGGTCCAATTTTTGTTGGCTCCATATATACGCGCTCAGGTACTTACTGGACGTTTGGCTTTACGTCCGTGATGATGTTAGTTTCCATGATTTGGTTGCTGCTATCAAAGTAAATATGCTTTTTCAATTAAATTAGTATACAACAATCTAACTTTAAACCAAATTTCTATACTAGCAAACGTCTGATACCGCCCACTTTCGATACCACGCCTAAGCCAGTTGAAATGCACAACCTTAATCCACAACGAAAAGAGGGCAACGACGAGGAAATTTGAAATTTAGGATACTTAATCAGATATTTTTAACTGTAAATTGTTAATATGTGGCATCCAGGAAATTTTTGGTCATAAAGTAAAACAAATTTAGTTGTAGTGAATTAAGGACGAATCTGATATGAATAATACTATATCAGAAAAAAATGTAAATTTTCAGTATTTTGATACGATTTACAAGTTTTACATAATATAATCCAGAACTTGACTTAAATAGAGTGATATACATAGGATCGAGGATAGATACTAGCTGTATTAACGGTTTGATGTGTAAGAATGCAATAATAGTAACTAGAACATAACACTGCCTCGTGGTGATGATTACCTAACGCAAAGATACTTTTAGTTTAAATTAAATAAATATTTGTGAGTACAAATATTAGAAAATAAGCAGACAAAGAAGGAAAATAAAATAAATATATATTTATATACATTTATGCAATATGAAATATATTACTGGAGTTTTAATTGAATAGTTTTTAGAATAGCGCAGTAAATTATAGTTTGAAAAATTGTATATAAAGGATGTTCAAAAATAACCAGTACTTGTTTTACTTTATTTAGTTATAGGAATTATGTTACATAATAAAGTTATTTTGAAGAAAATCCCTTATACACCCCTATTCGTGAACCCGCGCTCGTTCTTGAAACTTTGTCGAAACAAAATTGTTCTATTCTTGAATCTCTTAATTTCGACGTTGAACGACCTGTTTTATCGGCAGTGATTGCTCACTCAATTATTAAGCTAACGACGTCAAACAAATATTTAAATTTTTGATACAAAATTAGAAATCCTCATGTAACTACAACTTAACACATTTGACATTTAAACATAAATAAATAATCATACTTTGGATCAGAGCAGACAACAAGAATGCACTTCAAACTGTTGGTGGACGATATGATGACCACAGAAAACATCGTTCGAAGTTCAACCAAAAGACCAATCGATGAACAAAATGCCTTTTGCAAAAATCACGTCGATAAACTTAACGCATGTGAGAAGGTAAGCAGAATTTAGTTTTTATAGTTAAACAACTTGGAGGGTATGGCGTCAACCCGGCAAATTAGCCATTTTGTCTGGTAAGGTGGAACGTTTAAACTCCCGTCTATACCAAAAGACAAGTTTCGATATCGGCTATTTGCAACATCATCTGCAAACGCTCAGATTTATTTCCAGACTTTGTGATTTGTGGGTTCTGCTGCATTGTGATTAATAAGACAATTGTGACCAAACTTCAGCGCCTTACTGCGGACTCACTGGAGTCTTGGTCTATCCACGCGTATAGCTACTTATTTAGATTTTATGGTAAAACAATTTGTTCTTCAAAGCAGTGATCCACTGGATACATGTTAAATGCTGGGCTACAAGTGCGATTATTTAGATGCAGATTTAAACAAAAAGCAATTTGATATTGAGGGTAAAATTTTTCGAGTCTCGTCACGAAAAAATGTTCGAGTCTCTTAAATTTTTTGTGTACACGAGCAATGATATTTTCTTTTTTTGTGTTTTTTTGTATGGGGACCCTCATAAGGATGGCAGAAAGATAGATAGTATAGGTGAGTTTAGAAGAAATGTTGAGGGAAAAAATGAAAAGTCCATCTTAACCCAGATATGCCAACTGTACCATATGAAGTACACTTGTTATTTTCAAGATACTGCGTTAACAAAGGTTTTAATTTGTTAACTGGTTTGTTGTTGTGTTACAGAACATAGCGGTAAAGAACGCGTGCATCGATGATATTTGTATAATGTTGTTCTTTATGTGTTTTTTTTTTGTTCAAAGATTTCAGTTATGTGAGATTTGTGATGCCACGTCACGTGATCGGTAGGAAAAAGTTTTATAAGCATTTTTTATTTTTGTTTCTTTTTTTTATTGAAAATTGTTGTAAAAATTACTACCGAAGCAAAACTGCATTTGCAAAAGTTTATTTTATGTGATTTTCGTTGATGTTTTTGCTGGCGACTACATGTAGAACAGCTTCAAAATCCAAGTACGGGAAGAGTGGCATGAAAGAGCCAGGTTTTGAAAGAGCCACTACGAATTACACGATAGTTTTCGAACGAATAATACATTAACTGTAATTTTTAAATAGATGCACTAGCCAGATGTCACCCACAAACATTTGACAGTTCAGCGATAATATACGGCGTTGCTGCATCGGATTTAGAATTTCGTGGTCATAAAGTAAGTTTTTGAGTGCATTTTATATATTTTTTTACGTCAATACCTATAAAATTAACAATCATATCATTAAACTATAATGTCATGCATAATATAGGCCTGACAATAGCATATTTATTTTTTTTGGAAAACTTTTAATTTTGTAATAATTTTTGAGGTTATGCTTCTTGGGACAATATGTTTTGAAAGAGCCGGTCATGAAAGAGCTATTTTTGCATTGTAAGTCCATACCTTGACTTATGAATTACATTAATAATAGAGTTATTTTATTTTGATATAACAATACAATTTTTTTTCTTAAAGCAACAATGGCATCTGAAATAGCTAAAAAAAATTTTTTGCATAAAATGTTTTTAATTTTTTCAAACCATTTATTTTTGTTTTTAATTTTTTTTTAGGGTTTTTTTTCGAAGAGATGAAATAATTCATTATTTTGTCCAAAAATGTTTTTTAGCTTTTAAACCATGTATTTTTGTTTTTAGTATTGAATTGTTTTTTATATAATATATTTAAAAAAAAAATGTTTATAATAATACTTATAATAAATATAAATAAATGTTTATAATATATTTTTGTTGAACACATTTGATGTCTTGTTATAAGAACGTGACTCTTTCATAACTTTGGTTGGCTCTTTCAATACCTATGTGTTATGAAAGAGCCGAATTTAATATTTCTTATAAATAAATAGAAGTCCAAGAATATTGTTGATTTTTGAAAAAGTTTCATGATACTGCGTGCATAATGGAATAAACACGTTCTTTTGATATAAGTCTCATTATTTTCCTATATCCTTTCATCATTTTTGCACCTCTTTTAAAAACTGGCTCTTTCGTGCCACTCTTTCCCTAAAAAAATTTTTTTTTAATTTTTCATCAGTTTTGCAATATATTTACTATGTCAGATTAAAGGGATTTAGAAAAAACTGCAAAGATTTTTACGCTAATAAGCCCTTCGGCATATCTGGGTTAAACATTTGACCCCCTTGGGGCCAATTCTTCAGTGCGAGTTTAAACTCTAGTCAAATTAAACTGAGGTTAACTCACCAAAATTGGACGTTTAAACTCGGTTTAGTCAAAAAAGAAACACATTATATGACAATTTAAGTTAGTTTAACATAAACGAATGCTAATATATCTAGTAAAACCGATTTTAATCGTCCAATTTTGGTGAGTTAACCTCAGTTTAATTTGACTAGAGCTTAAACTCGCACTGAAAAATTGGCCCTCAGAGTTCGTAGATTTTTCGATACTTGTTTATTTATTTAGATTGTGTACCAATGTACATGGTACAAATAAGATTAATTCTTTTTTTAAGTTGTGCAAACATTAAATTAACATTGAAAAGGTATGATTTATGATGATTTTAGAATTAAGGTGATTTAAATATAAAAAAAAAACTTAATTAAATACAAATGACTTGAACATTGACCTTACCATAGTCCTACGTTGAGAAAAACATAATAATTCCACTTTGAGGTGTAGATGAGGAATTGAAGTTTTCAAATATTTTGAAAAATTATTATAATTGCGATACTACAAGGAAAGTGATTTCTGTTCACACTTAGCATAAAATACAAATCATGTAAGGCTGGATCCCAAAACTAAACGGTTTTGGATATATATAAAAATTAAAAAAAAATGTAGGACTACACCATTTCTACACCAACGTAGGACTACGGTTAAGCTAAGTTTACTCTTGAAGTATAATTAGAAATAAAGATTAAGAGAAAGTTCGAAGAATATGCAGTAGAAAAGAATAAACTTATTGAGATCTCTAAATTGGTTGGAAGCATTTTCCACAAATTTATCGCATGAACAAAAATTCGGGAAGTGGTTAAATATTTATAAGCAATAGACAATCATCATCAAAATTGTGTCATCATAAATAGTGCATCATTAGAAAAATAAAATCTGAGACGAATTTGCAATCGAATTTGAAAGAAAAAAATTTTTAATATCAATTTTTTATAAAAAAAAAAATGATTTGAAGTGTTTTGACAGAATAAAATTTACAAAGTGCAACAAATCTGAGTCTGTTATTTAATTACGTTTCCAAAATAGTCCTTAACTTTTTTCTAGTTCCACTAATGCCCGTATGACACTACGTTTTTGTTCTGTTTTTTTATTGTATTTTTCATTTTAAATACTAACGAAAAATCGACGAAAACTGAATTACAAAAACAATTCGGCAATATGTTAGAGGAGTTTGCTTAAATGGTTTGCTTAAAAAAACTTATTTTCAACATTTTGTTTCCGGCTGAAAAAAATCTGTTCAAATTCTGTTCAGTTAAAAAGAGTAATTTTCAAATATGAAACTTAAGTGGAAAGACGATTACGTTCTATCTTTAATTTGTATTTATAAAATAACACATTCGGTCAAAAAAAAAGAAAAATTTACGAAATACAGACAACTATCAAAAAACCTAACGAAATACGAGTTGGCTACTATGTTTTTAATAGGCTAGATTGTTTTTCGTTTGTTTTTACTTCGTTTTTTAGCAGATAGATTTCTCGTTTACACCACTTCCCAATTTGCAAAAAATTAGGATACTGTAAAAAAAACTATTAAATGAAGTTGAAAAACTTAATGCTTTGCTTTTGACTGTACCTGCATCAGCAGCTTCATCTGAGCGTTTTTTAGTGCACTAAGACGACTTAAAACGTATCTTCGAGCAACTATGACACAGAAACGACTCACTCATGCGGCACTTATACACATTCACAAAGATAAAACCGAAGAATTGAATTCGATGGAGGTGGTGCAAGAGTTTGTTTCTCGCAAGGACAGAAAGAAACATTTTGGAATAATTTAAATTGATATAACTTTTTGTACCTTATTGCATTTAAACCATGTAAAGATATACCTAGTCTTGCTTTATAAAAGCAACCATTATTTCTTGTATTTTCATATTACCATATGAAAGATCCTTTAAGGAATGATCTCTAATACTGAAATTGGAAGAACTTTTAAAATCGCCCCGATGGTGCAGTGCGTTAGCGCGCGCTTGCACGGGTATCACAAAGATTTCTGATGACGCTTTTAGCAGAGCAGAAATTGCAATCAGATCAGCTAGTGATTTTTTCCTTTTCATATTGAAAAAAACTTTGTTGTTGTTGTTGTTGTTGTTGTTGTTGTTTCTTTGGAAAAATTCGTTAAAACAATTAATTGTTCTAACTTTGACCTTAAGCTCAATAAACGATTTTAAAATTATGAAATTTTAATATGTTTTATATATTTTTATATTTTTTTATTTTAAACTAAAATAAAAAATTTGTGTATTCACATTCATGTTTCTTTGAAGAAATTTTGGTGAACTTTTTTTGCACCACCATTTGTACTGCCCCTCCAGATGAAATTCGCTCCCGACGCGCTTGTAAAATACACTAAAAAAACTGAAAAAAAAAACAGAACAAAAACGTAGTGTCATATGGGCATAATTTTAAAGTTATAAGCGTAGGCTGATTAAAATTTTTTAAGTGGTTATAAGTAAACTTTCCCTTATAACTCTGAATAGGGGAGATGGGCCACCCTTGCCATACAATATTTTCTTTTTCTTGACCCAAGGAATCAACTGCCGCAGTATTGTCCTTTTAATACGGAACACCCTGTATAAAGTTTTTTGCTTTAAACAATATTTTGAAAAAATACACTTTAATAAATACTGAAATTTATTAACTATTTATATTTTATTGGTTATTTTTTTCTATTTAAAAATAATATCGTATACAAATCTACAATATAAATTTTTTTAAAGTAATTAATACAAACCCTAAATGCAAGCCCTTAAAAACTAAAGTGAAATAACTTAAAAATCTTAATAAAAGCTCAAAGAATTGAGAAGAATAGTTAAAGAAGTATTTAGTTTCATTATTAAGCTAAACAATTTTCAAATTCTTCCGAAAGCTGCCCTGAATTTATTTTAGTCACAAAATTTTCGGGTTAACCGGTCATTTCCATTTCAATATTAAACTTTCTCAACGGTTTGCTATTCAAATGTTCTGCTTCCTCCATAGTTGTGGGCAGTACCTTATCAGTTGTTTCGGGGAAAAGTAAAGTCAGACAGCCGCTGACCAGAGCAAACGAGGCAAAAAGAATCTGTGGTGCATACACGTAATAATTTGCCTAAAGAAGCAAAAAAAAAAAAAAATTAATGCATGCAAAACTTTTTAAAATAAGCCTTAACTTGTACTAGGTCAGGTCAATCCCTTACCAACAATGGCGTCTGTGGAGCAAACATAGAACCAATGCGTCCAACCATAGAACACAAGGACAGCAGACTATTTCGCACATTTGTAGGAAATATTTCCGAGGTAAAGAAGTATAAAATTTGAAAACTACAGGTAATAGCAAATTTTCCAATAAGAAACAGGGTCAACTCCCAATGGTAATTCTCTTAAAAAAAATAAAAAATAAAAATATGAGCAAAAGAAGTCTTTCAGAAATATTTACCTTTTCCTAAAAATGCACTGCCTCCAATGCAGACAGCACACAGCATCATGGAACCGCACAGCGAAGATCTGCGCCCAATACGATCCATTATAAGCAGTGGTAATATTAGTCCTGGCACTTGAATTAATCCATTGAGCATAAAGTTATTATACTTATTACCACCCATATTCACCGAATTCAAGCTTAAGCCCAACGCCACTAAAGTGTGGGTGAACCAGCAGAAGCAACAGTTTAGAAACCTCCAAAAGAGTAACTTTATAGCTGCTTTAATGGGATATTGTTGCTCGTTTGCAGCCTCTAGTTTGTTGCGATTAGACATGACCAATTGTTCCAGACTGTGATCGGAAAGTCTTCGATTGTTAGTGCGCGCAGCTTTTTTCAGAATTTTTACGGCACTATCCTCCTTACCCTGGCTTAATAGCCAGCGAATACTTTCGGGCAACAGCCAAAGGAATAGTATATGTAGCACAGCTGGTATGTAGAGAATCCGCAGGAGCACGCGCCAATTTTGGAATTGCTCCGCCAAGACACCGAGTAAAGCTTCGCCGAGTGAGTAAAAAATCGTTATAATGGTCGCTGCTGCAACTCGCCTCTTTGGTCCTACGAGCTCTATTGCTAACAGAAATGCAGTCGGGAAGAGGGTGCTACCCACTGCCATGTCAAGGAATTCGAAAGCCAGGAACATGTAATAATTTAGGGATAGCGAACGGATAACTCCCATTATTGCACTGAGGAAACCGGCAGCTGCTAACATTTTTCTACGTCCGTATCTTAAATTTATTAAAAAAAAATTGGGTGTGATAAGGAAAAATTTTAATTTCAGGCAAACGTAGCTATATCAGTAATGACTAAGGCTAGGAATCTCACGCACTAAAAAATAAAAAAAAACGCGCGCATAACATGCACTTAAAACTGAAATATGTAATTAAAAATATTTTGTAATTGTTATGGCAACGTTAATGGTATTCGAAAATCTCAATTTTTATATATTTGATTTTTTCTGAATTTCAATTGCTCTACTCCGAATGTCAATTGATTTTATCAAAATTTCCTTTGATACTTTCTGATTTCAATTGGTCTATTCTGAATTTCAATTTATCTTTTCTGAATTTCAATTGATTTTTTCTGAATTTCAGTTGATGAGTTTTAGCGGATCTATTCTTAATTTAAAATAGAATTCTGCATTTCAGTTGATCTATTCTCAATTTCAAACAGAATTCTGAATTTCAATTGATCAATTCTTATTTTTAATTGATCTTTTCCAAATTTAAATTTATTTATTCTGATTTCACTTAATCTCTTATGAATTATAAAAGGAATTTCTGAAATTCTATTGATCATTTCTGAATTTCAATGATCATCCCTTCTGAATTTTAGTTGATCCTTTCAGAATTTTCATTTGATCTTTTCTGAATTTCAGTTGATCTTTTCTGAATTTTATAGATCCTTTCTGAGTTTCAATCGATCATTTCAGAATTTCAAGTATACTTTCTGAATTTTGATTGATTTTTTCTGAATTTCAAATGGAATTTCTAAATCTCAATTGATCTATTCAGAATTTCATTTGATATTTTTTTTTAGTTTCGAATGGAGTCTCTGATCAATCAATAGTTCAATTGATCTTTTCTGAATTGCAAATGGAAATAGAGTAGTTATAAATTGTGTAAGTTTAATTATTGCTTGTAACTTTTTAACTAACCCACCTGTCAGCAATAAAACCGCCAATTGGAATTCCCACAAATTGTCCAACATTATTTATCGTACCCACCATTGAAAGTTTCCATTCTTTTGAGCAAAATAGTTTAAACTGCATAAAAAAAATAAATTGAGGTGATTAGTGTATAATAGGTAATAGTTGAGGGTAACCCACCTCATTTGCTATGGTAAATTCTTTATCGCGAAACTTAAAATCGTTGCCACACTTTTCTATCTGTCCGCGATCGAAATTATTTGCCTTGCAAAATTCTGTGGATGGTGCAGTTAATTTGTTCGTTATTTTGTTGTTTTTTGCCTCTGTCGAAGAGTTGCTGCTAACAAAGCGACTGCAGCGATCAAGTTCATTGTCCTTCTTTGGAATCGAAAAATCAACCCATGGCTCAAGATAGACGCTGCTGGGACTATCGCATTGTGTGATGTTACATCTGTTTGTTGATATATATTTGAATATGAGAGGATAAATGATCAAGGTCAAGTTACTTTGCTACTCAAACCTGTGCACCACTGGACTGGCTGTAAAGACATACGAGATGGAGAAGAATGCATTAAATACCATCGGTATGCAGAGTAACACGTAGTTGATGATTTGGAATCGTCCAAACTGTCCGATACGCACCAGAATTGAGTCTAACGTCAACTCCTCCGGATTCATGTTTACACAGCTTTAGTGACTTTTATTTATTTCACAGAACAACGTTGTTTTTTTTCTCTCGATATGTTTGCAAACAATTACGATAACGTGTATGTACTTCTATCTGTCTACACTCTCCAATCAAGACTGGAGTGACTATTTATGGCAAGTGGTTAAGATTTAAAAATAATCACTTGCTTATCAGGAGTTATTGTAATGGCAATGACTATGCGCATGAATGAGTATTTATTTTTTATCTCGAGAGAAAATAGAACGTGATAAAATAGAATTCTTCTTACTTAAGGTAATCTTTTTGCTCATTTAGCAACACGTTGCAGTGAGGGGCAAATTGGAATTATGAGAGAACAAATTTAAATATTTTGATCAATATAAATCCTTAAAAAATAAAGGGAAAATCATTTTTAGATTGAGTGTTTATTCATATATTTAAGTATAGAAACACTTAAAGAAAAGTTAGAATAAAGTTCGAGTAATATAAAGTAATTTGATTATCAGTTAAACTGAACGAATATATCAAAAAGTACAGAAACGACTTTAAGTAAGTGTTGTTTCAAACACAATAGCTATAGCTGTTCAGAGGTAATTAGTTTTTATGATCTATTGAATAATTACATGAATTAAGATTGTGAGCTTTAAATCAAGTAAGTTTTCAAGAAGGCAACAACAACAACAACAACTCTGTATAGAGTCGTCAATCACTTAGCTGACTAGACAGTCTGTTTCGGAAATCGCTACATTTTCCTCTTCTGAGTGATTAAGCTGTGATTAACTCACTGTTTAAACTAGCATATGAATGTGCATTTTGGAATTCATTCTTATGAATTTTATGGCTGCTAATCATATGACATTTCAAAGCAGTAGGCTATTTATAGATCACCGCCATCAACTCTATCAAGGGCTGCCATCTGTTCTAGTTGCTTTTTCATTTATTTCAATATTCATTGGTGTTCGATAGTTTGTCGAAAATGCACCATAGAAATGAAACGAGTTTTTGCTTCGCCAGAAGCTAGTGTTCTAACTGAAAGGTGGCTATTTTCACAACCAAATGTTCAATTACACATGACTTTGACCGAAAAATCGATCAATTATTAGATTATTTAATTAATTTGACATTAATTAAACTTATTTGGCCGTGCTCCGCCATAGTTAAGTTAATAAGTTTTTATGATCTATTGAATAATTACATGAATTAAGATTGTGAGCTTTAGATCAAGTAAGTTTTCAAGAATGCAACAACAACAACAACAACTCTGTATAGAGTCAATCACTTAGCTGAATAGACAGTCTGTTTTGGAAACATTTAAGCAGAGCATTCACAGAGTTAAGCAGTAAACAAATAAATTGTTTGCTTGAAACTACTATTGGTTAATTTTCATACAAGCAGATAAGATAGTTTTAATTTGTCAATGTCACGATCAGCTGTTTGCTCGTGAAGAAATGCTTCAACTAAAGTTGAAACGAATACGGAATCAGACCTCATATCATTAGAGTGGTTCATTCCATTTTGAATAACTTCAACATAAAATTGGTGCGGCGTACATTGTGACTTTTATCATTTTTAGGATGCCAAATGTCATAACAGCCAAACAAAATAAGTTATGAGGCTATTTCAGATGACAATAATTTCCAATTTAAAAACATTTGCCAGGGCGGAAATAACTAAAAAAGCTTTGATTTCATTAAATTTTGAAGACACACTATTGCAGAGGCTTTTGTATTAAAGTTTTTTGAGATGTTAAAATGAAGACACGTTTTTGAAACATACGAAAATGAGTAAAAGTTAGTCGGAGTCAATATATCGCCATATTCCGGTTCGGATAATAAGGCAATAACTTCATTAGTCAATGATCGCTGTTTTGCCTTAGGTGCTTTCCGCAGACTGCATATAAAAGGGTCTGGCAATATCAGCAATCTGTTGAACAAATCCGAGCTAATTTTAATTCTTGATGTTTTTCTAGTGAAATGTTCACGATAATATCTTGCATCTTTGTTTCTTGAGTTCGTTCAGAAGAATAGAAGACGCGATTATATCCTTTCCATGAAATTGAATTTTATGCGCACTTGCTGGCATATTGTACCATGCATATTCTGATAAGTACAGTTCTCGTGTCTCTGTGGCGTAGTGGTCAAAAGCTGCAGAATTTATTTGATTTCCACATCCTTGGCAGAAAAGTATAGTATGAAACCTTTTCAAAAGATTTATATTTATGCCTGTTTATATTGTCTGCTATTTGTTTCAGTCCTTAGTGGAATGAAATTGAATTTGTAGAGTATGGATGCGTGACCTGTTCCCAGATTTTTCCATACACAAGTTTCCCTCAGTCTGACCATCGAACAAGCTGCTGTTTGCCTGGCAACCAAATAGGGGAAGTTTTCCACTAAAAATGCTTCGATTGACTCGTTCTAACATTTGCTCAAAAAGACTGTGAGACTGTGTTCTCGACCACAGTGCGGAAAGGTTTGAGCATTTTTTATCGTGATATTAATAGATGATCTCATTTTAAACAGTAATAATTTTCGAGAGCAGCAATGTTTTGGCTTAGATGCTACACACGTGTATTCCTGAATTCCTTTTTATACAGCAGAGAAAAATTCTGATTTTTTGCATTTGTATCTTTCAAAACTATTTTAAAGCATTTCATTTTCTAAATAATAATTATTTAAAAACAAATTTGTTTTGTGTAATAATTTTTCATTTGATATTTTTAGTGATGAATTAGTTGTTCTTGTTCATTATGTTGGTTAAACTTTAATGCAATTCATAGTTGTGGTTAATAAATGGAAATATACAGTGGCTCACAGCTTATTTTATGCAGTGCATACTTTCAATTTTAGGGCTTTATAACAATGAAACTAAGAGGAATAAAAAAATAATATAGTATCATTTATTAGAACAAGATGCTTAGTTTAATAAATTAACTTAATTTATTGTAAAAATATATATTAAGTTGGCTTAAAATTAAGAAACCAAAAAATACTGCTTAATTTCATATCACAGCTTATTTTATGCAGTCACTTGTTATTTATAAATTTTTCGTATTAATTAATGATATTTGATATTTTTATTATTTGCTATGATAGCCCTTGTTGTCCACAGCAGATCTAAGGTGGTTAGGCATTGATGCGACCAGTTTTTGAGTGATAGTTGGCGAAATATTCGCCACTTCGTTTTCAATATCTCTTTCAGGTGTTTTTTGTTTGAAATTTGATGTTTCTGGATGTTATTTTCCAATAAAGACCACATCTTTTCAATAACGTTAAGGTCTGGCGACTGTGCTGGCGGCATCATCAATTGTATTAATATACGATTAGCCTGGTTTGCACAATACCCGCTTTGTGCTTTTGATCGTCATCCTGGTAAAATCGGAAATTCAATTTTATACCCAGAACCTTTGCACTCTGCAACAAATTGTTCTTCAGGATCTGCAGGTACTTAAATTTGTCCATTGTTGTTCAAATAAACGGCAACTTCCCAGTACCAGCAGCTGACATTCAGGCCCAAACCATGACGCTGCCACCGCCATGTTTCACGGTTTGTTTTAAGTTTTTTTTGTTGACCTCGGTATTCGGTTTTCGCCACATATAGCACATACCATCTGAACCGAATAAATTGATCTTCGATTTATCTGCAAAAATAACTAAAGTCCAGTACTCTGGGGTCTTGGACATATGTTCTTTGTCGTAGTTGAGTCTGCATAATCTGTTTTTGGGGCTAATACACGGCTTGTTTCGTGTTTCGTCGAATAGTTTCAGCACTACACTGTTTGCTCAGATCAGTTTCAACTTCAAAAGCCATTTTCGGAGCTGAGAGTCTCGGGTTAGCCTTTTTCTTCCGTACAATATGCCGCTCGTCGGTTGGAACAAAACTCCACGAAACTTGTTAGAATTAGCTGATTCTATCTGTCAAAGCGAATAAGTTCATTTATCACAAGAAAAAATGGCGGGTGGAAGAGTTTTTTGGAGTGCTGCAGAGACTTTGCTGTTGATTGAAATATTTAAAGAAAAGAAAATTCTTGATATAATTTATGGAAAAAAATTTAGAAGAAGTGAAATATATAAAATTGTCGAAAGTGAGTTAAAAGAAAAGGGACATAGTAAATAAAAATATTGTACATATTGACGATTGCAACTCGACTCGATGTTGTACAAGGAAACACTTTTGAGCTTGAAACGCCATTTTGTCAACTTAACGAAAATCCAACTCAGACTCAACTCGCCATGGAAACGTAGTAATAGAAATAGAACGAAGGCATAGCTAACGAAAGTACCGTTAGACAGCGCAGCATTAGAGTACCGTAACAGAGAGAAGTGACTGCATTAAATAAGCTGCGAGATGAAATTAAGCAGTATTTTCTGTTCTCTTATTTTTTAAACAACTAAATATATGTATTCACATTTAATGAAAAACCTTTATTTAACTAGACTTTTTGCTCTTTTAAATGACACCATATTATCTTTTGTATTCCTGTTAGTTTTATTTTTATAAAGCCCTAATGTTTAAAGTATGCACTGCATAAAATAAGCTGTGAGCCACTGTATATTTCGGAAAAATATGGATTATTTAGTGCAATATTTAGTGCAAAAAAAAAAAATTTTCCCTAAACCGTAAACATTTTTTTCCACTATTCTTACATGAATTTAAGTGAGAAATTTTTCACTATCACTATCACTCATGTATAGTGAGGCTTTTATTTTTCAATTCAGCAGTCAAAAATAATAGAAGATAGAGAATAATTTTACACTATCAGTACATGTAAGCTGAAACTGCAAATTTAGTGCACTACGCCCAACTCTGATAACAACAAAAATAATATGTTTCGCAACAATGAAGACAATTGTACAAGCAACTTGTTTCATATTACTGATGTCAACAACTGCACAACTTCCCTACAAGAAATAGCTAACCAAAACTCTAACACAATCACATACATTTTTCTATTTACAACCACATTCGCATACTCATTTCAGTGTCAAAAATTGTGAAACAGGGAAAAATATGAACATTTTAGCAAGTGCATGTGAAAGAAAGAGAAGGTATCATTATTAAAAATCATGTCCAATTTTTGCATATCCGCCATTGTAGTTTACCATTCCTGGTTTCGCTAACAAAAACCAAGTTCTGCAATAAAAAAATTAAATATCTTTAAATTGCTTACTGTTGGAACGTTGCTACCCATCAAAGAAGGATGAGCCAATAAGCACGCTTGCCAATATCAAGAATGCAGTGAGCATTTCAACATTCGCCACATCTAATTCCACTCCCAAAGTCGTCGGCACAGAAGTGGCTCGCAGTAGCAGCAACAACAGTAACAACAACAACAACAACAACAACAACAACAACAACAACAACAATAAAAAATGTTATAATAAATTAAAACCATTTGTTTCAAGACACCAACGAATTGCATGCATTTTTATTTTTTAAGAGGTACGTTAGATAAAACTGATTTTTACGTTATATCTAACGGTTACATATAACCGAGTTTTCGGTTACATTTATCTGGTGAGATTTGGTTACCTATAACCTGTATTTATGTTAACCCTAACGAGAGAGAGAGCGAGACGGCTATATTTCAATGGTATTGGAAATTGATACGTGTGAAAAAGGGATGCCAGATCACACGTATACACGAGTTTCGGTTAATTTCTTCCCGAGGCTCTTCCTAGCATAACCGAAACTTGGTATGAAGAGGTAACCCTACAAGAAATAGCTAACCAAAACTCTAACACAATCACATACATTTTTCTGTCTACAACCACATTCGCATACTCATTTCAGTATCAAAAATTGTGAAACAGGGAAAAATATGAACATTTTAGCAAGTGCATGTGAAAGAAAGAGAAGGTATCATTATTAAAAATCATGTCCAATTTTTGCATATCCGCCATTGTAGTTTACCATTCCTGGTTTCGCTAACAAAAACCAAGTTCTGCAATAAACAAATTAAATATCTTTAAATTGCTTACTGTTGGAACGTTGCTACCCATCAAAGAAGGATGAGCCAATAAGCACGCTTGCCAATATCAAGAATGCAGTGAGCATTTCAACATTCGCCACATCTAATTCCACTCCCAAAGTCGTCGGCACAGAAGTGGCTCGCAGTAGCAGCAACAACAGTAAGAACAACAACAACAACAATAAAAAATGTTATAATAAAATAAAACCATTTGTTTCAAGACACCAACGAATTGCATGCATTTTTATTTTTTAAGAGGTACGTTAGATAAAACTGATTTTTACGTTATATCTAACGGTTACATATAACTGAGTTTTCGGTTAGATTTATCTGGTGAGATTTGGTTACCTATAACCTGTATTTATGTTAACCCTAACTAGAGAGAGAGCGAGACGGCTATATTTCAATGGTATTGGAAATTGATACGTGTGAAAAAGGGATGCCAGATCTCACGTATACACGAGTTTCGGTTAATTTCTTCCCGAGGCTCTTCCTAGCATAACCGAAACTTGGTATTAAGAGGTAACCGATATTTCAGTTTAGAAAAACCGTTTTTGCTTAGTTAAATAACCGATAGTCTTCTTGTAGGGAACCGATATTTCAGTTTAGAAAAACCGTTTTTGCTTAGTTAAATAACCGATAGTCTTCTTGTAGGGTTAAGGTGATGCTTTTTCAATTTAGCATATACTTATTTTTGTTATAACATTATTGCAATGACCGTTTACAAAAAGAGCACGCATGGTAGCAAAAATACACCTCTTCTCACACATGTCAAACTTGTTGACTAGCGATCGACTTCGTTCCAAAGACAACGCGTTTAATTTAGTTCGAATACTGTGTAAGCAGAGGGCTGGACTTAATGTATGCCATCTTAATGCGCAAAGTGTTGTTAATAAGATGGATGAATTAAGGTATATTTTCGAGAGTTCAGGCGTTGATATTCTTTATATTTCAGAAACATGGCTTAATGAGCATAGCTTAATATGCACGATAATTTGTTCAATTTATTTATTTATTTATTTATTTCCGTCTATGGATAAATTATCCTTACAGACAATAACAAATCAGGATATAAAATAGGAACATAATTATAAACTGTTTAACAATAGAGTAATAGTAGTTTTAAAGGCATTTTTAGGCATAGAAAAATCAATTAAGTTATTATTATACATTCTGTTTATAGCTATAAGTACTCTATTAATAGGCTCATTAATGGCATAATTGGTTCTATGGCAATTAATATAAAAATAATCATAGTTACGAAGCATTTTTTGTGGAATATTAAACGATAATAATTCAAGTAACTTCTCACAGATGATGTTTCCGTTGATCAAATCGTAAATGATCATAATACTGTGCAATAACCTTCTAGCTTCAAGAGAAGACAGACCAATAAACAGGCAACGCGTTTTATAGGACGGAAGAGGATCCGACAAACTAATTGAACGTAAAGCAAATTTCAAAAATCTTTTTTGAACTTGTTCCAATCTAGTAATATGCACTGAATAAAATGGGCTCCAAATAAATGAAGCGTACTCAAGGCTAGATCTTACGAGGGACGAATATATATTTTTAAATGTGTATGGGTCAGAGAAGCCGGTACTATTTCGCTTAACAAACGCTAATAGGAATATGCTTTGGGGATAATATGGTTTAAATGACAGCTAAAACTAAGGCCTGAATCAAAAATAACACCTAGATCACGAATTTCGGATAACCTTACAAGCTTAGTAGTGTTATCTAAGGTATAATCTCAAACGATATAGGAGAATTTATCTTATAATAAGAAACAACAAAGCATTTTAAAAGGTTTAGTGACAATTGGCTTAGATTAAACCAAGAAAAAACGTTTACGAGATCAGCCTGAAGACGATAAGCATCCGATTGATTTTTAACCTTATGGAAAACTTTCAAGTCATCTGCATAAAGTAAAAATTGGGCATTATTAAAACATTTGGAAACATCATTTACAAAAATGACAAAAAGTAATGGTCCAAGAATGCTACCCTCAGGAACCCCTGAAGTTGATAAAAAAGGAAGTGATTTTACGTTTTCAATGACTACATATGAAACTCTATTTGAAAGGTAAGATTCCAACCAAGAAAGAAATGTAGAATGGAAGCCAATCTTGGCAAGCCTGAGTAGTAAAATTTCATGTGATAGTTTATCAAAGGCTTTGGATATGTCGGAGTAAATGACATCCAACTGGTACCGCTTTTCAGCTGTGGTGATGCAGTAATTTGTGAATACACTAAGAATTGTTGTAGTTGACCTACCAGAAACAAAGCCATGTTGATTGGGACAAATAACATTTTTTAATGCAAAGTACATTTTATCTTTTACTATTTTCTCAAAGAGCTTGGCACTATTAGCTTACTTAGAGATAGGTCTGTAATTTAGGACGTCATGTTTATTGCCGGATTTAAAAACTGGGGTTATGAGCGAAACTTTCCATTTATCAATGAAAACACCTGCTTTAAGGTATTTGTTAAAAATTATGCATAGAGGTAAAGATAAAGATTGCACACAATTTTTTAGCAAAAAAGGACTAAAACCGTCTAAGTCACATTTTGCGGAGTTTTTAAGATTACCAATAGCAGTTTCAACATCAGAAAGAGTAACCATAGGACTACCAAAATTTATACACGATTCAACATTATCAACAACATGTGAGGTGATCGGATCAGGATTTCTGACAAAATTAGATTTGAAATAATTTGCAAACAATTGTACTGTGTCATTTACAGAGTATGAATTTATACCATTTTAAAACGTAGAAGAAGGAATATAAGATGAGCCTTTCTTAGATTGGATAAAGCTCCAAAAAGATTTAGCATCGGTTTGAATGCGATTTTCTATGCTAAGAACATATTGTTTATAAAGAAATTTGTTTAAAAAATTGAATTCGCGCGAAAAGTGTTCCTATTTTACCTTGCACTCAAATTTTCTAGTATTTTTGAACTCATTGAAAAATTTATTGCGCAAATTCTTAAATTTTTTTAAACCCTTAGTGTACCAAGGGAGCTTATGGATTTTTTTTTTTTCTTAAAGGAATGTTATTGGCAAGTATATTTATGAAATTGCTTTGAAAGATATCATAGCAGCTCGAAGCCTCCCAAAGGCTACCAAAAAGCGACTCCCAATCAATACCGTTTATGAGCCGATTTATAGTCACAAAATTGCAATTTTTAAAATCATAAAACTTTTGTTCTAAATTATTAATACTCAAGAATTCATAAATTTTAATATTAAAGGAAATTTAATATTAAAATTTGAGTGGTTTTAAAATATTTCGCGCAGACAGATTGGGTCATGCAGGTGGTGCAGCTATCTATGTACGTAGTTATATCCCGTGTAAGCTAATTTGTAAGTCAGATACTTGTTGTTCTATTGAATATTTGTTTATTGCTATATCCAATGCAAATGAAAAGTTCCTTATTGGTAATGTCTACCGTCCCAATCCAACTATTGATATGACAAATCTTATTCAACTCATTGAAAATATCTCTCTTGGCTACTCACAAATTCTTATTGCAAGCGATTTTAATAGCAATCTGTTAAAGGAAATTCACTTAGCTCTCGAAATGCAGACTTTAGGACTTTTTCCAGTCAACACTACTCTGCCTACGCACTATACAAATACAAAAACTATTAACACACTGTTTGACATATTTCTTGTTAACGATGAAACAAAAATTTTATTTTATGATCAGATATCTTATCCTTCATTTTCCAAACATGATATAATTTTTGTGTCTTGCGACTTTCAGTTGAAGACGCGACCAAAGTCATTTTTGTTTCGCGACTTTAAAAGTATTGATTACCATCGTCTCGAGTCTGGAATTTCAAATATCAACTGGAGCAGTATATACAGTATGACATCGCCCGATGAGCAAGTTAATTTTTTGCAATCCAACCTCAGTAGTCTTTTTGAGGAGTTCGTCCCACTTAAAAATAAAAATTTTAAACCTGTTCAGCGCCCATGGTTTAACGACAAAATTAAAAACTTAATATTGCAACGTGATATACAATCGATGGAAACGTTTCAAGACACCGGAGATTTATAGTGAATTCAAAAATGCTAGGAAAATTGTTGTTGCAGAAATTAAATCAGAAAAAACAAAATTTTATTGTGAAAAATTCTCTTCTGCAATTGATAGCAAAAAAAAAAAAAATGGCACGAAATAAAAAACATTGGAATTGGCAAGTGTAAAGGTAGGAAAAGTGATGATGTTGATGTAGACGATTTAAATATAAAGTTTCTAGATCTTCCAATGCCAGCAATCTCCCATGAATCTTTCGCTAACCCTAACAGCGTGCGAAGTAACAACGTTTTTAGTTTTGAATGCGATGAGCAAACGGATGTTCTCGAGTGTTTTTTAGCTATAAAGTCAAATGTTGTTGCTTTTAACAATATTTATCCTGTATTTCTCAAGGCCCTACTCCCAAAATTACTACCTTTTGTAACACACATTTTTAATTTTATTCTCACTACTTCTATTTATATATCCTTCCACTTGGAAACAGGCAAAAATAATACCGATTCCAAAAACGTGCAATGAATACCGTCCTATAGCCATTTTGTCGTATGTATCAAAAGTTCTAGAGCTAATAATTTATAGACAAATGTTTGAGTTCATTTATAGAAATCATTCAATAAACGAATGTCAATCTGGATTCCGAGTTAAGCGAAGCTGTGTAACAGCACTAGTTGATGTTGTTGAAGACCTTAGAGTAGGTATTGATGAGAACAAAATTAACTTTCTTGTGCTCATAGACCACTCAAAAGCCTTTGATACGGTGGATCATTTTTCCCCGACTGCGGCTAATTTGATATCATCCTATCTATCCAACAGAACACAAGCAGTTTGTTCAAATGGCATTGTATCAAAATTCCTACCAAATAACAGAGGTGTTCCTCAGGGTTCTGTGTTAGGTCCTCTGCTCTTCTCTGTATACATAAATTGCCTACCAAAAGTGTTGAAAAATTGTAATATTCATATGTATGCCGATGATGTCCAATTGTATGTTAGTTGTTCCCGTGAGTCTATCATCCCTTGTGTTTCGAACCTAAATGATAATCTTCGACGCGTTAACGAATGAATGGGCCACATCAAATGGCCTATGTTTAAATCCCAGAAAAACAAAATGCATTGTCATCTCAAAAAAACCAGTAGACTTTTCACTCTTCCCAAAACTGAACAATTGTGATATTGAATGTGTGGATAGCGTGAAAAACCTAGGTATAATATTAAATAGAACATTGTCGTGGAACACTCATATAGGTAGCACTATCGGTAAAGTGTATGGTATGTTACGTGTTTTATGTACAACTCAATATTTTACGCCCCTTAGAACACGTATCTTACTGGCTAAATCGTACCTTATGCCTACCCTGCTCTATGGGTGCGAAATATTTGCTAACTGTGACAGTTTATTTAAACACAAACTAAATGTTCTCTTCAACAACATTGCTCGTTATGTTTATAGCTTAAAACGTAGAGATCGTGTCTCCGTGCATGCAAAACGTTTATACAATATGACTCTCGACAATTTCTCTCGACTGAAATTTCGTTCACTAATTTTACTGCACAAGGTGGTTTATGCTAGGGAGCCGGTTTATCTGTACAACAGACTCGGGTTTGCAAGATCACGAAGATCAAACGTTATTATACAAATGCGTCATTCTTGTCTGGCATCGGAAAGACAATTTTTTGTGTATTCAATCCGTCTTTGGAACGCTCTACTAACTGATCTAAGAACAATTACCAATGCTGTGCAATTTAAATTTCGATTGAATATTTTTTTCTCCTCATTGCAATAATTGTAAATTTTCAGTTTTTATACAAGCAGAATTGTAATTTAAGTTATCAAGCAATACTTTTATTCGAATTTAAATTCAAACATTACTGTTTTATATTAGCTTTATTATTAAGTTTTTTTATGAGTAACTTGTATAATTACCCTGTTATCACAAATACTGATGAAATAAGAGGCTAGTGCTTTAATTATCAATAAAATATAAATAAACAAAAAAAAATAAAGTGATTTTTCTTAATAGCAGCTAGATGCAGCAGGTTTTTACAGAAACAAAAGGTAGAAGTACGATATTTTATGATAGTTATAGCCTTCGACTTTAATAATGCTTAATTAGCTAGATATTTTCTACTAAATTTTAACTAAATTTATATATTTCAACGAGTTTTCTATTTTTATTTATTAACATTTTTTATTGTATTTTATATTAAATTCAATGGCGACTAAGACATAAAAAAGTCCAAAAAACAAAACCTTGAAATATACTTTGTGCTTGAAGTTATTTTTGTTTAAACTTAAGTTTATTTTTTGATTTTATTGAGCTTATTTTTGTTAAAAAAGTTTCAACTTTGACAAATTTTATAAAAAAAAACCATACAATACAACAATTTTTTAATAACACATTCATAATAGATGTTTTATAATCTGGCGAATAAAAATATTTTTTTATAAAATTTTACAAAAAAAAAAACCCAAATGCCATCCTAAAATTACAAAAGCGCACTGTGCGATGGTTACCAACTTTTTGTCCGCTTATGGGAATTAAAATTCAAATTAAAAAAATGGACATTGCAATATTCTAAGTTAAAATTATTTATATTCTTCAATAGATAAAAAACAAAACTAGTACAAAATAAATTTCAATTTAAATATGTATATTAGAGTGGTCCTTATTTTTCTTTCGAAAGTAATGAATTACGGACCGGGATTTTGTTTCTTCACAAAACAGAAGTAAACTGAAAATTTTTTAGAAAAAAATATTGATATTTAAACGTGACGCTTGCGGTTTTTCAGTTGAAAATCTTATTTATATGGGAAAAAAGTGCTCTTTTTACAAAAAAATCCCAATAAGAGTTTTTAGGCGGAAGTTTTAAAAAAACCGGTACGCGTCCCTTTTTTTATTCAACTTTTCTTTTAAATGAGCTATCAAGCATTAAAATTAAACAAAAACTACTAGAGTTGTCATTTTTTACTGTTTAAAAAATCTGGTTTTCTTGTTGTATTAAAAAAAATCACAAAAATTCAAATTTGAAAGAAATTTCATTGAAATGTTGTGGTAATATTTTCTTAAACTTTATTTAAAACATACAAACAATTATGCGATAACACTAAATTACCTGGTTGTTATGAAATTTTTTGCTAGAGGTGCACCTTTTTGGAAATTTCGAGTTTGGGTATTTTTACGAACAAAATCCCAAAAATTTAAAAATTCTAGTTTTGAAAAAAAAAACAACGAGAAATAGACATAGAATAGTTTTAATTTTAACATAAGCTGTCAATAATAAAATATTATTGGAGTAAGTTTCTTGGATGCGATGCAAGTAAGTTTCTTGGACACTGATTTTTCATTCAGAGTAAATTCGTAAAAAAGAAAAAAAAAACACATCGAACTATCGAAAACACCAAAACAAAGCAAACAAAAAAGAAATAAGAAAAGCAGTAATGTTTGTGATCTAAAAAAGTCAAAATTGTTCGCTTATTAGAGCTTCGCATCCGTGAGAGTCCGTGTATGGGAGAGCATTCTTTATGGGGAAAAAAACAAAAAATTTATTGTTTCCAAGAATGTGTCCGCTTATAGGAAATGTCCGGTTATTAGAGCGTCCGTTTGTGGGAGCTTTCACTGTATATTTCCAAAATAGAGTTTTCAAAGCACAACGCATGCGCAAACCTACGTAGTAGTAATACATACTCAGCCCAGTTCTGAATGATTTTTCCCGGGGAGTCGGAAAAGGGAGTTTTTATTTTTAAGATCAAGTTCAAAAATATTTTGGAAATTTTTAATGCCAATTTGTTCATCAATTGTCAATATTCATGAGTGTAAACATAGAAAAAATGTGATATCTTTATCTGCTATCTTAAAAATGAAAACTCCCTTTTCCAATTCCCAGGGAAAAATCATTCAGAATTGGGCTGAGCATGGCAGAATAACCAGATCGATGCAATTCGGAGAGCGAAAAACGTGAGAGCAAAACATTGGCGTAGCTATAATGTCACTATTGACAATTTATGTTTATTCGTTCAGCCACAGAGATGTATAATTTACTTGTAACCGTATAAATCAATTAAGTACCCAGATTTTATGTATGAAAATGTAAAAAAACTAAAAAAATATCTTAAAAAGTTCATAAAATGAGCCGTGTTTTAAGATATAATACATAGTTAATTGTAGCTAATAGCCATGATACAAAGAATTACAGATAAAGTATTGCGCATGTCCGCCATCTTTGCTATGACGTGCAAGGTGCTCCTTGGTTAAAACGTAGTCACAATTTATTCATAGGGTATAAAGATTTTAAAATGCCTACATTTTCTTATGAAAACTTGTTTTACTGATATGAAATAAATATTGTTATATAAAGCACATGTCCAAAATAAAGTAAATATATTTTTTAGTACTGTTTGTGAAGAAAAATTTGCATATTTTGTAGGGGTGCTTTTTCCCCTTTTTACCGATTTACACAAAAAGCGGCTACGTTGCTTGATGTGCTTGACAGAATTTTGACTGTTTGTTCGTTTTCATTTTGCTATCTTCGTCACTTTTCGACATTTTCTTTTGAATGTATTCATCAAGTGTCACATTTGACGAGCACCGATGACGAGGTGCGCAGTAAATTTTGTTTGTTGCGCCGGGAATACTTTACCTGTAGCTCTTTGTATCATGGCTAATAGCTACACACATCTGTATTCTCTATTGTATTTCTCGAACTGAAAATAAACAAAACCAATAACGACAAAAACGTGAGCAAGTGATGTGTATTTATCTATGAACATTTTACATACACATTGATAATAACAACAACAACAGCATATCAACAAAAGCAGCACAACAACAAACGACACGATTGCGAACCAAACCAACAACCACAACAACAACCAAATCAACAACCATAACAACAACATAAGCAGCTACTGAAGCAGCTTGTGTATAATTTTTCTCATACGAATATATGAATTTCTTCTTCTTAAATTTTGCTATTTTGTTACTTTATTAAAGAAGTGACAACATCGAAAATTAGATAGATATTCGTTTGACATATATTTTTTCTTTGTATGATAAATATAAAAGGCTGTAGGTCCTTAAATGTGCTTGAAAAAATTTGTGAAAATTACCCCCATACAAGCAGCGCTGTAAGACGTAATTCTACGTCAATATGGTAATTTTCGGGAATTTGTTTAAACTACTGCAGTGATTGTTTTAAAATTTGTATGCTATAAACACATATACTAAAGTTCACCAGTGATCAAAATTCGATCTTTTCGCTTGCATTCTCTGTTGATTCGATACAAAATTAATGTAAAAAACACATGCTTTTCATAAAAATTTAATAATCAAAATCGGTTGAAAAACACGAGAAAAAATGGTACTGAGCAATTTCGCCTACGTCTATGTATATATAGACAAGGAAATGGCTTAAAAAATCAATTTGTGTTCAAAACTTTGGAGTGGTTTGATAACTTTGAAAACCTTTTTCACTGAAATTATTTTTTAGCCTGTAGAACTTCGTTAAAAAAATATAAAAACATTTTGAAAAAAATATAAATTTATCAAAAAACTCATAGCTTATTGAATTATGAGTTAAATGAATAAATTTTTGCAGATAAATTATATGTCGTATGAAAGAGGTTGGACAGTTAAAATTAAAAAAAAAATTTACAATAAAAACAACTTTCGGCCTATTTCTTGAGCAAAAATGTAATATTTCAGAGGTCTTTTGAGAGTAATATGGTAAGGTAACGGTAAATTTTTTCTTATTTCTCCAAAGTTATTTAACTCAGCTTTCAGACAAAGAAAATTTGATTTGAAATTTGAAAACCGATTGCAAATTGGTGGAGATATTTGCTTGCAAAGTCAAAATTTTAAATTTCAATAGTTTTTGAATGATGAAAGCAATATGGTAAGGTAACGGTAAACCTTTTCTTATTTCTCCAAAGTTATTTAATTCAGCTTTCAGACAAAGAAAATTTGATTTGAAATTTGAAAACCGATTGCAAAATGGTGGAGATATTTGCTTGCAAAGTCAAAATTTTAAATTTCAATAGTTTTTGAATGATAAAAGCAATATGGTATGGTAACGGTAAATCTTTTCTTATTTCTCCAAAGTTATTTAATTCAGCTTTCAGACAAAGAAAATTTGATTTGAAATTTGAAAACCGATTGCAAATTGGTGGAGATGTTTGCTTGCAAAGTCAAAATTTTAAATTTCAATAGTTTATGACGATGACCTTGCCTCAAGGAAATGCGTTGTACTGAAAGAGTCTACATTTTTCGAGATATCGCAAAAATGGTATGTAAAAATAACGGTTATATTTTTGACGAATAGTATGCTAAAAGATATTGGCCCATTATCATAGTCAAAATAAAAATCTAAATTAAGTGCAAGATTTTTGACAACATATTATATTAAAAAACTGTCAAAAATGCTTATACTAAATTTAGGGTCGACTTTTATTTTGACTATGATAACGGGCCATTAATAATAAAAAATAATAAAAAGCTTTCGTATACCTTTATTTTTCGCAACGACCTTTCATAAAAAAATACGTTTTACTAAGAAAAGCTTCAGTTTTCGAGATGACATGAGTCATAAGTTTGATGTCAAAATAACGAGAGTTTGTTGCGCATCAAGTTAGAGCATAAAATAAGAAACATACCTGATCACTTGTAGGTGAGCGCCCTCCGAATGCAGCCATGATCCGGCAAATGCAAAGCAGCGGCTGTAGATACAAATGGCAAAATTTGGAAAAAATATATCAATATATATTACTATCACTGCCGCAGTTTTTGCAATATTTCTTTTTAGATTTGGGATCAAAAAAATTAAAGAAATGGTTCGCGGCACTAAGCAAACACTAAAAAATATAAAACTAATGTTGATCTACAAAGTGGTGTCTGCCCTACAAATCCGCCTCTGACGTCGAGCACTGAGCTGATTATTTAGCATTTATTATGCTTTTAACTTAATTTAATTTATATCACTGGAACACATCACACGCGCTATATGTAACCACGGTCACTATTTCCACTTTTATTGTTTTTCCGTAAGAAACAACGTTTTGTTTTTCGCGTTTATCACGTGCCACCATTTTTACATTGCACTAACGGAAATAGGGTAGAGGGAGGCACGTGTGGAAGCTGCAAAATAAAGCTGGAACTGCGTTTGCATTAGGTCCATCTCGCAATGCAATAGAATGTGTGCAAGCTTATGAGATAGAGTTTTATGCCTGCGTTTGTGACTTTTTAAAAACGCAATTTACGCAAGGAAAGTTGAAAATTTTAAATTTTTTAAAAAATTGCGTTTTTTGACAGCTCGTTACTTATAACGAATAGCGAGAATAAATCAGGGATGCCGCTTCAAAATAAAATTTTTAAAGATTTTGATAAGTTTTTATATGATATTTGGCTAAAATAACTTTTTTATGCTAATTTTTAAAAGTTCTTTTTATTATAAATAAAAAAATTTAATATACATATTTCACCGTTAATACATTAAAAATTACATTTGAACAACTTATAAAAAATTTAATAATTTTGTAGCCCTGCTTACTCTGAACTCAAAACGCAGTTATTGTACCATGTCCCCGCTAATATTCAGAGTCCCTTGCGTTTCAAAAAATTCAAATACCTACATATCGAAAAATTAAAATAGTGCATTTCAAAAAATTAAAATACCAACACATCAAAAAATTAAAATAGTGCATTTCAAAAAATTTAAAATAACTGCAATACGAATAATTAAAATATTGGCATTTAAAAAAATTAAAATATTGCATTTCAAAAAATTTTAAATAATTGCAATACGAAAAACTAAGATAATTGCATATCGAAAAATTAAAATAGTGCATTTCGAAAAATTTTAAATAATTGCATTTCGAAAAATTAAAATACCTGCATACGAAAAATAAAAATAATTGCATGTCGAAAAATTAAAATACCTGCATACGAAAAAGAAAAATAATTGCAATTCGAAAAAATAAAATACCTGCATATCGAAAAATTAAAATAATTGCATTCCATAAAATTAAAATACCTTAATTCCAAAAATTAATAAACCCAAAATAAAAAGTTAAAGAGAAATTTTTGTCAATAAGTATATTCCATAGAATTTTTGCTGCTGTCATCGTCTGTCAAACAAAAGAAAATCAAAACGAGAGCGAGCGTGCTATGGTTGCTATGGCAGCTGATGCAAAATGGAGATACCAAAAATTTTTTGTGTTACACAAAGAAAATAAATAAATGTCATGCAAGTTTAAAAAAAACTGTTATTGAACGCTCGTTTTATGTTTTCTTTTGTTTGGCGTTCGTTGACTGCAGCTCGTGAGAAAATTGGTAGAGTTGTCAAGGCTAGCTGATAAATAATTTTACCATGGTATATTCCTATATATATTAAGGCTATTCACAGTTTGAATACGCTGGTCTGCTATTTGTACGATTTGCTATTTGTACGCCAATTTACGAAAGCGTTTTTTGCTTTGTTGTTGTTTTGCATACAAACGCAAATACGCAGGCACGCGTAAATAAAAGTAGCCCTTGGACGTGTTTTTTGGACCTCGTATTTTTATGCTCTGTCTACAGCTGCATAATCACATACATCACAGGGTTGCATAATTTTTTAATACGACAGTCACATGGCGAGGTGCTCACAGTTTGAACAATATCAAATGCTATAAATACGATTTGTTAAAAGTACGCTTAAACTGTGAATAGCCTTATTTATATAAAAAAAGGCCTGTAAAGAAAATTATATGTTTTCAACATTAATGTACTGTAGTATTTAAAATCAGATTTTTTTTGTGTAAGGCGGTAAATGAGTGTTAATTTTTTTGAGGTAAGAAAGTGTCTTTCGGTAGGTGTTAAGTTTGCGGCCTGTTTCTCGCAGTTATTTACTGATGATGTACGGTTGACGGTAGGAATAAAACCATAATAAAAAAATAAAAAGAGAAAAATTTGAAGTTTGTTCGATAAGCGAGATTGAAGCAAAATCCAGAAATTTGCCATGTTCCGCTGGGTATATTAAATAATTACAAATTGGATATTTTTCTTTATATATAAAATATTTTAACTTAAAGATACAACCGAATTGTCGGGATAGATAGATATGAATTTGAAAAGAGATAGAAGATTAGAACAGAAAATTATTAAAATTGTGAACTAGTAAAAATTTAGTTTTTTTTAGAACAGATATATTAAAAGAAACTATAAAAAGAAAAAGCAACTAAAAAAGGTAAAATGTGTAAAATAATATAATTCAGGAATATACGGATCTGTTGTTGTAATACCAAATTGTCTGAAAAGAAGAGGAATTAAAATAAAAATTGTCTAATATTACGTTGTATAATTGTACATTATATAAGTACGTGATAGTTACGGAATTTAATGTTGACGGCCATTGATCTGTAAAGAAAATAATTTTAAATTAGAAGGGTAAAAAAACATTAGAATTTATTATTAGAAAAGAAGATAAGAAGATAAGAAATGCAAATGAAAAACTGTTGAAATATTGTATTGTATTAGACAACTGCGAAGCTGAAAAAAAAGATAATATTAGTAAAAATTATAAATACAAATGTGAATTAGTATTGACAAAATTAGTATGGTCTACTAAATTTTGATAAGTGGGGGCCTGAAGACAGGGGCGGTTCTGTGATTGTGATGGGGTGGTAAGATCCGTAGTAGCGAAATCGGCTATCGAGTTATGGGATTATCAAAAAAAAAAAAAAAAGGAAGAAATATAGATACGAATGATAACCAAGGATGGGTGGGTACCAGGAGATAACATCTTCTCCTGTTCTGTGTGTGGATGGGTGGTTGAGGCGTATGGATCGATCTGATGGTGACAAGTTAGGAGTTTTCATTCGCGTTGTGGGTTTCAATTTCGGTGTCGCGTATAAGAAGAATAAATTTTTTTTATTTTTTATTTTAGCAGTGTTTATCTTTGGCATTTTCACTTCCGGTGCAGACCGGAAGTTATTGTTTGCTCCCTCGACCTGGCATGATAGGTTAAGAACAGCGCCCGTAACACATGAGCTAGTCGGCGCAGTCATGCCAGGTTCGATACCCAGGGACATGTAACAAGTTTTTCAAAATTTACTATTTGAACTTTAGAATTTACTAGTTTTTCAAAATTTACTATTTGTAAAAAAATTCCACCATCACAATTTATATTCACACATGTTACATAAAAAATGCTTATTGTAGGGTATCCGTAAGTGATAGCGAAAAATGTGGTTTTGTAAATTCCCTCTTACCCCATGCTTTTTTATTAAGATCTCTTGACTTTTTTAAGAAATTATTGTTTAACGCTCATATTTCAGGTCAAAGGTCAAAAAATTTTTCAGTGCACTCCCTCTCCCCACTCTAGTTTATTAATTTAAATGTTGCCTTTGCCTTGACTGTGGGTAAAATAAAAAAATACATTTACAGCCCTATTTTGGCAAAGTGACAATTCTTACCCAGTATTTTTAAAATTTCTATGTATTTGTTGGAATTTTTTGATTTCAAAACAAAATTTCAACCTCAAAAATAATAAATTTTGACAAAAATTGTCATCTGCTTTTCAGATTGTTACAATTTCATTAATAAATTTTTAAAAAAATTTAAAATAGAGAATTAATTAATAAAATAATGAAAAAACTGATGGCTTTGTATGGAATTAAAACTGCAGAAAATTTTTATAATGCAGTTTTAAGAAAAAAGCTTTTAAAAATAACAGTACTCGAAGTTATTTCATAAAATTCAAAAGAAAAAATAAATGAATCAATAAATATCACACCTTGGTATGTATATTTTAATATCGCATATACCTGAATATTTGAATGCCGAGAAAGCCCGGACAAAGCATCCAGGCACAGCTACTCAGATAACGTACATACCTTTCTGACCGATGAACGGACACTCTTTAAAAGGCTGTAGCTCAAAAACTATTTGAGATACATGCCTAAAATTTAAGTACGGTATTTTTATAATTTCACACTCGTGAGGCCCCTTAAAGTAAAAACAAAACATGCAGCGTCCACCCCACATGGGAGTATTTTTCTAATAAATTTCTTCTCGTTTTATCAACAGTAATTCTTTTAATTGTTCCCTTGATATGATTTTGCTTAAAGCCAAAATGATTGCTTTTCAAATGAAGCTAACTACAAATTTAAGCTACTTTAAATCCAAAAACAATTGCTGAAAACTACCTTAAGTGAAAAAAATTCAATTTCGTTATTAATTTCGATTTTATTAAATTAGTAATAATGTAAATATAACTAAAAATTTATAAATATGCATGTAATTTTTGGGTCGTTATATTCATTATAAAGAAATTTTTTTTTGAGCTCCAATCAAACTAAACAACGTGTGCTCAATTGCATTATACAAAAAAATTTAGTTAAAAACATTACGTATAAATTCTTTGTTAACTTAATATTAAAAATACTTTTTAATAGAAGGAAGTCGATAAATGTGTTTAGTTTCTATGCGGTATTTTTACCTAAATACACAGAAAAAAAATTGTGGAATTGATGGTAAAATATTTATAAGTTAATGAAATGCTTAAAAAATATGAATGCTTACAAGAATAAGCTAATGTTTGAAAAGAGTTTAAGGTTAAAATCAAATTTTTAACTGAAAACCTTTGTAATGCCGAATTTGAATTGAAAATTGTCGAACTTTTTAAGGCAATGGCTAGATCACTTTTGCAGTTTAGTGTAAAATATTCCTTAGCAAAATTATTTACTGTAGAATATGGTTTATTATTTAAAATTGAATGAATTATGAATACTAAACACAAAACAATGTTATACAGATTAATATAAAACTTAATATAATTTAACTTAATGGTATAACATAGAGAACTTTTATCCTGTTGAGCTCTCAATATGCTAGGGAATATTCATTGGCCCTAGTTGCTCAGTTACATATATAGGTATATATTTTGAGAAAAATAATTTAAATGCCTCCTATTAGTATTAATAGAATAAACTTTTATACATATTATCATTCACTTTAGTTTTTTCAACTATTTAATATTTTGACTAGATGTTAAAATTTGAAGACTTTAAAAGTTAATTGATTATTTTACAAAATTTAAGCCCTACAAAGTTGCAGACGAAAATTGTGCTGTGCTAGAAACTAATGTCATATTTTCGTTATTCTTTGTGAAATTATGTGAATTTCTTTTACGTTTTGCATTTATCCATGCTTTTTCAATTCAAGTTATACATTGGATTACTTGTTGCATCAAATAGTTGTGTGCCCGTCGATTCGATCATAGAGCGTAGCGCTAAACTTCGTTGTTTGGAGACTGCTTTACGAAGTACAACTTCAAATACATTGTTTTCATCGATATTATCCATGGCCAGGTGATTACGTGGCGGATAGCAATTCTTGTTTTTGTTTTGCGATTCTTCATCAATTAATGGCTGCTGCTGCTCTTCCTCGTATATACAAGGTGCGTTTGATTTTTTTAAAACATCAGTGTTACGATTACGAATCACCTCGTTAGGGAAGCATTGCAGCAGCTCCTCGAATGTTAGCTCCACGACCAGATTATTGAGTATGTCTGAAAAAACGAAAAATTTGTTTTTATGTCTACATATATGTATTTATATACTAAAATTTGACATTGTCCAAAGTAAGCCATTTACGAAACGTAAAGACATAAATATTTGAACGAGGTTTAGGGTGGGACGGGATATGTTATCGAACATTTGGGACGAAATGTGACGAAAATGTGAGTTTTTTAAACACCATTTACAATTGTAGTTCAAAATAGATCAATGATAAGTTATCGACAATGGGGCTATTAGTTGTAAAAGATACTGTACCCACGAGGTACAGCAGTAATTTCACTACCAGTCTACTAGATTATTTTATTGTTTCAGATCCTTCAGTAGTTTCTCTATTCGATCAACTTTATTTTTTATCTGACCACGACTTAATCTTTTGTTCGTTAAATGTTAATTCATTTCGTAATGCAACTTCTAATACTTTTTCTTTCTGCAGTAATTTCACTCCCAGTCTACTTGATTATTTTATTGTTTCAGATCCTTCAGTAGTTTCTCTATTTTTTTTTATTTATTTATTTATTTCATTGTAAGTAATACAAAAGCCTTATTGGCCAATTTACATATTACCAGTTTAATAGTAGCATATGCGAGAGAAAACTTAACTAATAATACATGTACCTTTATATACAACCTCCCTTAACAGTATATGATATTTAATAGCATTCATTTAAGATTAGAATTTGAAGATCCCAAGTTAGCGGAAAGAAAAGAAGCCAAAGGAAAAAAGATAGTTTTAAAAATTAAAAGTGGTCAACAAAAAAGATTTTTAAAAGTAATATATTTAAACTGTTGAATGAAGAAATTCTTTGAGCTTAATTTTGTAGGTGGTTAAGGTGCATGTGAAAATACGAAGATGAATAGGGAGCCTATTCCAAACACGAGCTGTTCGTACCACAAAAGACCTTTCAAACGTAGAACAATCTATTCTAGGGTAGATTATCTGAGGATTCCTAGTAGAGCGACTAAACACAAATTTCTGAGCCAAGTATTGTGGCACGTTGGTTTTCACAAGCTTATAAAAACACAACATCAATCTATTATTTATATATTGATGAAAGGAACAATTTAAAAACTTAACGACATACGAAGATATGTGTTCTCGTCTACGAAGACCATAGACAAAACGTACAATATTATTGACAATGACTTGAACTCGTTTAATGTTAAGAGCTAGCGTACCAGAATAAACCTCGACGCAATATGTTATATTGGACATAAGAAGAGCATGGCCAATATTATATTTTACACTTAAAGGCAGATACAAATTAGTATTGTAAAGTTTCCTCAAAGTAAAACCTATTTTAGAACTTAACGCATTTATATGGGCATCAAAATGTAGCTTGTTGTCAATGAAAACACCAAGGCATTTGATACAATTAACAAATTGTATCTTCTCATTGTGTAGACTTATATTCAAATGGTCTTCAAGTAGCCTAGAAGGGTTAAATTGAATGAATTTGGTTTTGCTGGTATTTAAACTTAAATAATTTTGTGACATCCAGGAGGAAATATCAGAAAGATTATAGTTGACTAAGGACTCCAGTACATCTTTAAACTGACACTCACCCGTAAACAGAAGTTGGATATCATCAGCAAAAATAAAGGGCTTACACGCATTTAAATCAACAGCATTAACGATATCATTCAAATATAACGTAAAGAGTAATGGTCCAAGTACAGATGCTTGTGGGACCCCAGAAACAATATTAAGCAGGCAGGCTGGATGCAGAACCATTGTACACAACAAATTGTTGACGATCACATATATATGAAAACAATAACCTACACGCAGTATTTGAAAAATTAAACATGGTTTTTAGTTTGTTTATTAACTTCGAGTGATTGATTGTATCAAATGCCTTTGATAGGTCTAGGGACACCAAAATACTTATTTTGTTGGCATTGACGTTATGTCTAATAGAGTCTGTTAGGCCAAGAAGAAGTGTTGCCGTAGAATAGCCATTTCGAAAGCCATATTGGCACCCATCAATTAGAGAAATTAGAGAGAATTAGAGAGATCCTTCAGTAGTTTCTCTATTCGATCAACTTTATTTTTTATCTGACCACGACTTAATCTTTTGTTCGTTAAATGTTAATTCATTTCGTAATGCAACTTCTAATACTTTTTCTTTCTGCAGTAATTTCACTCCCAGTCTACTTGATTATTTTATTGTTTCAGATCCTTCAGTAGTTTCTCTATTCGATCAACTTTATTTTTTATCTGACCACGACTTAATCTTTTGTTCGTTAAATGTTAATTTATCTCGTAATGCAACTTCAAATACTTTTTCTTTCCGTGCTTTCAAACATATTAACTATCAGTCAGTGTACCTCGATATTATCTTTCAATGAATGTTGGCTTCACCATTATATAAACGATAAGCTTAGGTCTCTTTTAGCACCATGAAAACATGTACCGCTACGTACGACAACCGTGAAAAATGTATTTTGTCCCTAGTTCATAAATTTTTACGTGTCTTATAGTATTAAAAAAAGAAACAAACTGTAGAAAAATGTATTTTGTCCCTAGTTCACCCATTTTTACGTGTCTTATAGTATTAAAAAAGAAACAAACTGTAGAAAATATGGAAAATCATATCATCTCCTGAAAACTGGGAATCTTTTCGATTGGCTAGAAACGAAGCTGTTCTTTCAGTAGGACAGGCCAAAACACGATTTTTTCTGAGACACTAGATCTATCCCTTAATTCCAAAATATTGTGGAACAACATTAAAAGACTTGGGTTATGTAATAAAAAATCGTACTGAATGCAATGAAGATCCTGAAGTGGCATTCCACGGGAAATGGGGAAATGGGAAAATGAGTTATTTTCTTAAATTGATATGATTATAACCAATTTATTCCTAACGCAATGCATAATAGTTAAATTTACATGATCTGTAAAAGCTATTTCGAAAAAACAAATGTAAGTCTTTTTTTCAATATGACAAGTTGTTGTGTATGTGAACGAGTCGTACGATGTTCACCAGTCACAACACGATGCCCCACCAGTCACAATTTCTACTTTCTATATTTTCTTGTAGAAACTAAACTTGGTGCTAATTTTTAGTTTCTGTTGAAGTCTATTTAATCATTTCATAGCATAGTAAAAGACATAAGGCTAAGTATAGTATTTGGGCTAAGATCTCGATTGACAGTGCAGAAGGCGGAGGTGAGGTTTATTTGACTGACCTGACCCACCAGTCACACTCTTTTAATCAATAAAATATCAACAATATATTTATATGAGCTAATTTTTAATTGGAAAATTGCCATCGATCAACCTATAGCTAAAAAGCAAAATCAATCTGGTGCGAATGATTATAGGCCTATAAGTATACTGTTACCATTGTCAAAGGTATGTAAAAAACAAATTAGCAAATATATTTCTGAGAAAAAAATTTTTATTCCGTTATCAGTCTGGTTTAAGGGCAGGGCATGGGTGTTCCTCAGCGGTAGTAAAGGTTCTTGATGATATTCGACCCGAATATGATGACGGCTCTAAATATTAGGCAATTGAATATTATAATGTAAAAAACAATTTTTCAGAATTTACACCTTTCATCTACTACATCTCCTATCGCTGCATAATTGTCCTGCAGCACCAAAAAGTTGTTCACTTTCAACACTAGACGAAGGAGCTGAAAGTTATTTGATCGCAACCGTAAAAATTTTGCAGTTGGTAACAGAAAGACTCACATGTATTTTTTATTTATACATAACGTGCACAAAATCGCAATTGTATCGGCAAAAAGTTGATATTGTTAATCTACACCGATGCCGATTCTTGAATTTCAACCGATGCCGATACAAAACTGTTGCCGATTCTTGAATTTCGATTCCGATTAAAGAATTTTTAACCGATGTCGATGGTTGAGTTTTCTACTAATACCAGCCGATGCCTAAGCCGGTCGAGCGCTACTCACTTGATCTAAAAAGCTCATAATTAAAATTATGTTAAACCAAAGAAGAGATCACAATTAATTACCAAAACTTATTTTGCTTGCGTCAGAGAATATGACTTAGGCCCCAACCATTACACGACAATTTTATTTTTGCGCAGTGGCTTTACCGCAGCTCTTCGTGATTTCAGATTATTTTCTTATAATCTACGTTTTATTGTTGCACAGTTTATATGAACTGAAAGCATCTGTCTTAATTTTGCAGCGATTTCTGATGAAGTTTTTTTCGATCTCTTAGACTTATACGCAGTATAGCTCTGCCCTGTCGCTCATTTGTCGCGTGTCAGATTTTCAGTTTCCAAATAGTTCTTCCAGAATCGTCTTACTGAAGATGCCCTGGACAGCCCACTTTCATTGATATCGAAATTTTTTAAATTTTTTGCTTTTGTGTTAATACCATATTTTTTTTATAAACTCACATAAACTTCTACTGAATAACTGAATAAAAATTTTACCGTACTGATCGACATAAAACTCACGATCATTAAGAATATTTATTATTATGTTAGAAAATCAACTAACAATCGCGAAACATAAAGGAATAAGCAAAAACAAATCGAAGAGAACATAATTCTTTGAAAAAATTTTAGCTATGCGTTTTTTTAGAGCGAGTGTATAGTATGTACAATTATTGCATAGTATATTTAACACTTATTACCTGTAACGTGGGTTTTCCAATTTGGCAAAATTGCCTGCTTGTTCATAATTTTCTTCAGCAACGACTCCCAGTGTTTTGGCGTAAAATTGTTCGACTAAAAAAGTCCAAGATTAATACTTTTTTAAGCTTAATTATGGATATTCACTTACTTTGCCATACTGCCAAATATATTCCGGAAAAAAGCTAAGCATATAATTAATGGCTAAATTCTTTGGCAAAATAATCACAAGAAAACTATCGATGCCCAAGAGATTTGGTGTCTTTTGTATAAATGCTGCAAATTCCTCAATAATTTCGCGATCTATTCTTGGTGACGATAACAACGACTGCAAAAAATAAAGTAAAATGAGAAAACTTTTACCAAAATTACTAATCCCAAAACATACTTGAATTTTCAATGTCAAGCTCAACAGCTCATTATGCCAGCCAACAAAGCGCACCTCACCGAGACCATCTTCTTTATCAGGATAACTAAAGTCACTGCGTCTAAATGGCGGCAAACGATTCAAATACTGTGGCCTATCGCTTAAGCATGGTATTGGCCTGATATATTGTGTTAATTGCTTTTCCAATTCCGGCAAAGGCAACTTAAAATCCGGTGTATATGGGACAAATATTAATTTTCGCTCATTGCTGTTACTTTGCATGTAGATGTTGTTGTTCGTGTTGCCTGCTCCTTTGCTGTAGTAATAGTTTTTATTGTTGCCACTGCTGCCAGACTTAGAGCGTTGTTGCTGCTGTTGTTTTAATTCCTGCATGTGACGTGCCAAAAAACGCACACATTCCAAACGTAGCTGCAAAAATTCATCGCCTTTGGGTTGTGGCAAAATATCCCCTTCTTCCAGTTCGGCAATGACATCACTTAGAGCCTTCAAGCGTCCCAAATACATGCGAAAGAGTATTTTTAAGCCTTTCAGATTGGTTTCACTATCATTTGGCTGTTCCAGCGAAAGTGAAACATTTGAGTTGCGTTTGTGTTGATTGTACTGATCATCTTGTGTTTGATCAAAAATAATACGATTAGCTCGAGCTACCACACGTTGATGATGGTCCTCCAACGATGAGCTAGCTTCAGATGAGTTAGAAATTGATTCGTTATCGCGCTCAGCGCTGTCATGCAAGGAGGCAGCATTTGAAGAGGGTTCATCTTCATCCTCCTCATCATCTTCAATATTCGGCGGGGGAGTATTTGAGTGCAAATCATTGTTGCTCAGAGGATTAACATCGAAGAGATCGTAATAATAAACCTTGTTTGGAGAAAAAAAAACAGATATCATACGTTGTGTAAGAAAAACGTCTTGAAAGGACTCACCTGTAGTATATTAATGAACACCTTCTGCGAAGTTTGATAGCCTTTGTGGCCAATATGTGTGGCAATATAGTTCAAAAAGAGTTGCAGAATCATTTCCAAACATACACTGTGCTCAATGCACAGGGCATGAATGAAGGCATCACTGATGGCTTCAATCAAATCTGAGTTCTCGGTGGCCAGCAGAATGGTTTCTGTGAAATCCGAAAACGAAGCGGTTGCCTGGCAGCTAGCGGCGCCAGCTGGAACTGATGACTTTTGTGAATTGTGACTGCGACGTGTAGAGTTTGGAAAACGGCGCGCGGCGATACCTTTCTTAGACATATCATCACGAGGGCGTTGATAGAGCCGCGTGCCATCGTCAAAGAGCACATTTTTATGCTTGATTAAGGCAACAGCTAGATTGCGCCTACAAGTTTGACTTATTACCTGCTGGGCAAGCATATAGTTAGACATGCGGCATGCGCAAAAGGCGAGCAGTAAGTTTTCCTCTGGAGTGCTGTGTATAACACAATTTGAATATTTATTTAATGTCTACTTAACTGTCAATTGAGCCAACTTACCGTTTCTCCAACGCTTTTAGATATGCAATCAATTCCGCACTAACAATGTCTGCAACAATTGGTGACGTCAGCATAATTTGCGGTATATCCGTGGGTGAACATAAAATAAACATGTTTAGAAATTCTAAAGCCAGCGGAATATGTTTAGAACGTTGCTGCTGTCCTTTGCTAGAGGTAAAATATGGCTTAACAAGTTGATTTAAAAAGCCCGCTTTTTGCCGATTTGTGCCCAAGTTTAATAGAAACAATTTGATGGTATATATTAAGCCAATTAAATGCTCCGCATCTCCCTGAAAACCAGTACATTCCACGCTTGTCTTATATTCATCCTCTTTTGTTGTGACATAATTCGATATGAAGTTTGTATAGATATCTGGCAGCTGTAGGTTACACATCTTATAGAATCCTGTTGCTTGCAGGTACACTTCCTTTTTATTAGATCTGTAAATTTTAAATATATTAAAACCAATTTTTATCAAAAAATTTAGTTAAAAACCTTAAATACAGGTTTTATTTATCATTGTTTTTTGAGAAATAATAATAAATTCTAAATAGAAAACATAAACTTTTCGAAAAAAACAGTGCCTAATTCTAAATTTTTGTGGAGTGCTCTCAAATTCTATGTCAAAGATGAAAAGGATCTTTTTTTAAACTTGTCCAAATTTCGAATTTTTTATTTTTTTTTTTAAAGTTGAGAAAAATTATATATAGTATGTATTTAAAACATAGTGGTATACGTATGACAGCGCATAAATCGAGAACGGACCATATGATTTGAGCTGACCTTTTTTTGTTGTGCCCGTCTCCGCCCAAGGAAACTTTTTACGGCATGAAAAATACCAGAGGGCGCTATAATACAAATTCTTTACGAAACTGCAAAAATCTCCTAAATTGCTTATACTCGTATTGTTAACAAGAATTTTTGTATAGGAGTTTTTGGATACTGTGAGTATTTTATGTATTTTAATTTTGATTTATCTTAAACACCAGTGGGCGTTGCAGTACAAATCTTTTACAAAACTGCCAAACACTCCATAACTGCTTTTACGATTAACATTAAAATTTGTGTTTAGGAGTTTTGGGATACGGTGAGAGCTTTATGGCTTTTTAATATTAATCATCTTGAACACCAGAGGGCGCTATAGTACAAATATTTTAAAAATTTATCAAGAGTTTAAGAGTTTTAGGCAGTTTTGCAAAAGGATTTTTACTATATCTATCAATAGGTCTGTTTCCGTACTCGGTTCAAGTAACTTGAAGTTGCTTGAAAGCGTTATTTTACAAATTTTTAAGCTCGAGAGAGAAGAACAACATGCAAAATGTCACTCTCTATTCTATTACAATTAATTGAAGTTAGTACGGAAACGGACCTAATGTTGATCTATCTTGAACACCAGAGGCCACTTTTCAACAAATCTATTACAAAACCGACAGAAACTCTTATTTAAGATAAAGACACAGTTTCGATAGTATCGTAAGTGTAGACGTAGAATCAAGAATAATACAGGGTTGTCAAGCAGGAAAAAATGTTCTACCAAAAATCCTAAAACTTTTTTAGGAATGTCAATCAAAAGAAATTAATAAACTCTCTCATCTTTTGCAAATAATATAAGTCACACGCGTTTTAATTCGCTGCGGTTATATTTTATTATTTTAACCCTTTGCCATCAAACCAAACAAATGTTTATTAACTCAATTTTTTTAATAGTTTAAAAGTATTTACCTCTTTGTATTAAAAATAAATAAGAACTAATTGAATATTATAAAGTTTAAATAAATTAGGTATACTAAAAGTTTAAAATGACACGAAAATGTCGAGACACATAAGTTAACTTTTTGGTCGTAGAATTTAGTGGCATACTTAGTTTTTCCCAATCAGATCAAAATCTCGAGATATTTGTAATTGAAATTTAGTCACTTTAGACCCATTTTTACCTATATTTTCCTTACTTTTGGAGACCAAATACTTTCAGAATTTAAAATATTTATGCGTCTGCATTGAGTTCGTTAACAATAAAAAAAAAATAAAAATAACAAAACAACAACGAAAACAGTAGAACACGCGAAAGCTCTTCTCTCTTGTGTTTTTTGTCGAAAATTCATTAACGCGTCTATCTTATCTTTTCTCATTTTCATAAATTTACTTAATTTAACTTTCCCACAAAGGAAATTTGATAAACATCGATTGGAAAATGGCGGAGATATTGACTTGCAAATTCAAAAAATTAAACATCAATCGGTTTTTTCTCATTCTAAGGCTAAATAAAATGTGTTATATTGATAAACTCTGTAGTTTTCGATATATCGCAATAATTTTGATGTCATAATAACGGGAATATACTAGATATTTTTATAAGTCGACGACTTTTCATAAAAAAATGCGTTGTACTGAGAAAATCTATAGTTTTCGAGATATAGCCAAAAATTTTATGTCATAATAATGGAAAATTTTCAAAACTTAAGAAAAATATATTCATTTTGAGAATCTAAGTTAAAAAATTACATTTTTGAAACACAAATTTAAAATTTTTTTTTAACAAAATTTTTTATAATCCTTATTAAGGATATAAGGACTTATTAAAAAATCAAATTACAGAAAAAGCCAAGCAACTTTATGTCACCATAACAATTACTGTTTAAAAAGGTAATTCAAACTAAATAAAGTAATTTTTTAATATTTTTAACATTTTCTCATTATTAAACAAACACAATTATTTTTATATTTTGCATTTGAAGATACAACAAAATACTTTCATTTTAAGATTTAAAATTTTTACATGGTATTTAATATTTTTATCGCAGGCGAAGCAGCGGGTATTTGCTGGTATATTTAATATGTGTGTTCAAATGTGATGGGATATCACTTACCTAATTGAAAAATCTGCTAGTTTATGGCAGTTTTCAATGAATTTCATGCGCAGTCTCTGCTCCTGGTCATGTGTTAATCGACCAAATTCCAAACTAAGACTAAGGCGCAGCATAATATGTGCTTCTTCCATAAGATCATAAAAATTCGAAGTACTCGTAGTGCGAAATGTCTCCGCCAACATTTCCAAATCATCGATAATTGTCTCCACTCTAGGTACAACTAGATTATAAAGAGTCCATTCGTTAGTTGAAGACTGCTGCATGGAGCTACCATTGCGAAATTGCTGATGCTTGGCTTTAGCTTCAGCCAGGAAACGTGCAGCAATACCGCTACGACGCTTTTGTGCTGTGCTCAAGTCCTGTTGTAGGCTGTTGTGTGCCGATGGCAAGCCTGGTATACTGTTGCTGATAAGCACTAAATTGTCGCGATTCACACAAATGAACTGTACGTGCATAAAAGAGAATAAGCCGATGACTGCAACTGGTGCATTAACATCAGGGCTGGATTCCTCTGGAAACATGCTGCTAATGGTTGGGTATTCGAAGCGATTGTTGAACAGCTTATGACCAATGCGCGATGTGTGCAATTCAACAGATTCCGTGGTAATGGCGTAAATTACATAATCATTGATGTAAACTCTGAGCACAGGAGCAGTAAAGGAATAAAGTGCGATGGGTTTTTCGTTCTCATTATACCATTTGCCTGCGATAATAAGGAAAAGTTAAAAAACTCAAATAACATAAAATTAATTACTTTACCCTGAGCACAAAACTGATACAAATAACCATCAACACTTGTAGCAATGAGCAGCGAGTAGCCCACACAGTGTTGGTGTATATTCGACTTGAGTGTGCGCCTGTTTGTATTCCTATAAATATTGTTTGCAGATGGGCAAGGACTTTTATCCGGCAGCACTTGTTGATTTCCAATGTCTTCATTGTTATAGCCATCCTCATCATTACCCACAACAGGTACTCGCTGATATATTGCCTTCAAATCCATGCACCGAAATATTTCCACAACACGCGCTGTAGGCTCTGCTGTTTTCATGCAAATCTGTAGAAGTTTCTTAATGTCATACTGCACTGAAGTATCTTCGGCACAATGGGGCGAAGTTATATTGCCGTGACTGGTAATGCGCTAAAAATAAGAAGATTAAATGTAACTTAAAAATTTCTTATAGGCGTACATACATATAGAGCAATTTATGTATTAAACTTACCGCAACATTCATAGCCTTAGCTTCGTTCACCAACTTTATTTTGATTTCATTTGCTCGAGCTGGGTTTATGATAATCTCCTGGGTGTCGGCACAAGCTGCCCCTGTGCTCGCTGAGTCAGCCTGCTCCCACTGCGACTTCAAGTCCACCTCAAACTCACGCCCACAAGCCGAATTCACAATACGTGCTACATTAAAATCGACCGGTGTGCGTCCTGGAAATCCGGTTACTCCAGCGCGTGAACATGTTGTCTCTAATGAGTCAGTTTCAAAACTATTATAGCTGGATGGTCCACCACTCGCCTTGCTTGCTATGCTCGCTGATGAGCTTGAAAGGGGATCATCAACATCTACAGCATCAATATCGTACTCAATAAATTTGTGCTCATTTTCCAGCGGATTCGATCCGATACCGGATATATCGACAATTTTAAATGCTACGCAATAACGGTTGTTCATGCAGGCGATAACATTTTCAGCCAAGCACAGTTTTTGTGGCAAAAAATTCAAATTGACAAAGAATTTAAATGGCAAAAAGTCGATGTAGGTGAAGCGTGGTTGCGTGATTTCATGTGTACACTGAGTATATTCGTACAGATAGATACGTTCTTTGCTGCTTACAATAATATTACCGGAAGTCTGCAATTAAAAAAAAATCAAGTAATTTATTTAGAATTTATTTTGAGATCGATCAATTTTATTTATCACCAAAACTTTTGTTAAGTCAGAATTTTTGTGATAAATAATAAATCATTTGATAGTAGCCAGGGATTCACTGACCACCTGAAGGGAGTTTCTGCAAAAATTTAAGTTATTTTAATCAAGTCAAAGATGAGTGGAGAGAGGATATAGTGAAAAAAAATCATATAAAATTTTTTTTTAAGCGTGCTGAAGGTGATCAGTGAGTGAATCCCGCCTAACCCTAGAAAGCTAACCCTCGTCGAATTGACTAACACGGCTTTCTTTCTCTAATTTTTATATAAAATTTACATGTACAATTGAAGCGTTCTCGCGAATAACGACAATTTGTAAACGACAAAATTGTAATTGTTCACTTTTATTCATTTTACAGGCACTTTTACTCACTTTTTTGGGTATACGATAAAAATACCCTAAACTGCTCAACTGCTTACTCAAGTTTTTTTAACAAGTAATCGCAAAAAAAAAAAACAAAAAAAATTTCGTTTACAACGTTATTCGTGATTATGCTTCAATTTACTTGAATGTTTAATTTTAGTTTTTCAATTTAGTTTTACTAAAAAAACAACTTGAGTTTTTTGCTTGCCAATCAAAAATATTTTTCCCTCCATTGTTCAAATAAGAGAGAAAATAAATAATTTAATCATTTTAAAAATAATAACATTTTAAAATATCTAAATTGGGCCAACAAGTTTGGAATCTACTCAAGACCGAACAAGCTGGTTGATACAAAAGTTTTTATACAAAAATTTTGCTTCTGTTGAAAACAACGCGAGTGTACCAGTGATACTATCTACTTATTTCTTATTTTGATTCTATACCTGACAGCATTGTATAAGATCCGGAGGACTACGCAAAGGCAGTTCGATGACATCAATGCTCTCAACAAGCGCTGCCTTGGGTGTGGTCATAGAAGCAATTCTTATTGTTATGGGTAAATCAACTAGTTTGCTTTCTGGAAATTTCCAGAAATTCGTATAAATCCGCACAAATAATTTGATGTCATCTTCGGAAACAGTGGTTCCACTATTGCTGCTACTAGTGCAGCTGATGCTGGTGCTATTTGAATGCACGGGACTGCCGACAGTTTCTTTTTCCAAAGTAAGCAAGTATTTTCCTAGAAGAGTGACTCATTTATTATATATTATTAAATCCACTTTAAAAAAGTGTTTAGCTTACCAGCCTCGCAGTAAATTAGATTGACAACTTCACCCACAGTTGCTAAGGAGTATTTAACGAGACCAACATCGTCAGTGTTAGTTTCTTGAGTATTGACACCATTTATGTTAGTTCCCGCATCAGGCTGCTCATTTTTGTCACTTCCGATACTATAGATTTCAATGAACTGCTCCGCGCTGCTTATAGCTATTTTATTATGATTGATGAGACTGGCTGCCAATATTTCGCCATTGATGGCATAAGTATTTTGCTTCTCAAAGTTATATGCCTGTAGAACACGCACCATTTTCACTGCCTAACTGCAAATAAAAATTTACGTAAGGATGAAACTGCAAGAATTATCAATGGCTTAAATAATTAAATACAGAATTTTTATGCAAATATTTAAAAGACTCTAGCACGTTGTTACAGACTAACTGAGTAACAGCTGAGTGACATACGCCCAGCGTTAAACTGAACATTCACTTGATATGCTAAGCTAAAGCGAGGAGCTGTCCGGCTGACTATACCTCCAGCACCATTTACTATACTATACAGGGTGATTTTAAAAATATCGCTTAAGGAATACGGGTTGCTAAGGGAATTTATAATGATTCAAAAAATTGGAACAATTAGTGGTGCTTAAAAGCAGTTTAGGTTCATTAAATCACCTTGTAACACGAACATTAAGCTGCTTATGTTTAATTTTTAATTTGGTAAAGTGGTAACAGTGTGATCTGTAATAGAATACGCACTAATTAGGTCACTCATTCATACACACACAAACACAAACACGCTCCCACATTCGCACGTTCTAAGTCCGTAAGTTTGTCCCCTTTTTTATACAGTAGTTTAAGATATCTAATACAAATAAATAAATAAAACAATCAACTTGAATATTTAATTTTTTTAATGAATATTTTTTTATAAAATGTAAGTTATCTTCTCTACTAGACGTGGGCATGAGTGAAGTCAATAAAAGTCATGTTCATATTTTCAATACCTTTAAAAGAGCCCCACCTTATTTTTGATGAAAAAATAATACAAATATAAATGTTTATAAGTAAAAAATATAGGTACTCAAAACTTTTCAGGGTTATTTGTAGTACTTGAAAGAAGATCATATGAAATTTTCAGATTATTTAATCAATATCCTGAAGCAGGATACGTGGTGACGCACAGTGATGCGATTGGTACAAGTTAGACGGAAAATATTATTTTGTGGATATGTTGATAGTTTGCGATGTTTAAGGTATAGGAAAGTACAAAAATGTATACAACAAATTTTGGACAAGTGGGCGTGCGCAGCTGCCATACCTTTAAACACATTTTGCGCTTTCTCTTAGAAATGATTAAGCTACGATTTTGTTTGTTATTTTGTACTGAAGTGTGGTTGTTTAAATTTAAATACTTAAGTAATGAGCCAGCCAAATTCAAAAAGTAATTAGTTTTTTAACGCAGAATTAAAAAACCTTTCAGAATCGTATAATAATTAGGGATAGTGCTTTACAGAAATCGGCAACGAAGTGTTGCTAAAGTTGAAAAATGCAGAAAAAAAAATCAAAATTTCCGAATATTTTCTACTATAACTCTGTCAATTCGTTTGGCCCTTAATTTCTTGGGTGAAAAATAGTTTTCAGTTTTGAAATTGAACTGAACATACAAGAGTTACGTTATGAAATATTCATGTACCTATCAAAAATTGGTTTTTCGACCATGAATCCAGATTTTGATGGTGTATGCAAAAAATCAAGTATACAGAAATTTTATGTTTTATCATATCTACAACATCTACCTTCTTAAATACCGCCAACATTTTAAAAGATATGTTATTGAATTAATTTTTTCAGAAGAACATATCTTAGTTATAAAGTATACTGGATATTGGAAAATATTAAAAAATGGCTGAGTTCCTAAATGCATTTATGCAATGCATCAGTGTGTTTTATTTTGAGTTGGTGCTAAGTTTAAATATAAAAACTGCGCAACTCTGTTGATATTCTTAAAATTAGTATAATTGCGCAGTTTTATTCAGCAAAAGTTTCGGACCAATCCAAAGTAAAACACACTGATGCATTGTATTAATGCATTTAGAAACACAGCCAACATAAGTATGACTATAAAATTAATTAATTTCATCTAACAAACATCAACTCTTACACACTACATAAAAACATATACAAATACAAAGCTACTTAAAATCAGCGTTTAAAAACTTCTAATATCTTTCATTTCCTTTGCTGCTGCTGAAACTTATGCTTCTAAAAATCAAACAGTCGCAAAAAAATCTGGTAGACTGCGAAGCACTTCAGCAGTCGACAGTTTCAGCAGTTTTTGTTTTGATTAACAGAAACTGTGAACAAAATCGAAAGTCGAAGCAACTGTTCAACTTTTGCAAGTCGAAGCAGCATCAGTTTTTCAGACTGTTTTGATTTTATGCTTTATGCTGATTATTTGTTTGATCGCTTTCATGTCAATTTTTTTGCTTTTCAATAGCATATCGCTTTTCGATTGGACACTAGGGTGGACATTAAAAAGGTGTTTTTTTTAAACTGTTAACCTAGAATATAAACAAAAATGAAAAATACAGCAACAATGGAGAAAAAAGTTTAGCTATTATAACTCAAACGAAAGGTTATTGTTACAGCTTTCAATATACGATGTTTTTGTTTCCCCTTAATAACGGATTTTTTACAGTTTTATGCAAACAGTTTTAAGCAAACAAAAAATAATATACACAAAGACCGTCTGTAGCGTGACTGGGTTGGAAATAAATGATTTGTTTTATCTTTTATTTTAATCTTTTATTTTATTTCTTTCGAATGGTACCGGATCCGAGAAACAATTTCATATTTTGTGTCCATAAACTATCTCATATATGTCCGGTGCCCGTGTCTGTAAATGTCCGACCTCTGACTCGAAAGAAGTGCTATTTCTTGCACAATGTTTGAACAAAGACCGATTCGGGCAATCGTCAGTTTATTGTGTCCGAATATAGTCGCTCGTTTTTGAACACTTTATTGACATAATACAGACTTACTACGGTACTATTTCAAGGTACTTGTTGGGTACGCTTCGGGTACATTATAGTTAAGACTCAGGCCAGTTTCGATACATATCAGCTACTTTATTGACACAATGCATACATTTTTTCTCGGGTCCTGTTCGCTGAAACTCGTTTGCATTTGGCTTAATGTCAATGTGCGATTAATTTTTTTTTCATAAACTTCGCTGTTTTTCGTTACTACTCGTAGCTTTTAAAAATAAAATTGAGTACGAGATTCTGGACTTTTGTGCCTGAGTAGTTTGGTACGGACACAAATTGTTTCTAGGGGGAATTAATCAGATCGGTCAATTATAAGCAAAGATATAGTCGAATTTTTATATATGTAGACTACGTAAAGTAAAATAGTTTTGTGGCTTTATTTAATATATTCAGGCTACAGGTCCAATTTAGAAAAATCTTAGTTTATTATAAACTATTTTTTTATTTTTATTTTCCACCAATATTTCAAAGTTCTTCGGAATTCATCTTTCAGTAAAATAGATTTAAAAGTAAATTTATAAGTAAAATATTTTTAAAAAAAACGATAACTCAAAAACTAATCTAATCTTATTTTTTCCATGAGTACTACAAAACTGCATTTTCAGATCTTGGCGCCACGGAAACCGTAATCGTGCCAAAAATATTTTTAATTGCATATTTTGCCTGTTTTTAGCGCATATTTTAGAGTTTATTATTTTTATACCATTTCTGTGTATAGGAACTCTAAGTTTCATTCTATATTTAACTTTTTGAGAATAGTACTTTATAGTTCTAACTTCATTTTTGTAAAAATTTTTTTACATTTGAGTAGTGTCTGTTCAAAAGATCCTATTGAACATTTTTAAAAAAACTGTTTTTACTATGGGTTAGCACTTCAAATATTGAATCCCATTATTTGCACGAATTAAAAATTAAGAAAATCGTACATTTTTGCAATATTTTACGCATCAAAGCATATGTTTTTGTTCAAAAGCGCCTATATGCATATAATTTCATGCATACTGAAAAATTGCTTTTGAAGATATTTATTTTTAAGCAAAAGGGACCAATATCCGTACAAGCTTTTAGTTTTTGTAAAATATTTTATCAAACAAGCCTATTAATTTTTTTTAAAGACTCAATTACAAGTTCTGTTTAAGCTAAGGAACTGTTTATTCAAAGAATGAAAGTCCTCAATGAATCCTTATCACTACAATGCGAAACCGACGAAAAATGTGAACACGTTATAGGGCAGTTACGTATTTAGTTAGTTAATTATTTCTATGAAAACTTCTTATGAATATTTTATTGCTGTGTGCATTGAATAACATACTTTAAAATATAATCAAAAAGGCTTACTTCTTCAGAGACTGCACAAAAGGGTCTATTTTAAAATTTGAAATCTCTAAAACCATTAAAAATTTTTTATCAATGCTTACATCAGATATTAGCTGTGCAACACTTCAAATGCAATTCTAAGCAAACATAACTTCATTTGTTTTTAAATTATTTTTTATTGAAATAGTATTAAGAACTTATATATAAAGCAATATATAGCTTATTTGAAAAACTTGTTATCAAAAAAATTATAATGTATTAAAAAAGTTCATAGAAAATATTTATATATGCAAAACTTATTTTTATTGATTTTATGGAAAAAATGTAAGTGTATATAGATTTTATAAAAGAATATGTCTGCCATTCTTATATATGACTTGATTAAGCGTGAAAGACATGAAGTACATCAACAATCTGAGGATGGAGCCATCAATTTTATGCCATTCATCTTAAAGAACTGTTTTCAGATGCTTCATCGACTCAAACTGGCGCCCGTTTTTATAAACTTGGGTCGAACGAATGCCACACAGGTTTTCGATAGGATTCAAGTCATGACTAACAGCAGGTCACTACATTACGGGTATAGTATTTCAGATTTATTGAAAGTCATTTGTGGCACGGGAAGGATTTGTTGGTGCGTTTTCCTGCTGAAAAGTCCAGTTATCCTGGTATTTATTGCATGTGAACTCAATAAACGCATCATCTAATAACTCAATATACATTTGTGCATTCGATTTGCACGAAATAAAATACAGGGGAGACTTTCAAAGTATCTGAAACCGGCTGAAATCATCAATGATCCCCGCCCATGGTTACGCGTATACCTAATCTGTCGTTTCTATCACAAATTATGCCGGTATTTCTGGCAACCCGCGGGCCCGTCAAGGTTGAGCCTTTTCCCATCACTTAATATCACGGTCCCAAATTCTTTCTCACAAAATTTGTATTTTTCGGCATGTGCTAGACTGGCCGCAATGGGTCATAGTAGAAGCCTGGGTTGAGAGAAGGACGATTCATAACTGACGTTGGCATTTTCATCCAAAATTTGTTGGATTCTGCTTCTACTAACCCTTAGATCCAAATGTGTAGCACCATAACAATTTCACCACAACTCATCCCTTTCTGTACAGCAAGACGTCGAATTCGTCTTTTATGCCATTGGTCAATCACGGATTTTCTTTCACTACTCTTGATTATAACATAGTTTCCATTTTAAAAAATTGTTATGGTGTTTTGATGACGATTTGTTCTAGCAGCTATAGCAGCTACTTTTATACTTACTTACTTACTTAGTTGGCGCTACAACCGTATGTCGGTCTTGGCCTCATCTAAGAATTTGCGCCAGCCATTTCTGTCTTTCGCTTGCTGGCGCCAGTTGGAAATTCCAAGCTTCGTCAGGTTGTCCTCTACTTGGTCTTTCCAACGAAGATGCGGTCGTCCTCTTCTGCGTTGACCGCCGCTGGGTACCGAATCGAATGTTTTCTTCACTGGAGCATCACCTTTCATGCGCTGAACATGACCAAGCCAGCGAAGCCGCTCGATTTTAGCGCTTGACTATGTCGATGTCAGCGTACAGCTCATACAGTTCATCATTCCACCGTATTCGGTACTCGCCATTGACGCAGATTGGTCCGTAGATCTTACGAAGAATCTTTCTCTCGAATGCTCCTAAAGTCTTTTCATCTAAACTGCTCAGCGTCCAGGTTTGTGATGCGTAAAGTAGGACGGGCATGATGAGCGATTTATAGAGCGTGATTTTCGTTCGTCGAGAGAGGGCTCTGCTTCTCAATTGCCTACTGAGCCCAAAGTAACACCTGTTGGCAAGAGTTATTCTTCGTTTGATCTCAATGCTGATGTCGTTGGTAGAATTAATGCTGGATCCCAGATAAACGAAGTTCTTCACAACCTCGAAGGAGGTATTGTCAACGGTAACGTGGGTTCCAAGACGCTGGGACTGTTTGTTTGTTGACACTAAGTATTTCGTCTTGTCTGCATTCACTGCCAGACCCATTCGACTTGACTCTCTTTCTAATCCGGAAAATGCTGCACTGACTTCGCGCGTATTATGGCCAATGATATCGATGTCATCAGCATACGCAAGCAGCATAACACTCTTGTAGAATATTGTGCCACTACGTCTCAGATCAGCAGCTCGGATGATCTTTTCAATCATTAGGTTGAAAAAGTCGCACGATAAGGAATCACCTTGTCTGAAACCTCGTTTGGTAATAAATGGTGGGGAGAGGTCCTTCCCGATTTTAACTGCGCTGCTGGTGTTGCTCAGTGTCATCCTGCAAAGTCGTATTAGTTTTGCAGGAATACCAAATTCAGACATGGTGGAGTACAGGTGCTTCCTTATTGGGCTGTCGAAGGCGGCTTTGTAGTCGACAAAAAGATGGTGGGTGTCGACTTGTTTTTCTTGAGTCTTCTCCAAGATTTGTCGTAGCGTGAAAATCTGGTCGATGGTGGACTTTCCAGGTCTGAAGCCACACTGATAAGGTCCGATCAGTTCGTTTACAATGGGCTTCAATCTTTCACATAAAACGCTCGACAGGACCTTATATGCGATATTAAGAAGGCTTATCCCAAGGTAATTGGCACAGATAGTGGGATCGCCTTTCTTGTGGATTGGGCAGAGCACACTGAGATTCCAATCGTTCGGAATGCATTCTTCCGACCATATTCTGCATAGAAGCTCGTGAATGCATTTAAGTAGAGCTTCGCCTCCGTTCTTAAACAACTCAGCAGGTAAGCCATCAGCTCCCGCGGCTTTGTTATTTTTAAGCCGAGCTATAGCTGTCAGAACTTCATCATAGTCGGGCAGCGGAACCTCAACGCTGTCATCCAAAATTGGGGTTTTCGGAATATCATCTCTATTGGCGGGATTGTTGTCAGCGTCGCCATTTAGAAGCTTAGAGAAGTGTTCCCTCCATAACGTCAGTGTACTCTGGACATCTGTCACTAGATTCCCGTTTTCATCCTTGCAGGAAGAGGCCCCGGTTTTAAACCCATCGGCAAGGCGTCTTATTTTTTCGAAAAATTTTCGGGCCTCATTCCTGTCACCATACATCTCAATCTTCTCCTGCTCGCGCTTTTCTGCCTCTCTTTTTTCCGCCTGAAAATATGTCTCTCTTCCCTCCTCTTTTCTTTGTATCGCTCCTTAGCAGCGCGCGTTACAACCGACTGCAGGGTGGCTTTGTAGGCGGCGTCTTTCTCTGCAGTGGCGTCGCGACACTCCTGGTCGTACCACTGGTTTCGGCTAGGGCGTTGGTAGCCAATCACCTCTTCAGCAGCCGCACGCATGGAGTTGGAAATGTGAGTCCACTGCGCGCATATATCATCGATTAGAGGAGTGCTTTGAAGCAGGAGTGAGAGTCGAGTGGCGAAAGCATCGGCTGTCTGTTTTGATTGCAGCTTATCGACGTCTAGCTTTCTCTGTGTAGGGTTGCGTGTATTCTTAGCTGCGCATAGACGTGTACGGATCTTGGCTGCAACAAGATAGTGATCCGAGTCAATGTTTGCACCACGGATCGTGCGTACATCCAATACACTGGAAGAGTGCCTTCCGTCGATCAAAACGTGATCAATTTGATTTTTTGTTTTTTGATCAGGGGACATCCAGGTGGCTTTATGAATATTGAGATGCTTGAATCTAGTGCTACTTACGACCATGTTTCGTGCTGCGGCGAAGTCAATCAGCCTCATTCCGTTATCGGAGGTGTTGTCGTGGAGGCTGAACTTTCCGACTGTTGGACCAAAAATATTTTCCTTGCCCACCTTAGCGTTGAAGTCATCAAGCACGATTTTTACGTCGTGACGGGGGCAGCGCTCGTAAGCATTTTCAAGGCGCTCGTAGAAAATTTCCTTGATCTCATCGTCCTTGTCTTCTGTCGGAGCGTGCGCACATATTAGGCTTATATTGAAAAATCTAACCTTGATGCGGATTATGGCAAGTCGTTCGTTCACAGGTGTGAATCGCAGGACGTGGGGCCGTAGTCTCTTGCCAACTACAAATCCGCATCCAAACTCGTGCTTCTCCGCATGGCCGCTGTAGTAGATATCACAGGGTGCATGCCGAATGCAACCCTGTCCATTCCATCGCATTTCTTGGATAGCAGTGATATCAGCTTTGTATCTTTCCAAGACATCAGTCAGTTGGATAGAGGCACCTTCCCAATTAAGGGTTCGGACATTCCAGGTGCATATCCGTAAATCATTATCAGTTTTTCGTTTGCGGTAGTCGTCATCAGATTTGGGGATCAATTTTCTTCTATTCTTGTTTGTTTTCATTGAAATTGGTTTTTACGGGTTCAAACCCGACGCACAACCTATTTTAAGCCTAGGGAGGCCCGCCGCTCAGATTAGCCGCCAAACTAACGGTTGTCAGTTTTGACGTTGCCCAGGAAACACCACGTGGAGGTTTGAGTCGACTTGAGACGATTTCACAAAGATTATGCTGGCCTCGCCAGGTTGAGACAGTCAGACATGTTACATTGTTCCATCGCCCCCAGTTTCCCTACTAATGGAAAGCTACTTTTATACCGGCTTTATTTAACCCTTTTATATTTCAACGATCTTTTTCAGACAAAGTGGTTCCACGTGGCATTTTTATTTGAAAAATAAAATAACTCTAAAATGTGCTCATATTTTGTTCCAAAAATGTATTACCGTTATGTTTACGGGTTTTCTTACTATGGTTATCAACAAAATTTCGTAATTTCTACGTTATAGCAGACAAAACACAAAAAAGCAATTGTGCACATATTAATATTTTCTATTGCACACGCGAGATTTCACACTATTTTCGCTTAACGGTACTACAAAAGCGAGGAAGAGAAGAATTCCCTGTTCGACAAATAAACCACATCCTTTAAAAAAAATGTTGGCAAACTCAAAAAAAAAATATTGTTATAAACCAGGGAGAGAAAATAAAAAATATTTGTGCACATATAAATACTTTACTAAGGTATATAACTGCGTTAAGAAAATCTCAGAATTGTAAGCACAACAAAAACTAGACGTTTTTCCGGTTTCTTCAACTTCATACAATGTTGAAATAGGCGCTTTTGAACAGACACTCCTCATTTGTAAAATCTAAAAAAGACTCAATAAATTGATTTGAAAAGTTTTAAAAAACTTGGCTGCATAACTAGTTTTGTTTTTACAATGTGGAAGTTTTAAAACCATAATTTAAAAAAGTTTATTTTTAAACGTTATAAATTTTTGAATGTTCCATCGTGTGACAGGGAGTAATGGCAAGTTTAGTATGCCGTTTATCCTTTTTTCCAAAGAAAGTGCCAATTTAATACATATTTCGTCTTAAAAATGTCAAGTAAAAAAAGGTATATGAAAAATATATCTATTAGGATGGTCGCTATATACAATGCCATGATGGATGGTCGGAAATCGGTTTTTAATGTAAAACAAAAAATACCTGCGGACTGTTGGTCCATCTGTTATGATTATCACGATGTAATTTGGTATAGATAGTAAATAGGATCATAGTCTGACTGGGACCTATAATAGGATTGATTGGATAATGTTCTCTCCTGCATCTCATATAAGCATTTTTTCAGATTGTATGAATGTCAAGATTCTTGAGAACATGAGTCGCTCGGAATCGGCCTAAAACTCGTAGATTCAGTGCTCGATCATTTATTTTAAATTGTTTATAGTAATAACACTCACCCCATCAAAGGCCTTTTAAGGGACTTAACAACATTTATCAGTCACGCCCATTTTTAACTCGACAGCGTCAAAACATAAATATTATTTGCACAAAATTTTATGCATCTATGTATTTCAGTTTTTAAATTTTAGACCAGTGTTTGTTTGCCGCCACTCTTTTTATCAGTTTATTTGTTTCTATTTTTAACTTAGAACATTGGCATCCGTGACCTCACTAAATGACTCAAAATGCGGTTGTATACAGGTGAACTTTTAGGTTGAAGCACAAATCAATAACTGTTCGCCACGCCCGGTGCAAGAATCTGTGTCATTGGACTATGGGTTAGGGTCAAGACAGCGGTGGGTTGTGTTGCCGTGTGCGTTACCAAACTGTGTGCAATATGGTGCTGCTTGCATTTGTTGAAAAATCAATAGCTTGCAATAATCTTATATAATGCAGCTGCCACTGTAATTTTTATTAATTCACGCATATGTAGTATTATATTGTTTTGCTACTGTGTTAATATCTTTACATTTTTAGAATTTAGCTTAACATAAGATACATTATATGGATAAAAAATTGAAGTTGCATACCAGATTGGCCAGTCCTTGATTTTCACGTAGTTGTTGTGTTTTTGCACAGCTTTCACATTTTTCTACACTTAAAACCGCTAAATTTTCCCATTTTTATATATAGCTTTAGTTTTATTTATACTTAAAGACTTTTATTAAAACAAGCAGATACAAATTTAATCCGTTCTATTTGGTGGCTTTTTCTTTTCTGTTTATTCGATTTCGCTATTTGCTCTTTCTTTACCTTATTTGCTGTCATTTAAAAATTGTAACCCTTTCTTCTTATTTGTTGTGCTTTTTATTTTCTCTATTTACATCTGGACATTGGTGCCACCTTAACAATTATGATAAAAACTTTTAGTTCTGTTTTTACATTTTGCGATGTTGAAATGTAATTTTATGTCTGATAATGTACAAATTGGCAGTTCAGTGGCAGCAAGTTCAAGTCTAGAATTCTAACTCAGTGCACTTCGTCCCATAGACAAAAATGAATAACTTTATTGACGCCAAATAAAGAAATATTAGTATCATTTTGAAAGTAAAACGCCCAATAAAATAAATCAAAAACAATTTTTAAACAACCGTATATATTTGTGGCCTCTGGAGCTTCAAAAATTTGACTATATTTATATGAATTTGCAGTTTTTCCGCATCTTGGCATAGGGGTAGAAGAACAAAAATTCATAATACTACTATTTTCCAACAAAATCATAAGTGTTTACTCTTGTTTATGATAATAAATTTTCTTAATTTAGGTTTTTTAAATTTTAACAATAAAATAAAACCAACAATTTTGTGTAACTTCAAATTTGAGGCTTTTTTGCGCATAACTTAATAGCATAATTTTAATTTTTCAAAGACATTTAAAAAACAAAAATGTATTTCAATTTCATTATATATAGACCTAATAGAAAAATGGAAAATCTTCTCCGACTTCATCCAACTCTTGAAAAATATATAATTTTCCCCAACTTTTTAAATTGCCAAGGGAGGTACCCTAGGGTCTAACCAATTTCAACCATTTTCAGTACACATCAATTACTCTATTGACTACCTTGACTAAATTGTATGAAAGTGCAATTTTAAAGAAAAGTTAAAAAAATTTAAAATTGTTTGAACTTGAAATGGACTCTATTTATTGCGAAGAAGTAGATAATTAGAAACTGGTATTTGAATTAAAAAAAACAAGAGCAAGAATTTTATAAAATATGAGGGAAATTTTTTGGAAATGTGTTTGACTTAAGAAGAAAAACGACACGTTTATTATTAAACGACAAATTATTACGAAATTGTTCAACTGCCGAACTTTTAAAAAATCCGTCTCTGCATTAAGCTAGCAATTTTATATGTAGATGCAAAGAGAATTATTTTTTTTATATAATTTTTATAACACAAATTTTCTGATTTTTAAACTTAATGACTAGATTTTGAAAACGTAGTGGTTAATATAAAAATTTCTTGACACACTCCATAAACAATTTATAGCTCTTTGTTTTCTTAAAGCAACAAAATGTTTTGAATTCAAGTTTTGATGAGCACGTATTGGTCGAACACGTCAATCATCGCCATTTAAAAATTATTAGCGAAGAAAAGATAAAATAAAAAGTAAAGAGTACCAAAATATAAATTCAAAAAATAAAACATTTGTATGTTTATTTCTGTTTTTTTTGTATGTTTATAAAACATTTTTATTTATTCTGGTAAAAAAACACAGTTTTTTATGTTTACTTAAGATGTATTTTTAATGTTTTATAAAAAGTAATAGCAGAAAAAATGTTAGTACGGCTGCTGCCAAATCTGCGACGAAATTTTCAAGATTAATGAGGTTTGACAGCATGTGTGATCGTTTCGCCGCTAAGCTAAATTTACAGTTATTCACCCATCACGCCAGGTGTGACAACTCTTAGGATAATTTGAAACCCGCTAATGATCCTAATAGGGCTATTCATATTGATCAAATCGCTCATCAAATGATTTGACAAATTTTTGACCAAAATGATTTGACCAACAGAAATATGTATGGATTTGATGGCGATTTGACGAGTTGGAACACTCATCAAATCGTTTGTCAGATCATTTGATGAAAATCAAAACTTTTTATTTTTCTGATGATTTCACGAACGATTTGACCAGTATAAACACTCGTCAAATTGTGTAGAACATTTTGTCAGTTAAAAAAAATTTTCAACCTGAGCACATCGCGGAAAAATAAGGAGCGGAAGAAAATAATAATAAATAACTGGCAAATAATTTATTCTTCTTCCAATACGATTTTAATAACAAGTGCTACCAAAAATTTTCCGTCATCGCGATGGGCATACTTCGTTGTTCAAGACAAAATGAAATTTGACGAAAAATTTTATGAGTATGAACACTTTTGCGGTGAAACGATTTGAAATGTGAACATCCCTATTGTTTCTAGTCTAGCTGCCAAGCAACGGCCGACACAGGGTTGCATCGGCAGAAAATAAAAAAGTACTCTCAAAATAATTAAATATATATGAAAAATAAAAAAAGGTCGAAACAGATAATGAAAATGTGGGGATTTTCTAAACAAAGAAACAAGTTTGACAAGCAAAAAAAAAGGTCGCTACAAAATATATAAAACATACATGTGTAGTACGACAAAATATCCTTCTTGTAATTCCCTATTTTTCCTTCCTTTATAACATTCATCCTAACTTAACGTAAAACAGAACTTACCTATAAAAATTCATATCAATATCAAATTTTTGATCGTGATTTTATTTCATCCGTTAAGCTTTGCTATTAGTTTCACTAACTTTTTAAACTTTTTATGTAAAGATTTTTATTTGTGCTAATCTCTTAAATGCATTAAAGAAAAAATTTGTTATTATTTCATGCCCTGACGAAGGCCCACAAAGTGAGCCGAATTATCGAAAAATAGGATAATAAAAAAGGAAAAAGTTTATAAAAAAACAGTTTATATATTTATAATAAATAAAAAATAAACTGGCCATTTCAGCCCTTGGAAGGACTTTGACTTCTATTGATCGAATGTGTTGTGCGTGTTATTAAATGCTTGATCACAAATGACTGAGAGCTGGACTTACGTGTTTAATGCCGTCTCCGAACGGCTTATGTTCTCAACAAGCTTTACATAGCAATTTGTACTCTCTGAGGTTTGCCATTGTCTGCAGAGAGATGACGACCGAACATAAAAATTAATTCAATTGACAAAAACTTTCTGTCTGAGCTGGAATTGAACCCGGGTTACCGCGGTTCTTTAGCTTAGGGGCCACGCACTCTACCCACTAGGCTACGGCCGCCATACGACCACAGCCCAATTTATAGTAGCAACAAATGACAGAAGGCCGAAAAAACAACAACATTTTTTATTGTTATATAACTTACTTACTTGGTTGGCACTACAACCGTATGTCGGTCTTGGCCTCATCTAAGAATTTCCGCCAGCCATTTCTGTCTTTCGCTTGGTGGCGCCAGTTGGAAATTCCAAACTTCGTCAGGTTGTCCTCTACTCGGTCTTTCCAACGAAGATGCGGTCGTCGTCTTCTGCGTTGACCGCCGCTGGGTACCGAATCGAATATTTTCTTCACTGGAGCATCGTCTTTCATGCGCTGAACATGACCAAGCCAGCGAAGCCGCTCGATTTTAATGCGCTTGACTATGTCGATGTCAGCGTACAGCTCATACAGTTCATCATTCTACCGTATTCGGTACTCGCCATTGACGCAGATTGGTCCGTAGATCTTACGAAGAATCTTTCTCTCGAATGCTCCTAAAGTCTTTTCATCTAAACTGCTCAGCGTCCAGGTTTGTGATGCATAAAAGTAGGACGGGCATGATGAGCGATTTATAGAGCGTGATTTTCGTTCGTCGAGAGAGGGCTCTGCTTCTCAATTGCCTACTAAGCCCAAAGTAACACCTGTTGGCAAGAGTTATTCTTCGTTTGATCTCAATCCTGATGTCGTTGGTTGAGTTTATGGTTCATTGTTATATAGATACATATATAAAAAAAATTAATTCTGTCACTCCATATTCCATTATACAAAAAATAAGTGAATTTTTTATTCATTAAAATGTTAACCATTTCCATCATAAATGTTTATAAATAGATTTACGGTTTTCTCGTCATTTAGCTGAAAATTAAAAAATTATTTCAAAATACGCTCCGTATTAGTTTAGTTAACAACTAGACCTGAATCCAATTATAAAAGCAAGTGTTTTAAAAGGCGTTAGAAACGCATCGATAACATTTTTAAAACTCTTTTAGCTGTCAATCTTTTATTTTGTTTTCTTTAGTTTTTTTTTATCTGAATCAAGTATATTTCGCTATTTCACATTTTCTCGAAATTTTTATAAACTAGCTTATGAAATTTTAATTGATCACTTATAATTGCAATCTAAACTAATGGTTCCTTTTTTTTTGCCCTAGGAATTATTTTTTGTATGTCAACGTAAAGCAAATTAGAAAATTTGCTCTACACTTGCTGGCTGACGTTAAACCCCTCTTTTATTCATCCCAGAATTAATTTGATAAGAAGAAAAACAGAACTTAAAGTATCACAGAAAATGCTGATTGTTTTCAATTAATTTAAATGCAAACCATTTGCAATTTCAAATGTCTATTAATGCATAATATTAATTTCAAAACAGATTTGATAAGAAGAAAGGCAGAATTTAAAATACATTATAAATTTCAATATTAATACGCTTAGAAAAATTGTATACTGTGGTATACTTTACACCACAGAAGCAAAAAGCAACCATTATTTCAACCTCAAACCCAATGAGATAACATCCTTTTTTATTTCGCCCTAGTTGATTAAGAACATTTACATAACGACATGGCAACATCGTTTTTTTCATATATCTACCACTTTTGGCAGCTTAGTTTAGGAACAGTTAACTTTAAAAATTATCATCTTCTAATAATTAATTTATTATCACCACTGCTGCCAAAACGCTATACCTGTTGTCCATTCGAAATTTTTTAGCTTAATGAGGTTCAACAACAAATGGGATCGCTTAGACGCAAAGCTTAATTATTAGTTATTCAGTCGTGCACCCAGGCTTGGCAACATGAAGTATCGTCTGAGCCCACCTTATAAAGTGTTTTCAGCCCTGCTGCTGTCCAAAACAAAGTTTACTGATTTCAGCTGTAAAAGGATACAAAACATATCTTTAGCAAAAATGAATATCTTGAAGTGATTTATCTAAAGTGTTTGCAAGAATAGCACAATTAAATTATTTCCAACAGATTTCTCAGGTGCTAGGATGGACAAACGATACATCTTGCACAAAAGCAAATCGGAAGATAAAAGTTCAGTTTGGTTTTTTTTCTTACCAGAAATAAAAACTGAAACAGCGAAATGCAACCAATGCCAAGCTATACTAAAAACAAACGAAGGATCAACAAAAGCTTTTGTTTTTGTCGAATTATTTGTAAACAAACTGAAAAATAAAGCCATGGCAAATTGTTATGAATACCAACATAAAGCAAAAGTACCGTCGTACTAGTACCCTCTGATTTATATGAAACTTTCATACAAACTTATAGGTACGAGTACCATTGGTACCTTGGTACCATTTGCACTACAGATGTGATTCGCACTTTTTGTTTGTTTGCACTTCATACGTAAACAAACAACCAAATGCTAGAAGTGCTGCCAAATCGCTATAATGCGAACCAAAAAAAAACGAGTGTGGCCACACCAAGAGAAAAATACACAGAAAAGCTATGAAAATAAAAGTGTACTAGTACGGAAAATGTTGTACCTCGTACGTGAAGAATAAAAACGTGTCCAAAATGGTACGAAAGTACGAACTTGTGCAACCTTGGGCCGACAGAATGCACCTGATTTGGTTGGAATAAAATTTTTCATATGTATAATATGGCAACGCTCAAGAATAATTGTTTTGCTTAAACTTGTATCTTTGCATATAGTGGCGCAATTATTTGTTTTTAATTGTTGCGAAATTTTTTATCCATTTGCACTAATTTAGTTTTATAAATTGCTACAAATATGCAAACATGTCGACAAGTGCATCAGGAGCAAGAAACTATATCCCGATCCAAAGTAAATACGACCGAGTTATACTGCTGGTAGATATGGACTGTTTCTACTGTCAGGTCGAAGAAAAACTAGATCCAACGTTGGTGGGTCAACCCATGGCTGTTGTCCAGTACAATGCTTGGCGTGGCGGTGGGTGAGTAAAATATGCGCGCCTGGATAGATTTCCTTTTGTAAAATGTGCTTAACTTTAAGAATCATTGCGGTTAATTATGCTGCTCGCGCCAAGGGTGTTACCAGACACATGCGTGGAGATGAGGCCAAAGTACAGTGTGCAGATATACAACTGGTTAAGGTGCCAAATGTGCGAGAGAAAGCCGATCTAAGCAAGTATCGCGATGCTGGCAAAGAGGTGGCCAATGTCTTGCAGCGCTTTACACCGCTGTTGGAACGGGCAAGCGTAGATGAGGCCTATCTAGATATAAGTCAAGCAGTGAACAAGCGGCTGGAAGAAATGAATGCAGGTTCATTCGTGCTACAGCCAAACGAACTGCACAATACATATGCCGTTGGCTATGAGAACATAGGAGCCTATATAGGTGAGATAACAGCTAGATTTGCAGAACCTTATAGCAATGATGAGGAGTATCACTGCGCGCACGATGCAAACGATGTTCCAGCTGTGCGTAAAAGTGACCTGAGATTGCTTATTGGAGCATCGTTGGCTAACGAAATAAGATGCGCAGTTAAGCAAGTAACCGGCTATGAGTGCTCAGCAGGAGTGGCGCACAACAAAATTTTAGCCAAACTAGCGTGTGGCATGAATAAACCAAACAAGCAGACAATTCTGCCGCTTTCACAGATACCCACGCTGTTTGAAACACTGCCCATTAGTAAAATCAAGGGACTTGGTGCCAAGTATGGAGACGAGCTGTGCGAAAAGCTGGGTATACGTTTTTTGGGTCAACTTATGAAGTTCACCGAAGCTGACCTGCAACGCAAGTTCGATGAAAAGAATGGGTAAGTTTTTAAACTTCTTAGATCTTCGAAGAATTAGAAAGAATATTAATTTTTCAATATTACAGTTCCTGGTTGTATAATATTGCACGTGGCATTGATCTAGAGACTGTTACTCCACGTTTCTACTCCAAAAGTATTGGATGCTGTAAAAAATTTCCCGGCCGTAATAATATAACCGGGTTGAACACGCTTAATCATTGGCTGGGTGAACTGGCCAACGAGATAAGTGAACGTTTAGACAAGGATATTAGTGAAAATAACAGACGTGCAAAACAAATGGTTGTCAGTTTTATACAGGATTTCAATGGTGATGAGATTTCTAGCTCGCGTTCAGCTCCGCTCACTAGTTATGAAAAAGAAACGTTGATAAAAAACGGTCTAGAGTTGATAAAAGCAAATACAAAGCAGTTTTTCAAGCCCGGTAGTAGCACAGTGCTAAACAATCCATTAAAATTCCTTGGCATAAGTGTAGGCAAGTTTGAAACCATCAATAATTCACAAAGTAAACTTCAAGAAATGTTTGCTAATCAAGCAGCTAAACAGAAAATTTCCGAAGTGCAGCAGAATAAAAAGGTAGAAGCCGCACCGAGTGGTGTTGTGGAATTGGAGCGCACTCAAACACCAGAGCCTGTGCAGAACAAAGACAAGTCTTTTATGCTGAACTATTTATCAGGTTGTGCGAAAAAGAGTTCTGAACTTCAACAAAAAGTAAAAAAAAACATTGCGGGCGATAAAGATAATTCTAATTCTAGTAAAGATGAAGAAAAAACTACCGATGCCGATATCGATAATGTAGAGGAGCTCAAACAGGTAACTTTGGAGAGAATTAATTCCGTTAAAACTCCAGAACCCAATTTTTATTTAAAGGAAAAAGAAAAATGTGAGCAGAATTCAATAAACATGAAGAAAAGCTTTTTTTTCAAAGCCCTAAAGCAACAAAATGAAATCCAAACTGCTAAAAATATCAAAGATAAAGACGTAGAGAGTAACGATGATTTGCAGCAATTAGAAAATGAAATAGAACTGGTGGAAAATGAGGCGATAACAAACAATGTGAAAAATATAAACGATGAAAACTCAGAAGATTGCATTTATGTTACAAAATCCTCCTCTCCGGAAAATATAGAAACTCCTTGCTCTAACCCCATTACAAGACTTATATTACCACAAAGTATAAATGATCCTTCGATAATTCGCACCTCTAGCGCCAAATCACATAAAAGAAAACTTACTGACGTAAGCGATACCGCTCTTAGCCACACGGAGTGTTCAACCCCTGACTATAAAGCTAACTACGCTGAGTATGCTGTGCCTGAACTGCAGCCAGAACTTCTGCAGTGCACAATGTGTAGCATTTGCAAAGCCAGCGTACCCTCAGATGAACGCTCTATACAAATGCATCAAGATCATCATATAGCGCAGCAGCTCAGCCAACAGCAGCGAATTGAATATCGTCAAGAAATTACCACAAAAATTGTATCTACTGCAAAATCGCCCAGCAGTTTAAGCAAAAAACCTAAAAAGTCACGTCATAGCAGCACAGATATAACTAAATTCTTAAAGCAGTCTGAACCGAACCCTTTGAAAAGTTATTTAAATATTGACCAGCCTATTTGTAGCTCTTCACCATCTGCTTTAAATGCTGAAAACATGTCAATTTGTCCCGATTGTAAAACTGCTGTTCCTTCAGCTCAAATGAACGAACACAACGACTATCACATAGCTAAAAATTTGCAGCGCACATTGAACCAGCTCGAAGTGCGCACAGTTGCCATAACCAAAAAGTCATCGCACAGCAATAGTCATCGCAAAAAACCGAACAATTCCACTTCACAGCTTAATACCACTAAAAGTACAACCACTTCCAAACCCATAACACAATTTTTTTCCCAACCAAACTGTTGAAAGTTGCTTTAAATTTTATATTTAATATAGTTTCACATGTATATTAATAAGATAAAAAATAAACATTTCCAAATTCATATAAAAGTATATAACAATTTATAAACAGCAACATACAAATTACTACAAAGAGCAGTTATTAACTAGACTAGGACGTAATGTAGGTTGGTATCGGCTGCGGAATGTGTAAATTACTTGATCTTCAGTTAAAATGGAATCTGAATTGAATTTGTTTATAAATTTTCTAATAAATTTAACCGATGAGGATAGCGATTAAATAAAAAAATATATATTTTTAAGGATGTTATAGGCTTGAATCTGAAAAACAAAACGCAGATTTTTCCATTAGTAACAGTGCTCAAACTATTAATTCAAAGTTAGGAAGGTCGGTGATCATCTGACTAGCAGTGCGGAGCTTTTTTGCTGTCCTAAAAAGTTTTATTTTTCGCATTTTTCAAAACTTTCACAGCTTATAAATAAACCAGATTTAGATTTCTTTAGCTTTGAAGTTTCTCTGTTAACAAATGTTCTGCAACATTTAACGTCCAAAACAGTTAAAAAATCCTTAATGTTAATAAGGATTGACATTAAATCAATAAATTTAAAACTTTGTTTTAGGGAGGTTTTTGGCAAAAGCGATTGAAATTAAGGAATATTTTAGATATCTAAAAAAGTATATTATATAAAGAAAAATTTTATTTGCATGTTCATTTTACATCAGTTTAAATAATCATCATAAATAAGTTGGTTTGCTTTAAAAAGGTGAAAATCGGGCCATATCATAGAGCTATGATCTAGATCGTCTAAAAAACATGCGTTTGAAAGTAGACCCTTGAATATACTTTATTTAACAAAATGAAATTGAAATATTTAAAATTAGTAAATTATGAAATGTAAAAGAGAAAATAAAAAAATTTACGTTATTTTTTAGTAAAAACTAGACAAATTTTCCGAAGACGCTAGTGTTGGTAAATGGGGTGTAGAACTACATTATAAATAATTAAAATAATATTAAAATCGGTCGATTAGTTTGTTTGCAGCAGTGTGGTCCGTTTTGAAAAAGTGTGTTTCGAGAAAAACACGTTTAAAGTTACTCTGACGCACCGTGTTTGAAGCGCTCTAGAATCTGTATTATAAGCGGGATTGATTTAAATAGTTTTTTTTTTGTTGATTTTTTTACATATTCTTGAATAGTTGTACAACAATATCAATTAAAAAAAAAATTTCAAAAAACTAAACGAAATGTTTTTACATATTTTGCAACAATCTTTTTCAGTGCAAAGAGCGGGAGAGCTACTAACATAAACACAAAATCATAAAATTGTAGTAGTATGTGTTTGGGGACCACTGAGTTATACAGAAATTTGTAACGGTGTACGCCTATGAATAAACACGAGTTTTCGAGCGCAGAGTAACATCTGTCTCAAGTTTGATTTTGTATAATCTGTATATGATAATTATATTTATTATAGAGAACAACAGTTATTTTTTGTCATTCTTTCAATAAATTTTCTTTCGTTTTTAAAAGTTGTAAAAAAACTTTAAACGCGTTTTTCTCAAAACAAATTTTTTGGAACTCATCCATAAAAAAATCTCGAAATCTATTCGATGGATTTTAAAAAACCAAAATGCATATTTTCTGTATAAAAATTGACACCAACTGAACCTCTAACATGCACTTTGAATATTTATTTTTTTGCATGGACGCAATTTTACCAAAAAAAATTTTAATTATTAAAAAAACAGCCTGAAAATATATCAGCAAAATCTAAAAACAACTTCAGTAACCATGCTTTGTTAGTGGAAGGCTTCCAACAGACTGTTGGACTCCATAATAATAAATTAAGCATAAAAACTAAAGTAAAGCAAAAATACAACAACAAACATGAAAATAGGAAATGGGAGAAAAACTGAGAAATTAAAATCTCATCGCCTCTGTGGTACATTGCGCTAATGCGCTTGCACGGCGTATCACAAAGATTTCTGATGAAGCCTGTAGCAGGGCCGAAATTGCAATAAAATCAGCTAGTGATGTTTTCCTTTCCATATTGAAAACGTTGTTGCTGTTGTTGTTGGTGTTTCTTTGGAAAAATTCGTTAGAACAATTAATTGTTCTAACCTGACCTAAAGCTCGATCAATCGCGTCGGAAGCGAATTTCATCTGGGGGGGCAGTACAAATGGTGGTGCAAAAAAAGTTCACCAAAATTTCTTCACATGAAACATGAAGAAGAGAGAAAGAAGAGGAAAATATATAATATAAAAATATTATCGTTGTAAAAAAACTGATATTTTGAATAACTTTTCCTTTTAAATTGTTTATCTAGCTAAAAAAGTGGGGGGCAACTGCCCACCTTTCCCCCCGCTTCCGACGCCAATGAGCTCGATAAACTATTTTAAACTATCAAACAACTTGAATTTGTGTTTAAAATCAAGTTTGATTTAAACTATCAAACATTTAGAATTTGTATTTAATCATATAAAATAAACATAATAAATAACAAGGTCATATAGAAAGACTTTATTTAAAAAAACATTAAAATAATCAAAAAACTTTTAATTTTTTAGATTCGGTTGGTGCCCATTGATCCCATGAAGTGATCCCATTTTGAAATTTTGCTTTATCATGTTCCGGAAAATCATGGATGACCTAAAAATCAATTTTTAGAAGACGACCTCTTGTGATGCCAGGAGAACCCAAAAGTGGCCAATTTTTATTTTTTTAAAATTTGATACTTACTTGAAAATGCACAGAAAAGATTTTTTGAATAAATATAATACTTTTTTCACAATATTAAATTTAAAAACCTTAATTTTTTACGATTTAGAAAGTAAAGATTATATTAAAACTTTAAATTATTAAAACTTTATTGAAATGACACTATCAAAAGCTTGAAACGCGGCTTACTGATTTATGAATACATAATTTTTGAAGTATGTATATTAAGGTGTTTTGAATTGTGGGAAAAAAGTTCCATTTGTACCCATCTAAAACTGAGGCTCTATGAAATAAGGCCCCAGGAAATATGGCCCCAAACTACAAATGAAATAAGGCCCCAAACAATTCTTTACAAAACAACAACACAAATAATTGGGATGTTATTTCCTATTTTGGGGCTTTGTTTCATTTCATTGTTTCAAAAAAATGGGGCTTTATTTCATAATGAAATAAGGCCCCAAGAGTAAAATGAAATAAGAACCCAGAAATTATATTAAGAATTAAAAGCATGAATATTTGGGGTGTTATTTCGATTTTTGTGGCCTTATTTCATTTTTTAAATTAGGTTCCATTGTAAAATAGGCCACCAAACATTTCACAACTCCTGGGGGGTCAGACTTGGAAACGGTTGTTATACATTGGCGTCGGAAGCGGGAGGAAAGGGGGCAGTTGCCCCCCACTTTTTTAGCTAGATAAACAATTTAAAAAGAAAACTTAAAAAGTTATTTAAAATGTCAGTTTTCTTACAACGATAATATTTTTGTATTAGATATTTTCCTCTTCTTTCTCTCTTCTTCATAAGCATGCTTGCGGATAACCAATTTCTTTCTCTGTGTTTGCAAAAAGATAGAACAAAATGTAGAGTTTCTACTGCAAACCCACCACTTCAGTTTTAAAGCACCCTTAAGTATGTAGCTTAATACTGTAATATTGTAATCGAAGCCTTCAACGGAAAAGTGCCTTCTGAACAAAATCTAAAAACAAATCTAGATCTTTATGCAGATGACTTTGATGTGAGCGACCTGCACGCGCAACTTAAATTGCTGAAGCAATTGCCTGGCCAAACACCTTCAAATTGTAGTGGCATTGTATCCCAATTTGCAAAAAATTCGGATACTGCAAAAAAAAAACTATTAAATGAAGTTGAAAAACTTATTGCTTTGCTTTTGACTGTGCCTGCATCAGCAGCTTCATCTGAGCGTTTTTTAGTGCACTAAGACGACTTAAAACGTATCTTCGAGCAACTATGACACAGAAACGACTCACTCATGCGGCACTTATACACATTCACAAAGATAAAACCGAAGAATTGAATTCGATGGAGGTGGTGAAAGAGTTTGTTTCTCACAAGGACAGAAAGAAAAATTTTGGAATAATTTAAATTGATATAACTTTTTGTACCTTATTGCATTTAAACCATGTAAAGATATACCTAGTCTTGCGTTATAAAAGCAACCATTATTTCTTATATTTTCATATTACCATATGAAAGATCCTTTAAAGAATGATCTCTAATATTGAAATTGGAAGAACTTTTAAAAATAATGAAATTTTAATGTTTTTTATATATTTTTATATTTTTTTATATTAAACTAAAATAAAAAATTTGTGTATTCACATTCATGTTTCTTTGAAGAAATTTTGGTGAAGTTTTTTTGCACCACCATTTGTACTGCCCCCCCCCCCCATTTGTACTGCCCCCCCAGATGAAATTCGCTTCCGACGCGCTTGTTGTTATAACCGCTTTTCGATTTTTGTTAGTTAAAATCAATTGAAAAAATTTTAAAAAATATGTTAAGTTTTGATATTTTTGCCCCTTAGTGAGGACATAATAAAAAATTACAAAATTAAATGAATTGTGAAAAATTTCATTTACCAGAAGGACCAGTGAGCTTCTTTCTCTATGTCCTCGATCAAAAAATGATATATAGAAAAAAATCCACTTATAAAAATATAACAAAATATGAACGTCGGCAAGAGACCTGTAAAGCAAGAGTTAACCTTTTGTCGGAAGGAAAATTTTGCGACGTTCGCACTTCACAAGATCTCTTACGAGTAGGAAAACAATTCTTTGAACTTAAATTGGACTCTATTGAAATTAAACTTTAGGTACGAGATATAAGAGAACTAACAAAGTTTTCTTTATATTACATATTTGTAAATTAAGATAGATTTACAAAACTATAATTATATCATCTAAGCTCAAACGATTTGAATTACAAATTTATAAAAATATTTCGTACAGTGGAATACTATTTTTTCAAATTCTTGATAAGATTAATGAATTCTTGAATATATTAATTCATTCATGTTTACAAATAAAAATAAAAGCAATTAAATTGTGTTTTTATTTATTGTGGGGGTCATACTTCATAAATTTTGGGGTGCTATTTCCTTAATATTGGGGTTTGATTCCGTTTTAAGATTTGAGGCCTTTTATTTGGGGTGCATTTTTGCGCAGCCTTTTAAAAAACTGGCATATTTAAGTTTGGGGCCTTATTAGAATAGTGAAAACTCAAGTTTTACAATTTTATATTTCATTTTAAATTTCAGGCCGCTCTCAAGTGGTTTTGAAGTTATAGGGTTCCAAAATTGTAAAAATTGGCCTGAAAAACTTGTGATAATTTTTTATTTTCCTACAAAACTAATAAGTATGGATATCAAAAGAAAGGTTTTTCTGTTACCTATTCAACGAGCCATTTATCATAAAAATCCATGAATTACTTTTAAAGATATATTATTTTACGTATTATGCACTGCTTACACAAATTATGTTCATATTTCATTACAAATAGAATTATATCCAGAAGTACTGTAGACAGCGTTACCGGTGTTTGACTTACTGAGGGTTGTAGTCCCTGAGCAGCGGCCGAAATCCGCCAATTAAAAAGAGAATTAATTTGGACTTCCAGCAACATGTAATATATTCATATATAGAAAAACAAATTTTCACATTTGAAGCAACGAGTTATACGTCGTATTTCTTAAAGTACTCAAAGGATTTCATTTATTGATATCTCATTTAATAGATCACATTAAAGCCTTTTAAAAAGTAAACATTTTTTGTATATTTTATTTCCCATAAAAAAAATTTTGTAGTTTAAAACATATGATTAAAAATTTAAAAATTCGAGTCTTCATTATTCCTTAATTGTTTCTTTATTTCATAAGAACTTGTTCCATAATGAAGTATAGCCCCAATTTTGGGGCCTTATTTCATTTTTGGTTGGGGCTTTATTTCATCGAATTGGGGCTTTCTATCGTAGGGTGTTATTTCATAATGAAATAAAGCCCCCATATTTGGGGCCTTATTTCGTTTTTGTTTTGGGGCTTTATTTCCTGGGGCCTTATTTCACAGAGCCTAAAAATGAACCTTAATGTGTTTTATGACGATTCCCAAAATGTTTTGACAATTCCAAAAGCCTCCAGTGAGTTAAACCATTTTACAAAAACCTCAAAAAATCATGGTTTTTCGTAAATATGTTGGCTAGTGTAATAATTATAAAAAAAAAATTGTCTCAAATTATTGCCCTGAAAAAGTTCCTCCAATCTGCATCAACAAATTTTGAATTTTTGCCATCGGATTAAAAGTAATGATGTTTTCATACATATAATAACATACATAATTTTTTATTTTGTTTCCATACAAAAACTTTCAAAATGCAAATAACTTCATTACTTTTATTTGTTTTTTTTTAAATTTCTTTCATTAATTTTTCAGTAGGTGTTTATTTTATAATTAATATTTTAGATTTTATATGTATCAATTTAAGGGGGGTAAGGTTAATTCGGCCTAAAAGTTACCTATTTTTACGAATTAAATTTGAAACTGAACCAAATAGGCCACCTTGCTAAGCGTAGTCTTACTTAATGGAAACCATGTTTACATTTTTTAAGCTGTTATAATATTAAAACTTTGTTATATCAAAATGTATGTAATATTTACGTTTTAAAAGTGGTTCGCAGGAAATTTAGACGTGATTGAAAAAACAAGGGGCTGAATTACAGCATCCGTGATCGAGCAAAATAACGAAGAGCAGGACGGGACAGGTGCCTAATAATCTTGTAAAATTTTACTCTTGGTTATCATCCTTGAATTATGTTAGATCTCTTAACAAACCTCTTGAGCTTTTTTAACCGTTGTTCCTTGTTATTGAAATATTCATAATAAGATATTAAAAAACTTAACAAAAAGAATGTTAAAATAAATTGTATTTAGTTAAATCCTCAATTGCGTTAACAATAATTATACGATCTCCCTCCTTTTAACGCAATAACACTTTATAATTTTTATCCAAAAAAATTTTTAAATGTTTTAATTTTTTTAACTTCTGCGCAGATTTTAAAAGATTTCTCGTCAAAATAGGTTAATTAACATTTATATAAATTTGCTGTAAATTTGGCATAGTTGTTTCTCATAACTTCTTTTTTTCTATAAGACACAAATTTAATACATAGAATATTTAAAGTTGCATTTGAGGAACTAAAGCCATATATTTGCACGCTAGTCCGTCCAATTCTTGAATATTGTTACACAGTTTTGAAGCCCACGTTTTGAAGTGCATAGTGATAGAATAGAATCTATCCAAAAGCAATTCTTACTTTTTGCCTTGAGAGACACGTACGATCCTCGGGACTATAGAATCCTGCCACCATACGCTCACAGACTGAAAGCCATTAACATATTGCCGTTGGTCAACAAGAAGATCGCTACTCTGTTCATGTTTTATATATGATGTCATTACCCGAAACATTGACAGCGAATATATTTCCAACAAAGTAACAATTAATGACCCAAAAAGGATAACTAAGGACACAAGATTTCTGAGTGAATTACAGCACCACACCACGTACGCTTGAAACGAACCCATTAATAGATGTTGCATGATATTTAATATATATCAGCGAGCACTACCTACTAAAGAGCTGCAAGAATACATTCGAAACAGTATGGGAAGCCAAGTATTCGATTTATTTGTACTCTCTTTACTCCGTTGGTTCACAACAGAGCGAATAAAATAGAATATGTTCTTATAAAAAGTAGTTACTCGATTACAATCGTTTATTCTAATTATTTGTTTGTTCTCACTCGAGTTTCTAAACAACTCCATTTACTTGTTTTGCTCAAAGGAGTAAATCGGATAAAACGAGTAGCATTCGAAATACAATTACTTGAGGAATTATTTTATGAAAAAATAAATTGAAATTATTTTTTACTTTTGGTTTTTCATCCACACATATCAATTGAAAAATCAAAAGAAAGAACATTCTCCGCTGCTAGAAATTTAATTTCAGAAAAGAGAACATTAATTGGCAAAAATTATGCAACAGTTGACGAAATAATGTTCTTACACTCAAACATTTCTAAAGAGGACATTTATTTAGAATTGATAAAAGATGTCATAATCAATTATTTTTATTTTTATTTTTAAAGCGTTAAAGGTAAATCTATAGCGAAATTATCGTATGTGGCAAAAACCAAATTTTACAGCAGAGCGTTTTTTCTACTTTTCTGTGCTTTAGCTTGAAATATCAAAACCAAATTTTACATGTGCTTATATAATTAACTAATTTAGTTTAAGGATTTCTGCTACAATATTTTATCAGGTGATGCCTTGTCAAGTGTATAACAAATTTGCATTAAAAAGTCAATTTCGAAAAAATGGCACACGATAATTTCGCGCAAGAATGTCGATATATCTATCCAACAAATTATTTTGTAATCTTCTTAAAAATTGGCCTTGCCCGGGTTCCTTTTCTTGTGGAATGTTACATTATATGTAGTAGTAATAAACATACTGAAATATATATACATAATTAATGAATTGTATTGATAACTTGTTCAAATTGTAATATTTCAATTATTTCATAAATAATTGAATAAATGTGCAACAAATAAATTTCTTTATGTAGAAAATCATAAATATATCCTTGTATCGCTCATTTCGATTCGTTCGAGTATATCTACATCTGCTTGTTTCACCGAAGTTATCGTTTTACTTGTTTTCGTTTTACTCTGTCATCGATTTACTCTGTACTTGTATTGTATATAATGTCTTACAAATACATCCGTGCAGCTCTTTATTACCTACCATCTATGTCTAAATACATATTCAAGCGTTCCCTATCCAAAAACCTCTTTCCACCCTAAGCATCAATCATTATCACGATCACCATCCATTCCTCTTTAATTGTTTCCTTTTAATTATATGTTAACACAGTAGTGTATTTTTTCTACGACTATGTATAAAATATTTTAGTATGTAAGTTCCCTTTGTTTTTCTTTTTGACGAAATTCATGTAATTCAGGTTAGACTATCTTTGTACACCAAAACAAGGAGGGGAAAACCCCTCCACACCCCTTGGAGGGGAAAAAAGCAACCTGTTAGAACAAATTAAGGTGGATTCGAAGATGTTGTATCTCTATTTTTCTTAATAGTTTTATCGTAGCAGTCATCAATTTCAGTTTCATAAACATTTCAATTCAATCCTTCGAGACACCATCAATTAGAACGTAATTTTCTCTACTCTTATGCTGAAGGTAGTTGACTTCTTTTTGAAATATACATTTTCTATGTTTTTATATCCTTCTTATCTTTTGAAACGGTAGAAGTTGATCTTGAATTCTTGTTTATTTTTTTTTCATCAAAGTGCTTATATTATCAAGTGCGATTATATGTGATTTAAATAGGATAATCAGAGGAAAGTATGTACACTGAAACACAATTGCCTTTCATAAATATACAATTCACTTTCGAATCGCAGTGTATTTTAAACGCAATGAAGCCATCATGAATGAACATGTGTTTAAACACTTAACTAATATTATCTTGTGTGTGTGTGTTTGATTTTTTCTTGAGGTAACTGAGGGGTTAATAAAAATGTTCATCAATTTAATATCAAGCCCATCATATTTCTGTTAAATTTTCCTAACTCTGCCTTATTTCTACCTCTTTGATACTGTCGATTTGTACTAGGAGTAGGCATAGTTCTAATCGTAAAGTGTTTAATTAACATGTGGTTATACATAAGTAGCAGTGGACGGTATATAACGAGATCTTTAGCCGGAGGTGGGCACGGTTTCACATCATCTTTAATTTCATTTCAAGTCAACAGTTCTTCTGAAAAATTATCGACATTTATATTATACCTACTAAATTAAGCGATTATCATGTTTTGCAATAACAAGAAATGGGCGAAATATGAATGCAAGACACAGATAATTATTTCACTCGTCAGATCAGATTTTTTGCAATCATCAGTTGCTATGCACCTTACAATCAGTCGGTGCAAATACATTTGGCTGCATAATCACAATGTTGTTCCCAAAAAATATTCGCAAAAGAAGCAACAAAGTACTTGCAGTTAGCTATCACAGTTTCTATTCAATTAAAAAAATAATTTAGGTATTTATAGAAATTTATGTTGTGACTTGATATATAATTTCGCTAGGTCAAGTGAAGATTCTTTTGCATTTTGATAACGAAATGGTATATAAAGCCACTTCAAATCCATAGAAAGTAACAGTCTTTAGGCATTGGAACATAGCATCTGATCCGGAGTAGTTGTCAACATGAAATTAGCACTCGCACTTTTGGCTTGCGTTGGCCTTGCCGCCGCGGCCAGCTTCCACACCACAAACGAAGTGAAAATCGCCGACAAGCACTTTTTGGAAAGACAAAAGTTCTTGTTTGAAATTGTTCATCGTGTCGAGGACCCTCTGATGTTTGAGGAATGGATCAAGCTGGGAGACAAATTTATTGTGGACAAATCTCACTATACAGTAAGTAGCAGCAGTTTACATCTGTAAGAAAAAATAAAAATTAATAAAATCGAAATGCTTCCTTTCATCTTTTCAGCACTTTGACTACTATATGGAGAAATTCTACGAGTCCTGGAAGATGGGAGCTCTCTTGCCCAAAGGTGAATTCTTCGGCGCCCTCGCCAAGACGCACTACAAGCAAGCCTATGGTCTCTTTAACTTCTTCTACTACGCCAAGGATTGGGAAACCTTTGTTCACAACGTCTGCTGGGCTCGTATCCATGTTAACGAAGGCATGTTTGTCCATGCTCTCACCTTGGCAGTTATCCACCGTGATGACTTCCAAGGCTTGATCCTGCCATCGATCTACGAAATCTTCCCACAATACTTCTTCAACAGCAAATTCGTCGTTGAGGCCGAGAAATTCGACTTTGATGTCTGGAGCAAGTACATCATGTACGAGAAGGAATTGTTCAATGTCTACCACAAGGACAGCAAATACCACAATGATGACTACTTCTACATGAAGGACTGGAAGATGTGGCAATGGTGGAAACTGATGGGTCTTGAAAAGAACTGGATGCTCGAAGATAAGTTCATGCTCCGTGAAAACATCTATGAATTCAACCACGATTCCAAGTGGATGTCAATGATGAAGGACGTCAAGATGTGGTTCATGCCTGTCGACTACACCCGTGACATCGATTTGTACAACGAACACTCGAAAATGTCCTACTTCACAGAGGATTTGGGCTGGAACGCATACTGGTACTACCTCAACATGGACTATGCTTTCTTCTTGGACGGCAAGACCTTCGGTTTGAACAAGGATCGTCGTGGTGAATTCTGGTTATACAATGTGCAACAACTCTTGTCTCGTTACTACATGGAACGTCTGTCTCATGGTTTCGGTGATATCCCTGAGTTCTCTCAGTACAGCGAAATTGAACACGGCTACAACCCAGAGCTGATTTCTTACAATGGTGTTGGTTTCAGTTACCGCAAGAACTACTGGGAATTCCAGACTTTTGGCAACTTCGATATGTTAAACAAAATCGACAGCACCATCAAACGTATCTATGACATCATTGATTTGGGTTACTACAAGATGCACGATGGTACCATTGTTGATCTGCGCAAGCCAGAGTCCATTGAATACATTGGCAACCTCATGCAAGGAAACATCGATGCCTTCGATAAATACTTCTTCACATACTGGTACATGCTCTCACACATGTACGTCGCTGATGTTGACTACAACGATATGGAAGTCTATCCCAATGTTATGTTGAACTTCGAGACCATGATGCGTGACCCATTGTTCTACATGTTCCACAAGAAGACCGCTGATGTATTCTACCGTTTCAAGTACCACCTCAATCCATACACTCACGAAGAGCTCGTCTTCCCAGGAGTTCATATTAAGGATGTCCATATTGATGAGTTGGTTACATACTTCGATTTGGTTGATTTTGATGTCACAAATTTGTTGAACGACAAGATGACCTTTGTTGATGGCAAATTTGTGTGGGACAAGACCTTGCTGGCTCGTCAAATGCGTCTTAACCACAAACCTTTCCACTTCGAATTCGCAATTGAATCTGACAAGGCCCAAAAGGTTGTCATCCGCACCTTCCTCGGACCCAAGTTTGATGAATTCGGACGTATCTTGTCACTTGCTGATAACCGTGAGAACTTCCTGGAGCTCGACGAATTCGTGTATTCCTTGAATGCTGGTAAGAACATGATCAAGCGTAGCTCCAATGACTTTGACTGGACTGTCAAGGACCGCACCACTTACACCGAATTGTACCGTTATGTTATGATGGCATTTGATGGCAAATACGATTTCCCATTGGACATCAGTGAACCACACTGTGGATTCCCAGATCGTTTGATCCTACCTCGTGGCTGGGCCAAGGGTATGCCAATGCAGATGTTCTTCTTCGTCACTCCATACATTGCTGATCACGAACAGTTCGCCACCTACGATTACACTTACTCATGCGGAATTGGATCCGGTATGCGTCACATCGACAACATGCCATTTGGTTATCCATTCGATCGTGTGATTGATGAATACGACTTCTTCGTGCCCAACATGTTAGTCAAGGATGTCAAGATCTACCATGTTGATACTTTCGAGACCTATTGGGATAAATACGAACACTTCGGTCACTTCGATTACTCCTTCTTCAAGGACTACTACACCAAGTACTTCAAGCATTAAAATGGTTAAAAGGATAAACTGGTCATAAGATAGGAGAACACTGTGATGAGGTGGTGATATATTTTGTTTATCAAGTGTAAAATAGTCTGTAAGCGCATTAATACAAAAAACTATCAAAAAAATAAAGCAATCAACTGCCATGAGCAGTTCAAAAATTTACAATTTCTTTACTTATTTATTTATACAGTTTTACTTCATTTGTAAAATGTTTATTTTACAAGTTCTTTTAGGTCTTCAGATTTATTACTATTTTTATTGTAAGTATGTATAAGAAATTTTCTATATTACGAAATAATTTCGAGATATAAAGGCAGGTTCTGCATTTCACTTCCAAAATAAAAGGGAAATTGAATATTTGATCATTTTCATGATTCAATTATATATAAGGTTGAGTAAGCTGAGAGCACATATCTGTCGGCGAATGTCAAAATCAGCTGTTTGGTGTTGTTATCTTTTACTTTGACATTCGCCGATCTAAATTCGATCCATCCAGCGTTTTTGTTCAAAAAGGTCACTGGGCACTTTAAAAAAGGAAACGTTTTCCTTGTTCCGATAGTTTTGGCGAATCGCGTACTTTTTCGGCATTTTGAAGTGGTAACAAAAACTCAAAGTCCAAGAAAATTGTTTAAAAATTATTTTAAACACAAATTTAATATTAAAATTTAATAGTTTTACTTCTAGTCAGAAATTTTAATTTCATTGTTTACTTCTCTTTTTTGTTTCACTCTGACATTTTGCGATCCAAGTTTTGTTGTTGTGTGAGAACAATTTCATGGCTACTTAACCTTATATATAATTAAATCATGATCATTTTCATATCATATTTTTCGTTTTGTATTAATTTATTAAAATAATTAAATGTATTAACTGAAAAAGTGATATTTAGACCACAAAATATCGAATTCAATTATGATTCAATTTCACTTTCACTCAGAAGTGAAATGCAAAGCCAGCTTGATAGAATTTTCGATTGATTTTAATTCGAGTATTAACGGATGTCCTTAAAACTAATTTTGGTTTAGCGAATTTTTTCCTTCAACGAAATCCGTTTGAAGCTGTTTTTATGTAAAGTTCAAGCATGATTCAAGCACGAGAGATCGACATTTTGAAGCAAAGCTTTTTAGGCCTTGTTTTGTGATTTGCACTTTTTCCATACACCTTTTTTTAGAATTGTTGTTGTTTTTGCTTGCGCCTATTACAAAAAGGGAATATAATAAATAGTAAAAATATAATTTTTTTCAAATATTGTAGTAAACACTGTGAATCGAATTCGTAGACCTTCGAGTGATAGACACGCTACCCACTGATCCAAAAGCCTTTGTTGCGTAGGTTGGTTTATTCAATGTTAACTGCAATTTTCTGTATCAGAAAGAAACACACCAATGATGAGAAACACGATGAGAAGCAATACTTTCAAAAAAAAAACTATAATCTGGAATAATGTTGCCATGCATTCATAGTTGTTTCGTTTAAAAATCTTTATTCATTATTTTTATACAAACCATAATACGATAATGTTACGTGATATAAGTTACGTGACAGATATGTCTCTTTAAAGAAGTACAAATACTTTATAGTTTTATTTATTTAATTGAACTAGAAAAAAAAATATAAAGTGTAATTAAGGACCGTTACAATCAAAAACTGAAAAAAAATTATTGAAACTTTTGAAACTTAGTGCATTATTCTGTATCACGAACAAGCACACCAACGATGAGAAAGACACGATAAGCAATACAATTTTGTATGGAAGAAAGTATTGCTTCTCGTGTCTTTCTCATCGTTGGTGTGCTTCTTCGTGATACAGAATAATGCAGTTAAAATTGTTTTGCTTCTCGTGTCTTTCTCATCGTTGATGTGCTTCTTCGTGATACAGAATAATGCAGTAAGTATTAACTGAAGCTGTGTTGCACCAGATGACAATCTTAATACATAAAAGGCCAGCGTGCTGCTCCGCACGTATATCGCTCAAACTATAATTATTTTTCGCAATTATAACAGGGTTTTTCTAACATATACTGTCCTCAAAAATGTTTAGCCTGAAAGTATGCACATACCTTTCACAAGAAAATTATCACAAGATGCCAATTGTTTTAGGTGTAGATTTTATGCCGACAAACCAGCACGTGTTGAAGCATTGGAAGCCAATATTCAAGCAAGTTCAATATTCATTCAATATTCATTGATGTCATATGGCCAGATTTATTGGAAAAAGTAGTGAAAAATTGGACTGATCGAATGGACTATGTAACTCGTAGCCGAGGCGGACTAATGACGGAAATGATATTTAAAAAATAAATTCCATGAATAATCATGGGAAACAATATTTATATAATCATGGGAATTATTATAAAATAATAAAAAGTTCATTCATTTTTTGATATTGTTATTTTAAATAGTTCTAAACAAATTAGTTAGTCAAGTTAGTTTTAAGTTCAAGTTTATAAAATTCTGAATTGTTACACTCCAATGAAGTACTAAAAAGACTAACTTCATTATTCTGTATCACGAAGAAGCACACCAACGATGAGAGGGACACGAGAAGCAATACTTTCTTCCATGCAAAATTGTATTGCTTCTCGTGTTTTTCTCATCGTTGGTGTGCTTCTTCGTGATACAGAATAATACAGTAAGTCTTATTGTATACCATCATAATTCAATAAAATAAAAAAAAAATAAAAAATAAATCCCAACAATATTTCTGCACTGCAATATTATTTTAAGTTCTCATGCAGCTAAAAAACACCCTATACATTCAAGAATATCTCCTTAAATGGATTTTTCGAAATTAAAATTATTTTAAGAGTTATAGCACAGACCCTATATTATACAGAGGTCCCAGTTCAAGATTCAAGAGTAATCGTTGTACAAGCGTCCGGAGAATAGAATAGAAGCGTTCGTTTTGACGATACCTATAATTGTCTATAGGTGCGCATGAAACAACTGCTGATGCAACAGCATCATTTTTTTGTTTTGTTCTTCTATCCTCCTGACGCTTGTACAACGTAACTTGAGTGAACCTTCAACTGACACTTCTATATTATATAGCCTTTGTGGTCGACAGTTAGACTGCCTGAAACTTAAAACCAAGTAAGAGGTGTAAATTAACACCGTTCGGTGTAAAAAAATTTAAATATCTGCTCACCGGTGTAAATTTTATTTTTGAAATTTATTAGTGTGATTGTATAAGAAATTATTGTTTCAAGCAATAAGTGAAAAAACGAACTGCTTAACTGACATTAGATCACATAACGTTACTTCTGTTATAATTGGACCTTAAGTGTATAACACACTGTTTTGAGTTGATGTATTGCTTAACCAAAAAAAAACATACTTATTTCCCTGAATACCCCTAATGAAATAACAGCAATATAGAAATTATTGATTTTTGAACTGCTCATGGCAGTTGATTGCTTTATTTTTTTTTATAATTTTTTATATTAATGCGCTTACAGACTATTTTACACTTGATGATAAAAATATATCACCACCTCATCACAGTGTTCTCGTATCTTATGACCAGTTTATCTCTTTTTTTTATGAACCCGAATAACTTAATGCTTGAAGTAATTGGTGTAGTAGTCCTTGAAGAAGGAGTAATCGAAGTGACCGAAGTGTTCGTATTTATCCCAATAGGTCTCAAAAGTATCAACATGGTAGATTTTGACATCCTTGGAGAACATGTTGGGCACGAAGAAGTCGTATTCATCAATCACACGATCGAATGGATAACCAAATGGCATGTTGTCGATGTGACGCATACCGGATCCAATTCCGCATGAGTAAGTGTAATCGTAGTTGGCGAACTGTTCGTGATCAGCAATGTATGGAGTGACGAAGAAGAACATCTGCATTGGCATACCCTTGGCCCAGCCACGAGGTAGGATCAAACGATCTGGGAATCCACAGTGTGGTTCACTGATGTCCAATGGGAAATCGTATTTGCCATCAAATGCCATCATAACATAACGGTACAATTCGGTGTAAGTGGTGCGGTCCTTGACAGTCCAGTAAAAGTCATTGGAGCTGCGCTTGATCATGTTCTTACCAGCATTCAAGGAATACACGAATTCGTCGAGCTCCAGGAAGTTCTCACGGTTATCAGCAAGTGACAAGATACGTCCGAATTCATCAAACTTGGGTCCGAGGAAGGTGCGGATGACAACCTTTTGGGCCTTGTCAGATTCAATTGCGAATTCGAAGTGGAAAGGTTTGTGGTTAAGACGCATTTGACGAGCCAGCAAGGTCTTGTCCCACACAAATTTGCCATCAACAAAGGTCATCTTGTCGTTCAACAAATTTGTGACATCAAAATCAACCAAATCGAAGTATGTAACCAACTCATCAATATGGACATCCTTAATATGAACTCCTGGGAAGACGAGCTCTTCGTGAGTGTATGGATTGAGGTGGTACTTGAAACGGTAGAATACATCAGCGGTCTTCTTGTGGAACATGTAGAACAATGGGTCACGCATCATGGTCTCGAAGTTCAACATAACATTGGGATAGACTTCCATATCGTTGTAGTCAACATCAGCGACGTACATGTGTGAGAGCATGTACCAGTATGTGAAGAAGTATTTATCGAAGGCATCGATGTTTCCTTGCATGAGGTTGCCAATGTATTCAATGGACTCTGGCTTGCGCAGATCAACAATGGTACCATCGTGCATCTTGTAGTAACCCAAATCAATGATGTCATAGATACGTTTGATGGTGCTGTCGATTTTGTTTAACATATCGAAGTTTCCAAAAGTCTGGAATTCCCAGTAGTTCTTGCGGTAACTGAAACCAACACCATTGTAAGAAATCAGCTCTGGGTTGTAGCCGTGTTCAATTTCGCTGTACTGAGAGAACTCAGGGATATCACCGAAACCATGAGACAGACGTTCCATGTAGTAACGAGACAAGAGTTGTTGCACATTGTATAACCAGAATTCACCACGACGATCCTTGTTCAAACCGAAGGTCTTGCCGTCCAAGAAGAAAGCATAGTCCATGTTGAGGTAGTACCAGTATGCGTTCCAGCCCAAATCCTCTGTGAAGTAGGACATTTTCGAGTGTTCGTTGTACAAATCGATGTCACGGGTGTAGTCGACAGGCATGAACCACATCTTGACGTCCTTCATCATTGACATCCACTTGGAATCGTGGTTGAATTCATAGATGTTTTCACGGAGCATGAACTTATCTTCGAGCATCCAGTTCTTTTCAAGACCCATCAGTTTCCACCATTGCCACATCTTCCAGTCCTTCATGTAGAAGTAGTCATCATTGTGGTATTTGCTGTCCTTGTGGTAGACATTGAACAATTCCTTCTCGTACATGATGTACTTGCTCCAAACATCAAAGTCGAATTTCTCGGCCTCAACGACGAATTTGCTGTTGAAGAAGTATTGTGGGAAGATTTCGTAGATCGATGGCAGGATCAAGCCTTGGAAGTCATCACGGTGGATAACTGCCAAGGTGAGAGCATGGACAAACATGCCTTCGTTAACATGGATACGAGCCCAGCAGACGTTGTGAACAAAGGTTTCCCAATCCTTGGCGTAGTAGAAGAAGTTAAAGAGACCATAGGCTTGCTTGTAGTGAGTCTTGGCGAGGGCACCGAAGAATTCACCTTTGGGCAAGAGAGCTCCCATCTTCCAGGACTCGTAGAATTTCTCCATATAGTAGTCAAAGTGCTGAAAAGATGAAAGGAAGCATTTCGATTTTATTAATTTTTATTTTTTCTTACAGATGTAAACTGCTGCTACTTACTGTATAGTGAGATTTGTCCACAATAAATTTGTCTCCCAGCTTGATCCATTCCTCAAACATCAGAGGGTCCTCGACACGATGAACAATTTCAAACAAGAACTTTTGTCTTTCCAAAAAGTGCTTGTCGGCGAATTTCACTTCGTTTGTGGTGTGGAAGCTGGCCGCGGCGGCAAGGCCAACGCAAGCCAAAAGTGCGAGTGCTAATTTCATGTTGACAACTACTCCGGATCAGATGCAATGTTCCAATGCCTAAAGACTGTTACTTTCTATGGACTTGAAGTGGCTTTATATACCATTTCGTTATCAATATGCAAAAGAATCTTTACTTGACCTAGCGAAATCAAAACATACAATTAACAATTTCTATAAATAAATGATTTTTTAATTGAATAGAAACTGTGATAGCTAACTGCAAGTGCTTTGTTGCGATTTTTTTTTTAAAACATTGTGATTATGCAGCCAAATTTATTTTTACCGACTGTTCTTTGATTGCATAACAACTGATGATTGCAAAACATTTTTCGGCCTGACTTGTGAAGTTATTATCTCTGTGTCTTGTTTTCTAAGTTCGTCCATTTCTTGTTATTGCAAAACATGACAATCGCTTAACTTACTGCATCTTTATGTGTAACGAAACGAACGCTGAACGTCGTGAAAGAAACGAGCAACAATATTTTTTGATATGAAAAAATGTATTGCTTATCGTGTCTCGCACCACTTTCAGCCTTCGTTTCGTTACACATAAACTTGCAGATATTAGGAAAAATATGCTTGTTTATAATGTTTCAACAGAACTATTGACTGACAGCCCTATTCTGGCAAATTGACAACTTTTAACCAATATTTTGAATATTTCTATGTTTTTGTTGTAATTTTTTGATTTTCAAACGAAATTTGAAAATTAAAAATAATATATTTTGGTAAAAATTGTCAACTGCTTTTCAGTTTTTGGCAATTTCATAGAAAAATGTTGTTTTTTGAACTTTAAATTTTGTTTTGAAAACAACAAACTTATAGAAATATAAAAAATACTAGTTAGCAATTGTTAATTTTCCAGAATAGGACTGGCAATATGAAATTAAACATGATGCGAAATCAAATAAAAATCACGCCCACTGCCGGCTGAAAAACTCGTTAAATACCGTCAACTGCTACTTATAACCACATGTTGAGTGACCACTTTAAGATAAGAACTACGCCTACTAGGGGCGTATTCATTAACATTAAAATGTTATTTGTTTCTATAAGTGTTACACTCCAGTAAATCGAAAAATAATATTATTTTAGACAAGTCCTGTTGAAAATGGCACAAAAAAAATTAGCCACCACTTTGAGTGCGCGCTACGAGAAAATGCACACAGTAGCATAGACTATGATAGCTTTCGACGCGAGCAAACAACAATGCTATGCACATTGACCCTGTTCTCACTCGCCTTAAAAAAGGCAGAGTAATGGCGTTATTTTGACACTTTGCATCTGCCAGGTGTTCGTAGTACCGACTTTTTTAAGACCGCCTTATTTTGAATTCCGAGAACACTCAATAAAATGTGCTGTTAAATTTCGGAAAATTCATTACTTTTTAAGTCTTAAATTAAACAGCAACGCAAAAAATTAGAAATGAGTAAAAGTGAAAACCCAACCAATGCAAAACAAAATTTATTTGCGCTAAAACATGACAGAACCAAGAAAAATGACAAACAATAAAACTTCAAAGTAACAGACGTCAAAATGAATCGCAAATTTTTTAAAATTTTTGAAAATGCTGCCTTAAGTAACTTGTCACCTTCCCACTTCCCACTTTACCTGTATACGTCAAAATTAATCCGATGCTCAGCCTAACGTAAGACGAGTGAGAACAGGCTCATTGACAAAAAGTAAATTCTTCGAATTACAACACACACGGAAATATTGAAGTTGTTGTAAGTGAGCTAAAAGAGCTATGGGATTTACAACTCTGATCTAGAGGACGATATATGACCATATAGTATATGAGGTGGCATACGATCACGTATATCTTCTGAACATCACTATGAATATGTATTAAATACAATAAAATACATTATGTGTAAGTTGTTTATTTAATAGACAAAAATATTGAATAGTTTGTCAGATTTTAGTTTTTTGAACTTGTTTTTATAACAACAAAGTGGAACACTGCTTATTAAAAGAACAAAAATATATATTAAAACATTTCTAATGTCTTTATACCGACCTTATCTTTTGAAACGGTAGAAGTTGACCTTAAATTCTTGTTTATTTTGTATCACCGAAGTACATACTTATAACTAAACTTAGTTATCAAGTGCGATTTTATGGGATTTAAATAGTGTAATCAGAGGAAAATATTTCCACTAAAAAATTATCACCTTTCATAAAGTGACCTTTCACTTTTAAATTGCAGTGTATTTTACACGCAATGAAGCCATCTTGAATAAACATGCTTTCAAACAACAAACTAACATTACCTTAAAAAGTGTGTGTGTGTAACATTTTCTTGAGGTAACTGAGGGGTTGATAGAGAAGGTTTACTTTCGTATTAAAAAATGTTCATAAATATAATATCAAGTCCATGATATTTTTTTATAATTTTCCTAACTATACCTAATTTCTAATTTTTTGATACTTTCAATTTGTATTTGGGGTAGGCGTAGTTCTTATCTTAAAATGGTTACTCAACATGTGGTTATAAGTAGCAGTTGACGGTATTTAACTAATTTTTCAGCCGGCTGTGGGCGTGATTTTTAATTAATTTCGCATCATGTTCAATTTCATATTAACAGCCCTATTCTGGCAAATTATCAATAGCTAACCAGTATTTTTTATATTTCTATAAGTTTGTTATTTTCAAAACAAAATTTGAAGCTCAAAAAACAAAATTTTTGAACGAAATTGTCAAAAATTGAAAGCAGTTGACAATTTTTATCAATTGTCAAAATATATGTATTGCTTATCGTGTCTCGCACCACGTTCAGCCTTCGTTTCGTTATACATAAACTTGCAGATATTAGGAAAAATATGCTTGTTAAATATTTTTTTAAAAGAACTATTGATTAAGAGCCCTATTCTGGAAAAGATTTTTCCTAATATCTGTAAGTTTATGTATAACGAAACAAAGACTGAAAGTGATGCGAAACACGATAAGCACTACATTTTTCCATATCAAAAAATATTGTTGCTCGTTTCTTTCACGACGTTCAGCGTTCGTTTCGTTACACATAAAGATGCAGTAAGTTAAGCGATTGTCATGTTTTGCAACAACAAGAAATGGACGAACTTAGAAAACAAGACACATAGATAATAACTTCACAAGTCAGACCCAAAAATGTTTTGCAATCATCAGTTGTTATGCAATCAAAGAACTGTCGGTAAAAATAAATTCGGCTGCATAATCACAATGTTTTAAAAAAAAAAATCGCAACAAAGCACTTGCAGTTAGCTATCACAGTTTCTATTCAATTAAAAAATCATTTATTTATAGAAATTGTTAATTGTATGTTTTGATTTCGCTAGGTCAAGTAAAGATTCTTTTGCATATTGATAACGAAATGGTATATAAAGCCACTTCAAGTCCATAGAAAGTAACAGTCTTTAGGCATTGGAACATTGCATCTGATCCGGAGTAGTTGTCAACATGAAATTAGCACTCGCACTTTTGGCTTGCGTTGGCCTTGCCGCCGCGGCCAGCTTCCACACCACAAACGAAGTGAAAATCGCCGACAAGCACTTTTTGGAAAGACAAAAGTTCTTGTTTGAAATTGTTCATCGTGTCGAGGACCCTCTGATGTTTGAGGAATGGATCAAGCTGGGAGACAAATTTATTGTGGACAAATCTCACTATACAGTAAGTAGCAGCAGTTTACATCTGTAAGAAAAAATAAAAATTAATAAAATCGAAATGCTTCCTTTCATCTTTTCAGCACTTTGACTACTATATGGAGAAATTCTACGAGTCCTGGAAGATGGGAGCTCTCTTGCCCAAAGGTGAATTCTTCGGTGCCCTCGCCAAGACTCACTACAAGCAAGCCTATGGTCTCTTTAACTTCTTCTACTACGCCAAGGATTGGGAAACCTTTGTTCACAACGTCTGCTGGGCTCGTATCCATGTTAACGAAGGCATGTTTGTCCATGCTCTCACCTTGGCAGTTATCCACCGTGATGACTTCCAAGGCTTGATCCTGCCATCGATCTACGAAATCTTCCCACAATACTTCTTCAACAGCAAATTCGTCGTTGAGGCCGAGAAATTCGACTTTGATGTCTGGAGCAAGTACATCATGTACGAGAAGGAATTGTTCAATGTCTACCACAAGGACAGCAAATACCACAATGATGACTACTTCTACATGAAGGACTGGAAGATGTGGCAATGGTGGAAACTGATGGGTCTTGAAAAGAACTGGATGCTCGAAGATAAGTTCATGCTCCGTGAAAACATCTATGAATTCAACCACGATTCCAAGTGGATGTCAATGATGAAGGACGTCAAGATGTGGTTCATGCCTGTCGACTACACCCGTGACATCGATTTGTACAACGAACACTCGAAAATGTCCTACTTCACAGAGGATTTGGGCTGGAACGCATACTGGTACTACCTCAACATGGACTATGCTTTCTTCTTGGACGGCAAGACCTTCGGTTTGAACAAGGATCGTCGTGGTGAATTCTGGTTATACAATGTGCAACAACTCTTGTCTCGTTACTACATGGAACGTCTGTCTCATGGTTTCGGTGATATCCCTGAGTTCTCTCAGTACAGCGAAATTGAACACGGCTACAACCCAGAGCTGATTTCTTACAATGGTGTTGGTTTCAGTTACCGCAAGAACTACTGGGAATTCCAGACTTTTGGCAACTTCGATATGTTAAACAAAATCGACAGCACCATCAAACGTATCTATGACATCATTGATTTGGGTTACTACAAGATGCACGATGGTACCATTGTTGATCTGCGCAAGCCAGAGTCCATTGAATACATTGGCAACCTCATGCAAGGAAACATCGATGCCTTCGATAAATACTTCTTCACATACTGGTACATGCTCTCACACATGTACGTCGCTGATGTTGACTACAACGATATGGAAGTCTATCCCAATGTTATGTTGAACTTCGAGACCATGATGCGTGACCCATTGTTCTACATGTTCCACAAGAAGACCGCTGATGTATTCTACCGTTTCAAGTACCACCTCAATCCATACACTCACGAAGAGCTCGTCTTCCCAGGAGTTCATATTAAGGATGTCCATATTGATGAGTTGGTTACATACTTCGATTTGGTTGATTTTGATGTCACAAATTTGTTGAACGACAAGATGACCTTTGTTGATGGCAAATTTGTGTGGGACAAGACCTTGCTGGCTCGTCAAATGCGTCTTAACCACAAACCTTTCCACTTCGAATTCGCAATTGAATCTGACAAGGCCCAAAAGGTTGTCATCCGCACCTTCCTCGGACCCAAGTTTGATGAATTCGGACGTATCTTGTCACTTGCTGATAACCGTGAGAACTTCCTGGAGCTCGACGAATTCGTGTATTCCTTGAATGCTGGTAAGAACATGATCAAGCGTAGCTCCAATGACTTTGACTGGACTGTCAAGGACCGCACCACTTACACCGAATTGTACCGTTATGTTATGATGGCATTTGATGGCAAATACGATTTCCCATTGGACATCAGTGAACCACACTGTGGATTCCCAGATCGTTTGATCCTACCTCGCGGCTGGGCCAAGGGTATGCCAATGCAGATGTTCTTCTTCGTCACTCCATACATTGCTGATCACGAACAGTTCGCCAACTACGATTACACTTACTCATGCGGAATTGGATCCGGTATGCGTCACATCGACAACATGCCATTTGGTTATCCATTCGATCGTGTGATTGATGAATACGACTTCTTCGTGCCCAACATGTTCTCCAAGGATGTCAAAATCTACCATGTTGATACTTTTGAGACCTATTGGGATAAATACGAACACTTCGGTCACTTCGATTACTCCTTCTTCAAGGACTACTACACCAAGTACTTCAAGCATTAAGTTATTCGGGTTCATAAAAATAAAGAGATAAACTGGTCATAAGATACGAGAACACTGTGATGAGGTGGTGATATATTTTTATCATCAAGTGTAAAATAGTCTGTAAGCGCATTAATATAAAAAATTATAAAAAAAATAAAGCAATCAACTGCCATGAGCAGTTCAAAAATCAATCATTTTTATATTGCTGTTATTTCATTAGGGGTATTCAGGGAAATAAGTATGTTTTTTTTTTGGTTAAGCAATACATCAACTTAAAGCAGTGTGATTGTTATACACTTACAGTTACTTATACGCCGACAGTATTGCAGCAACAGGTTAGTTCAATGTACTTCATGCTCACACTTCTTAGCGCGGATTCACTGACATATTCATTTCAATATTGATTTTTTGCGAAAATGAAAAAGAATTGAATGAAGGAAACAAATAACGGATACGACTAAGGCCGCATTCAGCGCAGACAACTGTTGTGAACTGTAATGGTAGCGCTACCTTAGTTCACGATGTTTTTCTCTGAATGTGTTGCTACTCTACACGTCAGAAGTTAGATTCAATTTAATTTTTATGTAAATTTAATTCAATTGCAAAGGTTTCTCACTTAAATTTGCTGCGTTCTTTCTGCGTTTATTAATTTAACAGCGTCAGTAACAGCATCTGACAGTTAAGCAAACAGTTGTGTTCATGTAGCATAGAATTTGTTCGCTCCATTAAAAGGCGTTCGCTACTTTATCAGTTTTAGTTAGCGCTACCAAATTTGTACCATTCAGCGAATTTTTACACAACAGTTGCCAACTGTTGTCTGCGCTGAATGCGGCCAAAGAAAACCAGTAAATTTGATCGTTTTCGAGTGAATTTGCTTTCAATTTGACAATTTGCTTTAAAAATTTTAAATGTTTGTTGATTTCGAGTATAATTCATAAATTTTTTTAAGTTTTGTGAAAAAACAGCTGCAAATTTAATTGTGAAAAAGAAAAGAGTAAAAAGGCAAAAAATTAAGTAAAAATTCGATTATAAATAAATAAACCATCAATAAATTGAGGGGCTTATTGCAGAAACATGATAAGCCACATAATATCTAAATAACACTTGTTCTAGTACATTGTACCACAATAACACTTGCTGAAAATATTAGGGCTTAGTTTCAATAAAGTGCGAACTTATATGTATAAGTATCTTTTTACAATTAAATATTTTATTAAATTTTTTATTCAAAAACTCGATAGTAATTAAAATTATTAAAAAAAATGCTACCTCTCAAATAGAAACTGCGAATAAGACTGCGAGTTATACCAGAATTTAAGATTTTGTTGACAAAAGTGATGACGGTATGATAAACAATGAATTCTTATTAACCTTTAAAGGAAATATATAAAAAAAACATTGAGCAATAGTTTTGTGAAAAAACAGCTGCAAATTTAATTGTGAAAAAGAAAAAAGAGTAAAAAGGCAAAAAATTAAGTAAAAATTCGATTATAAATAAATAAACCATCAATAAATTGAGGGGCTTATTGCAGAAACATGATAAGCCACATAATATCTAAATAACACTTGTTCTAGTACATTGTACCACAATAACACTTGCTGAAAATATTAGGGCTTAGTTTCAATAAAGTGCGAACTTATATGTATAAGTATCTTTTTACAATTAAATATTTTATTAAATTTTTTATTCAAAAACTCGATAGTAATTAAAATTATTAAAAAAAATGCTACCTCTCAAATAGAAACTGCGAATAAGACTGCGAGTTATACCAGAATTTAAGATTTTGTTGACAAAAGTGATGACGGTATGATAAACAATGAATTCTTATTAACCTTTAAAGGAAATATATAAAAAAAACATTGAGCAATATTTATTTTAATTTATGTGGCTTATCAAGTTTTTACGCAAATAGTTTTTTCTTTCGAATTTGTAGTGGCTTATCATGTTTTTCCATTTAGGAAAATTGTTTGAAAGCTTGTAACCATAAATAACCTATAAATACTGATGAAGTGCTTTGAGAAACCAGCGAAGCATATTTCCTTTTTTTATTTCTGTTCATAATCATGTTGTTTCTAAGAAAACGTGTTCTAAAATTTGTATGGCGTAATAGGTTTTTACATAAATAATTTTTTCATATTTATTTGTAGTACCTTATCATAGCTTTGTAGTTCAATAGATTGCTGTGGTTGCATTTAAAATCAAAACCTTCGCGAATTATCCTAAATCAGATAATTATTTCGATGTTTGAATTTTGTTGCATATCAGGTTATACAAGAAACACAGATATTTGTGTCCTATCTACCAATACTATTGTAACACTTGAGAAAAACATTTAAGCGTTTTTTCATAAAATTTTTATCTTGGCCGTTCAAACCAATTTTTTCTATAAAAGCATTAATAAGCTTTCTATAATACATTAATAAGCTTTCACATCGAGCAAAAATATGAACTCAAAACTAATTACCATCAATAGTGATTAATAGTTTGAAAACAGCGATGATAGCATATAAGGCGAAGATTTCATACCATCGGATGATGAACGAATACATTTTATGTAATAACACGATGATTCACTTTTTTTAATTATTGGTTTCCACTATCCTTTCTTCGTTACTTTTTTGACATGTTTTAGAAGGCTTGCCTAACCAATAATAACAAGTATTAAAAGGACGATTACATTAAACGTCTATTTTATAAATTTTTTTAAAGATTCAAATGCGATTATTTCGACATTTTTATTTTGTGACTTAATATGTTTCTGCAATGAGCCTTTTAATTATAACAAATGATACCAGGCATTGTAAAAGATTAATTAAAAATGAGAAAGGAAAATGTTAAAAACAATTTGATGCAGCTTCATCAGAACGTGAAAGAATAGAAGGAATAAGTGAGCAGATCAAACAAAACCAGGAAAATACGGTTGTAGAATCTAACAGCAATAAAATAGTTAGGCAGGCTTATGACAGCTTTGAAGAATTAACTGTAAGTGAAAAGAGTTGAGGTAGTGGTTTTTAAAAGATCTACCATTACATTAATTAAAGGCAATTATATTTCTCTAATCTTGAGCTGCAACCTGAATTAGCAATTTGCAACAGAAATCACCATAGCTTACAACGTAAAAAAGAGTTTGAAAAGTTTAGAAAATTTCTACTGTGCACTTATAGGTACGAAAGTAATAGTGTTTGAGATTTGATTTGCTTAACTTTGTATTTTTAGTTATTTTATTTATTTTTATTTATGTTATTTAGAGCATGTTAGTACAATAAGAACTAGGTTATTTTTAAGTACGATATAAGTATTGGCTTAAAAAAACGGTCATAACAACAAATACACACTTAGAGTTACGTTACATTTTAAAAAAGAAAGCTTATAATAACGATTAACAGCCCTATTCTAGAAACTTGACAATAGTCAACCAGTATTTTTATTATTTGTATGTGTTTGTTGTAATTTTTTTATTTCAAAACAAAATTTGTAGCTCAAAAATAATAAATTTTGATAAAAATTGTCAACTGATTTTTAGATATTGACAATTTCATTAAAAAATTTCATTTTTGAGCTTTAAATTTTGTTCTGAAATAAAAAATTACAACAAACGCAAAGAAATATTAAAAATACTGGTTGACTATTGTCAAGTTACCAGAATAGGGCTGTAAATATCTTAAATGCTAAATTAAATCTTATTTGAAATTATATTTCTAAACCGACCGTTTTGAAATTTGATACACTCATTCACAACTAAATTCATGAGGTATCGCTGTCGTTTTAATTTTTTTTTCGCTTATTTTTCATTTTACAGTATGAAATATGTTGTTTTTTTGGTCAAAAATGGATTTTTTGACTTTCTTAAAATTAAATTAAATTTCTAAAATTAAAAAAAAACAACTCGACAGCGTTACCCCAGGAATCTTTTTAGCTTCTCAAAACATCTTCACTTTTTATTTCAGTTGATCCGCTAATGGGCTATGCTGTTCACCGCAAAACCACTTTTTTTGAGGTGCTTCCGGAAAACGGATGCTATTTTGTTTTTTGTCAACGGATTGACATTTTTCAATATAATTTTGCTTTCAAACGCGCACAAATGTGCAGATAAGGTTTTGTGCTTTTACACGTATATTAAGCTTACGCATAAACAAAATCACCCCAGTTCGCTCTGGCATTTTTAGCGGTGAAGACTGCGTTGCTTAGTTTCTTAAATTTACACAAAAAATGTATGCATGAACTATAAGGTTTGAGAGTATTAATAATTTTTCAAAGTAGGCATACTGAAAGTAAGCATAGGAACTAAATTACCATGTTTTAGTCTTATACGACCAGAACCGTCTGAAATATAGCATTTTCTTTGATTTGTGGGTGGTAAAAGGGGGCGTGGAAACCCATTTTTAGTATAGTTGCCGACAGTAATATACAAATTAAAGAGCGGTGAAAGAAGTGTGACAAAAAATTGTAAGCAATCTAGAGTTGGAATACAATCTACTGCCAAAATATCAGCTCAATGCGTTGAGTCGTTCATGAGTGATGAAGCTCCCAACGAACACCATTTCATTTTTATTATATAGATGATTTCTGCTAGTGATCAAATCAAATATTTTTATAATGAATGCTCTTAATGAAGCGCAATGTTTGCTGTATGATGTGTGCATCATAAAGTTAACGCAAGAAACATTTTTCTAGAAAGGCTTTATAGAAAATCACATGAAGTGTATGATGCCTATTGCGGGGAAGAGAAAATAAAATTTTTCCATAGAATGAAAAACGAAATTTTTAAAAAAATTGGATTATGGTGAAAACAAACTATATGATGTGATATTTTGAAGTAGTCAAAAAAATAAAATAGCATAAAAATAAAAGCCCAATTAAAAGTAAGAAAGCACTTTTAATAGTTTTGATCAATTTAAAGCTAATGGTTTCACTTGTTGGTATTAAATAATAAGAAATTTAAATATCGAGGGACTGTGCAACAGAAAGCTTACACAACTGATTTCTCTCAGTGAAGAAGCTAAAAGCTCTCTAATACAGACGCAAAAATGTCTTTGTTGTAGAATGAGCATCACTGCTTTATACTAGTGATCCTCACAGCCTATGCCCGTGGGCATTTGAGCTTTTGTGCTTAAAAGCTTTCTGTATAGATATTAACTCACGGACGAGCACTGAACTGCGTCAGTATCTATTAAAATTTTTGCAGAACGGACCTGCGCCACATGCATGCTTCTTAGATTGTTGTTGTTGCTTCGCATACGCAACTTATGCTACACTCATAAATACATAAGGGCTATTCCCAGTTACGGGCAAATAGCTTTGCAAATGTATGCCCTACCAAATATTTGCCATCAACTGTGAGCACACTTTTTAGAACACTGTTGCAAACAAAACTCACAGCTGTTTTGGAGGAAAAAAAAAACAACACGAACAGTATTTGTGGTGTTTTTCATTATTATTTATCAAAGTGTATTATTTATCAAAGTGAGTTCCATATCAGAGTCTGTTAATTTTGTTTTATTAGCGGCGTTTGGTTAAAATGTGACAGCCGATTGATTGGCAAATAAGTTTTGCCCATGCTCGACTGTATGCAATGCGATTTTAGTGTTGCAAATTTGACACAGTCGGGCAAATGCAAATCTGTACATTTTGTTGTTGTGTTGAAAATATTTGCCATCATATTTTGCAAATGCCACGATGCCACGCTATTTGCCCGTAATCGGGAATAGCCCTATACTCTTCTTGAATGGGAGTTGCAATTTTTTTTTTGCAGAAAATATTTTCTGAACCGCAATGCATGGTTTGCTACCGAACTGTTTCTGTTCGTAAAAAATATAACATTGAATGACATTATAACGCTTGTCATAGTTTAAAATATAAAAATTTAAATGAAACTAAGCTTAGAGAATTAGCGATTCGCTGAAAAATGCGTTTATTGAAAAAAATAGCGAACTGGCTACTGAGCAAATGAACAGTTATCCAAAGAACAATGCATTAAAAATACAGTCCGTTCAACATTATTTTCACAAAAATTTATTAAAAAAATATTTATCTCTAACAATTAATAATTATATCCCTTACTCAAAAAACACAAAAATTAAAAAAAACTCAAACTTTTATTTAATGTATAATAACAAATTCACTTTTAAATAAAAATTGCTTTTTAAATTTTTTTTAAGAGAATGGTTCCCTTCACTATTTTTAAAGTTTTATTCTTATTTGGAACGGTGCAAAGTGCATACATCAGTAAATGATCATATGTTTCTTTGATATGAATTATGAACATTAGTAAGACAACTAAGACGCAAATTTTTTCAAAACATTTTCCCCTTACACCCCTCCCCTAGATTTGTAATACAGCAGAGGAAAATTTTTTGGCGACACTGAAGGCATGCATGTGCACAATAATGAAAATAATCCAAAAAGCGCAACTTCACCTTGAATGAAAGCTTAACTAGGACTCAAGTAGTATTTTTTCCAGTGCAAAGCTTTCAATAAGCTTTTATACATGAACAAAGTATGCTTGTATAGAGTTTTATCTCAGTAAAAAAGTGGATCATCCTATGAGCGATCTGGGAGTGCTCTTTATTGATCCAAGCTAGGTGTATTTTGTGATCTGTTTTAACATTGCATGTCCTAGGATGGGTAGCGCTCCCTTTAACATCCCAAAGGAGCTCAAAAGGAGCGATCAATAAATGATACAAATTAATTAGCAAAGGTTTTTTTTTTGTTGGGATATAGGTTTACTCCGAAAGCTAGGCTTCCCTACCTCAATAGACTGCTAAGACCCTAAGGTGGCGAGGAGATTATTTGGCCAAATCGTGAGATTTATAACGCCACCAAAAATTACGAATCGTTTTTATTCTATTTAAAAACTGAACTTTAATCAGTCGCATCAGCGGATGGACAAAACGCAATTACCGTTGGATGGTCGCACTTCACGACCTCGGTGTTGAAACGACGCGAATCGAATAAAAGGAACATTTAAAATATATTTTTTCACAGAAAATAATAATAGTGTTTCCTAAAAAGCACATGCTCCACGTTGTTATTTTTTCGTTAATTGCTCGCCTATTGATCTTATAAAACAGTAAATAAGCTCAAGGGCACAAGTGCTCACTTTTTGATGCAATAAAACAGCAAAAGAGTGCTCCCTTGTTGCTCCTCATGGGAGCGATCGCATATTTTTTTACTGGGATGAACACTGCTTTATACCTACAAAAATTCAAGTCACTTCCACTAATAGTAGCGCGTCAAAAAATTTATAAAAATTAGTAATTTTTAGGCCAAATTAACCTTACCCCCTTAAGTAATACAATAAATATTTGTTATTTGAATAACTGTTTGCTCCCGGCATATTTGATATCAGAAAATATGATTTTCTAAAATAAAATGTACCTAACTACTAGACTTTTACCACCGTATTCATAAACTCGTTTTAGCGATTTATACAGTTAAAAACTTTTTGTTATGCATAAAAGTATTTTAGACTCAACGTTCTAATAGTATTTTGACTATCGTCAAAATCATCCTGGGGCCGAATTAGAGCATCTGTGATTAAGCAAAATTGCACAAGATTGATGGGTTGCTGTAATTCAGCCCCAGGACTTAGTTCCTACCTCAAGAGCTAATTCAAAAGGGAACTTCAAACTCCGGCAGTATCTTTCCACCCCTTTTGGCACCATCGACATCTTCTGCAGGCATATTTATTATCTCTTTGCTGAATCTGTATTTTTTCTGGAACTCCTCGTCGTTGTTTTGTACGAAGGGGTAGATCCTTGCTATATACATCCACCAAAGCGCAGATATTAAAAACATTTATCATGTCCATTGTTGTTAAACTTTTGTTTACTTTTCACTTCACTTTATTTGCTTTTTTTAATAAATATAAAATCAGTTGTCCGGCGAAAAAATCTGTTTTCCGTCAAGCTGTCAGCTGATGAAGTGTTGCTGTTAAAAATATTTCAATATTGCTTTTAATATACATTTATGCACAAAGAGTATTTTAAGGGATAATTTATGTTCAAACCAGCGCTGCCATATTCAGTTTTTTAAACAGACTTACAGTTTTTTAAAATAGTCCGTAGTCCAAATTAGTTTTTTTTATATTTCAGATTGGACAAAAAATTACAATATTCAACTCAGAATATTTTTTACACAATCGGAGAAAATCGACTTCACATGCATTTTTAACTTCTTCGTCTTCAACTAAAGTTTTATGTAATTGTTGTATCCCCTCTGAGAGGATACGCGTTGGTCCTAACAGTCGCCGAGCGACGTCCTACCTATGGGTTGTTTGCCGGCGCTTAAGAGCGCCACTGGCAAGCTACTCAAAAAAAATACCTCTGTCGCCGTCACCCTTAGGTGCATTCAGGCGTGGAGGTTTTTGTTTATACTTACTTGTAGGGGTGTCCTGCGTATCGAAAATCCGGCCTTCTTCAGTAAAAGAAACGACTGCAGGTCTTTTTGTTTTTCATATCAATCTCTTTTATTTTAGCGGGGACCAGATATTTATAACATATCTGGCCACGCTTCTTCTTCTTCATTTTTACAAACTTAATTCTACTTATTGATTAATCAGCGGTTTATCTTCCGCCTTTGGCTTAAATTAACTTCATTATTAAGTTCTTATTAAACATATTCTTACATATTTATTTAATGGTGCCAACTTTGACTAAGCAAACATACAAACATGTATAACATGTGTAATTGGGTCATATTCCAACGTTAAATTCTTATTTAAATTATACTTGTTTTTCCAAACTGTGTGTATGTTAAATACAACAATAAAATATTAAAATTAATTTACCTCTGGTTTTTGCCTAGCTAGCATTTTACGCTGGCCGCACAGAAGTAAATTGTTGGCTTTATTTTATTGTCTTTAAATAAAATGAAAACTGATCGCCCAGTTGTTGTTGCGGTAAATCAGTGTTCATTTTATTGTCTTACTTTTGGTTTGTTTATTTTACCGGCCTTGGCATTGAATTCATATAAAAGTGCCGCAATGCAATGAATGTTGATCGCTCGCTTAGTTGTTGCGGTGGATCAACTTTCATTGCCAGCACTTGGCCACTAGCAAAAAGACAATATTTTGGGGAATACCTCGTTGTGAGTCACAACATTCCTCCCCCCTTACACAAAGAAAATTTTCTCCTTGAAGAGGTTAAAATTTTCGTCCATTTATTCTTTATTATCTTGTTTGTATGTTTGTTTTGATTTTCTTATGGTATACTTCGTTTTGTTATTATATAGCATTTTCTTTTAAGTAGTTTCTTTGTTTTACTAGCTTTTTTTCTTAATGTTTATTAATGTTAATTCTTCTTTTATTTCTATATATAATATTGTTCAATAACTTAGTACATGCTCTTTCATTTAGCTATTAACAGTTTAAAATTTTTAATTCATTTATTCATATTCTTTTAATGGTCTAAATGTCTTGCATCCATCTGGTGTAAACGGTTCCTCTGTGTTTTACACCCGCTTTGATGCTACAGTGTTATGGGTCTCTTTTCATGCTTCAGTTTTATTTTTATCCCGCGTAGTCCATCGGTGCGCCGGAAAAACTGTCACGGCGTTTATTTGCTTTATGTACTGGTTGTCTTTGATTTGTTGTAAATTACACCCTTGCCATTTCTGCTTCTCCAAATTTATTGTGTTAAGGCGTTATTTCGAATTATTGTTGTATTCAGCCAAATGTTATAATGTTACGCCAAGAGCTTTACTCAGGTACTAAGCGACCAAGTGTGGCAACTACCAGGAACAAAATACTATTTTTAACATATTTTGCTTCTCCATTTGCCCTGCCCTGACTCTCCATCTTCGCACTATGCTCCACAGAAAAAACTGCCAGCATATATTTGAAAAATGTAAAAGGAAATAATTTCAAATTTGTGCGATAAGTTTAACATCTTTAGTGGATTGTCGCATTGTTGAAATGAATATACTGCAAACCTGCACTTCTATTTCAATTTACTATGTCTTTATACAGTTGATCTGTATAAAGTGCACTTTATCATCTTCCTGCTGCATATCGGCTTTCCGATTAAATCTTCATTACAATTGTTGTTGAATTAATTTGTTCATAAATTTTGTGCATCTTTTAATACTCCTGTTGTTCCTTTGAGCTGTCTTAACTCTGCTCGTTGCCTTCCTGTTATTTGATCCATGCAAGACTATTTGTAAACTTCATATGTATTTTTTAATACTGATGCCTTATTTTAATATTTTTATTTCAAAATTACTTATTTTACAACTATTTTTAAATTAAAATCTTGCGCCAAATTGTTTTTTTTTTATATTACAACTTTAACAATTTTTACATGCTGTATAATGAATCTATTGTATTTAACATTTCCATAACATTTATATATTTTAAGATTTCTTTATTATTTCTTCAATATTCTTATGCGAACTCGCACGCTATTTTATTGTTCTTTTATCTGAAGCAGATAAACATATTTTATTATTTCTTTATTATTTCTTCGATATATATTACAATTTCTTTAATTTTCAACTTCGTGATTTTCAATTTTCTTTTAATTTGTAAAATAATATTTTTCTTAAAGTAAAAATTATACTTTTTTTTTCATTATTATATTTTTTTTTCTCTACTTTCTATATCATATTAATTATTATATTTTACCGCGTTCGTTTGACGCTATCAAATTTCTTTCTTCCCATTAAAAAGTTTTTTTTTCTTTTTCTCATTTTAATCAAATCTTTTAAACATTTTTTTTTTTTTTTTTTATTTCAATCCAAAACAAAACTTACAGTATTAAAATAAATTGGCACTATTTTGGGATCTACAAGTAGAATGCGTTGTACTAGAATTTAATCCTTGCGAGGGATACCCGTAACAACGTCTTTCACTTTGAAGATGCCAACACAATTGCCTTTTACTTTAGATTTTCTCCGCTTCTGATTTTTTTTTCTCTGCTTTACCTTGGCTCTCTAATTGTTCCATTTAAATGCCTTTTATATAACCTTTTCTTGACTGTTTCCTCAGTTAGTAGTTTTCTTTACTCCATTTATTTCTCATTGCCGTATTATGGCCACAAATATGCTTTCACATTCACTACTTCTTTTTTTTTTTAAATTCTGTTTTATAGTAACCTTTTTTCTTTACAACTTTACTAAATTTTCTTACTATATAGTTTTTTCTCTCATAATTTTACTCCTAATATGTATAATATGTATGTATACTATCTTTCTCTTTCCCGTCCATTTTTTTTTTATTTTATATTTTATTAGATTTTCCCTACTATTAGTCAGAGCCATTTTTTCGTGTTACTATTATTATTTTTTTTTTCTTTTCGTCTTAAATACTCTGTAAATATTTGTGACGTCTACCAAATTTTCACCTAAATAACCTCTTTGTGCAATCTCTTGCTTATGATCCACTAACTTTGGGATTTTTGTAGCATTTATTTCGACTTCTGTACTATAATTACTTGAACTTAAATCATTTCTCCGTTTCAAACTACTTCTTGACGTATTTTGTTTGGCTAAACTCGTGTCCGCTCCGGAATCTACAAGTAGAATGAGTTTTCCGTTTTTTGTATCCTCGCAAGGAACTCCTACGAACACATCATTCACTTTGCGAATATCCGAAAATTCCCCTTTTCCGTGCCCAGCACTGTCATTTCTTTGTGCGTGCAACCATCTAATATATTTTCATTTAAATTTTCTCCTACCACATTGATTTTTTCTTCTGTAATATTTTTATTTAATTTTCCTACTCCCACATTAAATTTTTCTCTTCTTACATTTTCATTTAATCTTCCCGCTACCACATTGAATCTTTCTTCTACCATATTTTCATTTAATTTCTCGAATACCACATCTGATTTTTCTTTTATCATAGTTCCATTTAATTTTCCTGCTACCTCATTGACTTTTTCCTTTCTTACATTTTCATTTAACTTTTCTGCTACCACATTGAATTTTTCTTCTCTAATATTTCCATTTAATTTTTCTAATAGCACGTAGCATTTTTCTTTTATTTTCCCGAGTGTTTCTATAACCTTTTCTGATGTCGCCTGCAATGACTCAACTGTTTCATTCGATTCTGGGCTTGTGTTCTCTACATTCCTTTCTGAATGAGGTGTACAGAAATTTACAATCCTTTCGGATGTCAAATTCTCTGTTACTACTGAATGATCTGTTACTGAACTTTCCACTGGCTTGGATGTACAGATATTCACAATCTTTTCAGATGTCGAATGATCTGTTACTGAACTATCTCCTGGCTTGGATGTACATATATTCACAATCTTTTTAGACGTAGAATTATCTGTTACTATCCTTTCTATTGACTTGGATGTACAGATATTCACAATCTTTTTAGATGTCGAATGATCTGTTACTATCTTGGTCGGCCTAAGTGTTCTTTTATTTCGGGGGTCCCAGCTTATTGGCCTTTGCGGGGCCCCTGAAAGTTTCCCTGCCTATTCTCCCAGTTTCTCTTAGCGTAGCAGTCTTTTTCCATGTGGCCTAACCTGTTACACCACCTACATTCAATCGCTTTATTTGGTCCCTGTTTTTGTATTTTTTCCTCATAATTTCTGAATGGATTTTTTGAGTTAAAATTTCCCTCATATCTTTTTTCTCCATTTTATCACTTCTGGGTTTAAATTCTTGGGCACATTTCCACCCCTTTTCGTGCCCATATGTTCCATGCCTTACTTCCTGGCATTTTTCGCAATATGGTGTGTTTCTCCTTGTTATACACACGTCCCTAGTATGCCCTCTCTCCTGGCAAAATGAGCACCTTATAGCTAATCTGCTATTTGCCAATTGTTCTTCATCCTCTTCCTGTATGCTATACTGCCCTCTTTGTTCCTGATTTCTTTCCCGGGGAAATCTTATTCCCTGTTTGCCCTGGTACTCTTGTCCATAGCTATTATGGCCTTGTGCGGTTCTCCCTAGCTCACCTCCTTTTAACATGATCTCCATTTCTAACGCCTTTTTTTCTAACGCTGCGAGACCCAAACCGGTTGTCGTTAATAAAATCGTTCGTAGGTTCGGGTCGGAGACGCCCACCTTAAACGCACTAACGACTGAACTACTGAGTTGTTCCCACAGGATACCCTCATCGCCTATTAGATCTCTACCACGAGACTCTATGTCGCTTATTCTGTTCGCGAACGAACTTAACCTCTCTCCCGGCCTTTGGACGCAATGCGATAGTTCCATAATCAACGTGTTATACGTTGTCTCCTTAAGGTACTTCGCTTTGATTGCAACATAGAGTTCCTCAACCTTGCCAAATTTCTTATTCCTGCAAAACTCAAATGCTTCCCCATGTAATCTTAATTTCACACAATCTGTGAAGTCCTGTGCATCTACTGGTTTCACTGCCTTAAATGCCAACTCGCATCCTTGTATAAATCTATAAACTTCTGCCCGTGACTCAGTACCCGAAAACAAGGGCACCAAGTTATTCACCGTTTTCGCTATGTCGTTTAAATTCATAATTGCTCGTTTAACCAGTCCGTTTCTTCAATCTAATCCTGGTCTATCTTCTGTCTTACTTCCTGCCAATTTATTCTAACACTACGTGTGATAGTTTTCAATAAAAATACGATTTTTCCCCCTGCCATGAGGTACATGAACAAATACAAATTTAAAGCTTACGAAACACATTTTATATTTTTTTTTTTTATTTGTTTAATTTCCATTTATTTAATGTTTTTGAAATATATTAACTATACATAAACCGACTTTTGTAATACAAATATTCTTAATTATATTTAAAAGATTTTTTCTTTTTATTATATATTATAAAAAATTTTAAAATTCATGCCGCTTTGGACTTCCTTAACGTTGACTGGTTTTCTTCTCTGTTGATAAATCTTCCACGGTTATTTGTTCCTTTTATATTTTTCCGCTATAAAATTATGCGTTCAGCTTTGGTCTGCCAGGATGGTCTTCAAAAATTCTACTGGTACAGTCCTCAGTGGATCCAAAAAAGTTGTTGTTGACAATATGTGTTATATATAAAAAAAATTTTACCTAAAGTTTAATTAAAAAAAAAACAAGGTTCAAACGAATCTTAAACCTTTATATTCAAAATAAAATATGCCTACCATCCTCTTTCCGAAAGGTGGTGGAAGATGGATCCGCCATCAATAATATATTTCCAGTAGGACCCACGTCAGTCCTACTGCCACAGAGATGAAAATCCCGCAGATTTTTATGCAAAAACTATCATTTTGCCCAACAAAAAAAAAATATTTTTCTTTCAACATACCCAACAGTTCAACTCTATAATTCATCGTTATAAATCCTTTATCATTATTTAAAACATTAAACACATATTTATTTTTTTTTATTTATAAATGTCCTACATAAAAAAAATTTTAATTCGTTTAAAATTTTTACAAAAACTAAAAAAAAAAAATATCCTTATTGTTCCTGTAACAATAAGGATCCAATCAAAAATTTAAATTCCATAAAAAAATTTTTTATTCCAAAATATCCTTGTTGTTCCTGTAACAACAAAGTACCACCGATCACTTTGAATCCCTACGAAAGAGAAAATGTCCTTACTGTTCCTATAACAGAAGGATCTAATAAAAATTGTACTCCTCTAAAAAAAATTTTTAAAATTAAACAAACAAAAAATATCCTTATTGTTCCTGTAACAATAAGGATCCTAACATCCTTGCTGTCCTTGTGAACAGAAGGATCCTACCGGCTGCGCCATTTTGTTGTATCCCCTCTGAGAGGATACGCGTTGGTCCTAACAGTCGCCGAGCGACGTCCTACCTATGGGTTGTTTGCCGGCGCTTAAGAGCGTCACTGGCAAGCTACTCAAAAAAAATACCTCTGTCGCCGTCACCCTTAGGTGCATTCAGGCGTGGAGGTTTTTGTTTATACTTACTTGTAGGGGTGTCCTGCGTATCGAAAATCCGGCCTTCTTCAGTAAAAGAAACGACTGCAGGTCTTTTTGTTTTTCATATCAATCTCTTTTATTTTAGCGGGGACCAGATATTTATAACATATCTGGCCACGCTTCTTCTTCTTCATTTTTACAAACTTAATTCTACTTATTGATTAATCAGCGGTTTATCTTCCGCCTTTGGCTTAAATTAACTTCATTATTAAGTTCTTATTAAACATATTCTTACATATTTATTTAATGGTGCCAACTTTGGCTAAGCAAACATACAAACATGTATAACATGTGTAATTGGGTTATATTCCAACGTTAAATTCTTATTTAAATTATACTTGTTTTTCCAAACTGTGTGTATGTTAAATACAACAATAAAATATTAAAATTAATTTACCTCTGGTTTTTGCCTAGCTAGCATTTTACGCTGGCCGCACAGAAGTAAATTGTTGGCTTTATTTTATTGTCTTTAAATAAAATGAAAACTGATCGCCCAGTTGTTGTTGCGGTAAATCAGTGTTCATTTTATTGTCTTACTTTTGGTTTGTTTATTTTACCGGCCTTGGCATTGAATTCATATAAAAGTGCCGCAATGCAATGAATGTTGATCGCTCGCTTAGTTGTTGCGGTGGATCAACTTTCATTGCCAGCACTTGGCCACTAGCAAAAAGACAATATTTTGGGGAATACCTCGTTGTGAGTCACAACATAATTATCAACCATCTATGTATATCGCCATGTATAATGGCCAAAAGTCGTCATTTGACAAATGTTGTAAGCATTGTTAAATTGCAGGAAGCTTATGATGAATCGCGAGAATTACGTCAAATGATTTTAGCGATTGTAATTTAAATCCTGATTGTACTGTTGAAGTTTTTTGAGAATCTGTTTTAAAAATAAAAAAAACGATGGCAGTGAAGCATGTCCTTTTAAGAAAAAAGGGTTTCTGGTGCTCTATGCATTCCAAAAGCCACAGCAAATGTAGAAAGAATATTTTTCATAATTAATATTAATAAAATTATACTTAGAAATAAATCAGAAACTCCCGCACTTTGTGGCATTCTAAGAACAAAAGATCTCTTTAAAAAGAATGCATCAAATTATATTCAATTTGATAATTCAAACCAAATGTACAAAAAAAATTGACAAGACAATTTATGAAAATTAGTGAAATTAAATTTCAAAAACAAAATGTGATATATTCAAAAGAATGGTGTAATTATAATAAGGTGTTCTCGTTCGCAATTCAGAAAAAATAGGTTGCCTTATTTTGGCATTTCATTTGAAATTTTTATATGAAACTCTTTCAACTGTCAAAATAATGCAGCATTTCACAGAAAACTACAAAAAAATGTCAAGGGATGACAACTTCAAAAGTACAAATGGTATTTAATGTTTTTGTTTGCCGGTTATGTTGTTGTTTATGTTTTTATTAATGAATTGTTTTTTTTTTATTTTCATTTTAATAAATAAATAAATACCAATAAAATTAAGCTTGTTTTTTTGGGGTTACAGTTTTTTGTTGAAAATAGTTTTTTTTAATTAACAAATTTTTTTTAAAAAAAGTTTGACAACGCTGTTTCTAGCTGAAACAGTTTTTAACGAGTGCAAAATAAATATAATGAATACGGCCGTTAGACTCTAAGCTTACAAATTAAACATTAAAAAACTAAAATATTAACCTCTATATGTAAATTTTTTTAAAATCGTTTAGTGGGAGATTCATAGTCACAATCTACGCATAATCTTAAAATATTTATTTCTAAAAGTTATAATTTTTTTTATATCTTATTTATAAAGCTGACTGAAGAAACAGACAGGTGACTAAAGAAAATGCATTTTTAAAATATATTTATTATTAAATTTTGACTCACAAAATAAAAACAAAAGCTGTTATAGTAGTGATGTTACTTATAAAATATACGTTTTAATAACAAACTCGTTTCATTAACAGCACTAATGAAATACGGCAAACAGTAAACCTATCAAACACGATTGTAATATCGTAAATTAGTTTTATGTGAAATCCAACAACAAAAACTGTACAACTGTTATAAAAAATAGCACAATACAACAATACGACAGCTTGTGAGACCCCTTATTGCACTATGCGCCACTGTTTTTGTACACGGCATTCTACTGCATTGTTTTTATATATTTAGAGTTTCTAAACACGAAAATTGCAAAACAAACTTTTTATGGGTACTTTTTTCTAATTTAATTTTTGTTGCGTTTTTTCGAATATAGTTGCATATATTTAAATATATCTTGGTTACTACTTATCCAATTCAATAATAAAAAATTTAAATTTGAGCCTAATCAAATTTCCTACATGTTTGTTTAACAATTTTTTTTATTTGTGTGAGTAGTTTTCCGCTATCAAAAGAAATATTTTGTAAAAAAAAAATTTTTCACGCAAAAATGCAAGTCAAAAAGGTCTTCAAAAATTCATTAAAAATTTAAAACTGCAAAAAGTGGAAAGTCTTTTCTTTTGATCTTAAAAATACATTGTCATTAGAGAAAATAAGCTATCGCTGAAAGAAATTAGTGTAAAAATAAGGGCAGGAGATGCATTTGAGTGAAGGTACTACAATTCCACATTTTACTGTTTGTTACATTTTTGAATTAATTTTACTTTGAATGAATTTTTTAAAGAGGAGTTCTTTTGTCCAATAGTCTTAAAAATAGACCTTAGTTCTCTTTTGCCTTCTATAGGTTTCCGAATTTGTTTCTTTCATGAGAAACAAATTTCTCTCATAAGAAACAAATATAGTCCCCCATCATGTTCTCATTCGAGGTTCCATAATTGCGTCGCAATGTAGTAATACACCAAAAATTTATTACAATTAGAGTTTCTGGCAACACTGCTAGAAAAATCAGGGCACATCAGCTTTTGTAACTTGGCACTACTTCTGTCATTTCGACAGTTTCTTCTATTAACGAACGTGTGTGTGGAAATAATTTATCTTTTGGACAAATATCATCGATTAAATCTTCAATAAAATGTTCCGTGAAAGTGCAGCACGTCTCCTGGTTCCAACCATTCGAAACGCTCTTCAAAAGCGTTGCCAATCCGCCGTCGGAGGACCACCAACACAAAGGGTTACGACTGCTGTAAGTATTTGTGGTAGAAAATAATTTTTCACCTGCTAAATGGTTTATAGGGGTTACGTAAATTTTGCACAGTTTTGTTCGTAATACTAATGTTGGGAATATAGAGTAAATTAATTTTATCAATGCATGCGAAATTTCAATCGATCAATTTTAACATATTTTACAGGAAAAAGTTATCCTTGGAGGTGGCATGACATTGTCTTTACTGTTCATCCCAGGCTGGGTGGTCTACCATATTCGCGAGTACAAAGCAGAAAAGTAAAAACCTTCCCGGAACTAATCAGTTTATGAATTTTACAATGTAATAAAAAAATGTAAATGTGAAGTTGCTGTAGTAATAAAGTAAGCAAAAAGTTTTGAAACATTAGACAAAAGAAATGTTTTCTCAAAAAACCAAACTAATGCTTAACCCTTTAAAGGGCAAGACAGAAATAACTGGTTTTTTGTTGATAATTTTGGTTTTAAGATAATTTCGGTACGAAAAACACAAATCTGAAGTCCGGTTGTCAATTTTGCTTTTGGCTTAGCAAAAGGTGAGACACCGTCTGTAGATGGCTTTGCCGATGTAAGGAGCAAAAAATTAATTGTAGTACAAAAGTTTTTTTATTGAAATAAAATGCAGAATGCATTTCGAAAAAGCAGGTATATAATTACAAATAATGAATCAAATATTCCGTTATGTGTAACTGTTTAAAGCAGTTTTTGGCTTTTTTAAAAAATAAATGCACCTTACATTTGGTGCAAAAGGTGTGCGTATCTGATTCTTTACAGAATTTGCATGACTTTTGATTCCCACTAGACAAAGTGAGTGCTTCATCTCGTCATACCTTACACTCTCTACCGGATGAGCCGCTCTTTTACCAATACTGGACATGCTAGTGTGTTTTGGATATTGGACGACCAACGGTCCAATCACTTTTTCCACGAAATGCACCTTCGTTCACATGCAAATGCATATATCTCTTACGCCACAAAATGTTCTTGAATTCACTTGAATCCTTTTTGATATTCTGCAAGGCTAAAAATCAAATAATAAGTATTAATTTATTTAAATTTTTTTTTTTTAAATTAACCTCCAGTGAATCCACCTGCTGATGAAACTGGTTGGTAATGGTGACCGTGGTTTTTTTGGTGGTTTGAAAGTACTTATGGTAGCTGTTGTCGCTACAGTTGGTATGGTGCTTGTTGTTGTAACATTGAGTCCCGGTTCAGTTATTGGTGCTGTTGTTGATACAGGTGTTTGAGGTGTTGGTGGAGACGACTCTGCAAATGCTGACGTTGTAGCCACCATTCTTGGAGTCGATAATCTTTGCGCTGCACAGTAAATTTTGCTGTTTGATTTTAACTTATATTCAACGATAAGCCAACTGCATTTACGAATGCTGTGGTATCTTTGACTCCTATACCATTGCTTATCATTACATCACCTTTAGCTGGGATTTCATAAAAAACATAGTCTGGATCAAGTACACTATCATCGTCTTCTTCTTCCACTTTATCAAAGCTGAGAATGGCCTGCATCATTTCTTCAATTTTTTCATCACTCATCGCAGAAAATTTGAATTGTTTAAGCTGATTCTATTCTCTTTGACTTCGACGAACTTTTCCTTCATTCATTTTGTAATAGAAAAAAACATAAAAACACACTTATTTATAACCATGGTAGAAGAATACAGGTATATGCACTAGATGAGAGCATACTGCCGGAATTGTCAAAACGAAGCAAAACTTTTTCTTCATTTTCTTTTGTTTCCATTCGCCACACAGCTAAATTTGACAAACATGGCAGTATGGAAAGAGAGCACAGTCAGCGCTGCATATACCTCTATCCTTCTACCATGTTTATAACACAAAACGCCGGCAAAATTACACGAAAGTACAATTTTATGAAATTACGTTGAGTGAATTTTTTCCCTCAGATCGGCAAGACGGTCTGCAGAAGGTCTTCACTAAACTCAAAATTTCTACACTAATTTTTATATCACACATAAAACTTTTTAAAAATTATTAAAATATATGTTGCAACCATTGTAGAAGAATACAGGTATACGCACCAGATGAGAGCATACTGCCGGAATTGTCAAAACGAAGCAAAACTTTTTCTTTATTTTCTTTTGTTTCCATTCGCCACACAGCTAAATTTGACAGACATGGCACATGGTAGAAGAATACAGGTATATGCGCCAGATGAGAGCATACTGCCGGAATTGTCAAAACGAAGCAAAACTCTTTCTTTGTTTTCTTTTGTTTCCATTCGCCTCACAGCTAGATTTGACAAACATGGCAGTATGGAAAGAGAGCACAGCCAGCGCTGCATATACCTCTATCCTTCTACCATGACATGGCAGTATGGAAAGAGAGCACAGTCAGCGCTGCATATACCTCTATCCTTCTACCATGGTTGCAACTACTTACCAGAAAAAAATCTGTATCCAATTGATCTACTGAGAAGTTTTTTTATTTATTTTTAATCACAAATAATTTATTCGTCTGCGTTCATACAAAATTGCACTTGAATGATGTTAGCTGAAAAACGAGTCATGTTACGACGTGTAAACTACAACTATTTGATGCGTAAGTTCAATACGAACAACAGTTTACACGTTTTAGTGCCAGTTTACACTAGCTACACTCAACCGACTCACCGAATGTCAAATAAAAATGAGTCGCAAAAATTTTAACATTTTTAATACTCTTGCCTCACTTCGTTCACCTTCCCACTTGCTCATCTCTTCTGTAGACGTCAAAGTGAGTCGATTGAGTGAAGCTAGTGTAAACTAGCACATAAGCGCGGAACAATTATAAGTTAAAAAATTATTGGGTTAGAGGGAAGACCGTCTAGAGACGGTTGTCGTTTTAGGGGTTAATGATTGTTAATTCTAAAAATATTTTATACTCGTCCTAACAACAAAAAATTAAATCACATCATATATAAAAATATATTCGGAAGTATTTGCTTAACTTTAATAAATTTTTTATAGTGTACAAAAGCACTTATAGACTTTAAATGTGCTATTAAAGGGCTGCATGGGTGCATTTGTTGCATTTTATTCAAAAATAAGCTTTTAAAAAGTTAAAAAAAAATTAAAATATTCTATAGCTATTTTTTATGACAGTTTGTGTCACTGGGGTGCATATGATCCCGGTGTGCCGACCGCGTTAACCAGAAAAGTGTGCCGAATAAGGGTTAAACAATTGATAACGGATACGGAGAAGTACTATAATGTAAATTACCAATAACTAAAAAAAAAACACTATTTTCAGTGTTTAAAGAAACATGGTTTTTTAATATATTCAACACAACTTATTTTAATTTAAATTTTTTAATTCACAATTTAAATGTCCCACTTATTTAACTTAATATGCAATAAAATAACTTACTTCATCTACTTATCCATCGCAGTTATTAAATACAATTTTCCCGTTGGCAGCACAATCTTTACACAATAAATGATTTATTGCATGGACGAATTGCATGACGAAAACATTTAGTGTATTTCGTCATGTTTCTTATGACACTGATTTCTTTGCATTGCTTTAAGCATGGTAGAACTAGTGAAGGCATATGCATTTCAGACTGCTCTCTTTTTCTCATAGCCAGAATTGTCAAACTCAAGCATTTTGGTATTCTTGCCTATTTTTGCTTTCTTATCGCATTCTCATCGTTTTCAGATTTTGTATGGGCTGCCAACTTCGTTTTGTCAGTTCCGGCAGTCTGTCTCTCCGAAATGCATCTACCTTCTCTAATTCTACTATGGCTTTAAGTGTTTACGAACGAAAGCACAACGTGCCTTGATTGCCGAGAGAATAAGAGCCCGAACGGAACCAAAGCGGATGTCGGTTGTCGGCTCCGCCATGCAACAAAATACATTAAAATATATGCAGCCGCTAAAAATTAAACCACCGTAGAAATCCGCGACGGGCATAGAAGAACTAGACAAGGTAGTGTTAGGGCTGAATGTGTTCTCTTTCTTAGTGACCATAACTGTCAAACTCAGTCTTTTGGTATTTTTGCCAATTTTTGCTTTCATATTGCATTCTCATTGGTTGCAGATTTTGTATGAAATGTCAACTTCGTTTTGACAGTTTCGGTCACAGGCTCTCCGCCCTAACACTACCTGGTATAATTTTGCCATGGTTTACACTAGCTTCACTCAACCGACTCATTTTGACGTCTTCAGAAGAGATGAGGAAGTGGGTAGGTGAATGAAGTGAGGCAAGAGTATTAATTTTTAAATTTTTGCGACTCACTTTTATTTGACATTCGGTGTGTCGGTTGAGTGAACCTAGTGTAAACTGGCACAATAAGTAAATTTCATGAAAGTTTAAAAATAAAACTGTTATTGAACGCTCGTTTTGTTTTCTTTTGTTTGACGTTCGTTGACCACAGCTCGTGAGAAAATAGGTAGTTGTCAAGGCTACCTGATAAATAATTTTACCCATGATATAATTATTTGACAAGGTAACCTAGCCGTAAGTTTTTTGGCGATTGGTAGTTGTCAAAAAAAGCTAAAGAAGTTGTAATTTGCTGCTGTTGACTAGCTATGTCCTTATTTTTAACTTTTCTTTGATTCATTAAACTTATTCGCGAAGTTTATTTAAATATTTTTAGTTTAAGTCGTCGCTTATTTTTCACTTTTCTTTGATTAATTGCATGAACAGCTAATTTTGACAACTACCCATCGCCGATCGTGAGAAAAAAGCCAGTCTACGCTACTACCTTATCAGTAATTGTGCCATGATTTTACCATGGTGTTGATCAATTATAACTCTCTCACTCTTATGAATGAGGACAAGCAGAGAACACTGCAGTAAATCACACTGTGTGTAGGACAAAATAAGCGCACTCACGCATTGATTTAGTGTGTATGTATTTATTTCCTTTTTATTCATTTATTACATTATTGTTTTTGTTGCTTTATGCATTCTCACTGAATTATTTAAGATTTTTTTTTGATTTAACTGTATTTTACAATATATATATAAAATATATATATATATATATATATATATATATATATATATATAAATTTATATATAAATTTACATATATATATAAATTTATTAAATTTTACTTAAAAGAATTTTTTACAATATATAACTAGCAGCTGCATAAAATGCCATTAGCATAATTTTTCAAACATAATTTGAAGTATGTTTCCATATAATATTTTAAGTGTTTTTCATATAAGTTTTGTTCATTTTTGCAGTGTTGTTTTATTGAAATTGCGTTTGATTTAGTTTTGCATAAGTGTTTATATTGTAGTTTTGTTTTTCAGTCTCTGACGCACGTTTTACTAATTGCAAAGTTTAACATTGTTTAGTATTATAAACTCTTATTTAAGTGATTTAATTTTATTTCATATATTTTTTATTAGCTATTGAATATTAGTTCATTTAAAATGCCAATAATTTATAAAAATATACTAATTGTTTAATTTTAACTTTTTCTGTCACTATAATTCTTCTTGAAAGCCACTTGCTTTGTTGGTTCTTAGAAAAAATAACAATTTTGTGTAAGATTTGAGAATTTCTCATTTATTGTAACAGAAAATGTTTAAATTTTCATTATTGAGCTTAACTTTAATCAAGTAACGAATTGTTATGTTTAAAATCAACCCTTGGCATTCAATACAATTGCCTAGTTTCATTAAAAATTGTTGTTTTTTTTTCAATTTGAAAGACGAAAAGCTCATTTAAACTGTAATTGTTTAAGGTTAGCAAATAAAAAACTTAATTACACAGTGTTGAATTATTCGTTAAATTAAATTTCAGTAAATCTATACTGCTTTTAACATAATACGATGATTTTCATTCATTAAATATACAAAGTTTTTGTTAGCACTAAAAAAAATTTGTTTTGCAGTAATTATTTTTTGCAAAAATTTTTTAATGAAAAACTTAGCCTAGTTTTTTTAAGTTATGAACTTCATGTAAAATAGTAATTTAAAATTATGTTATTTCAGTGTAAGTATTAAAACTATTGATAATATTAATTTAATAATCAACAAATTGATCAATCAATCAATCATTTGTAAAACATTAATTATAGTGCTAAGGATATTTATATTTAGTATGTATTTGACAGCCACAGTTGCTGTTGTGCTTGCTGTTACAACTGCTAAACATTTTCCGCTGCATTTCCATGTGCATGTTGATACTTCATGGCAACCATTGCAGGTAATGTTTCCTGTTGCTCGCGTAATTGCCTTCGTCGTTTTTTGCTCCAAAGTTCGTGACAGTCTTGCCAAGTGGGCAATTTTGGCGTTGCCATTCTAGAAAAACAATAAAGTTGTTTCAAATTGTTCTTAAGCTTCAAATAACTATTAAGGAAGAAATAGACTTATTAAAAAGCGACAATATCACTTACTCATCAGGATTGACATTTTTAAGCCATGGCGATTTTAATGCATCCTCTGCAGTTATTCGTTTATCCGGATCTAAATCCAACATTTTATCCAGCAAATCTAACGCAGGTGTTGGCATAAATTCGAAATCTTCACGCAACCGACGACGGTGTTGTTTCTTCTGCTTGAGCGTGTGGAAGAGCGGCAGTTTAATAACATTCGGCCATACTGCCGGCACTGGTGAGCCACATATTTTTGAAATTGTTTCCAACTGCGCCATTTCAGCATTGGCTTGAAAGAGGGGGCGTTTGAGAAAGAGTTCACCCAAAATGCAGCCACATGACCAGACATCAATTGAAGGCCCATAACGTTCTTCGCCAAGCAAAAGTTCCGGTGGCCGATACCACAACGTAATAACTTTATTTGTATAAGGACGTTCACGGTCCTCTGCATTATAGAGGCGTGCCAAACCGAAGTCGGCTAGTTTAACGTGTCCTCTTCAAAAAAAAAAAAAATAAATATATAATAAGAAAATTTTATCATCTAATGTTGATTGCAATACGATACTCACTTGTTGTTCATCAGTATATTTGAACATTTAATATCGCGGTGCAAAAAGTTCTTTTTGTGGCAGTAATTCAGACCATCCAACAACTGTTTCATTATGCTAGCATTGTTCTCCTCATTGAAGTCCACCATACCGGACTCCAGAAGTCCCATTAAATCATGGTCCATATACTCAAACACCAAGTAGAATGAACCTTTGTCTTTGCGAAATTCCAGCGCATCTTGCTTGTCCGTAACAATCTCATGCAAATTCACAATATTTTTGTGATTTAATTGACGCAAAATTTTTATTTCGCGAACAGCTGTTATCGGAAAACCTTCTTTCTCGTGCTCGAGGCGAACCTTCTTGAGTGCGACCATTTCGTTTGTGTGATGATCACGTGCTTTATAGACCTTTAAAAAACGCAATTATTGTTTAAACTTAGGTTGACTGACTTACAAATGAGAAAACTAAAAATTAATACAATACACTTCTTTTTATTTAATACCTGTCCATAAGTTCCCTCGCCGATTTGGGCAATCATCTCGAAAACATCAACGCAACGCTCGCCCCAATCACGCACATTATTGCGCGAGTCGCGTCTGTTCAGAATTACTGGACGTTTACGTTTTGCTGGTGTTTTTGTGCTACTTGCAATTGCTCCTTTTCCGCCTCCGTTGCTACTAGTGCCACCAAGTAAATCAAAGTCTTCTGGACTATTAATGATTTCATCACCACTCAGTTCCTCACTGCCGGGCACCATTGGTGGCATAGGCAGGTTGAGTATGCTCTTATTAGCATTGGAACTTGGGGTTATGGAAGTGTGAGATGTTGAGGAGGAAGAGATAACGTTCGCAAATGTTGGCTTTACTGACGAGTTACGCGATACAGGAGTGGTGACTGTTGCATTAGGTGGAGAATTTACATCTTCAGGTTCAGGCGGACTAGGTGTTGGTTCATTTGCCAGATCAGCAACACTTACACCAGGTGGCATCGGCAATGCAGTAAGGCTCTTCGGTTTAGGGTTTACTTTGGTCTCGGGCTTATTTGTTGTTATACTTGTAATTGTTGTTACTTCTATTGCTGTCGTTGTCACTTCTGTTTCTTCTGTTTGCTTAATTGTTTTAGAAATGACTGCGGTTTCATCAGCGATAATTTCTCCAGCTTTGGGCATGGGAATGTTAGTTATGTCTAGCGACGGTTTCGAATTAACGCCATTGGGTGCGGCTGCAGCGATCTTAATAGGAGCTGCGTCACACACATCAGTAGCGGCAGCTGACGCTGGCACACCAGGTGTAGCACCATCTGTAGAGGAACTATTATCATTTATTACAAGAGCACCGTTGCTATTGCTGTTTTCCTCTTGTTTTTCGATTATTTCCTAAGAAGCGATATTTACTTATATAAAATACGTTTACATTATTTTGTGCTTACTTGTAGTGCTTTCTTGCGCTTATGGCGATCCTTAACGAGCTCAGCAAATAAGCTCGTTTCACTTATTTTCTTGCTGTACTCAATACGCTTCTGCTTAATGTCACGCGATGTGGGTGAAGATGCCGGCGAATAAGAGCGACTTCTAGAGCTAGTTCGTCCACGTTCTTTACGATAACGTGACGAAGACGAAGGCGACCGTGAGTTGTGGTAACGTGAAGGTCGTGGTGAGCGACTTCTACTAGAGTATCGATCACGTTTTGATGAACGAGACCGTACTGGCGAAGGCGATGATATTACGAATTTATGTTTGTGAGAACGGCTGCGACTGTGCGTTGTTACGCTTGGACTTCTAAAGGTGGAAAAACCAAAATTTGTTTTTAAAGAACGAATTCGAATTGAATTTTGGTAATATGTATTTAAATTAATCACAAAATGTATATCCTTTTTTTCAATTAATTCTATAAATTTTACAGCTCCTCGGTAAAATATTCATTTATAAAACAAAACTAGTAAACTTTCTGAAGTCACTGTTCTAAAAAAATCATGCGCATAGTCATTTTTTACCTCAAGCTGTAAAGTTTGTAAATGAAACTTTTTTGAATTACTATCGCGCCATTTAAAATACTTTTAACTTCTTTAAGTGATTGAATTTAGGCATGCGTAAAATTAGAGCAACTAAAAGTGTATCTAAGCCAAGATAAATTATTATATATAAGTGAAATTATTTAAAGTTAAGGTGTTAGAAAGATAACAACATGCCTCGAATAACGTTTTGAATACTTCTCTCTGCTGTAGCGTTCATATTCGTTGCCGCTGCGTAGATCCCGAAAGCTACGTGATTTTGATGCATGGTGTCGGCCATGCTCGTAGATTGTTGCAGCAGAACGACTTTCGTTTATTTTTCGTCGTTTATGTGGCGGCGTCGTTGGTTGATGATGATAACGATCTGTCAAATATTTAAGTTCTCAATAAAACAAAGTCAACAAATTTTAATGCAAACCTGGCGAAATGGTGTTCATTTTCCTAGCATCAACTACAGATCCTGTGTGACGTTGATGATAATGATGACTGCCACTACTAGCTATTGAACGGTGGTGATGATGATGGTGCATACGTTCGTCTTCTTTGGGACTTAAAGGAGCACCTAGCGGATTTATTATATAACGAGATCCACGTACATCACGGGCTCCGGGACCAACGTAAAGCGGGGGTGTGTGTGGCGAGGTTGCTGTGGGAAAGCGTACTTTCGAAGATGATGAACGTGTCGGCGGAGTGCGATGGCGAGTTGGTGTAACACGTCCACGATTCGTTACAGTCACCTGAAGATGGTGACCGCCCATTGTAGAAACAGAACTTATTGCAGATGATGTATTTGTTGGAACTGCAGCAGTGTTGATGTTTGTCGATTCGGAATAATAATTACTATTATTGCTGTTTGAACGGAGTGGAGGTGTTTCAATCGATCGATCAGGGCTTAGCTCCTTGCGCGGAGAGGCATTACTGGCAGCATTGACCACTGAGTCATCTGGAGTTTTACCAGGCTTATCAAGTGAACGACGTGGCGGTGGCGTATAGTGACGTGTCTTTTCTAATACTTCATCCAAATCATTATCCGAGATCGATTCAATGCTGGAAATAGACTTTTGACGCTTGCGCTTCCGTTTCTTTGACTTTTTGTTACGTCTATGTTTTTTGTCTTTTTTGGCTTTTTTGCGTTTCTGGCGCTTCAACTCTGCCTCCAGTTCATCCGTATCGATTGTATCACTTGAGAGAAATCGATCAAGTTCCGCGTCGTCTACATCCAAATCAGAATCGTCATCGTTATCAAGAGGTGTAGGCGGCACCACTTTTTCGTGTTTACGTGGTGAACGATGGTTGGACTTTGATTGGGTGATGGTTGGCTTTAAGGCCAAAGCTGGAGGAGCAGAAGCCTTTTCTACAATTTTGGTATTTGTTGGTTTAGCTTTAATAGGGTGCGTTGACGAGTTCGATGATGAATTAATAGGAGAACCAAGAATTATGCGCCTTACATGATTTGGAGACAATTTTGATAAATTGTCAAGACTCTCATTGCGTTTACGTCTGGAGATAAGAATTAAAGCAATATATAATTAAGAATATTTTCAATATTTGCTGCCTTTGCACTTACCTCAAATTATCCTCATCGCTGCTGGCGCTGTGCTCTGCTTGCGTTACATGCCGGATGGGTTTGCTGATCGATTTATTAGCCTCCACTGATTTTGCGACTGGTGCGGGATTAGCTGTAGCTGTAGTAGCTCCCATTGATGTTTTTGTATGTGCAGGTGGTTTTTCAGAGATATCAGAGTCAATCTCACCAGCTTCAGGATCAGAAAAATCTTCAGAACTCACATCAGAGTATTCCACAATTATAGTGTTTGGCTTAATCTTAGTTACAGTTGCTGATGTCGTGTTACCGCCGCCTGCACTTTTGCTAGGACGTCTGTTTGAGCTGCTATGGCTTTGCGTGCTAGAATCATCATCGCGTGAACGCCTGCTCTTTTTCTGTTTTTTTGATTTTTTCTGTTTTTTTGAAGAGACGACAGCAGTACCAGTACTTATATCAGTAAAACGCGCGGAGCGTTCTTTTTCCATGTTATTCAAGATTTTGCCAGCAGTAGTTGTTTTTCAAATGTTTTTTTTTTTGTATGGGTAGCACTTGGTCACTTGGTCCTCTCAATACTAGCAGTTTTCTAAACATGCAATAGTTATATTTAGATTAAAAATTTCAATAACAATTTAATCGAAACACATTTAATTCACGGAATAAAACTAAACACTTTCTTCTATAACCTTTTATCGTCAATTTAATAATTTTCTTTGGTTTTGTCGTCGTTGCCTCTGTGTAACATCACAAAAAAATATAGTCACTTGTCATTTAGCGTTTTGAGGTTAGTTTAAAATGGGTTGACAAGTGTCAACTGGATGAATGTGTTGCCGTTGTCTAAAAATTGTTTGAAGAACCTACTACCATTTGTTCTGTTTTGTATTTATAAAATTTTGAAATGTCTTTTCTAGGCCTCCAAATGTACTGCTTGTATTCTATAAATGAACTATCGAGAACCATGGAAGGCAATGATGTTATCCGAAAAATCACCATGGCTTTCTATTCCACTAACCTTTCAATTTACAAATATACTCACTTATGTAGCACTTTATTTATTTCTTTTTTTATTATTATCAAGCGACACAAAGTCTTACAGATTACTTAACAAGGTTTAACAAGATAAAATAACAACTTTAATATATGAAGACATTGCATCCTAGTTAAGTCAGTGTTAGTTGGTACCATCTGAAAAATGATTTTCCAAATAAAATTAATAATTCTGATCGGTCGTCACCTCTTCGCCAACAATGTAATCCTCAGGGTAACCTACCATGTAAGGTTTATTGAGAACATTGGTAGTTCAGAATCGAAATAAACTTGTAGGTCCAGTTCTCGATCATTTGTGTGTAAACATTTGCTAACATGTACAAATCAATTAATCATAAAAGCTAAAAATAGTTGTTTTTTTTTATAAAACTGAACAAATTTAAACGATGAATTGGTTTATACAAGTTATGGTTTATATAAGTTATAAAAACAAACATGATACGTTAATAATAATCAATATTAATATTTTGTAAATATTATGATCATCAAAATAATTCGAAAAATCAACGAAAACGCAGCGAAACTAATATACAGGGCATGTTCTATCCAGAATACGATTCAACATATGCAGCTGGAGCCACTGCAGCCAATTTTAATTAGAGCAGATAGAAAGAGTGATGAATAAATCCATCAAAATTTTATTTAATAAAAATCCACCAATTTCTACTAGAAAACTATATAAAAGCACCAAACCAATGGACATCAATCAGTTAGTTTTCATGTAAAAATGCAAATATATATATAAAGTTCAAAATAGTATGCTGAAATCCAAACTCAAACTCACAACTAGTACATAACTCATCAACACAACACGCGACAGAAACATAACTTTGAGGTACCAAAAACACGAACATCAAAGCAACTTAAGCGCTTGAAGCACAGAGCCATAAAGCAAAGCAACGCATTACCTGAAGACATTAAAGAAGTCACCAAATGTACACATTTTTAACAACAAATTGAAATTATATATACAAAACCTTAGATAATTATATTCTTGAATTGATATATATTTTGCGATCTCATACACTTATGATTACATTGTGCCTTGTTTAATTGTTTAATGAAATTAATATCTTAGTGTTTATTAAATTGTTTCATAATTTCACACCTCTTATATACGGAATTAAATCCGTATTATAAATAACGTAGCCTTAAAAAAATTATAATCCATGAACTGTTAATTTATCTAAATAGCTCAATTATCACACAAATATTTGCAATTTTAAAAGGTTATTACAAATCTTAAAAATTACAGCTGTATTCGTTTCAACAGCCAGACAGATATTACGTGGATAAATTGGCTTAGGTGGTGATTATGATAAAAAAAACTTTACTTCAAAAACTGATTGGCCATTTGCCCTTGAAAGGAATTTTTTACCATGGTCTGCAGAGAGATGGCACCCAAATACAATTTTTAATTCAATGGAAAAAAATTTCTGAGCGAGATTGAAATCGGGCTACCGCGGTTCTTTAGTTTACTAGCCACCACGGTAATGCCTTCTTATGGGTGTCACGAACGGAATATCAGTTCGAAGAGTTTATATTAACTTTTCGGGTAATGCCGTTAAGGGGTGTTTTTCGAACAAGACACCACTGAAGAAGTTTTTTCTAAATGCATTACATTTTATTTTAAAAACACCTAAAATATTAAACGCATTGGTCACCATGGTGACGCCTTCTTATGTGTGTATTAGAGACAGAATATCAGTTCGAAGAGTTTATATTAAAATTTCGGTTAATGCTATTACAGAATGTTTTTCGAAACAAGAAACGACTGAAGAAGTTTTTTATTTCATTACATTTTATTTGAAAAAACACCTAAAATATTAAATAAATTGTTAAGCACATTTTAATAGGCATAAATAACTAATGTATATGCATAACATATCTTTGTTATGCATATCTCACTTTTTTGTGTAGATTATATGGATTTTAACCTCCTAAATCCAACTCTGAAATATTTCATGCCACTAGCAATTGATTTAGAAGTTATAGGCCTCCAAAGTTGAAAAAGATGACACAAAAATGTTGCTATTTTTTTAGTTTTCCAACAAGACTAAGCTATGTCAAAAGAAAAGTAATGCGAGTATCTATTCAACGAGGTATCACACATAAATGCCGCTATTCTTGAAATGCTCTTTTATTTCTTTAACTTTAAAGAGTGGCTACAGTTAATTCTATGGACACACATATCGTATCGATACCATATTGATAAGATATTGAAAATATTATGGGTATACCATATGTATGTCACTGTATACTAGCTGCAAACCAGCTCACGAAGCTAGTATCGCACCTCTTTCATGGTTTACGAAACGCAACAATTTTTCATAGTTTTGCAATACTAACATATCTTTTTTCGACTTGCAACCCTGATATTACTATAGTTCAACTGACATCAGCGCCTTTTTCTGATATCTACAAAAAATCTAACTATATAAAAATCATAAAATTGAAAATGTTTAATTTGAAAAGAAATTTAATTCAAAGTAAATAACTGCAAAAAAAAAATGGGGAAACAATAATGATTATTTAAATACAGCAGTTGCCTATACATAAGAGCTGGTCTTCTACTCTTGAGCATCCATACTTTTAATTGCTCATTTTATCTTTCAAGAGTGCTTTTGTTTTTTAAATTATTCAAGTAGAAGAAAAACAGTTAGCTTGAATAAATTTTTATTAAAAATTTTTCTTTCCTTTTCGAAATAAGAATTTCTTTTAGTTGTAAATAATTTTTTGAAGCATTTGTCAAACAAAACTATTGCGATGTGTGTCACTACTTTGATATCACATAGTATAAAGTCGTTCGTGGTTTCAATACTAAATACTAGTATAAATACATAATTTGCGAATAATTGAAGAATAGTGAAAATTAAAATTTTTTGTAATGATATGTATTAAGACCTTCCAAGTCCAAATCCGGAAAAATTTCAGGCCGCTCTCAAGTCATTTTTCTACAAAACTTATAATTATGAGTACCAAAAGAAAGGTGATGCTGTTACCTATTCAACGAGCCATCCATCTTAAAAACCCATGCATTACTTTTGAAGATATAACATTTTGCGTATTATGCACACTTGATGGTTCAGCCTTTTACGAAATAGCAAGTTTGCATAATACGTAAAATGTTATATCTTCGAAAGTTATGTATGAGTTTTTAAGATTGATGTCTCGTTGAACAGGCAACAGCATTAAATTTCTTTGGATACCCATAATTAGTAGTTTTGTAGGAAAAAAATCCACGAGTTTTTCAGACAAATTTTTACCCTATAGCCCTATAACTTCTATACGACTTGAGAGCGGCCTGAATTTTTCCAGATTTTGACTTAGAATTTACATATAATTAAAAAAAAAATGAATGCTGTGATGTTCTGTTGTTATATATTCTATATATGCGGCATGAAAAAGACTTAAGTCTTAAATGCCAACGTTATTTGCAAATAAATTAAAATAAAATTTAAGTTTTCACTATTCATAAATTGTTCCATAATTTGTAGCATTTATTGCGATGGTCAATAATTTTTTAATGACCATATTAAACGATGACCGCTTGCTCGGCGTACACTTGGTTGTACAATATGGTTGTTGGATGGATGTTGTTGCATTCTCCAACATTTTTGACAGTTTCGCATTGGAAGCAACAAATTCGGAAACGGTGTCCGAGCAAACGGACATCGTGTAAATAGGCATATCCGGATATCAAAAGAAACATTTTTAGTACTTTTTCACTTGTCAGTCCTTAGGTATTACTATGGCAACCCTTGGAGTATAATTTTAACATGACAATGCCCACCATGCAGGAATAGAATTACATTTTCCAAAATAATAATTTATTAAACTTCATATAATTCATACAAATTTTATTTGTACTCACTTCTGTGTTTCGTAGTTCAGAGTTCTATTTTTCCTCCCCAAGTGTAGTAAGGCCCAATGTCACTGCACCGCTGTCAGAAGAGTCGCGGAATTTTGAGACTCCACTGAATGAGACAACTTTGCACGAACTTACAGCCGTCAAATTCGCAAACACTTTTTAATTGATTTCAATAATACCACCAGCTTCACAGTTTTATTTTCACAATACACATATATTTCTTTTTATCACTAGCAAATAGTTTTATCTTTCGTACCGCTGCCGCCTTTGTTTTCTAATTGCTAAATTGGTCCAAAATATTTCGCCAGCAATTCAATCGAATCGGTGCCCGACACGAACGGCCATGGAAGGCGTACGAATGATTACACGGTGTGGACGGCAAACTTGTTGCCGTTCCTTAGCTTGAGATTCTTTATGCTTTAATGTCCAATTAAAAGCTTTGCTTGCTTATAAAAAATTACATTTATTAAATTTGCTTGAAGTTGCAAACTTCGTCATTAAAGTGCATATTTCATGAAAAACAAATGAAGCAATTACTTTTTCATGAGAACAAAATGAAAATTTCTCCGAACGTTGTAGAACGAACAGAGCAAAGCGATCGGATTACGACAGCGAAATGGTTCGTAGCAGAATGATGAAAATTTTATGCGAAAAGGTATTAATCCATGGCATGGTATAATAATTTGACAAGGTAGCCGTGACAGTTTTTTAGCATTTGGAGTTGTCAAAAACAGCTGAAGGAGTTAGCAAGCAGATAGTTTGCTGCTGTTGACTAGCTATGTGCTTATTTTTAACTTTTCTTTGATTCATTAAATTTGTTCTACGCTACTACCTTGTCAAATAATTATACCATGCTGTTGACTAATTATGTTTCAGTCGTTGCTTATTTTGTCACTTTTCTTTGATTCATTGCATGAACAGGCAATTTTGACAACTTTCGATCGTCGCTCGTAAGAAAAAAGTCAGTTGACGCTACTACCTTGTCAATAACTCTATCATGAACTGGACAAGGTAGTGTAAAGGCTGAATGGGCTCTCTTTCTTTGTGACTATAACTGTCAAACTCAGCCATTTTGCTATTATTGCCAGTTCTTGCTTTCTCATTGCATTCCCACTGGCATGTATAATTATTACACATGGTAGTAGTGACAGCCTTTTGGCGCTCAGAAGTTGGCAAAAACATCTACAGGAGTTGCAGTTTTTGCTGTTGACTAGCTATGTTTAAGTCCTTGCTTGTTTTTTAATTTTTCTTTGATTCATTAAATATATTCTCGAAGATTATTGAAATGTTTTTTGTTTGATGCGGTTGACTAGCTATGTTTAAGTCGTTGCAATTTTTTTCACTTTTCTTTGATTCATTGCATGAACAGATAATTTTGACAACTTCTCATCGACGCGAAATTATACCATTCTTACTAGTTGCATATTTTGTATCATGATAGAACTACCAGGTATTATAAATAGCGACTGCGCTTTCTAGCTTTAGGGATAAAGTGTCAAACATAAGTTTGGTTAACCCCTTAAAAAAATTAAAGGGAATTTTTTCTGTGCCCTCTTCGGCGTTTGATGAATACATTTGCACAAGAGAGAGTAAAAACGGTTTTATTTTGTTATTTATTATTACGAAGGTAGACACTGGGCAATGAATTATCAAAAATTCATAAAATTTAAAATTCATAAACAAAAAAATTCCCGTTTCTATTATTACCATACAAGAAGCAGCATTGTTGTGATTGTCATCACGGTATTTTGACATTCTATCCCTACAATGACAATTTAAGCCTTTTGATTTATATTACCTGGGTAATTGTATTATGATTTTGTATTAGTTGTCAACTTCTTTTTGAAAGTTTCGGTTATCGGCTTTCCGCCCTTATATTACCTTGCCAAGTCTTACCATATATTAATAATAATTTACTACAGTGTTGCAAACCTCGTCATGTTACCCTGAGTCTACAAGGGACAGTAATCACTTGCAAGCAAGGAATAAATAATAGGGATAATCACTTAATTGCTGAAATTTCACAAATCGGAAATTTCCGACAAGTTGAAGTGAGCGACCATTTTTAGTACTTCTTTTTTTCACATGCATCTGTCAAGCTAACAGTCGCCATTTGATCACCTTCAGCATGTTTTGGAAGTTTTTTTATAGGAAGTTTACTCTCAGAGAGAGAACATTCTGCACGCTCTTCAACTTGATTAACATTATTTTATTTAACACACAAAAACTTGCTGAAGGCTATCAGTGAATCCAGCCCGAAGAGCCCGAACAGAATCAAAAGTCGTTGCGACTGGCGATCCCCTCTGGTCGATAGAGACAGAGAACCCATCTAGAATGAAACCTGAAGTACAATAGAGCGAATGTGCGATGTGATTTTATAAAGAAATCTCGCACGCATTGCCCTTGCATATTATGTACAAAGATAAACGTTTGCTTATTTAAAATTTGCTTATGGTAAACAATAAATCATATTGTTGTAATAAATACAGCGCAAATATTAAATTAATATATAATTGATAGTAATAGAATTAAAATAATTTAAAATAATTATTAAATAAAACAGAAACTGCAGCGAGAGTCATCGCATTCGATGATCAATCAAACCCTTACACACATCCAGCTGTTTGACCAGCATTGCAAAATATCTAAAAATTTACATATTGGTTAACCCTCCGTTACTAACGCTATTCGGAGTAACGTCATTACTAACCTGGGTGTAATCCACCCATAAATTTTAATTCATTAATTTGTAAAAAAGAACGCTAAAACATGCATGCTCTGCTTTTATTAATTTCGTATATTTTATTATTCTATAAAACATAAAATTCGTCCAGTTTAATTAATATTTAATTTTAATAAAAATATAACAAAATAACGTTAATTAGAGAACTAAAAATAAAAAAATCATGGTTTGGATAATTTCACATTCCGAGGTCAAATTATTTGACACGTTCTTCGAGAGGGCCAATTTGAAAAGCTAAGAGATGTATAAAAAAAAAATTATTTAAAAAATTTTTATTGCAATGAAAATTTTTCAAAATAATGACCTCTAATTATTCGTTATAATTGAAACATTAGCCTCTCATGGCATAGCAGTGCAAGGATCGTAAATAAGCGGCTAGCACATAGAGTAAATGTCGATTATGCAAAACTTAGTCACATAGTAAAAATAAAACAATCAAAGGAATTCTTGGTCAAAGAATTATACAATTTCACATTTGTTTTGCCAAATCGTCAAATGCATTGAAGAATACGCTGAAATCAAAATTAAATAGAAATTCTATGTTTATCTATTTAGAGATGCATTTTTGTTTTTATCTGAGCATTGCCACGTTGTGCATAATCAGATACACGTAAATCCCTTTAAAAAGATTTCTATGTTACACTTGTTAAGCCATGTCTAATTGAACCATTACAAAAGTAATTGAATGATGCAATAATTGCATATTATTGCAAAATATTATAACAAAAAACCCTGTTCAAATGTTCAAATTTTTTGTCAAATGGCTAGTCAAATACAGTAGAACAATACTGATGTCCCGTTAAAATTACAACGAGAAATTCGACCATTTCCACTGGGCTAAAACTAAATTCACAGTGTTGAGAGAGATGGGATAAGATCTTGCAAGCACAAACACGTCCGCATTCTTAAACATTTTTTATATTGATTTACATAACGTGATGAAATCGTCGAAGCTGTTTAAGTCGAGCAAAGGTTTAAACCTTTAATATTAATTTCCTGTGTTGCTCAGGAGAGGTTTTTTATTTAAAACCTTTTTTATTTTACTTGAGAAACAAATCACACTTTTATAGTAAATAATATAACATGATTACTAACGTGGGTGTAAGCCACCCGAAATTCTTGTTCTTCCATTACTAACGTGGGTGTAAAAGGGATTGCACATCAGCGAGCAGGTTCGTCGAGCGGCGACCATGTTCGAGCCAGTACGCTAGTTAAGAAGCTAGTTCGACAGTTCGTCGAGCCTGTTGGCTTGTTGGCAAACATTTTTGATTTTCTGCGAACACGAACGTGTTCTATAATTTGAACGTAAGCGTCATACCTAATGAAATTCTGTAGCGACAACATGACCAGCACATATATAAACGCGTTATCTTTATTGTTCATGCTGTTGCGTTATCAATATCTATAACAAAATGATGGCGAAAAACAAGAAAAAATCGCATGCTCGACGAACATGTTCGCTCAATTTGAAAGCTACCTTTTCCCAACAGGCTCGCTCCGCCATTTTGTTCTACAAACAAGTTCGCTAATGTGTAAGCCCTTTAAAACACAGACACTTTTTGAAATGAGTAATTTTTATAATTTAGTTTAAAAAACAGTACTAAATTTTATTTTAAAATATAGCAAAATATACAAAAAGAGATCAGATTTGATATAATGTTTGCACCATTAAACTATCAAGAAATTTTTTCCATATTTCATAACTTATGGGTGTAATCCAACCTGCGTTAGTAACGGAGGGGTAATCAAGCCATCAGTGTGTCTGTGTAACGCATACAAATAAATATTAACTAACTCATATAAATGGTTGACGTCAAATAATTGACGTTGTAAGGTGCGCATATATGTATTGGGTTTTTGGTACTTGGACTGTCCCGTGTAGACGCTGGGCTTGCAAGGCATCCCTCACATCAAAGCTGTGTTTATTGTGTTTGGCGTTCTTTTGTTGTTTTGACGGTTCGCATTTAAATGGAAGTAGCAGCAGAGGCGTCAAAGCAAATGCAGCTTGTTTTTATTTACAGAAAATAGTGAAGAAGTCTATATTTTTGTACAGCTTTTTCAACAAGAAAATTTGTGAAATCTTGCGAAATGTCGCTGCACAGCGGTTTTGGTGATAAAATAGAGGTTTGGTTTAGACTTGGTTTAATTCATAGGATTCGAATGAAGCCTTAATGAACTAATGCATTTCTCCATAGGACTACGAGGTGCTGCATTTGTTAGGGAAAGGTGGCTTTGCTAGTGTTTATAAAGCAAAATGTTTGAAAACTAATGAAATGGTTGCCATAAAAATGGTTGGTTGTAAATTAATTTTCATAATGAAATATGTGTGCAAAGAAATAATTTATGGTTCCATTAGATTGACAAAAAACTTATACAAGGTGCGGGCATGGCTAGTCGAGTGCGGCAGGAGGTAGAGATACACACACGACTGAAACATCCATCGATACTGGAGCTCTACACATGTTTTCAGGATACACACTATGTATATCTGGTGCTGGAACTGGCGCATAATGGCGAGCTGCATAGCTATATGAAACAACAAATGTGTAGACCATTGACGGAGTTGGAAGCGGCAAGCATCCTGCAACAAGTCGTGTCTGGCTTGCTCTATTTGCATTCTCATCAGATCCTTCATCGTGACATCTCACTGTCAAATCTACTGCTAACTAAGGATATGCATGTGAAGATTGCTGACTTTGGTCTAGCTACACAGTTAAAGCGGCCAGATGAGAAGCACATGACGTTGTGTGGTGGGTTGATTTTGGGCACAGATGGGGACGATTAAATAATGCTTATTTAACAGGTACACCCAACTACATTTCACCAGAGGTTGTTTCACGTTCTTCACATGGTCTACCTGCCGATGTCTGGGGCTTAGGCTGCATGTTCTACACCTTGGTAGTGGGTCGTCCACCCTTCGATACAGACGCTGTGCAATCTACACTTAACAAAGTTGTCATGTCCGATTTTCATTTGCCGGATCATTTATCTTATGAGGCTCGCGATTTAATACATAAGTTCCTGCAGAAGAATCCCAGTGAACGTATAGATTTGGCGGGTGTAATGAAGCACGCATTTATGTTGAAATATGCGCAGCCAGCTGCTGGACCGGCTGCGGCGACTACAACTAGCTATCAGCAGCACCACAGCACGGTATCATCAAGTGCAGACAGTGGCATTGTGACGTTCGCAAGTAGTTAGTTTAAAATACAATAAAGCTAGGCTTACAAATAAGAGTAATCTTTATTTTTGTAGGTAATTGCAGCACATCGCATCCAGTACAACGTTCCCGTTCTGTTGAAAAATTCTCTTCACAGCCTTTAACGCATATTTATGAAAACTCATTATTTATGCCAGATCTACCTCGTGTTCAACATAATTACAGCAAATCTTACCAGGAAACGCAGCCTAATACACAATACCGGTCTGCTAAAGTGTTACCAGCACTTACCCAACAACACACACAGTTCGATAGTATGGAATGTGATTGGCAGCCTAAGCCTCAGCCTCATGCACAACAGCAATATTTTAGTGGTCAAGAAAATGTGGAAAATCACGACTTGGCTGAATTCGATTTTCTTCCACCGAAGCAGTCATCGACGCCAAACTCCTATCCACAATTCATGTTCAACATTCCATCTGATTCAATAACGACACAGTGTACAGTAAGAAACCATCAACAACAACACCAGAACACAAAACAACTGGCCAAGGAGAAACTATCCGTGCCGCCTTTGAACACTGATCGTCTATTGCCTACACGTTACAAAACTAAAAACGCCATAATGAGTATCCTCCGAAGTGGTGAAGTTGTACTAGAGTTTATTAAGTACAAGAGTCGGCTGCAAGAAGATCGAGTCACCGATGTCTGCTGGATCTCTAATGATGGTCAGCGCATAGTCATCTATCAACCAGACCCGGGGCGGTAAGTTCTCTGATAAATTTTAATTTTCTGATTTGTTCTATTAATATGGTATTGTTTTAGAGGGTTATCTATCCGCGATGCACCACCGGAAAAACCCGCTGAAAATACTACTGATAACTTTTACAGCTATAATAATCTTCCCTCAAAACATTGGAAAAAATATGTTTACGCTGCGCGTTTTGTTACTCTTGTCAAAGGCAAGACACCAAAAGTAACTTATTTTAGCGCACGCGCTAAGTGTCAACTAATGGAGAGCATGCAGGATTTTGAAGTTTTCTTCTATAGTGGCGCCAAAGTTACTAAATCCAATAATAATGACATCAAAGTATATGATCAACATGGTCGCCAATTACATAATCTTCAGGAGCATGCTGCACAGGACTTGCTTGAGCATCAGGTAGAATGCTTGCGTCATTGTCAGGCGATTTGTAATGCTTTAGAATTGGTACAGGTCGGAGGAAACTACTGCTTTCCTGTAACTGTTGGGCGTCGTCCAGTGTCATCAGACGCTTCTTCGCAGTGTGCAAGTGTCGGAGGTTCACTTCGTGATCATACAAACTTTGCATATTCGACACCTAAGTCACAGCAGGTGCGTAACTAAAACCTTAAAAAGCATAACCTAAAAAAGTCAACTTGTTTCGTAGGCATCTTTGAATTTATCTATCAGCACTGTTTCTTCACTGCGAAATGGCACTCAGTCAAAAGTCTTCAACGATGTTCCTGCTTCGCAATTTGTTGCTGCCCAGCAAAATGTGCCTATTAAACGTATTACTGTCTCCGGTATTGGTATTGCAACAGAGGTAGGTATCCGTATTGATAAGGATTTAAATAAATTTTTATTTCTTATATTTTGAAATTATTTCCTCCTGTCCTCAGCTCTCGCATGGCATTGTTCAAGTGCAATTCCATGATCGATCTCTAATATCATTGATACCACAAGCTCAAGGAGGTGGAATAACATATACTCAGTCCAATGGCATTTCAACACACTTTGCGTCACATGACGATCTGCCACTTTTGGTCAGAGAAAAAATGACGAATATGCCGCTGGTTGAGCAACAGCTTAAATGCGCTCCAATGCTTTCGGGAGTTGCGACACGCTTGGCTAATGATTACAACTATTATCCAGTAACACCGAAAGTCATACAACAACAAAATAATCAACATTCCATGAAGTTTTTTCGATAGAAAAGGCAGTCTATGGATTCAAAAGAACCGCTTAGTTAAATTATAAGATTTTGGTTTTCTATATCGCTTATGATAATTATTTTGTCATTTTTTTCGCTTTAGAAAAATAGGGATTTTGATTTGTCTGATTAGAAGTAAAACACTTAAGTGCTTTAATTAATATATATGTATATATACGTAATAATGATACTACCCAGAAGGAATTTTGCTGCTTACAATATCAATGCTGTATTACACACTATAGATCACGAAGAGCTTCAAGTTCAAATACAACTTTCCATTACTTTACACAGCACTTGGCCGCCTCATAATCTATGATTTTTCGACTTTTCTATGAATATATTCTATGAATATATTCGACTTTTGGGCTGAATGGTATATGCTCACAGAACATGTGCCTTGAGCTGTCACAATTTATATAGCGAAAATATTTTATGCTACTTTGCTAGCGGAGCGCTTTTTCGGATAGAATGTAGCCAATGTATGGGGAGCTAGTGTGCGTGAGAGTTGTAAAATAAACCTTTGTGCTCAGATTCAGTATACATCGAGTATCAAGCAGTAGATTGGTGCATTGCACAAAAGTATTGCTACGGATGTAGTGTATGAAAACATGAAAGATATTACACAGTGCTCGGGCTATTTCCTTCTGGGTATTGTCGTTAACGAATAGCGGGAATGTATTATATTTTAATATGTAGAATTTAGTTCTATATAAAAGTTTTAATTTATTTTATATATATTAGTATATTTTTTTAAAGAAATTTTAAGAAAGTTATTTTTGTTAAGAAAGTTTACAAAAAAATTTACTTCCTGCATTTATTTAAAATAAATTTTAAACTGATTTGACCGTATAGTTTTAAATTTTCGAAAAAAAACATTTTCAGTGTAAATTTTCCCCAAATATTCATTAAATTAAAAAACATGTCTGGCCGATAGCACCGTCTTCGCCTTCTTCGGAACACGTTCGGTCGGTGAAGTCCACTGTTCGTTTGTCTCTGGTGTGTAGTGATAGATCCATTTTTCGTCCACGGTTACTAATCGACGGAAAAAATCCTTATCTTTGTTCAACATCGCCAAACACGCCTTTGAATCAATCACACGATCGCGTTTATGATCGAGAGTGAGCAAACGCGGCACCCATCTTGCGGATAATTTTTTCATATCAAAATGATTTTGCAAATGTTCCACATCCGTTCGTTTGAGATGTCTATGGCCTCAACAATCTCGCGCGCTTTAACCAACGAGTATATATTACAAGAGGTTTCTATTACAAGAGTTATATATTACAGGAGTATATATTACAATTATATATATTACATATATATAATATATGTATATTAGGGCGGGTCGATTTAAAAATCGCCCATTGCTCAGTGAAAATCGTATTCTAGGGATCAAAATAAGAAACTTTCCCCGTGGAACTATACCTCTAAAACGAATTCTCATGCCCCAACTTTTGACTTTTGTCCCGTAGGGTTAAATTTTGAAAAATCCCTCTTTGACCCATTTAGAGTGCCCCAATCGAGTCCAAATGTATGACCAACCCCCACTAACTTTGGAGGGCCGATCCAGTGGCACACCCCCTGGAACCCCCTGGGGGTTCCCCATACAAACATTTCAAAATATCACCATTTTTGGTACTTTACATGAGAAAATCAGAGAACTGGCATGGGTGGATCGGCTCTCCAAAGTTAGTGGTGGTCGGTTATAAATTTGGACTCGATTGGGGCACTCTAAATGGGTCAAAGAGAGATTTTTCAAAATTTGACCCTCGGGACAAAAGTCAAAAGTTGGGGCATTAGAAATCGTTTTAGAGGTATAGTTTCTCGGGCAAAGTTTCTTATTTTGATCCCTAGAATACGATTTCCAGTGAGCAATGGGCGATTTTTTTGCCTCCCCACAAATCGACCTGGCCTAATGTATATATTACAAGAGTTTTTACTTACAAGAGTTTTGTATATATTACAAGAGTTGGATTTCAGCCATCCATCGACAGAACAGGATATTTTGATGGGACATTTATTTTATACCCTTCAAAAGTGCGAGTTTGTTTACATTTTGCTTTCTATATTTTTGACAATTTCGGCTGTGTGCACATGGGAGCAAAAAGATCAGTATTTTTTAATGTGCTTGCCTGTTTCTTCCTATTTGAATATCTGGAGAAATATTGCAAATTTTATGAATGAAAATAAAATTTTACAGCTTCTTATTTGCATGTACATGGTTGCCGAATTTATTTTGTTTCTAGGTGGACATTTTTGTTGTGATTTTGTTGTAGTTTAGGGCTGCCAAAAGTCTACAGCACTTGACCGTGACAACTTTGCACACTTTTTTTTATATTATTTCACCCAAAAACAAATACGCAATTTTAACATTATAAATAAATTGCCATTTGAAAAAACTTAAACGGTAATAATTCACAGGTACACAAATTATGTAGTACATTCATAACTAATAAATCTTATAAAAAAAATAAAAACATCAATTCTTGGATTTGGCGCAATCATATTTTGCAGATTTTTTTTTGTTTCGCCAAGAACATGCTTTTGCGCTTTTAAAAAGTTATAAAAAAGTTCTGTGCACGTCACAGAATAATAAAATTTGCTTTGTATAATACTTTCCAAGGTAGTCATGTTTACCGAGTTTCTTTCCTTACTCCATTGCGAGGAGACCAGTGAAAATATTCGCTCAACATTTCCTTTGTGTCCTGAAACAACGAACAAAAATTTTACTATTTTTAACATGTTTATTTTCCCTCTTTTAATTTAGTATTTAATTCAAATACTTCCATTTTTTATGCATTCGCAAAAAAATATTCAGTTTTTACTGTTACACTTTTATTTTTTTTTCAATATTTTTAACCGGGACATTTTTACTGTGCACCGGGACACAGATCTCAAAACCGGGACATGTCCCGAAAAACCGGGACGTATGGCAGCCCTATTGTAGCTATATTTTCGTTACTGCTGCAAAGAAGGATTTTTAGATCTTTCATTAGCTGAATAGAAAGACAGAATTCTGATTCGGCTAATGAAATAGTTATTGCATAATAAAAAAATGTAGTAATAGAAAAGAATTGGTTTAACAGTATTTTATAAATTTAAAATAAAACAAAGAAATTTTGTAGATTTTATGAATGAGTACAAAAATTATATTTTATACAAAAACAAATGTTTAATTTGTTATCTTATTCTTGCTTCTTTCATAAAAATACCTGATTCAACACCAAAAATTACAACGTCCTATTTTGCTCCATCACGGATGCTGTAATTTGGACCCTGGTTTGAAGGAGAAAATTAATAATTTTTGCCAACAGGCCAATTAGAAGAATTAACTTCTTAACTAGCGAACTGTTCGAACATGGCCGCCGTTTTAAGAACAAGTTCGCTAATGTGTAAGCTGCTTAAAGCAAATCTAAGCTTTTAAAAACTTTTTTCATATGCGTAGTGAACACAGCCATTTTTTCAATGTGATCTCCTTGTAGCTGCTTTCAATCAACGGTAACGGAAGTGAAAATAAAATTTCGATATCTACGGTTGTGTACATTTTATTTAAAAAAAAACACATTCAAATCGTTTCGGAAGTGTTATATTTTCATGTATTTAAGTTAAAAATAAGAAAGTACTTCAAACGTGTGAGAAATACGTGAGTGAATGAATGTGATTAAAATGCGGCAATAAGTTGGTGCTCCGCGAAAAAGTGCATGTGTTTTTCCCGCTATTATTGTTTGCTTATGTTAAAAGCTACAAGTGCGAATAAAAAAGCGGAGGCTGAGATGCATTAAGTGTCCATAGCGTTTGTGTAAAAAATAGGGTCTTTGTTTTAAAAAAAATCCTTGTATGGATTTAGGAAGTGGTGTAATTTTAACGCAACCGAAAGTTCCATTGCATAGTTGGCATTACACAAGCAGGATCACCGTGTCAAGGTTCCAAAGGTAAGTTTTTTATTAACTAACTTTTTATTAAATGGAACTTCATCTCAAAATTTTCCCAAATCCTTGCTGACTATTCTTTTTTACTTTGGTTTTCTGGTATGGCAACTTTTGTAATTCGAAGAAAAAAGTTTTTTGAAATTTCCAAAAATTAAGTATGAATTTTTGCGGAATTGATTGAGCAATTAAAAATTAATTATTTAAGTAAAAAGAAAATTTTAATATAACATGTATTCAAAACGAACAAAAAAGTATAAAATAATTTCTCCTAGAGTGGGGCTTTTAGTTCTACTAATAACGTGGGGCGCATGCCATAGATAATTGTAAGGAGTGTTATAACCAATTGTAGTACGTTAGAGAACAAATGATTTCTTAACCCAGGTCCCTTGACTGCCGGGATAAAAGTCCTTGCATGGATGGTAGATTCAAATTTGCTAACGTTAGTGATGCAGGGTTAATATTCTCTATAGCATGTGCCCCACGTTTTTAGGAGAACTAGAAAACTAGGAGAAATTATTTTATACTTTTTAGTACTTTTTAAAAACGTGTTATATTAAAAATTAATTTTTACTTAAATAATTTTATTCTGATTTTTATTATTTAACTTTATAACTTTCAAAATTTGAATTTTCAAAAATTCACCACTGAAGGTAAAAAAAAATTTGTTCAAGACACCGAAATTGTTCTATAAATATTAAAAATTAAACAAAAAAAAAACTGAAAAAATCCATAGACCTTGTTGAGGCTCGAACTCACAACCTCACGATTACAAAGCAAGCGCCCTGTGCTCTGAGCTACAGAACTTACAAAGAAAAATATATTCAAAATAGCAAAAAATCAAATTACATTCTTGTAAAATAAATAAAAATTTTTTATTTAAACTAATTTTTTACAATTTTTTTTTCACCCTCAGATATGAATTTTTCAGAATTTGAATTTGTTTCATAAAAAAAATCAAAAAATTCGTACACATTCTTGAGGCTCGAACTCACTACCTTGTGGTTATTAATCAATCGCCCTACGCTATGAGCTACAGAACTCACACCAAACCTTCTTTTTATTTTTTATTTTTTTTTTATAATATCGCATTTTAGCCAAACAAATAAATTTACAGACAAGAAAATAAGTCATTATTGTGTTGTCATCTAGTTCTGAGCTACATTTTAGGTTTGAAAATTTTAGCTCTTCCGGAAGTTGATTAAAAATGGGTTTCAAGATTTGTACGGGACAGACATGAAGTGAAGCTAATAAAAAGTGTTAATAAAATACTGATATTTTTGCTCCCTTGTGCACACAGCCGAAATTATCACAAATATAGAAAACAAAGTGTAAACAAACTCGCACTTTTGAAGGGGTATAAAATAAATGTCCCATCAAAATATCCTGTTCTGTCGATGGATGTCTGAAATCAGCATATATGTAATATATACTCGTTGAACTCTGCGATCGGCCAACACGATATCTGTGGCGACAAGTAACTTCACTGTCGAAGCGAAACATCGAAGCGAAGTTTTCGATCTGGCAGTAGGTTGTAATATTTTCGTTCGACAGGCGATTTGGTTTGTTTCGAAGTTATGTTCGAACATTTAACAGCAGCACGCAAGCTTTTTTTCTGACACTTGGCATGCTAAATAACGAGAATTAATATTTTTAAAAATTGTTTTATTAATAAAAAATTTAATTTAAACTAAAAATGATAAATTGGTTATTTTCCACCAATAACATTGTTTGGAAAAAATAAAGTCAACTTAATTTGAACAAACAGTTCTAAGGTAACCATATATATACTTTTAAAAGCCAATGCTTTTATTTTTTCACTAACTTAAAATCATTATTTAACACTTCTATGTAAAATAAATAATATATAATAAATAAAACCATGCTTAAATGGATCAATATTTCCATTTATATTTACTTCGCTTCTCGATCACTGCCATAAATTGATATTTTATCGGAAATATCGCCTGTCGAAAGTGTTACAACATACCGACTTTCGATAATTTCGACAACTTCGAAACTTTCGAAATTACAACATGTTGCCACTGTTGCCACTGGTAAGCGTCGCAGCGAGCTGAAATTTTGACAGTAGTCTATTAACAGATGTTAGTTGACAGGATCAGTTTTGCATTTAAAGTTACTACGCGGGAAATTAAAAATTCACTAACTTCTCAAATTGCCCTCGTATTCAATAAATTTTATTTAACGTGAAGAAACTGTTTTAAAAAGAGAACAAAGACATCGAATACAAAACTGTTGGACAAAAGTAGTACCTCTAATAGTAGCATTTTTCTGTGGGTCTAAAAATTAGATCTACATCAGATCTATGAAAATGATAGAAAATATTTAATTTTACTGTGACTGTTTATTCACTGCCAAAAATTTACATCTTCTTTACATTTCTATGGTAAATGATGATGATGATTTAAAGAATAAATGATAATTTGCTTATAACATGGAAATATGTAATTCCTTCACATAATATTATGCAAATATATACACATACATATATTACAGTAATAAATTTATTTACTAACTTAAGACAGAATTCGTTGGAAAGATAGTTTAATCAACTTAGTTGCTCTTATACATATACTCTATGTATGCTTCTTTCATACTCAAATCAAATATACATAAATTTAGTAATAATTATATATGTCTTTCTTTCTTTCTTTATGCGTATATGTATATAGATTTTCGTATCAACAGTTAGGTGTAAAATTGTACTTAAATTTATGGTTTCTTAAAGTTACAAGTTGGTTGTATATTTTTATACATATGTATATAGCTGATATTAAACATGGGTAAATACTTTGAAGTCAGTTTTATTGCTTGTTTTATATATAAGTATATGCATGCATTTTCTACTTAATACGTTGTTAAGTTTTAATTAAAGTAATGATATTTGTGATTAATTAACTTCTAATGATAAAGATTAATGCTAAATGAGAAGAATATACCGTGATACCACATATGTATGTATGTATAATGTTGTGGACGGTATATAAATAAATTTAAAAAGTTGTGCAATTCAGAAGAATTCATTTTGAGCAAAATTTGTTGCGGTTGGAGTGTGATTAATTTGAGTGTTGATGTTTTTAATGGCTGCTGTAGAAAAAAGTGTCTAATATAAGTAATGAAAAATGAAAATTCAATAAATTTCCAAAACAATTTTTTGGCACATTGTTAGAATTTTTAATAAAAACTTCATGATTTGGACGGTTTGACTGAGTTGGAAGGCAATTAAATATAGTGCAATTTGTAAAAAAGTGAAAATGATAAAACGAACATTTTCAAATAAGTGAAAACGAATGTTGCTTAACAAACCAAACATAAAAATGTTTGCTTGTGATGTTGATTATTTTAAATAATGATGATATGTTTGGTGATCTTGGTCAATTGGCCATAACTTAGAAAGTGTGTTTAATTTTAGAATAAAATGCAACATTTTTGCTACACTTAGTTTCGACGGAATAATAAATAATAATTTTAACAATTAGCTTAAGAATTAACACAATCAAAACTTATTATAAAGAGAATAATAATAAAAATGAATATTAATAACATAATCGTGTTCGTTGTTGCTGTGTACAATTTATTTTTATAGTTTATGTATAGCTTAGAGGCTGGCAGCATTTTGTTTACTGTTTCTGGTTTCCGGTGTCCGGTGCTGTATTTTGTTCTTGTGTGTGTGTGTGTGTGTGTGTTTGCGTGTGTCTGTGTGTATGGTTTATAAGATGCAGCAATGTTTTATGGTTTCTCTTTCAGCTCAAAGTGAATCTTCTGAAATATATCCTAGAAACGATCTTTCGATGTGGCGCTGTATTCGAGCTCGTTTAGGTTTTGGATTTCTTGCAACTCCTGGAATTTTTCATGATCACGAATGTGTGCATAGTTGGCTGACAAGCACATTAAATAGTGCACCAAACTGAGGATGACCAGCAGTGTGGCAAGTGTGGCTAGTATGAACATAACTTCAGCATTTTCAACGCCATCCTTGCAAAAGGCTTTTATCTCGTACTTTTCACAAACTTTCATATCCTCCAGTTTTGTGTTGGCGGGAAACATGAAATCTTAAGGTAGTAAAATAGAAAGGAGGTAAATGTTAATCAATGAACTACTACAAATTTTAAGTTAATATATAACTAAACCTATATGTAAACTATAAGCATTAAGGATGAAGTGTGGTGTTCGAGTTTCAAAAAATAGATTTTTGTCAAAATTTCGGAACAAAATTGAAAGTATTAAGGAAGTTATAGCACATAGTCGCGAAGCTCTCATAACTGCGCCTTATATCTGTGTCGATAAGCAATAACAGCTTAAGTCTGATTTCAATGTTTCGAGAAATCTTGCTTCAAAGTATTCAATCGCCATATAAGTTAAACGAAAACGTCTTTTGTTTTTGAGTCACAACTTTGGCAAAGGTCATGCTACAAGCTCCAGATTTTGTGTGCGTATAGTGCTTTATGCGTGAAAAATAGCTACATTAATCTTAAGAGATATATGCTATTAAGTGGAAGTAAGTTTTTTTTGTAAAAAAAACTACAGTGGGCAATATCTTGAAATTTTCGGAATCACCGATCGATTTTACATTAGAAATGGATAGTGACATTCATTATACAAGCAACTTTTCGTTATTTGTAAACCAGTGTAATCAGTTTATACTTTTTGTTTCTGATCTTTTTTAGGTTACTTTAGACGCCATAAAAGAATTAAAAAAATATCGTAAAATTATTAAAAAAAAAACAGTTAAACTAGGCCAGCGCACCAGACTACATCCTTAAGAAATTCCCTGATTAAGAATCTTACTAATTTTTTTTTTATTTTCAAGTCTTAAATGAATAATCGATTACAAATCAAAAATGCACACTCTTTCATTTGTATCAGAGACCGAAAATAATAAATATTTCTCAAATTTTAATGAAAAAATCAGCATGTTCTACTTGTCGCAGAACACTTTCGAGTATACGGAATTGTTGCAATACCTTTTTCAATCATTAATGATTTTTATTTTGCAAGCGTTATAAATAAAAATTAAAAATAATTGTTTTAAATGAGTTTTATTTTTTTTTGCTCAGACATAAAAATTAGTTTTTAATTTATTTTATTTTTCTCAAAAATAAAAATCTTTTTTGGATTTTTATTATATTGCTCAGAAATAAAAATAATTTTTTGATTTTTTTTTGCTCAAACAAAAAAATTAGTTTTTAATTTTTATTTCTTGTCCTCAAAAATATAAATCGTTTTCTGATTTTTATGTTTTTGCTCAGAAATAAAAATAGTTTTTGCTCAGAAATAAAAATCGTTTAAGGATTTTTTTTTTATTGAGCTCAGAAATTAATATCCTTTTTTGATTTTATTTTTTTTTGCTCAAAAATAAAAAAGTTCTATGTTTCCTAATTATTTGCTAATTATTATTTCATTGAACGACACCACAGTAATTTGAGACTAAGTAATTGGTCACAAGTACAACACCACAATTCAGCTTGCAACATAGATGGTCAGAAACCACTTTATCCTTTCTTCTGGCAGCTGCAATGATATCAAAGCTTTTGTTCGCCTTCGCATAGGACACACAATTGCTACACACTCATTTCGTTTGAAAGGTACCAGTGCATCTTCTTGCCAACACTGCTCTTCTTCGCCATTAACCGTCAATCACTTACTTGACGAATGTACACATTTTAGTACAATCAGAAATTGTATTTTTCAGGATCAAAAGCCATCTGACAGTTTAAAATCTACCTCAATAGAAAATATTAAAAAAATTGTTGTATACTTACTTCAAACAAATTTAAAAAAATCTATATAATTGCAATACTTCTTAACCGTATCAGTATTTTTTTGTTTATACAAAATTTATCTTGCATATCTTAAGTCCATTTTAATTATCAAGTCAATGTATTATATTTCATTTTATTTGGCAAGTTATTTTCACTTTTAAATCAGCGAGCCGAAAGCCCTGGCAGCTAGTGCTCCTTAACTTTTGTAAAATAATAATTTATTATTACTTTTCATATAATAAATAAATAAATAAAATCTATTTGCATGGAAAATAATATTAATCCAAAAAAAAAATTATTTCCGAGCAAAACAATAAAAATCAAAAACGCTTTTTATTTATGAGCACAAAAATAATAATCATAAAATAATTAATTCTTGAGTTTTTTCATATTGCTCATAATGATTACGGTCCCTGATTTGTATAATTGATTGATTGGTCTTTTTTTTAGAAATATTTTCGAATTGAAAAATCATTTTTCTTTACTTTATATTAATTGAAAAATCGTAGAGCCTTGATTCAAGGTTTTTAGAGCGTGTTATTTTAGAGGTTTTTAGAGCAACAAAGTAAAACTTGTTGACTCCAAACTCCAAAACTTATTGGAGCGGACAACTTACGAAACTGCGTCAAATCAATACAGCTTAAAGAGCGCTCAACACTTGAGCACATGTTCCAGAACATGGTGTAAATAAAGGTGACAATAACAAGAAAGCATAAAATCAGCGTCCAAACAAAGTTTAGCAAATACGTCAGGCCCATTAACTGCAAAGAAATGTTTGTATTTGTAAAATTAAAACAATTCATTATACATATATAGATAATAATGAAGTCTTGTAAACAAAAATAATTAAGCGAAATTGTTCAGCAATGCGTTTAATTAATGCTTTTTAACGGGTTTTTTTCGCAACACTTCATTGTCAAAAAAGCAAAAAATATCATCATCAACATCAACTTAAAAATGAATGGGTTTCTTACCACTGCACATGAAATACGCCCACCAACTCGGGAACGCCACGCTCGATAGACCTTGTGGCGCGTTGCTCCAGTTGCCAGGAAACCAACGAAGAGTATCATAAAACCAAGCGCAGCCATGCCGGCACCAATTATGACAAAAATCATTTGCACAGCTTCAATCCTAATGTTTAGTTCAGGATATAAAAGTGTAATTAATAAATGTAGAATTTTTAAAGTAGGAAGAACATTTTTTGTTGTAAAATGTAACAAAATTGTAAATTAAAAATAAAAATAAAATAAATTAAATGTGTATAAAGAATTTAGCAATGATACAGGGTGGCGCAAAATGAACGTATGTTTTGAAACTTTTTATGGGTGATTCCATAAAAATCGGGCAACTCTATGTCCTCGGCACATTTCTCATAAATAAACGGTTATGTTTTTATTTGAAGTACAGTCGAATCTGGATATAGTGAGCTAATTTTTGCAAGGCCTGTTTCACTATTTCAATCTGTTCACTATTCCGGGGGTTCGTTATATCCAGATGTGACTATATACTAAACAACACATTAAAATTGATTCTTTGTATAAACCAAATTTAAGTTTAAATAAATATAAACGGTTTTCTAAAAACCTATCCTAAATGCACCAAACGTCAGTCCGTAATCCTGTCCTTGCGTCAGATTATAGTACTTGAATGGTTAGAGTTATTCAGCCTAATTCTGAATAATTTTTCCCCCGGAATTGGAAAAAGGAGTTTTAATTGTTAAAATAAAAATTATTAATGCAAATTTGTTCATCAACCGTCAATATTCATGAGTTAAAACAAAAAAGTGATGTCTTTAGCTGCGTTCCATTCGCTACAAAATAATCCAGATTATTTTTTTTACATGCAATGCAAAAACAAATATAATAATCCTATATAACGTTAGGATTTTTTTTGCTATCCATATAAAATTTGAGACACAGGTGCCACACCTGTATATTTTTATGAGCTGTCATTTAATTTTTTGAATTACTTCTTTGCATGATACAATATCTATTAGGTAGCCTTGACAGCAACCTATTTTCTCACGAGCTGCGACCACCATGCGAATGTTAAACAAAAGAAAACAAAATAAACAGTGTCACACACATTGACCGCATTCAGTGGAGCCAACCATTGCACTTAAATTATTTATATAATTGCATAATAATAATAATTAAATTAAATTATTTACAATTTTTTTGACGTTTAGAGTAAAACACATCGTTAACTAAGGTAGTGCACAACATAATGGTTCACAACAGTTGTGAACGACACACGTTGCATGACACCTAATAGTTATTGTATCATGATTGTTTGTTTGAACTGAATTTTGACTGCAACCGTAGAGCCCTCTACGAGTCGTTTTTCTTGCCGTGGGCTGATTTAAAACATGACAATATGGGTATCAAATGAAAGACTACAATCTCTATAAAAAAAAACAAAAAATTGTAAAAGTTTTATTAGTAGTTGACTTTCGATTATATAAAAATTATATCCCCAAAGTAATTTATATAAAAAATTAGTAAAACCCGACTACTAAAAATCAAGCTCTAAAAAGTGTGAAACAAGAAAATAGGCTCATCTGAAATTTTTATGTATAAACTATTCAATATTTTTTGTTTATTATACAAACAACATGCACATTATGTATATTTTATTGTATTTAATACATATTCATAGTGATATTCAGAAGAAATCCGTGGTCGTATGCCACCTATCCTAACAAAACAATACATTGGTAACAGCAGTAAGCGATCATAAGCTTTAGGGAAAAGTGCATCAAGAGGACGACATAATGCCATACATCTAGAGGGCGGCATATACAGTGATACATATTCGTATAAACGCACTCTTAATTTTAAATTTGCTACCTTCTCTCTCTTTTATTAATGCATTACTCAAAACAAATTCCAACTCATATTGTTTACTAAACTAACGGAAATTTGTACTGAGTGCAAAAACCTGTTTTCGTTGTTGTTGTTTTATATAAATCATTTCAGTTTAAATATTTTACTTAAAACAAGTACATATTCGTTTAAACGCATCAACTTAATTTTCAATAGGAATGGGAATTTATTTAATTTTCAATAATTAATTGGTCCACCATTTTTATTTATAACTTCAAATATACGATTCGGCATCGACTTCACTAAATTTTCCAGCAACTGACGATCTAAATCTTCCCAAGCTTCTTTAATGGCCAACTTGAGCTCTAGCACGGTTTTGTAAAGGTGTCCTTGGGCTTTTTGTCCATAGATTTTGCGTGATATGCATCCCCAAAGATTCTGCACCGGATTCAAATCGGGACTGCATGCAGGCCATTTCATAAGTGGGATGTTGTGCTCTTCAAACCACTTTAATTCCTCTTTAGAAACGTGAATGGCAGCATTATCCTGTTGAAAAATACTGTCTTCATCCATTTTATCATCCAAAAATTAAATGAGAGCATCATCCAACAATTCCGTGTATTTTTTAGAATTCATTTTGGGCGGCACAAAGCAGATATTTGCTTTACCTCTAGATGAAAATGCCGCCCACACCATAACGCTGCCACCACCAAAGTTTCTTTTTGACATACGTACGTCATTGTTTCGCAAATCATGCCAATAACAGCTGTAAGAGTCTGGGCCATCTAAGTTAAATTTTTTTTCGTCGGAAAACACAACATTGTCCCACTCAGTTGACCATTGCATGTGTTTTTGGGCGAAGTCTAAGCGCGCCTTTTTGTTATGCGGCTTCAACACAGGCTTGCTGACCGGTTTTTTCCATTTAACGTTATCTGAGTTACGTAAAATGTGTGCAATGTGCCTCGTTGTCACTGGAAGATCTAATTTTTCTTTTATTTGAGTTGAGTTCAAAAAACTTGTGGTGGCTTCCTTCCTAATTTGATTAACTTGGCGAATACTCAGTTTTCGATTGCCTTTCGTGGATTTTTTTACTCCATAATTAACACCGTTTTTTAAAAAAGAGCGGACGACAGCTTCTGATCTTCCTAGTCTCCGCCCAATTTCCCGATTTGAATAACCCTCTTTATGTTACAGGTTGATTTGGACTTTTTCTGTGTCATTGGGTATTTTCCCTTTGGCATTTTGATAAAATCTTAAAAAAATATCATTAAGAAAATATTTTTACATTTAAATTAAACAAAACTTACCAATTGTTAATTAAATACAAGCAAATACTTATTTCTTTAAACCACTAATATATTTTCGACCTCCTTATTCAGGTGCGTTTAAAGGAATGTGTACTTGTTTTTAGTAAAATATTTAAACTGAACTGATTTATATAAAACAACAACAACGAAAACAGCTTTTTGCACTCAGTACAAATTTCCGTTAGTTTAGTGAACAATATGAGTTTGAATTTGTTTTGAATAATGCATTAATAAAAGAGAGAGAAGGTAGCAAATTTAAAATTAAGAGTGCGTTTATACGAATATGTGTCACTGTATATGAGATGGCATACGACTATGGATATCTTCTGAATATCACTATGAATATGTATTAAATAAAATAAAAAATATTATGTGTAAGTTCCCAGCAAACCAAACAATATCGTATCAATATCAAGATGATATTTTAAGGTGATAATTTAAACACGAGACAATATCGTTATGATATCGAAAAAGTCCTGTTTTCGATACAAATTGACATATCGTAAACGATATCGAAAACATTTCAATTGCGATATCGAAACGACATTGAAATTTGATATTGTTTCGATATTGCAATTGAAATGTTTTCGATATCGAGATGATATCGTAAAGGTGATGACTTCTATCGTTAACGCTTCACGAGACGATATCGTTCTCGATAAAAATGGACATATCACTAACGATATCGAAAGCATATGAATCCTTGATATCGAAACGATATTGCAAAAAATAACCATCCGGAGATTTGAACTTCAGCCGCGCGCGTGTAAGTCCATCAGCTTATCTTTTCGACCATCGCAATTATTAACTAATCGTCGCTTAATTTGCTTCATTAAGAATTAGCAAAGCTAGCCTTCGGTCGTGAGTTCAAACCCCAACCGGGACAAAAAAATTTGTTGTTTTGCTGTTTTGAAATATAGATACTTTGTACAATTTTTTTTATTAAAGTTCGAATTTGTTATTTTTTATAATTTTTTTTTTTATTTTATAGGTCAAAAAAATTTTGTTTGCTTAAGACATGTAATAATAACAGTGAACTTAAAATAAATGATTTATTTTTAAAAATATTTTTAAAAAAAAATTTTGCAAAGAAATTAAAAATTTAATACGAGATATCGGACTCGTAAACAAGCTCGAAACGAACACGAGATCTCGGATCCATACAAAATTATATGAAAACACTTAGAATTTTTTCATATAAAAATGTTGAAAATTTTTTTCTTGGTCATCATAAATGTAAATAGGTAAGTTTTAGTGACGTTTATTTTATCTTAATATTGGTACCAGCGAAATTAAATCGAGCATATTTTTAATCTAATCATTTTTTTAATCTAGATATTGTTGCGATATCGCAGTGCTATCGTTTTTATACTATCGTGATGATATCGAGTACGTATTTATTTTAGATATCGTTACTATATCGCAATGCTATCGTTATTATAATATCGTAATGATATCTAGTATTTTTTATTATAGATAACGTTACGATATCGAGATGCTATCGTAATTATACGATATCTGATGTATCTAGATGATATCATATCATGATGATATCTAGAAATTTGTTATATGGACACCGTTATGATATCGAAATGCTATTGTTAACTGTACTATCGAGACGATATCGCGTATTTGTGTGTTGAGATATCGTAACGATATCGTCAGACTGTCATAAAATTTTTCTACTGTGATATGGTTTGCTGGGTTGTTTATTTAATAAACAAAAAATATTGAATAGTTTATACATAAAAATGTCAGCTGAGAATATTTTCTTGTTTCATACTTTTTAGAGCTTGATTTTTAGTAGTCGGATTTTAGTTCTTTGAACCTATTTTTTATATACACAGATTTGCTGTCAGAGTGCTGGCTTTTTTCTCTATTTCATCTGCCTAAATATATAATTATGCACATTCTGCGACACTACAACAAAAATGTGAACACAAAAACTGGTAAGGATACTATTAGGGTCCAAAAAATTTAATAATTATAAGCAGCGTACCCCATAGTCATACCCCAGGGACCTTCTTAGGCAACGACCTACTTAAAACTTGTCAGTTATCGGAGGGTTAATAGGAACGCATAATTTAATACCAAGGTATGTACACTCACAGTCAAAAAAAAAAAGCCGACTTAATAACAAATATTCTTTTTCTTGAATTATAACAGTGTGACGAAATCGGCAAAAAAAGCACAACCAAACTTTATTGAAATTCTTAAAGAGGGATATGTTAAGAGTCCATCGCACCTAATTTGACCTCTCAATGTCGTCATAATTTTTTCAATTTATTTTTAAAGTTGAAGTATTCGAATTTTAATGTGCCGACATTCGTTAAATTTTTACAGCCATTTTCCTTGTTGGAAATGAAAAACAAATTTCACTTCCTTTCTGTATAACTTTGAGTAGAATAAGGATTTGTAAAAGATTTGACAAAATGGGAGCATTTTGTATGGTAGTGAATACATAGATAGCACTCAGTTTTTGACAAAAAAAAAAAGAAAAGTTAAAATTGGCGCCATTCGAGGAACTCTTAACCGATTTCGATGTTCTCAAGTTCAATTTAAAGGTAGTTTTACGTGCAATTATTTTTTGTGAAAAAATAAATGGCATTAACGGAATATTTTTTAATTAAAATTTATAGAAGCACAATTTTTTTTTAGTTAAAGAAAAGTACAAGAGTTTGCTTCGCTACACGCTTTATTTTGTATTTTACCGCAATTCATTTTTTACACTGTCTTATTTTACGCAAAATTCTACGGAAAAAATGGATTTTATTTTTCATTTCCAACGAAGCAAATAGCTGTAAAAATTCAATGAATATCGGCACAACAAAATTCGAACACATCAACTATAAAAATAAATTAAAAAAAATTGTGACAATATTGTGGAGGTCAAACAGATAAGATGGACTCTCAACATGTACCTCTTAAAGAATTTCTATAAAGTTCAGTGGTGTTTTTTTTGTCGATTTCGGCACAATGTGTTATAATTCAAGAAAAAGAATATTTTTTTCTAAATTATTTAGTCGGCGCTTTTTTTGACCGCGAGTGTAAATATGTTTTTCAATACCTATGAATGAAATTATTATACTGACTGCACTCTTTCATTGCAGATGCCACAGGGTGCTAAAATACCCTTATGGTGGGAGCAAGCAAGATATATTCTAGGCATTCTATTTATATGTTCTTATAATTACTAAGACTTTCTTGTTTTTTTTACTGAAGCTGATAAAAAATTCAAATTAAAACGTTCATTCTGCTGTATCAATATTTTTTTTAACTTACCAAATTAGACGCAAATGAAATACTTGATCCATCATTATCACGGTAAGCGATGCTCCGCGATACATGGTTCCACAAAAGATACCCACTCCCAGTAGACACATTAGTGTTGCAATCAATGTGGCATACGGTATTCGGGCCATGCATGATTGGCAGCAGTCACCTGCGAAGGCAATAAATATTTAGTTTGTTTGAATGTAGAACCAAAAATAACGGTGCATTAGACAATAAATTGTTAAACACTGAAGTTGAATGTTAACATATGTATGAGTTTCAACTCATTTGCAGTGAATTAAAAGATACACATGTGTTCAACTATGTTCAGATATGTCCAAGTGCATTGTCTTTCACTCTACATATAACTAATACAATTACAATTATAATTACGCTAACGATTACTTTACGAGTTGTCTCGATTCGATGATGATGATGATGATGTGTTGCTGACTGGGACAAAATGGTAAACAGGGAGACACAAGGGTGCACAAGAAGTTGGCTAATGCAATGAATGTGGCTGTAAAAGCCACTGCTAGCTATGTGTCCCAGATGAGAGCAAAATTGGGCAAGGTTTGAGGATTTTTATCTTAGTGAGTAGTGAATGTTATGTGTACTATCTATATGTAGTGCATAATTCAATTTGGCTAAACTAGCAATTGAGTGAATATACAGATATGTTTGCAATTTTGTTTGTAAGAACATAAACAATAAAGCCAAGTTTAAACAAGAATAACTTCGAGCAAAAAGTATATTTCAAGATTTTGTTTTTTGGACTTTTTTATGTCTTTCCTAAGCCCTAAACATTTCTAAACATTCCTAAAGATCTGTAAACAAATACTTCCTTTACGCGGCACAGTGCGCTTTTTCAATTTTAGGATGACATTTTGGTTTTTTTTTTAAATTTTATAAAAAAAAATATTTTTTTTCGTCAGATCATAAAACATTTATTATGAATAAGATATTAAAAACTTGATGTATTGTATAGTTTTTTTTTTATAAAATACGTCAGAGTTGGAACTTTTTTAACAAAAATAAGCTCAATAAAACCCAAAAAATAAAGCCAAGTTTAAACAAGAATAACTTCGAGCACAAAGTATATTTCAAGGTTTTGTTTTTTGGACTTTTTTATGTCTTAATCGCCATTGAATTTAATATAAAATACAATAAAATATGTTCATAATAAAAAATAGAAAAATCGTTGAAATATGACTGTAAATTTTTCAAGGAATGAAATTTAAGTAAAATTTAGTAGAAAATATCTAGCTAATTTAGCATTATTAAAGTCAAAGGCTATAAGTGTCACAAAATATCTTACTTCTACCTTCTGTTTCTGTAAAAAACTGCAGCATCTAGCTGCTATTAAGAAAAACCATGTAATTTTAAAAAGTCTTAAAAATCTAATTTTGCCCTAAAATGCACTGATTTCCAAGACAATTTTTAGGTACTCTTAAATTTAAAGAAAAATAAAATAGAATTCATAATTTTAAACAAATTGTGACCTTGTTTTGTGTAAGCAACCATTTTTTAAATTTTTTTAAATTTCGTTAAATTGGTAGTATTGTATTATAGGAGATATACATATCTAAAAGTTATCCGATTTGAAATATTTTTAGCATTACGTTAAAGTGAAGTTAAATAAACTAAATTTACTCTTTAATAACATAAATAAGCAATTTTATGCGGGTTTTTTTATTAAAAAAAATATGGTTTGTATGGGAGGTAGGCGATGCAGTTGACCTAGAATTCTAATTTTTTTGTGCTGTTACTTAATTTAGACGCATTTGTTCTAAATTTCATGGCCCTAGCTTTTATAGTTTCTGAGATGATGTAAATGTCATTCTAAAATCGAAAAAGCGCACTGTGCGCTAGCATAATATAGCAACTTTTTACCAATATATTAACAGTGTCTCTGTGGTTTTGGCATTATTAAATGTTTTTAAATACAAACATGTATGTTTGATGTAGTAGCCACAGTGATTTCCGAAGTAAATCTTTATTATACCTTTGGGAAATTTAATTTTGCTTGCATTAAAATGCACTCTAGTGTAAATATTTTGTGTGCGTGTGTTTGGGCAGTCGCGTTTGTGGCTATTATTGGCTATATTATGAGTTTGGGACTCGAAAATATACGCAAATTAATGTAAAATTAATTAGCAAACATTTTAAAATTTCACAAATAACACAATTTAATGTTGAATTATAGATAAATGATCACTTTAGACAATTTATCGATAAATCATATTTAATTGAAACTATTAAGAGTTTTGGTGTTGTTATATTAAGCAAAGACTAAGTTAAGGTATTAGAAAATTACTCCATAGTTGGTGAAAATTAGTAATCTATTGGATTTTGCGAATCCTAGTAATTATTATGGGAACATGAGATTTATAGGCATTGCTTAAGTAAAATTTAAGAATTAAAAAGAGTGAAGTCATCAGTTCGATAGTGTAATTAACTGCTTTTTTTTTATATCGAAAACACAAACCAAAGACAAGTGAGACTTTTTTCTATACAAAATTTTATAGCTTCTTGTGTCTTGTTTGTTGTTGGTTTGCGTTACTGATATACAAAATTATACGGTAAGTATTAAGTAAGAAGGTAGAATTTTCTTGATATCCGTTTTAAACAAGTGTCGCTTTATAGTCTGCCATGACTTTTTTGGTACTCGTATGGGTTGATGGACTTAAAAAGTTAAAAAAAAACTTCTACTGTAATGGACATTTTGAACAGATGGTATTGTAAATAGTTGATGTATTTCCATATTTGATTCTTTCTGTGATTCTTGCCTGTGCAAAGAAGAGCATAAAGTGTAAAAAATACGTTTCGAAAAGTAGTGTATTGCTAAAAGTCGTAATAGTTTAATACATAATTTTACATTTATTTTTTTTCTCCTTGAAGGAGGAAAACATATCTTTTAATTTATTTTTATCAACCATATAACTCGGATTAATTTTGTAAAATTCTAGTGAAAAAATCTAGCAATTGAAAATAATAAGCATATGTATTACCTTTAATATTGTGGATACCAATACTTTTACTAAGAGAGAAGTATCTAAGCTACATATTTCGAGTTTGGTAAAATTTCACGTCAACTTCACACTTACGACACATAATGAATGCTCGTTTCTATACTTTTTTAAAAGGACAATCCCCCTTTTCACTGCCGAAAAAACTATCCCTTGAAAATTTTCAAAATCCCTTTAAACTTACTTTTTTGCGATAAACATTGTCATAGAAGATTTCCAACGCTCGAAATCGTTTCGAGTGCTATAACGATAAAATTTCTTCTGCTTACTGGGATTTGATTGAAAATCACAGGTCATATTACGGCGAGTAACAAACACGAACAGCGAAAGCTTACGCATCGTCTTTTTTCTGAATTTTTGTGTCTTCTTCTCGATCAATTCATGGTATAATAATTACCAGGTAGCATTTAGAGTTGCTTATTTTATCTTCTACGAGGATACCAACTCCTTTTTTTTAAATATCAAAGAACCAAGGCATGCGCCTTATATAAACAAGGTTTGGTCTTTGACCTGAAAGGACAGTGATAGATTATTTAGACGAATTGATTGGAACCATACGTGAATTATTGATTAGGCGAAACAAACGTGAAAGACAATTTGCCAATCTAGCCCTTTGTTGTACCTGTCCTTTAATTCCACATTTTCCACATTTTCCACAATTTAGTTGTGGATTTTTTTTATTTTTCCATAATTCTTAAATGTAGGAAAAAAAACAAAGAAAGTGAAAAGAACCATGCCAGAGCCCGGATTCGAACCAGGGACCTCTGGGTTGATAGTCTAGCGCACTCTTCGCTAGACTACAAAGGCCGACAAAAAGAGCTGTTAGTGAAACAAAGCGAAAATTGAAGAAAGTTTCAAAAACAAACATTATTAAAATTCAATGGTCGCATTCAGCGGAGTCAACAGTTGGCCACTGTTGTGCTATATTCACTATATATTGACTATAAGAAAAGCGTTTTTATTTTTCCTAAAACATTGGGTATAATTCTAGTTAGAAAATATTAAACTCAGGCCACCACAGAGGCTATATTGTACAGAGGTCCCAGTTCGACTTCGAATGCTCTTCGAACTCAAGTTTCGTTGCACAAGCGTCCGGAGAATAGAAAAAAAAACTAAAATAATTATGCTTTGCCTCAGCGTTAATTTTGACGCTGCCTTGTACTTTTCTATAGGTGCGCATGAAACAGCTGCTGAGGCGAAAGCATAATTATTTTTATCTTGTTCTTCTATCCTCCTGACGCTTGTTCACAATAATAATTTAGTAGTAATTGAAAATAATAAAAAGAAAATTCTCTTAAATACAAAGTAAAATTACCTTATCCAACATTATTTTTCACATAAACCGAATTTTTTTTTGGATTCTAGAAGTATTTTTTCAAATATTTTATCTAATAGAGGTCATGGTAGAATAAGAAGGTATCTGCAGAGTTTAACGCCTATTGCCAGAACTGTCAAAACGTTGACAGCTCATAGAAAAAATGAAAGCTATGAGATAGTAAAAGAAGGGACAGACAATTAGAGAGACTACCTTATTTTTTCTACCATGATAAAGGTACCGTATACTGTGGCGATGAATGAAAAAATAACGTTAATGAAACGATAATAAACGGAGTCATTGTTATTCATATCATTATGCTCAACGCTATTCGTATATTCTCTGTTTTGTAAGTTTCATCTGCAGAGCCAGAATATGCTGACTTCTAGCTTATTGCCATGCATCAATTAAATGACCTTAACATACAGAGCGGGGTCAACAAGGCAAAGAATTCTTCAACAAAAATAAAAATTAATTACTGGGGTTACTGCTGGTCGGGTACGCAATCGTTGAGCAAAGATAGTGGGTGATTTTCAGTAAGTGAACGACAAAATGAGGTACAACATTAAATTAACCAACTTAATTGAGGTTAATTTTTAACAATAATGAGTGAGATATTATGAGCGAAATTTGAGTACGGTGCCGAGTTCAGATAAGATACGTGAGCGCATAGTTTTGGTGATAAAAGCTTATTAAAGTGATAAAAAACAACAGCAAAATACTTTGGACAAAACAAACAAAAAAGAATGAGTGTCATCGAGAGATATACACACACACACACATAGACACATTTTTAAGGACAAAACAAAATTTAATAAAATTTGGACAAAAAACGGAACAGAAAGTTTCAAAACTAGATTAAAAAAACGCACAACTAATGCTTGGTTTTCAGTATGACATTTTTATGACGACATAAAACTTTGTTACCTTCATTTATTACATAGTTTTTGCATAGCTCAGTTCAATATTTATTTGTTTTTGCCTTTTTAACATTTACAAAGGTAGAAAAAATACCATCATGTTGTTGTTTTTATTTGACTGACCACAACATACCATTAAAAATGGCATAGTGAAAACCAGCTTTAACAATAAATACTTATAATTTGAGCAATAATTTTGTGATTACCACTGTAAGTGGGTCAAAACATTTAGCGTGACAGCTCCCAAAGTTGAGTGTGACTAATTGTAAGCAAGTTTTGCAATTTACGCAAAATACGTTACACAAATAATTCTTACCCAAGGTTCAAACTATTCGAGTGCACTATTTACATTTACAAATATTGTGTTTGAAAACGGTACTACCTTTCCCACCGCGCTCCGTGTAACGATCCAGAGAATGATCAGAACGATAGGTGCTGCGTCTGCGATTGTGTATGACTGTGCCACCATACGGATTGCTGTTGTAGGCACGCGTAAGAACGCCATCTTCTTCAAAATTTGTCTCAAGTAGAATTTCCTCACGCGGATCGCGGACTCGGTCGCGATTAATTTTTGTATTTGAAGACATTTTAGTGGTATTCCTTATTATTTATATACATATGTACATATGTTGTGATCTTGTTATTTTAAATGTGTTTGGTTTCAAGCTTTATTGGTTATTAAAACATTCTGTATTTAAATATCACTCACAAACCTAATACTGAACAAAAGAGAATAAAACTAGTTAAAAATTTATCAATCTTTTCGTGATTCATCCAATTTCCACACTGACGTATATATTTTTTATTATTTTTTTACTTCGAAACATTGAAAAGAAATAAATGGTCGTTGAGTTCCCGTCACCGCTGCAACGTCAAACTACTCGTTTATGGTAACAGCCAACGAAAGTAACTTGTAGCTATTGCTACAGCTCTTGACTTGTTGGCGATTCACTTTCAAACTGACTCAGATGTGAGCAGGAAACACATTTAATTTAATCGAGTAAGAGCATAAAACTTAGTTATTCGTGTGCCATTCGTTAATTATCAAAAATGTTCAATATGCAGTAGTTTTAGAGTCGTTGATCGCTCTCTTGGCCCTATCATGCTTCTCAAATTCTGTGAAAGTGAAGATCGTAAGCTAAATTTTTTAAATGGAAGCAGGGTTGCCAGAATTGTAAAGAATTCCCAATTCGTCCAGAATTTTAAATTAATTTTTTTCGAATATCAAATTTAATAATCGCCAGAGCCGATAAACATTAGGTTTTACAGGTAATAAAATCGTTGTTATTTTCTATAAAAGCTCTGAAAGTCGCTGTGATAGTGTTAAATATTTTGCAAATATTTACGTTTTATACATATGAAATACTGTTAACTTGCAATAAGTGGAATTTTGATCACATAACATAACATAACATAACATAACATAACATTTGATATTGTTATTAATTATTTTTGACAGAAAAATCGAACCTGAGAAAAAAAAACCTATAATTTTTATAAGCAACGGGATCATTAAGGGGCATGTCATACTAGGGCTGACACGGACAAATTTGTTGTTGTTTTCACGGGTAAAAGAAGCTCTCTCAATTTCCAGTTTCTTATTTTACCCGCGAAAACAACAACAAATTTGTCCGTGTCCGCGCTAGTGTGGCATGCCCCTAAGCGGTCAATGGCATTATTAGGGATGTCTATACCGGGAACCCGGTATTAGGGGCTTATTAGTCTCGAAAAAATTATCCCAGGATCATCGTTAAATTTTTAGGGATTTGAATAATTTGTTAAAAAGTTATTTTACATATAATCTTGTTTTAAGTAATATTTTTAGAAATGATCTCATTTTGCTACTGTATCATTATTACTAAAATATATTAACTATTTATACATACAAAAAAAAACAAAACATTTAATTTCATATAAATTTCTATTTCTTAAATCTCGAGATTCAAATTTTAAAATCCCGAAATCCCGGGTTTTTAAAAAGATTCCGATGTCGACATCTCTAGTGCTAACTTTTTCAAATTTAGTTAAAAAAAGAGGTGAAAATTCCAAATTAATCTAGTTGTATCCAAATAAATTGACCCAACCATCGCACAGTGGACTGTTTAGCCTGTTTAGAGGGAAAGAAATCTATAACTCGTGATTGAATGATTTGAAATTTGGGATTTAGGCTATTGAGTGGCATATCTTCCTTTAACGGCAGTTTTTTTATATTCCAGGTGGAATTTGATCCCTCACTGTAGGTTCTAGTATTTACTTTTGACAATTTCTTAAAGTTTATTATATTTACTTAATATTCCTAACATTTTTAAGTTTGGCAACCTTCCCTTTTAAGGGGGTTTCGACTCTAGCCCCTTAGTTTTTGTAGTTTTATTTTTTGCTGTGCATTAATACAGCTGCCACGCCATTCTTCAGTATTTTATTGTAATGCAAATAAGTTCGAATGCAAATATAAATTTTTTTCCATCACCCCGTCCTTCCTTTCTTCCTTCCATCCTGTTACGCCCGTCCCTCAAAGTTCACTTTAAACTTAAAAATAGTGTATTTTTTTTACAAAACTTCCTAGTTTAACCACCAAATACTTCTATTTGTGACAGAAATCTCTACTAGTATTTCATATCGTTGGAAAGGTCATGAAATTATCTTTCCAAAACGTCTTTGCACACAGCTTCACTTAAAAAAATTTCGTTGCAAGAGCATTTTTAGTGGTAGTTTTTAAAACTATTTAAATGTCATCGCAGGCTAAATTTTAAAGATACTTTAAATTCGAATCACAAATTGTCATACACAGAATGGCTTATGAAAATTTCTGCCTACTAAGTAAATAGCTTCCTTGAGGCACTCTTTACAGAATCTTGAGCATATATTTCCATTGTGCTGCCTGATTGAATGTCTCTGTCACTACTCTGACGCTTGCTTGCGTAAAATGATCCAACATAATTACTCCCGCTGGAGTTTTATGTGCCCGAATGGTGCATTTTATGAGCTGTCATGGTGTTGCCTACAACAGCCCTATCCCCATCCCCACTTTGCAGCTTGTCAGCTAAATGCATACATAGTTGAAAATATTGTAAACAATTTTCAGATGAATACCCGTTGGTTAAACTTTACCGGTACTCCAAATGTATTCCATGTCATATCTTAGCATTCAATACGTTGTAATGCAGAACTGTAAGTGGAGTCTGACGCACGTATGTTTTGTTTTGTTCAAAAGCAATTCATATGCAACAATTCGATTTCAGTTGCTTTAGCAACACAACTAGTTTTCTTACAAGCATCTGAAAATAACTATTTTTTATGTTTTTCAAAAAAGGGAATAAAAAATGCCGTCATAAATGTATTTTATTTTTTTTTTTAAACTCTGAGTAAAACGCCTTACAATAAAAAGTCAATATTCCAGAGGCGAGGAGTGAAATATTTATAAAAAGTTAGTTAGTTCGTTAGTATTGTTAAACCTAGTACTTAACTTTAACTTAATACTTAGTTCTTAACTATAACTAAAACAGATACAAAAAATTGTGCTTGAATAACCTGGTCGTTATGAAATTTTTTGCTGATGTGTACCTTTTTAAAATTTCAGATTTATGTACTTTTACTAGTATCCAACCGAAAACGAAATTTTGGCCGAAACCGAATCCGAATATTCGTCCATTTTATAATATTAATTTTATAATATTAATAATATAATATAACCGAAACCGAAACTGGTTGTTATATGAAAATTAAAAACTTAAGTTTTTTAGAAATAAAATTTTTTATTAAAAGGAAACAAATACATTGCATACATAGAAGAAAATAATGTAATATAAAAAAGTATTCTTGAAATATTGAAGTTTATAATAATTAATTGAAGTTTATTATTATAACAAAAGAGATAATTTTTCATTTTATTCCGTACACACTCAAAACAGTATGTAACTGCAATGTATATTTTTATAGAACTACAAAACAAAGTACATTTTTTTAAAGGTTTAGTATTATAAGAATATAAATATTTCGTTAAATTTTCCTTCAGAAAAAGTTTTCTTTTCCACACACACAAAACTCGTTCGGAAGCCTAATTATCACTAATGTCTTCTTATTAAAAAAAAAAATTAATATTACTAATTGCAATAGAGAAGATAAAATCGAAAATGAAAGTATCGAACGCATAAAATTAATCAAAATATTTTGCGTTTACACGATAAATCAAATTCTAGACGAATTCATAATTTTTGTTTTGTATAACGCGTTGTAAATATTTTGATTAAACCAAACTTATATATTTGAATTAAATGACTGATCCAAGAAATTTTTAACAAAAGTTTCGGTTTCGGCTTCGGGGTTTGGCCATATTGAGGCCGAATAGCTAAAACTTATAAAACTGACAAAAAGGACCGAAGCTGGCCGTAACCGAAACCGAATATTCGGTCAGACACTAGTTTTTACGAAAAAAAATTCCCAAAAATTCAAAATTTACAAAAACGCTATCACAAAGGGCTACTGTGTAGTCTTTAACTATGTATTTTGTGCAAAAACTTACAAAAACTGAAATTCGGGTAAAAACGTTATAACTGTTGAAACTTGATTTTTTTTTAAAATCACAAAAAAAACACAAAAAAAAAATTCGAAAAAATATGAATTCTAATTTAAAATTACTTCAATAATTTTAAAAAATATTCATGATTTTAGTTAGAAAAAATGTTGGAATTCCAGGGATGCCAACAAATCATAACCTGGTTTTAGGGTAATAAATATTAAAAAAACCCCAAAAACCAACAAATTTGACTTTACACCACTGCAACTTGTGAATTCTCTGTATATTGTGTTAAGCTTTCACTATCGGCCGTTTATTTATTTGGAATTAAGAATTTTTTTAATTTTTGGGGATTTAAAAAAAAATTTTAAGCTAAATTTTTTGTGTTGCACATTTTAACTAAGTGTATACCAATAATAAAAGCGCAAATTTTTTTTTCTTATAAAGTGAATTTCAGCGATCATACCAGTTATGGTTTTTATCAAAAATGTCAGATAATGCCAGTTATCATTTAAATTGTTATTTTTTCCGAAAATAATACTAGTTATTTTATGCCTTTTATTTTTTCGGGCAAAAATAACTGTAACTTTCGATTATATTTTTTGGTCAAAAATAACAGTTATTTTGTGTTTTTTATTTTTTCGGTCAAAAATATCAGGCACTTAAAATTTTTTTAAAGGCCGCTTGAACAACAACAAAAAGTTTAATGAAATTTTTATCTTCTCATCAGAACGCACATTTTGGGCTATAACACTATTTTAGTTTTAATAGTTTTTTATTCGGTCAAGCGGCCTTTGAAAAAATACACATTGCCTGATATTTTTGATCGAAAAAATAAAAGGCACAAAATAACTGTTATTTTTGACCAAAAAAATAAAAATAAAAAATAACAGTTATTTTTTTATTATTATTTTATTATTATTCTATTATTATTATTATTTTATTATTCGCGAATCTCCTGCTATTACGATAATAATGTATATTTTAAAAAGTCCACCGGCAACTTTTTCGTTATGCATTTTCCATCTGAAAATTTTAAAATAACAGTTATTTTCGGTTCATGGTGAATTTTAACTGATGCCTAAATAAATAAAATTTAAGAAAGTGCAGCACCAATTTAGTTCGACATCCAACGGGCAGTTGAGTGAAAAACTAAATTTGTTGGGCTTTTTAATTTTTTTTTTGCCCTAAAACCAAGGTCTGATATGTTGGCAGCCCAGGAATTCCAAATAGTTTTCTAACTAAAATCAGAAATATTTTTTTAAAATAACTAATCGAAGTCATTTCAAATGAGAAACAAAAGTTTTTGGATTTTTTATGATTTTTTTTTGTGTGTTACAAATGCCAGAAAAGGGCTCTTTGAAGATTTTTCTGAAAATTTCACAGTTTACTTCTGTTTTGTAATGAAACAAAACCCCGGTTAGTAATTAAAGATCAGAAAAAAAGATGCTGCTCCATGCAAATAAAAACCACTCTAATATATATGTTATTATATTTATTACTATAAAAATATGTATTTAGCCAACCAAATTTTTTAGTTTTTTTAAAAAATAATTTTTTTTTTGTTTTAAAGTTTGTAAAAATTATTTTTATTTTTTCATATAAAATTGATTATTTTTGCCAAAACATACTACAGATAAGTAAGCGTAAAATCGTTATGATTGAGTTTTGGCAAGCCAAATTTTGGGAACGTGTTGAGAAAATATTAATGTCAGACATATAAATATGTATTTAAAAAAAAACAACAATGCCGTTATTTTATTTTGTGTTTTGAACTTTGAAAAAATTTTGATATCTTTTCATATAAAATTGCTCATCTACGCCAAAACATGCTGCAGAAAAGTGGGCGTAAAATCGTTATTAATGAGTTTCGGCAGACCAAATTTTTGGAAAGAGTTGTAATTAGATACATAAAAACTGAAGAAAACAGAAATGCTTTTTTTATTGTTTTCGTTTTTTTTTTAGATCTCTAAGACCTGTCCTTAGTTATACACAATTTTTTTATACTTACTTTTAATTAAATATTTTTTACTAAAATATATAAAATATATACGTATAAGTTAATTTTTTAATATTTTTATACTAAAATTTACGCCTTATTAAAAAATATACAGTGTTAAAATGTAAAAAAAGTGTTTAATTACTATATTTTCGAGTCAACTTTGAAAGAGTTGCATGCCCGTAACTGAAAAGATATCGCAACATCCTCTCACATTCAAAATATTAAAACTCTAAAACTATGGTTCTGCATATTTAGATTTACAAATTTTTTACTTTTTTTTCTTAAGCTATTTTTGGCTGCACTCGTTACACTGTGCGTCATAATCTTTTTTATGACGGCAGTATAGTGAATAATATTGAATAATAAAAAAAAGCATACATAAAAGATGTTTCTCAAAACAAATATTGCGCAAATAGTTGATAGCACCATTTGCATTCCTAAATGTAATTGAGAATTGTATACATCGTATTTTAGTAATTTTGTATTTCATATTTGTATTGTAATTTCGTATTTCTATTGTGTCATGCTTTCATTTACCACTGGGTAAGCAAGTTACACACACGCCCACCCACACTCTCAAACGTACAAATGAATTACATCCACCAAAATCCTTAGCCTAGTATTTTATACAGTGGCTGTTTTTAATCGCTGTACAAAAGTGCTTTTCACAATGTTTTCAAGTGCGAGTACTTTGGGGAAAAGGCACGCTTTTAGCGGCATTAACTTAACAATTAAATAGTTGTTAAAGAGTAGGTATGTATTTTCAACTAGCGTAAAACTACTCTGGTAGGTAGGCTGGGAGGACTGCTATTTATCTCACTACTTACTTGGATGTTATGTGCGTTTGGCAAAGTATAGCCACAATCTATACAAAGGCACAGCCGAAACTTAATCGTAACATTTCGAGTTCATTAACTGTCTGTTGTTGTTTTCAGGTTTTTGTGTCTTTACAGTTGCAAAACTCGGAAATGATTATTTTTCATAATTACGTCCTTTCAGTATTTTTGTATTTTATTTTTGTATTTAACTGGTTTTCTGCAATAGTTTGGATACTTTGGTGTCTTCGTAGCTCGTTAATTTACTACTCTTACATTTATACAGATTGCATGCGTCTTTCGTCGTTCTTTAGCTTTCGTTGGTTCTACTCCTTTTCCTACTCTATCTGATGTCATAATAGCATTCTTTGTAATAATCCTCTGCTGTCTCTGCAGCAGCATCAGCATCAGCTTCAGCAATTTCTGCCAAGACGGAAATGTCGGTGATAATTCCTGCGGCAGAACGGATGCAGAGCATCCATTACATAGACTCATGCTTTCACCAGTCCGCTTCTCATAATCATATCTCGTATACAGTATATCTGTTTGTCTGTTTGGCTGTGTATGATCCAATGCGTTTGTATGTATGTATGTATGCATGAGTGTATGCGTTTGTGGGTATAATTTTATGGTATTCGTTCTCTTGTGCCCTTTCTTCTAGTTGTCCCCATAGTTCATTTGCTCCACTTGTTTTTGTTTCCAATTCTTGAGTTTGCAAGTGCAGAGTTTTGTATAACTATAAAAAGTGTTTCAGGCATACTTTAGGGCGTTTTTTCCTCTGTAGATTCCTGCGTCTATTATGGCTTGTGCAGCCGTACCTGTAGGCATTTTTCATTTCGCAAAATTACTTTGCTTAATTTAAATTCAACTTTTATCGATTGCAACATCTTTGTCACCCAAACCATGAGAGGTAAACCGAATAAGCCCTAAAAAACAATGCGATTATCATAACAAATAACAAATATGCGTTAAACGTGACTCATGTTTGTTTTTGTATTATAAAGATTTGCATTGTACTATGACCTTATCAATTGGTAAGTGTTTAATTCTGTGTTTTTATTTTATTATCTAGATACAAAAGTTACAACAACGTTTTCAATAATGCTATCTACACTGAGAAAACAAAAAATCAAAAACGCACATTTTAAAAAGTTTAGTAAAATTAATATTTTGAAAATATTTTACGCCATACAAAAATAAAAACGCACATTTTTAAACAGAAAAGTGAAACAAAACGTTTTAAAAACAACTACGAACGTTTTACCATGACATAGTTAAATTCACATACTTTGTTTCAAAACACTTGTTTATAACGAATTGTTTGTTACATATGTTTAATTTAATTATGTATTTGATATTTGGTCCGAAAATAAAATATTTTTCATTCTCGACTTCATCAGTCTGCAGTTTGCCTGCAAAAAAGTAGTGAAAGAGTTTGAGTTGGAGCATTGGCTGCCACAATTAAAAGGTAAGTATTTTGAATAAAATTAATAATATCTGACAAAATTCTATTGTTTTATAGACGCTGAGATACAGTATAATTATCTTAAAAATTTTACCGAGATGAACTTTTTAAAATATAAATAATTGTTGTACCATTGCATTTTAAAATGTTCATTGTTGCAAATCGAACGAACATTTTAGAATCTAATTTTAAAATTTTCGTTTTTATAATGAAAATTAACATTTTACACTTGAGAATATTTACTATTAAAAATCAAACGAACACTTTAGAATCTCGTTTTAAAATTTTCGTTTTTAAAATGAAAATAAATGTTTTCCTACAGCATTTTAAAATATCCAATGTTAAAAATCAAACAAACATTTTAGAATATCATTTATAAATGTAAGTTTTTAAAATGAAAATAAACGTTTTACTATTTAATTTTAAAATGTTAGTTTTTAAAATAAAAATAAACGTTAGAAGTGCAAAACCTGGGTTAAACGTTTTTAAAAGTAGTTCGTTTCTGCCACTTTTGAAAATTTTGTTTTCTCTGTGTATATGTATGTTATTTATACGACTAAACCCTACACTGATCCACAAAATCAAAGGGGCTCTTTAGTGCAATTACCATTAAACGGATATTTATGGCAAATGTATTTGATTTAAATGTAATGTACTTTGTTTCAAATATGAAAGGACTTTGGCATGTGATTTAATGCCAAAATTCTTAAACTAAAGTAAAACAAAATTAAATTGAAGTAAAGCAAATTTAATTTAACTTTGCGCTAAACTTAATTTAAGGATGGTGTGCTTTTGAGTATTTTTGAAATGCACTTATAATTAAATGAGGCGTTGTCCATGCAACTATTTTGAAGCATTTAGCAATTTTTTATCCGACTACGGCGAAGAAAAAGGAGCGGTATATGTGTTTGGCCGATATGTATGTATGTATGTACATCTGTTCCACTCTCGCTTCTAAACTACTAATCATAATTTTACAAAGAAGGTCGGAAGCGTTTAAATCGGGTTGGGTCCTTTTCGCAGAAAATTAAATCTTGGAAAAAAAAATCATGAAACAAAAATCTTGGAAAAAAAATCTTTAAACTCAAAATCTCGAAAAACCTACGCATAGAATGTATTCTTTGATCCGCGCTCGCGTAGGTTACGTAGGTTTTTCAAGATTTCTTAATCGAAAATTTGACACTATTTAGAAAAGAGTCCAATATCGAAAGACGTATCAAATTTTTCGAAAATAATCAAAATAATGAATAATTGTCAAATTTTGACAATTTCGACAAGTGAAAAATTTTGCAGAAAAATTTTCATAAATTTGTCTGGATGACGCTAAGTGTGGGACCATGATGACTCGATATTATACATTTTATTCGAAAGAACAACATTTCTTAAAATTTCAAGAATTTTTTCAAGATTTATGCATATTTTGTGTTTTCTAGAGATTTTTTTTTTCCAAGATTTAGTTTTCAAGAATTTTTTTTCAAGATTATTTTTTTTCAAGATTTTGGTTGTTTCAAGATTTTGATCTTCAAGCATTCGGACGCTCCCATTTAAATCGTCTTCTGGTTATAGGCTATGTGACGACACATAAAATTAAATAAAGCTCTCTCTAGAGTTCATAACAAATGTAGTGAATACCATTTATGTAAATACATAATCCATATGAAGTTTTTATTCGCGCATTTCTTCTTTACATGCTCATGTTTAAAAAGCAAAAATAAAAATCTAGATTTTTCTTTTCATTTCTGAGATAACGGGAGCAACAGGTAAATATAGCAACCAAAAAGTCTGCGCTCAGTTTTAAAATAAGTTATTAAAGCATTAGAAACAGTAAGGACAAATAAAAATTAGTATTTTGTTGGATAGCCATTAGTTTTAACCGGAATTTGATTTCAGATTTGGCCTATCACATCTGGTTACTGAGATACTGTAGCCTAAAAATTCAAACAATGCTGTTTTTGGTTGTATGTTAGGGCATATTTAAGCGATGGATCGAACTTTTCCATTTTAAAACTTTAAAAATTAGTATTTTGTTGGATAGCCATTAGTTTTAATCGGAATTTGATTTCAGATTTGGCCTATCACATCTGGTTACTGAGATACTGTAGCCTAAAAAATTCAAACAATGCTGTTTTTGGTTATATGTTAGGGCATATTTAAGCGATGGATCAAACTTTTCGAAATTTAAACAGTACAGTATTTAAATACAATTTATTGCCTTCAAAGCACATTTTAATTCGTCTCAAAATTTTTTCTAGCTTTGAGAAAGAATGCTTGCAAGAAGTTATGGTTTCAACGACAACTTGCATTGTATGGCTGATGAAAGGAAATGAAAGTTATCAAAAATATATATTCTTACAAGCAATGTCTTGTAATTGATTTAGTGTTCCCATTATTCAAATCGTAAATAAAAAGTACCTAAAATTTTTTTAATTTCCTCACATTTAAATCATATGCGGATGCGCTACATTTGAAGGATTCATAGTATTTAAATTGAAAACATACCCTATTTGCATCAAATACGTTTAAAGTTAATAACAATACGAGTGTATTACCCTTTATTATTAGGAATTAATCAAATGGGGCAAAATCGTTGTGAAAATCATTAAATTAAATGCGTTTTCTTTGATTTCACTACTACCTTTTTTTCATAAGTGTACAGTTCGCCAGTGGTCGAAATTCGATCTCTTCACTGTGACCTTCGACCTACACTGTGATATAAAATTGCTTTCTTTGTCAGATGAGCGTAGAAAGGGTTAAAAAACGACTCTATTTCTATTTTCAGTTTGCCGCTCAGTGTTAACCAACGACTTTTCATACAAAAATACATTGTACTGAGAAAAGCAATTTTCGAGATATCGTTATAAATTTGATGTCAAAATAATGGGAATTTTTCAAAATATACTGTTTGTAAGAAATTTCACCCTCCCAATAAATATTCGCACATGTTACATAAAAATATGCTTATTGTAGGGTAACCGTAAGAAATAGCGAAAAATGTCTCGTTACTCAAGTCATTTAAAAGAAAAATTATCCTATTTATTATATAGCCTATAAAAATTAGCCTATTTATATATAGATAACCCTTAGACAGACTGTTTCGTTGATCACTACATCTACCTCTTCAGTAGTCTTGTGTAATTTCCGTAGTCCATTCACTTTGATAAGCTTATACGCACAACTTCTGTTTAATCAAAACGGAATTATGTATTCATATTTTTGCCTTTCAAAGGAATGTTGTTCCACTATTTTGCAAAAAGCAAAAGTTCGGAAAAGTGACTGCTTCCTTGAGTTGAGAACAATTTGCTTGATTCAAGTAAACAATTTTCTTAATACTGGAATGTTTTCAATTAAGGGAAAGTTCTCAGCTTGAGGCCCAAAAACACGGTGATGTTCTTGATTTTTTTTTCATAGAAGGAAGTAAATGAATACCTTGAGTTTTTTGGCAGTTATTTATTGATTTTTAAAGTGTAGGTAAGTATTTTTTTTGGTGCATTTAAGTGTAATGTGAAGTGCCAATACGCCGTCAAACGTCACGTTGAAAAAAAAGGTTCCCAAACGGTCTCCATCGCACAGCAAGTCCATGTCATCTGATATAAAAATACCAAAAAATTTCATAAATTATATTATAGGTTTTTATTGGAGCTTGAACCTATAATATCAATAAATACTTGAAAATAACAAAAATGGCGGATATTTGCATTTTTAGTAGCGTTTTTTACATTTATCTCTCTTTACAATGCTCAAATCAAAATTCAAGTCAGTCTTTAAAGTAGTTCTTGAGATATCGCGGAGACCAGTTTCAAAGATATGATTTTTCAGAAAACGCGTTTTAAGATTTGTTCACCGATTTTTTCTAGTGTGTTTATGAAAATATGGGTTTCTTTCGGATGCGATAACTTTTTTATGCAATCATTATCGGCCAAACATTTTTGGAAACATATTCTACACATCATAAGCTATCGAAAAATTAAAAAAAAAATAATTGATTTTTTTGAGAGTTTGAGAAATGAAAAGGAGTCTTTTTCATTTGAAAAAATTTTATTTCGAATTAATTTTTTTTAAAATTCGATGATCGATATCTTTTATTAAAACTTTAAACGCGGTTTCCTCAAAACAGCATTTTTGGAACGATGCCAAAGATTATGGAAAAAACTATAAGTCCGATTGACCTAAACTTTTTGAGTTATATATATTCTAGCAAAAACTATCAGATTACCTACCATCATCCCTAAAATAAAAAACTCGTTTTTTTAGAACGTTTAAAAGGTAAAAATAGGATAATTTAAAAATTTTTTTTTTAAAATGGCACAAAAAAAAATATAAGATCTGATTAGCTGATAATAAGTAATCTTTTAGTTTTAGTGTTATCTTTTATATGAATCCTTTTTTTTCATTTATCTTTTTTTTTAAGCTGAGAAATCTTTGGGACCGTTTTGGAGTCCGAAAATGATGTCCAAACTGCGAAAGGCTAACTAGGGCAGATAGAAGGGAAATAAAATAATTTTTTAAGTAATGGTCAATAGTTTTTCCACGCTGTAGAAGCGAAAAGAAATCTTCCGTAAGAAATGCATTGCGTTTCTGGCAGCGAAAAGGTAGCGAAATTATTTTTCGTTGGTTAGTACGCTGCTGAACCGAAAAATTGTTCAATGCAGCCAAGTTCACAACCATGATTGGAGAGTTAAAATGTCAAAATTTCGCTGTCTTTTATATGTCTGTACATTTAATTGGCGTGGAAATTTGACATTTAACAATAATGTTCAACTAACACATTTAACAAACACGTTATGATAAGTATGTGTTAGTGTTGAGTCTACACCAAAATTTCGCGTGTAAAAATAAATGTCTAAAAATGTTCGTTCCTACAGCATACTAAGAAGCATTAAACAGAGTTTTTTTATAAGCCGTTGAAATGAAAAATACTCCTTAAGTTATGGATTCAATAATATATTTAATAACCAACGCTGTGTTTGATTAAATTAAGATTTAATTGATATTTTAGGGGTTCGGTGCAGTGTCTATATGTATGAAATTCTGTATATAAAATTCTGCATTAACATAAAACTGTGTTAAAAATTCTGTATGACAAAATTCTGCAAAATATGAACTAATAACAACTAAGGTAAAAAAGCTTTAAATAATTTAATAATAAAAAACCTTAAAAAACACCATTTTGTATCGGAAATACAGTTAAAATGCTGTAAACGGAGAGCGGACTTTTGAAAGCAAAATTTTTAAAAAAAATTATATTGAAATACAGGATTTTAGACAAAAAGTATTTTTAAAATACTGTAAAAATGACAACATTTTGACAATACAGATTTTTGACAAGCAGAAAACTGAAACGTTCCCAGATTTAAGCCTTGTTCCAGGTTCTAGAATCAAGTATTTTATTCTTGTTTCAAGTCATGGCAGAAATACCAGGTAGATGCAATTCGGAGAGCATAAAACGAGAAAGCAAAACATTGGCGTAACTATAATGTCACTATTGACAATTAATGTTTATTCTTTCAGCCATAAAGATGTATAATTTACTTGTAACCGAATTAATCAATTGAGTACCCAGATTTTATGTATGAACATGTAAAACAACTAAAAAAAAAATCTTACAAATTTCATAAAATGAGCCGTGTTTTAAGATATAATACATAATTAATTGTAGTTTGGCCTTAAATGAAGCAAATTAAAGTTTACTTTTAATATAATTTTCATTCGACTACTTATTTCGATTGTGTAGTAACCAATTTATTTGTGTAGCTATGTACGGCTGATTTCAACTGTCAAAATATATTTTGACAAATGAAATTGCTGTTGGAAAGCATAAAATTTCTTTTATGAAATCGACGATTGTCTGTCTGACCAGAATCATGTCGTTGTCGTGTCGGCAGGCAGAGCGCTGGCAGAGACAATGCAAACCTTATGGGAGAAAATTTCGGCAGAATACGACAACGAAAACGCCAAGATAGAAATGTTTCTATTTCTATTTTGACTTTGTCGTTTATTTGATAGCTCTCTCAGCTTTTCTCTAAAAATATTGCCATATTTTAACAAAATTTGAAGAATCTGTCAACCAATGTAGCGAGTAAACAGTGTTCCTATTTGCTCTAATAATGATAGGAGTAGCCTTCAGTTGAAAATGCAGTAAATTTATATGAAGAGTATTGCAAAAAGTAGTGAAATAAATGGAAGTGGAGTAATTATTAGTTCAATCGGAGTACGATGAGAACACTGAAGCAAGTTCAAGAAAATCAACAATGGCAGATTGAATAAAAGCAAAACGACAAAGCTAACGCTACAATTCTGGGCCAACTCTTAGCGAATCTCTCACACCGACACGACAACGACATGATTCTGGTCAGACAGTGTTTTCTAATATTATCGTTCTGGAACGGAAGCTAACAATTAATTAACTGTTTTCGAATTATCGCGACGGGAGGAAGTTATAGGCAGTCCAGAAAATCCATTGTCAAAACTGAATAAATAAGTAAGTAAAAATTGATAACATTTAAAAACAGCTCATTTTGACGTTATAATTACGCCTTTGTTATTGTTTTGTTAACGGAGAGAGCGTATTTCTAGTGCATCTACCTGGTTTTTCTGCCATGGTTTCAAGAAATCATTTATTTTACTCAGTTTTGGAAATAAATGCTCATAATAAATTAATTTTTTTTTCTTTATTTTTTGTGCTTGATTTGAGCAAATGAGGCTTAATTTTAAATTTTCTTAAATCAAGCAAAATATTTGCTTACTTTACGAGAATGCTGAACCTGAAATTAAGCTATAGTCATTGCTTCTGCAACGCTTGAAAGATGTTGCCAAGTAATGTAGAATTTTGTTGTTTTGTATTAGAAATAAATTAGAAAAGCTGAATTAAAATGGCGTAGATAGTTTTCTTTTTACTTAATATTATTTTTGATTTTTTTTCTCTTGGTTTTCGTTTTGCTGTAAGATAAAATAAAGGGCCGCATTGTAAGAGCGCTCTGGTGCAAATGCACTAGAATTAGCGCGCCATGCAACGATGCACGGCTAGCAGCGGCACGAATTATGTACACCGCTTCCGCACACCTTCATACATGTTATGATGAATCAAGACTTTTGTGCTTTTTCACAATTTTTGTTGTTTATCTGAGATAAGAACATATGGATAGGTACAAGCAGTTAGTTATGTGTGTACGTTTCTAAAGATACATAACTACTAGGGAGTCCAATCCCAGAACGTTTTTGTCGATCCCGGGATTATCGGGATTGAAAATCTCAATCCCGGGACTAGTTCAAGATTGAAAATCTCAATCCCGGGATTCCGGGATTAGTTCGGGATTGAAAACTGTAAGAAGTAAATAATTTAAAACATTTTTAATCCATTTTTTTATTACTTATTCCTTGAAACTAAAAAATGTAAGTTAATTCATTTATAAAGCAACAAAACTGCATGAACTTTACACTTTACCGAGCGGTTTTTTTAATTTTGGTTGTTTTACATGAAATCTCTAAAAAACAAAAGTGTTGAATTTTAAGTAGCCCATTAAAATGTTTAACGAACGTAGTTTTTAAAGTTCCATAAACAACTGATCGATTGCCAGTTATTTTTTAATTGCAAAAATGGAAAAAGCTCAAAATGCAAGTTAAACAGTTTTATGCCATTTTTTAATAAAATATACCAAATTGGTTAGTTAATTTATTTGCATAATAACAAAAAGCTATAGAACGAGGTTCCCAACCACAAATTCTATTTTAAAGGGTGCTCATAATATTGGTTTTCAACTAATGGAAAAAACCACAATACCACGATACCACACAATTTGTGAATACCGTTCTTGTTAATAAACACAAAAAACTTAAAGAATATTAATGACTAGCAAATTGTATATATTTAAAGAACAAAAATTATAAAAAAATACGGAACAGTTTAAGGTATTATTATTATATAAATGTTAAACATTTTTTTTAGACACCGTCTTCTTTTTTTTTTGTGTTTAAGGCAAATTAAGGTTGGAAAAGACTTTTTAAAATTATATTTATTGTTTTAATTATTTTTAAAGTAATACATAAAGCTGATCAACGCGTCTTATATTTCATTAGAGAGTTTTGTTCGGATATTATTACAAATATAATCCGCCTGTGAGAAGCGCCGTTCTGATTCTGTGCCAGTTGGAGAAATAGTTGTACGATAATCGTAAGCAATCGATCACGATTGCCTTCACCACAAAACAAAACTATTTCCTTAGTCAGAATATCTGACAATTTTGAAATAAATAGCTGACTTCCTGATGTTGCGAATTCTTCATAAAACTTTGCAAAGTCTTTGCTCCAGTGATTTGCACTCATCGTCCCAACAATTTCCTTTCAGCCTCAATAAAAGGTTTTTCTAATTCTATATTCATATCAACTTAAATTGAAATGGTTGCATTTACATAAACATTTATAATATAAATTTTTTTATTTTTTCTTTAACTGTGAAGGTGGTGGTAAATTTTACCACATCTTTACATATTTTCGTCGTCTTTAAAAGAAGTCTAGTTGAAATTGAAATTTGTATTTATTTTAAGCAATAAAATTAAAACTGGTTTCTAAACAAGAAATAATTTTAAGAAATCTCTTTTATTAAAATTTTTTAGTAAAATTTAAATTTACCACAACGTCACAGACTAAGTCCGGACTATGTCCGGATTCCGGAATCCCGGGATTGACTTCCCTAATACCTACATATATTTTTTTCTTCAGTATAAAGCACGATGTCTGAAAAAGCATTATGCAAGTCGTTCAAGCTTGTAAGACTTGGGTGTATGACAGGGTTTGCGTTTGATTGTGTATACAGCCTTAATTAGGCCTAATCTAAATAGGTTATTTAAGAGTGACTGTAATATGTGCAACCATTTAATAAAGTTACGACTTTTTTATATGATGAAAAGTTTAATTATGTGCTTTTATGCACCAGCATGCGTATGCATCCGCCTCCCAGATTAAAGCATGAAAGTAAAACCACCTTAGTAGCAAGAAAACATAATTTCAGGAAGCGGATGTGGGACATGGAAATATTTAAAGCTGAATGCAATGCTTATTCGCTCAGAGAAAAGTCTACGCTCTCATAAGAATATTAAAGCGAATTATCTGGCTTATAGTAACGTACGTTCAAATAAAGCTTTTTAGGATAAGAGAAATTTTTATTTAACCCTGGATAACCAACCAATGTTAGTCGTTTCGACTAAGGCTGCCCGCAGAGTAAACGCCGAAGCAGGCAGGCAGGCAGGCAGGCAGGCGCAGGAAAACTATGTGAACAAGCGAGAAAAAAGTTATTTCTATTTCGTTTCTTCGCAGGGCACTGCCTGCTCACTTTTTGCTTGCAACCTTTTTTCTCTCATCGGCTGGTTTCACACGAAAAGCAAATGCTGAAGTTCATCATTTCTTTTTGTTCACTTTTACTCTCTTTGACTGAATGATTCAGGTATTGAGCGTCATAAAAATTTTGATTACGTTCGAAGTTCATTTTCGAACTTGCAGAGAGTTCGTTTTTTTAGATGTAAATACAACAACAAATTTGGATTCATTTCAGCATCTGCTTCTCGTGTGAAATCAGGCATCTGAGGCCGAATTACAGCATCCGTGATCAAACAAAATTGTACAAGATTGATAGGCACTTGTCTCGCCGTGGAATTTTGCTTAATCACGGATGCTGTAATTCGGCCCCTGATCGTGTTCTCTATCCATATCGTCGTAGCCACCAGGGTTGCCAACTCATTTCATTGTTTCCCTCGCAGTGGTTCTCAAAAATTCCCCGATTTTTCATTAAATTTGCCTCAAAAAAATTTTTAATGAATTCACTTATAGACTTTTTTAAGTGACTATTACAATAAATAATGTAAGGATTTTATAAATTTTATGAAAACAATTAATTTTGATAAAAAAAATAACACACTATAAAATGAAAAAAAACTTTAAAAAAAGGAAAATGTGTTTTCGAGTCGCGACTTCAAACTTTGGCCCGATTCCAAAGTATGTTAAGGGTGGTTAAGGCAAGCAATTTTTTGAAAATCTAATTTTGCTACATTTGCTTATTGTTGTAAAGTTGTACAACTATTCACAAATAAGTCAAAAAAATTTATAAATCAATCCCGCTCATTATACAGATTCTCTAGTGCTTAAAACTAGTACTTAATATAGTGCTTAATATAGACGTACTAATATAAGGAAGATATTTAGAATAGAGAATTTTAATATACAGTGATGTGCAAAGAAACAGGGACACCTGTATTTTTATATATAAAGTACATGAATTATGTACAAGGTGCCCCAGATAGAGCATTAATTCCCTCGGGTAGTGATTCTCCTTTATTAGGCGAGTAAGAAAATGCAGGGATGAGGGTGACCCCTTTGGGAGCTAGAGAGGAAAAACCAAAAAATAGGTGTCATTACATATTACTCCATTTTTAATGTATCTCTTAACCGACCTCGAAAGTCAAGAGAATCTTCAAAAAGAGACTACAGACCTTCAAACCAATAATATAAAAGCCGTTTTCTAATTTTACCACATTCAAAAGTTAACTGTTTCACGTGTGGCAATTTAAAATGAAAAAGTAGTTATGTTTGCATTGAGTACTCAAGTGCTATGGCAAGATCAAAAACCAAGTCAGTAGAAAATTTTATCATAAAAAGATATTACATCACATAAATTATCAAAAAATTCATGCAGCTTTGAACATAAAAATACATGTGTCCCTATTTCTTAGCACATCACTGTAGCTGGTATGCAAAAATAGATTTTTAGCCATAATTTTTGATTGGAAAGAGATATTGGGATAATTTTTTCACATAAATTATTTTGGAGACTTATTTTTTTTGTAATAAATATAAAAATAACATTTTGGAAAAATAAATTTCGCGAAAAAATCAAAAGTTTTGATGACAAAAACAGTAAAATAATTTTACCGCTTAGCTGGAAGAATTTTTGCAAATAAATGCTATGTCATATGAAAGGTAGCCAGATGTACAATTTTTAGTTAATTTCATTTTTACAACAAAAACATTTCTGAGCAATTTTTTGAGTAAAAAGTCAATATTTTTAACATTTTTTGACATAATCATATACACACTGACTTAACGGTACAGTTCAACCTATTTTTGTGAAGTGCTTTTATTGAATTTTTGAACAAAAAAATTGGAATGAAATATATTAATGGACAGCGGAGATATTTGCATCGAAAAGCCAAACTTTGATTTTCATGTGCTTTTTTCCATTCTTAGGTAACGATGTTTTATGAAAAAGTCGTTGTACTGAAACAAAAAAATTTTGAATGAAATATATTAATGGACAGCGGAGATATTTACATCGAAAAACCAAACTTTGATTTTCATGTCGATTTTTTCTCATTCTGAGGTAACGATGTTTTATGAAAAAGTCGTTGTACTGAAAATTTCTACAATTTTGAATATATGATAGTGTATGAATATATGAAACAACAAAAAATTTTAAAATTAAATACACAAAAAACTCCTATACTAAAAAGCATTATAATAACAAAATTACCGTTAGTTGAAAACTTCGAAGGGGGCGTGGCAAAAACTAAGTATGTAACATTTAAATCTAGGATGCACTTAATATGTATACCTACTTTGAGCGAAATCCATTGAGCCGTTTAAATTTGTATAAAGGCCAAACAAACAAACAAACAGAAAATGAGTTTAATTACTACAGATTTTTCATAATAACGAATAAAATATATTTCGTTTAAATGAACAGTTTTATGTCCACTTTACATATCCGAAGTAATTTTTTAAACACTAATATATTATTTTTTATAAAAACCTTCATGTCTAATGCCTGGTCTCATCCTACTTTTGTGTAAAAAAATCTCAAATGATTCCTTTTATAATATAGTGAAAAAATGATATATTGCACACTTAATACTTGTTGTTTCCAAAATCTAACAGAAAAACTTTTTTCAGTATCTCAACTGTATCAAAAGTTACGGACTTTTTCTTAAAAAACTAACCTTTTGACAATTTTTAAGTGCAATGCCTTCATGGAAACATGGGGTTGGCTGGTTCGCAGAATTTCAAAATCTTGAAAAAAAAAATCTTGACACGAAAATCTTAAAAAAAAATCTTGAAACTCAAAATCTTGAAAAACCTACGCATATAATGTATTCTTTAATCCGCGCGCGCGAATTCATTCAAGAATACATTCTATGCGTAGGTTTTTCAAGATTTCTTAATTGAACATTTGACACTATTTCGAAAAGTGTCCAATATCGAAAGAAGTATCAAATTTTTGGAATAATGTTAAATTTCGAAAATAATCAAAATAATGAATAATAATTGTCAAGTCACAGAAATTGTCAAATTTTGATATAAATGTCAATTTGTCCAATTATTTAAAAAAGTTTCAAATTTCAAAAAGTGTCAAATATCGGAAAAACCGTAAAATTTGGAATACGTGCCAAAATTCGAAAAATTTTCAAATTTTGAATAAGTGTCAAATTTCGAAATATAAAAGTTTTGCCAAAAATGTCATATTTAATTTTGAATAAGTGCCAAATTTCGAAAAGTGACAAATTTTGCAAAAAAATGTGAAATTTTAAAAAATATGTGTTCGTAAATGGACAAAAAACCACCACGTCCTCGTCGTTTGTCTGGATAACGCTAAGTGTGGGTGGGACCATAAATATTTAAAAAATTTATAATTTTACCAAAATTTGACACTTCTCCGTTTTTTTCTCGAAATTATATATTTTATTCGAAAGAACATTTTTTAAAATTTCAAGATTTTTTCAAGATTTATGTATATTTTGTGTTTTCTAGATTTTTTTCTTCAAGATTTCGTTTTCAAGATTTTTTTTTTCAAGATTATGTGTTTTCAAGATTTTGGTTGTTTCAAGATTTTGATCTTTTAGCATTCGGACCGCTCCCGGAAACATGGTGTTATTTTTTATAAATTCGCAAAAAACCTGACAATGATTGCAAACTCTTACAATAAACAAAGTCAACCCTTTTTTCACAATAAACGAATGTGTTTATGCTTTGATGACTAGAGCTGAGTTAATTTTTTTTGTGTTTGCATCTACAATATAACTAGATCATAATAAAGTAACGCGTTATCAAAGCTAACGTTGTTCTTGTAGTTTTGTTTCATCAAAGATATTCAATTTTACAAATGCTTCATAGGCTTTTGCTTGGGATTCTCATATCAAATTGAATGGTTTCAAGCTTACTTTCTGGAATGAGTAAGTGTGTGTTCATGTGCAGTTGCGTGCGAGTGTTGTGTTTCCCAGTCCGACATAGCTTGTGGCATCGCATCACAGATTTTGTTTACAAGGCATAAGAATTGATTCTTCTTTAGCTTCCGTTTCCGGTGCTCTAACTTAACTGTAAGTGTTGATTTTATGGTGATGGAGGCGGTAGCAATGTAGTCACTAGCTGTGGATTTATGCAGCCTTGTGGGAGAAAAGTTTGGTTTTATTATCTTCATTATGCTTTTGGGATTACGTATACGCCACAGTGTGCCACACGTTATGCCATTTTGTTTTTCTTATAGGAACATTTCTTTTTCCAATTGAATACCCCCAAAAAGGCAGCCGCCAATTTTTAGTGTGGCAAAGAAAATCTACATTTAACTAGCAATGTTGCCACACTGAATGTTAGTTTGTAGGCAAAAGCAAAGCTTTAATTTAAATTTCAAGCGCGTGTGAAAGTTCTTTCAAGCTTTTGCCTTTTTATTATTTTTTTTCAGTTGCAATAAGCAACTTCATTACTTGAAACTTCAACACTTGAAAAGTATAACAAAGAAATTTTTCCTAAACTGTTAAATACAAAAAAAAAAGAAGCAATTTTTTAAGGTTTCAACAGACTGCCTGGTTACAAATTTAAAATTTAATGTGGCAACGTTGTTTGAGTATGGTGCACAAAAGCCACTTGTGCGGAAGCGAAAAACAGTAACTTGAAATTTTTTCACAGTGAACGATTAAGTTTTTTCCTTCTTTGCCACTACTTTTGGGGCAGCTTAACTTTTGTTGACAAAGTGTGGATGTTGTTTTCTTCTTTTCTTTTTTTTTGTATGTTTTGTATATTTATGTTAATAGAAGCAAGTACCGTCGTCATCACATTGAAGATAAAATAAAATAAAATCACAGCATGCTTATTTCTGTTGGCTGTCTTCTTAGCTTTTCTTTTTTGCCTTGTTTGATCTTCTAATTAAAAAAGCAAATAAAGGCAGAAACATATTGTCATGTTTTGGGAAACCGCAGTTAGATGCTCAAATTAAGGCCAACATTTTTCAAGATATTTTCTATATTCCTTTAATCCCTTATTTAATAAGAACACCCACCAAAAGAAACTAACAAAATAAAGGTTTATTTTTTCCTTTTGTTACTTATGCTAATCTCAGGGGTTTTTTATTATTTCATTTAAATTCCCTTGCCCAAGAGCCAAAGGCTGAAAAGGGTTAAAATGGTTATTTTAAAGGTTCTCAAATTTGCTTAGCCAAATTTATTTTCATTACAACTGGAAAACAAACGATTTAATTTAATTTTGCATTTTTGATGAGCGGGTAGAAGGAAGCAAGACAACGTTTGCTCAAAAAGTATTTCGGAGCGAGAGTATTGATTTTTGAACTTAATTAAAATACTTGAATAAAGAATTTGTTACGCCGGAAGTTTCATTAGATGTTTATTTTCTTAGGTCACGCAGCAGTTATGTTTTATAACAGTAAAATATGACATTTTATTTCGCTTTCATGTTTTGATGATATTTTTTATATTTGCTGATATACAGTTCAACTTTGTTACAGCATTCCAAAAAAAAAAAAAAATCAGTTTGTTGTATAGAAATTTCGTTATACGTTATACAGAAATTATTAAATGCAGAATTTCGCTGGGACAGTTTTAGTTTGATCCAGTGGCGTAGCTAGGATTAACTAAAGGGGGGATAAAGAAAATTTGAAATTACATGTTTAAAAATATATAAGTACATATATTATTTAAGCGTATTTTATTGCTTGTGCGTTCCTAGCGAACAGTAAAAAGTAGTAAAAATGTACATGTAACATTAATTATTATTGCATTAAACAATTAAGTCAAACCGCCTTGGCTTTTTAGATAGCTCATTAAGTACCTCATCGGCATTAATGGGCACATCTTTGTGTATTGCAAGGGCAGTCAGTCCGTTAAGTCGATTCTAAAATTTGAATAGATAATTATAGCTTACTACAACTGATTAACAAACAAATTCAAATTCTAAACTATACCTGTCCTGTTGAATTTCTTATTCGCTTCATACATGAAAAGGTGCGCTCAGCCGTAGTGGTTGACACTGGTAAAGTTGCTCAAATATTCAGCAATGTATTAAAATTTGAAAAAAACGTCCTTGGGACATATATCCATCGCTTCAATAGCATTTTTTGGTAACGCGCCCTTGTGGCTAATATACTGCTTCCACAGTCTAACTTCAGTAACAGCTGTTGATGGTGGTCAGTCAAGAAACTCCTCGTAAAACTCAAAGGTGGATTTCAGATTATTTTCTGAAGAGACATCATTAAAAAGTGCCTGAAATCCAGTCAGTATTTTTCTATGGTTTGTGAACCTTTCCTTCAACTCCATTTTATAAAAATACAGAAATTCATTAAACAGTTTCACACGGAAATATTTTTCTTTTGGCAGGCCGTCATGTTTCTGAGTTCTTGTAAGTGTTACAGTTATATCAAGGCTTTCTGTAAGCGGCTTTTATTCTATAAAAACTTTTTCTAAACTTTCTTCATTCTCGCGAATTTTTTCAATTTCACGGTGAGCATCGTCTGCCAAACCGATTGCCTCAACCAAATCAATATTCTTTTCTTAAAAATTTAAACTCAATGGCAACGAATGCTGTAAACTAAAACCACAATCTTGAGGGTCAATAGAAATTCAAAGTCAATTGCATTTTTCAATATTCTAGAATTTGGATCATCATACTGAATTTGTGTAAGAGCATGATATACGTGCTGGAATGGAAATTTGGCACCATGGCAATAAAAGCAATAGTGGCGGCCGTAGCCTAGTGGGTATAGTGCGTGGCCCCTAAGCTAAAGAACTGCGGTAGCCCGGGTTCAATTCCAGCCCAGACAGAAAGTTTTTTCAATTGAATTAATTTTTCTGTTCGGTCGTCACCTCTCTGCAGACAATGGCAAACCTCAGAGAGTAAAAATTGCCATGTAAAGCTTCTTGAGAACATAAGCCGTTCGGAGTCAGCATAAAACACGTAGGTCCAGTTCTTGGTCATTTGTGATCAAACATTTAATAACACGCACAACACAATTGATCAATAGAAGCTAGGTCAAAGTTCTTCCAAGGGCTGAAATGGCCAGTTTATTTTTTTAGCAATAATTTTCGCTTCTACAGCGTACTAGCTGGCGAAAAAAATTTCGATGCCTGTTCGTTGTCAAAAATCTCAATGTATTTCTTATGGAATTTTTTTCGTTCCTACAGCATACTAAGCTTTAAGCAAAAAGTACATTCGGTCAATTGAATGAGTTTGGATAAAATTTGTTAAAAAAACTATAAATGCACAGTGCTAGCAAATTACGTTTTTATTCAAACAATTTAGTTCCATTTTTTCAAAATTTATAATAGCTCAATTTTGAAAATAAGCGATAGGTAAAGGGAGGGGATATATCCCCTTTATCCCCCCGTAGCTACGCCACTGGTGTGATCACTTCACACAGGCAAACGTTGGTAAAATTGTTAGTTATAGAACTAGGATGATGGGTAGTTTTCAACGTTTGGGAGAATCACCTAAATATGTTTTATTTTTTTCTCAGAAAAAATTTACTTTGATATATTATTCGTTTTATGAAGATCAAAAATATATAAGGGCCAGTTTGACAATCAAAACTTAAACATACTTAGGTTTAAGTTAAGGTTAGATGTATAGAAAAATCGTTTTAGGAAATCAAAACACATTTAAAATAGAACGAAAAATCAAGCTGTGTTTTACAAATCTAATTGAAAAAGAAGCAATTTCGTTGTATACGGATAGAAGTTCGTTATACACGGAGAAAAATAATTTTCTTGTGTTCTCGACTTGTGTTCTCAACTCTTTTGCTCGACTCTATGTCAAATATGTCAAATCAATCCTAATTAAATCTAGCCTTTTTTTTTAGAAAAAATATTAAGGAATTAATATTTTATAATACTAACTTAGATTAACTTAATACTAACTTAAGATTAAAATTGAATTAAAATTAAAAATTAAAATTAAAAATTTAAAAAGATCTGTTATCTATAGTTCACAAGAAACTAGAGGCGATAACAGTTACACTAGTAAACAAATTATGAAAATAAAAATAAAATAAAATAAAATATAACCCAAGAACGGCGGGGTCAAGTAAAAATAAAAAATTTAGCAAAAAAAGAAAAGAAGTGAATGAGAGATTTTTAAAAAGTCGAATAAAAATAATATAAATAAGTGTATGCACAGAAACTAAAAAATTTAAAAGTAAATTAAATATATTATTAAAATTAAAATTATTGACAAACACTGAACATTAAATTAACATCAGTATAATTTAGTTGAAGCAGCCAAGATTTTACACTACGAAGAAACAAGGATATATTACGTATACATTAGACCGTATCGAAAAAATAAATTTCGCCGCACACCAGCTAATCTGAAGCAATTTTGAAAGAAATTTTTTTTGACCGAACGTAGGGGTCGCGCAATGATATATTTCTTTATAACCGTATTTACCGTCCGATCTAAAAGAATGATTTGTCCATGTTGTTATCTCAGAGAGACCTATTTTTGTCTCAAAGATTTATTGACCTCAGTTAACCCCTTAAAGTACTGACCCACCGGACCTCAATTTCTACCATTTAAGGTACCATTTTGATTTCAGAAATAGAAAGCCCGTAAAAAATCAATAAACTTTTACTAAAGAATTTTTTCGCTATTTCTACCAGAAATATTAAAAAAAAATTTTTAATGTTTTTTATTTTTTTAAATTTTGTCATATCGTATTATTTTTATAAAATATGAACCTTCAGATACTTTCTGAACAGTGCATATTGCACAGCTGTTTTCATTGTTTACATTCTTAGCGACAAAAAGTTTCATTTATAATAAAAAACAAGTGCTAAGGAAATTGAGGAAGTTTTAAATAGGAAAATTAAAAGTGAAAATACCAACAAAAAGTGGACGCAGGAGTCCGACGTGGTATCTAATTAGTAGTATCGAAGTATCCAAGGTTGCGTTCAATGCAAAATCAAGACATTCGTTGACAATAGCGGTATGCAATACAATTAGATTTGCATATGCAACAGCCTTTGTTGTAGCATATGCATGAATGTAGCATATGCATGAATGTAGCATATGCATGAACGTTGCAAATGCATATCAATGCTTTTTCATTTTTAAAAAGCTGCTTATTTTGCATTTGCAACAATGCAACAATATCATGAATTGCTCTATTCTTTATTCTCTGATTTGGTATGAAATTCGCCAGTATTAATGCTTGAAAAACCACATTTAATCATTTGTTCTTTATTTGGCATTTAAGGTTTTAAGGTTTTTTAATGGTACTTGGCAGCCCTTGTTTACGTTAAACAATGTTGTAACATAAACAAATAAAACACGTAATTTATCATAAATGCAGCCGCAGCAACTTTACCATTTATTACATTCCGGTTTTCAAGTGTTATCTCATTCGTCTAAATACGACAGACAAGGTGGGCAGAGTTGCTGTTGTTGTTGCTTTTATAGGAGTTACATGCTGCACTTGTAACTGAGCAAAAATAATACAAAATAAAACAACAACAAGGGGTTGGTGGAGTTTGAGTTGGTTGAGTTGTTGTTACGGTAAGAGCGATACGGCGAAGGCAGGCAGCAGCAACTTGACCAGCAAAAAATTTAAACAAAAGAGAATTGAAACTGAAAAAGTAATTTGAACTACAATTGGACTTGGTTGAACAACAACAACAAAAGTGAATGCGTTGAGTGAAGTAAAGTAGGCTTCAGGTTGTTTTAAAAGTATCCAAAAAACGTAATAAACTCGTAAATTTAATGCGTAGTTGCGGAGATGTTGATGTTAATTTTTGTGGTCACGTAAAGTTCTTCGTGTTTATTGTAAGTGAGTAGTTACGAAAACTTTAATGCATATGTTAAGTGTTTAAAAAATACGAACGTATACTAGCAAATCATTTGGCCTACTTTTAAAGTGTGTAAAAAGTTCTGAAGATTCGTATATATTTGCCAATTGACAAAAAAAAAATTTAAAAATTTTTGTGTTTTACTTGAAAAACATCATTATTTTTAAATCATTTTTCTGCGGATATTTATTCTAAATGCTGTACATTAGTTTATAAAAATGAACAAAAAAATTTATAAAAATTAAATATCTTCATTTTGGAAAATTTCCTCAATAAAAAAAAATATTAAATAAACCCCAAATTTTATAATGTAAAAGCGCCCAATCTTTATAGATGGCAATACATAATATGAAACCCAGCGCGTTGATGCCACGCCCTCTTGTCCAACGCCCAAAATATCAGTGAAATAAAATATTTTATTTGCTTGTAGGCGGTAAAAGGAGGTGTGGCATTTTTTTATTAACCGAGATATTAACCTTAATAACAGATATTGTAAATTTGGTGGCCTTAGATGTTACCGTTCCAGAGATCTTAAGCGACACCGCACGAACGATTTAATATATATAGAGGGGCAGTAAAAGCAGGCGTGGCAACATTTTTGTACAGCTGCGAGCGAAAATAAGCAGTCCTCTTATATTCAGATATGTTTGGATAGATAATAATAGTTTACAAATTTCGTACCCGGTAAACCCATTATCATTCCTATATGTACTTTCAACGCTGGTTTCAAATCTGTGCTAGTTTTCTCCTATATTGTAACATTTTCAATATACAGGGTGTTTACGTTTTTGGCTCGTGTTTAGTTTTATTGATCTAGAATCTTAGCTACTCACCATAAAATAAAAAATATTTTGTATTTTAGAAAAGATATCAGCTCTTTAATCAATACCAATCACTATCGTGTCATGTGCGGTAGCGGATCAAAAATTTTGAGATTATCCAACGAAATACCAACAAATTTTTGTATCTTTTGTTTAAGCAGAGCTGTAGTCGTCCAAAGTTAGATTAAAAAGCATTACTACAAAAAAAAAATGTGTACAGCAGTTTAAAACTTGTATTGAATTTGTAATTTTATTTAATTTTAGTCACTGTCATTATCTTTATGCCATTGAAGCAAATAATGATTTTCTATGTAATCGTTTTGACTTTTATTGGCTTGCAGATTATAAATAAATAAAATAATATAAAAAAAATAAAAATAGTTTCATATTAAATTTATATACAATTGTAATTTTTTTTTATTAAAAAAAATCTTAAAGTACGAAAGCCGGAGAAAACCGGAGTCCGCAGATTGACCCTTCAAAACCGCAGTCTCCGGGCCAAATGGTATGCGTTGGCAACCCTGGTTGCAAATTAATAGTGCGATTCATGTCACTTCGTAAGTTCTCGTAAACCGTATATCGTAATGTTCGTAACTTTTTTTGACATGAACGCAGTTATAAGAATTTTCGTAACTTTATTTGTGAACACTATTTTGATGGCAATGGCACACAAAACAAAACAAAACAGATGTTCATAAAAAGAAAACTTCTATAAAAGATGGATTTTTTTCCATTTTTAATGCGTTCATTGATTCTTCATAAAAATCTGCACACATTTTCTTATATTAGCGAAAACAGATATAAAATATATATTATTTCAAAATATGTTTTACAACACGTTGTTAAACCTGAAGTTAAACCTGAAGTGAATTAATAAAATCGTGAAATTTTATTCATTTTTACTATGTAGCTACTAAAATAATATGATACAAGTTTCGTGAATTTAAAAAAAAACTATTTCACTCTTAAATAAAAATGTTTGATATTCGGATATCTGCTTATAATATAGTTTGTTTACGTTAAGGATACAGGATATTTGGAAAAATGATTTATTGCCTCAAAAAAACCACTGTGCAACGTCTGCCGGAGAATACTAGTATTGTGTAAAAAATTGCTTGCCTTATTTCACTGAACCTATTTAGGTTGCAAACAGAGGTTAGCCTGCCGAAGCAGACAGGCGCAGGAAAACTATGTGAACAAGCGAGAAAAAAATTATTTCTATCTCGTTTCTTCGCAGGCACTGCCTCCGCCTGCCTGCTTCGGCGTTTACTCTGCGGGCAGCCTTAAGAACTAAAAAAAAATTGTTGCAAATTGCCAGTTCAGGTGTAAAAAATATGACTTATTAATTAGAGTGGTATTATTGTCGGATGCGAGCAGACAATGGCTTTGGAGTTTATCAACAAAGGAAAGCTGAAATGTTTTCGTAAGTTCTGAACGTAACCATTTTATGCTTTACGGCTAGCTTAACGATAAACTTTGAGTGCTTTTCATTTGCCCAAAAACAATAACGTTAAAGTTGTTACGAAGTGTAAATAAAAGCAAAACGTGAAGGAGAAAAGTGAAGGAATTACACCCACACTCACTACATCATGCATGATTTGTTTTCTACTGGTGTTATTTTTTATTTCTTTTAGCCATTTGTTGCCATTTTTTTTGATTTTCAACCCTGTACAAATTGTTGATGAAAGCTTTATTGTTAAGCAAAAATTGGCAGAAAACTTTATTTTTTCGTCAATAAAAATAATCTAAGACATGTTGCAATGGTATTACAATATGTTCAACGAAACCGTGAGATTACTTACCCATTTTTGTTATTATATACTTTGGTCTTGCTTTCACAAATGCTAATGCTTAATTCATAAGTGTAAAGTATGTTTAGATATTAATTTTTTGTTTTATAACATACATAGTTATATCTTTAAAATCTTAAGAATGCTTTTAATAGGTGAACTCTGAAGCTTATTAGCACTAACACTAGCACTGTATTTATCTAAGACAAAACAACACTCGGCAATAAGTGTTAACGTAGTCAACGTGAGCACAGTAAAAAAACCACAAAGTTAACTCAATTGAAGCTGATTTTCGTCACTCGAAGGTAAACTAGCTTATACGTATTGTTGTTGTTGTTTTATGCTAAAACTTAAATGCCTGCTGCGCTTCTGGCTTTAATACCAATTGGAATTATTTATGCACTCGAAAACTTTTGATATCTACTCTATTAATAAATCAAGTATTGAACTTATTAAACGGGCACTAAAGAATATCAATAGTAATGCTTTTTTGCTTCGTGGATGCACTCGTTGAATTTTTTTTTAATATGTTAATTAGAATGTTTAAAAACAACGGCAACCCCACCCAGACGTAAAACTAAAAGTCGAATCAACCAACAAAAGCGTCAAACGTAAACTAAAATCTTTCGTGTGAAACTGTTAAAACGTATAAATGGATACTGGTTTGTTTGCAAACGTAACGAAAGAACGAGATAAAAGCATTTAGTTAAGAAAGCACTGTGTACAATACTGGTTTTGAAGAATAAATTTATTGTACATTTCTCGTGTCTGTCAATCTAGTACCTTGAAATAGTTACAGCCAACCAGTGATGCCACACATGGTATAATAGTTACCAGGTAGCATTGACAGTTGGTTTGGAAAATGACTCCATTATGTTTTTGACACCTTTTTCCAATTTTCGCTTTGTTTTACTAACAGCGGTTTTTGTCAAGAGCTGTTTTCCTTGTTGAAGATAAAACAAGCAAATGTTAATGAACACAATGAATGCCTTACATAAATGCAGAAACAGAAAAATAAAAAAAACTTTTTTAATTTATAAAATGTACAAAAGTCGAAAATTTTAGAAAATAACAGTGTGATCTGGCATTACTTTGACCCTGATCAGGACTATATGACATGTTAAAAACAGACCAAAAATATGTGTGACGAATTGCATTTACGAGACAAACTTCCTTTTGAAGAAAATCTTAGGATGTTATTTTTTCATTCAACAACAATTTACTGATTCTTACTTGACACTTCTAAGGAAATAAATAATTTTCCACACTGCTAAGTTTTGTTTGTATATAATATAAAAGAGTGATTCTAACAGGTATTTGCAAAAAAAAACCACTGAAAAAATGTCGTTAACAACGTTGTTTGCGATTATGCTTCAATTCACGTATGGTTCCAATCAATTCCTCTAAATGAATCTATCTCTTTTCTTTATGCCTTGATTCTTTGTTCTTTAAAAAAATTTAAGTTAGAACGGAAACAGACCTATTAAATATGTCTAAAATAAGAGAAAAATGAAAGATTACCAAGGTTCTGTTAATTAAGATTGAATACTAAATATTCAATATTGTAGGAACTCTCACGTGGGAAATATGACAAGACGTGTGTTTTGTGTTTATTTGGTTGAATAATCCACATTTTATCCTTTTAACACAGTAACAAAACTAGCTCTGAATACTCATATTGTCTTGTAGAAATACGAGCATCACGAGAAGCATGCAGTTTGTGGCATGTTATAATTATTTGACAAGGTAGAAGCGTCAACTTTCTTTTTTCTCATGAGCGGCGATCAAGATTGATCAAAATCAGCTGTTCATGCAATGCATCAAAGAAAAATTAACAAATAAGCAACGGCTTACACATAGCTAGTACACAAAAGCAAACTACAAACATTCCAATAAACTTCGCGAATAAATTTAATAACGTCAAATTATTTGACCCACCCACCATCAGGCACAGTTGTTCCAACAAAAAGTTTGCATATAAGCAGCTGTAATCTCCTACAATAAACTTTCTGTCATACGAAAATAATTAAATAGCACCTTGCATGAGCATTGCAATATTTCACGTTTGGAGGTACGATTTATCCTTAAAAAATAATAAACTGACCATTTCAGCCCTTGGAAGGACTTTGATCTAGCTTCAATTGATCAATTGTGTTGTGCGTGTTATTAAATGTTTGATCACAACTGATCGAGAACTGGACCTACGTGTTTTATGCCGACTCCGACCGGCTTATATTCCCAAGAAGCTTCCCTGCAAGACACTCCTAACCGAAACTTTAACACATTCACAAAAAATTTTGTATTCACTAACACAAATGCATGGTATTTTGTTATTCAAATGGCGGTACAAAATACTATTAGTTATTAAACCTATTATTTAACAGGCAGCAATTTAGTTGTACATCCCTGTTTTCTCTTATTGGTGTGGTAGACAGAGACAAATGATTTTCGTTGTGTTCTACTTGTTTTGTCTTGTTCTTTCTTATGAGAAAAATAAATTTGATGTACACACAATTTAGAAAATTTTCAAACGAACGATTTATATCATGCAACAGCACGTAAGTACTTTTAATTGTGAAATATATTAAATAAAATATTGTATAATGTAAAAACAATTATATTTTAACACTTTTCTAATGAAATAGACGAAGCTGGTGGTCGTCAAGTGCAGGTGATAGCTGCTGCTCCGAGTACTACTGGAATACCATTGACTGCAGCTCCACAACCGCAGGCTCAAGCTACACCAGCAGTCACCTCTACGGCTCAATAAAATGGAAATATTACGACCTTGCTTTTCGTTCTGCTTACTTTGGCATTCAGCAGCAAACTTTGGTGCAACAAAATACTTCGCCAACAAGTGTCTGACCACCGTGGCCATAGCCAATCCGATAGTTCTCGCCCAACAAGCAGGAGCTCCTAGCATGCTTATCACGAATACTTTTGCTGCTATTACACACAGTGTTTCCAAGTGGATTTGTTAATGGAGCTACGCAGCAAATTTCAATATGCAATTTTCAATAAAAATTCAAAAAATAAATGTGTTCATCTAGTTAAAAAATAATAGGGAATTAACCAGTCAGTTAAATGGTAGGTATAACTGGTGTACTTGGCATAACAAATAGTTAATTACTTAGTCATTTCACTGGTAGCTGCGACTGGTATTTTTGCCATATAATTAAGTTATTTAACCTACTATTTAACTAATTGCTTTAACTGGCAAGTTTGACAGATATTTTCAGTTATTTAACTTATTATATAACTGATTGGAATAACTGGCATATATAATGTGTGAGCGAGATGACTATGCAATTTAAACTTCTGAAAAAGTATGTGCAAGAAAAGGATACAAAATCACACGTACACAAATGTTTTGGTAAGATTTTTCACATGGCCCTTAAGAAACTGATAGAAAATACTGACCGAAACTTCCGCATTGCTTTTCTTTATATAACCAGTAATATAACCGGTTGTGTTCTTGCAGGGTTTACATGGCAATTTTTACTCTCTGAGGTTTGCCATTGTCTCCAGAGAGGTGATGACCGAACAGAAAATGAAAAACTTTCTGTCTGAGAAGGAATTGAACCCAGGATACCGTGGTTCTTTAGCGTAGGGGTCACGAACTTTACCCACCAGGCTACGGCCGCTACGATTTATCCTTCGTACTTCTTAAATTACTCAATTTTATTTTTTGATATATCGTTCTAAAGATAACATTTCAATCTTTTGATAAATAAAAATTTTTTCAGAACTTCTCATTTATTTGAAATAATACGTCATATATGCCTTTGAAGAGTTCTTGCACCTGCTCTTTGATACGTCGCTTATTTCTTTGTCTTTCGGAACCAATGGACTGTTGCATTGGGTCGCATAACAGCAGGCAGTTGCTAGTCATCGTCCGATGCACTGCTATTGCAGATAATTTCTGAGCGGCAAATATACAAAAATAAATTAGTTTTATTTTCTTGCACCCTCCAGTATCTATATTGTTAAACTTATAAGTTTATACATAAGTATACCAACGTTAAGTGCATAGCACTGAATCTTATTTAATATATTTTTAGCAATAATAACAACTTTTTATGCAAACTGCGCTATACAGCATAGCATTGTTATATATTTGAATCCAATTGTTCTTTCTCTCTTTTTTTCTGCATGAACAGCTGTTTTTGACAACTGCTGATTGTCAAAAAACTGTCACTACTACCTTGTTAAATAATTATACCATGGTTTGTGTCTGCTTTTCTTTTGGAATCACTGAAACAAAAACAGTTTGGGAGTAGCTAGAAAATCTATTACAATATTCTAGATAGTGTCAAAATCAGCTGTATCATTTATTATTTAATTTTTGATCATTTCACAACAAAGGCAAAATCCGTGTTGAAAATATAGTTAATTTTAAAATGTTGCGGCAATGTGTTCAAAAATCACCTGTTCGTGTGGTAAGTAGCATAAAAGAATTGTCAATTATACACAAATAACTTAATGTAAAAATGTATGGCCAGCACACTGCAGCGAAGAGACAGCACAGTTTACGGAGTTCATCGAATGTCGCTGCTGCAGCTGGACATGAAAAAATTGACGAAATTCGTGAACGTCTGGAAAAAGGTCCCAACTTTCAAGATTTTATTCAAAACCCCGAGTATTCTAAAGATGAGTGGAATACTTATGATGGCAAATTACGACGCGAAAAGGGAGAAAACGAACGTCTTCGACTGAAACAAAAACAGTTTGGGAGTAGCTAGAAAATCTATTACAATATTCTAGATAGTGTCAAAATCAGCTGTATCATTTATTATTTAATTTTTGATCATTTCACAACAAAGGCAAAATCCGTGTTGAAAATATTGTTAATTTTAAAATGTTGCGGCAATGTGTTCAAAAATCACCTGTTCGTGTGGTAAGTAGCATAAAAGAATTGTCAATTATACACAAATAACTTAATGTAAAAATGTATGGCCAGCACACTGCAGCGAAGAGACAGCACAGTTTACGGAGTTCATCGAATGTCGCTGCTGCAGCTGGACATGAAAAAATTGACGAAATTCGTGAACGTCTGGAAAAAGGTCCCAACTTTCAAGATTTTATTCAAAACCCCGAGTATTCTAAAGATGAGTGGAATACTTATGATGGCAAATTACGACGCGAAAAGGGAGAAAACGAACGTCTTCGACTACCGCCTTGGTTGAAGACAACCATACCAGTTGGGAAGAATTTTGCGAAAATTAAGAATCAGTTGCGAGAGTTAAAGCTCTCAACCGTTTGCGAGGAGGCGCGCTGTCCAAATATTGGTGAATGCTGGGGTGGCGGTGAGCATGGCACACAAACTGCAACAATTATGGTAAGTGCGCAATAAAAAGATACATGTTTTATTTCTAAATTGAGAGCATATAATTGAAATTTAAATATTGTTTTTAATCAAAATCAAGTTTTTTCCATTCCCATTTTAATCCCACCGCTTACACAGAACTTTTTTCAATTGATATCAATAGGTCTGTTCCCGTACTCGATTCAAGTAGCTTGAAGTTGCTTGAAAGCTTTATTTTGAAGCTCTCTTTAGGTACTTGAATGGAGTACGGGAACACACCTAATCAGCCCTATCACGACTTATTTTTCACGCGGAATTGGAAAAGGGAGTAATTATTTTATAATTATAAAGTTCAAGAACATTTGGAAAATTTTTAATGCAAATTTGTTTATCAACCATTGATGAATAAATTTGCATTAAACATTTTCCAAATGTTCTTGAACTTGATCTTAAAAATAAAAACTCCCTTTTCCAATTCCGTGTGAAAAATAAGTAGCGATAGGGCTGAATATTTCTGTCGACCGTCATCTCTCGCAGTCAAGAGAATAAAAAACTGACATGTTAATCATGGGAACATGAGCCAGCCGTTCGAAATCGGCTTAAAGCACCTAGGTCCTGTTCTCGATCATTTGTGAACAAACATTTAATTATACGCACAACACAATTCATCATAAAAAAATGGCTCAGTCAGAGTCTTTTCAAGTCTGAAATGACCAATTCATTTTTTGTTCGATTAAAACACGCTTTTACTATGCCACAACTTGACCTTAACAGATAACCTGAAAGTTCTTCATATTATTTTTTTTGCGCTTTAAGCTTATGGGTGACACTTGCACACGAGGTTGTCGCTTTTGCTCGGTGAAGACAGCACGGAATCCGCCAGCTTTGGATACGGAAGAACCTGTGAATACTGCAAAAGCAATTGCCTCTTGGGGACTTGATTATATCGTGTTGACTTCAGTAGATCGTGATGGTGCGTTACATTTAGGGCCAAACTGTTCACCTCTGGATATCTTTAACCATCTCGGAAAGTACAGTCAAATTAGACTAGTTAAAGATAACAAGCCGTGAACAATTTGTCCTTTCATAATGATTTTAATTAGTTTATTCTTGATTAAATTTGATTTATTGTGTTGTTTATCATGTTTTTCTGTGCAGATTTGGCCGATGGTGGTGCTGCACACATTGCAGAAACTGTTAAGGAAATTAAGAAAAGGTAAGTATTAAGAATATTTATAATTGATAATAATTTATGAATTTTGTGATTTTCTTTTTAAGGAACCCAAACATTTTCGTAGAATGTCTTGTACCCGATTTTCGTGGAAATGTTGACTGTGTCGAAATGATTGCTCGTTCCGGTTTGGATGTTTATGCGCACAATATTGAAACAGTTGAAAAATTAACTCCTTTTGTGCGTGACAGACGCGCTCACTACCGTCAAACCCTTAAAGTTCTTGAACAGGCAAAAGCATATAACCCGAAGCTGGTCACAAAGAGTTCCATTATGTTGGGTCTAGGCGAAACCGATTCAGAGGTTGAGCAAACGATGCAAGACTTACGCGCTGCTGGTGTGGAGTGTCTCACTTTAGGACAATACATGCAACCCACCAAAAAGCATTTAAAAGTTACTGAATATGTGACACCAGAAAAATTCAAACATTGGGAAATGCGTGGCAATGAATTGGGTTTCTTATATACTGCAAGTGGTCCATTAGTGCGTAGTTCTTACAAGGCGGGTGAATTTTTCATTACCAGCATTCTTAAGAATCGACAATCTCACGGTGTGAAGCAGTCAACTGTAGGGCCGGAACAAATTTAAAAATAATATAGCCCGATTAAGTTCAAGCTTATAATCTCAAAAGAGCAAGTTTAAATGTAAAATTGTTTATATGTTATTAGAAAAGGTTGAAATATACTTGAATGTTATAAAATTGCTAGCAACGTTTGTATTTCTTTTTCTTTTTTTAGAAAAGTGTAATTTTATTTGAAAAATAATATTAAATGTTTTAAAACCACTTAATTTCGACAATTCAAGAACTTTATGCAAAAACATGATGTGCCACAAGAAACAATTTATATTGAATGACTGAATTTAAGTTTTGGAAAACAGTAACAATGTATGCAAAGTAGAAAATTGATATTAAAACAATTACGAATTGTTTCTAAAGTAATTGCACAAAAGCCAAAGTCTGTGAAGTTGTGGTTTGTATCCCACTATTTAATGGAAAGTGGTTTATCGTGATATTGCAATAAACTTATAAATTATAAGGCAAATAATAGATAAGGCAAAAATTTCAACTAGGAACAAGTAGGTATGAATAAACATTATTTCATTCGTGTCTACAAAACACATTTAAATAATTAAACGGAAAAAAACGAAAGAAAAGCAAATATAATAATCAGACCTGGGACAACTGCATTAAATGAGGTAATGCATTGACTTTTTTCCTTTACTAAACGAAATCAATGCAAATGCAAATTTATTTAAATATCATTAGTTGTAATACTTTTAGTGCACTATTTTTTGCATTACACTTATTTCTTATCAAAGTAATGCATTAATACTTTTTCTTCACTCAATTTTATTTCAAGTCGTGCACTAATTTTACATTATCACTAAAACGTATTATAAGTAATGCACTATTATTCCATTATCACTAGAACACATTATGAATATTGCACTATTATTGCATTATCACTAAAAGAAATATGGAGTAATGCAAAAGATTTTTTATTGAACGGAATACATAAAATTTACCAAAACAAATTCAATACAATTCAATACAACAAACAAATAAATTCATAATTTTCAATTAAAACATTTAACAGATAACTCCTAATCTAAATTATTTCCTCTGGTTATTACTAAGTTTTTAAAGTTTTCGCCTGAAAGATATAAAATATTTGAATTTCTTTTTGAAGGAGTTGGAAAGTAGGTGCAATCAGCAAAATTATCATCGCTATCAAAATCAATTTCACAGTCACTCATTTTTTAATTTACAAAACAAACCAATTAACACAAAATAGTATGCAAATTCATAAAATAGATTTTTTTGTTTAAAAGCAATTCAACTTGTGTTGTTCAGATCTCATTTTATTCTAAAGAAAATATTTGATTTTTCCATTTTGATATTTCAATAACACTTTTCAATAAAAATAAATGAAAATAACAAGTTTACATTAACAAGTAAAATCAACAAATTATCTTTGTGAACCTCTTAAGCCATGTATGAAAAAAATTCTGATTCGTTAATTTACTTAAATGAATTATTGATAGTTAATTCATAATTTCTTTTAGTGATAATGCAATAATAGTGTATTATTCAAAATGTGTTTCAGTGATAAAGGAATAATAGCGCATTACTCATTAAACATTTTAGTTATAATGTAGAATTAGTGCACTACTTGGAATAAAATTTAGTGAAGGAAAAATATTAATGCACTAATTCGATAAGAAACTAGTGTAATGCAATAAATAGTGAACTATGTGTATTATCGTTAGTGGTAATGCAATAATTTTAATACTAAAATTTAATATAATTTAATGGTAATGCAAAAGTAGTGCAAATCTTCCAGATCTGATAAAAATCCAACGTAGCGGCTGAACTAAATTAAATAAATCAATAAAGTTCAAGTTCAAGCCTCCTACAGTGCATTCATAAATGCCAACGTGGAAGCAACAAGTGAAATATGTCAGAAAAAGAAAAATAAAATAAAACAATCGTTTGTTCCACTCCTGTGTGGACTCCAAACATGCGCAGCTCAATATTTCACTGACATATCAATTGATAACTGATGCCATCAGAGAACAAGAACTTTTCACTGTGGACACAACAAGTGCAGATAACATCGTAAAAAGTTATAAAATTTGATAGAAATTGATTTAAAAAATAAATTGACCGCATTTAGGTAGTGAATATAATGCCTGGAGCTCGTCGTATTATACTTGGACACGTTGTGTCCGGGCTCTGCTCAAAAATGAATCGAACCAAGCCTGTGCCATCCGATGTTATGGAGACTCCGTTGAAACGCTGTCTAAATACCTTCGATATAACAATGTTGGGTAGGATTTTAAGTTTGCTTTAAACTTGTTATGTGAATGATTAGCTAAGTTTCTGTATCACCACTAGGCATTGGTCACATGGTGGGTGCTGGTATATATGTCCTCACAGGCACAGTAGCAAAAGATATCGCTGGTCCTGGCATCATCCTCTCTTTTGTGCTGGCAGGTTTCGTCTCGATGCTGGCTGCTCTTTGCTATGCTGAGTTTGGTACACGTGTGCCCAAGGCTGGTTCCGCCTATGTCTACACTTATATCTCGATTGGCGAATTCTGGGCGTTCGTTATTGGCTGGAACATTTTGCTGGAACATATGCTGGGTGCTGCTTCAGTTGCGCGAGCCTGGAGTGGTTATGTTGATTCTATGCTGGGCGGCTGGATTGGAAACACGACACTAGCGATGACTGGTGAGCTGCATGAGAAGCTGTTTGCACGCTATCCCGATCTGTTGGCATTTTTGGTCTGCTTGCTCTATGCCGCCGCTTTAGGATTTGGTGTCAAGGCCACGGCAGTATTTAATGGCATCTTGACAATGGTGAACATAGGTGTCATGGTGCTGGTCATCTGCGTAGGCTTTTGGTTTGCAGATGCGGACAATTGGTCTGAGTCACAGGGTGGTTTTCTGCCGTTTGGCTTTGGTGGTGTGATTGCGGGTGCAGCAACTTGTTTCTACGCGTTCGTTGGTTTCGACTCGATTGCCACTTCGGGGGAGGAGGCCAAAACACCATCGACTTCTATACCCATAGCCACAATACTGTCACTCTGTGCCGTCACAGCAGGATACATACTAGTGAGCGCTGCGCTAACGCTAATGATACCGACACGTGAAATTAATCCTGCTGCATCCTTGCCGGAGGCTTTTGGCCAAGTTAATCTGCCATGGGCCAAATATGTAATATCCATAGGAGCCCTTTGTGGCATGACTACTACGCTATTGGGATCGCTTTTTGCGCTTCCACGCTGCATGTATGCAATGGCCTCAGACGGCCTGCTATTTAGCTGCTTTGGCCGCATTAATGCTACCACACAGGTTCCTCTGCTTAATCTTGCCGTTTCGGGTTTGTTAAGCGCACTGTTGGCGCTCTTTTTTGACTTGGAGAAACTCGTCGAGTTCATGTCGATTGGTACTTTACTGGCTTACACCATCGTCTCCGCCAGTGTTATTATACTTCGGTATCGTCCTAGTGCTAGTGCCGATACAAATGCTATCTTTGCTCCGGATACACCTGAAGATGATGACGATGATGCTGACAACACATCCCAATCCAGCATTGATACCGCCTCACCCACTAGCGATCTGATTGAATGTGCCTTAGCAGGACGACTCAAACCCAAGTTTCGCTGGCTGGATCCGCTATTAGGTCGCTTTGAACCAGGTGCCGCCGTCTCTGCAGCGGTATTGCTTTTCACAGTCCTAAGCTTTGCCATTTGCTTGCAACTTGAAGTCTCTTGGTCAGAACTCTACTCGGGCACCTGGTGGGCACTTATTCTCTATGGATTTATGATATTTTTTGCTGGCGCTTGCGTAGCCGTCATTGCAGTGCATCATCAGAACACACGTGGTCTCACCTTTAAGGTGCCGCTTGTGCCCTATGTACCGACCTTGAGTATATTTTGCAATATAGTGCTAATGGTGCATCTGAGCGTAGCTACCTGGATGCGTTTCTTTATATGGGTCTCGCTGGGAATGGTCATCTATTTTCTATACGGTATGCATCATAGCAAAGAAGGAGAAGCTTGTTCGACCTATTCCATGCTGATGACCTCTTCGGAAGCGGGTAAAACACACTGGGGCTCCACTGCAGGCGGACTTGTCGGAATGGGTGACAATGGAAAGAAGACAGTTTTTCAACGATTAATTGGACGTAAAGTAGAGGATAAGAAACCAATTGTTGAAGAGATGGAGGAGGAGGAGGAGGAGCAGCAGCAGCAGCACGAAGAGCAGGAGCAGAAACCGAATCAGGAGCAATGTTTGGAGTTCGGTGAAAATTAAATTTTGCCAAAAATAGAGTAAGAACAGTGTTTGGTGAAGTTCAAGGTTTTCATAAAATTATTGCGTTTTAAATCTTAAGGGGCTTTGCTGTCAACCGATGAAAAATTACATTTTTCTAACCATTTTTGCAGATAAAGATGATGGCTTACGGAAATAATTGTTTTCGTACTAATATTGTATTATATTGTACTTATAAAACAAACCTTTAGTTCCATTTCTTTACCGCGGTCAGTCCAACAACAGAGGGCGTCAACAAAACCTAGTGGTTTTAGGTTCGTTTTCCCTGGTTCTCGAGTTCTACTGATGAATTTAAAAATAAAGAGCGCTAAGTTATTTAACTATACACTAGACGGGACTTTTTGAAGATATTTTTGAAAATTAAAATTATGACTAGTTAAAAACGTGACCTTTTTGATAAGAACCAGCATGTATTAATATCAGTTCGATAAGAGTATCCCAAATGACCGCGAGTTGATAGTTTTGTTGTAAGTTGAAAAACATGAAAATTTTTTGACTCTACCTTATTTTATGCAAAAAACTGGTATGCACTTCGTTTGTTATTTAATTGTCCCTAAAAATGAGCTATAAAATATAAAAATTTAATAAAAATGATTAGAGTTGTGATATTTTAATTTTTAAAGAAATTTCATATATTTTCTTAGTGTTGTAAAAAATCTTAAATTTGTAAAAATTGCAAAAGATTGCTATTGAAAAGTTTTCTGAAACAACATTTTTATACAAATACAAAAAAAGTTATGTGATTACGTTTAATAACGTGGTCGTTATGAAATTTTTTACTAGAATTGAAACATTTTGTAAATTTCGAGATTGGGTATTTTTAAAATTCCGAAAAAAAATCCAAAAAAGCAAAATTTTAAAAATCGTCTTAACGGCTGGCTATTGCAAAGTCTTAAGCTAGAAAAAACAGAATTCACAAGTGGCAGTGGTGAAAATGAAATTAGTTGGGTTTTGGGGTATTTTAAATATTTTTTACCCTAACACCAGGGTTGGCAGCCCTGAAATTCCAAAATTTCTTTTTTATTACTGAAGCCATTTTAAATGAGAAACATAATTTTATGGATTTTTTTAAATTTGTTTGTGTTCGAAATGCCAAAAACAGGCACTTTGAGCATTTTTGAAAAAAAAGTCAAGTTTCAACAGCTATTTTTTTATCTGAATTTTGGTTTTTGTTATTTTTCCCCCGAAATAGCTTAAGAATATGCGTTAGCCAGCCGTGAAGACGATTTTATAACTTTTGCATTTTTGGATTTTTTGGAATTTTTTACGTAAAAATACCTAAACTCGAAATTTACAAATTTACACTTCTAGTAAAAAATTTCATAACAATCAAGTTATTAAACGGAATCACATAATTTTGTTGTATTTGTATTAAATGTTTTTTTCAGAAAACATTTCAATAACAATTTATTGCACTTTTTATAAATTTGAAATTTTAAGTTTTTTTTTACAACACAAAAATAAAATGAAATTTTTTCAAAAATTAAAATATCACAACACTGATAGTTTTTATCTGATTTTTATGTTTTATAGCTAATTTTAAGAAACAATTAAATAGTAAACGATCTGCATATCAGTTTTATGCACAAAATAAGTCTTTATGCGAAAAAAATCGAGAAAAAAGTAAAAAGTCAAAAAATGTTGATATGTTTTTCAATTTACAAGAAAACAATCAACTCGCGATCATTTGGCAAACTCCTTTCGAACTCATATTAAATACATGCTGGTTTTTATTCCAAACGTCACTTTTTTAATCAGTCATAACTTTCATTTTCGAAAAATGTAAAATTTTCATACAAATGCATGGCCACAGTTGAATTTTAACAGACAGAATTTTTACTCCACAAATTAAGTAAAACTTTCACCTCAACGAATGTCGATAGCATTTTCTAAAGTAAAATTTTCCGTAGAATCCGAATATCATAATGATTGTTTTCGATTGACCCCAATTTCCCATGTAAATGACAAAATTGGTTTTTTTAAACAATTTTAAAGTTTCAAGCCATATATCTCAAAATAAATTAATGGGTGACAAAAAGTTAGCCCTCCTATCTGATAGAAAATTTCATTACAAAAATTTTAAGCATATATATGTCTTTAGAAAAGTCATAATTTGTTAAAAAAGAATTTTATTGTAGTCAAATAAAATGCATACATGTTAGAGTCTATCAATTTGTATAGGTAAAATCTGATTCCCAGTTCCGGTGCCTAAATTAAATAGTATATAAAAAATCGATTCGATGATTGGTATACTTTTTTTTGGCCTGAATCAATTTTATCCGAAGTGCGTTTTTGTGCGTGTTTGAGCAACTTTTCTTGAGTTGGGAGACCCACTATTGGTTGATTTAAAAAGAAAATTAAGCTTATCAATTAATTCTTTGAATAAAAAAAACATAAAACTGCAAATTTTCATCCCAATTGAAAAATGCTCTAACGAGATTTGACGGTATTAAAAAAAAAATACTTGTCATACAATTTTAAACACAATTTTTTTAATATGAAAGTATTTTAACACTTATGAGTTTATTTTTGTTTAGTTCTAACAAAAACGGAATATTTTTTTTTTTAAATTTACTATCGCTATTCGTTGTGGAAAACCTTGTTTAGTAATGTTATCCGATAGGCAAGGAATAAAAAGATTTTTAAAAGTTGTTCAAGTAGAGTTTGAAGTTCCAAAAACAAGAGAGCGTCTGTTGAAGTCCTTTGCTTGCGTTGGTACGAACAGTTTTTTCTATAATCTGCAAACCTGCATCTATAATGTACAAAAGAGACTTATTCAATATAGCTTTCGTGTAAAAATTTTAACAAAATGTAAAATTTTTCGGTGAAGGCGGCAAATGCGTCCTCTTAATGCCATTTTTTTACTCTGCTTCCTTTCCTTACTTCGAAATTTGAGTTCTGAGAAACTGTAGCCTATAATTAATTTTCGTTTTTCATTAAACTTGAAACTTTATTTATCATTTAAGCCAAAGGTTTCCGCAAAAAACCAACTGACTGACAAAAACTAATTTTAGATATTCTGTTCTATGCACCCTAAAAGTAATATATGTATCTTAATAATTTGTACGGAATAATTCGGCAGAGTAATAATTTAAAACTTATCCAATCGAAGATTTTTTCATATTCAACTTGAATTCACGCTATTTCAATTGTAATAATCTTAAAAAAAACATACAAAATGTATGAGCTGTCGAAACAAGATTCAAGAATAACTATTTCACTGTTGAAAATATGAATAATATTAAAGTCTTAACGTGTTTAATTTTCGATGGATAAGTTGTAAATTTATGGTTACTGTTGAAGTTGTTGACAATGGTGACAAATTTTCTGTTTCCTATTGTTTTTGCTATCTAATTTTGCATGCAGGTCTTGCAAAAAGGCAAATAAATGTACATATATTACTTTCTTTCAAGTACGGAAATTCTAGAAACCAGCCCTTCTAGAGTTTTGTAAAACTTCATAACGAACGATGTGACAAAAAGCACAACAATAAATCAACAATGACAAAATGGCACAATAAGCAAATGAATAGTTTAGTAAAATTAGATTCTATTTAAAAAATGTTACTTTTTATCAAGAAATGCTAACATATGTATAGAAAAGTTTTCATGCTATATTATTTATTTTTAAAAGTTTGATAAATTTGTTAATTGATGTAAAAAAAAAACTGTTAAAGTTTAAATTAAAGTGTGTTTTCGACCGCAATTTAATGTTATATTGATGCAATTAAAATTGAATTAAAAAAATTATAGAAAAGAAAACAAAATACATGCATACATGTACCTAAATTCTTAAAGTATTACAGAATATCAGTATCAACAATTATTCATGTCTACTAAATATTTATTGTATTATATCTGTATATGTACATCTATATGTGTACATAGGAAAAATATATATATATATATATATATAAATAAACACCTATTATCTGATGAAAATAAACTGGCGTTTGAATATGAACAAATGTAAGTGTCTACAAATTCTATAGAACTACATCTAAAACATCATAGATAGAATCTTTCTGCACTTTTTATACATAATTGATATTTTCATTAAAATAGTTTAAAAACAAACAGTTCTTTTGAAAGTAGGAAAAGACTTAAGGGGTATGAACAGTGTAAAACTTTCAAAAGTTAAGGTTTTTGTTGTTCATAAACTAATAGTTTACACCCCAAAGAATCTGTATCTTAAGTTTGAAGTGAAAATTCGAACGTTAAGTATTCGAAATGAGCGCTAAATGCTGTCATGCTATCCTAGCGCTTTTATCTCTTTTAAAACTTTGAACGCCGTTTACTCTAAATCATTTTTTTGACCTGCTTGACAGTTAAACTAATTCAATTTTCGTCCGATCGATTTGATTCGATGTGGATTTTATAGAGGAAACGTGCTTCTTCAGCCGTTTTCCAGCACTTTTTTATCTTTTTAAAGCTTGATTTTTTATTCACTTGATTTTTGCAAAATACATATATACCACTTAAATAACATTTTAACATGCTTCCATAAGCAGTGTTGAAAACTAGTTCAAGTGTAAAATTGCAAAAAGTCGAGTTTGGTAACAATCATATTTATACCAGGGACCGAAAATAACAGCTATTTTCGAAATTTCTATTCAAAAAGTCAAATGGAAAGAGTAAGTCTAGTCGCTATTTGTGATGCTTGATAGCCAAGGAATAATAATAATCTTTAATGATTTTAATTTTTCTGATTTTTTTAAAAAAGTCAATAAATAATCGTTATTTTTTGAAAAAAATAAAAGTAAAATTTTAACTTTTATTTATTTGTTCAAATATTAAAGTTGAAATTTGACTTTAATTTTTTTGATCAAAAATAAAAGTGAAAATTTTTTATAATATAAAAGTTATAATTTGACTTTTATTTTTTTCCGATCAAAAATAGAGATTAAAAATTTGACAGATCTATTTCTTATTAAATATTATAATAGTTTAAATTTTAAAAACAACTAATAGAGTACATTTTTTATTCTCTTACACCTATATTCGTAACATTTTTGCACAGAGTAAAAAAAAATTTATATCTTCATATCATTGCATTGCATCGCTTAGTTGCTTATAAAAAAAATTGATATTTCAAAAATTTGAATTTGATCAAAAAAACTAAAGTCAAATTTTAACTTTTATTTTTGATGAAAAAAAATTCAAATTTAACTTTTATTTTTGATCGAAAAATTTTAGTTGTTATTTTTGATCGAAAATTAAAAGTAAAATCTTAACTTTTATTTTTGATCAAAAAAATTAATATCAAATTTAAACTTATATTTGTTATTGATAAACTAAAAGTAAAATTTTAACTTTTATTTTTGATCGAAATGAAAACATTCAAAAAATAACGATTATTTGTTGACTTTTTTGAAAAAAATCATAACCATTACGGTCGCTGATTTATACACATCTCTAAAAACTGACTTTGCAACCATCATGCACGTAGCAACCCAGGTGTCGTTTCGCGACACAATTATATTTTTTGGTACAATCCAGCAAAAGAATTTCATTAAATTCGTTATAACTTATTTACAATATAAAAGAATAAAAAAAAAAAATCAGTAAAGAATTATCTGCCGTATTTTAAATTATTTGAAGTCTTCAATGTTGTATTATGTTGATGATGTCACTTTTATTGGCCGCGGTTTTTTATCCAAATATTTCACATTTGAAACTCAGAGTCCTTTTTATTTATTAAAGCTTTTGTGTACAACATTAATTTCCAACATTAATTTTTTTGCAAAGGTTTTACTATTATGATTACGTCATTTTGTATTTTCAGTTTTTTTTTTTTAAATTTTAAACATCGAGTGAATAGTTAAAATTTGAAGTCATTAAATTGATTTTTGCGGAATGGAAAGAGATTTTATCATTTTGGTAAACTCACTTTGAATGGGAGGTAGACGTGATTTTTATTCGACTTTTACAAATTTCTTATTCAAAGCGCATCTTAAAGGTTAAAACTTATGTGCAAAATTTGATTAGATTAATTTTTGTGGAATTTAAAGAGATTTTACAGCTTTGATTAAGGCTCTTTGTATGGGAGATAGACGTGGTTTCCATCCGATTTTTACAAATTTCATACTCACAGTTGATATTAGTTGTTCAAGCTATTGTGCAAAATTTGAAGTCATTAGATTAGTTTTTGTGGAATTTAAAGACATTTTACCGTTTTGGTTAAGTCACTTTGTATGGGAGGTAGGCGTGCTTTTTATCCGATTTGGCTCATTCTTGAACTTGACCGCCATTTTTTAATAAAAAGCTTATGTATTAAATTTCGTTACGATAGCTATAAAATTACGGCTGATATCGTGATCACAGACAGGCAGACAGACAGGCAGACAGACGGACATGGCTTAATGGAGACTCAGGAGGTGATGCTGATCAAGAATATATATACTTTTCTCTACCGGCCCCGCCTCCTTATCGAAGTTACAAACGGAGTGACAAAGTTAATATACCTCTATTACGTTTTTTGAACGTGTGAATATAATAAGTAGTTAGACCAAAAACGTACTATTGTAAAAACCCTATCTTGTCACTGATAAGTATCAAATGAGTTTTCTGTACATACTTTCAGGTTGAACATCTTTGAGGACAGTATATGTTGTAAAAGCACTGTAATAATGGCAAAAAATAATTACAGTTTGAGCGATACTGTGCGTGGAGCAGCATGCTTGCCTTGTATGTATTAAGATTTTCTACTGAAAAATTCGCATAAAATTTAATTTTTAATTTTAAACTCAATTAAAGTCTCCAATGAGCATGAATTGAATGAACTTGAAGTTTTCATGGAGTTAAACTTTTATGCAGTACTTTGCATCATTAGGCTGGGGCCAAATTACGTGGTTTTGCCGCGATCGCGACACCGCTCTCACGCTCTTTTTTCGCAAATGCGGCTGAAAAATACTGAATTTCGCATGTACTTTAATGTATTTATTAATTTAAATACATGCAAAATTAAAAATAAAAAATATATTAACATTCATAATGAACAATATCGTCATACGAAATAAAAAAGCCGTAAGTTACAAAAAATTCAAAATTGGCTTTTGGATTGATTATGATGCACCTTATCAAAATGTTTCCCAAAATTTTACACTTCTACGGCGTTTTTATTAACAAAGTTCTAAAAGGCGCAACTTTCAATTTAATAAGTTTTTTGCTACTCTCTTAAAATTTTTTAATTTAAACTTACGGCTTTTTTGATTTAATATGAAGATATATAAAAAATGTTCACTGCCTACGGGAGGAGGCGGCAAGTGCCCCTTACCCCCTGTGGACGCCTATGCCATAAGTGACCCTGTAATATACGTCAAATGCAAAACTTCGTTGCACAACAAAATAAATTCGATTAAAAAAAATCTGTTTAAAAATTTCACCTGGTATTTTTTCTCTCGAATTCATTCAACTTTAAACCTTGCAGCGATAATGTTCAAAATTTTGAGACAACAAACACAACAACAAAAACAAAAACAAAAACACAAAAAGAATCAAAATTAAAACTAAATGAATCAAGGTGCAATCCACCTTGATCGACATCCAGCAGAGGGCACCATTCAAAAAATGCATCTGCTGTTCATTTCGGTGATGTAGTTCTTATTGTTGTTGTGATTATGATGGTGGTGTTTCTTTGCATTTGGCTGGATGGTACTTAAATTGTTTGAGATATATTGTTTTTTTTTGTTGTTGTTTTGATGCCTAAAAGACTTTGATACATCTTCGGATTGCCTCAGTTCGTGTTATTTAAGGTGCTTCTGTGTTTTGAGCCAATTGCGTGATGTTTTTTATACAGTGATGGCAAATTTAGTTAAATCGATATTTTTAAGTAAAATCGAAGAATTTTTGACTTATTTAGTATAGCAACATTTTTAAGTTTTTTTTTTATAAGCAATAAATACATCATAAGTTTTTAACTGTGCTGCGTCTACAGCCTGTATATGTAGCTTGCCCATTGAAAGCATCCATATCTCTTAATTATAGCAACTTCAGCGTTCATCTGTTTATACCCTCTGTTCTTGTGTATGTTGCAAAGTTGCATCTGCTCGTCTGGTAAGATTTGGGCACCAATTTCTCTTTGTTGTTGTTGTCTTACGTTTCACTAAAGATTAACCAAATGTTGTCGATTTTTTGTCGAACACAGTGCTAGATTTTGAAGCTTAAAGGAAATCAGTAAAATGCTATATAATATTTTTAAACTAGTTTTTTTCTGTTTTATTTAAAGATAATTCCTAATAGCACCATGGGCACGTGAGTAATGACTCACGATCACGCACACTCACTATGTGATATTTTTTAATTACGCAAGCTCACGGTTGTGTTTTCTTTTAATCACGAATGCTCACTATTCAAATTATTATTTTACTCACGATCACGCACGATCACTATGACATTTTTTGACTCACCAGTGCCCACGGATATAATTGTTAACGATTAGGCACCCTTTTTTTTTTTTAGATTGAACCAACGCTCAGGGGATGCCCCCTATAAACGCATGAGCATTGTGTTGATTCGGAAGATGGGTGATAGTTAGTTGGATGGTGGATAGATGGAGTAGTGTCGGTGAAGATTTGTTTTGAATTTGCACAGCTCAAAACTGCCGGGAAACACGCTCACAGGGAGACTATTCCACAACTTAACCTTGCGACTAAAGAACGAATTATCGCGGTAATGCGAGGTTCTATAAATACATTTTAATTCTATGAATTTAATTAATAAAAAGTATTAAAAAAAAAATATTGAAAAGCAAGCAAAGTACTTCAATCAACATTTTAATGATAGTTTTTATTTAAAAAAATAAATTTATCCAAATTTTCATACAGCAGTCTGGATCTTCTTTCCTCTAAATACGACCATCTGGTCGGTATCTACCGCAAAAAATTCTTTCGGTCAGTGTTGCATTTGGTATGCAATTGGTAGAAAAAGCGTAAAAAACTTATCAGTAAATTTTTCAAAGATTTGGGAAATCAAGATAAAAAGTAGTGACACTAATAAATTCAAGTCACGCACGCTCATGCACGAAATGAGTTCAATCACGTAAGCTCACGAATATATTGTGATTTTTTGTTGGGTTCGCTAACGATCACGACGTGATTCATCGTGACATGCGCCCATCTCTAGTTCCTAATACATTTCGACCCATGCGATAGTCATTTGATAGAAGTAAAACGGTTCAAAAAACCTGAGTCAGAGCCATAAATATCAAGTCCCAACCGTCGAATATAAATCATGAGCGTTACTTTTTCTGAATCAACCCTGTAGTACCACAATGGGCCTCATTGGCCTAAGTGTGTCTCAATTGAGGCAGCCACTTTGACCTAACGTAACCTACTTTTTCTGAAATCAGCTTTTTAATCGCTAACTGGTTAAATGGTTATTTAACTAAGTTATTTATAGGTGAAGAATTACAACTGTAATATAACCATTACAAAGTTGAAAGATCCGTTAAAGGTTCGTTAAAAACCCAGTTTACATGTTATACCTCTGCAGACAAAGCTAAAAAAATACTTTTGTAACATTTTGGCTTAGGTGCTTTTTGGTATGGCTTGAAAAACTGTTTAGTATGCAGAATAAAATTCTAGATAAACAGAAAGCGACCATCTTGATTGTTTTATCATGTTTAAAAAAAATCTCTTTTAATCAACGGCAAGAATAAAATAATAAAACTAGCTTGAAGAATACGAAGTTAGTGTAAACTAAATGATATTTATTTAAAAAAATAAATGACAAAAATCAGTTGGAACCCAACGATAAGTTATTCATTCATCAGGTTGAATTTGCGAATTTAGGACAAAATTTTGTGACTTATGCTCTTTATATAAGATTCTAGTAATCTTTAGCGCAAGGATAAATTGAAAATTTAAATAAATAAATAAAAAAATAAAAAAAAAAAATTAAAAATTTGCTTTTGAGAAAAATATGACAAATGCATTCCAAGATTGATGCTTATTGTAAAAAATGTTTATATAATAGAGGAATAAAATTATTGTTCAGGTGTGCGGAGAGAGAAAAAAAATAACACGCACAAGTACCCAGAAAAAATTTGGGGAGTTTTTAATTTTTTTTATTTAGACTTATTCCAATTTTTTACATAAACTAATCTTTATATCATAATGTCCAGTCGTTTTTTATTTCGGAATAGTGCATTTAAAAGTTTTTCCGTGATTATTTCCACATCCCTGTGAACATTTAGAAGAGCTAACCTCTTTGAGCCTCTCTTAACCCCCCAAAACCTCTCTGCGTACGCGCCTGAAAAGCACACATCTTGTGTTCCTGACAAAATAGAAACTTTTTCCACTTGATGGATCTTAACATACGGGGAGGTCGAAAAGAACAAAAATGTTGACAACTCCATTGCATAATTTATTTATAAGAAATTTTTTTAAAAAATAAGTAAATTTTTTTTAATTTTTGTCCTCTATCACTTATCCGAAAATCATGCAAATCGACGAGTGATCGCTGTGGTACCTTACCTTGCATTGTAGAAAAGAAATTCCCATACAATAATTGCACTAAAAATGTTTTCAAAAACATCATCGCTAAGTTAACGTCATATATGGCCTTAAGGGGGGAACCTGCTCCAGAACTTTAAATTTTTACATTTGGTTTTTTTCTTTGAAAATTAATTTACAGCGTAAAAAATGTTTTAAGCTCAATAAAACTGCCGTCTTAAGAAAGAAAGTCACAAACGTCAAAATTCCAAAATTGAGATAAGGGCAGATTCGGAACCGTGAATGAGTTTCTGATTTTTGTGTTAAGCAGTGTTGCCAGGTTAGGGGATTTCCCCCTAGATTTAGAGGTTTTTTAACTGTGTTGAGGGATTTTAGGGGCTATGGATCTTTAGGGAGTTTTTTTAGGGAGATTTAATGTTTTAAGGGGTTTTTTAGGGGTATTTGAAAAATTGTCCTTTGGAAATTAAGTTTCCTTAAAATAATGTAAAAATTTGAAATAATGAAAATTTGAAATTATTTAAAGTATTAAAGTAATGATATTTGACTTCTTGGACTTCTTCAGCAACAATTTATAAAAACAGTTGAATTGGCAGCACTTAAAATTAATTACCAATCATTTTCCACTTCACTTCAAACTTGCTTCGCGCTTTACTTTCAGTTAATTGTATCCGTGTAAAAACTAAAAACAAAGCAAGTCGGCCTTTGTAGTCTAAGCAAATGATTCAATATGAAAAATGTTATTTATTGTTAAAAAATAAACTAAAACATGATACCTAAGTAGATAAATAAAATAAAAAATACAAAATATTGCAATCATAGTTCTTATATAGATAATCAGACTTTATCAGAAAGACTCAGGGAGAGTTAATTTTTAAGATAAAGTTTAAGAACATTTTGGAAATTTTTATTGCCAATTTCTTCATCAACGTTCAGTATTTATGAAAGTAAAAAAAAAACTGTGATGTCTCTATCTGCTATATTATTAATGAAAACTGCCTTTTCCGATTTCCCAGGAAAAATTATTTATATTTGGGCTGAATATCAAGCCCTTACCGCCAAATTTACGTATGCTTTATAAACCATATTTTACCAATTCAATATTGTCAATTTTTTGTGATTTCAATAGCAAGCACTCGTTTTAAATTCTTGCCAATTTGACTTAAAGCAGAACATTCCCCTGTTTTCTGTAATAAAAAATTAATCGATTTGAGCGTAGTTTGAATATTGTGATAATAAATTGGTATTCTGGCAAAGTAACAATTGTTACCCAGTATTCTTGATATTTCTATGTGTTTGTTGTAATGTTGTTTTTTTTTTCAAAACAAAATTTTAAGCTCAAAAATAATAAATTTTGATAAAAATTGTCACCTGCTTTTCAAATAGTGACAATTTCACTAAAACATATTGTTACGCGTGTAACGTAATCAGATGATACGCAATTGCTTTGGCACACTTCCACTTACAGTCTCTTTTTTTAAATTTTGTCGACCACTATTTTACATTTATCGAATCAAGAGTTGCCAACGCAGCTTTATTTGTTGTTAAACAGCTATTTCGTTTATTAGTTAAGAGAAAACAGTTCTCAGATTAGCGTTAAGGTTTTTGTTTCGCATAAAATGAAAAAAGTCGAAAGTAAAAGTCGAAAGCAAAAGTCGACTTTCGACTTTTTCCAATATCAGAAAGTCGATTGCCAAAAGTAGAAAATTGTCAAGCAAAAGTCGACTTTCGACTTATTTCGACTTCGACTTGCACATCCCTACTATGAAGCAACTTTCTGCCCTTGTTAAAGACGTCCAACAGCTCAGTCCTTTAAATATATAGGCTTGTATTGCAGTTGCACTACTTTTCAGTTTCCCCGTATGAAATTTTTGTATTTTTTTCGAAAAAAATTTTTAGGGGAATTTTAGGGGGATTTGAAATCCAATCTAGGGGTAAATGGTGAAAGGCACCTGGCAACACTGGTGTTAAGCTAAGATTGATCATTTGCAACTGAAAAGTACTGAAAAACGTTAAGTAAAATATTCATTCTAGTGTGTTTCTTAGAAAGATAAAAAAGTAAAAGCTGAATATCCCAAAACTACTCCAATGGAGATATGACTTTATTTCTTAGTAGGGCAGAAAAAGTGTAAAAAGTCTTTGGAAAGTCAGTGAAGTGATGAGCATCGAGAGTACCGAGTACAAGAACGAAAACTTTAATCACATTTTTCTCAAAACATGTTTTTTCCTGCGCTATGGACTATAACTTAAAAAGCAAATAAGATATCAACTTGAAACTTTGCACACATACTCTTTAACGTATTGGCCTTTGCATTTACCTTAAAGTTTGTATTAATTATTACTACAAATATTGTTTTTAACAATTTGTTTACATTAAAAAATATTTTTTTTTCGTTTTGTGTACATTTACATTTTTTTTTTTGTTAAAAATAGGTATATGCAAAGCGAAAAAGTTATTTTAATGAAAAACTTATGTTTCGTTGATTGCAGTTGACTACAAGGGGCGGGGCATTCCACAGCGCAAATTGAAGGAGCTAAGTTTGAGCAGCTGTAGTGCCGCCATTGTGTTTTATTTTCTTATAAAAAAATTTGTGTGTATATTAGGCTGGGTCGATTTGTAAATCTATGTTGCCTGGGCGATTTTTGGATCGGGCATGAAACGTTATTAAAAAAAGGGAACGATAGGGGTGCACTTTACCCTATCACATCTTCAATTTTGTGAATTTTTTCTTTAGGAATTTTATTCAAAAAAATTTTGTATATACACGTGCACAGCTAGAACAAAACTGATGCAGAAATGAAATCCTCGTATCCGATTCAACCTAAAACCAGTCTAATATTAAAACGTTTTTTACGAAAATTTATCGTAAAAAATTCGTAAAGAAAAAATTCACAAAAATCAAGGTGTAATCTTAACGTTGGTGCGTATGTTTTTTTTTACTATCACGGCTGAACGACTGAAGCTATATACCTTATATTCACAACATGTGTTCGTGTGGTCCTCCGAAATTTTTGCTGAAAAATTTTGCTGTTTTAGATCCCCCTAGGTGGAGCTGTGGTCGATTTTTATCTGTTTATAAAAAGAATTTTTTTTAAAAATCGACCACAGTGCCACCTAGGGTGATCTAAAAAAACAAAAAATTTCGGAGGACCACACGAACACATGTTGTGAATAGCTTCAGTGGTTCAGCCATGATGGTCAAAAATACAAACGCACCAACGCACAGTGGGTTGAAATCCCAAAAAATGGAGATTAATTCACCTAGAAGCCGGAAAGAATTTTTGACTTTTGTTTTAGTTAGATTGGGTACAAATAAGAAAAAAAAAATTCTGTCCGTCAGTCCGTCTGTCCGTCTTTCGATATGATTTAAGTCTTAACTGTGAAGCTATTATCATGAAATTAGATATTTAAGCTTGTATCTAAAATGTAAAGATTAAGTTAAAAAATGAGTCAAATCGGATGCAAACCACGCTTACCTCCCATACAAAGTGACTTTATTTTAAACGTAAAATCTCTTCAAAATCTACAAAAATTAAAAAAATGCCATGAAATTTCGCACGTAAGTTTACCTCTTTAATTCTAACTATGCAATTCGGCAAAATCAGATGGAAACCACGGCTACTTCCCATACATAATGACTTCATCTAAATAGAAAAATCTTCATAAATTCCTCAAAAATTAATTCATTGCATAATATAAATAATTTTAATAATTAAAATGCATTCTGAATTTGAAATTCGGAGAAGTTGAAAAAAACCAAGCCTATCGTTCATACAAAGTGACGTCATCAACATAATAAAAAGTTCAAAACTTCGGCCCAGACGAAAATCATTCCTTATGACTTTTTTTTTAAAAAAATTCATAACAATATTTTACACGAGAAGCAAAAAATTTATGAATTTGTTATTTGTTAATATTCCTCCTGATGCCCAAAGTCGTCATACTCCTCTGCATTGACCTCGTCACTTTCATCATTGTCACATGAAAAAACAAATTAAAGACAAGAGTCATTGTTTTTGTAAGAGTGACTATTATCACGATTTTTGAAACAAAAAAGATTCTGGTAAAAACGAGCAAATTTTTATTGCTGAATATGGAAGATTAGATATTGAAGTTTAACACAAAATTTTCATTTCTACTTGATGATACGGTATACTTATTTAAAACTCCACATACATTTTGAAAATAGCGCGAATTTTGACATATTTTAAACAATTTTTTTTCATATTTCTACACAATTTTTTTAACCATTTATTTTAATCAGGCTTAAATACCTGAAGTGAAAGGTTTCATAATAAAAACATCACTTTTCATGTACAAAAAAAAAATATTAACTTTTGAACTATGTCAATTTCAACTTCAATTTCAATTTGTTGAACTGATCGCAAAAAAAACGAAAAATTTCTCAACTTTCAAGCTATGCAGCAGAAATAGTAAACAACATATAACATTAAAATTTTCAGTAGTGATGTACAATTTTGTGCTCTTTAATCGAGTAGTAAAAATTTTCAAAAAAATAAATTTTAATTTTTCAATTAATCTCCACTTTTTTCAATTTCAACCCTCTGTGCAACGTTAAGATTATACCTTGAATTTTGTGAATTTTTTCGTTAGGAATTTTTTACGATAAATTTTTGTAGAAAACGTATAAATGTGAAAATGGTTATAGTTTGAGTCGGGTACGAGGATTTCATTTCTGGCATCAGTTTTGCTCTAGCTGTGAACGTTTATATACAAAAATTTTTTAAAAAAAATTCTTTAAGAAAAAATTCACAAAATTGAAGATGTGATAGGGTAAAGTTTATCGCCCCCGTTTTTTTTTTTTTTTTGTTAATAACTTTTCATGCCGGATTAGAAAATCGCCTAGGCAACATCAATTTTTTTTACTCCATACAAATCGACCCAGCCTAATGTATATGAACCTCAATGTCAATATGTAATTTCATTCATTGTTATAAATATTCTCAGTTTCTTGTACAAAATTATTGAAAAACCTGTTGTCTAGAGCAGGTTCCCCCCTTAAGAATGATGAACCTTGCAAACTTGAGATCCTTCTTTTGGTACAAAATTTCGTAAACTGCTCGAAACGATAGTCTGATAGTCCGTGCGTTACTGCACTTCATACTCAGGATTCGTTATGCTCTATTTGAAATGACAATTTTGCAGTGTTGCATATGCCTCATACAAACACACACACACACATACATACACTGAATGGTAGCGTAACCTTCCCACTAACAATATTGGAGATCTATAAAACACCTCATCGATCATTGCATAATTTCTTTATTTTGTATTGAACAAAAGAAAATCGAGCAGTATGAATAGAAAAAACAACAAGAAAAAAAAACCACTCAATGCGACAATTTTCCTTACGTTTTGAATAACCCACGTTGCACAATTGAAGATACTGTATGCTCATGATGAATGCTGCCAGCCAATGCATCATTCACGCATGCTCCGGCACCACAAAGGATGTACGCTTCAATCTATAGAAAGAAAAAAAAGTACCATAAAATACACAGCAATACAAAAATAAAATTGCCACCAAGCTAAAAGAACAAAAAAAAAATCAACTGTTGTATGCATCTGTCGCAGGATGTTCTTTGGATATAAAAATAAGGAAAGAAAAGGAATCAAAAAAAAATAGTCTACCTTAAAGTGGTGGTTGTGCAAAGCACCAGCGCTTAGAAACATCAACGCCAACAAAAATGCGCAGGCGCAAACGCACATTGCAGCAGCGTAGAAGCGTAGCAGCACAAAACAGCATCTTTTTTATCAAGGATAACAGCGGCAGTTAAAGTTAAATTTGAGAAAATACCTAGTAGTGAAACTTTGTGATTTGAACACTTTTTCACGTCTTCACTGTTATATAAAAACACTTTTTTATTTAAACGAGGTGATTTAACCAAAAACTTTCTGTCATTAAGCCATTGGAGTATATACATATACATAGGTATATGTTGCGATGAGAGTAGTGTAATGAAAGAACGACTGTACCTTCATTTGTATGTGCATGTAGCCTTCGCGTTAGTCCTCAAGACGGTTTCCTTTTCTTGTTCTACCTACGTACCTACAAGTTGTAAATATATCGTGAGTTGCTCTGCAGCAGGACATAACTTGGAGTTCGATTTTGTTGTTTTATACGCATAGTAGAATAACATCTGCTCCGTCGTTCGTTTGTTTGTTAATTTATTTTTTATTATGATGTTGTTGCCAACTTCAACTGCTGTTTCCTATGTTGACTAAATGACTGGGATGACATCTGATCGGCATGCTGACCGACAGTTTTTGACATTTGATATACTGTTAGTAATTGCCTAACTCTGGATAACTTTGACCAGTTGAATTTAACTGGTTATCTCCGCCTTAAATACAAAAATCCACTACTTTACCAGCTGGTTAGTAGTAGTATGCTCCGGAAGTGAGCAACATGACCCTTAACCCATTTTCTACCGCTGGTCGTTTATCCGACCAGTGAAAGGACTCATCATATTAACGCTCATATCTCCGCTTCTATACATGGAATTTGATCACTTTTTTCTTAAAAATAAATTCTGAATGTTGTACTTTCTTAAGGGCCTATTGAAAAATTGTTCAAGATTTTTAAACTAAGTCATTCGAGGCTAGAAAAAAAAATCATGATTTTTGGCTTTTATTGCCTGTATGAGAAATTTTTTTAAGAAAACATATAATGCAAATGTAATGATAACAAAATACTAAAAAAACTCAAAATTTTTCTAAGCAATAATTAAGGGTTATTGGCGGAATTTTTTTTACCATATTTGATCGGTCGGAAAAACCATTCAAAAAAATTTCAAATCAATAAGCAATCTGAGCATTCGTAACTTATTTTTAGACCTCGATTAATGATATTTAGAAGTTTGACACTTTTTCTCAAAAAAATAAGGAGCCCGGTAGAAAATCTGTTAATACAGTGATGGAAAAAATAATAGAAACAACAAGCAATTTGCCATTGCAAACAGTATCATTAGTTGTTTGAGTTAATTGTTCATTAATTGTCATTAATTATTGTTTTGAAGCTTTTGAGCATATTTAAAAAAAGATATTACTTGTGTCTGCACAATTATGAAGTGAATACGTTTTTGGCATGGAAACAAACTTAGAAACGCAAATCAGGTTTTAAAACTGTTATCTTTCTTTTTATTTTCCTCCGTAATCTTTTTATCCTTCCGTTTATCTTTTCTGAATGTACACATCGGGAGTATTGTGTCAAAATTTCAAGTCAATCGGAGCAAAACTAACGAAGATACAGCGTTTCACGCGACCGCACAGTGCGTTTTTTTCCATTTTAGGATGACATTTGTATTATCTCAGAAACTATAAAAGCTAGGGCCATGTAATTTTGTACAAATGAGTTTTAGCCTAAATTAAGTAACAGCACAAAGGTCAACTGCATTGCCTACCTCCCATACAAACCATATTTTTTTTAATAAAAAAAACCGCATAAAATTGCTTATTTATGTTTTTAAAGAGTCAATTTAGTTTATTTAGCTTCACTTAAACGTCATGCTAAAAATATTTCAAATCGAATAATTTTTAGATATATCTCCTATAAAACCATATTACCAAATTAACGAAATTTAAATAATTTTTTTTTAAAAATGGTTGCTTACAGAAAAAAAAGGTCACAACTTGTTTTAAATTATGAATTCTATTTTATTTCTCTTTAAATTTAAGAGTACCTAAAAATTGTCTTGGAAATCAGTGCATTTTAGGGCAAAATTTGATTTTTAAGACTTTTTCCAAATCAAATGGTTTTTCTTAATAGCAGCTAGATGCAGCAGGTTTTTACAGAAACAGAAGGTAGAAATACGATATTTTATTATAGTTATTGCCTTCGGCTTTAATAAAGCTTAATTAGCTATATATTTTTTTACTAAATTTTACATAAATTTTCATTCCTTGAAAAATTTAGTCATATTTCAACAATTTTTTTTTTATTTATTGGCATTTTTTACTGCATTTTATAAGAAATTCAATGGCGATTAAGACATAAAAAATTCCAAAAAACAAGACCTTGAAATATACTTTGTGCTCGAAGTTATTATTGTTTGAACTTGACTTTATTTTTTGGGTTTTATTTACTGAGTTTATTTTTGTGAAAAAAGTTTCAACTTTGACGAATTTTATAAAAAAAATCATACAATACATCAAGTTTTTAATACCACAATCATAATACATGTTTTATAATCTGACGTATAAAAATATTTTTTTATAAAATTTAACAAAAAAAAAAAGTCATCCTAAAAAAAAGAACACTGTGCGTTTTGTGCATGATTTAATAATTATAGGTTGTCCATTCGTTTGACACCCGTAAATATGTAAAAAAAATATATTCTTTCTCAAATATAAATGAAAACCAGGGTTTTGTTGTCTTCTCAGAAAAAAGTTATGTTTCAGTGTTTCGTTGTGAATTTTTTTAGAAAAAGTAGTTATTCTATATATTGCTACATTCTATATTACAATAACTGGGTCGCCACGATTTGAAAATGGTTTTTTGTTCATAACAAAAGAAAATATGTTTGGTCGAACAAAAAAACTGATGTTTCGTTATTAAACTAGTTATCGATTTTAAAAATGTTTTGCTTGGAGCAAAATCTGTTCATTAAAATATCTATATCTTTACCATTATCTAATAGATCTAAAATATTGACATGTCATTTGAAAGATAATTAAAATATCTATTAGACAAAGTACAAATACAATTAATTTAAGCAATAATTTTAATTTTGTAAGCAGTTTTATATTACTTTTGCTTTGAATTAGTGATAAAACCGTTATTTTCTCAAAAATTTGCAGCATTAAGGTATCAAAAATATATTTTATATTTAGAACCTACAGTTTTATCTTTAATTTAATATAAAGAAATACATATTCGTTTTTTGTATTGACTTTAACTTTAATATATTTGTTGCGATGATCAATTATTTAATTTAATAAAATGAAAGCTGTTGACCAAAACTGATCAGCTAAAAGTTTCAAATTTTTTCCATTGCGTAAATTGAAGCCTCAAGTTTAAAAGACTTGACGAGTGGAAACCAAGATAAAGTTGTCATTTCTGTAATCAATTGTATATTCAATTAGTGATAGACTTAAACGAAATTTAGTATATCACATTAAAGTAGTTATTAACTATATGATTAAAAAGTGCGGAAACGTGTTTTAGCTATCTCTGATACCGGCGTTCTCCAAATAAAGACGATTTTGTTATTCCTGATAGTTTATGTCATTCCTGTAACAACTCAAAAAAACAAAATGCTTACAAATCAATTTTATTGTGCTCAAAATTAGCTCTCGAGCTAAGGGCTTTTTCAGCCGTTATACTTATATAAATTCTGGCGTCGCTAAAAAGCTTTCAGTCTGTAGGCTTACTTATTTGTAGCTTCAGTTTTATTTTTACATTTAAGCAAAATGCTACAAAAACATTTAATCCATATTTAAAAACATGATTTCAATGAAATTTATTTCTAAACTGACTCTTCTTTTACTAATTGTAAAGTCAAAGATAAAAAATAATACAAATATTCATGAAATTTAAAAATTGTTTGTGCTTTGTGTGCTGTATAAATTTTTTTTTATTATTTCTGTATTGATTTACACAACAAAACATTGTTATTAACTTTTTAAAAAACTCAATAAAATTTTCAATCAAAACAAACAAGTAGTGGAAAACGCAGTAGAAAAAGCAGTAGTAAAATGTATCTTTGGGTATTTAGTACTACGAAAAAGTATGCTATTTAGGCAACTGAGCTATATTTTGTCATTAAAAAATTACTCTTTTGCTCTTTTCTTCAATATTACGGGTGTATATCTTGCTTCTTGTGAGAAAACGTCAAACGAATGGAGAGCGAGCTCGGTCGAACTATCAGAATGGTTGAAAAGAAATGAAGAAAATTATTGCTTAGAACAAAGAAAAGCATAGTGACAGTTCGAGCAAACGCGGGAAAAGAGTGCATTTCTCTCAAGTGTCACAATCTTATAAATAAACCTTGACCTATAGTAATTAAATCATGTTCGTGTGTATCTAAAAAACAAAATTATACGAAACGACGAGAGTATATTCCGTTGCCTGCACTACTTCGTGAACAATGAATAAATGAAGAGCTTACGAACGACAAGTGAAGCATTGAAGAAGAGATGAATAGCAACAGTTTGTTCGCAAGAGTAAAAAATATTCTTGTTCACCAACTGGTTTCCTCTTCTTCAGTTCATGAAAAAAAAATCTGCTCAGCTCTTCACGAAAATGAGCTGCTACTTTAATTTTTCTTCATATTCTTAAATGAATGAATAGAAGCAGAAATAAGCAGTTCATGAATAAACAAATGTGAAACCTATTTTATTTAAAACTAAACTTTGAAATTAAAATTATTTTAAAAGTTATAGCCATTTAAGTGTCGTCAGTTAGACTGCCTGAAACTAAACTTACAAACAGTGTTGCTGCGCCGATTCTAAAAAAAGTGTCCATGAAAAAGTCAAAAAAGTATCCAAAAGTATCCACTTTTGGAAAAAATAGTATGCACGTATTAAAATCCAGAAACCAATAATATATTAATTTTTTTAACACAAATATACAACTTTAATATTTTTAAATAATGAAACCCAATTTTTTAAGCTTTTATAACAATTTTATTTATTTAATTTTAAGTCTACAAAATATTTTTATTAAAATATAATAATAGAACTTAAAACATGTATAATAAAATTAAAAAGTAACATAAATTTCAATATTTCTGTTTTTTATGTGTTGCTATTGGCCTTTAATTAAATGTATTTTATAAGTATAATATTTAGACAAAAGCAGTATAAAAAACAGTATATAATTGCATAAAAAAATTACGTTGATTAGTTTAGTGAGAAATATATTTTTTTATTGCAGCTTTGCACGCTAAAAAAAAAGATTTCATTTAAACATTTATCTTAATGACTTGAAATTTTATTTACGTAAATAATACAAAAAACATATTCCAAATAAGTTTTTGAATGCATCTCATTCTTGCTAATTGGCGTAAAACCAAGTAGTCGTTTTCAGACAGGATCAAGATATTTTGGTCGCAATTTATCGGAAACAAAAAATCAAAGTGCATTTTTTATAATTTATTAATAGTATGGCAGACTTGTAATATTTTTCACAAAATTTATAAGTTCTTTATAAATAGATTACTTCAATGCATTTTTTGATAAGAAAATATTGCCCAAAAATGTCTCCATGTCCTCATTTATCTTAACGTTTTTGTCGAATTTATGGGACTGCTTACTTTTTATATTTTGTAAACAAAAACATACATTCATATTAAAACAGATTTTTTAAAAAAGTATCCAAACTGAGGCTTAAAAAAAGTATCCATCAATTTTTGAAGGAAAAAAGTATCCAAATGGATCCAATTGGATCCAAACGGCAACACTGCTTACAAACTTAAACGCGTTTTTTTTTCTAAACTACATTTTCGAACACGGTTGACATGACATCTCAAGTTCTAATAGACCGATTAATTTAAAATTTGGTATGTTGCTTTTTTATGCATTCTATGTCTCGAACTAAAATTATGTAAAAATTTTGTTTTTTAATATATTTAAAAAATTCATAACTTTGAAAAAAGGCCAAAAAATTTTCAAACAGTCGCCATTTCGTGAAAAATGGCCATTCTTACTAATAAACAATCCTTTTTTTTCCAAGTCCACCAGCTTGTAAAATTTTTTCAATTTCAAAATTTTTTTTTTAATTTTTTTTTGGATTTTTTAAATATTAATAAACACATAAGGGGCATTCACACTGAGTTGGGTAGATTGGCAAATGCCGTACGTTTTGTTTTTGTAAAGTGCCATTCTACCCAAGTACCCATCTACTCTAGCTGACCCCCTTGTTTGTGTAGACTGATTTCTTGCCAAATTGAGTACTTTTTCCATGTGTTACCACCTTTTGCAAAAAGAGGCAATAATTGACCTAAAAGCATCAAATTTACAATATATGTTGTCAAGGCTAATATCTCGAATAATACACAAAAAATATTGCCGCACTCCCTATTTCTGCCCACAAGTTAATAAAAACGATATATTTGAGACGAATTCGGCTGTATTGGACTAAAATTTTGTAATTTAATTCATATGGCTACTATCGACAATTCGAAAAAAATGGGCGTGGTTTAACTATAACTACGGCTACTTTTCAGAAATTATAATTCCTGAGTTGTGCATGTTTTTATAAGGAAACTTGGTTTGTATTTGCTATGAAACCAAGTGGTGGTCACTAGATATATACATTTTGCCACGCCTACTTGTACCGCCGTTATATATATACAGTGGTGGTCACGAATTTAGCACACACTGTGTTAGTAACTCTAATTTGAAATTTTTTACATCTATGTACCGTTAGTTGGTTTTTTAGTTATTCTTAAATTTTCTGACATATTTCAAGTAGTATGAATCAATGTGGTTTAAATGCTGGACACGAATTTAGCACAGGTTAGAATTACTGTTACATATCGTATTTTATTTTCGTTAATTAAACTTTACTAGTAAGATATACTAAATTTATTAAGTTTTTATTTGAGTTCTAACAAAAAATTGCAGAAAGATATGGCGAAAGGCTACTGATGTTCAGAGGCTCAGCGGCATTTGATTCAGCAAATGAAAAATGGTGGAAGCACAGTTTCAGAGATTGCTCTGCTTCTTAGATGTTCGTGAAAGTTATTACATAACGCATTACAACATGTAGAGCAGTATTAGAGCATTAAAAATGTAAAATAGCGACCAAGAGCGCGAAAAACAATAGCAAGAGAGGGCCATTTGATTTATAGAGCTTCACTAAGTGATCCTTTTAAGACCTCAAATAAAATTTAAAATGAAATTTCATCAAAATATGGCATAAATGTATCCTCAAAAGGCATAAAAAGACGCTTGAATGAAAACAATTTCCGTAGCTTTATAGCCCAACAAACACCACATGTGTCGCAAAAAAATATTAAATGCAGTCTTGCGTTTGCAAAAATATATTTAAATAGTCAACAAATTTTTGGAAAAATGTGCTTTGGAGGGATAAATCAAAGTTTTGCCGGTTCGCATCTGACAGCAAACAATATGTGTGGCGTCCTCAAAACATGCAACACAATCCAAAGTACACGCTAAAGACGATTAAACAGGGTGGCTGAAATGTTATGGTATGGGCGGCGTTTTCTTGGCACGGAGTTTGTCCGATTGTTAAAATTGACCAAAAACTGGATCAGCACGCTTACAAAAACGTACTTGTCAATACCATGATACCGTTTCAAGAGGATAATTTGCCACTTTAATGGCGTTTTATGCAGGATAATGATCCAAAGCACAGTGCTCACATAGTTAAGAGTTGCATGGAAGACAAACATATTGATATTTTGAAGTGACCATCGCAATCATCGGACTTAAACCCGATTGAGAATCTGTGGAGGGATGTCGAGCAGCAAATACTAACAGTAAAATCCAAAAATTTGCTAGATTTGTTTAGGAAAATCCAAAGGATTCGGTATAGTATACCAAAGTACCGTTGTGAGGCTTTGGTCAAAAGTTTACCAAAGATATGAGATGCAGTAATTAAGAATAAGGGATTTCCTACGAAATATTGAGTTTTATGCAATCAATTTTGATTATATTTTTCATCCTAGACATTTTTTCACTCGTGTGCTAAATTCATGACCAAGTCGAAATGCTTATTTTTAAATTTTATTTGATTTTAAGTCCTATAGGAAAAAGTTTAAAATAAAAAAATGTATATAAGAAATAAAGAAGACATAATACATACACTAAAAAAAAGTTAATTAAAAATTTACAACAAATAAATGGAAAATATAAGTATTCACTTTACTTTGTTAAGTGTGCTAAATTCGTGACCACCACTGTATAAAATCGTTCGTGCGGAGTCTCTTAAGATCTCAGGAACGGTAACACCTTATGCAACCAAATTTACAATATCTGTTAATATCTCGGTTAATAAAGTTAATATCTGGGTTAATAAAAAAGCCACACCCACTTTTACCGCCCACAAATCAATAAAAATGATATATGTCGAACGGTTTTGATCGTATTATGCTAAAATTTGGTAATTTAGTTTGTATGGTTACTGTCTGAAACAGTATTAAAAATGGGTGTTCACGCCCTCTTTTATAGCCCACAAATCAACAAAAATACTTTATTTAAGACGATTTTGGTCGTATAAAACTTTAATTTGGTAATTTAGTTTGTATGGTTACATTCGGGAACAGTACTAGAAATGGGCGTGGTTGCTCTATTGCGACGCCAACTTTTTCTTGAGACATTAAAATGGACTACTGGGTCGATTGCGCTGAAATTTTGGCAGTCAATGTGTTTCGCTCTCGAGATAGTTTAGGACAATTTTGCCAAACCCCCTTTTAACGCCTATAAATCAATAAAAATTGTATACTTTAGACGGTTTTTGTCGTATTAGACTGAAATTTGGTAAATTAGTGCATATAGCTACTTTTGGAAACTGAACTAAAAATGGGCGTAGTTATGCCAGATCAGATATACAGAAAATTAAAATTTTTTTAAAGTTTTTTCTAAATGACCTTGTAATTTATTATGTTGATTTTTAATGATTTAAATACAAATTCTAAATGTTTGATGGTTTAAATCATACTTGATTTTAAATACAAATTCTAGTTGTTTGATAGTTTAAAATCATTTATTGAGCTTTAGTTGACTGTTAGACTGTTGGACTCCATAATAATAAGCATAAAGACTAAAGTAAGCATAAAGACTAAAGTAAAGCAAAAATACAACAACAAATGTGAATATATGACATTTGAGAAAAACTGAGAAATTGACACTTCAAATCTCATGACCTCTGTGGTGCAGTGCGTTAGTGCGCGCTTGCACGGGTATCACAAAGATTTCTGATGAAGCCTTTAGCAGGGCCGAAATTGCAATAAAATCAGCTAGTGATTTTTTCCTTTTCATATTGAAAACGTTGTTGTTGTTGTTGTTGTTGTTGTTGTTTCTTTGAAAAGATTCGTTAGAACAATTAATTGTTCTAACCTTGACCTAAAGCTCAATAAACGATTTTAAACTATCAAACAACTAAAATTTGCATTTAAAATCAAGTATGATTTAAGCAATCAAACATTTAGAATTTGAATTTAAATCATATAAAATCAACACAACTAAAATTTTCTTTTTCCGATTGGCATGAAAATTCTTACGTGGCAATAAGCCGGTCAGTGACAGGACAACGTTTTCCCCTGGATTACTAGTAAATGATAAGATGCTGCGAAGTTCACGTTAAAAATTACTCGTATATAGAATAAATTTTTTACGTCCAATTAATAGCCTAAATTTATCGCACATAAAAAAATTAATTGGTGGCAACCCTTTTCCAGCTGTCACTCTTAAACCAGGGAGATCAAACAAACATGCAGCACTGCCCAAAACTATTCTACAAAGTACTCAATTGCAAATTAGGGTGCTCGCAATAACCACAAGTACTCAATCTACCATACCCAAGTCAGTGTGAATACCCCTATAGTAAAAAATAAATGGTGTAAATATTAGTTGTTTTTTTTATTGACCGTCAAAAGAGGTTTGAAATTCGGACTGACCGTGATTTTTAAGTTGCTGGATTAAAATGCCAATTTGTTTTCCATTTTAAAATGTATTCATTAAAATGTAAATCAGCTTATTAAAAAAAATAAGAAGGTTTTATTTATCCCCATGGTAAACTCCATCATTTTCTGAGGTTATCTTCAAGCAATTAAAATTTGTAACAGTTGAGTTCAAATTCTTAAAACTCTTGTGCATTTTTAATTGTAATTGTAGCTGATAAAAAAAACATGTTCAACATTCGAAAAGTCATCAACAGGAACTTTTCGAATGCTGAACATTTTGTTATCATAATAATAATAATTTATTTTAGAATTTATGTTTCGTGTCCATCTTTTCTTATGCCTAAGTTTGGTGTGCAGTGGGAAATTTTCCAACTTTGAATTTAAACCCGTATAAATTTATGATTTTTCTGTAAAATATCCTTATTTTATAGAAGGTTTTTTTTTCAATTCGTCTAAATGCAGAATGGTGGTGGTGGCACACTTCTTTGTAATGTGTTTTGTGTATTTTCAATTTAATGCGTGTATCAGTGCGTTTTTTATACTTTAATGTATCTGAGAGTTTCAAACACTTTCGACCACAAGCGAGAACTGTGTGTTTCAATGGAAAAGTGTGCCGAACCGTGATTCCTTTAATTAAAAATCAGATGATGACTTGTCAAAAACCGATTAAATGTTGATATTGTTTTTTTTTTAAATTGAACGAAAAAGGTGATGCATAAGAAATTAGTACAGTTGAATAATTAACATGGAGTTCTATCATTGAAATGTCAGCAGAGCACTATATTTAAGCGGGCTCAAAAAGATACATTTTTTCAAATTAGAGAATTTTATACCTTAGTTCATAGATTATAGAATACTACCTACATAGTAATTAAATAACTTGTTATTATTTTCATATTTTATATTACTTTTTGTGTACATAGGAGTATTCGTGGTCTAATTTTCTGATAAAATCTCTGATAAATTTCTCTCGCTATATGTATGTATGTATATTGAAAGTATGACCAATAGTGTAAAAGTGTGAAAATCTATCATTGACCTTTTGTACTCTTATGAAGAAAACAAAGAGATTTGTTTCTTTTAAATTTAACTTTATTTTAATTTGGGTCAACTAAAATTCTTTCCCAGTATTATTGATCATAAGTACCCATGACTTCAATGAGAATTGAATCAAAAAAGATTTTCATATTTTTGCTTATAGTGTAATTTTAAGGAATTGATAAGTAACTTACAACATTTCATAGCTAAAAATTAAACCTTTTTTAATGATAAACACACCCAGAAATAAAACTGTTTGCATTTGAAAAAACTGTACTTTACACCTTTTTATTTTCGACATTTCAGCGACATTTCAACTACATTTCAGTATACAAAAACATTTCATGTCATGATGAAAATCTCCACAATCACGCTGAAATTCTTTTACAATGCTATTAAAACCACCACTTTATATGGCAATTTTAGTGATTTTGTTAGAATGTCAAGGAATTCATGCATGAAGCACTTCGCGATGCCTACAGTTAAAAACAGTGCATTCCGAAAGACAGCGCATAGAGCTATATACATACCTACATATTCCATATATAGGTAGTATGTCCAGAGATCGTTAAACTCAAACGAAAGCGAATTTGTGAAGGGAATTCCTTTTTGTTGCTAGGTGACTTCAGCGATTTGTTGTTGATGGCTGTTGTTGTTTTGCTTCCATACCGCACCAGTGTTCTCCTTCATGGTCATGATCATGAGAATTGCTGAGTTGATGCCACACAGCAAACTAGAAAAATATTAACCATCAGCAACAGCAATATGTATCATAAAACAAGCGTTAAGCCAGTCCTGCTTGTCAAATTGATGGATAGAATTATACTGGTGCCGATGTTGATTCATATGATAGCGATGCTCTCGGTTAAGTTAGGATTTGCTATTAATATTTATTCTCTCTTAAACAAATAAAATCCCAACATTGAAGTCATAATCTTTGCAAAAGGCAATTCACCCGTTGTGAAGTCACTTGTGTTATTGAAATTTAGTTTCTAAAATGACTTTAACTAATATTCAAAGAAAAACACGCTTTTAAAATGAATTGCAATAGATTGTGTTTCTTTTAAGAAACTGCTATTTTGAGAGAATTTCTTGCATGTACTGATAATAGCTGAAAAAATTACAAAACTATTACAGGGAATAAAAACGTACATACATACATATATTCAAAGCAGCATCCTGAAAAACTACTAATCCTCCCTTTAAATGCCGATGAACGTTGAGCATAGACACACAATATGTTTTCATAAAAACACGCAGAATAAAATTTCAAATGATCTTGCAATGATCTGAGAACAAAACTAGAAAAAATATAGGTATTCAGGCAAAAGAAAAACAACAACAGCCTGTTTTCATGATTTGTTGTAGGTGATCCATATGGTACATTTAACTCGTATGTGAACCTTTGCCGGGGAAAACACGCTATGATTTGCTTTTGGAAAGGTATGGGTTTCGGTTACAGCTGGTGGATTTTGATACACAAGCTGCTGAATTTTTACATACAAACACATATGATGAATGAATGCTTTGTAAGAGCATTTCATTAGATAAGAACGAAAGAAAATATTGTTTCATATCCGGCTAAAATTAAATATTCAATAGCGAAAAATTACTTTTTTCTCACGCAGCTTTGTCGACAGTTGTACAGTTGGTTTTGTGTTGGCGGTAGAAAGGGTATCATACTTATGTATAAAGAGTATACATATGCATATAAATTGAGAATGTTTCTATGGCACTTTTTTTTATGTCCACAATTTGTAACATTATTCAACTTGTATTGTAGGTTAGTGTGAAATATAAATTAGAAATCATTAACCTTTATCGGTTGTTTGAGTAAATTGTATACACTTTTCAACTTCAAGCTGATATTTCTTTAATATATGTAGAGTAGAAGGGGGTAATGTCGTGCAGGGGGTAATGTCGTGCAGGGGGTAATGTCGTGCACTGGCTTTTTTAGCATAAAAAATTGAATGATATACCAGCCGTTGGTAAGGTATGGGCCTACTGACCTGTAGAGCTCATGCATACAATACTAGCAATATCCATGTGTAAGGGCAATATGTGCGACGTTTTTTAATAATCGCACGTTCTCGGGACAACGAAAGTGTTTTTTTATCGGATCAGAAAAATTATTTGTCTCGCAGGAAAATATACCAGGTAAGTGTTTTCTTAAAGCAAATTTTTCGCCGAAAAAAAAGATGTATTGTGATCGAAAAAATTTTTGTTCTTTACCGATTTGTCGAAGTCAACCTTGAAAACGACCTTTGGGGCAATGTCGTGCATTTGATGTGGGGCAATGTCGTGCACTATACAGAAAAGAAAAGGGAAGGAAACGCGGTCGCCCTAGTGTACCAAGCCATAACAAAACGGTCAAGTGAAGCCATAACAAAACGCTACAATCAAAATAAAATTTTCCAAAATTTTTTCTCAATGTCAAGCACTTTTTGAAAAAATATTGTTTTTCTTGCCGTGTTTCATATAGCAAATTGCCTATTTTCACTTTTATTTTCATAAAATTGTATTTTTTGATCATATTTCGGACTTGTGTATATTGCCTTATAATTAACAATAATAAATAAATAAACAATAATGCTATATCTTCTTGAATCGAACTACTACCTATCGTTTTTCACACATTCTGATACCTTTACAATACAATGCACGACATTACCCCACAAATTTTGAGGGGGGTAATGTCGTGCACATTTTTTTTTTTTTTAATTTCTACTAACACGATTTCATGCTACACGAATATTGTTACACATAAATGTTACCAACCAAATTATCTTTCGATCGGATGCTTACTCGTTGTATTCGCTTGTCATGTACGGCTTTACGAGCACTTTAAAGTTGAGTGCACGACATTACCCCCCTCTACTCTAAGTACATCATATCAAGCTAGGATTTTGGCTCAATGTAAAAATCGTACGCAAAATTGATGTTTTCGACTTTTTCACGCTAGGTGTCGCTGCTACCCTACAGAAAAAAATTTTCCTCACAAGTTCTTGTGTGTAAAATTTACACACCATAATCTTGGCGCGCCTATGTCACTATTTCTCTGCGTTATTGGTAACTTTTTTTACCATTGACTGGATGTTATGACGGGAGCAGCACGTGTAAATTGTGGTCGAATACCGAATTCCGGGGCTGTGCAAAGACCATCCTTGGTATGCGCTTTATAACTTGTTAAAGTTTCACGAAACTGAACTCCGATGCTGTGTACCTATTATTCCAAAGCTATTTGATATCAAAAAATTTGGGATATATTTGACGTCCCACGCCCCTTTTTGCAATCAGCACCAGACTTCACAAGAACATTGTCAAGACTTGCTACCGTTTCCCTGAAAATTTCATAAAAATTGGTTCAGCGGTTTCGGAGTTTTTACTTGATATACACAATTCAGGAGAACTGCACAAGCCTACTTGAAGTTCAAGCCTTTTCAAGCACTTGAATTCGAGTATGTATCCAAACTTGAAAAAGCAAGCTTTAGCCAGCTTGCAAAAATACCAAACAGATACAAGTCATATCCAAGCTTTCTCGTGGGCTTGGCTTGTTGAGACTTATTTTGTCGGGCAGAAAGTTGAAAAGCTTGAAACGATCGGCAAAAGCTTATAAGCTCGCAAGTATCCAATTAATTGAATTTAAAGCAGGTATCCAAAAAATTCAATGAGCTTGTGTAGAGAAAGCTTAAGCGTATAGGACTTTTTAAGGGTTCTGTGAACTCCGTGGTTGGCAGTTTTAGGGGGTAGCTGATTTCGGAATCGATGTCAAAATTTAAAACTCAAGATGGCGGATAGAGTTGCCACCTAGATTTTTTTGTATTTTTGCGAATTCCTGTAATTTTGAAATTCTGACAATGGATTTGATTTCGAATCTTATGTCACAGTTTTAAAATTTAAGATGGAGGATAGGGCTGCCACCTTAATTTTTACCTCGGTATTGCCACCTAGTAAAATGTTTTTTTAAGAGTTTTAAACATCATTTAACAGTGTTAGGGAATCGCTGATTACGAATCTGAATTTAGAATTTTTAATTTCAATATAGTGGATAGGGCTGCCACCTGTTTTTTATTTTTACGAGTTCGGTGCGAAATTAACACTGTCAAATGATGTTTAAAAATCTTAAAAAACTTACTAATCGCAACCTATTCACAAAGAATTCAAGAATTTTCAATTATTCCTTTTTTATTCATTATTCATTTTTTATTCGTTATTAATTTCTTATTCGTTATTAATTTTTTATTCATTATTCATTTGTTATTAATTTTTTATTCTTTATTAATTTTTTATTCATTATTAATTTGTTATTGATTATTCATTTTTTATTCAATATCAATTTTTAATTCATTATTAATTTTTTATTCATTATTCATTTGTTATTAATTTTTTATTCATTCTTCATTTTTTATTCATTATTCATAAATAAAAAATTAATAACAAATGAATAATGAATAAAAAATGAATAATGAATAACAAATAAATAATGAATAACAAATGAATAATGAATAAAAAATTAATAATGAATATAAAAAGAATAATGAATAACAAATAAATAATGAATAAAAAATTAAAAATGAATATAAAAAGAATAATGAATAAAATTAATAAAAGATGAATAATGAATAACAAATTAATAATGAATAAAAAATTAAAAAAAACTAATAATGAATAACAAATGAATAAAAAAATGAATAACGAATAAAATATGAATAATGAATAAAAAAAGAATGATTGAAAATTCTTTTAATTGCATCTTCATTCATATGAATAAAAAAATTGATTAATTATTCTAAATAACAAAAATTCATAATTTATCATTTTTTTAAAAATGAATGTGATTTAAAAACTTTATTTATAAATCAATTTTGCATTCATTGAATGCATTCCAATTTCGTTATTCACTGATTCACTATTTTGTGAATAAAATCAAATTGAATGTATTCTTTTACAGCTCTGTCCCTTGTCCAATCGACACGAAACTTCCCAGGAGCACTCTCAAGATGTTGTTTTAATTTCCCCTGAAAATTTCATAAAGATCGATTCAGCAGTTTTTGAGACTATACGTGATATGCATACATACATACGCATATACATACATACGCACATACATACGCACATACATACATCCACTTTTATATATGTATATATATTTTTGACTCGATTAATCGATTTGATTTTTTTTTTAAATTGAATAAAATAATGAATAAGTAATTACTTTTAACTAGAAGATTGCATGCATTTCATTCATCAATGAAAATATTGCTTCTGAAAAAAGTTTGTAAAATTTACACAGAAGGAACCTATTCTCGTTTCCAGAAATAAGGGACCGATGAAGGTTAATGATAAACTTGAATTGACGATGAACGCAATTTTTGTCAAAGCAGTAGATTTGATAAGAAAAAAGGGTTTTTAAAATATTTTCAAGTACAATTCAAGTAATCTATACGTGTTAAAATGAACATTAGTTAACCGTTTCATTTAAGAGAACTTTAATTAGATATACAATATTTTCTCTTGCGACATTTTAATCCCAAGACCAAGCACTTAAAGTTCTTATGAAGTCACACTTTGAAAAAACCCTAGAAAAATTTTTTTTTGTTTTTAAACTAAATTTAACTTTATTTTACCATAATTTCAAAACATTCATTACAGATATTTAAATAATAAATAATAAATAAAAATATTTAAAACTTAAATAATCTCTCTAAAACAGACAATAAAACGCAATTAGTTTTTGAGCAAATCTTCGAATAAACGCAGGGTAAATGAACTGAGAAACCCTTAAATGCTCATCATACAATGTAACAATAGATAGAAGACAGAAATTATTCTGTAAATCTAAGGGTAGAGTTCAAAATTTCTTTACAAAGTCAGAAAAAACAAAAATAAAATAAATAGTTAAAAACACCAAACGAGTTCAAAAATCTCTTCGCACATATTTTATTCATGAAGTTCAAAGTGCGCTTCCTTACTTTACAGACAAATAATGGGCTCAATCACCCTAATGATTATGCAGCTGATGAGGTTCATGTCAAGTCAATTGTCTCAGAGTTTTTATTTTTTTTCCAAAAGTGTAGTATTTTCAGGATGTTGTCGCTGGAAAAAGGAGAGAACTTGTATTTGTTAAACGGTAATAAAGAGAAGAAATCATATGAAAAATAAGGCGCACTTGCAGCCACTTCAAAAATGTTCTTACATATTTTCACAGATATCTTAAACACTATACAAAAAGTACATTTGGGGTTATTTTGCTTTATGCTAGGTTCTTCTTTTCTATGTTAAAAGAAAAATGAAAACTCGTTAGGCTTTGAAGTAGTCAAATGTGCATTTTTCACGTGGAGGGCTAAATTGTTTTCATTATAATTTTGTACATTTTACGCAGTTAAACACATCACTTTTTGTTGTAGAAATTTATTGCAATTTGTGCTATGGTTTTTTTTGTAAAAAGGGTGCTATTTTTGAGGTGTCAAGGTATAACTTGTTTTATCAACTTATCATTAGGTTTTTAAATGAAGTATTGTTATGGTTTCACTAACGTTAATTTCTTTGTTTTGTAATTATGATGTAGTCTAAGAATATTAACATTTATCTCTTACAATTTGGTGATGAGCGACTGTGTCTAATTTGATCATTCGACAATTTGATGGGTTATTCGATATGTTTGATTAATTTGAAAATTCTTTTCACTAAGTATTTTATTTAAATTAAAAAAAAAATCTAATCACAAATTGCAATTCATAATAAGCCTTTTCAAAAGAAATTTAAGACGGTATGAATTAAAATGTGAATTTATATTTGTATAGAAACAATTATTTATAATATTACAGAGTTTCTGAGTTTCAAAAACCACATGGTTGATTCTTGAAATAGTTGAGTTTAATATAAAACACTTCATTTAAACTAAAAACGTATTTAAATAAATTATTGAATATGAATGCATTTTGAATTAAAGAATACGAAACCTTATTATTAGTACATAAAATTTAATTTAAAGAGGAATATTTGGAATCAATATGAAAAAGTTAATTTTGACTTTGGAAAATAATTAATTTAAATATTTTAACACTTCATTTCAAATTGTTATACACTTTGATATAAGTATGAAAACCATTTTGATCAATTTTTTTCATTGCTACATAAAAATCAAAGTGAATACACTTTAGAATAAATATTTCACCCTTTAAAGCTAAATCATAGGCAAAAATAGTTAAATCGAAGTGTTAATATTAAGAATTACTACGTTTTTTCTCTAGGTGTACGTATTCAAGAATATCGTCCTAAAAGAATTTTTTGAAATTCAAACTATTTGAAGAGTTATAGCCATTTTGGTGTCGTCAGTTAGACTGCATGAAACTTAACTGAACCCTTTGTATGGCCGTGTAACAAAACTGCACAAACCGAATAAGTTCCTAGTTAAACACTTCATGGGCAATTTACACCAAATAAATGAAGACATGAGTGAGTGGATGAAGGTGATAAGTCGCAAAATTTTAATTTTGAGAAAATTGAGTTCAAAGTTTCGCATTTGTACTGAAATCTATCTATAGTAATAAAACTCATTTTCTGTTTGTTTGTTTGTTTGTTTGGCCTTTATACAAATCTAAACAGCTCAACGGATTTTGCTCATACTAGGTATACATATTAAGTGCATCCCAACTTCAAATGTTACTTACTTAGTTTTTGCCACGCCCCCTCTGAAATTTTTCAACTAACGATAATTTTGTTATTATAAAACTTTTTACCATCGGAAATTTTTGCGTATATAATTTTAAAAATTTTTTGTTATTTTGACATCAAAAACATTCACATATCTTCAAAATTGGAGAAATTTTCAGTACAACGACTTTTTCATAAAACATCGTTACCTAAGAATGAGAAAAAAACGACATGAAAATCAAAGTTTGGTCTTTCGATGCAAATATCTCCGCTGTCCATTAATATATTTTATTCAAATTTTTTTTTTGTTCAAAAGTTCAATAAAATCACTTCACAAAAACACTTCACAGCTGTACCGTTAAGTCAGTGTATATATGTTTTATGATTATGTCAAAAAAGGTCCAAACTATTGACTTTTTATTAAAAAAATGACTCAAAAATTGTTGTTGTTGTAAAAATGAAATCAATTAAAAATTGCACATCTGGCTACCTTTCATATGACATAGCATTTATTTGCAAAAATTCTTCCAGCTAAGCACAACAATTATTTTACTCTTTTTGTCATCAAAACAACAAGGGTTGATTTTTTTCGCGAAATTTATTTTTTCCAAAATGTTCTTTTTATATTTTTTACAAAAAATTCAAGTCTCAAAAATAATTTATGTGAAAAAATTACCCCAATATCTCTTTCCAATCAAAAGTTATGGCTTTAAATTTATTTTTCATACCAGACTTTTAATAAAACTGAGTTTTGTTTTAAAATTCTCTATATAATTTGAGCGTCCTCATTTATCTCTAAGAATGAAGTTGTGTGTCTGTGTGTCTGTTGTAAACATTTTGGTTTATATATATAAAATCTTCCTTATAGTAATCACTTTCTTATCAACTTTCTTATCACTTACCAGTAACCAGTAAATTCAGTTTAGAACTAAAAAACCGTTTTTGATTGTGAAAAAAACAGTGATAAAATTATTTCTTCGTTAAAAAAGCTTGGTAAATTTTTTAACTAATATTTTTATAGAGGTCTCAAACTTAAATTCAACACGTTTTTACAAAATTCCAAAATTTACAAAAACATTTAATCGTAAAGTGTATATTAAAATGTTTATAATAAATGACTCTCGAGTAACATCGGGTATATCAGCTAGTACTAAATAAAACTTTGTGAAGAAGTTTTTTTTTTAAATGGCCACAAATATGGTTTTCTTAAGGTTTAAAATTGTTTGTATGTACCATTACATCTTCGGCGTGTTGTCATATCGCCCAATGTCATAAAGACCAAAGCGAAAAATGTCATAAAGCCCAAAGTATGTCATAACGCCCAAATTGGGGAAAAAAAAGATTGCAGCCATTTGGAATGTCATAACACCCAAGACAAAAAAAATTGGGCTTTATGGCATTCCATTTGCGCATTACCAAATCGAAGTTAAAAGTCATATCGCCCAAAATAAAGTTGGTTGTTGCGACCATTTTTTTACCCCAATTTGGGCGTTATGACATGCTTTGGGCTTTGTGACATTTTTCGCTTTGGGCTTTATGACGTTCAGAGTTACAATATGACACAGGCCATAAAACCCAAAGTCATAATCCAATATTTCGTACATGGGCAAATTTTGACAGAATCTTGCAAAGTCGAAATTATTTCCATTTGAAATTGAGATAAAGTCAATTCGGATTTATTTCTCTTTAGAAGTAGCAAAAATTAAAACACAATCAATTTAATTCTTAAGTTTTTTTAAATAAAATGATTATTTTATATATTTTTTTTAGATAAATTTTAACATGCAACAACAAAAAACTGTCAATACATTAAAAATGCAAAAACTTAAAGCATTCTGCGAGTCAGTTAGAGAAACCCAAACCCTCGTGGGTGCGTTGCTTAATATTATTTTTAGAGGAGAGTGAAATAATTGAAAATGTCATAAAGCCCAAATTTTAGTCATATTACCCAAAAATATTCGGAATGTCATAACACCCAAACTTTTTCTTTGTGTGATATGACATTTCATTTGGGCACTGTGACTATATTTGCTTTTAGATTTGGGTTTTGTGACATGCCTTTGGGCATTATGACCTTCCTTGGTTTGGGCTTTCTGACGTTGGGCAATATCACGACGTGTTGGGCGTATAATAATATGTCATAAGGCCCAATGGGAAGTCATATGGCCCAAATCCGCAAAAATTTTTACAACAACAAATTACACACAAATTTTTTGGGCGTTGTGACTTCCATTGCTTTGGGCTTTATGACACTGGGCGATATGACACCACGCCTACATCTTCATCCATGTATAGGACAGCGTAAAACCGAAAATGCGACATATTACCTTCAACCTGAAGACTCATGTCTTCAAATAATTTTTGCATAACAGTCAGAAATTGAAGAATACGATTCTAAGACAGAAAGAAAAAAATAACTGGAGTTTTTTACTAATCATACAAAGTTCTAAAAAACTGCGAATTTTTAGCCCAAAGCGTTTTCAGAAATTTTGTTGTTACTCGTTTTTTTTTTTAAATAAAATCCTAATAAATTGATTTCATATGTTTTCAATTTGGTGTTTCGTATTAAAATCACTATCTTTATCAATTTAAATAATACTTCTCGAAAAATAAGCACTTGCCCTATAAAGGGTTAAAAACTTTAAAATCGTTTTTCTCGAAACTACTTTTTCCAACACGGTTGACATGATATCTCAAATTCTATTAATTTGGTGTTGGCCTTTTTTATATATCTATAGAAAAATTTTATATATCTTTATATATCTCTTTATATATCTCTATGGCCCGAACTTAAATTATGTAAAAAAGTTGTTTTTAATAAAATATAATTCATAACTTTGAAAAAATTGATTTCTCGGCCCTTTTTTCAAAGTTATGAATTTTTCAATTATAAATAGTCGCCATTTCGCGAAAAAATTGCCATGTCGTATATCCCTAGTCCAGAAAATTCTTACTAATTAACCATAATTTTTTTTAGATGGCTAGAAGGGTTGAAGACGTATCAAGATAGAGGCACCCGCTTTTTTAGCACCCCCACTCCACCAGCCTGTAATTTTTTCAATTTTTTCAATTTTTAAATTTTTTTTAAAATTTCTTTATTTTTTTTTTAATTTTTTTGTATTATTGAAATTTTCAACATATTTATTGAACACATTGTAAACAACTAGATACTAAAAATATGAATTAGTTCTTTTTTATCAACCGTCAAAGGAGGCCTCTACACTAGAATACTGCCTTAAGGAAGTTAATTTTTTTCAAAACGTGTTTTTGAACACTAAAAAACTCTAATTTTATGCGTTCACTGAATGAAATACTTTAGAGGAATTCGTTAAGTCACATTTATTGGTCATAAATTAAAATATTAAAATGCTAATATACTAATGTTAATATATTTATACAAATAACACTGCTCCACAAAATTCCCAAAATGTTCTGATTTGAAAGTTTGAACAGTCAATTTAGATGTAAATTGCGACTCTTATTTCAAATATGAACTTTAAAAATTATTCTGTAACACCGTTTTTAAGTTATCGATAGGTTATTATTTTTAGTGAATTTCGAAAAAGTGTGCAAATTAGACACGTTTTTATGAATTGATTTAAATAAATAGTATATACTTAATTAAAGGTAATTGAAATACCTTTCATTTGTTACACTGAGGGAAATATGTGTTAAAATTAAATGAAATTGTGTGCATATTAAACGAATTTGTTTTTGAAATAGAGCTTAAAAGAATTTCATTTAAGTTACATACAAATGTTTTTAAAGTTTAATTTAAAACAAAAGTTTTTGTTTTCAAAACAATGTTTTTAAATATACTTTCATTGTAAAAATTTTTAATTTAAACATATTTATTTAAATGAAAAATTTAATGCAAAACCTTTAATATTTAAAACAAATGTTTTAAATTAAAAATAAATAAATTAACCCGTGTAAGAAATTGCATTTAACTTTTATGTTGTAAATATTTATTTTATAACGGTCCGGTTTACCCGTCCTCGTTTTAATATTTAATTTATTGGTATACTAGCCGCAAGAGCCAAAGCTGTTTACATGCGTCTTAGTATATTCTTAATATTTAAACATAGAAGCAATAAAACACAAGATTTTAAGTTTGATGAAAGCGGCGATGTTTATTGCTTGCAGTCTGGATGCGAATGAATGCTAATTTTCTATGCGTTCAGTATTTTAAATCATAATTTGAGTGACAACATATTAGGGCTATTCCCAGTTACGGGCAAATAGCTTTGCAAATGTATGCCCTACCAAATATTTGCCATCAACTGTGAGCACACTTTTTAGAACACTGTTGCAAACAAAACTCACAGCTGTTTTGGAGGAAAAAAAACAACACGAACAGTATTTGTGGTGTTTTTCATTATTATTTATCAAAGTGAGTTCCATATTAGAGTCTGTTAATTTTGTTTTATTAGCGGCGTTTGGTTAAAATGTGACAGCTGATTGATTGGCAAATAAGTTTTGCCCATGCTCGACTGTATGCAATGCGATTTTAGTGTTGCAAATTTGACACAGTCGGGCAAATGCAAATCTGTACATTTTGTTGTTGTGTTGAAAATATTTGCCATCATATTTTGCAAATGCCACGATGCCACGATGCCACGCTATTTGCCCGTAATCGGGAATAGCCCTATTAAGAAGAAATGAGCATAACAAAAATAAGTATACATTTTGACTCGATATAATTTTAAGACTCTCACTATATTGAAACAGTTTAGCTAAGTCAAGAGATAAAAAAAGAGATTAAAGCGTAAGTGTAAGTTTAGTGAGCGTTATTAAATAAATACAATAAGCATAACAGGTTTTGAGTGCTATTAACAATTGCTTTAAAATTAAACTCACTTCGACAAATACAGTACATAAACATAATTTATATTACTAAAAAATGGCAACATAAATTGTACTTAAAAACATTTCATAAACAAATAACTTTCAATTCCATTTTTAGTAATACAAACTTAATATAAACTAAATAATTGAATTTTAAATACAAACATAAAATATAATTAATAAATTAACATCCGCTACACCCGCCATTTTTTCGATGCCATTTTTTAACATTTTCGAGTTTTTGAAGTCAGATTCGTGATTAGCGACCCCTGGAACCCCCCGTATAAGAAATTTTTTGACTTTATTTAATGTTTTATTGCGGCTTGAAATATTGTAAATATCAAAATAATTAATTAATTTTTATTTCAATATTTGTAAGACTAATTCAAAAATATTTTCAAACAATCAGATGTAAAATCGGGGTCTCAGTTGTCTGGCAATAATTTTCAATGATTCTACTACACATAATTTTTTAATTCAATCTCTAATAGCGACGTATTTTTTGTTATTGGAAGGAATTAATTAGAGAAAATTATACAAAAAACAGAAATGAGTTTATAGTTGAAAATTAAATAAGCTTCTTTTAAATTTTGTTTTGTAGAAACGCAAATGAGCTCAATTTCTATTTTAAAATTTTTTGTTTAATTTTAAAGTATGTTTTTTTTCTCAGTGTACCATATTATATTCCAATTGGATAAACATCTTATGCTCTATTAATTAAAACATTTGTATTTTTTAATTTTGTTACTAAAAATTTACATAAAACGCAACATAAGTTTGCTTACAAAGTTATCAAAAATAAAGAAATTATATGGGTTCATAATTTTTTTTAAAGTATGTTCTATTACGAAGAAAATGACATACGATTCTAAAAAATCTGTCACGAAATTCAAAAGTAATAACTTTCGAAGTGAAAAATCTATTTTTTTTTTTCAAATTTTATGTTTAAGCAGCTTGAGCATAATCTTAAATATCAACTGCTGCTTTATGTATAACGAAACGAAGGCTGAACGTTGAGAAAAAGACGAGCAAAAATGTGGAAAAATGTATTGCTTACCGTGTCTTGCACTTCATTCAGCCTTCGTTTCATTATACATAAAGATATAGTAAGTCTGGTGCTTGAGTTTTAAAAATTTTTTTTTTTATGGTTTCTTAAAAGACAATAGGGCAGTTCACGATCTTGTTGCATCGTTGCAAATGCAAAATAAACAGCTTTTACAAAAACAAAAAGCATATGTTCCAAAAGCTTTTCAATGCAAACATAAAAAAGTTTTGTTTTTGTAAAAGCTGTTTATTTTGCATTTGCAACGATGCAACAAGATCGTGAACTGCCCTAATATATTGAAAGTATAATGTAAAAATTTCAAACCAGAATCAAAATTATTAACGAAGTTATATCACATAGTCGAGAGCGCCTTATATTGCGCCCTTGTGAGCTGTTAAAACTTTAAAAGCTTTTTTCTCGAAAAGTTTTTTGATCGGCCTGGGGTTTCAAAAATTCTATCGAACTGATTGGACTGAAATTTGAATACGTTATTTTACACGCTTATGGCTCTCGTAGGTAGCAGAATTGTACATTTGGAATAATTTTTTGCTATTTTCCCCCCTGATTTTCTACAAAAAAACACGATTTTTGAAAACTTCTGTTTAGAAGTCCGCCATTTTGTTATATTTTAATGAAAATGTTTAAATCTGCATACAAAAAATTTTAACGGTTGTATTAAAAAATTAAGGCCGGAGCACCAGACTTTATCCTTAAATAAGCTCAAAATAAAAAATAACAGATAGATGACATTAAAAAAAAAGTGATTGGATCTACTTCGTCTCTTGTTTTCACTTTGATCTGTTTCTCTTATGAGAAACCATGCTTAGTCGCCAATCATGGACTCGTTCCAGGAGCCAGTGTATCGGCGCTCTATATTTTTCATTTCCTGGTGAAATCTTTCTCCATGCTCATCGCTTTCATAACCTAGATTTGTAGGGAAAAATATTGTTTATTTCAAAACAAATACTTTATAGGTACTTACCTTGTAGAGCCCAATGCATTTCCAGAAAGTCAAGATTTAAGTAGTTTGAGATTAAGATTTTGTAAACGATTTTTTTCTATTTTCATTTAGGTAGTTTTATTTTTTTCGTAATAGAACATACTTTGAAATAAAATTATAAAATCATAAAATTTCTTTATTTTATAACTTTGCAAACTTATTTTCCATTTTATGAAAATTTTTAGAAAAAAAAAAATTCAAATGTTTTAACTAATAGAGCCTAAGATGTTTATCCAATTGGAAAAAAATGTAGTAATAAATGAAAGGTATTTCAATTACCTTTAATTTAAAATACTATTCATTCAAATCAATTCATAAAAACGGTTTTATTTGCATTAACAGGGATCACCTTTTCGAAATTCATTAAAAATAATAAACTATCGATAGCTTAAAAACAGTGCTATAGAATTATTTTTTAACCTAATATTTGGAATCAGCGTCCAATTTTAAATGAGGATTGCCAAATGTTTAACCCAGATCAGAACGGCTGTCGCATAGTGTAATCAGACGATTAAATAAAGATAATAAAATAAGTTAACAATACATTTAAGATTGAAAATCATACATACTTATATATATAACAATAACTTTAACCTTATTTAATGTGGTATTCTATGTGTAATTATAATTCAAATGTGTGTGAATTATTAACCTTATACTTGAAAGTGTGTCTGTAAATGTCAGTTAAAATTTATTTTTTTTTTGGTTTTAATTTAAAAATAACGTGTGTGTGTGTGTGTGCGTGTATGTGTACATTTTATTGTAAGCATTTAAAGAAAACCTTGCAGCTGACCTTCGCCTTAAAAAGTAATTTAAAAATGCTTAAAAAAGTAACGCTTTGCATAGACGAACGCCACAACATTTGTATACTTTATATTTTTGTTTAAATAACATTTATCAAGTTTCTGTTCAACGACTATTTACGCAGCTTTACGTACAATAACCCTAGACTAGATGAAGCTCAAGATTTTATTAGTTAGTTGCTTAGCGAGTGCATATGTTTCAGCATATCTCTAGTCTAAGCTCGATGAAATATTTTAAGATTTACATTAAAATAGATATTTTAAAAATGTGTCTTCTATACATTTAAAATATTGACTAAATTTATGCGAACTTTGAGGTGTATCAGTTTTTCTCTATGGAAAAGGCCTCGGCTTGCAACTAAACGGCACGTATTTTCTCCAAATTCTATGCATTATCAAAGCGATTCTCCGATGGCCTTAAGTTATGCATTTTGCACGAAAGATAAATCATGCTTTTGAACCGATCTCCTCTTAGATTTTTATGACTGTGTAAGGTTAAAATATTGAAAATCATAAGCTACTAAACCAAAACTTAGGAAAAATAATATATGTACTTACTACATATAAACAATTTTAACCTCAACGCATTTGAGCACGAGGTGTTCACATTATGTTCACACACCAGCAACTTTACTAAGAAGAAACAAAAATTAATGCAATATCTCGAAATTACCGTGTTCAATGTTAAACTTGAAAATAGAGAAAAGACGAGATTATTATTAGACAAACTAACATAATCGCACGCAGGCTTTAGATGAAGAAACCGAAAAATTATAAATCACCACAAAAGCTAAAAATTGAAACAATGAATGACTGGTGTGCAAATCGAGAGATACTTGTACAGATCTAAAAAAACTACAGATGGACATAAACAAAAACCTATTGAAACACAAACGCCATATTAAAGAAACAAAATACACAAATAAACGAACTGACCAATAGACAAACTCTTGGAATAAACGACCTGACCTCAAGTCGCGTGAGTTTGCGTCACATGTTTGAATTTTTTCAAGTTCAGTTTTATTTATGGCCCCCATTTACTGGGGGCAGGGATGGGAGGTGTTGTGCCTGTTGACTCGTTGACTTTGCATTCGTTTTGAAGTTGTTTTAGCGCTGCTTACTAGCTGTGTTCGAGGTGTGAGGAAATGCTTTTTTATGGTGGTTTTTTTGTCTGTTCCCAACATAAAAAATTTGGTCAATTAGTATTAAACTTGAATGTCAGTCAACTGGTTGAGATAAATGTTAATTCTTCAAAAAATTATGGCTTTGAAATTTATAAATATTGCTGTTTCATGATTTTTTTTTACACTTAAGAAGAGTAAAGAGGGAAACGTAAATTGGTTAGATACTTTTTAGTTTTGCTTCTGTTTTTGTTTTTACAGCAAGTATCGGGCTGTGCAGTAAAGTAAAAGCTTCAAATATGTTTTTTGGTGCAACCAGGAACCGAAAATAACTGTTATTTTACAATTTTTAGATGAAATAACGAAAAAGTTGCCGGTGGACTCTTTTAAAAACACTATTATGATCAAAATGGCAGCAGCTTCGCGAATACTAAACGCCTTTTGAATTTTTGACTATTACTATAAAAGTTAAAAGTAGCTGTTATTCTTTGCCTGCCAAAAATATCAGGCAATTTGTATTTTATCAAAGGCGACTTGAATAAAAAATCATTAAAACTAAATAAAAATAAAAGGTTTTTCTAAATGACCTTGTTATTTATTTTGTTGATTTTATATGATTTAAATACAAATACAAAAATAATAAGCAAAAATACAGCAACAAATGTGAAAATAAGAAATGGGAGAAAAACTGAGAAATTGACACTTAAAATCTCATAACCTCTGTGGTGCAGTGCGTTAGTGCACGCTTGCAAGGGTATCACAAAGATTTCTGATGAAGCCTTTAGCAGGGCCGAAATTGCAATAAAATCAGCTAGTAATTTTTTCCTTTTCATATTGAAAAAAAAAGTTGTTGTTGTTTCTTTGGAAAGATTCGTTTGAACAATTAATTGTTCTAACTTTGACCTAAAGCTCAATAAACGATTTTAAACTATCAAACAACTTGAATTTGTATTTAAAATCAAGTATGATTTAAACTGTCAAACATTTAGAATTTGTAGTTAAATCGTATAAAATCAACTAAAAAAATTTTATAGCTCAAAATGTGTGCGTCGTGAGACGAAAAAAATTGCATTAACATTTTTTTTGGCGGTCAAGCGGTCCTTAAATAAATAGCTGTTACTTTTGATTTATAAAAAAAAGTCGAAAATAACCGTTATTTTTTCCCGAAAAAATAAAAGGCATAAAGTAACTAGTATTTTTGTCGAGAATAATAAAAGTTAAAAGATAATTGTTAATATCTGATTTTTTGATAAAAACCATAAGCGGTACGGTCCCTGGGTGCAACACAAAAATAATCTTTACATACATACATGCGCCCAGGGAACCAAAACCAAATTTTTTTTTAATTCATACCCAACCTTTTCGTGAGGAACTGTTCGTTTCGGCACTCAGGACTGAACCCTTTTTGGATTATTCGTCGGACCAAAATGCCTTTCATAGCCTTTTTTAGTTTTTTAATGAGTTAAAAAACGGAATCTTGAATTGTACTTATTTTTTATATTATATGCGTACAATAAATGAGTTGCATAAATTGTCATTTTTTTAAAGATTATTTTAAAAATATACTGTATTATAGCTATCAGTAGCTATTATAACGCTGATATTATATAATTTATAGCTTTATATATATTGCTGTATAGAAATAATGAAAAATTATGCCGATGCTGGGGGTGCGCTATGACACTGGTGCACTGTTGCTACCACTCGGTCATATCAATTGTAGAATGAAATGAGCGTAACTATTTCATTAACAAAAATCTAAAAAGTAGCAAAAAAAGTGTAATTTTGTACATATTTTCGAACTCATTAAAGGCAACATTGCACGTTTGAGAAAAAGAACTTGTATTCTAGTGGTATTCACTTCAATTCTGAAATTTCAGAAATCGGAAATTTCCGACGAACTGAAGTGAGCGACCCATTTGTAATGTTTCGTTTTTTGTTTTCACATGCATCTGTGAAACCTAAAATCGTCATTGCTTCAAAACAAATAATTTTGTTCATATTTTGTTAAACATAGCTTAATACACAGATATATAAATCCACTGCCACTAAGCTACAATACAATTAATTATAATTTTGTTCTTGCTCGCAGACATTGCATCAGCTTTTAGGCGGGATTTGACAGAATGCCCTTCTTATTATCGAAATTATCATATTCACAATGGCTCACACTTATTAAGCAGATTTACTTATGATTACTGAACACGTATTTTCTTCGCAAATTTCCGACGATTATTTTTCATCAACTCAATAGGTGATTAAATTTGAGTAATCTACGGAAAACCAAAACAACAACAATTGCACTGAGGTTTTCGTAAATTTCAGCATTTCGCAAATTTCAGCGTTGAAGTGAATACCTTTATTGTAACAAAACTTAATAATTCTAGTGAATGTTGAAGCGACAAGTGATTTTATTAAAATGTACTTTGATTTTTTGTTTCAGATAAATTGGGACCAAAATATCTTGACCCCAAGGAAAAAAAAAAACAAAACATTTTTGGAATATTGTTTTTTGCAGGGACCGTCACGGTTATGATTTTTTTCAAAAAAGTCAACAAATAATCGTTATTTTTTGACCGATTTTATTTCGATCAATAAGAAAAGTTAAAATGTCACTTTTATTTGTTTGATCAAAAATAAAAAATAAAATTTGAATTTTCTTATTTTGATCAAAAGTAAAAGTTAAAGTTTGATTTTTATTTTTTTCGATCAAAAATAACAGATAAAATTTTACTTTTATTTCTTCGATCAAAAATGAAAGTTAAAGTTTGACTTTTAGTTTTTTCGATTAAAAATAACAGTTAAAATTTTACTTTTATTTTTCGATCAAAAATAAAAGTTTAAATTTTATTTTTTTTTTTGAACGGAAATAAAGATTTAAAATTTTACAATGCTTTTTCTTATTAGCTATAATAATAGTTTCAATTTTTAAAACAATTAGTAGAGCAGTTTTTTTATTACTTTACACTTATATTGGTAACATTTTTGGACAGAACAAAAGATCATTGCTATCAATCTTCATATCGTTGCATTGCATCGGTGCACATTCTGTTTTCATTTATTTCGCAAACGACTGGAACAGCGACTGCAAGCCGATTAAAATATGACTTTTACTTTTGATCGATGAAATAAAATATTATATTTATTGATGAAATAAAAGTAAAATTTTAACTGCTATTTTTGATCAAAAAAATAAAAGTAAAATTTTAACTGTTATATTTAATCAAAAAAATAAAAGTCAAATTTTAACTTATATTTTTGAACGAAATAAAATTGGTCAAAAATTAACGATTATTTTTTGGACTTTATTAAAAAAAATTAGAAAAATTAAAATCATTAAAGATTATTATTCCTTAGCTAACAAGCACCACATTGCTATATTCAAACATCGAATAGACTTACTCTTCGCATTTGACTTTTTGAATAGAAATTTTAAAAATAACTGTTATTTTCGGTCCCTGGTTTTAACTGATACGTACGCATTGTAAGGCATGCTTTTAAGTATTTTTGCACCCTTTGTCATCTGCAAAGTAAAAGTGCAGTCAATAGGGGTATTCACGTTTCAGTGCACTAGCCTGTGCAGTTGAGGACTTGTGCACTTTACAAAAACAAAATACAAGTACGTCAAAAATCTGCACTAGTGCTTTTCTACTATTGCCTTCAACTTGAGGACTTGAGCAGTTGTGCACTTGTGTGCATTGAAAAATGTTGACAGCTTTGAAACAGTGATGGTAGTGTGTTCACGAAAACCTAACTGCACAAGTCCTTAACTGCACTGGCAAGTGCACTGAGTCGTGAATACCCTTAATATAATAAGTTCAATCATAGAAATCATTGAAAAAAATTTGTATATACTTTGATGTTAAATGATGCGCTCCTATTAAAAGAAAATTTATAGGTATTTACACAAAAATTGTACATTTAATACAAATTGATGTTGAAAAAAAATATATTTGTTAGTACTGGTTCACTCTTTGAGCTTAGACATCTTTAACAGCTAACACGCTTTTTTTACTTTAAATAAAATTCATACAAGAAGTGCAAATTTATTTTGCTTCAAAATAAATACACAAAATTCTAGAAACATCGAAGAGGTTCTTCAAATTTTGCTATCGCGAATTTGTCCCGTTTGTTAAATAATGCCTTATAAACTGATACACATAGCCTAATAACTGTATATTTTATTTAATTTTTTTTTTCCAAATCAACTTTTATCCTTAATCTTTTTTCCAATCTTCATTGCTTCTGTTGCTCAGAAAAAGTAACGCAATCCATCGAAGCTGTCGTAAGATGTTACGGTGACTACAATTACAGTTACACAATGTCTGTTGCATATATGAACATATTTTACACTGCTGTTTCCATTTTCCATTAAAATAATTAAATATTTATAAAAAGAACATCTTCTGTCTCGAGTGCTGCCATGCTGGAATAACTTAACTGTTTGTCTTGTTTTGTAATCGCGCGTTCTTCTAATAAATAAATTTCGTATACAAACTCGAAAACTTTCTACACTTTTGCTGTTTATTTTGTTTTTTCTTTTATTTCCAAGAGATCGTAATTTAAACAGTTCAAAGACCCTTGCAAAGACATAGCTGCAGCAATACAAATGCAACCTTAAAAGAAAAAGAAAACTTTAAGTAATTTGTAAAAACCTATGGAGCTAGTTTAAAATTTAAACTTTGACACAAATTGAGGAAGTTTGGGTGCTTCATAATACTGTTGTTTTGTGCTTCTTGTTTTTATATCGACTAGCTGTGCTTAAATGTTTATTCAATGGCGAAAGTAAAAGTTGGGAAAGTTTACAACCTAAGTTTATGCAGTTGGAGTTAGTTGTTGTTGTTTTCTTTTTAGAAGAAAGGCCGCTTTAGAAGAAAGGGTGAACAACCTTCTCAGTCGGCTGAGTACTAAGCTGGTAAAGGTGATGTAATCAGCATATCTGATGAGTTGACAAATAGTGTACATTTAATGTTGTTTTTGAAATGAACTATCATCTGTTGAAATGCTATAGCTTTCACATTTCTTCACATTTGACTTACTGCATCTTTATGTAAAACGAAACGAAGGCTCAACGGCGTAAGAGAAACGTGCAGCAATATTTTTTGATATGGAAAAATGTATTGCTTACCGTGTCCCACACCACGTCAGCCTTCGTTATACATAAAGATACAGTTAGCGACGAAAAAGTAAAGTTTAAAAAAAATGTTTTTCCATTTTTATAAATTTGCATGTGCATATTCAAATATACGTAAAATTATACAAATGCTTAACGATTTCTAATATAAGTTATTACTACAACATTGTTTTTGTACCAATGTTATTCCCTATCTCTTATAAGGTTAAGACATCTTGTTTATTATTATTATTTTTTATTTTTATTGATTATTATTTATTATTATTATTATTTATTATTATTATTTATTATTATTATTTATTATTATTATTATTTATTATTATTATTTATTATTATTATTTATTATTGTATTAGTACATTAAGAACTAGGTTCTTTTATAGTACAAAGCTCAAAGACATAATTTAAATTCAACTTATTATAAAACATTTAAACTTAAATCTGAGGTAATTTAAATTTATTATTATGTAATTAAAAGTGTTATAAAAAAATTGTAATGTAAAACATATGTAAATTCATAGGACAGATAAAACTTAAATTAAGAAAGAGAAAACAAGAGAGAGAGACAAATAGAGAAAGAGAGATAATGATATAGCGCTAGAGATCTGAGTTAAGTATTATGTGATGAAAAATGCTTCAAAATAGCGTGTTTGAAGAGTGTTTTTGACGCTATGCGTTTTAAGCTACTAGGCAATGAATTCCATAATCTAGCGGGATTAATAAGGTAATAGTCTTGTGGAGTTTAGAAAGTAAAAACTAGGTTTAATTCTCACTTGGCTTCTATTTGACCGACTACATTGCAGTTTTTCAAATAAGAAAGGAATTTTGTGGTGTATGAGTTTGTGTAAAAATATGCAATTCCTGTCATTATGATATCGCTTTGCTTATGATATCGCACCCAAGTATACAGTTTTTTAATTGAGCTGAATGATCAAATTTAAGTAAGCCGTAGACATAACGAGTAGCATGATTTAACGCGATCTGCAATTTAAGTTGAGACCGCGAGTCTTACTTACTGTACATAAGTTCAGAATATGTTATGACGTCGACAACGAGCTGAATTACAATTCTACTTCTTAGATCAATAAGTGTATACTCATAGACGACATCCTAAGGTTACGCAAGATGTAATAAATTTTGCGGACTACACTGTTGATGTGATCTGTGCACGTAAAGGAATCATTGATAGTAAGTCCAAGACTTACAACACTATTAACTATTTTTATGATTTTATTTTTTCTTTAGAGATAGGCAAAACATTGTTACATGAGGTTTGTTCTGCCAGACAAGTAAATCTGAACGTCATCAGCATAAGCATGCATGCAAGCACATTTAAACATCTGTTGAAAGAATTTAGTTTAAAAATACATTAAAGCAGTGCATCCTTATTTAGGAAGCATTTAGGTAGCTCGAGAATTATTTAAATTAGTATTTTGGAAGCACTGCCTTATCGACACAATTTAGCTTAGGTTGAATTTAGATCAATTCGCACACAGCTTTAATAAGTAATTAACAGCCTTGTTAATTAATAAGTAACGAGTAATTCGTATCCAAAAAAAGGCAGTCGTGGAGAGACTTCTGTTTTTCTGGGATTGAGTCCAAAGTGGGACTGATCCGAAAAATGAATAGAACCATGGCAGAGAACCTAGAAGAGTCGATGGAAGTTCTGATGGAGGTGCATTTTCCTGGAAGTTTTAAGTCTGATGACGCGTGGACGCTCTTGAAGAAAAGAATGCACAGGGTTGACAGACTGGAAGCCGAAGGGATGATCACTATGGATGAGGTGAGGAGTGCTATACGCTCATTTGCTCCGTACAAAACATCAGGGATGAGCGGTATATTTCCGGCTATGATGCAATGGGAAGAAGATCTCATTGCACCTGAGCTGTGGGGCATATTCGAAACTTGTCTGGCGACTGGGTTCGTTCCGAGAGTCTGGAGAGAGGCGAAAGTTGTCTTTCTTCCGAAGCCCGGAAAAAAGGATTATGCGGAGTCGTCAAGGAAATGTCAGGGAGGCGTGTATGCCTATGGACGGAAGGCAGAGAGTAAGAATAACAGAAAAATGTTTAAAAGCTCTTATAACAGATGGAGCCGTTTGTGAAGAAATGGCTGGTAACGATATAAGTATATTCACAGACGGCTCTCTGATGAATGGCAGAGCCGGGGCAGGCGTTTACTCAGAAGAATTAAGCCTATCCTGTACACTGCGGTTAGGGAGGTTTGTGTCGGTATACCAGGCGGAAATGCTCGGCGTAGTGCATGCGCTGCACCACCTGATAGATGGTCGGATCAATGGCAAGAAAATTGTCATTGCTCTCGACAATCAGTCTGTGATTAGGTGTATGCAACGGACAGACACCACTTCCAAGTTGGCCAAAGAATGTCTTACAAAACCCAATAGGTGCACCCAGATAAATGAGCTCACACTTATGTAGGTGAGAGGACACTCTGGCATAGAATGGAATGAAAATGCTGATTCTTTAGCAAGAGAAGGATCAGCAGAAGAATTCTGTGGATCAGAACCACGTATCGCCATAGGCGACAACTTGGTGGCAGGCCTTATTAAACAATGGACGGACTCGGAACACCATACAAGGGGGGAAGAATCTGTTAATTGCAGGCAATCAAAGGCGGCCGTGAAGGAGTCTCGTAGTGATGCAGCAAAAGTTATCCGATACAATCGAAAGACATTAAGCTGGCTTACTGCACTGATCACAGGACACGGTCCTTTCATGTACCATCTCGGGAAGATGACTCTGATCGAGGATGATGCGTGTAGGTTATGCCTAGAGGAGCCGGAAACAGCAGCACACATTTTGTGCCAGTGCTGGCAAGCATAAGATTGACCACTCTGGGACGTCCATTTGTTGGCGAAGCCGAGATTGGTCAACTGACCTACAAGGATATGCTTGAGGTGACAAAGGTTGCTTATACAAGGAGCATGCTCACGTATGAGTGCTCCGAGCAGTACCATCCTTTGTCCAATAGGGGATGAAAAGGGACCCACTGTGGTCTGCTTCGGCAAACCCCCGACTTATACAAAAAATAAAATTCGCTGGTATCGGAACGAATGTCAATACTCTGCCGAATCCGTAGCGGAATATTTGGCAAAGTAAAAATAATCGACCGAAGACCTAAGCCGAATACTAAAACAATTTTTTTCAATTCGAAACAAATGATAAAATTTAGTCCTTGCTTTTATTATTTATTAATTTCAGTACAAAAAAGACAACCATTAAGTTCATATTAAACGCTATAATTTTTTTAAGGCAGATTTCTGTAGCTTTTCTCGACTAGATAGAAAATTTGATTGAATTCCTTTTTATGTCATTTTGCAGTTATTATCAGTTCGGATGTTTCTGTAATTGATTTAGTGATGTCAGTATGACGTAGAAAAGCATTGAATTGATTTTCGATCTAGTTGAGAAAAACTAGAGAAATGCAGTACTGACTGAAATCTGGCAAAAAATTTCTAGCGTTAATTCGGTCTTTACACTTCAGTTGACAATAAAAAGAAAAACATAATTCAGTTCATAAGAAAAACAAAACAACTTAACAATTCATTTTACATTGCATTTTTGGTTAGAGCAAAGCATACTTTGCTATGATAGCAAAAGCAGGTGAAAAGTTTATAAAACCGTATTACAAAACAAAAATATTCGGCTATTTTGGGCCGAAGCCGAAGGTTAAACAATCGGCCGATTATGCCGAATACCGAAGACGAACATCCGGTCGGACACTAATCGATACGAATCTGCCTGGTAGAAATGTGTGGGTATTGAAATTGGACAAATTAGACTTTAGGTATATAAGAAGAGCGAGGTTTCTTTTTTCAAAAATAACTTTAATATTTTTTTAGGACATAAATATTTGCAATTTTTATCTGTATATATAAAAATGGATCGTGGTTTGTTCGGATGCTTAACACTTGAGAACGACTGGCCCAAATTAGATACTTGCTTTTGCGGTTTTTTTTTTCGTAATTGCTACGCGAAGGAAGAAAAAAAAAGTCCAAAAATTCTCAACAGGTGGTGCTGTAGGCGCACATTTCGTTTTTCAGTTCAATTCGGACGTGATATCGAATTGCTTTGGATTTATAGGTTGCACAGCTTCGGAATTCAGTATTCGACCTCAATTTACACATGCAGTTTCACGAATACCATTTGATGGGCGTTGTAAAAGGGTCCGTCGCACCTCCCATACAACCCAAATTTTCGATATCGAATAGCTTCGAAGTTACAGGTCGCACAGTCTCGGAATTCAGTATTCGACCGCAATTTACACGTGCAGTATTCAGCATATTTGATTTAATAATATTATATTTTCAATTTAAATAGCCAGACAATGGTCAAAAATATTTCTAAACTCAACTCTCTGATTATTATAACTAATTTTAAATATATTTTGAGCATATGAGTTAAAAAATTTGAACTGGCTCTTGAAGTTTAATAAAAGTTGAAACTTATGTTTTTTCCATATATCTGAACAATAAACAGCATAACATCACATTTGTTTCTTAAATGTGCTTAACTTTCTTTTAGAGCCACGACAACAAGTTGAATGAACTATTGCAAAACCTACAACACTCATTCAATAATCAAAAAACACTTTCGCCGCTTTATGCGCTGTACGTGTTGCGTGTAAGATTTTCAAACAGTTTTCATAACTTAACCGCGATGACGATATTAAAATGTTTGAAATGAAAATTTCTTGTTAATACTTGTAACGTCAAAAGAAATTCAAAGCTTGTACTAGACTGTTTAGTAGGCTGGTTGGTTGGTTGGTTGGTTTTTTGGTCGTTGCTCATGTCTATGACTTGAGTCAATGGCCGCTGCCGGTGGAGAAAGTAGTAAAGAGAGAATGAAATGTAGCAACTAGCATATGATTACACAAAACCCGGTAATGAAGCACAGCAGAAAACCTGAATGTCAGATAACTTGAAAGATATGTGCTCATTAACGTTTCTTTTAATGAAGGTTGCCAACTTTGGCTTTTGCTTGCAGAAAAATATTTAAAAATATAATACACAAATTAATTTAGAAATTAATATTTGTGGAAACATGGCAATTTTAAAAAATATATTGGACTTAACTAATTAATATCCATGGCATTGTTTTTCTATAATACTTTACAGAATTAAAATTAAGCTCATAATATAATAAAAAAAACTAAATCAAACAATGCAGATTATTTCTTCCTTCAAAAGTTCCCAAAATTTTCCAAGAGTTTATTTTTATTGGATCTTAAAGACTTCTTATCAGATATAATTTTGATTCAACTAACTTAAATATATTTTCGTTGCTTTCGTTCTTCGAAAATTTTCACCACATTTCATACAATTCCCATTTAGTGATGGAGAGTGTGTTCTCTAAAAAAAAGGGAAATTAAATAAAAGCTAGCGTGTGCGAAACCCCAAATCAGTTTTAAAATAATGAATAAACACATATTCAATATATACTGAAAAATCAGCCCGGTGTTAAGCGGTGTCAAATAAGTCCCACCTTCTGGAAGTTTAAAAACAAAAACAAATAGCGCAGAAATAGCTCTTCGGACTGTTTTAACAATTTCCAGAATCTGTATCCGTTTTCACACTTGTTTTTAATAATCTATAGTAATAAAACTCATTTTCTGTATGTTTGTTTGTTTGTTTGGCCTTTATACAAATCTAAACGGCTCAACGGATTTTGCTCAAACTAGGTACACATATTAAATGCATCCCAACTTAAAATGTTACATACTTAGTTTTTGCCACGCCCCCTCTGAAATTTTTCAACTAACGGTAATTTTGTTATTATAAAAGTTTTTACTGTCGGAGATTTTGGTGTATTTAATTTTAAAAATTGTTTGTTATTTTGACATCAAAAACACTGACATATCTTCAAAATTGGAGAAATTTTCAGTACAACGACTTTTTCATAAAACATCGTAGCCTAAGAATGAGAAAAAAACGACATGAAAATCAAAGTTTGGCCTTTCGATGCAAATATCTCCGCTGTCCATTAATATATTTCATTCAAATTTTTTTTGTTCAAAAGTTCAATAAAATCACTTCACAAAAATAGGTTGAACTGTATCGTTTAGTTTGTGTATATATGTTTTATGATTACGTCAAAAAAGGTTCAAAATATTGACTTTTTATTCAAAAAATTACTCAAAAAGTATTGTTGTTGTGAAAATTAAATCAATTAAAAATTGCACATCTGGCTACCTTCCATATGACATAGCATTTATTTGCAAAAATTCTTCCAGCTAAGCGCAAAAATTATTTTACTGTTTTTGTCATCAAAACAACAAGGGTACCCCTTTGATTTTTTTCGCGAAATTTATTTTTCCGAAATGTTGTTTTTATATTTTTTACAAAAAAGTCAACTCTCAAAAATTACCCCAATATCTCTTTCCAATTAAAAGTTATGGCTAAAAATCTATTTTTTCATACCAGACTATTAATAAAACTGAGTTTTGTGTTAAAATTCTCTATATAGTTTGAACGTCCCCATTTATCTCTAAGAATGCAGTTGTGTGTCCAGAGTAATAACGAACTTTTTGGATTATATAAAATCTTCCTTATAGTAATCTACTTAGTTTTTTGTCTCCCCATCCTCCGCCCCCCGCGATTATATGATCATGATCTCCAATGAAAAAACGCAGCTAATAAAAATTTTAGTAGGTACAATAATTTTTAGTACAATGAATTTTCATACAACATTGATAGCTAATAATGACAAAAATCTGAAAATCGAAGTTTTTACTTTTAATGCCAATAACTCCGCTGTTTTTAATATATTTCATTAAAAAATTTTTTGTTAAAAAGTTCAATATGTTTTTTAATATAAATCTTTGTTTAGACGTTAAAATGTCCATATCTCAAGGACGCATTGAGTCCCACCGTAATTTTTATTTTGTTGAAAAGGTAATTGTGCTTGCTTTAAGATTAAGTAAATATAAAAATTCTTTTTAATTTTTAAAATATGTTTTTCGTACCCATTCTTTGAATTCAATTGGCTCACCGCAAGAGATGGAACCACCAACAACAAAAATTTTCCAAAACTTTTTTGGATTAATGTTCGTTCAATTACCTTTCTAACGGTAGCTTTCAAATAAAATTCAACATGTTTTTCATTATTCCAGATTTTAAAAAAGATTTCATCGAGAAGTGTATGTTAAAATGTTTATTTAAATGACTCTCGAGTAACACCGGGTATATCAGCTAGTATTATATAAATTTTACCTTCCACTTGAAATTCCATTGCAAAATTTAAAAAAAATATTGTAGAAAATTGCACTTGCGTCTTAAAAACTGCACTAATTTCAACTGATAATCAAAATAAAATTATTTAAAATAAAAACCTGTTTTACACTGCTTATTACTCAATATTTATCTTCCAGTGACAAAAAAGTTCTTAATACTGTCTCTTTCAGATCAGTACTCATAAACTTTTACAGTTATTACATCTTACAGTGAGAAAATCTATTTTGTCCAGCTAGCATGCTCTGCACGATTCACTGTGCAACTTAGTAAAATGTTCAATTCGTGAAAGCCAAGTTCGCTCTGCATACGTTCAAATGTTAACAACTCAAACAGTTTTTTACAACTTTTCTCGATAATTCTGTTCCCATGTCCATAGGCTTATATTTGAATGTGATCTATTATTTTTCTTAATAAATACAATCTGGCAACATTATGAGTTTTTGCTTATTCGAGCGTAATTATGATGTGAGAAATGTGCTCCACTTTTCACTTTTCACTTTCTTTTGACGCAAGAAAATTTCTCCTTTTGCAATAATTGCAGCAAGTGGGTTTGTTGGTCTGTAAGTCACTATTTTCTACCGGTTTTAAATTACATTATCTCTTAATTGCTTGTGTGGTAAAAACAAGTTAATGGAACAAATAGGCAAATCTAGCGACAACTACTTATGGAAGCACTTTGAAAATTCTTTGATATGGACATTTTTTTCTGCTTTTAAAAATTGGCCTGTAAATTTAAAATGGCCTTTTTCATTCAATCAATCCTCTGTTCAGAATGACGAGACTAAAAAAATTCTCAATGCAATCTAGTGGTCGTCAATCAATTTTTCTAGTGCTTTTTAAAAGAAATTGCAAAAATTAAAATTGGAAAAAATTTCAATGAAATGTTGTGGAAATATTTTTTTAAGCTTTTCATAATACAAATACAAAAAATTGTGCGATCACGTTAAATAACCTGGTCATTATGGAATTTTTTGCTGGAAAGACACCTTTTTGGAAATTTAGACTTTGAATATTTTTGCGTAAGAAATCCCAAAAATCCAAAAATTAATATTTAAATAAAATTTTACCAGGAATAGATTAAACATAATCTTCAGCTCATTTGCGCAAAAAATTAAAAAAAAAACAAATTCTGATACCAAAGTTCTAGCTGTTGAAACTTGACTTTTTTTAAAAAATCCTTAAAGTATGGCAGTTTTCAAACACAAAAAAATCGCAAACAATCCAAAAACATATATTTCTCATTTGAAATGAATGACTTTAATAATTCTTAAAAAATATTTGCGAATTTTGTTCGATAAAATCTTCAGCTCATTTGTGCAAAAAATTAAAAAAAAACAAATTCTGATACCAAAGTTCTAGCTGTTGAAACTTGACTTTTTTTAAAAAATCCTTAAAGTATGGCACTTTTCGAACACAAAAAAAAATCGTAAACAATCCAAAAACATATATTTCTCATTTGAAATGAATGACTTTAATAATTCTTAAAAAATATTTGCGATAACTGTTTGGATTTACTCGGTTGCCAAGATATCAGTTCCTGCTTTTAAGATAAAAAATAATAAAAAAACCTTAAAAAATGGAAATTCCTTTTTTTCTTTTAAATTACAAATCAAGCAAGCAAACTTAACTAAATAAATAAAATTAAGTTTGCATCTTGCACATACAATTTTTTCCAACAACCTTTAAGCTTACCTAATCGGTTAAGATGCGGTACATTGTGCATATTAACCCTTTCGCCCCAAAGTTTTGTTACAAAAACAGGCAAAAATATGTAAGTTTTGGCTTCAGCTATCGATATAGAACAAATATATTAGATGTTTAGCATACTTGAGAATTCTCTAATCCTTTTTTTATCCTGGGATATATTCTGTTCTCTAGAGGACGTCATATTAAATTTAATGTGACGTCACATAGTCTTTTACCAGCAAACGATCAAAACGCTTCCAACGATACCTCATTTGGCAAATTATGATAAGTAATTTAGAAGTGAGATGGGAACAAATATTAGCGAGCTGCACTCAAAAATTACGGTATTGCACATAAAAAACGTTCACACTACACCTTGCGACACACCATTTTTGGTAAAAACTGTGTATTTAGGTGCAGAAAACATGTTGAATCTTGCATTAAACCACACACGAGGCATTGAACTATTATTGGGACAGTTAAGAAATGATCTTAAAATTGATGATGATTTAAAAATTCATATGGGACATATAATCCCAGTAGGGGCGAAAGGGTTAAAGCATTATTCAGAGACCATAACCGTGACTACGAAGTCCCAAACTTTCTTCAACTTCTCTTGGAATTTCACAAACAGCAACATTTTCTAAGAATAGACGTAAGTCGTTTTCAGTTAGCTGTTGTAGCAAATTCCCAGCGATGAGAATGATCAACATCAAATGAGCAACATTGTGTTAAACTCTCCGTAACTTATTAAGTTTTTTGTTTTACCATTTTTTTTTTCCATACAACGCTTTGTACTTTTAATGTTGCTAGCTCCACAGAGTCTTTATTTTTAATCCCAAAACTAGTCAAACTCCAAAGAGTAAAAGAGATTATGTATATAAATTTTAACTCAAATCAATTTAAATGGATTCTGCATGTGCCCGACCTAGTCATTGACCATATATGCACGCTCTGTTAAGCCAAACATTTAAAAATGCACAGTGGTCGTTGATGTGCGACTACAACATATACATATTCGTATGTATAGTAAAAACTGTTTGAATATTCAAAAATATTTATGTAGTCTGGAAGATACTGAAGACTGAAAGCTAACGACCGATTTAAGCTAAATGCTAATGAAAACAAGAATATTTGCAATTATCTATTATCTGCTAAGTACTAGAACAAAACTTAATTTATTAAAATTATATAAAGATTATTTTTTAATGTAAGGAAAAGTTTAAAATTTTTCAACCCAAAAAAGATTAGTTTTCAATCCACAAAAAGTTTAAAAAAAGCAATATAAATATTAACTTAAAATAAAAAACTTTTCTGACCACCTCATGATTTGAACACACGTTCTCTGTTGTGTTGGTCCAACACCTTATCCACTCGCCCATCTCAGTTGTTAAGAAAGTTACGCTTATTTTGTATCATAACGAATACAAGTTAGCTTACAGTAAGTAAGCAAGCGAGCAGAAACATGGGTTCGAGATCCAGCTAAATTAAAATAAAATACAAAACTGTTCTGACCAGTTCGTGGTTTGAAGACACGTCCTCTGATGTGCTGGTCCAATGCCTTATCAACTCGTCCAACTCAGTTGGACGCTTAGTTAACATAGTTTCGCTTATTTTGCATCATTACGAATGCAAGTAAGTTATTTTCAGAAACGTGGGTTTGAGATCCAGCTAAATTAAACTAATGTTGGGACTCAAAAATAGTACTTTTTCGATTAAAAATTCCTTTAAACCAAAGTTTGGATTAAAAAGTAGTCCAAAATTTTTAACCGTGTACTGCAGCAACCACTTTGCTATTTTCTACTGGATAAACTAATAGCGCAGCAGAAGCTAGTTGCTTTTTTCAGTTTTCAAATGATGTTTTCAAACTCGTCTGCCCAATTTATTAAGCGCTTGTCGTTTTTGACTTGACATTTTTTCATGTTATGCAGCATTAAAGCTTGTGAATCAGCTACCTTCGGAACGAAACGCCAGCAAAAGTTGACCATTCCCAGAAATCTGCTAAAATCATTCACCGTGCTCGGCAATGCGCAGTTTGTTATTGCTTCAACATATTCCGGATTTTGCTGTTTTCAAAACTAATTTTGAACAAAAACTAAAACGAAAATATTACAAAACAACAAAATCGGCGAGATGGCATCCTAATACTTTTACGTCTGAATTCTATCTAAAACTCGGGACATGATATCGAGAGGAAAAATATCGAGACCTCGTTTTTTGGTACCAAACCAAAAATGTATCGGTACTCACATAATCTATAGCAATAAAACTAATTTTTTGTTTGTTTGTTTGTTTGGCCTTTATACAAATCTAAACAACTCAACGGACTTCGCCTAAACTAGGCTTACATATTAAGTGCATCTTAGATTAAAATGTTACATACTTAGTTTTTGCGACGCCCCCTGCAAAATTTTTCAACTAACGGTAATTTTGTTATTATAATCCATTTTGGGATCGGAGTTTTTTGCGTATTTAATTTTAAAACATGTTTGTTATTTTGACATCAAAAACACACACATATATTCAAAATTGTAGAAATTTTCAGTACAGCGACTTTTTCATAAAACATCTTTACCTAAGAATGAGAAAAAAACGACATGAAAATCAACTTTTGGTCTTTTGATGCAAATATCTCCGCTGTCCATTAATATATTTCATTCAAATTTTTTTTGCTCAAAAGTTCAATAAAATCACTTCACCGAACTGAACTGTACCGTTAAGTCAGTGTATATATGTTTTATAATTATGTCAAAAAGGTCCAAAATATTGACTTTTTACTCAAAAAATGACTCAAAAATTGTTGTTGTTATAAAAATGAAATTAATTAAAAATTGTACGTCTGGCTACCTTTCATATGACATAGCCTTTAGTTGCAAAAATTCTGTCAGCTAAGCGCAGAAATTATTTTACTGTTTTTGTCATCAAAACAACATTTCGCGAACTTTATTTTTTTCAAAATGTTGTTCTTATATTTTTTACAAAAATGTCAAGTCTCAAAAATAATTTATGTGAGAAAATTCCCAATTTCTCTTTCCAATCAAAAGTTCTCTAGCTAAAAATCTATTTTTCATACCATTTATTCATAGTAATAAAACTCATTTTCTGTTTGTTTGTTTGTTTGGCCTTTATACAAATCTAAACGGCTCAACGGATTTCGCTCAAACTAGGTATACATATTAAGTGCATCCAAGATTAAAATGTTGCATACTTAGTTTTTGCCACGCCCCCTCCCAAATTTTTTAACTAACGGTCAATTTGTTATTATAATACTTTTTAGTATCGGAGTTTTTTGTGTATTAAATACTATTTTTTTCTTACCATTGAATAACTTGCAGTGAAAAAGCGCAGTAGTTATGAATGTAACTAGTTAACTCACTAGTAATAAATAAAAAGTATAGATACCAAGAATATTGAACTCTTTTCGGAATACGTTTTTGTGCAATGTGTATTGGAGATTCTATATATATTATTATTTGGTGAATATTAAAAATATAGATATAATTAACGCGTTTGATTTTGTTTTGTAGTGACTGTTTCAATTTATACAATTCCCAATTCATACAACTTGTTAAGAACTAATCGTTCCACTTACCATTTTCTGTTTTTATATGTAGAAAGAGCATAAGACAAAACCATGACTCTATAAAAATGCAAATGAAAATACAAATTTATTAAAGTTTTTTTTTTAACATTTCCGCATTCATAAGAAGTAATGAAAAAATGTAATAACCCAGCCACACGAACTTTTTACATATAATGGTGTTAAGCGGACTTCGACATTGGATTAAACGACCCTGAAAAGATATAGAAAACATGATTTGATCTCCGAATGTAACAAATAATTATTTTTGTGTCTGTGTAAATTAAATAATTTTCAATTTAATAACTAAAAACAACAACTAAATTTTAATGAACTCACAAACAATAAAGAAAGTGCAAAAGTGCAAACAAAAGTGCAGAAAAAGCAAATAATACCTAAATTTTTAAATCATATATTATAAAAAAAAATACAATTCAATTACTAAAGGATGTAGTCTGGTGTTAAATTCGACTGCATGTCAAACAAAATCGATTTTTTAATGTATTTCGAACCTACAATATATTAAGAGAATACTGTAATAATGTCAGTTTATTTATATCAAAATTCGCAATATTAACGAAGCTATAGCACCAAGTCGAAAACGCCTCATAATTGCGCTCTGTGTGTTGTTAAAACTTTAAAAGGTTTTTTCTCGAAACATCGCTTATTTGATAGACCTAGGTGTTTAAAAAAATTCTATCGATTCGATTGGGCTGACATTTTAATACGTTATTCTAAACGGCAATTTTTTACACGACAAGCCTACAGTACCATAATCTATTTAAATTTATTGTTTCAAATGAGTTCAAGTGCCGTAATCAGAAAGGCCAGCAGCACACTTTTCTTCTTAGAGAGCGTTTATAGTGCCGACTTACGACCGAACCGAGCCGAGCAGAAACTAAAAAATCCGTTGGGGCAAAAGAGATACATGGCTTGCGTTCTCTAATGCTCACATGCGCTTTTGAATTTCAGCTCGGCTCGGCACAGCAACAAGTCGCTACTATAAAGGAGCCCTTAAATGAAAAATTTTAAGGAATAGCGTAAAATAAAATTATTTTTGTACAGTTGAAAATGTCAATAATAACATGTAAAAAAATTTAAATGCTTGTACTTTGTTTTGTTATAAATAAAAATTCCCGAAATAAACCTAGAAAACTAGGCCGAAGCACTAGGCTACATCCTTAAATTTGATAATAATTTTAATATGATGTACATATTTTAGAAAACTATCTTATTTTCTGTATCGAATACAAAAGTTAATTTTTTTTTAGTTTTGTTATTTTTCGTCTTAATTTTTTACTTGTTATTATTAATTTTTTTGACATAAATTATTAACGGTCAAAACCAGATGAACTATACATTCATATTCAGCCCCATCACAGTCCTTCGTAATACGCTTATCGTAGAAACTACAAAAAAGGCATCACTGGGTTGATTCGTAGCGCCACTTCGTAGATTTTTGAAGTAATTTGTTACCAGTGTTTTGGTTATCGGAGAAAAATTTGATAAAAATTGATACAGTAAATTTTATTTTAAAACTTTCTCCGACAACCAAAACAAGTCGTAACAAATTTCTTCAAAAATCTACGAATGGCTCTACGATAAACACTCAGTGATGCCTTTTTCATAGTTTCTACGATAATTATACTACGAAGGACTCAGTGAAAGGGCTGATTATCTCAAAATCATAACAAGTGGTACTTTAACAAAGCGACGAAAAAAGTGTTAAAAAATGTTCCTGGCTACTACGTAATAGTTAAAAAAAGAATATATAAAAAATTGTTTTTCGCAAATTTAAACCCAAAGATTCCTTTTCCGCACCGCAGGTTTTTTGAAATAAAGTCGGGAATGTAAAGAAAGGAACAGCACAGCACAAAAGAAAAACCTGCCGGTACAATCAAGTCTGTACCTGCGCACAGTGCTTTGCGCTCATACAAATTTGGGAATAAATACAAGGAGTGCTCCTTTGATAATGAAATTTTGTATGCTTAGTGAATTTAAGCTATCTTATAAAAATATTAAAAATGGTTAAAATAAGTCAGTCTTTAAGGGCACCTTCCTTGGACCTATATTAAATTTGTACGTAATTTTGTATGGGAGTTAGACACAAAAGTTTACTGATCTTAATTAGACTTGGTCAGAAGGCTAAAAATATAAAGTAATAGATATATACCTAAAATCATTCAAATCGATTACTTTTTAGGGGTACCTCTCTTGAACCTATGTATATTAATTTTGTACATGATTGGAATTTCAAGCATTTTATTGATTTAGAGGTATTCAAAATCTATTTTTGCAAAAAGGCGGAACAAAGCGGAATTTATCTTTTCATAGTCTTTAAGATAAAGTTCCAAGGTTACCAATTAAAAAACAACCGTTAATAATATTCATGGTATTACTAAATGTCTATCCAGATTTGCAAAATTCGTCGTTTGTGTTAGTTTTTTTTTTGTTGTTTTTGGAAAATTTAACAAAATTCTATTTTTTTTTTAAAAATTCTACAAAACAAAAATGAAACTGAGTCCTATTCTTTTAAACCTTTTTTATTTCTATTTTCGATTAAAAATGTATTTTTAAAAGAATTGTTCCTGTGAGCTTGATGCTTGATACTTGATGTATCAGATTACTACCTTGCAAATTACTAAGAAATTAGACAAATTTTACATGATGCCATCCCTAGACTTCTAACTTTTAAGCAAAAATATTTTGGATTTACTTTAATGGTATTGTCTTTCGAATGATGTCAAATTTGTGCAATTTCGAAAGCAATAATTTTTTTTTAATTTATATCCACTGCGCAAAGCACTGTGCGTCGACTTGCTGGCAAGAAAACTTGCCGCGTGGAAAAGGACTTAGAGTTTAATTCGCTTGAAACTATGTAATGTAAATTTTGTTTTGATAGCAAGTAAAAAAACTATCGATACCGTTAAATTTCGAAAAAATAAGAAGTATAAAAAAAAACAAACCAATGTTCTAAAGTATATACTTTTTCGCGTTTTTATGTATAAAAACCATTTTAAAATTAATGAATTTTGATTTGATATGAATAAAATGTATATTTAGAAATATCAAACCATTTAAAAACCGATGCTATACTTTATAAATGGAAGATAATAAATAAGATGGTAAACTTAGTTTTTCTATCATGCGCACTGTTTTTCATTGAATAGTTTATAAAAAAAAACTCATGTTTTTTAAATATGAGAAAATTATAAAAAAAGTTATGAAATCGAACTTTTGAATGCTATAATTTAGTTAATTTTTATCGGATTAAAAAATTGACATGTGCTGGCGGCGCCGCACAGTGCACTTTTTCCGAATTTAGGATGACATTTGCACTATCTCAGAAACTATAAAAGCTAGGGCCATGAAATTTTGTACAAATGAGTTAGCCTAAATTAAATAACAGCACCTTACCTCCCATAAAAACCACATTTTTTTTAAAATAGTAAATTTAGTTTATTTAACTTCACTTAAACGTCATGCTAAAAATATTTCAAATCGGATAACTTTTAGGTATATCTCTTTTAAAACAATTATACCAAATTAACGAAAATTAAAAAAAAAAATTTAAAAATGGTCACAACTTGTTTTAAATTATGAATTCTATTTTATTTTTCTTTAAATTAAAGAGTACTTACAAATTGCCTTGGAAATCAGTGCATTTTAGGGTAAAATTTGATTTTAAAACTTTTTTCAAATTAAGTGGTTTTTCTTAAAAGCAGTTAGATGCAGCAGGTTTCTACAAGGTAGAAGTACGATATTTTGTGATAGTTATAGCTTTCGACTTTAATAATGCTTAATTAGCTAGATAATTTCTACTAATTTTTTTTTAAATTTCTGATAAATTCTACTTAAATTTTCATTTCTTGAAAAATTTTCAGTTATATTTCAACGATTTTTCTATTTTTATTTATTTACATTTTTTATAGTTAAATTCAATGGTGGATAAGACATAAAAAATTACAAAAACAAAATCTTGAAATATACTTTGTGCTTGAAGTTATTATTGTTTAAACTTGACTTTATTTTTTGGGTTTTATTGAGCTTATTTTTGTTAAAAAAGTTTCACTTTCAACGAATTTTATAAAAAAAAAACCATAAAATACATCAAGTTTTAATACCACATTCATAATACATGTTTTATAATCTGACAAATAAAAATATTTTTTTATAAAATTTAACAAAAAAAAACCCCAAATGCCATCCTAATATTAAAAAAAGCGCCCTGTTCGGCGTTGTTGAATTCTCGAAAACATTGCATAAAAATGAAAGCATTTGGAAATATGGTTTGCTTAATTGCCCTGTTCACACTCATCAAATCGTTTGTCAAATCCAATAGAACAACGTGAAATTTCCATGGAATTTGGATTTGAAATCAAACCATGGAACGATTTGATAAGCGGTTTGAAATGTGAACACCCCAAATGTTACATCTACCAAAAATATATTTGGATAATATCTTGAATTGTTTTTTCTCGTACAATTAAAAAAAAAAATCTAGAAAAAAGTTTTGTTTAATTTTTTTTTTTTTTTTCAAAATTATCTGCGATTTTCGCAGTATTATCCCAGTTCCAAAAATGATGACGAGTCAACGAAATACAACGTAGCATGTGTGACGCATTCATATCAAGCAATTTGAAAGATATACCCGTCATTCTGTTTCCAGAATAAACATGGCAACTGTTGTGCCAACTTGTTGTTGTATCTACATTCGCATTCGTTGGCGCGACGTGGTAAATGGGGAGCGCATGGCAGTGATTTCATTTAACGAGCGCTTACGACGTTACGTTCATTTTAGTAAACGTGTGTAAAAAAATAATATAATAAAAAAACATAAAACTTGTTCTTAATGCGAAACTCTTAATGATTGTTCGAGACCGAGATCCAGAGAGCATTGCTTTAAAAGCTGATATTTATTTTTGCTGCTTTTGTTATGAATTCTTGCTCTTGGCGGAGGGAGAGTACATGAGTTCTCTCATCAGTACGAACCAACAGTTAAATTTAACGTTGGCTTTTATTTTTAAAATTTTGAAATTTCAAAAAGCAACGTATATTTTCGAGATAACTTTTGGGATACGTGTGAGTAAATGCGTTCGTTCGTTTGTAGTCATGTGATGTGATGACTCTTGCGGCGAGTGTGTAAGCGGCGGTTATTTTTTAATTTTAAGCTCAGAGAGCAAACATTAACAAAGTGATGAAATTAATATGATCATCAAGGCCTTGCCTTTGATTTAACTTAAGACTTCTGGTTATGAAAAACATAATAGAATAGGGGAAAGAAATATATAATGCTAATGCAATAAGCACGAGAGACAAAATTACAACATAAGCAGGGAAGTAAAAAGCGAAGTTTTAAGTTTAAATTAGCTTATTTAACTTATTAACTAAAGAGAATTTATACAATTAAAAAGTTACCTTTTCTTTCTATGCCTATTATTTTGTTCAGAATATAATAATTCGATATAAAAATCTTTACTACACGCAGAAAAATTTTTGCTAAATTTGTATTGTGGTTAGGCAAAACTTGCGCTTGATTCTCAGCCACTTCAAAATTATGCTAGATTTCAGCCAAAACTAATCAAAGTTTGCTATTTGGAACACTATTAATCCAAAAAAGGTTTTTCAACTCCTAAACTAGAAGAGATAGAGCAAAACGCATTTCGACACAGAAGTAACCCGCCTTAAGGACGGTTTTTACAATACAATTTTTAAGGATATATTCTTCCAAGGATGCAGTCTTGTAGGCAAGGGCTTAACAAACATTTTGGTGCATAAATTGTGCTTTTATGATGTATGGTTTAGGAGTTATGACGAAAAAAAAAGTGGAATATCAACAAAAGTGACGTTTAAAACTAAAATTCTTGGTAAAAATATTTTGTTCTAAGAATGCAGTCTTGTGGGTATATGTATTAAAAACATTTTGGTGCATAAATCGTCCTTGTAGGACCTTGTATGGTTTGGGATATTTATGACTCTATTACTACTACTATTACTCCAAAAAGTGTTCTACAACTCCTAAACTAGAAGAGATAGAGCAAAACGCATTTCACAACCCGCCTTAAGAACGATGCTATGGCGATCATTTTAATGCATGAATCGTTATGGCGAATTTTATGGCGAAAAAATGAAAAAAAAATTTACAAAAGAGGACATAAAATTAGCATGTACATAATATAATTTTTAAAATTCTTCCAAGGATGCAGTATTGTAGGCAGAGGCTTAACTAACATTTTGGTGCATAAATCGTTCTTTTATGATACTAAAAAATTCACAAAAAAGGACATATAAAATTAGCATGTACATAATATAATTTTTAAAATTCTTACAAGGATGCAGTGTTGTAGGCAGAGGCTTAACAAACATTTTGGTGCATAAATCGTCCTTTTATGATATTAGGAATTATGACGAAGAAAAGAAAAAGCAAAAAGTGGAAAAATCACCTAAAGTGACGTATAAAATAAGATTCTTAAAAAAAATATTTTTTCTAAGAATGCAGTTTTTTGGGTGTATGCATTAGAAACATTTTGGTGCATAAATCGTCCTTGTAGGATGTATGGTTTAGGAGTTTTGATGAAAAAACCAGATGTTTTTACTTAATTTAAGCAAATATTTGCTTAGTTATTTATAAATTGGAATAGCAAATTTTGATTAGTTTTTGCTGAAACCCAGCATATTTTTTAAGTGAAATAATTATTATCGTTAAATTAAATTTAAAAATGACCATTATCCGGAGACTTGAACCTTAGCCGCGTAAGTGTTAGAGGGCTTACCCAATCGATCATAGCAGTTGTTAACCAATCGTCGTCTAATTTTCTTCATTAAGAATAAACGTGTGTTTAAAAAAAAATTTGCTTAAATTTAATAAAAATTTGCTATTTATAATAAAAATAACTTATAATAAAATAACTTAGCAAATATTTGCGTGAGTTTAGTAAAAGTGTGCTATTTAAGCTTATAATAACTTAGCAAATATTTGCTTGAATTTAATATAATTTTGCTTTTTCCTAAATATAAATGAGAAGTTACTTTAACTTAGCGATATTTTCTAAATTCACACCGTGATTAAACAAAGTTTTGCTGATTTGCTTTTAAGAAAAGCGTTTGCTTGTTTCAAGCAAAATAATTATCTCCGTGTATACATAATTTTTATTAAAATTTGTGTGAAATTTAATTGAGTTTAACCTTTAACTATGGAGGTGGTGGTAAATTTTACCACCTCTTTACATATTTTGTCGTCTTTAAAAGAAAGCTTGTTAAATAAAGTGCTAGTTTTATTTAATTAAAAAAAATTTAAATTTGTATTTATTTTAAGGAAAAATATTAAAACTTGTTTTTAAACCAGATATAATTTTTAAAAACCTCTTTTTATTATAAATTTTTATTAAAATTAAAATGGGATCATTTACCATGTCAACACAGACTATGTCAAAAAATTCACCTCCAAAGTTTAACCCATTTCCAGCTATTGGTGCATTTTTGCACCAGTAACTTTAGAATTTTCTCCAGGTGAGCGCGAAAGTGATATTCCTGGAACTGTAGGGATTATGTTAGTATGGATGTTAGTATTGACAATATACGTTATTTTTGGTCTAAATCGATTCGGGCGTTTACTAGGATTTTACGCCTACGACACGTCGCAATTTTTGGGTTTTTTGTTTTAATTTTTGAAAATTCCGGAATAATTGTTCAAATCGTAATATCGAAGATTGCTTTTGTCTATCATCTTTAAATATGAGAAGCATACTTCATTGTCATTCTTTTATATAATAGATCTATATAGATCTATTAAATAAACTATATTTATAGTTTTAAATAGACTATTTTGGTCGCATACATACATATGGGTTTATTTAAGAAATAATAATTTAAAATGTATAAATATTTTTAAAAATAAATTCGGGGTCTGCACACATAAAACACAAACTCTTGCTATTCATTCAAAAATAAAACTTCAGATGCCACCAAGTTCTAAAATCACTCTTTTCTTATTTCACTGTATATAAATTTTCAACTTTTGAAAAGACACATAAAAACGCGGAGACACGTGAACTTAATTTTTGGTCGTAGAATTTAGTGGACACTCAGTTTTCCAAAATCAGATCAAAATCTCGAGATTTTCAGATGTTTGATATTTGAACTTTATTTAAAAAATTTGTCTAGTTTCTTAACAATTTTATTGTCTTTTCAAAAATACTTCCAACGTGAAAATCGAGTTAGCCTTGTTGATTCTATGATTTTTCAAAAGTTAAACAATTCCGCTTTTTCTTCCATTTTGACCAAATTTGAATGTTGAACGTAAAATTTTTTTAAAAAACCTTAAATTTTTTTACTCAAAAGAGTGTTTTTATTTCATAAGTAGATTAAATTCTGAAAGTTTAAGCAAAATCGGATGTGGTCAAAATTTTTGCTCTCCAAAAACATGAAAAATATAGCTAAAAATGGATCTAAAAGTGACCAAATTTCAATCGCAAATATCTCGAGATTTTTATCTGATTGGGAAAAACTAAGTATGCCACTAAATTCTACGACAAAAAAAGGGTTTATCTGTCTCGGCATTTTGTGTGTCTTTTTGACGTCCTTACAGTTCTTTCAGAGATAGTAAATAGGCAATAACTTAATCTTCTTAACCGCTTCAGCTCCAATTGATTAGGTCTGTTAGCCTTTTTTGCCTTCGTTGTGTACCGTAAAATATTGTTTATTTCTTTAACTTGAAAATAATTTTTTATATACAACAAAAAAAATTATATTATTAGAAATTATTTTAACACAAGTGTTTGATGTGCTAATGTTTCCTCGAATCATATATATCATCTATATTAAGGTTCAGTTTAAATGCGCTTAAACTTACAGTTACAGAATACGGCTCCTGATCCACCCTGCTACCTGCCAGCTCTTTGTTGAGTGTATGCACTCATCTAATGTGCTTGTTTCTTCATTTCTTCATTACCTGTCAGGGTTGCACAGAATGATCGTGCAGTGTGAAAGAAAGTTGTTCGCATATTCCCAGGTGGCAGATACCAATACGTCAATCTCTCAGTCTGGAATTGGCGTGGCAACATGTACATTAGTAGTTATAGCCATGAGTTATAGACATCGGTCTCAATCTTGTCAAACCAACTTAAACACAGATTTTACCTTACTAAAATGACACTTAAGTATGAACACTAGCATACGTGTAGTTTTTAGTCAAACAACTTTTGCAAACTGAGTTGAAAAAATTTTAAAATCAAATAAAAAAGCAAAAAGGATTTTTACACTCAAAAAATGTTTCCAATTGATTTACATATTTAAGTAGAAATATTGTTATTTACTTATTGAATTAAACAAAGATATGCTTTTATCAATGAGTTATTGATTTAGCATTTGTTGATACTACTTGTATAAGATTTAACAAGCGAGTTAAATTTCTTTTTTCCTGTTAAAGAAAATCTCGGTCTCTCTCTGAATAATAACATCTGCAACTTGTTGACAAACTTTCTCAAACAAGAAAATTCATTATTTGCAGACCAAGGCAAGATATTGAAGCACATTTAAATATTAATATACATGCTGATTGTGGAATCCGGCGGCAAAAATCGTCCGCACTCTCTTCACTTTCCTATTGCTGAATCTGAGCGAATGCACTACAATACCGATACGCAAAACGAACTCCGAAAAAACAGCTGTTCAGCTGTTAAAACAAAACGAGTGAATATGCAAAGCAGTGTAAAAATAATAAAACGTGTAATAAATAAAGAATAACTGTTTAAATATAACAATTTTGTCAATTTATATATTTTAATATGTTTACATAAAGATTTTTTTGTTTTTTTTTACTATTTACGAGGTCCTATTTCCTCTGACTTGCAGACTTATCTCTTCTGCTCCTGGTATTTTTTAAATCGAAATTTTTTAAGAATAAATTGGCAAAAAAATTAAATTGAAAATTGACAACATTTAAATTTTTTTTTATTTTGTCGTATAAAAGATTTGTGCCGTGTAGAAAAAATCTAACTCCGGATTCGAACTAAGCGACCTTGAATAACTGTTTATTTATTTATTTATTTAAATGAAATACCATTATAAATAATAATATTACATGAGAAGAGGCACTAGCAACAAAGGCTATCGGCCCAAAATTATACTAACAGATTTTATAACTTACTATAAAGTATCCTTAGAATAAAATGAAAATATTATAAATTAAAATAAATTTGCAAGTTTGATTTCATTAATAAAATTAAAAATTAAATTTACATTTTCAATGGACAAAATTTTAAGAAAATCTGTCGGTTTTTATTAAAAAAGATATTTTAAATAACTATGAAAACGCTTATCACATTTAATTTTTAAGTTCATTTTTTACAAATTCGCACCTATTTTGTAGCGGATGAAAAGTGAACAAATTTGTATGAAGTGCGGATCGGCAGCGTTTTCAACAATCAAGTTATTTGCTCAGAATCCGTAAACTTTGTAACCGATCCACTCTGAAGCTACTCGCCGGATTCTACAATCGATAAACCAAAGAAAAAGAGTAATTCTCCCGCCGCAACTGATTCGCCGGATTTCACAATAAGCATGATAATATTATCCTACTCCACATTAGTACATATTTGCGGACTGGAATGAAATATTGAACAAATACAATTAGCGTCAAAAAAGTATACAACAAATAGTACAACATTTACTTAAAATTGTTTATTAATTTTTTAGCATTAAAATGTGTACTTACCTACATTAAGAAAAATTACTGAAATAGATACATTTTTTTAATTAAATTTTTTGTTTCTTTTCCCTTAGCTTTTGTAACTGCAGAAAGTCATCTGGGAATGAATTCAACTAAATTTTTACCTGTGATATATAATATTCCATTTCTCCGTGATTGCTTGTTTTAAGAACTCTTTTTGGATTTATCTGCCTAATTGCTCCCATATAGTTAATGAGAATCCAATCTGGTATTTGGTGAGTGATAAGGAAGCTGATCTAACCGTTTTAATGTTCTGTATAGCAACCATTCCTTGACAATCCGGGCGGTACTTAGGATAGTTATTTTGTCTAAGTCAAGTCTAAACATAATTTGTCGCCACTTGGCTTCAAATTTTCTATTAAAACGCGAAATATTCTATGCTGTTCATAATATTATCTATATATGGGCATTTCCACAGAAAAGTCTACCGTGACAAAAAAATTAAAACTTATTAAAAACTTATTTGATGATATGGGCATTTCCACAGAAAAGTCTACCGTGACCAAAAAATTAGAACTTATTAAAAACTTTTTATTTAATGATATTATCTAAGAAAAACTTTTTAATTTTATTAATTTAAGCAATTTATACATAAATTTATTTACCATGATGATCAAATCGTCCGCACTGTTTCACAAATGTAGTTTTTCTTTTTTGTAAATGTTTAGTAACTGTTTCGTAAACTGTTTTGTTTTAGTAAAAATGAAAGACATTGGCTAAAGATAATGAAAAAATTGTTGAGGCAAGGAAGGGGCAATTTATTAGATTTGTTTTTTTAATTAAAAATTTTAATAATTATTTAACTACCTAATTACTTAATTACCCAATTAACCTACAATGGAAATTTTAGTAACGTAACGTCAGGTCAAAAAGCCTAATAAAAAAACCAGAGAAGATTTTTAAATTCGATTACTTGGAAAATAAACTAATGTTTTTTAAAATCCTTCTATAAAAAGTTGCATACAAAAAGTTTTGTCCAATTCAGAAAGTTTTGCAATTTTTGTAATCCAAGTCAAAAATCACTTCCGTTTTTTTTAACGTAACGTCAGTACATATTTTTGCTTATAAGTATATTTAAATCCTTAGGGTCGATTGTTGTCACTGTTTTTACTTAATATAGTGCTACTTAATTACTACGCAAATATAAGAAATCTTTTTAAATATTACACTTTTTCCATTATTTTTTTAATATTTCTTCGTACAAATCGTCCTTAACGCCGAAATGCCCATATACAATATTTCCAATACCTTTTGCGGTGGTGTTTTAAAACCACCTCAAAAACATCGTGCAAAATTAACTATTAAATAACATACGAGAGTTAGGAAGATAAAGAGGTCGAGATAAAAAGCGTATGAGGTATTCATGAAACTCGGAAATTTTTATAACAATCAGGTTTTTCAGTTGGTTGCTAATTTTGTAATAAACACATCAACCAGTTGGAGAACTGACGCAAGCATATCAACCAGTTCATGAAAAATCAAAACTGGGAAACTGGTTAAAAAGCTTAGAAAAACTCTTGAAGTCACCTATAAACGTCTTATTTCCAACACCCAGGAATCACTTTATCAACCAGTTGTGCAATTAGTTGCTCGTTTATAGGAAGCGCTATATGGAATCCACACAGTTGGTTTAGACAAGTATACTTCCAAATTTTATAACTTCTTTGGCTCAAAAAAAATGGGAATCACAAAAAGCGTGTTCATTTACTGATACTATACTGACTCACAAATCAAACCAATTAACTCGCGAAAATTTTAAACATTAAAAGAAAATTGCAACGAGTTCTTTAAGTTTTTTAAATTTATGACTGATAAATATTCCGCCATTGAGTTGTATATTGGTGCAATTCTGAAATATTAGTTTGATAAACACTAGTCATTACATTTTTTGAGTCATTTAATAGAACTTAAACGAAATTTAAACAATAAAATTTCATCATCAAAATTAACTTGAATATTAATTGGATTAAAATTTGTATTTCATCATTATGTGCTATTCGGGGAGTTTTAAGGTGTTCTCTCAATTTGCTCGAATACTAAGCATAATTTTACTCAGCAACTTGTATCTAATAAAATGTTGCATTGCTTTACGGATATGCTTAAATTCTTCGCTCCGAGCAAAAACACAGAAGCAAAAATTAATGGCTACGCAACTGTACCAACGTTTTACAGAAATTTGAGTCTATGCAGTGTATGAAAATATGCTGGTGCTGAAGACGCAGCAGCTAGCTGATACTCTGAAAACAAGTACGAAGATGAAGGAATTTACAAAAGGACGCTCACTAAAGAAAATATGCCCGATTTAAAAATAACATTACTAAAGGGAAGAAACGGCCTTGCATGTACGTAAACTGTACTAAGGTTGAGGGTAGTTTTGTTGGGAGCGAGCCGAAAAGGAAACATTGTTGAAAGGCAGAAACTACCGTCAGCAAAAGGATAGCAACCATATAGATATGTAGCTGGTTGTTTAGTTATAGAATTTGCGCGAGTTTTCTGTGAGAAATCTAATATAAACAAGTTGAATAAAAGTCTAGAAACATGTTGATAGTTATCATTTAAACATGATGATAATTTCTCAAGAATGGTATTGTATTATTTTAAAGTAGAATTAGTTTATTTCATTAGACGTATGAACATTTGGATAGAATTTCAATATATTTTTTAAAGCTAAAATTTCGAATGATTTTGAAATATTATTCAAGGGGGCTATCAAAAAGAGATAGGTGTCTTATCTCTTTTGGGTTTTACTCAGTGCTGCCAGACTTCGAGAAAGATCATTTCCGTTTTTTTCATGCATTTCAAGAAGTATTTCTCGTTCATCCCTTAATATTTTCCCGTTTTCCCCCCTTTTTTAAAGTATATTAAAGAAAAATTACCGACATTTTTTTCTTGCTACAGTGTTATATTTTAAATAGAAACTATAACAATACAAACCTTAGTAATGTAACTAAAACTGTGACTTTAAAAAATATAACACATTTATTTCTTGTATATACTACTTGAGTGTCTTTGCAAACACTTCCTTTCGATTTCTAGTCCTATGCAGTTTTGATTTTTCATAAGTATTTTGGTGTGCAAAGTAACTAACAGTTACGGTATTTTTATGTTAGTTTTATTTAACTTTAGGGAACATTTTACTTGTATTTCATATTTCAAACATGATGCCAAAAATTTGGCACATTTTGTGTTAAAAGTCAACAGTGACTAAAAAACTTAAACTTATTAAAAACGTATTATTTTATAATATTTAATAATAGAAACATTTTAATACTATTTATTTAAGCAATTTATACATAAATTTATTTACCATGGTGATCAAATCGCCTAGTTTGTTTCACAAATGTAGTTTTTCTTTTTAGTAAATGTTTATTAAATGTTGTTAACTTTTTTGTTTTACGCTGCAGTAACACGTTCAAGTTTTTGTTCAAGATTCCTTTCAAGTTGTAATACACTTACAAATTTTTTGTTCGAGAGAATTTTTTGTTCGAGGTGCGATCTACCATTTCGCAGAAATGCTCTAAGTTCGAGTGTTAGTCTCACAAGTACAGGGTCCGCCATCTAACTTTTTTTTTCAACTAGTGCTTACTTCGTGAATGGTAACACTTTGCTCATGTCTGATTTGACAGATAATTAGTTTTATCCTTCCGCTGATATAAATACAACGCTGGGAAATATTGCGACACTACTTTGAAAATCATAGTAATGTTGCAGAATGTGTGCGAAAATTGCGTATGGATTTTGGAAGAAGAGAAGCACCGTCAGCTCCGTATGTTCGTTATTTTGTGAAAAAAGTGAAAGAAACTGGCATCCTCATCGATAAACCAAAGCGTGAAAAGCCAAAAACAGTACGTACACCCTAGAATATTGCTGCTGTGGCAGAAAGTGTGCGTGAATCGCCATCAACATCAATTCACCGTCGTTCTCAACAATTGAACATTTCGGAGACATCATTGAGACGAATTTTGCGTAAAGACCTTGGTATGACGCCATACAAAATCCAATTGGTTCAGGAGTTGAAAAATTATTTGGCGGACCCTTTACTTCCTCTTTTAGTAACGTCCGAATGCATGACAAAAATAACAAATTTTAGGTAAACTGCGGTAAGCTGCAGGATGTTATAATCATTATAAATTATACTCATGAAGAGCTATTTAACGAGATGCATCTTAATGGAAAAACTGTTAATAAAATTTGCGAAATTAATGAAAAAATGTATGCGAATGTGACGTCCGAACGCTAGGATTTATCTATATATTTAATAAATCAATATTTCTTAGTAAACTATATTCTAATATCAATTTATTCAGATTTTCATAAATTTAAGTAAATGCGGAAAATAGGAACACAACAAATGCGAGAAGTCTAAATGCTTCGTCATGTCCAAGAAATTAAATCTTTTAAATACTCTTGAGTGTACAGCTGATGACAATCCGAAATGAATTTAAATTAACTACTTAGGCTAATTCAGATAGTAATACAATTGAATTAAAACTCAATATGACTCAGATAATATTAAAATGTATTTAAATACAAGATGTTAAAAAAATCATAACATAATTTGTTTACTTTGTGAAGAAATTACACATTTTTGCTCAAAAATGCGGTCAACCTAATTTTCCCCGTTTTGAAGAGTGTTTTTCCCTGTTAGGTTAAAAATTCCTGCAAAACTGGGAAAATTCCATTTTTTGGCAACACTGGTTATACTTAAACATGTTGCACTAAAATATTTTGTCTCATACTTTCCTTGAGCATTGTTGTTTCAAATATTCAAAATAAACGATCAACACATTCGTCGACATGAAATAGCAACATAAGCTCTGTTCTCTTCATGCAACATGCTGACAAAACATGATTTTCTACAATTAAGGTGAGTGGCGAGACGAACGTACGAGAGCAATATCGTTCAATGACAAAAAAAAAACGAATGATGCGAAAATGAGCACAAAACAAAAATACAAGCGAACTACCGAACTCAACGCTCATCGCTGGGTTTGTAGAATTTAAAAATTGTAGTGAAAATAAAATCAGTTTAGTTTGTTGCAGCGAGCGTGTAGGGAGTGTTTTAATGAAGTCGTGATATATGTATGTAGTGCTTTCTAACAAAAAATTAAAATTAAGCGATAAAGATTTGTTTTAAAATCGTGTAAATATATTGTTATAAATAAAATAGCAACTAAAGAATTTCAAGAGCCGCTTGCGAAACTTCATCAGTATCGGAATAAATGACGTACTTACAAATTAAGTAAACAACCAAGCAAAAGTGATAAGCTGGCAGCACTGCAAAGTCAAATGTCAAAAGAATTCAATTGAAATTTGAGTAGGAAAACAGCGAAAAATATTGCAAATTTAAGAAATTTAACTTAAACTGTGATATTTGATAAAGTAATTCTAAAGTGCACTTAAAAAGAAACCCAAAATGGATACCAACACCGCGCAGCCTACAGCAACAACTTTAACAGTACAAAGCAGAAATGCATACCCCCAACAACAAGTTCCTGGCACACCCACTGCCAATACCAATGCACAGAAAGTTGTTTATTCTGCGCCAGCATCACCTGCGTCACCAACAAGCGAGAGTACCACAAGCTCAACTTCTCCTGTGTCAGGAGCTAGTAGAACTGGTGTTTCACAGACTGCCGCCCATCATAGCACGCCTCCACCATCAACGCCAAAGAAGCAGCAGCTGGACACAGGAATGTTACGAAAAATACGCGAGTTACTTTTGTCACCGGGTGGCTGCAATCTGCAGTCACTAAGTTTGGAAGTTGAGCCTGTAAACGTGATTAAAGAACGCTACCTCATAAGCTCCATGCCCAATCAAATCTCAGCGGTCGCTGTGGCCAAGACTCCTGTATCCTATCGGCATCTCATTGATTTGTCTTCGGCACACCTTAAATGTACCGATGTTTTTACGGAGGAGCATTTTCTGTGCAAAATCATCAATGAACCGCTACACAAAGTGCAGCTGGCATACTTCCAATTGCAACAGGATAGCGAGGGTTGTCGCAGTGTTCTCTACGGTCACAATTTGATACGCGCCGTACGCGACATTGTGCCAATGTGCAAGGAACGCACCTACGTGATAATACCGGCTGCAGTGGCTGGTGCACACACAATACCGGACGCAGAGTGCATCTACGAAGACTTGCATACGTACATTAGAAATAAGAAACGTCTGACGGAAACTGAGGCGCGTGTATTATTTCATCAGATCTGCCAAACCGTCCAGGTGTGCCATCGCAATGGCATCGTTTTAAGAGATTTGAAACTGAAGCGGTTCTATTTCATAGATGCAGCTAGGTAAGTTGTGCTTTTGTATCTAGGAATGCAAAGTAGTGGCTAGCGTGATAGACTTTTTAAAAAAGATGACATATTTTGTTAATGGTTAAAAGTGTTTGTCAAACTCACTGCCAGGATTAGAGTTTGACAAATCATCATTCGCTAAAATTTAAACTGTGAAGGATAATTAGATCTAAGCTGTGCAGTGTTTAATTTAAAATAAAGCTTAAAATTATCTTAACCCTTGTTCACTATTGTATAATTCTAGGTTGGTCAATAAGTTTCTAGAATAGAAAAATATTGAACAACCTAGAAAAATATTATTTAGTATATTCTCCCAGAAGCTTAATACACTAGTTCCAATGTTCCTCTAATTTATGGATCCCATTGTTGTAGTGGCCTTTCGGAAGGTTTTTAAAATACCCTTCCATCATGTCTTCGTTTGATGAAAGCAGAATAGGGTGAATGTTCCAACAGTTCTTACTTTAATTCACTGATTTTAGCGATGGTTTTTTGACTTTTTTAAGCAGGTGCGTTATTCTAATGAAAAATTATTATTTTCTTCTGCAAACCGTTTCTTTTCACGAAACTTTGCGTCGAATCTCTTGCATCCCAAAAACCGATGCCATAACCTTTTTGCAGATTTCTGAACACGAACTCGCTTAGGAGTCGAAGTAACATGTTCACACCATTCTTTAGCTTCTTGTTTTGATTAAGAATCATGGTGGTAGATTTTAAGTCTCATCCGTAGTGATGAATCGACGCATAAAATCCTTTTTAAAACGCTTCATATTAAAAAAAGCCTGTAACACATGAACACTTTGGACAGTTGTAAATATTAGATTGAGTTGTCAGATTAACATGACACTTACAAATGTTCATAAGAAAGTAGTACCATTTTTAGAACAATAAATTGGCGGACGTACTACCGCCATCTATGTACTTGTATGTACTTATTCACATGAAGGTAATTAATTTAACTTCGTTTAAAAATTATTTTGGAAATACATATGTTTATTTTAATCTTCGCTATTCGAATTTTTATTTCATTAATAATGGGTTGAACTAACAATCGACGTTAAAAATTAATTACTGCGAATAACTGTTAAATAGAAACGCTTATTTATTTGTAAGAGCCTTAAAGCCTTGTATTTTCGATTCTCAAATACTGTTCCAGCTCTCACTCGTAGCTTTTCCAAGTTAAAAAAAATGTTAAAAATTCAAATTCCAAATAATCATTCTAAATATATTCTTGGATTTTGTAATATTTGCCAACAATCGACAAATATCAAGCTTATTACAAATATTTAAAATTTTGCAACCATAAAAAATAAAACTGAAAAGTCGGCTACTTTAAAAAACTCGTTATTGCCATTACAAACTACGGCTGCTGTTGCGCGTTTAATTTTTTTGTTGACCATGCAGTAAAAACAATCGACGTTGATCGTTTTGAAATTCATAGCGTGCGCTATCCATAGACTCAAAACGATACAAACCGATCGAGGCCCAGACGCCCGCCAAATGAAATACGCGCTCCAAAATAAATGCATAAGCAACAAAAATAAGGCTTACAAAAACAAAAACAAAAAAATAATTGTGAAACGATCTTTTTTTATTTAACAAAATTTATCATTGAATGTGAATGGCAACACTTCATATGCGCAAGTGTGTGTTTTGGAATTATTGCGTATAACCCAAAGAGCTCCCCTCTCAAAAAAGAGCATTCGTTGGTTGGGGAGAGAGAAAGAGAGAGACCATTTAACCAACTGCTTGCCAAATGGTGCCAAGAGCATTACATCAGCTTTAAAGTTTAAATCAATTTATTAACAAAGTTGGCACTGAATCTAATTTATAACTACTCCAGATATTAATTTTAGAGCCAGTCTTGGTAGAGTTTGGTTTGCTTTTATGGTGGCGATTTACTCTTAGCTACACTAATCCACTAATAAGTTTAATCTTCTGCTCTTGCTCATATTGCTGAAATTTTTGGCAACACAAAAAAATAAAAACTACGAAACTTCATAAAATTTCAAATATTACAAAATTAAACAATAAAGCTTCGCACAGTGATGTGATTTTTATTTTGTTATTGAGCGGATGTGTAAAACTTCCTCCAAAAGATCCAAAAAATGTCATCAAAATATTTTTAAAAAATTACTTATTTTTTGTAAGTTGATAATACGATTATTTAATTTTTCAATAATTTTTGTGTATGCAATCTTTTTTTTTTGCATTAATTTCGATATTTCTGCGGACTTTCAAAAAAACAATATAAGTCGAGATAAGTGAAGTTCCCTGTTTTCTATCATAAAGGTTGATTTTCCATTCGCTGATATTGGTATTTATATAGTCTTCGTAAGTCATTTAGTTAAGAGGGTCACATCAATGTGCTGGACAAGAAAAGGTCAGAATGGAATACTAAAATTATCAGCATGTATGAATAATCGAAATACGAGATATTTAAAATTGCACAAAGTTGGCATAAAAATAATTAATTTTGAAAATGTTTGTGCATAGTAATTTTTAAATAATTCCAAATTGTTGTTGGAGATTTTAAAAAATATATTTCAAATTATAGGTCTGTTACTCTACTCGTAATTTTTCGTAATTTTATTAGTCAAGTTTTAGTCCGAAAAGCATTCCCATACTCGAAAAAATTGGCAAAAGAGGGTGAGAGAGAAAAATTTCAAAGCCCTGTCAAAAGAGAATTTTTTGCTCGCAAAATTGTTAAAATTTCTTTAGCTGTTTCCTAAAGTATATGTATTTATATACATATATATAAATACATACAAATAAATGAAAAATATCAAAATGAAGTAAAATTTTTGCATTTTAGTTTTTTGAAATAAATAAAAATTGTTAGAATAGAAATATGAGACTAGTGATTTCAATAAAAACCAACTAAAAATATGCTTTTGTGTATTAATTTGAATAATGTTCAAAATCGTTAGCTGCCTCTGCACCCCAATGATCAAAATCACTATTTGTGCATTCAATTTATTATTTTCTTTAATGATTCTATTTTTTTATGCAAATAAATTGAATGCAAGAATGAAAATGAAAATTTTTGTTAATTTAGACACAAGCAATGACACCCACACATGCTTACACTGCGATTTTGGCAGTTTTTAAGCATTGGAATTTTATTTTAATTTTTATTAAGCATTAGAAAGGACATTATATCACGGGCATATTTTTAATTCCAATGTATTTTTTCCGCCCCAGTGAACACTGTTGCATTTGATATTGTTTTTTCCTCACATATATCGCACCATACTATAATAGTTTACAAATAAAAATTTCCACATTTTTACTTTTTTATGTAAAACTATTAGTTGTGACCATCTCATTCGACTGTCTAAATTTTTTACACATCTTCTCTCTTTTTAATTAAAAAAAAAATTTAAATGGAAAGTTCCTTAAAAAAACAAAAAGGTTTTTTGCTTCTCCTGAAAATTCAAATATTTTTAAATTTGATAATTGTTATCTATCCTTTTGTGAGCTTTTTAGTAGTAAGCTTTTTAGTAAGAAGTAAGTTTGAAGAAGGCAACAACAACAACTCTGTATAGAGACAATCACACAGCAAACTAGAGAGCCGTTTCGGAAATCGCTACATTTCGTCTTCAGTAGTCTTGAGTGATTCAGCTATGACCAACCACTGTTTAAGTCTTATATGATTTGACACTTGTTCGAACAAATTTGTAAGAATTTTAATGTACGTATCGGCCATTTAATCATGTGACATTAAAGCAGTAGTTCAAGCCTTTAACTCTATCAGGGTCTATTTTTTCTATTTTCCTGTTCTATTTTTTCGATAATCATTGGAGTTCGACGAGTTTGCCGAAGTACACCATAGAATTAAAGCGCATTTTGCTTCTCTAGAAGATAGTGTTTAACTGAAAGGTGGCTATTTGCACAACCAAATGTTCAATTATTTATGACCTTGACCGAAATCGATGAATTATTTTAGATGATTTAATTTGACATTAAACTTATTTGGTCTGGCTCTACTAGTGTCCGACCGAAACCGGAATTTTGGCCGAAACCAAATCCGAATATTCGGCCGATATTATAATATTCGGTCGAAACCGAAACTGGTTATTAATAGGTCTGTTTCCGTACTAACTTCAAGTAATTGTAATAGAATAGAGAGTGGCATTTTGCCGGTTATTCTTCTCTCTCGAGCTTCAAAAATTTGTAAAATAACGCTTTCAAGCAACTTCAAGTTACTTGAATCGAGTACGGAAACAGACCTAATATAAAAATTTAAGTTTTTAAGAAATACATTTTTTTAATTAAAAGAAAACAAAAAAAATTCATACATACAAGAAAAAATTTTTGGTATAAAAAATTATTCTTGAAGTATTGAAGTTTATAATAATTAACTGAAGTTTATTATAACAATAAAAGAGATAATTTTTCATTTTATTCCGTACATACTCAAAATAGTATGTAACTACAATATATATTTTTTTCATAGAACTACAAAACAAAGTATATTTTTTTAAAAGTTTAGTATTATAAGAATAGAAATATTTTGTTTTATTTTCCTTAATTCCACAATAAAAAAATTAATATTACTAATTGCAATAGAGATGATAAAATAGAAAATGACAGTATCGAACGCATAAAATTAATCAAAATTAATCAAATACACGATGAATCAAATAAAAGACGAATTCATAATTTTTGTTTTGTATTACGCGTTGTAAATATTTTGATTAAACCGGCTCTACCTTAGAAAGTTAAATATTTTTAGTTGTGTCTTTAATGTAGTTAGGGAGCCATGTGTTGGTCCCAAAAACCCAACAAGATTCTGACAATCATGAATTTTATGCATGGATCTTAAATAATTTTTCACAAAACGATAAAAATCATACCTATTATACATATGTAATTTTAAAATGTTGCTACACTTGAAGTATTACAATTGATCATAGCTGTTAAATTGCGATCACGATGAGTAATCAATTATATTATTTAAAATTTAAAATCACAGCATTTTGTGATCCCGGAATTTTGTTAAATTATACAAATTTTAAAATAAAAATTTATAAAAGTATAGTTCAGAAAGAGTTTACTATAAAAATCCTCTTCATTTTCTAATAATTGATTTATTATCACCACTGCTACCAAAGCGCTATACAGCTGTCCGTTCAAAATTTTTTAGCTTAACCCTTTCATTGGATTTGCCCATTATATTGGACACATCAGAAAATATACATATTTTATTTTTATTTTGCAAATTTTTTTAAACCAAATCGCTTGGTATTATAGAATGAAGTCATGTCAACACGATGTACATAAATTTGCAGAGATATTTGACGTTTGACTTAGTCAATTGTATTTTCGATTTTGTACCGAACAGAAGCAACAACATTTTTTGTTTTGGGTCGTAATAAGTTTTGCTAAAAAAGTGGTTTCAGTGGTTGGTGTAAAAAGCATAATTTTTTCATTCATGCCACATTTTCTTATATACAAATTTCCAGATAAATTTGGTTTTCTAAACATACTTTACTACACTCCTGTACATTATGATACAATTTTTGAATGGTTTTATCCATATATTGGATAACCTGGCAAAAGGTAGATAGCGCAGGTAAAAATCAAAGGGATGCTTTTTTTATTTTTTTGGGCCTAAATGATAAGAATATTACCTCAAAAATTATTACAATAATTTTTCTAGCCTAGCCATTGAAAGGGTTAATAAGGTTTAACAACATGTGGGATCGTTTAGCTACAAAGCTTAATTGAAAGTTATTCAGCCATCCCACCAGGCTTGACAACATATAGTATCGTCTGAACCCGTCTGTAAAGTTTTTTTTAAACGTATTATTTTAAATAATATGAAATGGTTACTTTTTTATAATTATTTTTAAAATGTTTTTAAAATTGTCAGAGGATAATCTATTTTTGTTGTGTTATTTTTAAAACTTTATCTAGACTCATTCCTTTGTATATTATTTTTAAGTTGTGCCTTTTAGACAAAATAAACATTTTAAAAAATAACTTTGGCTGACTTCGTTAAACGCATTTATGCAATGCATCAGTGTGTTTGCTATTCAAATTTGTGGAACACTTTTTCGATTTCCACAAAAATTATTCTTTCCTGTTGCTTTAATAACTATTAGTTTAAAATAGATTTTAGATATTTTTAAGGTGTATTTTTTTGTGTCTTTTTTTTTTGTGCTTTAATACTGTTGGCAGATCAAATAGCCTATAATGCCAGGGTCTGAAAACAATGAATCATTTTTGATTCTTTTTAAAAACTGTACTTTAATTGTGTCAGCCGCATCAGTGGAAGGACCACAAACACAATTACCGTTGACTAGTCGCACTTCACAACCTCGGTGATGAAACGACGCGAGTCGAATGTTTACTTGCACGAGATCTTTCAATTATAAAAATTATTGAAAACTTTTTCAGTGCTGTTGCAATCCCGGGATCTCCAAAACAACCCGAAATTGCTGGCCTTAAGGCCCAACCAAAATAGACGTTTTGCTCCGTAACGAGTAAAAACTTAAGTGTTCGGTTAAATACATATTAATGTTGTTACCCAAAATGAGCAAACGTAACTGAACGAAACTAAACGAAACAGTTTGATAAGACGTATTATTTCCTAAGAACCGAACTGCTAGCGTAGCAACTCGTCAACAACAGCTGTGCAGAGTGCGTTTTTATATTATTTTCATCAATTTGTTTCAACTTCGCCATTATTTCACTAATTTGTCACAAATCTTTATTAAAAATTACAAAATACACAAAATAAATAAATAAATAATACTCGATTGCCTTCTGATCAGCTGTTTCAGACGAGTTGAGCAAATCGTTTCATTTTGGGTTATGTTTGGCTGACGTTCGTCAAAATGCTATTGTCTCGTTTCGTCTATTTTGGTTGGGCCTTTAGTTGTAAGACATAGGAAACGGTTTTTTTTTTTCAAAAGTTAAAATTTTTTTATGTTGATAATAGCCTTTAAAATCTGCAATTCAAAAGCTGCATCCCACTTCTCCTACCAAGCTTAAATTGTGTACGATTTGAAGTTATTATATATATTTATTTTTATTTGGTTATCATACGCATAGCTTCACTTTTTATCCATTTATAGCCTAAAATGTATTCCAATTGTATAGGAGGAGGTGTCATGCACATTTACCTTTACGAAGTTCCTAAAAACCAAATTATTTTGACTTTTTTATACAAAAAAACATCGAAAACAAAAGTCCCAAAATAGATTTTCTTGTCTTACTTGTGGTAATCGATTCACTGTGCGCTGCTCTCGAGTTTTTAGTGACTCTTTAGGCTCTTCCATTGTAATTGTTGCAATTAGTTGGCAACAAGTTTTTGCATCCAACATATGAATGATCAGTTGCTAAACTGCTTAACTTAAACCGCTACAAATACATCTCTACAACATTGAGTGAGTGAGTGAGTGACACTGGAAAACATTTTGGAAAGCAGCAGCAGCAGCGACTACAATAATAACAATCATCAGCAGCAACAATTATAATTCTTGTTGTATTTCTTACTGCAATAACGCAACTTTGCCTCATTCATTGCTGCTGCAATTTTATGCCAATGCCATTGCAATTTTTGCAGTTTGTTGCAATTTCAGCTGTTGTTTCTGTGTTTTTGTATTTTTTTGTTTTATTCTTGCTTACCTGCAATACTTAAGGTAATCTTTTGCTTTTGTTTTTGTTGTTGCTGTTAATTTTAACCATGTTTTGCAACCATAGTCGTTGTCGTTGTTTTTTTTGTGTATTGCTGTCGGTGCTGGTGACGTAGGCGTTATTGAGGTCAACGTTGCTCTTGATGAGTATAAAAGTTGTAGCTTTAAATGTGAGCAATGTCGAGCTACAAGCAGCAGCATAACGTTTGTACGCTATGGGCGCAAAATTAGTGATTATTTTTGCAATGTTGCCTTTCAATGTGCTCTTGTTTGCAGTAACAGCTGTTAAATTTTTTTTTCTGTTTTGAAAAGGCGTTTGTAACAGGGCCTTGAAAATGCGCTCAAATAATTTTATGTTTCCCTTGCTAATTGTTACAAGTCGCAGATTTTTATTCGAAGGTGTGTTGAATTCAGAAAAAAGGTGTTTTGAAAATTGCAATCACACAAATTTTTCATTCCCCGACAAGCTACATACATACATATATTCACTAATGCCGAATGGGTTTCTAAATTTTTAAAGTCAACTGTGCTTTCTTTACCATTTATTTTCCGCCATAAGTATTTAATGTATGCAACCAGACAAACACCTTTCGCCTAATATTGCTCTGAATGTTCTGCACGCATCTTTATTCTATTCCCTGGTTTTATGTATTCTCTAAGTCAAACAATACAAAAAGACTTGCATGACACCGTTTACAACAGTTGCTTGCAGTCAGCAATATTGCTTTATAAATACACACACATGCACAATACTTTTCCTACCTGCGCAGTATTTCCGCTGTCATCTGCATTGACTCGACAACCAGCTGTCTTCCGAGAAAATTCAAAAAATTCCTTTGTTTGAACAACTATTGTTGCTTGCTTTTTCTTATGCAAATCGTTTTATTGACTTTAATTCATTATATTAACATTTGTCTAAAAACTGCGCATTAAAGCCGAATATAAAATTCAGAATTTTCCAATCGTCCCAATTCGTGCGCCCTTCACTGTTTTGCAATAATTAAAAAAAGCGTTGTCGGATGTGCAATAAATTCTTGCTACAATTCTTGCTACATTCATATACATTTGTGCTTGCCAAAGTTTACACAATCTGAAATAAATGTTTTAAAAATTAATTTACAAATAAAAAAAAAAATTGCTTTTGCCTCGCCCAAAATAAAATAAGTTTTTAAGGTCAATCAACTAATTGACCCTGACTCTGTTCAATGAATTCTTTCACGAGTGTGGGTTTCTTTTCGAATAGCAGCAGTAGCAACAAAATGTGTGCCAGTGTTTAGTACAAAACTGAATGCTGATATTCTTATATCTAATTATCACATAAAAAAATATATACTATATAAATAAATTTTTTGTTTCTTCAAAAGCCTTCAAAACTCAATAAAAAATAAAAGAATGTGACTCAACATTTTTGTTTTGCTTACAAATATGTTTGCACTTCAAAACGTCTCGCTCACTCTCCTTGTGTTTTGCCCTCCTGCACGTAAAAATCTCTCACAACTATTACCAAAAAAAATAATTAAAAATGAGTATTACTCACGTGTTACAACTTTAACTGATTGCAGTTGCTAGTATTTGAGTATAAATATTACACCTATACCTGCTCGAGGTCGTTACTAAATTACTTAAATATCATATTTGAGATTATCTAGAAAACTTTTAAATGATTTTTTTTTCTCTCAAGTATCTCTTTCTCTCATTATAGTATTAGCCGCAATTTCATATCAGGGTCAGCTCGAGGTTTTTCGTGTTTTCAAATAGCTTTTGGTTGTTTTTGTTACTGTTTCTTCTTTCTGCTTCTTCTCGTTTTTTTTACTTTGCTTGTTATGTATGTTGTATGATTTATTTTGTTACTGAGTCTTGAGAGAATTACAACACTTTTTTGTATCTTCAGATAATGTATTTATTGCAAAATAATCTTAGGTTTTTGTTTTGTATATTCTCTGAATTCTAAAAAGTTTTGCAAGTAAAAATATACATTTTAGTTTCTTATTTTGTCGTTTTAAACGTAGTTAAAACAGTCAGGGTGGACTCCACCCTGAGGTAAGTAATTCAATATTTTATTTATTTATTTATTTATTTATTTATTATTATTTCGTCTATGGATACATTCCTTACAGACTAGTAGTACAAAAATTTGATTATAATTAATTACCTAAATACTAATTGAAAAAGTTCATAACAAGAAATAAAGTAGGGTATACTAAAATAAGAAAATTTCATTTAATAAAGATTTAAAATCATTTCTAGATAAAGAAAAATCGATATTATGAATTCTATACAGAGCATTAAAATCAAGCATAGTTCTCGTTAGAGGCTCATTGACTGCATAATTGCTACTATGAAATGGAATAGAAAAAATATTATACTAGCGTAGCTGACGAGTAGGAACAAAGAAATTTACCAGATTTAATAATGCAGGACAATCAATGTGTCCAGAAATAATATCAAAAATTATCATAAGTGAGCGAATTCTTCTTCTGCTTTCAAGCGATTGAAGACGTATTAGCAAACAACGCACATTATATGAGGGAAGTGGTTCAACAAAATTTAAAGTCCTAAGGGAGAACCTCAGAAACTTTTTTTGAACTCGTTCAAGTCGCACAGAGTGTGTGGAGTAGAAAGGATTCCAAATAAAAGATGCATATTCCAGCTTCGATCTTACAAATGAGGTATAAAGCAATTTATGCGTATACGGATCTAAGAATTCAGAACTATTGCGACGAAAAAAAGCAAGCAAAGAATATGCTTTCGGAATGATATAATTAATATGTGGAATAAAGGAAAACTTAGTATCAAAAACTACTCCCAAGTCAAGAATTTCACCAACTGTTTTTAGCATACTGTTATCTAACTTATAGGAAGAGTCAAAAATATTTTTTGATTTAGCAAAAGATGCATGATAACATTTAGAAATGTTCAAAGATAATCTATTAGCTTTACTCCAAGTTAGAAGATTATTTATATCCAACTGAAGAGAACAAATATCTAAAGGATTCTCAATTCTGGAGAAAATTTTTAAATCGTCAGCGTACAGCAAAAAATTTGAATTAATAAAACAGTCAGCGATATGATTTACAAATAAGATAAAGAGCAAAGGGCCAAGAATGCTACCTTGGGGAACACCCGAAGTTGCAATAAAAGAGTACGAACGTACATTATTAATACAAACATAAGAAAGTCTGTTTCGAAGATATGATTCAATCCATTTTAAAAAGCGAGAATGGAATCCAAAATTGCAAAGTTTATTAATCAAAATTGTGTGAGAGACCTTATCGAAGGCTTTAGAAAAGTCTGTGTAAATTACATCAACTTGACAACCAGATTCAAAAGAATTTATACAAAACTCTGTGAAAAGAGCAAGATTTGTAACCGTCGAGCGTCCAGAAACAAAACCATGCTGGTTCGGAATAATAAACTGTTTCAGAAGAAAATATAATTTTTCTTTAATGATTCTTTCAAAAAGCTTAGAGACGGTAGATAGCTTAGAAATGGGTCTATAATTTGTGACATCATTCTTGGGACCTGATTTAAAAATAGGAGTAATACATGCAATTTTCCAAGTGTCGATGAATTCACCGGAAGATAAAGGTTTATTAAAAATCGCTAATAGCGGATATGAGAGTGAAAGCAGACAGCTTTTTAAGAAAAAAGAAGATAGACCTTCAATATCACATTTCCGAGAATTTTTGAGATTAAGTATCCCATTTGTAACATCGGTAAGACTAAATTTAATGTCACCTAAGTCAAAAGATGATTGGTGGTTTATAAAATTATTTGTATCAATAGGATTCAAGTCTAAGTCATAGTTAGATTCAAAATATTCAGCAAATAAGTTAACAGTGTCCAATACTGACTTCGACGATTTGTTGTTATATGTCATCGCAGTCGGTATATAAGAAGATGTCTTACGCGACTGAATAAATTGCCAGAAAGAATTTGGGTTCGATTTAATGTTACTTTCACAATTTAAAATATATTGTTTATATAAAAATTTGTTTAAAAAAATAAATTACCTCATATAATGTAGGTATTTGCTTTTGTGATCCGAATTATTTGAGGTCTTATAAAGATTGAAAAATTTATTTCTAAGATTTTTCAATTTCTTTAAGCCTTTGGTATACCTTTAAGCCTTTGGTAATGGAGGGTTAAACGTAAAATATACTTCTATTGTAAAGGAAACAAATTTGAAATTGCTTTATAACATCGCTCGTGGGCCCGCGCCATCGTCCGAGCTAGCATTTTTCATTTATCATTTAGTTCTTTGGTGGTTCTTAATTTATTCTTTTGGACAGTGTTTCTCTAGGCAATATTGACTTTTTTCTGAAAATATAATTATTCATAAAATCACTGAATTTATTTTGTTATTTTTTAAGACAAATCTGCGTTAGGATTTATTTTTTCAGATATCGTAACATTATTAAGAATTTCGGCAAAAATATCGGATCATCGGATTGAAGGTAAAAAATCGTAACAAATCCGATTTATCGAATCATCTGGCAACACTGGTTGTGTGTGGATTTTACCTTTAAAATATTTAAAATTTTTAATTATTTTTTTCTTGAATTCTCAGACTTTTTAAATTATGTGTTCCGCAAATTTGGTGTTTAAGAGGAAAAAAATCTCGTATAGGGTAATTCTCTTACAAGCCGAACACTTTTTGACCGACACATCTTCGATTCGGCTGAAACTTTTTTACGGATTTTATATCGAAAAATAAGAGAAACGTGTCCGAGGATTTTTTTTTGCTCTCATATTTTCGATAATACAAAAAATAAAATAAAATAAACTGGCCATTTCAGCGCTTGGAAGGACTTTAACCTAGCTTCTATTGATCAATTGTGTTGTGCGTGTTATTAAATGTTTGATAACAATTGGCCGAGAACTGGACCTACGTGTTTACATGGCAGTTTTTAGTCTCTGAGGTTTGCCATTGTCTGCAGAGAGGTGACGACCGAACAGAACAATTATTTCAATTGAAAAAAGTATCTGTCTGAGCTGGAATTGAACCCGGGCTACCGCGGTTCTTTAGTTTAGGGGCCACGCACTCTACTCACTAGGCTACGATCGCCACATTTTCGATAATACAAGTGATCTAAAATTCGAGAAAAGCGTGTTTTTTTGGCTTGGAGACTCATTTTTAAAAATTTATAACTCTGGTTCTATTAGAGCTACAAATTTTTTAGCCAAAGAACTGAGTTTAGAAAAAAATATTAAAAAAAATTTAACAAATTTATATTGTTATTAACAATTTAATTGTTTAAATCAATTTTTACAATTGGCCCCACCTCGTGGGAAGTTTTTTTTTATTTTTGTCGTATTTTCCGTTAAATTCTACGTAAAAAACATGTTTTCAACATTTATTTTTATAGCGCTACACGTGAAAAAAGTTTTTCGTTAATAAACAAAAAAAAAAAATATAGTTCGGATCAACAAAAGTTATATGCTAAAGTTGTTGATAATGAAAATTTTTACAATTTTGTGTCTGAACTATTCCTATTGAATTAACCCTCTTGCTTCCAAAGTTATTTTTTTTACAAAAAACTTATTTTTGTGCTAATTTTTGGTCAAAATTAAAGTATTAAAAAATTATTAAAGTTAAAAAATTTTTTGGGAGCTAAAGGGTTAATTCAATAAGAATAGTTCAGACACAAAATTGTATTTTTTTTTAAATGCTTTAATTTGACTAAAAATTAGCACGAAAATAAGTTTTTTGTTAAAAAATAACATTGGGAACTAGAGGGTTAATTCAATAAAAATAGTTTAGACACAAAATTGTAAATTTTCTATTTTAAATATTATAATTTTGATCAAAAATTAGCAAAAAAAAAATTAAGTTTTTTGTTAAAAAAAACTCTGGGAGCAAGTTAATTCAATAAGAAAAGTTCAGACACAAAATTGTAAATATTTTTACTGTCAACAACTTTTACACATAACTTTTGTTGATCTCGGATCTTTTTCGGATTCTCGGATTTTTTTTTTATTAGCGAAAAACTTTTTTTAAAAATAAATGTGTTAATAATAATAATACAGGTACCATATTTTAAAAACATGTCTTTTATGTAAAATTTAACGGAAAATACGATAAATATATAAAAAACTTCCTACCAGGTGGGGCCAATTGTTAAAAATGGATTTAAACAACTAAATTGTTAATAAATGTTCTAAAAAAAAAATTTTAATATTTTTTCTAAATTTTTTTTTATAAAAATTCAGTTCTTTAGCTTTAAAATGAGACAAGGAAAATTTTGTAGCTCTAATAGAACCGGAGCTATAAATTTTTAAAAATGAGTCTTCACGCCAAAAAACACGCTTTTCTCGAACTTTCGATCACTTGTTTAATCGAAAATATGTGAAAAAAAATCCTCGGACACACTTATCTCTTATTTTTCGATATAGAATCCGTAAAAAAGTTTCAGCCAAATCGGAGATGTGTCGGTCAAAAAGTGTTCGGTTTCTAAAAGAATTACCCATGGACGATATGAAAAAATAAAAGCATCTTCCTTAAGGTTGCGGCCTTAGGTTGCGGCCAGAGTTAACGCTGATGCGGACAGTCTAGCAGACAGGAGCAGTCAGTAAACTGGGTCCAAATTACAGCATCCGTGGCCGAGCAAAATTTATCGGCACTTGTCTCGTCGTGCCGTTCGTAATTTATACGACTACGGATGCTGTTATTCGGGCCCTGTTGAGCTGCAAATAAGTCGTGCTGAGAGAGTGCGAACAGATTAGATCAGAGCGAGAATAAGTTTGTTATTTATTTTTTTTTCGTATATCTTTTCTATTTTTCAAGCTCCGCTAATGTCAAAACAAAAACAAATAAATGCAAAAACAATTATATACTTTAACGGCAACACAAATCTTTATCGACTTCGACCACAAACAACCCTCACATTCACGTAAACATGTGACGCTGCTGTTGTTTCGTAAAACGATTTTATTGTTGTTGTTGCTTTTTTTTTGTTGTAGTTTGTTCTGCTGCTTTCAAAAGATAATAAAAACCAACAACAACAAAGCCCTCGAACTTAACAAATTTTGTTTAATATACTTTTCATGCGCAAGAAAAGCAACCCTCAAACTCACATAAACATGTGCGCTGGGTTTTTGTTGTAATTGTCCTTGTATTCAAAAGATATTAAAAAAATGCAGTTTCCTTGAAACATTACAGAAAACAACACAAAATCAGCTGCGAGAAACCTGTGCCAGTCTGGTTTGTCGCAAGAATCTGATCTGATACGATCTGCCTGCTGTCACTCTGCACAGTTCGAGTAGGTTTGTATCAAATTGTATGATGCGAATTTTTTCGCACTGGCAGAAGTAAGCTAACCTGACTGCTAGCCTGCCCGCATCATCGTTTTCTCTGGTCGCTACCTAAGGTTAACGCAACCTAAGGTTGCAAACAGAGTGAACGCCGATTAAGACAGGCAGGCAGACACGCGCCTGTCCGAATTAGCATTCACTCTGCCCCAACCTATGGTTAACGGACAGGCAGGCAGACAGGCGCAAGCAAACTATGTGAACAAGCGAAATAAAAGCTAGCTTGTCTTTATTTCTATCTCGTTTCTTCGCAGGTTACTGACTGCAGCTAATGTTTCTGGATGGATTGTAAGCTGATTTTTATTTTTGCGTAAAGCAGTGTTTACTTAACTGGAGGATTGGCCATTTCCACGAACTGGCAAGTCGTGAGATTCACAAAAAACTTTAACCGAAATAATCGAAGACTATACCTTTCGATTTTGTTCCCGTAATTTCTTGAGACTAGACAATTCATCTGTTTGATCAACAGCAGGTTAAACAATATATTGGGGGTTGGAATTAGTTTTAAAGGTTTTCTAAGAGATGGCGTAACTATCAATAGATCGCATCGGGCACACCTGTGACTATATTCATTTCAAAGCACATTGTCTAAGCTTCATTTTTCAGTATGTGTCATTCCACTGAAGTGTAAACAACATATATTTTTTTCTCTGTGAACATGTCGACTTTCGTTCCAACAAAACGCAATTTGCGGGAAGGTTTACTTTTGTGCTTCCATTTAAAGAAAAAAGCGGTTGAAGCACAACGCACGCTTACTGAGGCTTACGGGGACTATGCTCCATCAATTTTTACTTGTGAGTACTGGTTCCGTCTGTTTAAAAGTGGTGATTTTGATACGGAAGACAAAGAGCGTCCGGGCCAGCCGAAAAAGTTTGAAGATGAGGAATTGGAGGCTTTGCTCGATGAAGACCCGTGTCAAACCCTTCAAGAATTGTCAGAATCATTGGGAGTCGACTTATCAATGGTCGGCAAACGCTTGAAGGCCATGGGAATGATTCAAAAGCAAGGAAATTGGGTGCCGTACCAGTTGAAGCCGAGAGACGTTGAACGGCGATTTTGCATGTGCGAACAACTGCTTCAACGGCATAAAAGGAAGAGTTTTTTGCATCGTATTGTCACTGGCGATGAAAAGTGGATCCATTACGATAATCCTTAGCGAAAAAAATCGTGGGGACCACCCGGCCATGCATCAACATCGAGGGCCAAGCCGAATATTCATGGCGCCAAGCTTATGCTGTGTATTTGGTGGGATCAGAAGTATGTCGTGTACTATGAGCTGCTAAAACCTAACGAAACCATCACTGGGGAACGCTACCAATAACAATTGATGCAATTGAGCCGAGCATTAAAGGTTAAACGGCCGGAATATGCCAAAAGACACGACAAAGTGGTTTTTCAACATGACAACGCACGGCCACATGTTGCAAGAACCGTCAAGGAAACGTTGGAGGCGCTGAATTGGGATGTGCTACCCCACCCGCCTTATAGCCGAGACATAGCCCCTTCCGACTACCACCTATTCAGATCGATAACGCATGGCTTGGCTGAGCAGCGCTTCACTTCTTACGAGGATACCAAAAAATGGGTCGATTCGTGGATTGCCTCAAAAGACGAATCGTTCTTCCGGCGCGGAATCCATATGCTGCCAGAAAGATGGGAAAATGTTGTAGCTAACGATGGACAATACTTTGAATAATATACATTGTACCGTTGTTTCTAAATAAATGCTCAAAAACCGAAAAAAAACCTTTAAAATTAATTCCAACCCCCAATACTTGTTCTGATCAACAAGCAGGTATTAATGCGTGAGCTGCTTCTGCTGATCCTATGTGCCATTGACTTGGCTTCTACAATACTCATGCACATTTTTATATTTTGTGAAAGGCTTTATAACGAGTGATGCTAAATCAAGCTTGAACGTTTTGAGGTAGAAAGAGGGAACAGTACAAACAAAGTGCAACTTTTAATTTTTGGAGTATATTAACCATGGCGCATAGGTTTGAAAAAAATTGTGATAAAATTTCAGTTTGGGTCCAATTGTGTCCTCCCTAAAACCATCGATTTAAGGAGGAACCCAAGGGTATTTGCAATATCTGAGATGTACTCGTAAGGGCACACCGGCCAACCCACTTGTCCAAGTCTTGTTCACAGAAACTGTCACTATTACATGTGCTAGAAGAAGCAGACGTAGATAGATTCTTTTGCAATTAAAAGCTCGCAAGTGGGTGCAAGCAACTCATCATCCTCTTCCATTATGCTCTCATTGTCACAAAAAATTTTTTCTTGTCTGAAGCATATTGATTAGAAAATAAACATAGCAGTAACTTATTATAAACTTACGACCAAAAAACTTTCTTCTATTTCCATCTATAAAAAAAATGTATATATTAAAAAATGCACAAATAAATCCAATCAAAAACTTTATTTTAAACAGCTGATTTGGTTTCGTTAGTTGTGACAACGAACGTTATTGTTGGTGAAAAATCGACTAACGAATTGTGCAGCTCATCGCAATATACATATATGTCAGAGTTGCCAATCAATTTCAATTAAAGCTTTTCATAAACTTTTTTACCAAATAATAATGTGTCAGACCTAAGCTTGTAATAAAAAATAAATTAAGCTTTAATAAATATTAAAAACTTTCATGCTATTTTAATTATGAGAAAAACTGTTTTGAATTTCTAACTTTAACACTAAAAAAATTATTTTTCTTAAGTTAAGGGGGCACGGCCTCCTGTCCCCCCTCGCTCAACCCTTGATCTGTGTGTTATAACACATCAGGGAACTGCCTCCCATTACCAATTAATCATTATAACTATATAACTAGTTCAGGTATGATTACTTGCCCTATTGGGTATTCAGTTATCTATAAAGCAATAAACTGAGTTTTGATTCAGCATATTACTTGTGAGAGTAGAAGCAGGTTTGTTTTTTTCCCCATTTTGTATGGTAGTAGAGCTCAAATCCCGTGAATAGCTTAAGATCATATAGTCAATGGGCGTGACTGTCGTGCATAATGAGGTTGTAATAGATACAAATTCAGAGCATATTTTTTCTTTACATTCGACATTTCCTTAATTGTTACCAATTGATTAACAATTTTTCAAAGTTTATATTTTACTAATTATTTCAAGATACTAATAACTTTTTGTCGCAATAATTTTTAATAACATTAACAACAGAATTTAATTTTTTAAAAATATAACCTGTTTTATTTATAGTTATATTTATAGTGATTCTCTTCCACAACTCAGCACATTGAAATATTATTACAAATATGGGTCAATGTTACTAAGCAACAAGCGTTTTTCGGTTGTCTGTCTTTCATTGCATTAACAACTTTAAGCTTTGCTTTTTATTAAAGTTTTTATTGTTTTTTCTTTGTCTTACTTACTCTTTGGTGCTGCAGTCAACACTCCGCTCTGCTCCAAACCCGTCAACTCTTCATACCGTCACAGACAGCTTTAATATTTTAGCTATGAAATACTGTATCTCAAAAATGATCGTACATCATGCATGTTTGCTCGCTGTTTGTGTGTCTCAATTGCTTCGGTTTTGTGTGATTATTTGTAATGGCAAAATGATTTCGTCATCATTATCATGGTAAGCAGTGCGATCAACAAAATTTGCACTGAAAGGTTTGATCATAAAAACAAAAAAATAGCAATAACACTTAAATGTTTAATAATTGGATACATTTCTTTTATTTATCAACACATTTGTTGACGAAGATTAACTCGATTAAATGCTATGTGAGCTTCTCTGGCGATTGTGGGAATTGATCAAAAGTCGGTGGAAGAAATTATCATTGCCCAAATACTGGCTACATAGTTAAACGTATATACGTCACAGTTGACGCATTCGCCTCTTAAATCATGCATGATATATTTTTTAAAAATTTTTAATCTTTTGAACTTGTTGCTACTTATAGCGATTACATTAACCTTTGCATTGCTTTTTGTTGTTGTTGTTTTTATTTCCTAATAACTGTATTTAAGTGTTGAAAACATGCACCAAAAATGTTTCGTAGGCACAAAATCGATTAATTGAATGTTTCATCATTTGTTTGTACATTGCTTCAATACAAAATCTAAGTCATCGCTGTACAAATGAACACACTATCATAAGAATGTAAAATTAAGAAATTTTTAATTGAACTTTTGCTTTAGGAATAACTATATATCAATAAAATGTATCAAATGTTAATCATTAACACTATATAACTTGTTGAAATAGAAACAACATTGTATGTTGTCACAATCCTTTATTTTGTAATTTACTATTGTTTTTATCTACGGCTAGCTGCTACTTGTAGAGATTCCAACTCTTCTTTAAATATTAATATTTTTAGCACCTTTTTCTTCAACGAACTTATATTAATTGTTTTCTCTCTATTCTTTGAAATTCAGAACCAAACTGCAGTACGAATCCCTCGAAGGTTCTATGATACTGGACGATCCTGCCAATGATACGCTTACCGACAAAATTGGATGCCCCCTCTACACGGCGCCCGAGCTGCTTTGTCCTAATCCTACCTACAACGGAAAACCCGCCGATATGTGGTCACTTGGTGTCATTCTTTACACGATGCTTGTTGGCCAATATCCGTTCTATGAGAAGGGTAATTGCAGCCTTATACGCATTATACGTCATGGTCACGTGCAGATTCCAGGCAATCTCAGCAGATCTGTTCGTTGGCTGCTGCTTGGTTTGTTGCGAAAAAACTTTGCGGAACGTCTGCGAGCAGAATACATTTTTCTCTCGCCTTGGTTGAGGAAACAACAGACGTTGTATGTTCCTGTTGATATCGTTATACCGGACGATATTGAGGAAACGGACGTTGATAGCCTAGAACCCTTGGATTACTCCTGCGCTAATATGCAACAGCAATTTCAGCAGCTTGGTAATGAGCCGTATAGCAGCAGCGACGTGGAAATGGGATGAGCTACGGCGATGCTCTTGTGATGCCGTTTACTGCTGGCAGAAAGCGTTGCATGCATCCCTTTTTGTGTAAAGATTCATACCACTCAGCCTTGACGTTAGGAATCTCATGTTGATGTGCGTTTGAAACACGCACATCAAAAATTGTACGCTTGCGCATTCCTAGCAAGTCTGTACGGAACAATTGGTTGCGTTGAAAATTGCACTCAAGTCCTAATGTAAAGGCAGCATTTCATGTGTCAACTACTGAGAGTTTTCACTTCGGTTCAAAAATTCAACTTGCTGGAGTATGCAGAAAATGTTCAGATTCAAGTTAAAAATTTGCTACTTATTGAAAAGTATCCGAGTTTAAATTTATAATTTTTATTTAAAAGTTTTACTACGTTTGCATTTTTCTAATTAAATTATGCAAACTCTTTATGAAAAAAGATTGTAAAAAAGTGTCTTCAATTTTAAATTTAATGCTAAAAATAAAGGTATTCACAAAGCTAATTTTTTAGTTAAACTTAATAGTTCCTTACATTCTTTTTGATATAATTGGCTACATTATTTAAGTTTGAAAACAGTTAAATTAAACATACAAAAATAGAAATGTTCAATTCTGGTTAATTTGTATAAAATAATATGAAATAAACAAAAATATGCGAATACCTTCAGTGAAATAAAAACTTTAAAATAAACTTGAAATTTGATCTCAGTGCAAAATACAAGTCTTTTCTTTCAAATATAGGTATACTAGCTGAAACCCGGCGCGTTGCTGCCACTCTCCCTATTCAAACGCCCATAAAATGTTATCAGTTAAACAGCATGTCTAAATTGAGGTCAAATACTGAATTCTGAGACTGTGCGACCTATATCCACAAAGCTATTCGATATAACAAATTTGGGTTGTATAGGAAGTGCCACTCCCTCTTCATCACCGTTAATAGAATGTAATCAATTAAACTGGATGTCTACATGGCGGTCGAATACCGAATTCCAAAACTGTGCGACATATAACTCCAAAACTATTCGATAGCACAAATTTTGATTGTATGGGAGGTGCCACTCTCCTTTTCCCTACGCCCATAAAATTTTAGCAATGAAACTGCATGAGTACATTGAGGTCGAATACTAAATTTTGAGGCTGAGTTACCTATAACTCCAAATCTATTCGATATCGCAAATTTGGGTTAAATTGGAGGTGTCACGCCCCCCCGACAAACTCTAAAAAAATTTATCAGTAAATCTGCAAGCGTAAATTTTGGTCGAATACTGAGTTCCGACGCTGTGCGACCTTGAACTCCAAAGCTATTCGATATCACAAATTTTCGTTGTATGGGAGGTGCCACTCCCCCTTGATCAACGCTCATAAAATGTAATCAATGAAACTGCATGTGTATATTGAGGTCGAATACTGAATTTCGGCGTTGTACGACTTATAACTCTAAAACTATTTGATAGCACAAAGTTGGGTTGTATGGGAAGTGCCACTCCCCTTTGCCCTACGACGACAAAATGTAAGTATTGAAAATGCATGTATAAATTTAGGTCGAATACCGAATTCTTACGCTGTCAACCTATAACTTCAAAGCAATACGATATCGCAAATTTGGTCGAATACCGAATTTCTAAGCTGTGCGACCCATAACTCTAAAGCTATTCGATAACAACAATTTTTTATTTATATATGGGAGGTAAAAGGGGGTGTGGCATTGCCCTTAAACCATCTCGTACTCAAAGCAAAGCGTACTTACAAAATTTGAGCTCAATCGGACCAATGGTTTCGAAGTATTTTGATATTTTCTTAAAAGTAGGCGTAGATGAAGTGTGACCACGCCCATTTTTTCAAAGTTAATTATAGTTATCATACGAACTTATTTACCAAATTTTAATTTAATACGACCAAAACCGTCTTAAATACAGCATTTTTATTGATTTGTGGGCGACAAAAGGGGGTGTGGCACAAAACGTGCAAAGATACACACATGCAATTTCTTATGTGCACCCTCCACACAGACCCTAATCACCCGTAAAAATTTCATTGAAATCGGGCAAGCCGTCTAGGAGGAGTATGCGAACAGGAAGTTTTGCCACTTAATTTTATATATATAGATATCAAAACAGTGGGCGCAAAAGTGGGCGTGGTCAATTTTTCTTTCAGTAAACATTTAAATTGGATTACTACGAACATTTGAAAAAAAAATTATCCAAATCGGTCCAGCCGTTTTCCGATTTTATATAAATCGAAAAAGTGGGCGCAAAAGTAGGCGTGGTCAATTTTTATTTCCGACAAAACTTAAATTGGATTACTACGAACATTTGAAAAAAAAATTATCCAAATCGGTCCAGCCTTCTTATGATTTTAGATAAATCAAAAAAAGTGGGCGCAAAAGTGGGCGTGGTCAATTTTTCTTTCCTTAAAAACCTAACTTGGACTTAAACGAACATTTTAAAAAAAAAATTATCCAAATCGGTTCGGCCGATCTCGAGTTATGGGATTACATCGCATTATATATATATATATATATATATTAGGGCGGGTCAAATTCTGGCTCAGCGAAATTCGTAAAATACATGTAATTTTAAGACTTTTTCTCCACTACAGCATATACAAATTCTGAAAAAAAGCTGTGCGGACTTTCGTAAATAGATTTTGTTCTCAATTATTAAATATGAATGTATGAATGTATGTGTATGAATCTATTTACGAAAGTCCGCACAGCTTTTTTTCAGAATTTGTATATGCTGTAGTGGAGAAAAAGTCTTAAAATTACATGTATTTTACGAATTTCGCTGAGCCAGAATTTGACCCGCCCTAATATATATATATATATATATATAATGCGATGTAATCCCATAACTCGAGATCGGCCGAACCGATTTGGATAATTTTTTTTTATTTATATATATATATAATCAAAAATTCAATAAACTGCACCACATTTACAGCTTTTGTTGAGTCATAATTTCGAATAATCGTATTGCTTCAGAATTCTTTAAAAAAACTGTAATAAAAAGTGGTTTTCTGCAGTAATGCTGGGTATATATATATATATATATATATTAGGGCGGGCCAAATTTTTTGTCGATTAAAGCCACCCCCTGGGATGATTCTATAGACAATTCTAAGCAACTTTGGTGAAGAAACCATAGGTCTATCTCGATTTTCGAGTCTCCCACTTTTCAAAAAATGATTTTTCCCCTATAACATCATTGATTCAAAATTCGATTTTTTATTCATCGTTATATTATCTTTTTTATGTGTATATGGGGGGTTTTTGGGGTCGAGAAATTCATTTCTGATCTTTATTTTTACATATGACCACCGCCAGAGGGCGTTTCATGCATATTTTAACTATTTTTCGTCTATTTTCTGAGAAAAATTTAAATTTTTTTCGGTAATATTGATCTTTATTTTATTTTTTGTCAACAGAAATTCAACCTAAAAACTAAGAACATGTGCAAAAAAAACAAAAAAATTAATTTAGTGGAAGAAAAGCGAAATAAGTTATTTTTGAAAGTCTTTCTTGCTTTCCAGTCTGGGGTATTTTGCACGGCTTTCTGATATAACTGCCATAACACTGTGTCGATTTTTTTGTAAAACACGTTTAGAAACGCTAGCCAGCAACTGAACATGTCTTTCCGTTGCTTGTATGTGTACCGGAATTCTTGGATCAGGCAATGGTGGATCATCGTATTCTATATATTGTTCCAAATGATCATACGGAATGGTATGCGTAAACGGTGGTTCGAATAAGACATCATCTTTATTTAAATCAATCATATTCGTATAATCTGTACAATTGAAGTTTATCAAAGGTTTTTGATAAACTCTAAGATGTGCCGGGTCGTACAGATTTCTTCGGTAGTGTAAAATTTTCTTGATTGCGATGTTTCGTGTCTCTTTTTTATCATCAAATAACATCGCTAACAGAATATTTTCGGAATGTGCGTAATATGAATTGTCTTTAATGACATTATTCACAACTTGGCGTAGATTTGTATCCAAATATTGTGTCCAACGAATGAATTTGTGAAATAATACACTACCGAAGACCACCGAATTATAGTACTTGATGTTGAAGTGCATCGGCACATACACTTTCATTATGTATGTTGCCAGAATTTTCAAATTCCTTGATGGATTTTCAGTTGACACATACAACCGCAACAATCTATTCGCCTTGGTGAGCGAACGTGAATGTGCTATTGGTCCTGGTTTAATGTGAGACAAATCCGCAGGAACAACACCATTCGAAATTGCATTGGCCATTTTGTATAGGTACTTTGAATCGGTGGATAATTCAAATGGATCTAAATCAGGTGGCATGTTCTCTAGCACGATTATCTCGAATTCATCTATAAGCTGAAAAAAAAAGAAATTAGATGAATTAAATGCAATTTTACCATTTAATAATGGAAAAAATCGATGTGAAAAATGATACATACCGGAAGATTTTCACACGTTTCAATTTGTTTGCCCAGTGGTCGATGATTTGTCCAAAGTGTTAAACAAATGACGAAATGGCAGCTCGTTGAAGTGCAGAGGCATACAAACCAATGCAGCGGTCTATTTAAATGCAATTCAAATCGACGCAAAATCCCATTTCTTACGCCAGTATTTGTTGGCTCACCATCACAGCATATGCCGATTAATGCATCGAGAGCTATTTCTTTTTCGACGAAGAATCCATTCAATGTCATCAATTTGTGTTCAGCATCTTCATTTTCGACTTTTGTGTAAAGTCAACTAGTAAAACAACTAGATGTGGTTCTTTCACCATCCTTGGATGCAACTTCTCATCGATTTTTTCCATTGTTAAAGCATCATTTTTTCGGCCGTCGAATGAAAATGCTATCAAATTGGATGCATCATACTGCTTACGAAGCAATTCTTCTCTGCATTTTGGCTTTTTCTCGACGCACTTTATTTTTATCCATGATGATCGGATTGCCATGTGCATCTTTTACGTCAATGTCTTGCATAAGGGATGTTGCGAGTGCTGCTGCTATTCTATCTGAAACACCAAATCGATCACACATCGCAGCGAAGTTCGAAGCATCGTATCTGGGAGTATACGGTCCTCGTATCAGTGGCGGAACATCTTGTGGATTTGAACTTGGCTCATCTGCATCAGTACTTGGTTCATATGCTAAATGGGTCTCTTCAACGCTTGTTGGTATTATTGTTGACGTTGGTGCTGGCTCTTCAACTTCTGGCACGAATTCCGGTATCGTCAATCTTCTTACATTATTTTGATCTCGCATAAACTCTTTCAAATGATCTGGAATCAATCCACATGAGCATAATGCTGCCTTCAAGTCACATTGACATTTGCCGATGTAAAATAACTCTTTTGTAGATTGCACGAACGTTCTGAATGTGGCGATTTTTGGATGTTTAGTTTCGATTTGATACTTGTCAATCAATGTACCCAATTTTCTACCAACACTTTTTTTTGTTATAATTTCAATATTAAGTTGACTCCAAATTTCAATCAATTTGTCTGTTACGTGCGGTACGAATGTTTTATACGAAAACATTTTGTTTTCGAGTTTAGCACGTTCGGCCAAGAAAAAAAAACATCTTAAAATATCCTGTTTCGTTGGCAGATTGAGTCCACTCAAATCACAAGATGCACCAAAAACAGCAACATCGTGCGAAGGCAAATGCTTCAAATGAGTTTCGTTACTTGTTGATGTTGTTGCGGTTTGCGATGTAGACGGCAATGCATTTAGATCCATTGCATACATAAGACTTAAAAAATAACTGAAATTAGTATATTTTAAAACATTTGGTTCGAATATATTTTTTCCACCTGCAAATTGGTAAAAACGCAATGGTAAAAATGATGAGAATTTTATTTATATTAGTTACGTTTCTTGTTAGAACGTATTAGTTTTTACACACTATGTGGGTGTTACTGGTGTTGCCTGGTTTCTCCTGGGTGCGTTGGTAGTCGGTGGTGATGATGTTGCTGCTGGTGGCGGAGCCTTGTGTCGTTAATTGCTGCGGCTGTCTGGTGATGTGCCGTCTGGTGGTGCTGTTGGTATGCCGGGTAATGCACTCTGGAGTATGCGAAAAAACTGACGCGTTTAAACAATTATAAATACGAACACAATTTCTGTACTTAATTTACTTTAATTTTATTTATTTAAAACCAACTAAATTCCATACGCAAAAAAACGAACCAACGCGGTTAAAGGAATGCGAGAGAAAAGCCAAAACGGGAGAAAAATCACTAAACATATGACAGCAAGTGTCAAAAGGCCGCACTGAACATCAACAACACAAATCCATCGCCGACCGTCAATACACATCAATGCAGTTTGCGGTGGGCGACGAGTTTGTTCAGTGCGGATATAAACAATTGACTTACTTAAAATTAAGAACAATAAATGTCAGAGATAAAAAGTCCGCAAAGCAGCAGAAATAATTTTGGTTAAAATAGGCATGAAACGCCCTCTGGCGGTGGTCATAGGTAAAAATAAAGATCAGAAATGAATTTCTCGACCCCAAAAACCCCCCATATACACATAAAAAAGATAATATAACGATGAATAAAAAATCGAATTTTGAATCAATGATGTTATAGGGGAAAAATCATTTTTTGAAAAGTGGGAGACTCGAAAATCGAGATAGACCTATGGTTCCTTCACCAAAGTTGCTTAGAATTGTCCATAGAATCATCCCAGGGGGTGGCTTTAATCGAATTTTTCGGCTCCATACAAATTGGCCCGGCCTAATATATATATATATATATAAATGCAAATAAAACAATACTAATACTTGATTTGCTTATTCACCAAAAACACAAGAATTTCAACTGTTGACAATAAGTACTTCATTTACCCAGCATTACTGCAGAAAACCACTTTTTATTACAGTTTTTTTAAAGAATTCTGAAGCAATACGATTATTCGAAATTATGACTCAACAAAAGCTGTAAATGTGCTGCAGTTTATTGAATTTTTGATTGGTTATCAAAAATATTTTAAATATTTTGTACAACTACAATATTTATTTTATTTAAACAAAAGTCGTATTACACCGTGCCACAATTATCGGGAAAAAATGGGCAGACAGTAAGAATACCATATTCACATGAAACTAGAAGCAAAGGATAGTAAAAATGCGTTCTCTAAAACGTCAGGGTTTTTTTAAAAAGTACTTTTAAGACAGTATTCTAGTGTAGAGGCCCTCTTTTGAGGGCCAATTAATATGTTTAGTATCCATTTTTTTATTATGTGTTTAGTGGAGTGGGGTGCTAAAGGTGGAGTGGGGTGCTAAAAAAAGGTTTGCCTCCATGTTGACACGATTTCAACCCTTCTAGTCATCTGAAAAAACAAAAAGGATAGTTAATTAGTAAGAATGTCGCTATAGCACGAACTAAGGATATAGCGCAATGGCGACTGTTTGAATAAAAAAAAGTAATTTTTGCCTTTTTTTCAAAGTTATGAAATTTTTAAAAATATTAAAAAACAAAATTTTTACATAATCCTAGTTCGGGCCATAGAGGAATATATAAAAAAGCACACACCAAATCTTAAGTTAATTGGTCCATTAGAACTTGAGATATCATGTCAACCGCGTTGAAAAAGTTTTAGGCAGTCTAACTGATGACGCTAAAATGGCTATAACTTTTAAAATAATTTGTATTTCGAAAAATACTTTAAATATAAACTATCGAAAAATAAAAAATTTATTTTTTACATTTTCTACACTAGAATACTGTCTTAAGTTACAAGACGTATTTGTTTAAATAAATTGATTTAAATACTTAAAACTTTCAAAACATGAAAATATGGGTATCAAATGAAAAAGGACAATCTCTTTTATAAAAAAAGGTAACAATACATAAATACCAAATATGTAAATTAGTTTCAGTGACTTATGTTGGATTTGAAAATTTATGAAAATAATTTTCAATTTGTTTCAAGTAAAAAAAACTTCCATTTCTTTCAATATTTAACCAAAAATGCTTTTCATATATTTTTTTTTATAAAAGAGATTGCTCTCTTTCATTTTGTCATATTGTCATGTTTAGATGGTTTGAAGTATTTAAACAAATATTTTTAAGCAAATACATGTCTGTAAACTTAAAATCCTTTAAAAAATTCCTGACGTTCTAGAGAAAAAGTGACAACGCAGTTATGCTATCCTTTGCCTCTAGTTTCATGCGTGTATGGTTTACTTGGTGTATGGTTTACTATGGTCTTATCTTTGTACAAAACCAACCAGCATTAAAAAATCCAAATAGTTGCAGTCACGAAACATTATTGCCATAAACCTACTAGTTTAATTAAGTGTTTAAGCGGTTGTCAGGCAAGAATAATTTAATAAAGACTACTTCTTGCGCATGTCTGCCATTGTTGATGAGACGTCAGACGTGATTGTCAAATAGAATGAATAAAAACTTAGAGAATAAGATTATAAAATCTACTAATTTTACTTATTTAAAGCTTGGTTAATTGAAATTAAATAAATTTATTAAAAAAGAAACGCAAATCCAGGATAAAATATATACTATGTACATTTTCCAGTAATGGCTTTGATATAATATTTCCCGTGATAACTTATTCCCTGTACACCAAATAGATTAGTCTTGATTGTCAGGTACAATTGTGAAGTTAATTTATTTTTAATGAAATTGCTTATATAGCAAACAACAACGAACGACTAAAATCGTTTGAATATTTCGTGTGAACGTTATCAGCAGTTCTTGGTGGTTGTGATAACACTTGTTTGTGAAGTTTTTCAAAGGTGGTGCAAAAAAAACTACATTGGTGAAATATATTAGCTTTATACATTGTATGTACTTAACAATATTTCACAAGATAATCAAATTTGTGTCTCAATTCCTAAGCTTTACTCTTCGAGATTTTTCTATTCTCGTGATAAAAATGGCGAACGTGACAAACTTTGCGTTGTTCTACGTAGCACCCACTCTGGTTGGAAATATTTGAACGTACATACATACATACCATACATATGTGCTTATGTACATTTAACCAACAAAAAAAAATTATTTGATTAAGTTGGGGTTGTTTTTCTCATTTGCTATCAGTTCTCTTGTCTTATAAAGTTTATTCCATAATTCAAACACACTTTTGTAAATATATAACCACGTGTTTGAACATTTTTTTTAATCTCAGAATTAAAACTTTTGACGTTGTTGAATGCCAGAAAAGATGTGTGGTTTTTTATTGAAAATAGTTTATAAAACAGCGCAATAAAAGTTATTAAATAGCTATAATTGATAATAAATAAATAAATTGATAACTACGAAATCTGATGTTAAGAAAACATTTCCATGCATTGCACCCAAACTACAAAAGAGGCAAAATTCAATACTTCCACATTTTTACTTTTTAATGTAAAACGATTCGTTTTTTTTTTAACAAAGGATCATCTCCATCGAATATGACAATATTGTACACATTTGCTTTTTATTTAATTGAAAAAAGTGTTTTGTTTTGTAAACTTTTTTTTATATAGTGATTTTATTATTCCAAAAAATAAAACGTTTGTAGAATTATATTTGAGCTTTATGCCTTTTTGCCTTTCAAAGCAATGTTATTTATACTATTTTGCTAAAAACAAAAGTCTTAAAAAGTGACTGCATTTGTTGTTTTGCGCTTTGTTTACTTCTTTATTAATTAAAACCAGGCTCCAACAATTTGTTGGTATAAAACCATAGAAGGCGTCATGAAGGTTTTTTGAAGGAAGATGTTTTTATATGGGCATTTCCGTGGCTACGCACGTGACAGTCGTACGACTTTAATGTGTGGAAAAACAAAGAAAAATTAAACTTACAGTTTTTTATTTTGATTTTTCAATAGCTTATTAAGCGCCCTATACAAGGTGTAATAACTTAGAGTTGTCAAAAATCTACTCTTAGATAGACTCCATCTGCGAAGTGTGCATGAGTTTTTTTTTAAGTATTTTTTAATATAATCTGGAATAATGTTGCTAATCATATTTGTTTCGTTGAAAAATCTTTTTTATTTTTTTTAATACAAACCCATAATATGGTACGTTACGTGATAGATTTTTTCCGTCAAAGAAGTACAAATATTTTAGTTTTATCTATTTAATTGAACTAGATAGAAAAACATAAAGTGAAAGTCAACTGTCGTTAAAATTTTTCAAGTTTTATCACCATTTTTCAACTTTTGTTGCCATTCATCAAGTTTTTTTGCCTCCCAATATAAATTTTAACATTTCTTTTTTCTATTAAGAAGGCTTAAAAGAATTTTTAGTGACATTTAATTTTTCAGTTGCGGGAGAACTTTTGGCGGAAATGCCCATATATGTACTACAAAAAACAAATTAATGATGACATTTTTTTATTAAATACTCTTTTTTGTATTATAATTATAAAAAATATAATTTGTTGTAGAATAAGAAAGATAGCTGTGTTCTGTAGAAAACTTGCTGATGCTGAAACCCTTTGCTTTATTAACTTATTTGGCATGATGCTCAAATGTTATTATATACAGAACAATCAGATATAATTCTTAAAAAATAATTATTATTTTTAAAAAATATAAAATAAAACAAAATTTATATAGAAATAGGCGTAGAAAAAAAGTTCGGTACCATTTTCTCCCGGGCTTCTCAACCGATTTGGATAATTTTTCTTTCAAATGAATAAGAGTAGGGAGAAGTAGTGCACAAAATACTTTTTGTGACCTTTCACCTGAAATATAAGCGTTCAATACAGAATTTCTTAAATAAAAGCTAAGCTATAAGAGATGGAAGAACACGGTGTAATAAGAAATTTTAGATATTGCTGAGATGTATAAAAAATATGCCAAACATTTCTCGCTATCTCTTACGATTACCCTACAATAAGCATTTTTTTATGTAACATTTGCGAAAATATATTAGGATTGTGAAATTTCTTGCAAACAGTAAATTTTGAAAAATTACCGTTATTTGACATCAAAATTATGACGATATCTCGAAAACTGTAGCTTTTCTCAGTACAAAACGTATTTTTGTATGAAAAGTCATTGGTTTAAAAAAATAACGGTATACAAAGCTTTTTGTGGTAATACTTTTCACGGATAGTATATTAAAAAATGTCCCGTTATTATGACATCAAAATAATTGCGTTATCTCGAAAACTGTAGCTTTTCTCAGTACAACGTATTTTTGCATGAAAACTCGTTGGTTAGCACTAAGCGGCAAACTTAAAATAGAAATAGAGTAATTTTTAACCCTTTTCTACGCTCATATGAGAACGAAAGCTATTTCATGTCACAGTGTAGGTCGAAGGTCCCAGTGAAAAGGTCGAATTTCGACCACTGGCGATTTCTAGTAATTAATTTCTGAAAATTCAAAATTTCGAGTTGTCACCCTTTTGTAGTTAGGGAGCGAGACATAATTTAATATTTTAATATTGGCGCTCAGCATGTCTGCTATAAATGATTCTATGCTTTTTTTACTTTTATTGTCCAATATTCTTGCAAGTCATCAGTTATTTTTAAGCTCCGTTGTTGTCGTGAGGCAAAACACAAAATTTGCTTTTTTTTTCTAATCAAATGAAAATATTTTATAGGTATTTATAAAATTATCACCTGATAAATGTTCTGCTTTTTCACCACTTGTCTCAGAATAGAAGTATATATCAGCAATGACTTTATTCTAGCAGAAATGTGTTATTTTTTAGCATTTGTTTTTGTTAAGAGTGTTTTTAATGCACTTAAAACACTTTGAATACTTGAACAAAAATGAAGATAAATTGCTAATTTTGTGTTAAGCTAGAAAATTAAAAACAATTTATAAACTGGATAGCCTCAAATTTAAGTCTTTTAAGCTTTCAGTTATCAAGGCTTGTTGTATTTTGACAAGTCAGTCATTATTTCGTTGTATTTGGAAAGAAAAAAATATTAATTTTGAGTCTTAGACACATGCGCAGAATGCGTTTTGTTTGTAGACACTTAAATTTTAATTTATGATTAATATTAATTATTAAAATATATCACATAAATGTATATTGTAATTAATTTACAAAAAAATATGTACATTAAAGTGGTCCTTATTTGTATAGCTGAAATTTTTTTTAATTTTAATTACAGATCAGGGTTTTGTTCTTTTTCAAAACAGAAGTAAATTGTGAAATTTTCAGAAAAAATATTGATATCACTGTACGCTTTTTTGTACGCTTTTTTGTACCCTTTTTTCTCTGTATTTGATAATTTCAAGGTTTTTCCGTTTATTTTGGTATGACCAATCTCGTGGTGACATTTGTTTTACCACTTTAACGAACATTTTAAACAACAACTTTTTCAGCTCAGAATCAAACATTACTCAAGATATGCACTCATTTTTATGTTGATAACTATTGAGCCAGTATGATTTTCATTTTTGTTTCTTCAGCAAAGTTCTTCCTATTATTCTGGCCAACGACTTTGCTGAACAAATAAATATGAAACATAGCGTATGAGTAACATTAATTGCTTTGAAGCGTTGAAAGCGGGCAAAACATATTTGGTTTGTCGAAGGTTTAAAGACAATTCCAAACGATTTTTTCATAAATATTTGGTCAGCAAAATTGTTGGCCAGAATAAAGTAACAATTTTGCTGAAGAAACAAAAATTAAAATCTTAATGGTTCACGAGTTATTAACATGATAATAAATACATATCTTGAGAAATTTAAAAAAAAAATGTTTGCTCTATTGTCTTCGGTAAAGTGGAAAAACGAATGTTACCACGAGATTTCTCATATTAAAACTGAGTGAAAAACGTTGAAATTATTAAATACTCGTGCCGCACGTGTAGTTAAACGTGCCGCTTGCGACCTTTAAGTTGAAAATCTGATTTAAAAAGTGCTCTTTTTTAAAAAATAAAATCTCAAAAATTGTTTTTATAATTAAATGTAAAAATTATTTCAATAATTTAAAATAATATTAATAATTTTAGTAAGAAAACATTTTGGAATTGCAGGGATGCCAACATATCTTTGTCTTAGGGCACAACATATTAAAAAAACAAGAAATTTCATGAAGAAATTAAAAATTTTTTCACTACTGCAACTAGTGATTACTCTGTATATTGTGTTTTCAGTATCTGTCGTTTATTTATTTGGACTTAAGAACTTTTTAATTTTTGGTAATGTAAAAAAATCAAAATCGAAATTTTTTTTTATTGCACATTTCAACCAAGCGTTTACGTAAAAACCGATATAAAATCACAAATTTTTCTTAATCTGATAAAGTGAATTTTAACTGATGTCTAAATCAATAAATTTTAGGGCAGTGCAGCGCCAATTTAATTCGACACCTATCTAAGCAGCGGTGAAAAATTAAATTTCTTGGTTTTTTAATTTTTTTACCCTAAATCCCTGGTCTGATATGTTGGCAGCCCTAGAATTCCAAAATTTTTCCAAAAAATCGGTAATTTTTTTAAAATTAATTGCTGAAAGTCTTTAAAAATAAGAAATATATGTTTTTGGATTTTTTATGATTTTCTTTTTGTGTTCGAAAGGCCAGAAAAGGGCACTTTAGGATTTTTAAATAAAAAGTCAAGTTTCATTAGCTATAACTTTGGTATCCGAATTCAAGTTTTTTAAATTTTTTGTGCGCAAAATAGCTCAAAACTATCTTTTATCCATTTCTTGGTGAATTTTTCAAAATTTAAATTTTTAAATTTTTGTGGATTTTTTTCGTAAAAATACCCAAACTTGAAGGTACACTTCTAGCAAAAAATTTCATAACGATCAGGTATTAAATTTCAATGAAATTTTTTCAAATTTACATTTTTGCGATTTTTTAATGCAAGGAAAATAACAATATGTTTTTCGAAAAGTAAAAAATCACAAATCTGATTTTGCGTCTGATTTTCATGTTTGATAGCTCATTTTGAAGCAAAATAAAATCCACATTTTTCTTAAAATTTTCACTTAAAAAAGTTATTGAGATTTTTTGAAATAAGAGCAGTTTTTACCCATAAAAATCAGATTTTCAACTTAAGGGTCGCAAGCGGCACAGTTTGCCTCTGTTTTGTAAGGAAACAAAACCCCGGTCCGTTCGGGGGTTTCGAAAAAAAGGACCACTCTAATGTACACATTAGGCTGGGTCGGTCTCCATACAAAAAAAAGTGTTCGATAAACTCGGTCTAAAATATTCCTTGGCTTATTGTTGTACCCTCCACGGAAGGATTTCACAATGTGTTGACCCGTAGGCTTTCTGGAATTTTTTTAAAAAGTTCCTTTTTTGGGCAAAACCCCACTTTTTGTATGGGAAATTTTTTTGTTCCTAAGAATTTAAAAAAAAAAAAAAAAAAAATTAAAGCTTTTAAAAAGAATAATATCAGTATACAATTTTTGAGAAATCTGCGTGTTTTGTATTTTTTTGGTGACTTTTTTGCATGCGTTTTTATGTGATTTAGACCGCAATCGGCATAACTACGCCATTTCTTGTCTTGTCACTGTGAAAGCGATTTCATATCATAGTGTAGGTCGAAGGCCATAGTGAAAAGGACGAATTTCGACCACTGACGAACTCTAGTAGTAATAAAAACATATCGTCATATGAAATCACAAATCCGTAAGTTGCATTTTAAAAATTCTACTGGAGAAGCAAAAAACTTACTAAATTGTTAAAAAACTTAGTTTTTAGTTGTAGGAGTGTACAATTTTGCAGGAACATGTATTTTGATACGGTGCATCATAATCAATCAAAAAGTCGATTTTGATTTTTTGGTATCTTACGGCTTTTTTGATTTCATATGACGATATGTTTTAAAAAAATTATGAGATCAATAGAAAAAAAAGGAAAAATACTTTAAGAAGTAATAATAATGAAATAAATGTATAAAAAATGTCGGGATCCCGGGATTTATTTGCCTCGATCCAGGGATTTTTGGGACTGGGAAAAAGGTCGAATCCCGGGATCGACATAATTAAGGCCCAACCAAGTTATGCTTAAGCAAACAAAAGTCCCAGAGAAAAGTATGATTAAGTAGAAAAGTCGCCCAAGTTGGCAGATTTCGTTCTTAACAACATTTCAAACGTTTACAAAATCTTGACAAAAATATATTAAAAACGTTCAAAAGTTCTTTGAAAAATTTGTTGTTTTTATGTTTTTGAACATATTTTTTAACTTTTTTAACAAAATTGGGATCTTCTTCTTCTTCTTCTTAAAAATGCTAAACACACAATGTATAGCATTGACAGCGTACGAAAAAACTACCACGAACACAAGGTTCTTATTGTAGTTTTTGACATATATTGATAAGTTATCTTAATTTTGTTTTGTATCTAGTCTTTTTCGCAAACACGAAGTTCTTATTGTAGCTTTTTTTCACAATTTTATGATTATATTAATTAATACACATTTTTGTGCATTAATTTTTGAGGTTATGTTATTTTTGTTGTTAATAATTAACTGTAAAAGTCACATCAATTAAGATGGACGATTTTAGTTGTTACTGACTGGCCGCACTTAACGACCTCGCTGTTGAAACGACGCGAGTCGAATCCACAAAATTGGGATCTGTATTCATTTTGAATCAATACGAGTAATATAACGTACTTTTTTTTCAATTGACAGATAAAAAATAAATTTTGTATATATATGTTAAAAAGGGTTGCCATTAGCTAACACAAAAAAATTTGTTTATTGTGCTGCTTGGCTTATAAGCTGTGGTAAATCTCAAATTTTACATCAAAAAGATAAAAATTTTCAATAATTTATACACAAAAAAAAACAATCTTTTTCATTGAAAAATACAAATAATGCAATTTTAATTAAACACATTCTCAATACTATAAGCAACCCTATTCTGCTTAGCAAACTACGATCATGGTGTAAGAAATAGAGGTGTTAGCGAGTTGGAAACGTCTCTCTCAAAATGCTAAAATTATGTTTCACCGCTCTTGTCAAAAACAGCTGATGGTGAATTGCAATGAAAACAAATTTTGTTAAATTCGTGTCTTTCTGCAAGTTTATAAGATTTTTAGTGAGATTAAAGTGAGAATATGTTCTTCGATATATTCTTGGAGCAGACGATGTGAATGCTTCATGTCGGCGGCACCTTCCAGCCCACGTTTCTGATAAAATGGCCAAAACATTCAATGACGAACTTGGCAAATCGGCAAAGACAACTGCAATAACTTTTTGTCAACACAACACGGCACAATTAATTGCATTAAATATTTATTTATACTTAATGCGCACTAAACTATAAAAACTATAGCACATCATCTAGCAACTCAAACAAATAACACAATTTGACAGCTATGAACAGTTCCGCTCTTTCGTTCACAATTTTTTGACAGAAATAAAGAAAGGAATGGTGTTGTCAAAAACTTACTAACACCTCTATTTGTTACATCATGATTAAGGCTCATTTATAAGGTTGTGGCACTTGAGAGCGAGCTCGGTCGAATTGTCAGAATGGATGAAAATAAATCAAGAAAATTAATGCATAGAACAAAGAAAAGCACAGTGACAGTTCAAGCAAAGGCGGAAAAAGAGTGCATTTCTCTCAAGTGCCACAACCTTATAAATGAACCTTGACCATGACTACGATGTCAAGCGCTCTCTCTCAAGTTTCAAAAAGTAAACGATAGTGGAAAAACTGAGCGAAAGAAATGCTTAGACAAAATTTGGCCGACTTCATATATTGCTGTGTAAGTGCGTGCTTTTGCTCTCAAACTTTTGTTTGCTTAAGCTTAACTTAGTTGGGCCTTTAGTTGCTGTTGTTTGTAAAAAATTTTATTTAAATACTTTGTCGATTACTACCTTTAGGAACTTGCATTTTCTGCTTACCTATGACAAGTATGACCATAACACTTGGAGGTATGGTGAGGACTTGCATAAAAAGTGGTATTAATTCAATTTTAAGAAAAGTGTGTGTTACGACAGTTTGTCATGCGAGCGATATGGGAAAAAAGCAAGTACTAGAGACGACACAAAGCTCTTTGCTTCACTTTTTCTATATGTGTTACTTTTTTCTTATTAGCTACGTTCACATGTCAATGCATAAAAATATTCCAGCAAATATGTTTACCATGAATCAAATTCTGTAGTGTGCTTTCACTAACCTACATTTTTGCGCCACACTTACCGGTTCTGGGGTAAAGATATGCAGGCTTTCATTTACTATAATTATCTTGACATATTCTGTAACCAATTCATATTTGACACACTAACATGGTTAACTTTTTGGTTATAGAATCTAGCAAACTAACTCACATAAACTTTCTAATGACATAACTCATATCTAGAACGTTCTGCTCTAAACCATGACAAGATGTTGCGCTACAAATAATGTAGACTGTAAAAATAGTTATTTTTTTTTTTTTTTTTGCTTTTATATGTTGAAGCTTTCTTCAGGGTTTAGCCGAATCATAGTCTTCCACTTATAAATTTATTGCAATTTATACAAGACACATTTTTAAATGTTGGGATTTATTTAGAATAAGAATAAAAAAATTTGGAACTTTAATGTTGATCAACTACTCTTCTTGGAGGACTCGCTTTGAAAATTTTTAGTTAAAAAAATTTAATTTCAATTCTTTCCGACACATTTTTATTAGCATTCCGTTTAACCGTTTCGTCAATCAACCTTTAATTTTTAAATATTTTTTGTGTCACAAAATATTCCATTAGTTGAAGTAAGCGTTAAGCAGACACAAAATTACATAATTACGAGTAGGTACAATATACATATTATACTTGTCGAAATATTTTCAGCTTGTAAGTCATGAACTTATTGCAGCAATGCACTATTTTGCGTTCTAGATAGTTAGCTTAATAAAAGTTGTTTTTTTAAATTCGCATCTTAATGTGAAAATCTGTACTTGTGTTCAAAAATAATGGAAGACACGTGCGCGCAAAATATGACCTCATGAAATGTATGTCAGTATATATTTATAACTGAATTTCCTGTTCAATAAATTAACAAAACTACCCACTGAACCATACGCGAAGTTATTGCGTAAAGTGATAGTTTTGAGTACGTTTTTGGGTAGAAGTTTTTTGTAATTTTTGTTTATTTTTTTAGTTTTTATAATCATTATGCTTGCTAGAGAGAATCAAATTCGCGAAAATTTTTTACATAAAAAAAGTTTAATTATTTTGCAAAATTATTAAGCAACTTATTTTGTGCCGAAAAAGAAACTTTCTTTTATAATTTTACTAGGAAACAGTTACTTGAACTTGAACAGTTATAAATGAACAATTTTGTATTCATAAATAAGTTCAGAAATTAATAGTAAATGCTGCTTTTTCACATTCTTAAATGAGTTAAAAAAAAGAATCATGAAATTTTTGCTTTCTTTTTGCGAATGTTTTCGAGTAGAAGTTTTTTTAGATTTGTGTTTTTGGATAAGCAGATCTAAACTATCTTTATCATTGATAGGACTGAATTCTTTAAATTTGGTTTTCATTTGGTTTTAATTTTAATTCCAATTTTATTGTTTTCTAATTTCGAATAAATTTAGTTCTGCGAGAAATATTTCACTGTTGACGACCATTGATATATTACTACTTTGTTCAAATAACGCATATTATCGATTTGCAATAAAAAGACAATTTATAATTATGATGAAACCACATACACTTTCTAACGGCACTTTATTTAACACCCATAAAAAGCAAGTTTTCCAAAACAACGATCCAATCCAATACCTCACTAATCTTAGTATCACCACCAATATTAATAAAATAATACTTTTCCTTAAATCTACAAAACTATACCATAAAATATAAAGTTTTTTCACTATAAAATTAAATAAAAAACATTTTAAAATATCATCAGCCTTATGCAATAGATTTTCTTAAACAAACGTTCAACGCTTGTTTAGTTATGCAGTGTTTAAGGCTTTACGCATCCTCTACGCAACCTTGCTGAAATTGTTATTCATAAACATTTTTTTATTCATTGCTTAATTTTGTAAGGTTTGTATCTAAACAATCGAAACTCTTTTACAAAAACGAAGAATTCTTGTACATCTGCAAATCTGTTACTGAAAAAAGTATACAAAGGTCGAAAATGGAGCCTGTCTATGATATAAATATCATATACATCAACCTTAATCGAAAAGACGATAAAAAATTTTAGGTTAAGTTTACGCAGTCTTTCAACGCAAATTTCGGCGTTTAACTTACGCAGATCTTAAACTAGCCAGAAAAACATTTATGAATAACGATGTGTTGTTTAAAGCTGGTTTAAAGTTAAAGCATGTCTATTAGGCCGGGTCAATTTGTATGGACGAATTTTTTGGAGGTCTGGCTCAGCGAAATTCGTAAAATACATGTAATTTCAAGACTTTTTCTCCACTACAGCATATACAAATTCTGAAAAAAAGCTGTGCGAACTTTCGTAAATAGATTTTGTTCTCAATTATAAAATATGAATGTATGAATGTATGTGTATGAATCTATTTACGAAAGTCCGCACAGCTTTTTTTCAGAATTTGTATATGCTGTAGTGGAGAAAAAGTCTTGAAATTACATGTATTTTACGAATTTCGCTGAGCCAGAATTTGACCCGCCCTAATGTCTATATACATTATCAGCCTTACTCATAATCTCATTTTAAAGGCTGCGTAACTTTAAACCAGCTTTAAACAGCATATCGTTATTCATAAATGTTTTTCCGGCTTGTGTAAGATCTGCGTAACTTAAACGCCGAAATTTGCGTTTAATGGCTGCGTAAATGTAACCTTAACTTTTTTGTCGTATTTTCAATTACGGTTGATGTATATGTATGATATTTATACCATAGACATGCTCCATATGCGACCTTTTTAGACTTTTTTAGATTCATAGATTCGCAAATGTACAATAATTCTTCGTTTTTGTAAAAGAGTTTCGATTGTTTAGACACAAACCTTACAAAATTAAGCAATGAATAAAAAAGTGGTTATGAATAACAATTTCAGAAAGGTTGCGTAGAGGATGCTTAAAGCCTTGAAGAGTGCGTAACTGAACAAGCGTTGAACGTTTGTTTAAGAAAATCTATTATATAAGGCTGATATTATTATAAAGCATATAACGGTTTAATTTAACATCTTATATTAATGTGTTCCTAGTTAGAAATTAGCTGAAGACCTTAGAGCAGACACGAGCTTCCAGAAGCTCAATTGGCTCAGCTACAAATTTGTTTTTAATTTTGTGTTTGTTTAATAAAAAAAAATTGGCTGACTAATTTTATTTTCCTGCTCATGACTGCTTAAGAGTCATAGCTCTATATACTTTGGTTATAATTTATTATGTGCCTTAGTAAGTAATAAAAAAATCTCATTGAAAAAGATGCATTTCTGTGTGTCGAAAAAGTAATTTTCTTTGGTTTGTTTTTTAACATGTTTTGAACAAAAAAAAAAGAAGGTGAGTTCAAAATGATTCATTGCTTAGTTCCAACAATAACTTTTCAATGATTCTTTTTTACACTCGTTTCCAAACAAAAAAGTCCTTGATGATGATTCTTTTTTTTTAACTCATTTCTGAATTAAAAAAGGTTCGCTTTTGAGAGGCATTTTAGTCCGATGAATGAGCACAAAAGGGTACCGAAAATGAACTTTTCTACCCGAAAAGATTCATAAATTAATTCAAAAATGATAGTTTTGGTTCACTGGGTATCGGTAACACATTTCTCCAATATTCGGTAGCTATGTATGCATATTCTTTCGCTTTTGTTAATATAAGCTTCTACTCTGAATACACTTTAATTTAAAAATATGTATATCACATGAACAAAAAGTGTGTTCCAAATATCATCTCAATAAATCAATTTTGCACCAGTTACAATAGGAATTTTAAGGAATTTGTGCAGTTAAAAAAAAAAATTTCGAAATAATTTTCTAATTTTAAACGTTTGCAGCATTATTCGGAATTTTTAACTTAAAATGCATTTTATTCGTGCACGCAGTTTGTTTGTATAAAATTTCTCAAAAAAAAAGGTGAACAAAATGTGCATATGTGTTTGATTCCTTTTTTATATTTTTAGTAAATAAAATTGTGTGAATAAATAAGTATGTGCGGAATTTGGCAACGATTTAGAAAATTTTATTGGACCGAAATATAAATTTAATGGGCTGCGATAAATTATTTTGTGATATACATATCGCACCCTAACTACAACAGGGACATAACTCAAAATGTTCTTAAAAGTTTTACGTGTTCATGTAAAACTGTTGTTAGTGATAAGCTTCATAATAAAAAAGAAATTGTAGAGTCCCTTAACGCATTGCTTTGTTCAAATTTTGTCCAAATTCACATATCGCTCATTTCGTGCAAGACTGTCACAACTCAAAATTTAGTATTTTTCAGGAGAGCCTTATGAAATTTTGAAATGACATCACGATCATAAATTGTAAAAGTAGACTGAAAATTGTTAGGAATATTTGTAGGCCAATATATTTTCTACCTAAAATATCATACATTTTTCATTTTGTGTCAATAGTGAAGTTTTAAGCAATATTTTTGCAAGTGTCTGTTTGAGTTGTGACATTATTACTACAAAAACTCATATAAAAAAATGTTTCATTTTGAGTTGAGATGTTTTTGCTACAATACTTTTGAGCAAGAGTGATGTCACGTTTTGAGTTGGTACTTTATTACTACAAAAAATATTAGGTTAATTGCTTGGATTTTTATTTATAAAATGTTATATGATATAATAGGCGCGTTTTTTTCAACATCCAAATCCGATTTCCGTACAAACAAAATCCTGCCATGGATTTAGATTTTGTAAACTTGTAGTTTGAAACATCACAGGTGGCGCATAATGAAGTTAGTGAACGGAAAAGCATTGTTGACATTCTCATGTTTGCATTCAACGTCATCTAGTTGTCAACTACTTTTCATGAGCAGCAAATAAAAATCCAAATCCAGATTTGGATGTTGGAAAAAACACAGCGAATAAGTCGTTGTTGTTGAAAAATTATGGAGAAATTTAAGATAAATTTTGGTATAAATAGAAATAAAACTTTATTGCTACAAAAAAGTGAAGAAATTGCTAAAGCTCAAAACGACACAAGTATCTGTAAAAGCGTCAAATAACAGCAAATTGGTCTGGAATTCACTTTTATTAAAGATATGATAATAATGCATATTTCTGTATATTTAACTCAAAAAACCTAAATTTTGAGTTGTGACGGTCTTGCACAAAATGAGCGATATGTTAGCAAGGGATACCTAGAATAGAAATTAAATTAAATTTAGGTCTCTACCTGTCCGAACACCTGAGATAATAATGGGGGGGAGAAATGTTACCCCCTTCAGGAAAATCATTTATAATACACAGGTGAAAACTCAGTTTCATACCAAAATTTCACGAATTGAAGTCCCATTCATTCTCTCTTACTTCACAAAATTTCAAACAAAAAGCTAAGAGCATTTGGTCTAGAACGTCAAACGAGAAAAACCTGTTTGAAAATCCGAGATAACGATGGGACGAAATTTCACAAATTTCAGGTAAATCATTCATAATACACAAATGAATGCCGATTGATGCCAAAATTTCACGAGTTAAAGTCCAATTCATTATTTCTCACTTAACAAAATTTCAAACAAAAAGCTACCAGCATTTAGTCTAGAGCGCCAAAAGAAAAAATACCCCATCCGGCTGGAATGGGTTAAGAAACCAATTTTTTTTTTGATTCTCCTAAAGATTTGAAAATTTCGAGTTGTGACACTATTGTAGTTTGGGTGCAGTATACATTATAAGCTTGTTTGTCGAAGGAAAAAATGTTAAGATGTGATATGGTATGATATGTATTACAAAGTAGTTGACATTTCAACCAGTTCATAAAACAACTGAATACAAAATCTGATCAAACTTCTAACCAAAGGCTTATGTGAACACTACTTATATGTATGTAGTCGCAACTTTTTTATTAATTTTTTAAAGATGTTAAAAATCACATAGAAGTGAAATAAAGTTAAATCTTCAAACGCTTTTAGTGTTAATTTGACACTATTTTTTAAAAGAAAACCTTATGTCTTTCTTATTTTTGCTCAAATCAACTTGAGATTTTGGCTAAGTGTAAAAATCATTCCTAAATTTATATTTTACCAAAGCAAAAATTCCAATAGATATCGTTGTTCAGCTGTACGAAAAATTTCCCTCAAACAACGCTCAGTGTCAAATTGACACTATGCTAAGAAAATAACGCAAAGAAAAATAAACTGTAATTTTTGTTTGTCCATATAAATCAAGTGCAAATCTCCTCAGAACGTGATGTAATAACTGCGATTTCCATGTTTGTCAAATTCATCTTTTTACCCTATGCAAAAAAAGGAGCCCAACCTTATGGCAGTTGTTGAATAACAATCAAATTTTTATTTATAACCTTTTAATGAATTATTTTAATATTATATTTCTAGTGTGGCAAGCAAATCTAAAGAATTCCTTTTTGAGTTTTTTTTTTTAAGAAATATTTTAAGATAACATGAATATAAACCGAAAAAATTGAATTTTCAGTGGTATTACACTTAAATCTTTGGTTGTAATGAATAGTGTAGAGTTGCCATACGTCCCGTTTTCCTAGGACATTTTCTGGTTTCGAGGGTTCTGTCCTGGTGTCCCGACTAACTTTCTTTAAACCAGCCAAAAGTCCTGGTTTTTGTTTCGTTTCAATTTTCAATATAAAATTTTCTTTTAATTTTTTTTAATGTTTTACAAAATTGTCCAAAAGAGATCTTTGTGAGAGAAAACACAGCTCCAAAAGCAATGGAAAATTTATTTGAAAACCCTTCATCAGAAATGCACCCATCGTTTTTCTTTAGCCAATATTTGATGATAAAAAAGCAAATAAAAATCTTTTATCACAGTTATGAAAGTTAAAAATATTGTTGATAATACACCCATTTTTTGGGAAACCAAACCAAATTGATCAATAAAAAGCTCAAGAAATATAGCTCAATTAATTCAACTGACCTAATAAAAATTATTGAAAAATAAGTTGAAAAATAGTTTAAAAGCGCATTGAGCTATTTAGAAAAGTGAACCACTCCTTTGCAAATTTTTCCAATCGTATAACAGACAAGACATTTGTGACAATTTTTTGAGGAATTTCAATATTTAATTTCTTTTGTGTCTGTTAAAAAAGAAATTAGAATGAAATGCACATGTTAGAGAAATGGATGGATTTTTTAAAAAAACTGTTAAAATAGAAAAAAAGGATAATTTGCTGAAAACTGTTCAGTATTTATATGCAATACTGGGGCACTGGGCACTGGAGCGTTATTTTACAAAAGTGTAGAAACAGAAATTTTACACATCAACGGCTATGGCTCGAAGCGTTTGATTTAAGTTTGCTTTTGTGAAATAATACGTGAATAAAACGTGATGATTTCAAAATAAAATTAAAAATTATTACATGAATTTAATTGCGAGCTTTAGATCAAGTAAGATTTTTAAGAAGGCAACAACAACAACAATGTATAGAGTCAATCACTTAGCTGACTAGACAGTCTGTTTCGGAAATGGCTACATTTCCTCTTCAGCATGTTTGAACAAATTTTTCTGAATTTTACGTTCAAATCGGTCACTTAATCATATGACTTCTTAAAAATCTTACTTGATCTAAAGCTCACAATTAAATTCATGTAATAATTTAAATAATAGATCACAAATAATTAACTGAAATTAAAAATCTTAACTTCCTTTTATTAAAACAGACATAAAATATTAGGGGTATTCACGGGTTGTTGCGAATTGCAAGAGTGTGAAAATGCAAGATAATTTGCGCAAGATAATAATGCAAGATTCGTGAACATCAATATTGCAACTAAGTTATGCACTAAAATTAAATGTCGAATGAACAGTAAATATATTGCCACCTTATTTCAAAAACATAAAAAGTTATTAAAATCTACGTGCAAACTTAACCTTTTGAAAGTTTTACCCAGGTGGCAACTACGTTCGAAAACAACCAAAACATGAATCATCTGTTTAGCATCACTGCTTGTGCGTTCTCGCAATCGGTTTGAGCAGTGCGTAATTCAAGAAGAGTTGCGAAATTGCTTCCAATGTGTTTGTTGTTGGAATGATGCGAAAGTTCGCAATCTTGCATTTTCGCATCGTCGCAACTGCGTTTCGCATCAACCCGTGAATACCCATATTATTTAATAAATATATCTATTGTATTGAAGGTATCGATTGAAGTTGCTTTTTGTTTTTTTAGCATAAGTTTAATTAATTCAAGTTTATTTTTTATTAAATAAAATCCTTAAACATAAAACAAGATCTCTGTATGCTATATAACTAGCTATTACAAATCTTTTTATGAAAATACATTATTATATCTGTGTTTTGTTTTGATGGACGTTTTTGTTTTTTGGTGTCCTGGTTTTAAGGCAACTATTTATGGCAGGTCCTAGCATAGTGTCAAATTGACACCAAACGTATTTTACGTTACAAAAATCAAATACGTTTGAAGGTTAATCAACTAGCTTATTCTAGAGTCCTAGAAACTTCATTTTTATTTATCTCTAAGCAAAAGCGCTCATACTCCCTCCATACAAATTTAATTGTTCCTTCTAAAAAATGTGTCTACAAAATTTTACTCACAATCGTTTTATATTGCACAATATTTATTTTCATATACCTACAATCCACTTCCCTGATTCAATCTGATCTACTACGCAACAATTGGACCGAGTAAATTGTCTGCTTTGTGGCAATCAAACAAAGTATTTCCTCATAATTCACCATGAAGCAAAGTGCTTATTTTTACTTTATTAAGGGGAGGTTCTAGTAGAAACGTAACGTAATTTCAGGATTTTTTTTTTGAGCGAACGTAAATCTTTTTTAAAAAAATGTTTTGTGGCATTTATTAGTGTATATTTCAAGAACATTATAAAATTTTTTTCGGTGAAAAATAGTTCAAAATAGCGGCTGTAGGTCTCGCTGATCAAAGCCGTGCGCGGCGATAGCCGATGTGTGCTGTACACTCTACAGCCCTGCCAAGTGACCTTGAAAAAACCCTTTTTTTCTCCTTTTTCTTTTGCTTCAATGTTAAAAAATAATGATAATTTTTTTTAAAAAAAAACGCTTCCTGAAAGCCCCCTAAATTGAATAAGCTTTAATTTAAGCCGTCAAACATCGAAATCGGTTAAGTATTTGAAGCGGAATCGTTTACAGCGCGGACAAAAAGGTGTTTCGAGAAAAACGCGCTTAAAGTTTGACAAAGAAAAAATCGTAAGTAATGTTTGTTTTTTGACAACTACATCTAATCAGCTATTCCAGCATCATATAGGCCCAACCAACAAAATTAGTCCAAATCATTTTAATAATTCCCTTTAAAACTGCTTACAGGGGAAAAATAAGGTCCATGGCACTTTAAAGCTGCTTTATGGTTAACTGTGGAACTTTTCGCACTTAAAGCTGTTTTATGGTACGTTGTAGTACTTGTCGCACCTGAAGCTGCTTTATTGGATCAATTTCATGAAATAAAACCTATAGTTCCACAAGTTTCAAGTTGTTCGCCTATGCAGCCTTAAAGCTGCTTAATAGTTCAGTTGTTGCTAATTTCGCACTTCAAGCTTAATGTATAAATAAGCAAAAATCTTCATTTTGATAAGCAGCGACATGGCTCAATAGGTAAAGCGGCGGAATTCAAATCGGGGATGCTCGAATCGAATCCCTATCGAATTCCGACGAAGGCAATTATTAAATAGTAAATAAAATTTAATTAAATACATGTTATAACTGCAAAGCAGCTGAAATAACTCTCAGTTGAGAAAGTAAGCGACAAAAAAAAAACAAAAAAATATAAAATAAAATTAAATTTTTTATTCGAATAAATTCATTTTCGAAGTTCGATGAAGAAGCTGCTTAGCAGTCTATACAAAGTAATATGTGTACCTCAAAGTACGAAAAATTACTTAAATTTTGGGGTGTTTACACTGCAAAGCAGCTTAGAGAATTAGCTGTATAAGCCTAATTTTGTGCATTCTTTGATGGTTGGGGGGTCCCTTCCTCATCCGCATGTTTTGCGGCACCAGGGTGCCAAGTTTTTCAATTCTGTGGCCGAATTACAGCATCCGTGATCGAGCAAAATTGTACAAGATTGATAGTTACTTGTCCCGTCGTGCCCTTCGTAATTTTGCTCGATCACGGATGCTGTTATTCGGCCCCTGGCTTTTTTGCTAAACTACGATAGTTTCTCCTCCGCTGATTCTTCCCCCTTCACACGCCGGTCGTCAGTTTTCGCGAATTTCTTCTTATGAGGCCGAGCTGGCCGATCATTTCCCACTGATTTTCGCGTGTTTGGCATGTTTGGAACACTGCTTACTTGCCACACGTTCGAAACACAACTGAAATACGTAACGGCAAATAGAAGTCTATATATACAACGCTAATCCGACCGAGGGTACGCAGGTATACGAGCACACAATAGAGAGGAATGTACAGAAATTCGTTGAGACAGTCACAAACTTACTACCTGTACTAGATACACCGCTTAGGTAGTCAAAAATGCCCGTCCCTCGAAGCCGCTCCTCGAGCCGAATTACAGAATCCGTGATCGAGCAAAATTACGAAGGGCACGACGAGACAAGTGCCTATCAATCTTGTACAATTTTGCTCGATCACGGATGCTGTAATTCGGCCAATGTTTTTCGGCCGACGGACTGTGTTGTCTAATACGCTATGACTCGTAAAATAAATTAGATAGGGAAATATCCTTTTGACTATATATTTTCAAGCTCCTAAGAAAGAAAATAAAGCAAAAAACAAAAACAAAAATTTGCCGTAGATTTCTACTGGAACCTCCCCTTAACAAAAAAATTGTTAGAAAATACTTGCGAAAGCTTCTTTTTTGGGGTGTGTTCTTGTCTATATGCTATTAAATATGTATGTTCATATTTATGTAGGTTTAGTTTTTATAGAAATGCCACAGTGTCTGCTGCTAGTGTTGCCAATTATTTGTCAAGACTTTTAATTGTTGAGTGTTTTTAATACGCTTTGATTGAAAAAATGTTGTTGTTTCATTATTTTGTAGGTATTTGAATCTTGTTGATGATTAATTTGCGAAATACGCACAGTTCTTAGCTGTGAAGAGAGTATTTCATATAAATGATGATTCACTGGCGCTAGTTTATGCTACGAAAAGTTATTTTTGTAAATGTTTTAAAAATATAATATTAATATTTCTACACAAAACTAATTATTTGTCGAATCATATAAATGAATAATTAAAACAGTTGCGATTTCTTGCATTTTGTCGATCCTCTTCTGGGCCTTTTTGGTGAAATCTATTTTTTTTTTTGTTTTTTTTTTTTAGACTGAACCAACGCTCAGGGGATGCCCCCTATAAATGCGTAATAGGGGGCATATAAATGCGTCCCTGTGGAACTTTTCGCACTTAAAGCTGTTTTATGGTACGTTGTAGTACTTGTCGCATCTGAAGCTGCTTTATTGGATCAATTTCATGAAATAAAACCTATAGTTCCACAAGTTTCAAGTTGTTCGCCTATGCAGCCTTAAAGCTGCTTAATAGTTCAGTTGTTGCTAATTTCGCACTTCAAGCTTAATGTATAAATAAGCAAAAATCTTCATTTTGATAAGCAGCGACATGGCTCAATAGGTAAAGCGGCGGATTTCAAATCGGGGATGCTCGAATCGAATCCCTATCGAATTCCGACGAAGGCAATTATTAAATAGTAAATAAAATTTAATTAAATACATGTAATAACTGCAAAGCAGCTGAAATAACTCTCAGTTGAGAAAGTAAACGAAAAAAAAAAAACAAAAAAATACAAAATAAAATTAAATTTTTTGTTCGAATAAATTCATTTTCGAAGTTCAATGAAGAAGCTGCTTAGCAGTCTATACAAAGTACTATGTGTACCTCAAAGTACGAAAAATTACTTAAATTTTGGGGTGTTTACACTGCAAAGCAGCTTAGAGAATTAGCTGTATAAGCCTAATTTTGTGCATTCTTTGATGGTTGGGGGGTCCCTTCCTCATCCGCATGTTTTGCGGCACCAGGGTGCCAAGTTTTTCAATTCTGTGGCCGAATTACAGCATCCGTGATCGAGCAAAATTGTACAAGATTGATAGTCACTTGTCCCGTCGTGCCCTTCGTAATTTTGCTCGATCACGGATGCTGTTATTCGGCCCCTGGCTTTTTTGCTAAACTACGATAGTTTCTCCTCCGCTGATTCTTCCCCCTTCACACGCCGGTCGTCAGTCTTCGCGAATTTCTTCTTTTGAGGCTGATCATTTCCCACTGATTTTCGCGTGTTTGGCATTTTTGGAACACTGCTTACTTGCCACACGTTCGAAAGACAACTGAAATACGTAACGGCAAATAGAAGTCTATATATACAACGCTAATCCGACCGAGGGTACGCAGGTATACGAGCACACAATAGAGAGGAATGTACAGAAATTCGTTGAGACAGTCACAAACTTACTACCTGTACTAGATACACCGCTTAGGTAGTCAAAAATGCCCGTCCCTCGAAGCCGCTCCTCGAGCCGAATTACAGAATCCGTGATCGAGCAAAATTACGAAGGGCACGACGAGACAAGTGCCTATCAATCTTGTACAATTTTGCTCGATCACGGATGCTGTAATTCGGCCCCTGTTTTTCGGCCGACGGACTGTGTTGTCTAATACGCTATGACTCGTAAAATAAATTAGATAGGGAAATATCCTTTTGACTATATATTTTCCAGCTCCTAAGAAAGAAAATAAAGCAAAAAACAAAAACAAAAATTTTCCGTAGATTTCTACTAGAACCTCCCCTTAACAAAAAAGTTGTTAGAAAATACTTGCGAAAGCTTATTTTTTTGGGGTGTGTTCTTGTCTATATGCTATTAAAAAAATAAATAAATTTAATTTTTATAGAAATGCCACAGTGTCTGCTGCTAGTGTTGCCAATTATTTGTCAAGACTTTTTAATGTTGAGTGTTTTTAATACTCTTTGATTGAAAAAATGTTGTTGTTTCATTATTTTGTAGGTATTTGAATTTTGTTGATGATTAATTTGCGAAATACGCACAGTTCTTAGCTGTGAAGAGAGTATTTCATATAAATGATGATTCACTGGCGCTAGTTTATGCTACGAAAAGTTATTTTTGTAAATGTTTTAAAAATATAATATTAATATTTCTACACAAAACTAATTATTTGTGGAATCATATAAATGAATAATTAAAACAGTTGCGATTTCTTACATTTTGTCGATCCTCTTCTGGGCCTTTTTGGTGAAATCTATTTTAAAAATTTGGGAGATATTAGCACTTCCGGTGGAACCGATGGCAACCGATAAAAAGCGATTTATGCTCGTATTGCATCTTTCGATAGTCTGAACTGTCCTCTCTTTCATGTGGCGAAAACAACTTTTCGAAAAACCATCTAAAAATTTGGTTTTTTCAATTTTTGAAGCTAATTTCAATACTGCCAAGTGAAATTTCACCATAATTTACAGCCGATATGGGCATTTCCACAGAAAAGTCTACCAAGACCAAAAAATTAAAACTTATTAAAAACTTATTATTTGATGATATTATCAAAGAGAAACATTTGTATTTTATTAGTTTAAGCAATTTATGCATAAATTCATTTACCTTGAAGATTAAATCGTCTGCACTGTTTCACAAATGTAGTTTTTCTTTTTCGTAAATGTTTCATAAAATTTTCGGTTTTAGTAAAGAAGGAAGATAATGTAAAAATGGTTGAGGCAAGGAAAGGACAATAAATTAAATTTGTTTTTTGATTACTAAATTACCAAATTACTTAACTATCTAATTACTTAATTACCCAATTAAACTACAACAGAAATTTCAAAAAGCCTAATAAAAGAAAGCCAGAGAAGATTTTTTAAATTTTATCACTTGGAAAATAATCTTATGTTATTTTAAAGCCTTCTAAAATAAGTTGTTTACAAAAAGTTTTGCCCAATTCAGACAATTTTTTAATACAAGTCAAAAATCACTTCCGTTTTTTCTAATGTAACGGCACTACATATTTTTGCTTATATGTTTTAATCCTTAGGGTCGATTGTTGTCATTGTTCTTACTTAATAAAGTGCTACTTAATTACTAAGCAAATATAAAAAAGCCTTTTTAAAAATTAGACATTTTCATTCCTTTTTTTAATATTTCTTCGTACAAATCATCCGTAACGCCAGTTTGGAAATGCCCATATACCAAATTTCAATACGATAGCATTAAAATTGCGGATGTAATCGTGTCGACAGACGGACCTCGCGAAATCGACTCAGAAGGTTATGCTGATCAAGAACATATGAAGGGCTTATTGCAAGAACATGATAAATATTTTTAATATGATGGGCCAACATATGATGGGCAAAAAAATATTTTTAAATAAGCGAATCTTTATTTATTATTAATTTATTTTTGTATGAAGAAATGGAATTGAACACGGAAAATTTTACAGATTGGTAAAAAATAAATAAGAAATAGCCAAAATCTCTTCAATGGTTGTTGGCAATGCATTGAGTAATGCATTAATCCTAAAAAATTGATTTATTAGATTATGTGGCTTATCACGTTATTGCAATAAGCCCTTCATATACACTTTTCTATACCTGCCACGCCTCCTTATCAGCGTTAGAAACGGAATGATAGAGTTAATCTACCCTTACGCTGCAAGCGTGGGCAGACCTGTAAAAATAAGTACAAGTACCTAGGTACTTAAAAAATAAGTAAATTTTCAAGTTCAAGTACTGTACTTTCAAGTATTTCTCAAGTACTTATTTAAGTGCTTGGTGAATTTTGTAAAACATTCTTTGAAAAATAATAATGCATGAGTTTTTTAAAGATTTCAGCAACTTTTTATTATTTTTAATTGTAAAAAATTAGTAAAAAAACCCTTAAAATATAATTTAAAGTTTATTAGTGTTGGCCTTCATCAAAACTAATTTTTCAAAATAAAAATCTGTTAGAGATTGTCTTCTGGGACTGTAAACATAACCAGCCAATGAAAACAAACGCTCCACTGGAGCGGAAGATGTAAGAGGTGTGTTCATATTGATTGATAAGTCCTTTATAAAGCCCGTATGATACTTCATTGTTTTGTCCAATTTTTATTCATTGACAATGAAACTAGAGCAGTTGAAATAGTACTAAAGCTAAAATGCAAGAAGTGAGAGTGTATACGCATATAGTACGAATTGGACAAAAAAATGTGCGACGGACAGTATTCCCAATGCATTGTTCTTGACGTTTCTCTCAATTCGTCACTCGTTAAGTTTCGATCAAATATTAAGTGTCAAGAACAAGCTTGAGCTCCTTCTAACGTAGCCAATATGAAAAGAGAGATAAGATAGCAACGTTGCGGAGATGTAAAAAATTGGCACAATGTATATTTTCATCCTTTTCTACAATATATATCTGTCTAGCCCACGCGCCACTTGTTTTCAGATTTTGAAATTGGACAAAACAATGAAGTATCATACGGGCTTAAGAGGGTAACCTTGCAACATCTCTAAATGTGAAGATTTATCATTGATTTATACGTTAACGGAGCAATAAGCAAACATATGAACTAAATAGCCTTAATTGAGTCTCAGCATTGCCAGGCTAACTTTTTACGGGCTGTAATTTAAATTTAGTATCCAATGTACTTGAATTTAGTACATATAAATTGCATTAAAACAAAAAGTAATGCAGAATTATTCTCAAACTTAAACCAAAAAGCTTAAAAGAACGCTCTAATATTTCTTTGGCTAAAATTTTAGTAGAGAAAAGTTTTAATTATTTTTTGCAAAGTTTAACCGTAAGGTTTAAATACTTGAATACTTGGTGAGAAATACTTGAAAGTACAGTACTTGTACTTGAAAATTTCAAGTATAAATATGGAAGTACTTGTACTTGATACTTATTTTTTAAGCACATAGGTACTTGTACTTACACGATACTGAATAAAGTTTATACTTAGTACTTCACAGGTCTGAGCGTAGGGTAACAAAATTTATTGCATACTATTTATTTTTTCATTTAGCACATTTTTTTCTAAATTTGCATACCAGGATGAAAAAGACTTTTAGAAAAATAAAATGGCGGACGTACCGCCATCTATTTGAGATTCTAGAAACTTATTAAACAACCTAGTAAATAAGCCTTTTAATAATCCCATTTCTAATACAGCATTCGTCTCATTCTGTCGCAATTTAGTTTTCTGAAGGTTTCACTTCTACCGTGCGTGAAAGCCACACACGTATTTTTTTTCTACCAAATTCTTACGACACATTTCAACATTGGTTTTCGGCATACTTCAAAATGTTTTATTAATAAAATGAAAATGATAAAATTGAACTATTGTTAAATTGCAAGCAACAAACAAAACAATAGATATGAGTTGGCAGACTACGAGCACCGCACAAAGAGGAAATTTCTCCGACTATGTTTTTAATTGGCTTTTACAAATTTTCTTAAAAGTAGACTCTAAATTTGTCCGACTGTTTAACCAGCTACTGCAACTTTTAAAATGTCTTTGAAATTGGTTTTTGTACATACTAAGCGGTGGCTTGTTTGTACATGTTTGTTTTTAAATGTCATTTTTCGTTTCATTGAGCTTCGCATCACAACGGGGCTAAAGAAGTTTCACTTAAAAAAAAAATGTGCGCAAAGCAAATTTAAAAAATAAAAAAAAGCGTCTGAGGTAAATTTTTCCCAGTGTGGCCGATTAACTAAATCATGTTGTCTATACTGAATACAAATATATTATTTGAAAAACCTACTCCTTAAGTTAAGTAAACAATTTCAAAACTCGTTGCTTATCACATAATCGTTCAGCTTAGTAGAGTTATCTTTAACACAATCCAGCTTAAAATGAAAGCAAAGCAACACGTGATCAACCAGCAAACATCGAAAGATTAGCTCGTACAGATTTGAGGCCAATTCAAAATTAATTTAGTTTTTAACAAATAAGCCGATTTCCATTATCTTAGTTCAAAGATGTTTGACATAAAATGAAGTTTTTCCAAAACTGACAACCCAAACATTAGTTACTGTCTATACTCAAAAATGAACAAGCTAGGTAGTAATATTATTGGTTCTATATTAAAGGTTCACATTATTCATCGCGAGTTTAAGTAATTTTGGAAATTTTTGGAATTTCATGTTTTCTATTCAAACTTTGTTAAATATGTTTGAAATCTGTTAACGCGCTTTAACTGCTAACTTTTTCCGAAAAAGAATTATGCTCAAACTAATATAAGGTACATTTCTTTGTACATAGTTAAAGCAGGCTTTTGTGTATCTACGTTCCAAGAAATTTACGACACGACTCGACTGCTACTTAAACAATAACCATTTAAGATAGTGGAACAACATAATTGTTCTACCTGCGTAAAAATTGCATATCATAATTACATTCACTGTTGCCTGAAAAAAGTAATATTCAAGGTCGTGACGAGTTAAAACAGAATTCAATCTTTAGTTATTTGCTTTAGTTGTCCACTTTGCTTAGATATGTCATACAGCTTCGAAGAATTAATTTGTGACTACAGCCACAATACATACTTTACATCCCTTAATTGCCATGTTATTTGCACTTTTATTCCGATATTCTTCAGAAATCAAAAGTGGTTGCTCTAAAAAATGGCTAGTGTTGTTAATTATGTTTCCCTTATAAATTTTAACACTAACCATAGAAACAGTAGAAACGCTAACAACTTGATTTATGTACAATTTAGTAGAACAAATTATATGTTAACTGCTCCATTAAATCGTATGAGTACCTTTGTTAACAACTGTAGCTTTTTTGATGTTAACTTGTCGAAAGGTCAAATCAAGAGTAGACTAAAAAGTGTTATGTAGTTAGATCTACGTACATTAATGCATGATTAGTTGTAACGTCTTGTTATGTCCTTGCGCCAGGGCCACCGAGAACTGGGAGGAGGATGTGTTTCCCCCCGGGCCCAGATTTTCGGGAAAGTAAAGTAACAAAAAGCTGATTTATTGTTGAGGGATACCAGTGGTTTTTGTTTCCATGAAAATTATTATTTTTCTTATTTCTAACCTTGCTTTGTATTGGGAATATCAAAGATTATAACAGTGATATTCACTAATGGTATTCACTTCATTTGTTAAGCCCAGCTAGCTTGCTAAACTTAACAAATTTGTTAAGTCCTGTCAAAATTCTTTATGGGAAAAGACTTAGAAGCTTGTTAGCAAGCTAAGAAACGCAGCACCTTGTCTTAGTATAGCATATACCATTTGTTAAGTTGGAAGCGTCAAACATATTCAGCCCTATCATGAATAATTTTCCACGTAGTCGAAAAGGGGGTTTTTATTTCTTAAGAAGCAAGAAATTTTGTTCCCAATTTCAATTTTATTCATCATTTCCAAATTGTTCTTGAGCTTTATTTTAAAAACAAAAACTACCTTTTCCGATTACGCGTGAAAAATTATTCAGGATAGGGCTGATTGAGTGTAGTGATGAATCGTTTTGGAAATGCGTTCTAACAAGTATCAAATTATTTTTGATTTGCAGCTTCAAAGTCTAAAAACTGTCCTTCATTAATACTGGCCATCAAAACATCATACTTATACTGGCCTTTCCTTGCCTCATCCATTTTTTTCATTATCTTAAGCCAATGCCTTCAATTTTTACTAAAAGAAAAAAGCTTACGAAACATTTACTAAACATTTACGAAAAAGAAAAACTACATTTGTGAAACAGTGCAGACAATTTGCTCAGCATGGTTAATGAATTTGTGTATAAATTGCTTAAATTAATAAAATTAAAATGTTTCTCTAGATAATATCATCAAATAATAAGTTTTTAATAAGTTCTAATTTTTTTGTCACGGTAGACTTTTCTGTGGAAATGCCCATACATAAACAACTTAAATTCGTAGTTTTTATACATAAAAAATCCTTTAAAATATTTCTTTGCTACGATAATAATGTGTGTGTGTGTTAGGTTATCGTTATTGAATTAAACATTAAAAACGTACCCAGCAAACCAAAGTTTCCAAATTCGTAACGAATTTTTCGAAATTATTCCGAGTTCAGCATCCGAATTCGTTCCGATTTCGTCCGATTGTCGTAACGAATTCGGAAGGAATTTTAGTAACGAATTCGTAACAAATTTGTACAGAATTGGAGTGTCGTTTTCGTAACGAATTCGTAACAAATTCGTAAAGAATTGACGTATCGATTTCGTAACAAATTCGTAAACAATTGAATTATCGTTTTCGTAACGAATTCTTTACAAATTCCTTACAACTTCTAAACGAATTGTAGCATCGAATTCGTAACGAAATGTAGAATCAAATTTGCAACGATCTCTTAATGATTTTTGTACCGTATGTAATACAAAATTAAATAACAATTTTGAATCAAAGTTTAATTAGGGCTTAAGATGCCCCAGACTATATGTTTCGTACAAATGACATGCCAAAATTACAGATCCTTTGCAACTACTATTACGGAACATATGTAAATGTGAATCTGACATGTCGTTCGTATTTGCATCTGTAAAAATTAAAATTAGAACCGTATTTTGTATCATCTGTTTTAAAGAAAAAGTTGTTTAAAATTAAATTATTTTACAAATGTAAAATTATTTAAAATGCCGCTAGGCTCATGGCCTACCAGTTTTTTTCAACTCGAAATATTATAAACACCTCACAATTTAAATTTGATTTCGGAACTCTTTCGAATTATTCGGAAATGTTCCGAAATTAGTGTTGCGAAATAGTTACGAATTCGTTAAGAATTCTCGAAATAGTTACGAACTAATCGGAATTCAGACAAATTCGGAAACTTTGGTTTGCAGGGTATGTTTACATTTTTTTTTTCAAATATGGAAATGACATATAATTTTTGTACATTTAATTTATTCATCTACTCGTATCTGTAAGTAATAAACATTTCCTTTTTAGCCGACCTCAAAAAGGAGGAGTTTCTCAAGTTGGTTGGTTGGTTTGTTTTTTTTTAAATGTATGCTCATCGACAACTCCTAAAGTACTTATCCGATTGCCGCAATTTTTTGTCGTTATATAGAGACATTGGAATCGGAGGTGCCCGTCTAAAAAAGTGGGTGGTATTCGACACAGGAGCGTGGCAATATAAGAAAAATACTGTATTTCAGTTTATATTGACACTAGGGTACTGGAAATTGGTACAGGGGTAGGAACAATTATTACAAATTATGGTCAAAAAAGTGGGCGTTATTCGATAAAGGGCGTGGAAATAAAAGAAAAACGCTGTAACTCGAATAATATTGACCCTAGGATACTGAAATTAGGTACAGGGGTAGGCATAATTATGAAAATGTGCGGTCAAGAAAGTAGCCATCGTTGGACAAAAGGGCGTGGCAATATAAGAAAAATACTGTTTCTTAGTTAATATTGACACTAGGGTACTGGAAATTAGTACAGGTGTTGGAACAATTATTACAAATTACTGTTAAGAAAGTGGGAGTTATTCGACGAAGGCGTGGCAATATTAGAAAAACGCCGTAACTCGAATAATATTGACACTAGGATACGGAAATAAGGTACAGGGGTAGGCATAATTATGAAAATTTACGGTCAAGAAAGTGGGCGTTATTGGACAAAAGAGCGTGACAATATAAGAAAAAAACTGTTTTTCAGCTAACGTTGACACTAGGGTACGAAAATTCGTTACAAGAATGGGAAAAATTGTTATCATAATCTCTAAAAAGGAAGAAATAAAAACTTTTTAACAAAAAAAAACCAACTTCAAAACCAATACAAAGAAAAAAAGAATTTTAAATTACTTTTCACATTAATTCTTGGTTAAATTTGATTATTTATTTATATATATTATTAAATTGGAAATCTTATTATTATAATTTTGTTATATTTTGTATTATTATCATAAATATATAAATTTATTCGTGAATGTAAAACCTTTAAAGTCGGCGCTTATATATTCAGACTTTTATGAAATAAACGCTCCGGCTTTAAAGGTTTTATATTCACGAAGAAATTAATATATTTATGATAATAATACAAAATAGAAAAAAAAAATTATAATAAGATTTCCAATTAGTCTGTATAAGGCCGTATAAGTCTGTGCGAATATTCGCCCAAGTAACAATCGCCCAAATTGTAAAATGAATAATCGCCCAAAAAAGAAAAGCTAAAATCTTTGAGCGATTGTGACTTTTGAGTTTAAGCGATTGTTCATAATGAATGTTCGCCCAAATTTTGAAGATTGGATTTAAGAATTGCAACTTGGGCGAATAATCGCATAGACTAATACGGCTGTGAGAATAATCGCCCAACCCAAAATTAACTAATCGCCCAAAAACCGGCAAAAATTTTTGGGGTTTTATTTTTTTTTTGGGCGATTTTTCATCGCATTTTTGGGCTGTTGTGCATTATGAACAAACGCCCAAAATTTTTGTCCGATTATTCATTTCACGATGTGGGCGAATGTTCGCAGTTTAGGGCGATTGTTCATCATTTTTTTTGGGCGATTGTACATTATGAACAAACGCCCAATTTTTTTTTTTGGGCTTTGGCGATTGCAACTTGAGCAATTATTAGCACAGCCGTTAATTTAGAGATACTTGAAAAATAGAGTTATTCGAATCGAAAATTGATGACAATTGTACTATTCGTGCGTGGGACAAGGAAATTCTCTAAAAATCAAATACACTCATTACAAAACCACCTTGCGTTTATTTAAAAATAAGTTTTTCCAAAATTTATACTACAAATATCGACATAAATTTAATTTCGATATAATACAAGTTAGGTTGTTTTGTTAACTTCTTTGTTCATTTTCTGAATGTTATAAATTGAAAAAACCTTGAATAAATCTCATTGTAAAAATTTTGCTTGAATTCCTTTGAAAGTCATGAAGATATTAATGATTATTATCAGTTAAATTTTTTTTTGTTAGTTTGTGTTAGTCTAAATTTGACACTGTTTGTAAAAATAAATTCTTAAGTCTTTTATGTACTTATATGTTTAAATTCTCTTCAGTGTAAAAAGCAAGTGTAAAGTTTTTGTTGACAAAAGAAAATCCCAATAAATGTAAAAAATGCCAAACTGCAATTATGCGACTAATTGACCCTTTCACTTTAAAAATTTCATCGACTATTTTACCAACATAAGTGTAAAAATATTAAATATCAATAATTTTATTAAAATCTCAAAATTCGGGTTTTTACAATGAATAAACAGATTTAAAAAATAAATAAAAAAAGGAAGTCATAATAATGCGAATCATCAGTACATTTTATTTATTCGGAGTGCCACAAAAAAAATCCTTAGGTAGAGTCGTTAGGTAGAGCCAACTAATACAGACAACAACGATAATAGGATATATTTAACTTGTCATGGCGCAAGACTTAAAGATCGCTATGTGCCATATATAATAACTAAAAACTAAATAATAATTTTCGCATAGATCTCGCAATAGCTTGCACTTCTTCTTTATACTTCTCTTATTGCATTTTTTTAAGTGTTTCAGGGGGGCCCGTATGTTGTAACCCCCCGGGCCCGATCTTGGCTCTCTACGGGCCTGCCTTGAGCCCAACTACTTTATTGGTGGGTACATTTTTCCAACATCGGCTTGTTTTGAGCACTTTGTATCAATGGATCGGCGTTGAATTTTTTTTCAACTGCTATCTGAGTTGTGACTTTAAATGAGCAAATGTTGATAAAAGTGCGAAAAAGCTGTAGTAGCTGAACTCTGTTGTTATTGCATGTTTTTTTTTAAATACCACATTCTTCTAAATAATTGGTGAACGTCCTTATCTGAGGGCGCTAAAAAGAATTTTTTTTTTTTGCTGAAAACGTTTTTGGTTATTTTTTCAGTGATATATATTTTAAGAATATTTAAAATTTTAGCAACAGCACAATTTCTTTGCTTTGCTAAACCGGCCAGTTATTTAGAATATTTGATTTAATTCTAATCGCATGAAGTTGATTATTTCTCATGATTGTTTTTGCTTTTGAAATACTTGTTCTAAATAACTTCGAAATGTCAGGAAAAGTCACTAAATATTTACACTGAAATTAGTCTGGCTCCACGACAGTTGCAGTATTTAGAGCAGGTATTCGATAGAAAATAGGAAAAACAATTTAAACGTTTGGCAACTACTTGTTGCTGCACCGAACCAGTGCTGTGCAAAGGCAATGTAAATGAAGTATTCAAATTATTTTGAAATTAAAACTTAAAACTAAAAAACTGCTGCCGAAATCGATCAATAAACAAATATTTAAAAATAAAATTTATGAATACAACTAATATATGATATAAACGTTACACTAATTTTATAAAAACATATTTAAGTTTTTTTTTTATCTGAAAAATACCTTAGCAGCGTTTTTTTATTTGTCGGAGTTTAATTGTTCAATAATTATTTTGGCACAAAAGCATATGTTTTGACAATTCAATTAAAACTTCGCATGTGGTCTATTTTTAAAATAGTGGCATGCACATGAAAAAAAAACAAAAAGAAGAAAGTATTGCCATTGTGTTTAGTTTTTTTCTTTCGATTCCAGTAGAAATGCACAAACTCTAAAAATCATACAAATAAAAAACAAATTCAATGGAAAAAAATGACACAAAAAGTGCATAGGAAATAATCCTTAAAATTGGCCCGCTTGCAGCACCAACATTTTTATGTTTACCTACATTAAATTCTTTTAAAGTTGTACTTAAAAGACAAAAGGTGTTGTGCCAAACCAACAGCTGCTGAGTAAAAAAAGTAAAAAGTACCTAAGAATTGCAATTGATCACTTTTATTATATTGCTTTTAAAAGTTGGTGTGTTTTATTTGGATTATAAATAGCCAACAGTTAAAAAAATGGTTTTTCTTTTAAAAAAATTTGCATAAAATATTTTGTTTTGTGCGAAATATTAAAATAAAACTAATCTTACAGTTACGTCAGTCTGCTTTAAGTTTTACTTAAACTTATTTGATGTTTGAGTGTAAATTTAAAAAATATAGATTGGTTTGTTCAATAACGTCAGAGTCATGAACGTAAAAATCAAGTAATTAATGCAGAAACGTTTGCTCTACCATGATCTATATATATTAGGGAAGTCAATCCCGGGATCCCGGACGATTTAAACCCCTATGTTTCCCGGGATTTTTAAATAAAAAAGTACCTATTACAAATATTCACGTAAATGAAACCATTTTTTTCATAAATGTCTTCAAAAATAATGCCTTAAAAGGATTTTTGGAATTACAGAGCTACATATACATAAAGCTATATATACTCTCGCGCAAAGTGCAGTAATAAAACTTTAAATGCGTTTTTCTCGAAATCACTTTTTTCAAACTGGGGTGTCTTTTTTCTCGAACAAGAAGTCGGATGAAGGGCGGCGTTTTATAGGTAATCACGTCAGGCAGGTATTGAACTAGGATAATTGGGCTAACTCTACAACTGGGGGAGGGGTGAGGCAAAAACCCCCAAAAAAACAGCTAACTTCTTAACTTTTTTTAAATCGCGCCATTTTGTAAATTTTTTATATTTTGGAAGAATCCTAGTTCAGGACCTGTCTGACGTGATTACCAACAAAATTACGCCCGTAGAATTTCGATACAACATCTGGTTATCAAGAAAAACGACATCCCGTACGCCTTCTCAGTTTTACGTACCCATATTCATGGCTCTGGGAGGGGGGGTTAAAAAACATCGAAACATAAAAAAGTACGTAAAAAGTTATGAAAATTACGTCTTCTTTCACGTAAAAAAACCCAAAGTTGATAAATTGAAAAACGACAGAGCTATAGCAATTTTAAAAAACGTTATTTTTGTGGGCTTGAACCGCTGGCCATAGCTTGAGTTAGTTTTTGAGTAAAAAGTCAATATTTTGGACATTTCATAAAATGACATAATCATAAAACATATATACACTGACTTAACGGTACAGTTCAACCTATTTTTGGGAAGTGCTTTTATTGGACTTTTGAACAAAAGAAAATTTGAATGAAATATATTAATGGACAGCGGAGATATTTGCATCGAAAGACCAAACATTGATTTTCGTATTTCGTTTTTTTCTCATTCTTAGATAACAATGTTTTATGAAAAAGTCGTTGTACTGAAAATTTCTACAATTTTGAATATATGTTAGTGTTTTTGATGTCAAAATAACAAAAAAAATTTAAAATTAAATGCACAAAAAACTCCGATAGTAAAAGGTTTATAATAACAGAATTACCGTTAGTTGAAAAATGTCGGAGGGGGCGTGACAAAAACTAAGTATGTTACATTTTAATCTAGAATGCACTTAATATGTAACCTACTTTGAGCGAAATCCGTTCAGCCGTTTAGATTTGTATAAATGCCAAACAAACAAACAAACAAATAGAAAATTAGTTTTGTTACTATAGATTAGCAATTTAATTGTTTAAATCAATTTTCTACAATTGCCCCTACCTCGTAGAAAGCTTTTTATATTTTTATCGTATTCTCCGTTGAATTTTACATAATAAACATGTTTTCAAAATATGGTACCTTTATTATTACTGTTAATTAAACATTAATTTATATAGCGTTACACGTATAGCTCGAATCAACAAAAGTTACATGTAAAAGTTGTTGATAATAAAAATATCTACAATTATTCTACAAAAACTATGGCACGCTTAACTATTAATTTACATCTAAATTAGACAACCGCTCAAAAGTATTTTCAAAACTGTCTATAATCTGTCTTTTCCAATGTTTAAACAACTTCAGAAAATGTCAAATAATTCACGGAATGTTGAAAAAATGTTAATTTTTGTTTTAAATAAAAACTGTTATTAAGGGAGAGTTCAAAAACACCTTACTGACAGAGGTTTCTTGTAAATTATATTAAAAATATAGAATTAAAAAAAAAACCAACTATGTGGTTTTTTAGCCACTGAACCAAACAATGTTTATAAAAATAAAAATCAACATCTGTCCACACCTGACTCCCATAGACAAGTGTCAAAGTAAGTCTTCGTTTCATCGAACCCGCTCTCTGCGGGTGAAAATTGGCTCCAATACTTATCAAAAGATAAACGGATGGTGCCCATAAAGAGGGCCCTATTTAGTCTAGAAATAGACTTTTTAATATGAATAAAAAATTTTTTTGCTAAAATATGGGTTGAAAAAAACTTATAAACACACAAAGTGTGATAATAAAAAAATTATTCACACTGATCAGTGCTAAGATAAATCAAGATAATTGACGTTTTCTGTGACTCGCAACTAATTAAGAATATTGTAGGTGAGATATTTGTTCATCTTTATCTTATTAGCCTCCTTTTCGAATTTTAAAACTTGTTTTACTTCCTCTACAGGTAGGACACAAGGTAGTAGATTTGCTGTCCCTTCCTTGAAAAGCCATTCATATACATTCAATATACAAAAGGAGTTTAAAGTTATTGTTAATCAATTAAAGTAATGAGGTCATTCATAAGTTGCCTTATTTTCTTTTCTACCAAATTCTTTGAAAATATGTGTGTAGTTTGACCGTGAGTTCAAATGTTAATTGTTAAACCGAAAGGAAAATCAAAGCAACAGACATACATAAATAAACCGAAAGACGACCGGAAGCTATGCGATGACATGTTGTGTTTTTCTGCGAGCACTGATAACGTGGGAATGTTTATCTCTAGTGGTTGTTTATTGTTATTGTAGGAATTTTGGTAAAATTTTTATTTATTGGTGCGACTTCTTAACGATAAATATTTATAAACAATTTTTACTTGCTGAAATGTGCATCATTCAGGAACCTTTTTACTTTGTATGGGAGGTATCTACGCGTGCTTTTTATACTATTTTGACAAATTGAAATATATGGTGAATATTTGAGATCAAAGCTTGAGACAAACTACTTAAAGTTATAACCAGGGCTCGGATTTTGATGACCTAAGAAACTGCAAAAAATTACCTAAATAAATTACATAAATGACCTAAAAACTGACAAAAATTAGCTAAAAAACGCAAAAAATACAAGAAAAATAAAGCTTTAAAAATAAAATATTACTGAACTTAAAATTTATTTTATATCATTTTTATGCATAGCGTATATTAAAAGGTAAATTTTTTAGTTATTAAAATTGAAAGAACGTCGATTGTCTGGCAAAATGTTTTTGCAAACAGAAAAACTTCTTTCTACTTTTGCAGTGACGAGAGGAACATATTTAGTTCCTCTTCTAATTTCATATTGTTAAAGTTTTACCAACTAATATTTCAGCAATAGAGCATAAAAATAGAGTTAATAAGAACTAGCTTATCCTGAGTTCTTGTCTAACACTTGTTTCATCGTTCTACATACCTTTTCGTCAGTTTCACCACGCGCAGTGCTTTTTTTTCATCAAGGTCTATAAACAAAGCTACTCCTTTTTCGAGAGGTAGTGTTTTTAACTCAATTGTTGAAGGAATATGTTTAAAATTTACATTTTTACATTTTTTAACACAAAAAAAAAACGAACAATTTTTATTGGAATTGCATTAATGATCTGATTTAAATGACCTGAAAACAGAAAAATTCTCTATAAATTAAAAATATCCAAAAATATTATAAAAAAAACTTAAAAATCGCTAAAAGTTACCAAAAAGTTCGCTAAATCCATTAAAAAAATTACATATAACTAAAACCGATGAAAAACAATGAAAAATGACAAGAAATTACCTAAAAACTTTTCATATTTGGAATTTTGGAAACATAAATAGGCGTTCTAAATAACCAGAAAATGTCTTAGAAGCAGCGGAAGAAAGATGACATGTCATCGAAATCCTAGCCCTGGTTATTACATCAGGTGCTGTGGCATTTATAGAGATTCAACCATTTTGTTAAAGTACTTTGTATGGAAAGTAGGCGTGGTTTTCATCTGATTTTGACAAATTTCAATTAAATGGAGATTTTTTACGACCACAGCATGTGCAAAATTTCAAGTCATTACATTAATTTTGTGGGATTTTTAGAGATTCTTACCAATTTAATAAAGTCACGTTGTATGGGAGGTAGGAGTGGTTTTTATTCGATTTTGCTCATTCTAGTACTTGATCTTAGTTGTTTTGATACAAGCACATGAACCAAATTTCAATACGATAGCTTTAAAATTGCGGCTGTAATCGTGTCAACTTGCGTACGCATATGGCTAAATCGACTCAGGAAGTGATTCCGATCAAGAATATATATAGTTTTCAATACCTACTTCACTTCAGCATTACAAACGGAGTGACAAAGTTAAAACATATACCCTTACGCAGTACGCGTGGGGATATAAAATTATATGGATAGTGATATGCCGACTGTAGGTACTCAGAAAGTAGAAATTATGAACAACAAATAATCCTTGCTAACTATACCAACAACGATCACCAAGCAAATCTACAACAACGACGCATATTGAAGGTGTGATTGCTTAGCGTCAGAGGGTATAAAACGAATCGTCGGCAGAAAATAAACAGAACTTTGCTTGCTATGTTTATGCCCCACGCACATAAAAATGCGTGTGGAGTATATTAATTTTGTCACTACGTTTGTTACGCCGATAAGGAGGCGTGTCAGGTATAGAAAAGTATATATAGTCTTGACCAGCTTCACCGCCTTAGCCGACTTAGCTATGGCCGTCTGTGATCACGATAACAGACATAATTTTAGAGCCATCGTAACGAAATTCAATATATAAGCTTTTTATTAAAAAATACAGATCAAGTTCGAAAATTAGCAAAATTGGATGAAAACCACGCCTGCCATACAAAGTGACTTCATCAAAACGGTAAAATCTCTTTAAATTCCATAAAAATTAGTACAATGGTTTTAAACTTTGCGAATTAGTTTTAATCTTATTTTTACACTCGATGTTGGAATTTTTAAAAAAAAATTAAATTCCGCCCAACTCCTATACAAAGTGACGTCGTCATAATAGCAAAACCTTTATTAATTCCAAAAACATTAATGTTTAAACTTGAAATTGCTTACATGAGCAGTAATAAATAAAAAGGACTCTGAGTTGCAAATGTGAAATATTTGGATAAAAACCACGTCTTTAATAGTCACCAAAATAATACAACATTCAAGACTTCGAATAAACTAAAATACGGCCGTGGGGTATTTTAACTTCGGTCTAATCTATGATAATTCCTTACTGGTTTCTGTTTTCTTGATAGCAAGATTTCAGCAGCATTAGCGCTGTTCACATTTCAAATATTTGACAATCGTTGGTCAATCCTTTGACCACAGAAGAATTCACATTATCAATTTTTTTGCCAAATTTCTTTCTTGTCTTAAACACCGAAGTTTACAGCAATGACGGAAAAATTCCTGGGTTGTTAACATTGTATTGGAAAAAGAATTAATTAATTTTCTTCAAAGAAAATGTGCGAATGAACTGTGTACCATCTGATTTGTATGAAAATTTAAAACAAGGTAGTCTCATTTCTTATCGTGCTCTCTTTCACAGTACTACCAAAATTGTCAATCTTATTATAACATGGTTTCAGCCATGAAAGAATGCTTTTCAGTTTTGCTTTCTCATCACTTTCTCATTTTTTTTTACCAGAACCTTTTGACTGTTATGGTAGTTCGCTGTGAGCAATGTGGCTTTCTTATCTTATACCATGGTACGAATGATACAATTACGCTTCGTACTCTTCTTTCATTTCGTAGTCATCTTTCTTCTTTTCTTCACATTTCACATTTCTTCTTTTAAAATTATCCCTTTTGTGTTCTATGCATACCAAACGTAAACAACCTTGTGAAAACTAAAAAAGTTCTGTCATATGACTATTAGAAAGGTAAAATCACCAAGAGCAAAATACACAAGAAAACGAGGAGAATAAAATTGTACTAGTATGAAAAATGTACTTCGTACTCAAAAAATAACAACGTATTCAAAATGGTACGAAAGTACGTGCTTTTGCAACATTGTTAAACACAGCTTGGAGGTGTCAACAATAAACAGCTGTTAGCTGCCAAGATTTATTTATGGGATGACTTAATGCTTAAAATTGTGATGCACATGCAAACTAAAAGTGTAAAAATGTACAAATGTGTAACTTATAATAAGAAATAATTGCATAGAAAATGATTATGACGATATTGGATTTAAATCTTGATTGCCTTCTGCGCATCTTGCAATTTTGTAATGAGCGGGATTTGGCGAATTTATGTCGCGCTCATTGGTTCTTTCGGCAGATCATCGACCAGAACATTTACAGTGGCAAAAGTTTAGATCTGCTGATGTGTGGTCATCGAAATGAGCCCATTATTAGCAAACGGTACTAGAGAATTTTTAAAGTTATTGTACATTTATTAAAATGAATTTGGTTTAGAACACAAGGATTATTGACATACGGACAACGTTTGAGTATTGCACAAAACTGGCTTCAGGGACGTTATAACGAGACTGAGTACTTTCATCATCGCAAAATGTTTCCAACCAAAGTGCATCTAGAACGCGAGCTGCTGTATATAACACATGCGGGATACTTGCGGATTCATAAAAGAATATATAATGAGCCACTGCAGCGACGATATTTAGTGGAAATTGCGACGAAAAACAAATCGGACATTTCGGATTTTGTTCATCACTGTAAAACTTTATTTGCTGGGCGTGTTTGTGGAAGTTGTTTTATATATGAGGATGGCTTCGTTCATGAGCAGCGCCTGCATTCACCGAAAGAATATCTTATGTGTGTTAACTTTGCCAATGATGTATATGTTTCGAGTACTGATCGTTGCAGCAAAGTATGGCAACGTGCAAATGAATTCGGTATGGTGCACTTAGATCTGTCACAGAAGTTGGAGCATTCGTTTAAGGCTTTGCAATTTTCAAGTGGTGGTGAGCGTTTTTACGGTGGTCTCTATACAGATGTTAATCGACACGCTTTGCGTGAGCACGACGTGGAGAGGTTTGTCTCATTGGGGGTTGCTCAATTTGAACAGTGAACCTGATTTGCTTTATTTACAGTGGTTCTCACACTATACTTAACTCCAACAGCCTCTCAATTTATGATCTCAAGCTTAAGGATGACCAAGTTGTATTTACCGCTAATTTTGACACGTCGTTTCGCATGTACGATCGACGCTCTAATCATGATGAAGCCATATGGGAAGATCCCTTCGATTCGTCATTCTACTGTCTTGACTACGATGGTCTGTACGGCGTGCTCTGTGGTGCCAAATACCACGGGCGAGTAAATTTGTACGATATACGCGTACCAGGTAAACTAGTACAAATGTTTTTCCCCTGCAGAAGAAGACAGAACAGTTCCCCTGTCTACAGCCTTGCCTGCGATAGTCGATATTTATTTGTAACTACCGATCACAATTTGCGCGTATTTGATTTCAAAGGAGACTATGGAATAAGCCGCGATTATAGTGATATTTTGAATGAGATGAGAAGAATATAAATTTCGTCAACAAAGACATGAAAAGTGAAACTTCCTAATTAGGTTAAATAGATATTAGTAAAATAATACTTTATATTGTGAATACCACAAAATTTTCTGATTTTAAAAATTACTGATAGTATTAAGAAAGTGTATTTTTTGCCATATTGTGTTGCATCTTTATCGGTTTGCCTAGTTTTTTATGTGAAAATTTTATCTTGTTTAATTTTTTATATTGTAGTAAACCGTCGAATATGCGAATACAGTATATTTTAAATTTATGTATAATTTACTTTTATGTTAATTGAAAAACTTTATAAACTCATAGAATCATATTTATAATTAAATAACACGCAAAGAATATGCCAAATATATACATTTATACATATAGGCATGTTCTGAAATCCACCTCGGAAATAAATTTCGATATAAAAAGGTGTTCTAGATTCAGATAGGAAAGTAAATAATCCAGTAGCTCGTTTCTATAACTCTTCTCAAACGATTTTCTCGTATGTTTTTCTCGAACTGACGTCAAGATGACTTAATTCACGTCTGCTATTTCTGCAAGTGTGGTGAACCGAGAACCTGCCGTCTGTCAATCGAGTTCATTCTCAATTGATTTTTAGCAAGTGAGTTTGTTCGCCGAATTTGAAAAATTCGATTGGTTCTACGAGTTCCAATTGGTTTCAGCAACATTTTAAGCAATGAGTGTATAAACTAATTTTCTGCTTTATTTAGATAAAAGTGATGTTGAGTTCATTTGCAGAAACACTACCGTACGAGTTCGATCGTTCGAGAGTACTTTTAATCGAGTACTTCTTGAAAGATTTGTAGAAACAAGATACAGGGGTCCAACCAATTCTGATTTTTATAATATAAATCAAATTATACCAATTCTTTGTGGATCGTTATTTTTTTATCATTAATAAAATTCAATAGTTGATAAATATTTTTTCGATCAGAAATAAAAATCAATCATTGATCGTTATTTTTCGATCAGAAATAAAAATTAATCATTGATCGTTATTTTTTCGATAAAAAATAAACAGCCCAATTCTGAATGATTTTTCCCGGGAAATCAGAAAGGGGAGTTTTAATTTTTAAGATAAAGTTCAAAAACATTTTGGAAATTTTTAATGCAAATTTGTTCATCAACCGTCAATAGTCATGAGAGTAAAAAAAGTATAGCAGCGAGGGGGATGCCGACCGAAGTGAAAACCTATACATAAAATACTAGTATTTTCGAGCAGACTTTGTCCTGCCACGGACCGCTTTACTTCTAAATAGGAATTTTCATGCTACATAATCGGATAAATTGTTTATATTTTCACCCGCTCCCCCTTTGATTATTTCTTTCAAAATATTTTATATTAAAATGGTGTTTTTATTTTATAGTTGTACAAAACTATATTACATTGAATGGTTCACAGTTCTTGCGCAGCGTTTGAGGGGATGAACCGAATCGGCGGCAGAAAATAAACAGCACTTTGCTTGCTATGTTTTCTGTTTGCCTTCTGTTTGCTCTTCTAATGCCTTCATTTAAGACCTTTCTACCAGCTTTAAATTTCTTCAATGAGCTTAATGTTCATATATATTAATTATATACTAGTATCGCCTGTGGTCGAAATTCGACAAAATTTTCTGAAATTTAAATCGCTTTTCTTATTCTGAGGCATTGAACGTGCCTTAAGAAAATCTTAAATTTCGAGAGAAAGCAACAGTTTTCGAGATATCGTCATAACTTTTATATCAAATTTTTTCAGAATTTATTATTTGTAAAATAAAAAATGTACTATAAAAAATGCTTATTGTAGATTATCCGTAAGAGATAGTGAAAAATGTTTTCCTACATTGTAATAATATCTAAATTTTCCTCCTACGCCATGTTCTTTCATTTCTTATAGTTAACTTATATAAGAATATAAGTTATATATTATATAAGTTTACTTATAGTTTATTTTATATAGGTTTTACTTCAGAAATATACTTTCAATGCTCATATTTCAGGTCAAAGGTCACATAACTATTCGGTGAACTTCTTCTCCCTACTCTTATTTATTTAAAAAATTATCAAAATCGGTTCAAAAAAGGGGAAGAACTGTTTCTCCTACGCCTATTTTCATATACTAGTATCGCCTGTGGTCGAATTTTGACCAACTTTCTGAAATTTTAATCGTTTTTCTCATTCTGAGGCATTGACCTTAAGAAAATGTGTTGTACTAAGAAAATCATAAGTTTCGAAAGAAAGCAACAGTTTTCGAGATATCGTCATAACTTTTATATCAACATTTTTCAGAATTTACTATTTGCAAAATAAAAAAATGTACCATGAAAAAAATGCATATTGTAGGGTATCCGTAAGAGATAGCGAAAAATGTTTTTCCTACATTGTATTAATATCTAAAATTTCCTCCTAGGCCATGTTCTTCCATTTTTTTATAGTTTAGGTTTTACTTCAGAAATATTCTTTTAATGCTCATATTTCAGGTCAAAGGTCAGATAACTATTCGGTGAAATTCTTCTCCCTTCTCTAATTTATTTAAAAAAATTATCAAAATCGGTTCAGAAACACGGAAGAACTGTTTCTCCTACGCCTATTTTTATATGTAACGAAATGGCTTAAAACATAAGATTTGTGTATATAACTTTGGAGTGGTTTGAAATATTTGAAAACTTTTTTCACGGAAATTATTTTTTAAGCTGTAGAGCTTTGTAGAAAATATAAAAACAACGTTTTGAAAAATTTAATTTTCATCAAAAAATCATAGGGGGTAGCTCATGATTTTCGATGACAGAAACTGTTTTTTGCATTATGTGTCAAAATTAAGCAATTTTTGTTAATAAATGATATGTCATATGAAAGAGTGTGAAAAAAGAAAATTTTATAAAAAAAAAAAATTACAACAACAAAAACGTTTGGCCTATTTTTTGAGCAAAAACTGAATTTTTTAGGGGTATTTTTAAAACCATATAAAACATTGAATTGGTGAGATAACGGTAAATCTTTTCTTATTTCTCCAAAGTCAATTAATTGATCTTTCAGCCAAAAAAAAATTTATGAAAATCGATTGAAAAATGGCCAAGATATTTGCTTGCAAAATCAAAACTTGAAATTTCAACCGTTTTTTTCTCATTCTGAGGCAATGACCCTGCTTCAAGGAAATACGTTGTACTGAAAAAATTTATAGTTTTTAAGATATCTCAAGAGTTTTGATGTCATTATAACGGAAATTTTTTTCAACATATCCGAAAAAAATATAACCAAAAAAGCTTTCGTATACCGTTATATTTCTGAACCAACGACGTTTCATAAATAAATATGTTGTACTGAAAACAACATCTATAGTTTTCGAGATATAACAATAATTTGTGTGTCAAAATAATGGAAATTTTTCATAATTTACTATTTGTAAGAAATTTATCCATCACAATATATATTCGCACTTGTAACATAAAAAATGCTTATCAATGTCTAAAATTTCCTCTTACATTATATTCTTCCATCTGTTACAGTTTAGCTTTTATTTAATAAATGCTTTTTTACGCTCATATTTCATGTCGAAGGTCACCAAAGATAGGTTAAACCGAATAGGCGGTAGAAAATAAACCGCACTTTGTTGCTTGCTGTTTTCTGTTTGCCAAAAAAAAAGAGACTTCGGGACCAGTCAAACAAATTACATACATATATGAAAAATTGAGAATTTATTTCAGCATAGCTCTTCTAATGCCTTCATTTAAGACCTTTCTACCAGGCAAACAGAAAACATAGCAAGCAAAGTGCAAAGTACGAATTTCTGAGCGAAAACATTTTTAAAATTAAAAGGTATTTTTTATATTTTAGGTAATTGTATAAGAAACATCTTTTTTTATTCCAGACACTGTGAAGGCCGCAATCTTCAGCAGTGTGCAATCTTTTTTTGGTCGCTAGGGAGATAACCTATAACTACGATAACATTGAAGGTTTTTAAAATAGAATTTTTTTAGAATTATATTTGAGCTTAATGTCAAATGGGTTTATAAAGCAACAGGTTTCAACAACAAGTTCTTTGCAGAACAAACTGCCAAGCAGACTAGACAGGCTGTTTCGTTGATCACTACATCAACTTTCAATTGTTCATTTCAAAAATTCGCGAAATATGCTTTTTTATACGGTCACACTAGTGGTGCCCCTTAAATTTTTATATGGATGAACATTTTATATGGATGAATAAAAAAATGAGCACTCCCCTCTTTTCCAAATTTTTATTACGGCTTTGTTTTATATATTCACAAAAAAAACTTAATTTAAAATTAGGCATACATTAGACAAAGGCAAAGAAAACACCTAACTTTTAAAAGAAAACAATGCAAGTTCATAAAAAATATAATTATTGTGTTTGTATATTTAATTCATATTGCTACTAAAACGCTTAGATTGTAACTTTTATTTAATATTTTTATATTTACACAGAAAAAATATTTTAAGTATCTTTTTAAGACAACAATTTTCGTCATTTAGCAAACATATACTTGTACATTAACCAAAATCCAATGCAAAACTGTAGACTACAAAACTTATAAAAAATTCCTGAAACTAAGTTGCTTTATATTGTGTTTAGAACAGTAGCTTAAGATAAACAATTAAATTGGAATTAAATTAGTGTGGAAAAAAGCTTAAAAACTAAAGAAATCTTCTACAATAATTTACAAAATGTAGCAAAAATGATTTTGAATGGGTGGATGATCGATCACTGCGTTCATTATCCGATATGAATATTCAATGTAATAATTTTTTGTTTAACTTTAATATCAACAGTTGTGCTTATTGGGATGCGTAGGCGTTTTGTCCGTTTTGGAAGCTTGAGCTGTTGATGATGATGATGACGATGATTGTGAGGTTGAATCACTTTCGACTATTGATGCTGTTCTATCACACTTCTCCGATATTTGTGCGCTATTCTCAGTTGTTTCATTTAGTGCTGCTGCAATTTCACCATTGAATTGTAGTAAACAACCCAGAGCACCAAAGTAACCTTCATGCTCCAAAAATAGACCCTTGGTGGCACCATTCGACCAGAATTCCATTGCATATGCAAGCAATTTCATTGAAATTGGATTGACGCGCAGGAAATTACCAACGAAAACAACCTAGTTAAGATGAAAAATGTTTTTCATTAATTAATAAAACTGTTTTTAGAGCATGAATAGATAAAAAATTTTAATATTAAGTTGTCTTTTGAATTTGCTTATATATTTTCAAGAAGAAACAATTATAACAAAAAAAATTGCAGCTTTAATAAAAAAAGGGAAAATAAAACAAAATTATGTTGACTTTATATGATTTAAATACAAATTCTAAATGTTTGATAGTTTAAATCATACTTGATTTTAAATACAAATTCTAGTTGTTTGATAGTTTAAAATCATGCTTTGTTAGTGGAGACTTCCAGCAGGCTGTTGGACTCCATATAATAACATAAACATAGAGACTAAAGTAAAGCAAAAATACATCAACAAATGTGAAATTATGAAATTGAGAAAAACTGAGAAATTGACACTTCAAATCTCATCGCCCCGGTGGTACAGTGCGTTAGTGCGCGCTTGCACGGGTATCACAAAGATTTCTGATGAAGCCTTTAGCCGGGCCGCTAGAATAAGATCAGCTAGTGATTTTTTCCTTTTCATATTGAAAAAACTTTGTTGTTGTTTCTTTGGAAATATTCGTTAGAACAATTAATTGTTCTAACTTTGACCTTAAGCTCAATAAACGATTTTAAACTATCAAACAACTAGAATTTGTATTTAAAATCAAGTATGATTTAAACTATCAAACATTTAGAATTTGTATTTAAATCATATAAAGTCAACATAATAAATATAGAGGTCATTTAGGAAAAAACTTTAATAAAACAAAATTTAAATAACGAAGTCACGAATAGAACTCATATTTCATGGTGCACGAAAGTAAGTTTATATCGTTATCTTTCTTTACCTTATCGATTTTCTCATTGAGTGCACACATTCTCGCTATAGAGCCAATGTTATTTGTTATTGTTACCAGCGTGGCATTGGCCAAATCTTCTCGCGAAACCGATGAACGCTTCTCCTTAAGATGCATTTGTCCGTAACTAAGAAACAGATAGTAAATAGCAACTGTAACGTTTCATTTATTTTCAAAGCACTTAAAACAAAGTTTACCTGGAAGCAACTAAATCACCGGTCAGACCAAAACGATCATAATCACCACCATAAATATCTCTAACTAATTTGTCGACTTTTCTGTTGTCACCCTTGGTTGCTAGTTGTATAGCTTCTTCAAATGTATTACAGCCGGTTAGTAGACAACACAGTCCAAGGAATGTACCACCGCCTAAGCTGGTGCCTGAAACGCGTTTGTAGTTGTCTGGACCATAAACAGCAAGAATTGATACACCCGAGCCAACGTTTACCAAAATGAATGGATACGGTTGCGAAAAGTCAAAGGCACGTTTCTCACTTTTGCTGCAAATTTAAAATTAAAAAATTATTTAATTTTTTTTTTGTTCTGACTATTAATTTTTTTACATTATCGTCTGACGTAATTTCACAAAGCAACAAAAATATTTATTTCTAAAAGTTAAGGGAAGGTTCTCCTGGATTTTTTTGAAAAAATCCATTTTTTTTTTACATAAAATGAAAGTTACATATATGTAGAATGTTTGTGCCAAGGGATATTTCAATACGACGCGTATTTCTCGAGCTAGAGCGTGTTAAACGTACCCATGTCACGCGCGCGTACCAACTTTCTAAAAACTTTAAACGCGTTTTTCTCGGAACCATGTTTTCTAATCTAACGGACAGCACAGGGCTTGTTCTATTGATCCGATTTCCTTCATTCAAAGAATGTTTGAAAGTATGTATATACTTTTTTGTACGCCTGGAACCTAACATTGGCATAAAAAATTGTTTATTTATAATTTTTAAACGAGATCTAAGTAAAAAAAAAAGCAAAAAATTTCAATTTTTTTTTAAAAGTCCATAAAATTGGTTTTTTTTACCAAACTTAATTGAAGTTAGGTTCCAGGCATATGAAATGTTATCAATTTTAATAAATTTTATACATTTCTCATTTCAGTTCACTACCTGAGGCCCCACACTGTCCGCGGGAGGTCGATGTTTTGCGCGAAGAGGTCGACGAGATCCGCCATTTTCAAGCCGCCATTTTGAATTTTTCAAATATCTTTTTTTTTTTTACTCGTCAATAAACCACGAATCAAAGTTCAAAAGCATAAGTTCGTATGTCTTTTCATTTTCCCACAAACCATTCTCAAATTTTGCTTGTTTTTCGGCCAAATCCAAAAAAATCCAGGAGAACCCTCCTTTAACTGCATTTTTTAGGATTTAACAATCAATATGATATCACCGTTTTGGAGGTAAGCAAACAAACTTTCAACATATTTTCAAACTGTTCAAACAAACAGAATTCAAAACTTTTTTCTAGAAGTCTTAATTGTTTTGTTTATTTGGCTTTTTTTGTCAAGTTTTCTTGCTGGTATCAACAATTTTTTTAATTCTGCCTTCACGCTCGAGAATATGTCGCGTCAGATAAAGCTTCATCATTATTGGGTTCTTATTAGTACTTACAGTATATCTCTTGCATTTTCATAAAAGTAGCACTCGGTAGGATTTTGAACTTCAGCAAAAAGTATGCCTTTGATCAATGTGTCCAGTTCATCAAATTTTGCCAGTTTCATATTAACTTGCTGCAAAAATGGTATGAAAGTTATTGTTTGCTTTAAATATTCTAATTAATATTGTCCAAAAACTCACCTCACGGAAATCATTCTCAAATTTGTATGCACCACCGCCTGTGGCACAAACGGTTGTTACTAGCTCCGCCATACCTTTTTGCTTGGCTAACGAAAGAAAGTTGCCCATATCGGTGGTCTGAAAACGAATAAAATGCAGGGAGCCACGTCGCTTGCGAATCTCAACATTGTCCATCTGAAAAAAATGTTTTAGAAATATGTAGGTATTCATAACCATGAAGAAAAAAAGCATATCAAAACAAGTCGCTGAAGTAATGGTTACATGCATGGTAATATTTTTCAATTTGTTTACTAACGCAACCGAAGAGAATCTAATAAAACCTATTTTGTTCTGAACAAATAAAAAATTGTTGGGTCGAAATAGGTTGTGAAGTCTTGTTGCACGAATTTGTGATTCAAAAACTATTTTTTAAAGATTTGGAATACTTTTATATCGCGTATGTAATAATTTTCTGTAATAATGCTAGAGTAACGTCACATAATTATTTGTTATTCAGTTATACAAACCAAACGTTCCTTTTAAATGTATTGTACAAGGCGTAACCCCAAACCACAAATCGTATAAAGCGCGAAAGTCTATTGTATTTTAACTTTTGTATTAGCATAACGAAGCTATTTTAAATGATTTAAGTTGACTTCGAGTTGAATATTTTTTTTGCTAGCATGTTCAAAGACCAATTTTTTGTATATTTTTTTTTTTTATAATAGCAATTCTTTTTAATCTTGAATTTGTATTGTAAAAGAAAATATTCTTTAACCAAATATAGTTTTTGACTGTATCTACCTTATCAAGGGTAATTACAAAATGATTTGCATAATAATTCTTAGAATCCAAAACATTTCGGTTCGGCATTTTTCCCAAAAACCACTCACTGACCAAAATTATTTACGACCACGAAATTGATCACAACTCTCTAACGTAGTGACTTAGAACAATTATTTCATAATGAACTCGCTTTAAATCAAAACTTATGATCACAAACACATAATAACAAGGGCTTCGTCTACGGATGACAACAACTTGAATCTATTAACAATTTAAATATTTGCTGCAGTTGCGAAGGTCAAAGCAAAAAACCTGCTAAAGCTAATACACTCAACAAAGCGTTTTTCTTGTCTTGTATTTGTTACAAAATCGAAGCAGAAACTAAATAATCACAATTTTTAAGCATAAAATTTCAAAGTATTATTGTATTTGTTTTTGTTTGCGCTTTAGTAAATATTGTGGAATATTTTATCGCGCGTTTTTAATAAGTATTCATATGAAATGAAAAATTTCAATTAATATTCAATATTGCGAAATGTTAGACTTTTCGACGCGCTTACCCGTAGATGTGTATCACGATGCCCCGTCTTGCCATATGCAGAATTTTTGGTTAAATAACGACGTATGTTGCGTAAAATTTCAGCTTCTTGATCTTGTTCGTGGGGTGTTATATCTTTAGGCTCGAAGTAGACCAATTTTGTTAGAGTTCCACCGATGTCCATGCCAAACCAGGGCATTGCTGGAATAAAGAGAAAATTAATTATTTTATTACACATAGCAAATGTCTTGAGCAGAACTAAAATATTTTATTAAAAATTATGAAAATTGCAATAAAGATTTTCCATTCATTTTAATTACTGTAAAACTAGCTCAGCAGCGGATGCGGTTTATGCGTAGAAATAATGCCGACTTCAGTCTACTTTTTGCTGACCCCATTATGTTGTGTAAAATTGACATTATTTTTAAATTCAATATTTTTCATTTTTACTTTAGCTGGCAGGGTGTGATAACCAGCATTACTGGGTGATGAAGAGAAATAAGTAATGTGGCAATAATGCAACAATTTAAAAAATTTATAAATTTTTAACTTGGCTTGAACTTGACTCAGGCCCGGAACGAAAGTTTATGTGCAAAACTGATTACATTTAAAATTACTTTGGAATTTGGCTTTAATATATTTTTGAAGTGAAAACTTCTTTAGGCGCGTTGAACGATTTTTGGTAGAGGGTAATTCTTTGGTTTGCGTCATCATACCAGCGAGTAGCTTTGTAATAATGACAGCGAGTAGCTTTACAGATTTCTTACACCATGATACAGACGAGAGTAGCCGTTTTAAATGACGCTCTTGAATCTTGACTACTAGGCGCTCAGCAAATGTAGCAAGCAACCATCAATAAGTTTCTCTGCTGATGAATCGTTCTTTCCCCTCCGTTTGCTCCGTGCCATCACAATGAATATACTGTTTTTTTATACCCCCATATTATTTAGTATATTAATTTTATCACTCCGTTTGTAACGCCGATAAGAAGGCGTGGCCGGTATAGAAAAGTATATATATTCCTGATCAGCATCACCTCCTGAGTCGATTTAGCCATGTCCGTCTGTCTGTCTGTGTCCACGATAGCAGCCGTAATTTTTGGGCTATCATAACGAAATTCAAAATATAAGCTTTTTATACAAAAATGGAGGTCAAGTTCTCATCTGAGCAAAATCGGATGAAAACCACGCCTACCTCCCATACAAAGTGACTTAACCAAAACGGTAAGATCTCTTTAAATTCCACAAAAATCAATTTAATGACTTTAAATTTCGCACAGTGTCTTAAATATTTAATATTTATTTTGAGTACTAAATTTGTAAATATCGGATGAAAACCACGCCTACCTACCATACAAAGTGACTTAACCAAAACGGGAAAATCTCTTTAAATTCCACAAAAATCAATTTAATGACTAAAAATTTCGCACAGTGTCTTAAATATTGAATATTTATTTTGAGTACTAAATTTGTAAGAATCGGATGAAAACCACGCCTACCTCCCATACAAAGTGACTTAACCAAAACTGGAAAATCTCTTTAAATATATTAAACAGTTTGCTTAAGACTTTATATATACTCTAATTCGGCCGTGGGGGTATTTTAACTTCGGCCCAGTCGAAAATAATTCTTTACTAGTCTCAATGTACATTTGAGATTTTGCTACCAGGCAAACAGAAAACATAACAAGCAAAATGCGGTGTATTTTCTGCTGCCGATTCGGTTCATCTCCTCTAACGCTCCGCAACCGTTGTGAACTATTCCATTCTCTCTGCGTTGTTGTTGTAAACTTGCTTGGAATTGTTGTAGATTTGCTTGGTATTTGTTGTTGTACAGTTTTCTGGAATTTTTTTTAGATGTTTTTTTAGCTACAGTCGGCATATGACATCTTTTTGAATTATGAATTATTCAAATGACTATGAATTATTTTTGAAAAGAGTTTAAATCAATTTATTAAATTTTGTATAAATTGCTGAAACTTACAAGCGATATCTCAAAAGATAAAAAAAGATTTTGAGACGAATCAAAATGGGTTTTGAAGGCAATAAATGTTACTTTTAGATGCTTCATCAAGTCATTTCGAAAAATTCGATCCCTCGCTTAAATATGCCCCAACGTATAACCAAAAACAGTATTTATTGCACTTTTTAGTTAACAATATCTCAACAACTAGACGAGATAGGCCAAATCTGAAATCGAATTCGGATTAAGACAACGTGGCTTCACAACAAAGTTCTAAATTTTAATTGTCCTTTAGACGCAGACTTTTTGGTTGCTATATTTACCTATTGTTCCCGTTATCTCATAAATGAAGAGAAAAATCTAAATTTTTGTTATTGCTTTTTAAACTTAAGAATGTTAAAAAGAAATACATGAATAAAAAATTTATATGAATTATATATTTACATTGTGTTTTTATTCACTTAAACAAATTAATCAGGTGAACGCAGACTTTATGGGCTATGTGTATGTATTTTGTTTGACTGGTCGTGAAGTCAGTCTCTTTTACTGCCTCCATTTGAAATTTGTCTATCAGACAAAAAGAAAACATAGCAAGCAACAAAGTGCGGTTTATTTTCTGCCGCCGATTCGGTTTATCCCCTCTAACGCTGCGCAACCGCAGTGATCCCTTCATTCTCTCTGCTTTGTTGTTGTAGATTTCTTTAGTAATTATCGCAGTTAGCTATAAAAAGTGTTTGTAGACGTGTTAAATTTTAATTGTGTAGCTACAGTCGGCATATGACTTTCGAATTATAAACTCGAATTATAAATTCGAATTATAAATTCGTATGAATATATAAACTTTACAGGTTGATTTGTCTGATTCAAGCAGTGCCTACAAATATGGGGTACAAAATATTCGTCAAAAGTAATATATACACTGAAAAAATCAGCACGTTTATAAACTCAACACAATGCCTTTAATATCAATGCATGATTTTTCATACGAAATTTTAAAAAATGTTTCAAGCAATTTTTTAACCACTAGCTATATGTTATAAAAAATTTGCATTAAACATTAAACAGTTTATTGTTTAGAAAACCAAATCCTGAGTTTGAGGTTTTGCGATTTTTTTTCGCGGACCCATAGCCATGCGAATCCCAAAATAGGGTCTATAGGTGTTGTAAAAAGGTGTCATTGGAAATTTTATTTTGAGGGAAAATACTAAACTTTTGAAAAAATTGTAGTTACATGACCCATTATTAATTTCACAGTTTAATTAATTTTTTTAATTTTCATTAAATTAATTTTTTTACGTTCCATTACCTTTGCAAGGATAAGAAATTAAAGTGTGTTCTTTAAGGGTTCAGAAGTTATGGCGTAAAAACTTTTTCAACGAATTCAACTAGCGTTGATATTTATTGTGAAAAGACTACAATACATAGAGACTTGAAAATTTTTTACGTAAATATAATAAAAAATTTTCAAAGTACATGTTTTGCTTGGTTTTGAACGCATCTTCTCCTCGCTAGGTGGCATCAAAAGGAGCCCTTTTCAGCCCATATCAAACAAAAAATTAACTAATTTAAACTAAAAATTAATTAATTAAAAAAATTAAATTAATTCAATAACAAAAAATACGTCGCTATCTAAAACTGAATTGAAAAATAATGTGCAGTAGAATCTTTGACAATTGCCAAACAATTGAGACCAAGCTGAGAAAAACCCCGACTTTACATTTGATTGTGTGAACATATTTTTAAACTGGTTTTACAAATAATGAACATTAGATGAAATAAAAACTATTTTATTATATAAATATTTAAAATATTTCAATATTTTAAGACTCAATAAAACGCAAACTTCATCGAATGGAGTTGAAATATGGTATTAGAGGGGTTCTAGGGCTTGCTTATTACGAATTTGACGTCGAAAATGTCGAAAATGTCGAAAACGTCGAAAAAATTTTAAAAAATGACATCGAAAAAATGGCGCTTTAATTTTATTGTTTTTAATTAAAAAAACAATACTTTAAAGTTATATTTTTAAATATTTGTTTTCAATAGTAAAGTTTTTGTTTTAAAGTTTTTTTTAACATTGAGTTTAACTTAAATGAAATTGTTTCAAGCTTTATTTACAAAACAAATTCATTTAATATGAACACAGTTTCATTAAATTTTTACACATATTCCTTCATTGTACTTAAGAAAAATTTAAGTCTATATATTATAGTCTTTTCACAATAAATGTTTTAAATTGAGTCTTTTTTATTTTTGATCTACTTTGATCAAGATCTTTGTCGTGAGCATAAACACACAACGGCTGCATGTTGTGCTGAATGTTGCTCTCGAAGTTCGTTAAAATTCGATCATTTCGGGGGAGGTGGTTAACACCCAAAACCCCCTGCGTACACGCCTGTTCTGTTATTGTTTTTTGTTGCAATTTCGAGTAGCTGCCACATTGCACGTCCCACCTTTTGTTTAAACTCTGTTTTATTATTTTTTAAAAGCATATTTTAAAGGCATAAATTTAAAAATAAACCTGAACTATTAGTAACACGTTTCAAAAATCTTCAGTTGAAAACTCCGGTGCGTGAGACCGGCGTCACAATTGATCAAAGCCGAATTTGCGTCACTATTGACGGGTTAAGAGCAATGCAAAGCAAATTCATTCATAAAATAACAACAAAAATCTAGTTTCGACTTAACGTGCCATTAAAAATGAATTCACATTAAAGCTACAGTGAGCTGACAGGCAATAAACAAATATAAGCAAAACTTTGAACTTTTGACTCCACTCAATTATAATTCTCAATTATGACGTATATAATGCAGTTAGGGCGCACTTAACAATAGTTAACTTCGCAAATGCAACTTTAACAGAGTGCTTTATTTTCTATTTTTCTGACTAGAAAAATAATATTTTATTTTAACAATGGAAACTTTTCAAATGCTTAAGTGGCCAAACGACGGCGAAATAATCAACGAAATACAAATGACTTTCTTATCGTTCGTAGAAAATTATATATGATTTTTGAGCGGCTGAAATGGCAATAGAATTTTAAGTTGCATAGCCATAGAACCCAGCAATATATTAGAAAATAATCTTATCAATAACTACGGTGAAAATTTAAAAATTGTTCTCTTAATACGCTGCTTCCATTTGCTGATCGCGCGTTTTTTTATAAGTAAGTATATCAGGTATTATTTTTACTTAAGGCCTTATGCCACAGTATGTGTAGACCACAAAATAAAAGAAAATTAAATTTTATTGGGATTAAAAAAAAATGTTTTTTCACTAAATAAAAACTCACAAAAAATTTAAATAAGAGTTGTGTCTATAGCGTTCCAAAATAAAAAATGTTTTAAGGTACAAAAATGAATACACGAGTATTAATTAAATATTTCTGTGTTCATAAGCGATAACAGCTTAAGTCTGATTTCGAGGTTTCGGGAAATCTTGCTACAAAGTTTTCAATCGCCATATAAGTTATATGACAGGGTATTTTGTTTTTGTGTCATAACTTCGGCAAGGGTCATGCTAGAAGCTGCAGATTTTGTGTGTTTATAAAACTAAATGCGTGGAACACATCTACATCAATAAATCAGTTCTGTCTTTAGTCGACTTAAGCGATTATCGCTTATAAACACAGATTTAATAAATGCTTATTTTTTCAAATGGGCTTGCTGCATAATTTAACTGAAGAAAATCTAAAGAAACATAAGGATTTTCCGAAATATAGTGAATTTTTTAAGTTATTAAAATATTTTTGGCAATTTTAACCGCAAAATTCGATTTATTTAACCCTAGAAAGGTAATCATATTGTTATGTACGTAAAAGATAATCATGCGTCAAATTGACGCATGAGTTTTAACTAGCTATAACGTCAAGCTTTATTTATTGATTTGAATAAACCAAACATTTTTATGTATGTACACATACAAAAATAATTCGTACACGCATGCGTAAATTTGACGCAGATTATCTTTCTAGGGTTACAACAGTGGTTCTCAACTGGTAGGGGGCGACTCCCTAGTGGGGGGTGATCCATTACCAGGGGGGGCGCCAGAAATTTTCAGCAAAAAATCTTCTGATTTCTCACTTGAACTCCCTTTATGAAGAATTCAAACGATATTTCGTTACAAAACTGCAAATCTAAGTTAGTTCGTGACCCATTTATTGTTGATGTTATGCTATTTCCTGAAAGCAATCAAGACGAGGCATTAGAGCTGAAGTGTGATTCATGTGCCAAAGATCAGTGTTCTCTTAAAAGTTGTGAGGAGTTTTGTTTAAAATACCGCTTATTTTATCCTCTACTTAATACAGCTACATTACGTCCGTCTTTTAGTTCAGTTTTCCTCCCCCTACACCAGCGACAAAAAACCCTCGCACACGAATTTTCGCAAGTTTTTCAACTTTTACAGAAAAGCTTTAAGCTATTTAAAGTCTTCTGTCAAAATGTTATTTAAATTTTTTATTTTTATTTATTTTTTTACTGTTTTAATTTATTTTTTTTTTTTATGAATTTACAGAAGAGTTCAATAAATTAATTTTAGAAGATATGGTTTTTTTTAATTAAAGGGTGAAATGGGTTAAAAAACAGGACAAAGGGTCCGACAGGGAAATAACACGCCGTGTGAATACAAACGAATGGAGTGTAGGAAATGTAATAAAAAATTACAATATGGAGTGCTCTATTTTTCGAAAAGTGGTAGGGGAAGACCTAAGATAATAACACCACGATAGGAACGCTTTATAAAAATAATTTCTCTACGTGATCGCTTTTATCACGCCGGTAGCATTAATAAAACATTCTATTCGCAAACTGGATTAAAAATCAGTGACCGAACAATGAAACTAGTCAACTGAAAACTAGTTTCTAAATAATTAAAAAGTGTTTACTCTGCGAGGGTTTTTTTTTTTGTAGCGGTGTATTTGTTTGAGTCAATCTTTTCAGCTTTATTATATACTAGCTGAAACCCGGCGCGTTGCTGCCACTCTCCCTGTTCAAACGCCCATAAAATGTTATCAGTTAAACAGCATGTCTAAATTGAGGTCAAATACTGAATTCTGAGACTGTGCGACCTATATCCACAAAGCTATTCGATATAACAAATTTGGGTTGTATAGGAAGTGCCACTCTCTCTTCATCACCGCTAATAGAATGTAATCAATTAAACTGGATGTCTACATGGAGGTCGAATACCGAATTCCAAAACTGTGCGACATATAACTCCAAAACTATTCGATAGCACAAATTTTGATTATATGGGAGGTGCCACTCTCCTTTTCCCTACGCCCATAAAATTTTAGCAATGAAACTGCATGAGTACATTGAGGTCGAATACTGAATTTTGAGGCTGAGTTACCTATAACTCCAAATCTATTCGATATCGCAAATTTGGGTTAAATTGGAAGTGTCACGCCCCCCCGACAAACTCTAAAAAATTTTATCAGTAAATCTGCAAGCGTAAATTTTGGTCGAATACTGAGTTCCGACGCTGTGCGACCTTGAACTACAAAGCTATTTGATATCACAAATTTTCGTTGTATGGGAGGTGCCACTCCCCCTTGATCAACGCTCATAAAATGTAATCAATGAAACTGCATGTGTACATTGAGGTCCAATACTGAATTCCAAAGCTGTGAGACCTGTAACCCCAATGCTATTTGATATCTCTAATTTGGGTTAAATAGGAGGTTTCACGCCCCCTTGTCGTACGCCCATAAAATGTAATTAATGAAACTGCATGTATAAATTGGGGCCGAATACTGAATTCTGACGCTGATATTCAATATCGCAAATTTACGTTAAATGGGAGGTGCCACGCCCCTCTTACCAATGAACATAGATTGAATCAATGAAACTGCATGTGTATATTGAGGGTCGAATACTGAATTTCGGCGTTGTACGACTTATAACTCTAAAACTATTTGATAGCACAAAGTTGGGTTGTATGGGAAGTGCCACTCCCCTTTGCCCTACGGCGACAAAATGTAAGTATTGAAAATGCATGTATAAATTTAGGTCGAATACCGAATTCTTACGCTGTCAACCTATAACTTCAAAGCAATACGATATCGCAAATTTGGGTTGTAAGGGAGATGTCACGCCTCCCTGTCCAACGCCCATAAAATAAAACCATTGAAACTGCATGTGTAAATTGAGGTCAAAAACTGAATTCCAAAGATGAATTCCTATAACTTCAAAGCTATTCGATATCACAAATTTGGGTTGTATCGGAGGTGCCCCTCCCCCTTGTCCACTCCCATAAAATTTCATCACAGAAACGGTACGTCTAAATTGTGGTCGAATACCGAATTTCTAATCTGTGCGACCCATAACTCTAACTAAAGCTATTCGATAACAACAATTTTTTATTTATATGTGGGAGGTAAAAGGGGGTGTGGCATTGCCCCTTAAACCATCTCGTACTCAAAGCAAAGCGTACTTACAAAATTTGAGCTCAATCGGACCAATGGTTTCGAAGTATTTTGATATTTTCTTTAAAGTAGGCGTATATGAATTGTGACCACGCCCATTTTTTCAAAGTTAATTATAGTTATCATACGAACTTATTTACCAAATTTTAATTTCATACGACCAAAACCGTCTTAAATACAGCATTTTTATTGATTTGTGGGCGACAAAAGGGGGTGTGGTACAAAACCAGCAAAGATACACACATGCAATTTCTTATGTGCACCCTCCACACAGACCCCAATCACCCCTGAAAATTTCATTGAAATCGGGCAAGCCGTCTAGGAGGAGTATGCGAACAGGAAGTTTTGCCACTTAATTTTATATATATAGATATCAAAACAGTGGGCGCAAAAGTGGGCGTGGTCAATTTTTCTTTCAGTAAACACTTAAATTGGATTACTACGAACATTTGAAAAAAAAATTATCCAAATCTGTCCAGCCGTTTTCCGATTTTAGATAAATTGAAAAAGTGGGCGCAAAAGTGGGCGTGGTCAATTTTTCTTTCCGACAAAACTTAAATTGGATTGCTATGAACATTAAAAAAAATTATCCAAATCGGTCCAGCCGTTTTCCGATTTTAGATAAATCAAAAAAAGTGGGCGCAAAGTGGGCGTGGTCAATTTTTCTTTCCGTAAAAACCTAAGTTGGACTATTACGAACATTTAAAAAAAAAATTATCCAAATCGGTTCAGCCGTTCTCAACTGATACAATTACCAACGAACGACATTTGATTTTTATTTATATAGAAAAACAAAATATAGGTCAACCTAGTCCAAATTTAAAAAAACTATGCATTTTTTTGAACCAATTCAATATAAATATTTTATTTCAATATGTTTTAGGTTTTTGACTCCATTACTGTTCAATTGCAATTTTTAAATGTAAATTTAAAATTAAATTTTTTCCGATGTTTGGTCACTTGTTTGGCGACATCTTTAGGGGAGATTTTTTATTTTTTCCTAAAAGCACAATAATTAACCATTTAACAAAATAATTAAAATAATTAACAATTAGTTTAAATTTAAAAATTGCAATTCAACAATAATGGTCAAAAACCTCTAACTACAACATATTAAAATAGTATATAAAAAACTATTTGATTAAAAGATTTGTCAAGAATCAGCTTAACCAACACATTTTTGTATAATTTTTTTTAAATTGTTTTTTTTTCATGTTAAATGTAAAAAATTTATTTTTTATTTGAAGTTGTAAATATATTTTTTTAAAATGAAACGGATTATATAAAACAGGACAAATTTATTGAACTAGTTTGACGTGAACGTAGAAATGGGGGCGCTACCAAAAACGATTGCAAATCACTGATTTAAAAGCTTGGCATGTTTTCAAAAATTAATATTTTTTAAATTCCGTACGTGTGTCTCGAGCTATAGATGTGTAAATTCAGATTTTTTTGTTCAAAATCAAATATCAAATTTACAAGTTATGCTGCAAGCCTTCAAAGTTTTTTTTTAAATAAAAAAAAATGTATTTAATGTGGTATATTTTGTTTTTCGAATAAATGCTTTTTTTATTTTAAAGAAATTGGCGAAAATTTGGTTAATTTTGAGCCTTCTACTGCAGCATAAGGCCTTAATAAAATTAGTTCTTAATTAAAGTTTAATCACACAGATTTCAAGTGCATAGAAGTCTTTCTACGCTTTTGTAACTGTGTGAAAGCCTGATTTGATTAGATTCGTTTAAAATTTGTCTATCTATCAGTTAAATTAAATTATTAATTACACGAAAAAAACGAATTGGCGATTTCAGCACTTGAAAGGACTTTGACCGAGCCTCTCATGATCATTTGTGTTGTGAGTGTTATTAAATGTTTGTACAAGTTAACGATGCAGCTTAAACTCCGGCGCTTCTCCCCCTGTATTTTATATTGGCTATATTCAATTGCTATCTATTGTTGCGTACACGATATATGAATGTTGAAGCACTCCACTTGGCAATAGCATTTGGAGGTCATCTAGTACAGCGAGAGAGACTGCACCAATGGAACAACAATGCGTAAAGCTTACTCTACCAAATGTCGTTTTGAATACGTCTGTCCATTCCAGTATAACCAGTATTTATCATCCAACATGATCAATCGTGTGAGAGGAGAGTGCGCAACAGCAATTAACTAAAGGCAAAGAAATTTATCTCTCGTTGATCTATTTAGGGGGCATCAAGAACACACATCAATGATCAGGAACTGGACCTACGTGCTTTATGCCGACTCCAAACTTCTCATGTTCTCTAGAAGCTGTACATTGCAGTTTTTACTCTGAGTAAATTTGCCAGTGGTCTGTAGAGAGATGATGGCCGATAGATATATTCATTTCAATTGAAAAAACTTTCTGTGCAGATGGTGGAGATTGAACCACGGCCGCCGCATTAATTGCACTGTTCAAAAACTGATATGTCAGTGAAAAGAACAAGTCTCTCCCTTCAAACCCCGCTCTAGATAACATCGCTATTTATATCCTCCGAAATATCGTGAATTGAACTTTATTAGTTTTTATTGCGTATTGCTAGAAAATTCCAACGCCAAGTTTATAAATTTTGAAACAAATTATATAGGAAGAAAGGAGATATTGATGTAATTCGAAGTGGAATTTAAAGGAAAAGAATAGTACTTTCACTAACCATGTTAGGTTTGATGGTTTAAAAAATTATTGACTTCTTAATAACTTCGAAAAACGCAGTTTTTTATACCCCCACTCTGTTTGTAACGCCAATAACGAGGCGTGGCCGGTGTAGAAAAGTATAAATATTCTTGATCGATATCACCACCTGAGTCGATTTAGCCATGTCCGTCTGTCTGTCTGTGATCACGATATCAGTCTAAATTTTATAGGTATCATAACGAAATTCAATATATAAACTTTTTATTAAAAAATCGAGGTCAAGCTCGAAAATGAGAAAAATCGGATGAAAATCACGCCTACCTCAGTGACTACCTCGGATGAAAATACAAAGTAAAGTGACTTAACCGAAACGGTAAATCTTTTTAAATTCCACAAAAATAAATCTAATGACTTTAAATTTTGTACTTTAGCTTTAACCTTTTATATGAACTTTGAGTATGAAATTTGTAAAAGTCGAATAAAAATCACGTCTACCTCCCATACAAAATGACTACCAAAACGGTAAAATCTTTTTAAATGCAAAAATGAGTGAGTTTACATAAACGATAAAATTTCTTTAAATTCCACAAAAATTAATCTAATGACTTTAAATTTTGCTTATAAGCTTTAACCTTTAACATGCACTTCGAGTAATAAATTTGTAAAAGTCGAATAAAAATCAATTCTACTTCCCATACAAAGTGAGCTTACAAAAACGGTAAAATCTTTTTCCATTCCGCAAAAATTAATGTAATGACTTCAAATTTATCACATAGGCTTTAACAATTAATATGTACTTAAAGTATGAAATTTGGAAAAATCTAATGAAAACCACGTCTATATCCCATACAAAGTGAGGTTATAAAAACGGTAAAATCTCTTTCAATTCCGCAAAAATTAATGTAATGATTTCAAAATTTTCACATAAGCTTTAACAATTAATATGTACTTAAAGTATGAAATTTGGAAAAATCTAATGAAAACCACGTCTATCTCCCATACAAATTGAGGTTACCAAAACGGTAAACCTCTATAAAGCTGGATTCACTGATCACCTTCAGCATGTTTTGCAAGTTTTTTTATATGAAGTTTTCGCTCAGAGAGAAAACTTGCTGCACGCTCTCAACTTGATTAACATTATTTTAAATCACACAAAAACATACTGAAGGTTATCAGTGAATCCAGCTTAATGGCGTTTTTGTTTCTCGAAAAAATGTTGCATTTTTTCTGCCCTCTTTCGGCCATCTTTGAGAAATCTGAATTTTTTTCTTCTTTTGAAGTCAACATTTTCGCGAAAAGAAAACCATTCAATTTTAGAGGTTTGTTTATTCTCTATTTTTATTTTCAATATTTTTTTCTATTTTTACTATTTTTATTCTCAAGAGGGCAGAATTTCCAAAAAGGGCAAAAAAATGTTGCATTTTTTCGAGAAACGAAAACGCCATTAGTCTCGCAAAATATAATCTAGTGACTTCAAATTTTGCACGTATGAAATTTGTAAAAGTCGAATAAAAATCACGTCTAGCTCCCATACAAAGTAAGTTTACCAATATAATAAAATCTTTATCAATTCCCCACAAATTAATCTATGAAATTTGGAAAAATCTAATGCAAAACCATGGCTACCTCTCCCTACAAAGTGACTTTATGAAATCAGTAAAATCCCCTTAAATTCCACAAAAATTACTACAATGGCTTAAAATTTTTCAAAACTGAAAATTCCGCCCACCTTACATACAAAATGACATAATCATAATAGTAAAACCTTTATAAATTAAAAAAAATTAATGTTTGAACTTGATGTTGTACACAAAAGTTTTAATAAATAAAAAGGACGGCGAGTTTCAAGTGTGATATATTTGGATAAAAATCGCTACCAATAAAAGTGAAGTCATCAAAATAATACAACATTCAAGATTTCAAATAATTCAAAATACGGCATTGGGGGTATTTTTAACTTCGGTCCAGTCGAATATGGACTAGTAAGGAGTAGTTTTTTTTGCACTTTCGAATGAAATACCTCCAAATCATGACGTGATATAGAAATTCTGCTGCCAGATGCAGATTCAGCATCCAAAAATGCATCGAAAATGGCTGCCAGAGTTTGTGTAACAGGACAAGTGTCGATCAGTCTTATAATATGATGCGTTACACATTAGCGCTCTTACAAGAGGTATTCAAGATATGTAGAATTATAACATACTTTTTTATGAAAAGAAAATTTCGTGATTAAATTTATTCCCAGCATTTTGTTTGTTCGATTACGAATGTATATACTTGATCACGACAACTTGCTATTATGTCGTAAAAACTTTATCTTTCCAACGAGAAATATACTTTTATATCAGTACAAACTTGGCGGCCGTAGCTTAGTGAATAGAGTGCGTGGGCCCTAAGCTGAAAAGCCGCGATGGCACGGGTTCAATTCCCAACTCAGACAGAATGTTTTTTCAATTGAATTAATTTTTCTGTTCGGTCGTCACCTCTCTGCAGACAATGGCAAACCTCAGAGAGAAAAAACTGCCATGTAAAGCTTCTTGAGAACAGAAGCAGTTCGGCATAAAACTCGTACGTCGTTCAGTTCTCGATAATTTGTGTTTAAACATTTCACAATACGCACAGCACAATTGATCAATAGAAGCTCGGTCAAAGTCCTTTCTAGGGTTGAAATGGCCAATTTATTTTTTTTTTTATTTTATCAACACAAATTAACTTCATACTTCATAAGTTTTTGTAAACTTTCTCACGAATACACAATATTGTGAATACTCTTTGATTTCAATTTTGCAGTTTTAGTTTGAGTTAAATTATAATTATTATTAAAGTATATAAACTAGTTTTACAAAGTTTATTTTTTGAAAAGGTTTGAGTGAAAATAATTATGATTCCTAAAGAAATTTACTTACTGTTTTTATTTTTAATAAATAAGCACATTTCAATATTCAATATTTTTTTTAACTTTAAGCGAACACTTTAAAACAACTCTTAAGATTAAAGTGGCCGTATCTTTGCGCTGATTATTTTTCTTTCTCCTCCCGTTTTGTTGCCATACAAAACACGATTTTGAAGAAATTGCTCTCTATTTCCCCTCACGCGCTGATAACAGAGTTATGATATTTATTTTTTAAAGGTTACTCAGCACAATTAGAAAATTAAATTTCCATCTGCATTCCAGTTTGCGATAATTTTTAGGCAAAAGAGTACTAGATAAATTTTAAAGTTATACGAGAATAAGAAACACTCACACATATAATCATCTCTGGAAAATTGTTGTGTATTGTTACAATTCCTAACAGCTGAGTTGAGTTTGAGCGTCCGCTGCTGTTGCTGTTGCTGTCGCTTCAACAATTGGTCAGGACTGCGTAGCTGCTTAACTGTTCGATTTCTGTTTGAATATTTGTAGGTGGTGCTATCAGTGGCACTAACGTTATCATCACTGTTTTTAATAGTGTTAAGGGTGTTGTTATTGTTATTACCATTTTTTGGTAATGCAATAAGTTTCCACGATTTCCAAGCATAACGCTTTGTCAAAGAAGACGACGAGGAAACACAGGTTGGCGAAAGTGTAGGTGGCGACTTCTTATCACTGCTGCTAGAGCTAAAAATCTTCAAATTGATTGAATACTTCGAGTTGGCATCGTTGTTGCGCGTTGGAACTTTCATATTTGCTTAATTGTGTCGTTTCTGTTCTTTCGAGTCGATATATTTTTTAAATTTAAATAAATTTAGCTTAATTTTAAAACTTATCACAAGCTACAAGTTTTAGATTTAATAATTTTAAATATCACGACACAAGCACGCACATTGTTGTTGTTGTTTGGATTTGTGTATGAAGTTGCTTGGAAATACGAAACATCAGCTTTGACAAAGTGGCTTCAACTTGAACTTTATTAGCACATATCTATCATGGACACAAATATTTTTATTTGACACTTTTTCCAAGCGATTTCCTCATATGTTTTCGAGGTGGATGTGTTAAATTAATAATTGCTTTATTTATTGTGCCACGCAGTGCTTTCATTCATGTCAATGGCTAACTTTTAAGACATTTTTGTCCGATTTCTTCGCGGTTCCGTTGACCGTTCGTAGTCAAGCGCAACAAACGATTGACTTCAACTTTGTTTCGGAAGCGGCTTCAAGTTGCTTTATCAGCTACTTGCAGCTTTGCTAGTACTCTTTATATTGTTATAAGAGTCTCTCATGATTTCTCTTTAGTGTTGTTGTCTCTGGGCTGATCCCTCAATAATTGGAAGCACCTGTCAATTTATTGACAAAGCGTTTTGAATACAATTCAACTATTTTCAACAGTTGTGCTTTATTGTTTTTTAACATACTTTCGGTTTTTTCGCTTGAAATAAATTGAGTTTATTACGCACATACACTCTGTTGCAATTGTCTAAATCCACTCCAAATGTTAATAGTTTTGATATTGCTAACGGTAATTTTGAGTTAGTTTTTTTCCACAAAAAATGCTCCATTCTGAGTGAATTGGAGAAGAAAAATTTTTATGAGTTTTTGTAGAATGACGCTACTTTTTCTACTCTTTTATCAAAATCAGCATTTTTTGCAGTTGCATTTCTATAAATACAGTAGTTCTTTAAAGATAATAGAAGCTTTTGAAGCTAATTTCTGTTTTGGAATATTAAGAATCGTGTATGTGTGTGTATTTTTTAATACTGGTAAACCCGTGTGGAGTTAAAACGCCAAAATCAAACATACATAGATTATGTTTTAAGCTATTGAATAGATTTTCAATTGATCAAAATTAAAATGAAATTAGTTTTGGCTTTTTTGCAATATACGCGGTATTTCTTATTAAATTTTTGTGTAAATTTTTTAAAATGAAAAAATTTTCCCGATCAACAGTTGCGAAATCTTTTTTCAAGTGCAAGAAATCATTCCAGAATCACTTTGATATTGAATATATCAATTCATAGTTTAAGCCAGTGGTGCCAACCACACAGAAATTACGGATTTCTACGGATATTTAAGCCTTGCACAGATAAACGGACAACAATGGCAAAATAAGGTAAATCTACGGATTTTTAAGAATATCACAGAATCTTCGTAGATTTCGCTTTTTTCACCAAATTTTATGTCAAAAATTTTGGAATGGTAAAAAAAATGTACTTATCACTAAAAAATGTATTTACATAATTTGTTAAAACTTTGCGCTTATCAACACTTGCAAATAAAAAAAACTGTTTTAAGGAATCTAATTTCGAAGTGAGCCAGTGGGCAGCCTCATTTGAGGCGAGTGTATTACAGCTTAACCCATTAATGTTCACCACCAGAAGTCGTTGAGTTTATTTTTGGAATTTTTCGGAATTAATTTGTATTAATGTTTGTAAAATGTTTGTAATGTAATGTAAAAAATTAGAAATTCAAACATTTTTATTTCGTAGCGCTGCCGTTCAACTCTAACCTAATGCTTTTTTTAAATTATATTTTCTTTCTTCTTGACGTTTATAAAAAAAATAACTAACCTGAGTGTAATTTTTCACTTTTCTTTGATTTGTTGAAAGCAAAAGCTTTACAGTGGCTGCGAATTTTTGAAAAATGCTTTCATCGCGTATGACATATCATACATTGTCATTAATGGTTTAAAACAAACTTAAAGTGCCTGTAAAATGTATTTCAATGTTATTGTATTTATAATGATTACAGATTTAAAAAACTAATGTTCCTTTAAAATTAATAAAAGTTACGTTTTATGTTATGTTTTTAAGTTTACGTTATAGTAACATAACTAAAAGTAATAGTTGTTAACTATTTAGTTGTTGTTAAATATTTTTAGGCATATGCTGAAAATAAGAAGAGAAAAAGCAACATAACAACAACAATTATGTGCAAACTTTAACTCGCTACAACTTAAAAAATATAAATTTTTAAGAAATAAAAATTCCAGATTGCACATATACAGGTCTAAACCTACTAAACCATACTAAAGTTATTAAGATTGGACTTGTACTTAAAAAGCCTTACGCCGTACAAAATTTGCGTTTGCTTAATATGTAAGAAGATGTCACGTGCAAGCAGATTAACAGATATTAAAGTGGAAAATATAATTGCTTTGAATTCGGAGCGCATTGATTTTCGTGAAATTTCTCGAAAAATCGGTTGCACTCATAAATTAATAGGCTCCTTCTTACGTTATCCTGGAAGCTATGGATGTGCAATAAGAGGTGAAAAAAAGAAATCGGGATGGTCACAATAAACGTAAAATAATTAAGACAGCAAGCAACTCAACAAAGAGCTGCAAGCAACTTGCTGCTCTTTACTCCGTGAATGTGTGCTTACAAACAGTGTGTGGTTGGCTAAAAAACACGATACCAATATAAAGAGTGCCAAAATGAAGAAAGCTCGGTGGCTTTTTCAAAGACATATCGATGCCCGCATGCAATCTGCAGAAGATTGTATTGGAATATATTGGAGACCGCGAGAGACGTAAATCGTGCTAATACCCATGAAAGCCATCATGACCGTCCAGATTATATTTTTTCTCATCGGAAAAAGTTACCTGAAATGGAATGTTTTGTGGGCAATAAAACAACAATGATACGAAAGTAACTTACCGAGGTCCATTTTATTCCAATACTACACTCTTCCGCAAATTGCATGCAGGCATCGATATGCCTTTTAGAAATCCGCGGAGCCTTCTTCATTTTGGCACTATTAATATTGGTATCTCGTTTTTGAGCCATCCACACACTGTTTGCAAGCACACATTCACTGAGCAAAGAGCAGTAAGTTGCTTGCAGCTCTTTGTTGAGTTGCTTGCTGCCTTAATTATTTTACGATTATCGCGACTGTTCAGCTTTTTTTTTTTGTGGCACCACCTCCTTTTTCACATCCATAGCTTCCAAGAGTACGTAAGAAGGAGCCCTCCAAATTTAAAGCAATTATCTTTTCCCCTCCAATATCAGTTAATCTGATTGCACGTGGCATATTAAAAAATACACACACACATACACTATTCTTAATATTCCAAAACAGAAATTAGCTTGAAAAGCTTCAATTATCTTCAAAGAACTACTGGATTTATAGAAATGTAACTGCAAAAAATCCTGATTTTGATAAAAGAGTAGAAAATTTACCGTTATTCTAAAATAGCTCATAAAAATTTTCTTTTCTAATTCACTCAGAATTGAGAAGTTTTTGTGGAAAAAGACTAACTCAAAGTTACCGTTAGCAATATCAAAACTGTAATCATTTAGAGTGGATTTATACAATTGCAACAGAGTGTATAGAAAATTATTATTTAAAGCATAGGTGTTGTGGCAAGGAGCAAAAATTTAAAAAAAAAATCAAAAAACTTCGATGGCGACAAAAAAAAATCCAAAACAACAACTTATGTACACTGAGTAAATAAAGTCGTCGAAAAATGTTGAACATTTCAAAGAGAGTGGATCCGGCCTATTTTTTCTAAAATGTGTATTTGGAGCTAAGCAAGCGAATGGTGAAAAAAAGGCCGCTCTCAAGTGATGTGAAAGTTAAAGAGGTCCAAAGTTAGAAAAATGGGCCTGAAAACCTAGTAATTTTTTTCTACAAAATTAAACATTATGAGTTTTAATGTTTTACAGCCTTGAATTTAATTCACTATGGAGTAAGTTTTTAATTTTTTTGCAAGGTCACTTCAAGGAATACCTTCTAAATGCATATAGCTCTTACTATGTTGCGACATAAAATTTCTTTTTAAGTTGAATGACCTCATACCTGATAAGAAATTCTTACATATAAGACATAATGGTCAACGACGCGAGAAAAAAAAAATGTCATACACATTTTTTTTATTCTGTCACAGCGCAATTCTTCGATGAAGTAAATTCTCGGAATTACAACACACACGAAAATATTGAAGTTGTTGCAATTGAGCAAATCGAGCTAGGCGACTTAGGCCGTGTTCATAGTAAACGCTTTTAGCTTAGCCGAGAGGTTTAGCTGAAAAACGCTTTGTGTATAATCATATGGAAAAAGCTCAAAGTGTTCATAGTGCAAGCATAAAGCTAGCATAAAGCTTAATTTCAAATGCTTTACAACTCTTATATTTCCATCTCGCTTGCTCACACAGAAAAATAATTTTGTTTTTTATGCTTTGTTGTAGAGCATTTTTAAAATGCTATTTGGCACTTGTTTACCTATTTTGCCTGTTAACAATATTTTCGTTGATTTTTTTTGTGCTGAAGTTCTAACCGTTGCTGTGTTGTTGTTGCCTTGTGGTCCTTTTGTGGTGCTTTTCAGTTGTATGCACTTGTGTATTCTATCTCGTTTGTTTACATAGTTTTCGTTGTTCTTGCTTACTTCTTGGGTACTTTTTGTGCTGAACTTTCCACCGTTGTTATGCTTTGTGTTTTCAAGTTCCTTTGAACTTTTGTTTGTTATTGGTTTGATCTTTCGTTGGTGATCATCGCGAATCTACGTACTCATTACACAAAAAGTTTTTCATTTGCTTTGCAAAACGCAATTGAGGGCATTATTTTCCAAAGAGATAAATGAAAACAAATCATCTCAGCCACAGCATAAGGCGCGCACTATGAACACCAATAAGCTCAATAAGCTACTTTGTGAAGCGTTGAGTAAGCGTTCACTATGATCAAAAAAAGCTCGACAAAGCAGCTTTATGCATCAGCTTCAGCCAAAGCGTCCACTATGAACGCGGCCTTACACCTATGATTTAAAGTTCCACTGCATGTAAAGACTATTTAACAAAGATGTTTCAGTCCAGCAACTTTCATTAACTATTGAAAAATACTTGGAATTAAGTCGAATGCCTTTTTTGTGTGATAAGGTTTTATTCATCACATACGATACGATATTCACATTATCGAATACAGTATCTAGTCAACGTTTGGAACATGCTGAGAAGAAAAGAAATGGTTCTATGTGCTAAGCCCTTCAATTTTAATGAACCAATTTTCGCATTTATTTTATGAAATTACACCTAGAGGCTATACGTGAAAAAAATAGGTTGATTTTTAATATTCTTTGCATCTGTAAAGGTGTGGCAAGAGGCACATTTTTACCAGATGCTATAAATGAATATTTTTAAATTTTTTTTTTTATGTTTGGCCAAGATGCACGTTTTTTGAAAGATATTAAAGGAACCCTCAATTCAACCATTTTGAATATGTTTATCTTATGTTTAGTAAAGAAAAAATTACTTAAAAAACGAATATGCATCTCCGCGTGGCCGCTATGAAAACTCGATAAATGACTGAACCTCGCCAAACCAAAAAAATGTATTCTGGCATAGGTCCAAACTCGAATATGTATTTGCAATGCGTTTGGGTGATATATATAATTTTTGGCGATCTTTATTCGGAAATAGGTTAAATGATTCAGCATATAGTATGAGCAAATAATTAAAACTCAATTAAAAAAAGCTAGTAAGGAAATATCGTCGACTGGACTGAAGTTAAAGTACCCCCATGGCCGTAATTTAGTTTATTCGAAGTCTTGAATGTTGCATTGTATTGGTGAGGTCACTTTTATAGGGTGTAGTTTTTATCCAAATATTTCACATTTGGAACTCAGATTTTTTTATTTATTAATTTTTACGAATTGATAAAGGTTTTACTATTATGATGACGTTACTTTGTATGGAAGGTGGGCAGTTTTTAGTTTTTTTTTTTAAATTTCAAACATCGAGTGCATAGTTGAGATTTAAACTAGTTTGCAAAAATTTTAAGACTTTGTTGTACTAATTTTTTTGGAATTTCATGAACTTTTACTGATTTAACCTTTTAAAGACGGGACAACTTTTCACATATGATCTAATTTTGATTTGGCTTATTTTTGCATTTAAAGAGATTTTACCGTTTTGGTAGTCATTTTGTATGGGAGGTAGACGCTATTTTCATTTGATTTTTATAAATTTCATACTGAAACTGCATATTGAGGTTAAAGCTTATGTGCAAAATTTGAAGTCATGAGATTAATTTTTGTGGAGTTTAAAGAGATTTTAACGTTATGGTAAAATCACTTTGTATGGGAGGTAGGCGTGGTTTTCATTCGATTTGGCTCATCTTTCGAACTTGATCTTTATTTTTTAATTCAAAGTTTAAACATTGAATTTCGTGACGATAGCTTTTATATATATAATTTCCGATCGAGAATAAACATAGTTTCCTATATCTGCCACGCGTCCTTTCGGCGTTACAAACGGAGTGACGGCGTTAATCATGTTTCAAAAATACAGAGATTTTCATTACATCGCTTAATTGCAACCTCAACGAAATGACAAAAGAAAGCATAAGCAAGAGTTACAAACTCTGATTAAATACTAAAAAAATAAAGAACATTGAGCAATCTTTAACTTTAGCCAGCAACCACAATTTTACTTTAAACTTTTAAATTTGTAGAAATTTAGCTCCATTTTTTTATGCTAGTATTTATTTTTGCTTTGCTTATATCAGAAACAATAACAATTTAACAATGCAAATGATTAAAATGAAATCGAGTTGAAAACTAAAACAAAAAATGTAATTATTTATATTAAAATCAACAGAAGTCATGCAATTTTTCAGGAATCAATAAAATATGCGTCATTCACTAGTAAACAATTGTTCAAGGCATTTTTTTTTTGTCTGAATATAAGAGCCCCCGCTCACTAGAGACTTTTAATCAGCCAAAAGTTTGATTTGATTTCATGTAGGCAATGGTGCCTTATGGAAATGCGCACACCTACCGATCCTACCGATCGAGTCCAACTAAAAAATCAAATTTGAGATTCTGCAAACTGTTTTATTTAGAATCAAAGGTAATATATTCCATTTATATTCGAAAAAAATTTAAGAAGGTATTCGAAAAAAACTTAAAAAACACCTATTGAACCCATTTTATATTCCATAAAATGATGCATGGATTTTATAAACTACTAGCTGAAACCCGGCGCGTTGCTACCACAAAATAAATATTTATGAAAATGTCATTTAAAATTTCAAGGATGATAACTCCTTTAATTAAAAAAAATTATTGACTTATTTATGCTCACTTCACTACCAGAACCCGTTGAGTTTAGTTTTTGAAATTTTCAGCATAAGTTTGTATTAATATTAGACGGAAAACTCTGAAGTTTAAAAAAAAATTAAAGGATTTGGGTATGGCGAAGCGTATAAACGCGTAAAACGCATAAGGGGTTTGCAAGTAAAGAAATAAAAATAAAAACTTAAAGCAATTAGAGAAATGAGAAATTGGAAAACTTTAATTTCTTAGCGTAGGCGTTGAACTTTAACCTAATGCACTTTTTTAATTAGTATTTATTTATTCATTGCATATAACAGAGACCAACTCTTACAGACTACTTGAAAACATACAAATCCAAAATTACTTAAAATTATAATTATTAAATTATAAATAAAATGTATATAATTTAATACAAACAAAAAAGTGTAAAGAGGCTACGAGGAGCTTAAAGCATTGCGTGCCAAAAAGGGGCATACATAATTGCTCTTTTTTATAACTAAACCGAAAATTATAAATATCACATACAGAGCACATAACAAAACCAATGAAATGACAGAAGTAAATCGAATTAAAGTTATTACTTAAGTGCAGTGTTGCGATGGTGAGAAATAATTTAAGCATTTGCTCAGATGGATAATCGGATCATTTTTTGAGTGATCAGTCTCTGCGCGCTCGTCGCTTTGAATTAATAAAGAAAATCGTCTATAATAAATCAATATGACTTCGAACATATGAACCATAACAGCATAAAGCAGTGTTGTAAGTAAGTAAGTAGGACACTGGATATGGTGATGGATCATGTCACGAATAAAAATTACGTTCAATTCAAGTACTCCAATCTGATTAAAAACTAGAAGATTTTTTTTTTAAACAATATCCAGAACAATTATGAAACATATATAACAATAAATTAGTTATACTGAGACAATGAGCTTTACTGAGACAATGAGCTCTTGCTGAGCAAAATTGCTTCTCGGTGTATTGCATCAAAAATGAAAACACCCTCTTAGGTTTCCGAAAGAAAAGAGGGGCATACAAATTAATCATAGCCAAAATACTTGGACATTGAGTATTGCAATGAATAATGTCACTAATAAATGCAATTGGATACATTATTATGCGACGGCATTCAAGTGAAAACAAACTTAACAAATTTGGTAAACAGGAATTTGGTTAAAAGTTTCTGGACTCTTTGTAGTCTCTGAATATGCGAGGCATATTAAGGGTTCCATGTGACACAACAATATTCTAAGTTTGGTTTAACCAGACTTTCAAACAGAAGCTTAGATGTAAGAGGATTTCTGAAATCTTGAGAATTCCTCTTTAAAATCCTAGCATAGAGTATGCTATAAGCATAACATAATCAAAATTACCTTTAAATGTAAGACGGTAATCGAAAATAACGCCCAAATCTTTCTTAACATAAACTCTTTCAAGAGTGAGATTTGTGATATTGTAATTATATTTTATTTTAATACGTCTTTATTAGCTTCACTTCATGTCTGTCCGGAGAACTCTTGGAATTAATTTTTAACCAAGTTCCCGATGAGGTAGAGTTTTGAAACTTAAAATGTAGCTCAAAACTGGATGACAACACAATAATCACTTATTTTCTTGTCTGTACGTTTATTTATTTGGCTTAAATGCGAAATTATTTGATACATACATACATATTAAAAATTAAACAAAAATACTGAGAAGTTCATTGACATTTTTAACTATTATCACAAGTTGCAATTTCAAAAATTCACAACTGAACTAAATTTATTACCTCATTTAGAAAATGTTTTGGTGTGAATTCTGTAGTTCATAACGTAAAGCGATTGATTTATAACCACAAAGTAATGAGTTCGCGCCTCAACAATTTGGACTGATTTTTTGTTTTTTTGAAGCGAATCTTTTTACGCCTCGTTTTGTGATTTGCTTGAGAGATCTCAAAAACGACACTTTTTTCCATACACCTTTTTTTTAGAATTGGTGTTGTTTTTTGCGTTACGTTAATAGGTTCATTCAATACTAAGTATCAACTGAAGCTATGTTGCAGTATATGACAAGAATATATTAAAAGGATTGTGTATTAGCTATCCTACATATTCTATTGTGAATGCGTGAAGCTATGATGCAGCAGACCACAATAATCTATCAAAAGCATTTTGTCTGTTCTTAAATGCATCACGATTTGCAGTATGCGCACAACTAGCATTTTTTAAGCGTCCAAATGACGGCGAGAATGATGAGTTACGCTTGATAAAAATATTACATTTTAGAATGTTTGACGTTTGCCGTGCTGCAAAGTGGACCTTTTTCGAACATTTTGTTTATGCTAAAAAGCAGTTTGCGCCTCATGATGCATTTCCGAACAGACCCATTTTGCATTAGCTTTCAAAACAACAAAAGTAGCAAGGTTCCATTGAACGGGTTGAAAATTATCACAAGATGCCAATTCTTTTAGGTGTAGATTTTAATTGCAAATTCAGACATGAATGTTCATAGGCACTTAAGGCAAGGCCGGTGGTCAAGCGCTCGAAAATTTAAGGTATTTTTAGGATTTTTTTTTAAAAAGTTATAATATTAAACAACGATATTTAAACTTCTAAGGTATATTGTAACACTTATTCATCATAAAAAAATTATTTTTTTATTTAAAAAATTGTTGATCTTGTTCAAAATGGCGCTCAATAAGACGCTATCTAGGAAAAGGAGCATGGGCAGTGTCGTTATTTCCGGTCACCCCGAATTCAACAAACGAAAACTTGCTTAAGTAAGAACTTACCCTTTCAGAGACCCCCTTAAAAATGTATCACTCCATATTTAAATTTTTCATAATTCAAAATGAAAATTTATTTTTGTTTTTATTAATATTTCCTTAGTTTATTTTCTATGTTCGAAATATTATTTTATTTATTACTATTAAACTTTTAATTAATTTTTTATTTCTATATATTTTTTATTACAGAATTTTTATCTATTTTCTTTCAGAATTTTCTTTACAGATTTTCTTCAATTTTATCTTTATATTTTCTTCTAATTTTTTCTTAACAGCTTTTTTTATTTCTTTTCTTTACAGCTTTTATACTAACTGGTTCTTTACAGTTTTCTTCTACTTCTTCACTGCTTTTCTTTGCAGATATTCCACTAACTTTTTCTTTAGTTTTTCTCCTTTACAGTTTTCTTTACAGTTTTCTTTTCTTTACAGCCTTTCTTTTATTTACAGCTTTTCTTTCATTTCTTTTTTTTTACAGATTTTTCAATAGCTTTATCTTTACAGTTTTTTTCCTAAGTTTTTCTTTAAAGTTTTTCTTTTCTTACAGCTTTTCTTTTATTTACAGCTTTTCTTTTACAGCTACCAATTTTAAATCCTTAATTTCGTGTTATTTCTGTTGTAACCAAAGGCTGGAGGAACAATAAAATTGACGCAAGGGAACTCGAATTTTCTGAATGAATAGTAATAACACCTCAAAACTTTCTTTAACTTGATCTGGAGTTATTATATCTATTCTTCACTAATTTTTGATGATAATAAATTTCTTATATTACTCCACTTATCTTGTTTCCAGTTCCTGTTGTTTTTTAGCTAATCTGCGATCTTGAACCCAAGGCAGTCCCAAGTTCATGCTGATGTTTGTTCTTTCATATTGTCCTCAGGTACCTTACCAACAATGTACCTTATTCCCTTGCGTTATTATTTTGAAATTAATTTATAAAGATTTTAATGTGAATCTTTTTTCCTTCGGCCCAGTAAGTATGACTATGTTTCCTTTTTTATGTCGTTTCTATTTTCTCAGGAACACTGATTTAAGCACTACTTGGGTCACTGAGCAACTGCCAATTTTAGAAAAAAGGTCGGCCGTTGCGTTTGGTAAATTTTCGGATTTACTTCATGCCTCATTTTCCTCTGAAAAAAAGTAACAACCAACGGAGACTTGGTTCTATGCTACTCCCACCTACGTAACTGTCATAATAGCCTATCTTCTATTTTATTTTCCTTGTACCTATACGATTCCATCTAACGCTGGTCAAAAATTGGTAGCGGGACTTGAGGCAATGATAGTTAGCTGGCTTTATCAAGGTCACTCTCTATCGTTCTTTCAAAACAATATCATGACGTTAAGCTAAGCCCAAAAGCAATTTTGACATATCTTAATAGTTGGCAGGGAACAAAATCAACAGCAGGGAACAAAATCATTAATAAAATAATTCTTTGGAATGTGGAATACATTAACTTTGATTCTTTCAGATACATTTACCTTTTCAAAATACATATATTAATACTTCATTTCTGCTATTTAGCACCGTCAAGACTTAAACTAAAAAAAACAATGTTAAAACTTATTTCCACCAAGAAAGTAAAAATAGAAGAAAGTGTTTTTAAAGAAAATATCTGATATAGTTATGTATATTAAACTTCTCTTTGCATCTTCTATTATTGTACACCAAATGTGTTTACCACAATTAAAAACACAATAAGTTTGAATGGCTTCAAAAATAATAGCATTAAATATTATAAAGCAAATCGAAACAGATAACAATAAAAAAGTGAAATTTAAGAATTATCAGCGGGCTTACACAAAAAATATAAAACAAGCTCAGAAAAAGAATTATTAGCCAAGGCAGAATAGACTTTGTTTATGGTCATCCAATGTTAGTATGATAACAGAAGTTTAAAAAATATTGAAGGACAGCTTGACATAGGATTATTAAATGATTTTTTTTTATGAGTAGAGTATAAAATCTGCATCTCCCAAAAATCAAAATAGCCAACATTTACCATCGCTGGACTACGGACTGCCACTCATATTTACAATGCATTCACTTTGAAAGCGAAAACTCGGCACGTAAAAAACTATAACCTTAAAATTCGCTACAAAGGTCAATTTTATAAGAAATAACCATTGTAAAAAAAACGAGAGGAAGAGAGAAGTGTACACACTTGAAAAAAGTTAAATTGGTCTTATTTTGATCTTTAATTAATGTTTTTTTGAGAAATATTACAATTTACGAAAAACGATAATAAAGCTGGATCATTAAAAAAAATAGTAATTTTAATATTGGCCTTAGGTCAATTCTTTTGTAGACGTTATTGAAAACTGAAAAGTTTTGTCTTTAATTCCTATTTTGTTTTGCATCAAGCGTCCTCCATATATCATAATATAACCAAACATAACACATTTTAGCTCATTCAAGACTTCCGTCCTTGTCACACATTGCCCAAAAGTCTTGACCCCCTCCCCTCGAGGTCACGACGCACCCTTATTTTCTAGAATTTTTAAAAATTTTCTCAATTCACGTTATTTATACTACTAGAGTTCGCCAGTGGTCGAAATTTCACTTTGACTTTTGGCCTTACACTGTGATATGAGTTCGCTTATGTTCTCAGATGTGCGCAAAAAGAGGAAAAAACGACTTTATTTCTATTTTTAATTTGCCACTCAGTGTTAACTAGTGTCCGACCGAATGTGAATTTTTGGCCAAAGACGAATGTTCGTCAAAATTAAAATAATCGGCCGAAAACTAACAAAATATTTTTCTAGTATAAAAAAAAGATAAAATTTAGTGGTTGCTTTCGTAACTTATAAATTTTTGAACAAAAAACGGCAATTCGAGTTCAACGGTAGTTTTTCTGACAGATTTTTGTCAGTAATGCATTTTTGTAGATTTCCTTCTAGATAGAATATTGATTCAACTCCTTTGTATGTCATTTTGCAGTTATTATCAATTCAGATGTTTCTGTAATTGATTTAGTGACGTCAGGAAGACAAGGAAAAGAATTGATTCGATTTTCGATCTAGTCGAGAACAACTACATAATACTATGTTTCCATCTTCTTGAAATCTTGAGATTTTGTGAGATTTCGTAAAATCCATATTGAAATCAATAGAGTTCTCTACACAAGTTTAAGAATTTAAAATCTTGTGATTTCAACAAAATCTAATATAAAATCACATAAAATGCAATGCGATATCCCTGAAAAGTTATATCAGTATCCAGAACTATTCAGGCAATGACAACTAATTAATTATTTAAAAAAACAACAAAAATTTTATTTTTTATTTATTTATTTATTTAATTAAAAAGGAAATATTAAAATAAAAATGCTTGGAGCTTCTGTGAGGAGCAATTGCTAGTAGCAATTTTGAATAAAAAATGTAATAGCTCCGGAAATGGATAAATAAATTCAACAGCGCAATGGCTCCTTTACGATATGCTCATTCTTAAATTTATCAAATTAAATCTTAATTGTCAAATGAAATCTAGCTGTTATGACATGCCAGATGGAAAAACTTTGAAATCACTTTTTCATAATCGCAAGATTTCAAGCAGTTGGAAAATAGTATAAAAGCAAAACCGACTTAAATCTAACAGAAAATTTCTAGCATTACTTCAGTCAACAATAAAAACAAAAACGTATTAATTTAGTTCATAAGTAAAAAAAAATGCTTAACAACAATTCATTTTATAGGTAATCAATGATTATTTTCTTCTTTTTTTTTTTCTTAAGTCATTTAATTGAACTTTCAGACAAAGAAAATTTTTATGAAAGTCTTTTGGAAAATGGCGGAGATATTTGCTTGCAAAATGCAAACTTTAAATTTCAATTGTTTTTTCTCATTCAGTTTTCGAGATATCGCAATAATTGTTGTGTCATAATAACGAGAATTTTTTTTTACATACTATCCGTAAAAAATATTATCAAAAAAGCTTTCATATAACGTTATTTTCCTCAACCAACGAATTTTCATACAAAAATGTATTGTACTGAGAAAAGTTTTCGAGATATCGTCATAAGTTTGATGTCAAAATAACGGAAATTTTTCACAAAAGGTATGTTCGCATACTTCTCCAGTGAAAAATATCCAGCAGCAACTTGCAAGAGACTAACGCACAATTCTGTCTCAAATAGAAAAATATCCAAAACGCGAACGCAAATTTGCAAAAACTTGCAAGCCTCGATAACAGCTTATTAACGGCTTGCTTACATTTCAAATGGAATGGAAAACAAAAGGAAATTGGAAGTGAAGTGTTCTCTTGGAACCCAGTGGCAACGTTTTCTACAAAAATTTAAGATACCTTCCATATTTTGACGACTGCAGCAGTCAATCCTGCGGTTTGTGGACATCAATTTTACTAAATTTGTTTAATTGTTCAAATTGCAACTGTCTTAAATCAGCTGTTTTCTAGCTTGCAAATTCTGGACAATAAACACTTTTCCAGCAGGAATTTTCAACTTCTTCTCCAAGCTGAGATGTGGAATATCTTTTTCGAAATTGTACCAAACCGAATTGTCTGGCATCAAATTGTACTGCTGTTTTTTTTTCTCCATGAATAATGAAACTTTTGGATATATTTAAATTATTTATTTGAAAAAAAAAATTAACAAAAATGGACAAACAATTCAACACGGTAAAACAAATATTTTACTGTATATTCAGTTATTAAAATTTAATCAAGATAATTTGCGTCTTCCTCTTCTTCAACAGAATTTTTTTCAAAATATGCAAATATGCAAATGCATAGCAGTTTTAAATTTTATGCTATAGCAACATTGTCAAGTGGCTTTTAACAAATCTTATGTTTTAATTAAAGAAGAAACTGAGTCAAAAAGCAGATAAATTCTACACCTTGGTTTGATTACATTTTGAATCAAAAATATTCTTTCAACATTTGCTGAAGAGCATGATATTGATTAAATTGCATAAAAAAGGCACTGAAAATTTTATGAAATTAAAAAAAAAAAGCAACGAAAGATCATGTATATGACAAAAGTTAAGGGAATGAAATTTTACTCAAAACGTCTTCGTGGTACTTACGTACTTTTTTAATAAAATTTTACTGAAAAAGTACAATTGTACTGAAAAATTCAACCCTGTCTCCAAGTCAACTGTCACTTTGCGCTCTGAACTTCTCTTATTTTGCATGTATTTTGCGTACGCGAACGCCAAAAGTTATCACAAGTTACAATTATCACAAACTTTTCGTCACAAATGTTCGACCCTAAACGTGTAACGTATCATATAGACGATCCCTAATATGACAACAGATGTATTAGCTTTAGTCAGTTCTTAAGTCCTGACTGTTCACTTTTAAGAAATTGCAAGTGAAATAGAATTCTATTGAAATAGAAAGATTTATGAATCTTTTAAAAAAAAGTCGTGTTTTATAGGGAAAAAATTATATAGCTCTGCATTCTTTATTATGCGGTCCATAAAGACCGACTTTTGCTATTTCAGAGAGCATTGAAGAAGGAAAACAAGACTTATATGTATGACGTTAAAGTTATATGTACTTTAAAAGCTAAGAACTATGGAATTGAATATCTTGATATGCCTGTTAAATTGGTGATAATTGGAAGCCTTTTATAAATATGAACTTGTGCGAAAACTATTTCTGAATATTTACTAGATATATTTAAGAAACAGAAACACAAAAAGAATTTGATTCGGGTAGAAATAAAAAAAAAATACACTTAAAATTTTACAATCTCTTATTTATATTTAATAACTTTGCACAACGACTGTTCGGAATTTTAAATTTACTTTAGCGCTGTACAAAATTGACTCGAATGGCCAATAATATCGCCTAGTGAGTATAGCGCTGTATATAATAATATCCGTATTTGTTTGCTTGATCTACGCATGAAGTGGCTACAGTAGCAGAGTAACACCACTTGATATACACAATACGTACTTCACAAATTTTATTCAAACCTCTATGCAAATGTGTGTATTTGTGCATACATTTATAATCAAGCATACTTGTATAAATTTAAGTATGCACGAGTAAATTGAGTGCATGTGGACTTGACAAATTTATTACTTGCATTACATTCATATGCAAAGATGTAGGTCTTTAACTAAGTTCCTTTTCTTTCGATTTATACAATAGTTTTTGCGGAAGGTTTTTTGCAATAATCTATACAAATGTTTTTAAAATTGTTAAATAACTTTTACTCTCGTAAGATGTAATAACATTAAAAAGTATTTTTCAAAAGATTTGGTGCAATGTTTGATAGTTATTTATAATTTCCTCTGCCGACAATTTGAGTATCCTACTAACATACCACTTAAGTGGTAGGTGTGGAGGTTGCTTTAATATTGCATGTATGTTCAATTTATTTGTGTCTGAAAATTTCAGAGAAATTTCTTTTGTTTACTTGACTTACCCTTTGCTAGCTGCGACTTAAGCATATAGGCTTCGTCTTGCATACTGTTTCCTTAAATTGGTTTAACAAAATGCCCAAACCCGTGAAATACAATTTAATCCTGTGCAACAAAGGAATGTGAGGGCGTAGGAATTTAATGGAGTATGAAGAAGGTTGGCAATACTAATTTAGCTAATCTTGTAAAAAAACCTGTATTGCAAGCTCTATTCTCTGTCGGATGCTGTAAAATAACCACACGTGTAGGTGGGGTACAGCGTAGGTTCTGGCTTTTTTTTGCACCTGCACGTAATGCAGTTTGATTGGTTTCTTTTTTACTGTCACTACAATATTTTTAACACATTTGAAGTTCTGATTTTCATTTGGTTTCTTTTTTATAATTAACTAATATTAAGTGTTTGCTTTTAATGAAAAGCAAAACTATCAAATGATTGCAAACCAAAATTTATATTTCACGCACGCACAGAAGATTTTAGTCACAAATTCATGAATTATACTGTCATTTTTCGATTGGGTACGTTAAATGCACTAGCATATAAACATAAAACAACAATACTGCCCATAACCGTACGCCTAGACCGCACAATCAGATAACAAATTGTCCAAGGATGCACAATATCTTCTTTCGTACCATTTAGTACACATTTCTATTCTTCACGTACGTGGTACCACATTTTCCGTATTAGTACAGTTTTACTTTCATCCCTTTCCCTGTATTTTTCTCTTGGTGTGGCAAACTTGGTTCGTTTAACTTGCACTACTTTACTTGGCAGCACTTCTAGCATTTAGATGTTTGTTTACGTAAAAAGTGCGAAGATTACCAAGGAACCAAATGAACTCGTAAACCGTCAGCTTATATGAAATGTTCATATAAATAAGAGACAAGGCCATTTATAAGGTTGTGGCACCTAAGAGCGAGCTCGGTCGAACTGTCAGAATGGATGAAAAAAAAATCAAGAAAATTAATGCATAGAACAATGGAATAATTCAGGTAGCCTTGAGCGTTTCCACTGCCCAAACAATTTGTTCGCGATGAATTCTTCGTTCGCTTCAACGTCGCCATCTTGTTCGTTCATGCAGTGGTAACATTTAAATCCAATGTTTGCGATGTTGAAAACTTAAATAGTTAGAAACTTTGACACAAATAAAACAGTAGGGGTATTCACGACTCAGTGCACTTGCCAGTTCAGTTGAGGACTTGTGCACTTTACAAAAACAAAATACACATACGGCAAAAATCTGCACAACTGCTTTTCTACTGTATACTAAAACTTGAGGACTTGAGCAGTTGTGCAATTGTGTGCATTGACAAATTTTGACAGCTTTGAAAAAGTGTTAGTGGTGTGTTCACGAAAGCCTAACAGCACGAGTCCTTAACTGCATAGGCGAGTGCACTGAATCGTGAATACCCCTATAGTTCTTTTGTCTTAAGTTTTTATTTACTTTGTTCGCTTTTTGTTTTTTTCCTACGTTATTAAGTATCAGTTTAACAAAGCTACTACTCTATTAGCGGGGTTCACATGATCCTACATGTTGTCACGCCTGGTGTGATGACCTTGAGTTTGAAACATTTAAAATTCAATATAACATGTACAATAGGGGTATTCACGATTCAGTGCACTTGCCTGTGCGGTTGAGGACTTCGCACTTTACAAAAACAAAACACAAGTCCTCAACTGCACTGGCAAGTGCCCTGAATCGTGAATAGCCCATTCGACGACATCTTGTTAATCAACTTGCACTTGTAGTCGATTGCAACTTGCAGATGATTTCGAGTTTTTTTCGAAGACAATATGTATGTCTTACTTTCGGACTTGCACTGTCTCGTGTAGACGCAAGGTTACTTTCCCAGCTGGACAGCTCTAACGCATTCACAAACACATCTGAGCAAAATATTGTTTTCACTAATACATTCATACGTTCTGATGTTATGATAAAAAAAGAAAGTTATAAATGCTTGTATAGTTTGCTCTTTTACGGCCAAATATACTGAACTAGCAAAAAAAACAAACCAAACAATATAAGCAGTGCAATCGAAAGGAAGAATACAAATAATATAATTTAAATCAAATTAACAAATTCTTATTTTCAGAACACCAAGCAGATTCCCGGGAAACATTTGCGGTTACCTGGATAATCAACATAAAACTGGATTTCAACTATAAACATTTTCAAGCAACTGCTGCTGTCGCTGGTGGCATTTTGAAATTTATATTAAAACATGTATTGTATAAAAATTGTGTATGATGGATGATACATTAATTTCTACGCCATAATCTAAAGGTAAATTGTTTATTTAAAAAATAAAAGAAATTAATTTACAAATTGGCTTTTGTTATTTGGAAATAAAATGTCAGAGTTTCAATCTCTTGGGAGGGGGATGGTCATGACAACGGCATGGGGGGAGAATAATGCACAGCTGAATTTGTTATTGGTGTGAGCAGTTCAGATATACTTTTTCTTATCGGTAAAACATGTGTGGCAGACAGAGATGCCAGATCACACAGATGAGCGTCTGTCCATATATATAGTATTTTGGTAGAACAAATTTAACGTACAATGTATGGAGAATTTTATATGACTTTAACGTCAAGGTCGCTACGTATATGCCATATATACGGAATATTTAACAGTTAGCTGTCTAGCTGGGTTGGTGTTCAAAACAAAATAAAATTTGACGAAAAATTTGAGGAGTATGAACGAACACTTTTGTGGTCAGACGATTTCACAAACGATTTGATGAGCGATTTGAAGTGTGAACAGGGCTTTTCACCAGCTGTTTTAATTTTTACGTTTTTATTCTTGAACAGTAAATAAGATGATTTACCATACAAATTTTCCTACTGTTGGGTGACCGAAGTCTTCTACATTTCAGGATTAGGAATAGCAACCAATACTTGAAATCAAAAAGAACGCAATTCTAGGAATTTTATCGCAATTCGCATAAATTTGCTATTGCTTAAAAAAATAAATAAGGTAATAGGAAACCAATATGTTCAATAAGGTTCACAGAATAGAGGATGAGTACAGTTCGGACAGCAGCAGCGTTGATAATGAGGACTCAGCAAAAGCGAGCAGCGATACGATGAGTGATTTTACTTACCCAACCTTCTGGAATAACGATATTTTAATGGACCCTCTTATGGGCTCATTTCGACTAAGGTCACTAGATCCGCAGAACTACGATTTGAAAATGAATTTTTGGAAGGATATGATTGCAGCCTACTGTGTGCACAAGCGCAGTGCCAGTTTTAATAAGCGGGAATTATGTATGGTTTTCAAGAGGAAGAATAGAATTCCATATGGGTTTGATACGGTGCTGGAAGAAATGCTCAGCACGAAGCAAATACGTTTTCGTAATGAATACGAGTTTGACCCGTTAAATACATGGAGCGGATGGGCTCTCAACATTTTAATTAAAAAGCCTATGAAATGGGCAATTCGGAAAATACCACTCATTGGAGAAGGGGTTGAGGATGCAGCCAAGATTGAATTCATACACTTAGGGGTCATGCAGGTAGTTGAATGCAATTAATTAAATGAAAAAGTATACAATATTCCTTACAATTTTCAAGAAATTTTGCCGCGACTTGCAAACACATTTGGATCAACATGCAGGACAGCTGTTGCATTTTGAGAGTGTGTTGACAGAAATGCAACTTCAACTTCAACTTTCTGAAGACATAATTAATTTGGCTTTAGTGACCCTACATCATCAACGTGTCATAGGTATAGAGTATTCAACGGAGAATAACGTAAAAGGCATACATTTTATTAAAATTCCGGGTAAAAGTGACTTTTTTTTAGTGTAGACAGTAACTTTTAACGCAGGCTATTTTCATATCTAATCCAGGAAAGAATGATCCACTTGTTGAAATTACTGAAACCAACCGCGCTGTACATAATTTACAGATGACTCAGCGTAGTTTAATGAACCAACTAGAATCTATTGAAAATGACGTCAAGTTTAACGAGGAGAAAGCGCGTCAATATTTAAAAGATGGTAAACGCCAGCTGGCCAAAACGTACTTACGAAAAAAGATGCTTTTGGAGCGGAATCACGGTAAGCAAAGAAAGTACTTAATTGACAAACTTTAATCCTTACAAAAATATTTTAGAGAAACGCAGTCTTGCCTTGCACAACGTCGAAACTTTACTTTGCAGCGTGGACGAAGCTCAATCAAATGGTGAAATATTAGGGGCTTATAAAATCGGATCAAAAGCTTTGCAAAATATGCTTAACGCTTCCGGACTAAAGTACGACAATGTTGATGAAGCCATTTTAGAGATACGTGAAACTATCGAAACGCATAATGAGCTAAATGAGACGTTAGCAAATGCTAATATCATGGACAACATATCTGCAGGAAAATGCGATGATGATGCATTGGAACAAGAACTTAAAGATATTCTAGGTGAACAAGCTAAAGCAACGTTAGCAGATCCAAAACCAGCAAAAATAGCAGTGGCCAAAAAAGTAGTTAATCCAACTACTGCTACGGAGGAAAAAGACAGTTGCAACAACACTATTAATAAGATAGAGATCACCGATGCGGAATTGCTGGAGATGCTTGATGGTTTAGAGGTGGAGGAAAACTCACCGGAAAAATCAGCGAATCACACTCAAAGAAAAATGACTGCAATTGAATAATTGTGAAGTCCATGAACAGATCAGTTGAAACTTATTTAAAAATAAATTTGATGTAAGAAATTAATGTCAACTTAGATTAAGAATGATTCAGATATTGTATCATTCTTGTAGTAAAACGAATATTTGATCAAACATTTTGATAATTTTTTGCAACTAGCATTGATGTCATATTTCTTTTTAAGTTATATATTGTATCAAAATTCTAAAAAAGTATTTAGGCTAATATATATAAAATAATCATGGTTAGCGTTCTAAGTAGAAACTCTTGGTGAAAATTAATCCAAAATTGCAGAATACATATTTTAATAGTTCTTAGAAGTTTTGGATTGTGAGTATACAAAATAAAAAACAAACTAAAAAAAGATTGCTGCAGGTTTCTTAAACTCTTTTGTCAATCATAAGGTAGGTCAATTTTAAAGATATTCAGCCCAGTTCTGGATCAGCCCTATCGGGAATAATTTTTCACGCGGAATCGGAAAAGGGAGTTTTCGTTTTTAAGATAAAGCTCAAGAATATTTTGAAAATTTTTAATGCAAATTTCTTTAGCAACCGTAGATGAACAAATTTGCATTAAAAATTTTCAAAATGTTCCTAAGCTTTATCTTAAAAGTGAAAAATTTTCCGAATCAGCGTGAAAAATTATTCCCGATAGGGTTGAATTTCGGAAAAGGGAATTTTAATTTTTAAGATAAGTTCAAAAACATTCTGGTAATTTTAAATGCCAATTTGTTCATCAACCGTCAATATTCATGAGTGAAGAAAAATGATATCTTTATCTGCTATCTTAAAAATAAAAACTCCCTTTTCCAAATCCCCAGGAAAAATTAAAAATTGGGCTGATATTGTAGTGTGACATAGTAAGCAAAGTATTGTATTCCGTTCTACAAGACATTCTTGAACATTCAAAACTTTTAAAAACTGGTTATTAAAATATTAAAACATGATTTTAATTCTGAGCTATTTAGAACAAGTAAGTTTTGAAGGAAACAACAACCCTGTATAGGGTCAATCACACAGCAGACTAGACAGACTGTTCCGGAAGGAGCTACCCTATCTCTAGAGTGATTCAGCTGTTACGGTGTCGTATGCAATCTCATATATATATATATAAGAGATGCAACCGATAGTGATTTGGCCGGATATCCGTCGAGCTGCAAGGATGGTAGGTCCATTGCCTCGTTGTCACCAAATTAAATATATATCTAATTTGACACGCTACAATATACGGATGGAGAGCTGCCATTTGTTTATGGCAAATAAAGTTTAAAGCACCTTTTACAAATTAAAAATAGTACTTAAATAATAAAATCTAAATAATTTTTACTCCTATCAAATTATTGCCTAATGGCAATAGTAACTTTGACATCTCAAGACACGTATTGGGATTGTTTCAATGAAGTGGCGGATGAATAGAATATTCAGTGTCGCGATCAAGAGAAAACCCCAATTCCGACCGAGATTGAATACTTCTTGAAGGGAGTTTGAATGAATCGCTGTCAAATGTAGTTTACATACACAAATGCTATTCGAACCCCAAATTAAGACTTGCATTTTTTTAAAGACTCCATCCCATATGCAACAATTTTATATAAATGGAAAAATCATTTATGGCATTTGGCACCGGAAACAGTGGCTTTGACGTTCTTCGATTTGGATGTTTTTCACTAGAAAAGAAACGAAATATGGTTGGGTGACTACAATCAACAAAACCAATAATAAAATTGATGGATGATCGAAAAGTTTTCAATCCAAAACTATTACTGAAGAATAATTTGAGTGATTATGTTTCATACAAAAATAAAAAATTCTTCGATATCTTCGGCTTGACCTCTGCATTTTTACACCAAGGTCTGTCTCTTTGTGGAAACGTACGAAAAATATCGATAGGCAGTGATCTGTTCTGTTAACGACACTGCTGAACGCGGTAGCAAATTTATGACCGATTACAACAGGATCCTGCCGAAAGACGAAGAACAGAATCAATTTATTTTGCAGTGCATTGCATAATATCGTAAAAAATAGCCCTAACACAACAAGTCGGATCTTAAATAAGATTCAAACTGTTGAAACTTTTTTGTTTTTTAACCGATTTCAATAACTGACGACTTGTTGAATAGGAAATGATATTTGATAATGACAGCAACATAATCACAGAAATAAAACTAATTAGAGTTGCTTAAAATTAAGCAACTTGATTAAAAAACCCAAATTTTCCCATATAAATTGAGTTTACATTAAACAACAACAAAGGGGCAGACCTTACCGTTATCCGATCGTCTCCAAATTTTATATTTGTTCATTTTAGGCCAAATAGAAACTTTTTGGTCCGGGAATCGATATTTTAAAAATAATAGACGGTTTAGTTTTGGTCATTAAGTTGAAATTTTTTATGAAACAAACTTATTAACACCAATTTACACAAATTTCATGTTATTTGTTCCTCTTTATTTGTTTTCACTTAACTGGAAATGTTTATTTTTTACTTTTTATGAATTAGTTTAAATGATCAGTGATAGATCACACTTTTAAATTGCACAAAATTTTGGTTTCTAGTGTTTACAAATACAAAAATAACTTATCTGTTAATGAGATATATTATAATCTCCCTAGTTCACTGGGACTAAATCACCAATAAATATGTAGATCTTACAACTAAGTTATAGCAAATATATTCAAAATAACAATACAAAGGATTCAAGTAAAAGGCTTTAAATGCCATTAAGAGAAAAAGTATATAAATCGATTGTAAGCATATAAATTCACTTTAATACAGTCATGCGTAAAGTATGTATGTATTGTTAAAAATGACAAAAAATATATCAGCTTAGTTCAAGCTGGACCTAGATTGGTATTTATTTAATAAAAAGTCACCATCATTTCGTTTTAATGCGCGATTGTTACATATTTTTATAAATATTTACACACATAAATTATAAAAAGCTTTAAGCAATGGCTAGACATAAATGTTTCCCTAAGCATTAATTCAAACAATTGAATAGAACATTAACGGTATTGCATTTTCTTTTATTTTGTGGTTTTTGAGCTGAGTATAAATTCTGACTTTCAGCGATATCAACTTATGTCACATATATGATTGATTGCTGTTTCATAAAATGCTTTATTCAATCTTTAAACCTATGTTAAAGTTTATTTTAAAACTGTTTATGAAGAAATATTTTTATTATTGCAAAATCTCTATTCAAAAATATGATTGCAGGAAGAATTCTAGATGTTCATATAATTGAAATTGAAGTTATGAAAATAAAACAAAACCATTTTGTTGTAAACATATTTCTTTTTAGTTCTTATTGTAATGTAGCTGCAAACAGTATTATATCGTAGTTACGAAAAGACAAACATTTATCCAAACTTTTGTTTATAGCCAACATTCTTCAATTCACAATTATTTCAGCGTGTTAAATTTTCATGCATAAATTTTCAAAATTCTTTACTGTAATGTAATAAAATGCTACAGAGTAGATCTCCAATTGCTACCAGATATATTTAAGATTTCAATTACATTTAAAGCAATATCAAAATAATTTCGATTCGGGCTGGTTTAAGACTAGAGCATTTACTTCGTTGCAAAAATCTCTTTACATCAATTAAATTAGTTATACAAAATTTTTACCTCAGCGGCTCGCTCGAACGAAAACTCGTTTGAGTTTAATAATTTTTGTTAGAAATATTTTCGTTTGATTTTTAACTTTTTCTCTTAAAATATACTGGCTGTAGAATCAAATTTTGTTGTTCTAATTATATTGGTAGATATATTTAATGCGGACAGTTGCAATTGTTATGTGTAGATTTGAAATAATATCAAAATACTCAAAATTGTACAAATAAAACAGATGAGCACGGGCAAGATCACGATAAAACGGAGGGATCTAATTTTTAATTAGAAAAATAAACAGATTAAAGTAGTGTAATTGAAAACATTAAATTTACCTTCTATGCCCCATGGCTGGATGTCAGAGATTCAAATCAACGTCTCCTTCTACATCAATGTGGTTCATTGAATTTGCTGTACTGTGATTGAACATTTGATTATCTGTTGTACTCTCACCATTAGTGGTGGTGGTGTTATTGGCATCACTTGCACTGCCTCTCGATTTACCTGTTAGCCAAGAAAATACTTTTTCCAAATTTCGAAATTAATACAAGAAAAAAAATAAGAGAAAAAAAATAATACGCGGTTTTGAGAATTTACTGAGCGGTTGGTTTGTATATAAAACGGCGAGTGTGATTTCAAATGAAATAAAAAATTCGAAAAGAAATCGACATGAGTTAAGCTTATTATTTGAAATGTATAGAAATTAACTCAAGATTAAACCGCAAATATGGGCGTTTGTCTCCGTTCAGAAGCTACTGATAAATGGATTCATAATTTAATTTAATATTAAATTACGAAATGAATATAACTAGCACTGAAACACTGGCCATTAACGTGTTTTGTGTGTGAAAGATATATATGAGAAGCGGTAAAATAAAAAATAAAAAACAAAGATGGGAAAAACTGGTTTTTGAAGTGAAAACTACTTTAGGCGCTTTGAGCAATTTTTAGTAGAGGGTAAATCTTTGGTTTGCGTCATCATTGCAGCGAGTAGTTTTCGTCATCAAGACAGCGAATAGTTTTCGTCATCAAGACAGCGAGTAGCTTTCGTCCATAAGCGTGACACTGATTATAACATTACTTCCACAACGTAGATTGTGTAATTATTCCAGTGTATCTCAAACTTTTTCGGATTCGATTTATTCCAGTGGTTGTCAAACTGTTACTCCACTGACTTTCAAACTGTTACTTCAGTGGCTTTTGGACTGTTGATTGTAGTGACTCTCAACTGTTTGACTTTTCACTTAATGAAGAGTGTCACTATCTAATTGGCGCACTTACATTTCTGAATAGTGTAGGGCTCTTATTGTAGTGATTTTTGGTGCTTGCCTTTCACTTTGTGAATGGTGAGTACAATATGCCGCCTAAAGGCAACCCCTTAAATTGTCCAGGCAAGGCTGTTCCTGCTTCAGGAAAACCTTTGATTGGTATTGGTATGGGTGTAAAAGGGCCTAACTTAGTGTTAGTTGATGGTAAATGTGGACCTGTGTTTCGTTCAGGTGTGGGAGAGTCCTGTATTCGTACGGGCCCAAAAGTAGGAGTTGTTGGTGTGGGTGTTAGTGCTGGTAGTTTTCCAGCAAAGGGTGTCCCTAAAAGGCAACTTAGTGGCGGTGGTGAGAAGCCTATACCCCTAGAGCTATATAAGTCCAATATTTCGGTTGGACTGTAAAAGGAGTTCGTAAAAAACTGTAAAAGGAGTTAATGGGTTGGTCCGGTCTAACTCTGCTGGTTCAATGGTGGATAAGACCCCAAAAGCAAAAGACGATGTGAAATCTTCGCCAAAGCTTCCAGAATCGGCGGAGAAGGCTGTGAACAAGAAAGGTAAGAAAGCTGTGGTTTCTGGCATAGATAATGTCAGAAAAATTAAATTAATTTCGGGTGTCCTATTTAAAGTAACACTTGAGAGTAGAAAGAGAGGTGAGCATTTCCAGGCGTTAACCGTGGTTGCTAGCCGCTATGAAGAAATAATCTTAGAGGTCATTCTCGAATATTAGCGTCTGTATAAACGTCTGGAGCTGCTTCGGGCAATGAAAGATAGTTCGTCTCCTGTTGTAGGCGTTCAGAGTAGCGCAGTGGTGACCGCTCTTCTGGTGGCACAGGCTGTTCTACTTGTGTCGTTGCCAGCTGCTTAGCAGGCAAACCCGGTTGAGACATGGTCCTTGGTTGTGCGCAGCAAGATAGCTAGTACAAAATCAAAGGAGGTTGTTGACGCGATAGTTAAGAAGGTTGGCCCCACTCTTGTTATCGATGGATTGTCCAATTTATAGAGCGTCAGAATTCTAGATATTAATGAGCATAAAAATTATGCAATTAAATTGTCAGAGAGCTGTCAGCTATTGTTAGAAAACTGTGTTAGTTTTGCACTGATTCAGGAGCCATATGCAACCCAAGGTTGAATTAACCCAAGTTGTATTAAAGGCCTCCCTGCTGGCATGCGGGTGTTTTCTGATCTCAGAGCGAACTCTGCCGTTTTTTGTGTTAGACCTTTCTGGGTGGCGCTGGGGTGAAGATATCTACTAAAACGTAGTGCTCCTTGTTTTTTAGTTTTATATCAACAATATTCAATTTCAGAGCGAACTCTGCCGTTTTTTGTGTTAGACCTTTCTGGGTGGCGCTGGGGTGAAGATATCTACTAAAACGTAGTGCTCCTTGTTTTTTAGTTTTATATCAACAATATTAAATTTAAATGTAATAGTATAATTTGGTACAGTTATAAAATAAAAACACTATCTTAATATAACATATTTTGAAAGAAATAATCAAACGGGAAGAGGATGAAAATATAAAAAAATTGTTTTCCGATTAGCATGAAAATTCGTATATAACAGTAAGGTGGTCCGTAGCGGGACAATGTCTGACCTGGAATACTAGTATTTTATATATAGGTTTTCACTTTGGCCGGCAGTCCCCTCACTGCTATACTTTTTTTTTAATTTTAGAGACAATTTATGACATTAATTTTCATGCAAATTATGAAGGACTTTGCTGATATTCTTAAATTTGAACGTGAATTCTAAATTAGATTTTAAAGTAATAAATATTTTGAAAAAAATACCATCATATATGAATCAAAATTTTAAATACGTTGTCTCCAGATCGCAATATTACCTTGATTTAACATAAGCTTGCCATCATCATAACCACTCTCAATAGTTTCTTTTAATTAACATAGAGAGATGCTTTATTGTCAACAATTGAATAGTTGCCGTTTTTGCTTGCTGTTCAAAACTATGGCCAACTTTATAGTCACATGCATAAACACTTACCTCCCGAAAAGCACAGGCAACCCTCACCATCGCTTGGAGAGTCCCGTCGGGAATTTTTTAATTCTTTGTTCATCTCATTAATGCAGCGCTGATAGTAATCGTAATCCTTCAGATACCATACCGGCGGCCAACGATGCTCACGCAGATATTCTTGATTATCTTGATGAAGTGCTTTTAAGCCTTTGAGTGAGAATTTGCATATTAAGTTATAGTTTACGCACAAATATGACATGCACCACTCAGCCAACTGGTGCGCATTATGCAGCTATAAAATTGTTTATCGAATAAGCAATTGACTTTCAATTAAGTATGTTGAATAAACTAACCTTTACTGGTTCGAGCAGTTTTAAGCAATGATCAACAGTTTCGTTAGTTTCGTTCTGAGATATCATGGTAAGATCCTCGATTACGCGACATTCCACTAGATTCAACAATCTCGGCAAACATAAACGGTTCGCTAGTTCCAGTAGATTTAAGCATTTATCAGCAGAAATTGGAGGTATCTCATCAGTGTACAAGTAACAAAGCAGTTTGTGGAATGTGTAAATTGTGACGCCAGGAAATACAATCTAAAAAATTAGAAATCCTACAAAGTTCTAAAATTTGTACTAAGATGAAAAATTCTACGCAATACTCACCACACTGGAATGTGCCTCGCGAAAATCGCCTGCCAACATGGCACGCATTACATCACAGCGTGCCACTAAAATCGCACGATGCGCTTTCATGTGGCCATCATCCAGCTCAAAGGTCACATCGCTAAAACAACCATCACCAATGCAATATTTCTCCATGTTATCCTTAATGCTCTGCACAAAATAAATGTACCTGTCAATTTTCTCCTGACTAAATAATGGAAAACACTCACTAAGCAAAAATGTTGTGTTGGTTCTTCAGTTGTACTGTCTAAAATGTTTTGCGGCTTGGAAAGTAACAAAGTTAATTGCAGCAGTTCTAGGAAGTCAGCAGCTTGTTTAATTTCCTACATAAAAAAAGAATAAAATAAGTATAAAAACGACGTTTTATTTTTCTAAACGAAACAAAATATTTTCTCTATATTGTGCGGAAAGTTCAGTGAGAGGAGAAAATTCTATTTACAAACATGGAAATCAATATTATGAGATGTATCGATTCTCTAATATAATCTAGAGCTTAAAATTTTTCATTTTCTTTAATCGTTAATACTAAAATATTATACATTGTTTAAGGTTAATTCAAAGCATATTCGAACTATTTCTGAAGATCTATCGTTGAAATAATTTAGTAGGGAATAGGCTTTCTCATCATAATATTATATGTTACAAGACTCATCATAAAATTAACAAATCATATAAAATATATATCGATTTGAGCAAATTTTTACAAAAATCCCAAAGAGATTTTTTGAAATTTTAGCTTCCAAGCTGCCACCCCTTGAAAAAGTTTTGGAAATGTATACAAATTTAAGTAAAAACATAAAGTTAGAGAATTTATTTAGGCTGTGGACTTAAAAAGATAAGTGCAAATTGGCATGAAAAATCAAATTTGTAAAATGGTACAGAACCATTTCAAATTCTTATCGGCATCGCAATTCATTCCAACAAGATGCAACTACAACATTTAGCGCACTATCAACGTTAATGCTGCAGTTCTCTTTTTCACCGAATTCCTTTCAAGGGCAGAAGCTTTTTCAAGGAAAATTAACGAAATGCAAATCGTTGAAAACATTCGAATCATATGGAAAAGTTCCTAAGGCTCTGAATCCATGCTTATCAGTTTATAAATCAGTTTTCTTCGGTTTTTTCATCTGAATAGAAAAATATACAAAATAATCCATTGACGTGGTTTTTTGGGGTTCGGAATTTTACCCCATTAAAAATTATATGTATGAATTAAACTTCTACTATCGTTTCGTTTAAAAACACATATTATCTTTAACCTTTAAGTTAAAAGATTTTCTCACAACTTTCTGCACGCATTTCCATTAGCTGTTTTTTCCATTAGCAACTAATTTTCTACTATAATTTTTTCTTTTCTTTTGACTACTTTTCTAAAATTGTAATTACCAAAAGCAATCCTATTGGAGCCGTCTTTTTGGTAAAAATAAAACAATCACAAATAATTATTATAAAAAATTAAAATTTTACATTCAATAAAAGTTGCTAAATTCGATATTTTTCTAAAATAGTACTATTGAACATTAAAACCTAAATTTTTACAGTAAAATTAATTTTATATTTCATTAAAAAACTTTGATATTGTGTTATAACTTACCTGCAAGTTGCGAAATTCTTTTTCAATTGTGCCTGTGTAGATAAATTTTAAACATTGCTGTAATGCCTGTGGCGTGATGATTTTTGTTAGTGTAACAATTGTCTGTATCACGTGAATACCACGATTGTTTTCCATCTGCACGATACGTATATTTTGGAATATCGGATGGTGCAGGTCTTTGTAGAGATCACTAGGCTTCTTTGTTTCAATAAGTGGAAGCGCTTGATAGCTTGAGCGACGTTTCAAGTGTTCCCACATTCTGTGAAGCAAGATATTTTCAAATATTTAGATTTTTGAGTAAATGACACAGAAAATAAAGCAGAAACTAAACCTTTGCGTGCGTGTTTCGTGGCGAATTAGGCACTCAGTGTCATCGTTAAAATCAGCTGTGGTGGCCTCGCCAAATGTGGAACTAACCTGTTAAACAAAAACAATCAGATCATGTATTGATAACAACAAATGCAAAAATATTTGTTAATACCATGCTTGATTCGCTACTGCTACGACCACCCATATCCGAGAGCTCGGTAGTAAGCAGACGAAAGAATATGTTAGAGGCTGCGGCAAGCATGAATTTGTGCACAGAAAATTTTGTAGCACCTACGATGAGTATTAAATCGGAATATGACTGCGATAGCAGCATGTTGTACATGTCTTGACGATAGTTTCCAACGACAACAGTTACTTCGGGCGGTGGCGGCTTTGGTGGACGAAATGGCGCCTATTTAAAGAATTAAAATAAAATTAGTGCTATTTATTTTATTTGTGCTTCATATTAAATTTTTATTCCTTAAAATTTTAACATCAAATGAAAATTTTAGCTATCATAGCATGATTTATCAGAAGACAAAAATGTGAAAAAATTAGCAGACATATAAATTTTACTATATAGTAAAGTCCTCCCCGTTCAGTGTTTACCTGTAACATTGGTTTCTGCACCTTCTTCAAATTTGTCATCCAAAAACGTTGTTGTCGCCTTGCAATTAAAGCCGAACGTATGGCATTTTCGAAAACCTCATTTACACCAAAATATGTAAAAACGCTCGTTTCATAGTAAGCTACGCCCAGTTCTTTTGCTACTGCGCGTGCTTCATCAGGCATAACCAAATCGCTCTTCAAAGCCGCTCTTATAATATTAAAGAATAAGTTGCATTAGAATAACTGATAAAAATAATTGTATATACAGTGAGTAACATTAATATTCGATTTTCTTATTTTCTTGAGTATATGTTGCTTTTTTGTATTAAAAAAGAAAAAATCTAACATTTTGTGTTTGGATATTAATTAGTTATATCTTAAAAATGATATACAGTTTAAAAAAATAAAATCAAGTAAAATAGAAAAGGAAAAAATAAAAAGAAAATAAAACTTAAAAATTCATGTTTCTTTAATATTCAGTTTTTTAAAATGTGTAACACGCTATGGTTCAAATTCAATATAAAGTGTTGATTTTGAAGCATTTGAACGAAGAACCGTTATTTCGCTATTATGCCTCGAAGTGCAACGTCATTAAAACTGTATACATAATAATTTAAATTAACAAACACAATGCAAGGGTAAAAATTCGTCAATAGAAAAAAGAAATCTCGTGATTAATTACTATGTTAAAAAAAAAACTATGGTGAAATCGCTGAAATGTTGAACATGAGACCAAGTACTGTAGGTGACATAATCAGAAGATACAGGGAAGCAGAAAAAGTGCATTCAATTAAACAAAAAGGGCGCCCAAAGTAATTAACTGTACGGGAAGAGAGGAATATTCTACAAAAAATAAAGGATAACCCTCGTTTGAGTGCACCAAAAATAGCTTAAGAAGTAGCAACATCCTGTGGAAAGACAGTTTCCGCACAGACAATTTGTCGTACTTTTAAAGCGACAGGTTATTACGGCCGAGTAGCAAGAAAGAAGCCGTTTGTGAGTTTGCAAAATCGAAGCATAAGGCAGAATTTCGCTAAGGATCACATACAAAAGGACCCAGCCTTTTGCAATGACGTCATATTCCTTAACGAAAGTAAGTTCAACCTCTTCGAAAGTGACGGTCGAGTTATGGTTTAACAAAAACCAAATGAGGAGCTGAAATCCAAAAACACCAAACCTACGGTAAAGCATGGCGGTGGAAGCGTAATAGTTTGGGGGTGTATTTTGGCCAAAGCAGTTGGAAACTTAGTTTTCGTCGTTGGTATAATGAATAAAGAGTCTTACCTTAATATTTTTAGAGACAATGTGAGGCAATCGGCTGAAAAAATGGTGATTTTAAGGACATTTACACTTTACCAAGATAATGACCCAAAACATTAGGCTCACGTAGTTCGAGAATGGTTGCTTTACAACTGCCCAAAAGTAATCGATATTCCTCCCCAATCGCCAGACTTAAATCTCATAGAGAATTTATGGGACGAATTGGATCGGTGTGTTCGCAAGAGTTCTGCTTCTTCCATATGGGATTTGAAAAGCAATCTTTAGGAAGAATGATATAAAATTAAAGCCGATTATACCCCAAAAATTATTTCCAATATGTCAAAACGTCTACACGAGGTAATCAAAAACAGAGGTTATAGCACAAAATATTAATTTCAATTTTAATGTATTGTTAATGGTCGTTTTTATCACTTAATTGAAAAAAAAAACCGAATATTAAAGTTACATGAACTTTACAGTTTTATTTTGTTTTAATTTTTATAAGCTTTTATTTAACTTGCTTCGTTAGTATGTCCGTCAAAATTTGGAAAGCATTTTTCGAACCCTTGTTGCTATCCGATTAAGCTGAAATTTAGCTTACACATGTAAGTCCGATGACAATGCAACAATATAATAAAATTTTTTGCCACACCCCATTTTACCACCCACAAATCAATAAAAATGCAATATCACCAAAACAACTAGGCTGATTACGCTGAAATTTTGGCAGTAAATTTCATTCACGCAGGGGATGGGGTTGAGGAAAAAATTTGTTATTTATTTTATTTTCTATTTTACTTGATTTTATTTTTAAAACCTGTATATTGTCATTCTTGAAATATATAAAACTAATATCCAAACACAATCAGCCTAATCATGAAACATTTACTCGCAGGAGTTGTAAAATGGAGTTTACGTTTACCTTTTTTAAAAATTTTTAATGCAATTTCGTTTATCAACCGCCAATATTCATTAGTGTAAAATAAAAAAATTAGATGTCTTTATCTGCTATCTTAAAACCGGAAACTCACTTTTACAACTCCCGAGAGAAAATGTTTCATGATTGAGCTGAATATTTTAGATTTTTTTAATACCAAAAGCAACACATACAGAAGAAAATAAAAAAAACCAAATATTAATGTTACTCACTGTAGGTAGTAGTAATTATCTGTTTACCTAACAAAGGGACTTCTTTCGCCAAAGTAGGACAGATACGTTTCATCGCGGTACATATAGCGTAGATCGTTCTTACAACCAACCAATATGACGGGCACGTCCGGACAGAAACGTCTTATTTCTGGATACCACATGGCCTTGCAATTGCGCAGTGATATGGGACTGGCAATAGAAAAACAGAGTAACACTACATCAGATCTGTAAAGCAGAAGATAGAGAAAATAACAAGATTTTTGTAAAGAACAAAATAAAGTAATTCGAAAAATTTTAAATTTTAAAAGCGAACATAATGCCTTAATGTTAATTAACATTTAATATTTAATACATACTAAATAAGTAAAGTACTTGGAGCTTATACTTAAATGTATGAATTGCATCTCAATCCATGACAACGTATGATGTATCTAAAATTAACACTTAAAATGCCATTTTTTGCGCCAGTTCTGATGCACGAACTCAAAGAAAATATAATAAAAAAGTACATTAGGCTAAATTTGAAAGCATACGCTACGAAATGAAATATTTAAAATTTATAATATTTGCATTTTTTTTTCTCTACTTACAGACCCTTAAGGTCCAATTATAATAGACGTAACGTAATGTTGTAGGCTGTCATCGTGACGGGACGCAGTGTAAGAAAATGTTATAGCAATTATAATAGGCAGCAGTTATTTGTTCCCGTACAAGTTCAATTAAAACTTCGCCATCCACAGCTGTGGATATATGTATAGAACTATCACATAAATAACGAAAACTCAACAAAAAAAAAAATTAGTTTTAATACAAATAACACACTAATCGAATCTAACCTCAATGATCAGTTGCTTTTGACAGGACGTAATCCATACGTCCTGTCACGTTACGCTACGTTGATTATAATCACTTGTATAAGAAAGTATTGTTTCAAACAATAAGTGAAAGAACGCACTGCTCAACCGACATTAGATCACATTACGTTACTTCTATTATAATTGGACCTTTAAGCGTTTATGATCCTCGCTTCGCCACACCCAAATCCTTTAAGTTTTTTTTTAAATTTCGGAGTTTTCCGTCTAATATTAGTATAAATTTATGCTGAAAATTTCAAAAACTAAACTCAACAAGTTCTGATGATGATGAGCATTAATGGGTTAAGGGATATAAGCAGTGTTTAGAAATCATATTCGGATAGAATGGCATGTGTTAAATTTTATCACGAAATTCGGTAAGGTAAAAGAATGACAACACTTTTTTTAGCGCAGTGCACGTCTGGTGTTGAATGTCACTTGTTCCTTTAAAGGTGACGGGACATAATTCCAAAAAGTGGATTTGGGTATATAAACGCTTATTAAGCTGTCATAACGTCAATTGGAGGTTCTGACCGCTTTAGAGATTTGCCCTTGTACAATCCTCACAATCCTCAATTTGAAATTTGGTGTTATGTCCCGTCACCACTTTCAAAGCCTTTTTTCCAGAAACGAATTTTTTTTTACTAGCCATGAAGCTACAGAGCTTAATATTCGACCAAATGACTGGAAATTTTTACAGGACGTAGATGAAATCAGTCACTTCAGTTAATTTGCGCTCAGTGAAATAATTTTAGCTGCAACTTTTTTTTTAAATAAATAAACAAAAACAAGTGCCGAATTTTTACTTTTTTCACTAAAAGTCCTGCCATTTCGCGAAAAATGCTCGGATTTAAAATATACTTTATACTTTACGCGGTAGCCCCCGAATTTCACTCTTATTTCAAATGACTTCTTTTTCGAAGAATACAGATTTTGATTTGTTTTAAAAAATAACACAATAAATGCGTATTCGCCAAATGATAGGTACTTTTATTTATTTTTAACATTATTATTTCATGGTTGTTAAGTTTTTTACTTCTCCTGTAAAATGCATGATATTTCCTGTTCCTGTACCCAAAAAATTTGCTAAAGAAAGCAAAAATAAGTAAACCAGTCCTTGTCAAATGTTGCTTTTTTCTGAAGAAGCAGAAATTTGCAAGCTGCCATGTTTTGACGGCTAATGTCAGATAAGAGTTTCAGCTATTGTAATGCACAGAAATGTGAAAATTAATTGTACGCCAGGCACATATATGTTCTTGACTTTTCTTCAAAAGTTGCAACTTTTTGCGAAAAACCTCTTTCCGTACTTTTTGTAATTTTTCACGCAAAGAGAGCATTTTTCGCTTACTCTCTCAAATTTTACAACTATTAAAGTACGGGAACAGACTTTTATAGTCATTTGAATATAGAGCGAGAATTGAGAATTTTTTGTGTTGAGAAGTCAACTCTGGATACTTGAAAGACTATTCATCAAATCCATTATTCATTACATAAAATAAAGGGATTATAGCAAAAACGTGATTTCCCTCATGAATGATAATGACATTCAACATGATTTAATGGGGAAAAATACTAGGGCCAAAAGATATCAGATGGGCGAAAAAAAACGTGGGATTACCGAATAAGCTAAGATTACGATTACAGTGATGAAATTACTATTGCTGCAATCGTAATCTAAGATCGTTCTATGGAATATTTGCCGCAATCCTAATTTAATTGGGAATAAAATAATCCTAATCCTTGCCGCAATCAACTACACATGTAATCCTTATTCACCAGCTCTGTAGCGAAATAACCGCAATTTTTTTAACTACCGTTGGTATTGCATAAAGAACTAAAAAAAAAACCCAAACAACGATTTTTTAAATCATGTGGATTATCATCTTTTTGCAATAAACTCTTCAATTTAACTCTAGATCTTACACCAAACTCTTACCTGCCATAGGCAAAACGGCGATCCTTGTCATGGTCACCAAAAGTGTCCCACAAACGTAATGAGACATTAACACCATCTACCACCTCCCAGGAACGCTCCAGTACCTTTGAAAGAAATCAGTTTAATGTTAATAAATTTACTAAGAAGTTAAAAAAATGTACACACATCTTTGTAAATGCGATATTGATCGATAGCCCACACAGTGGGCACATGCGTGGACAGAAGCTGCGAGAGCGACACGTGCTTGTTACAGGCTCTAGCACATATCAGTCGTGTTTTACCGACAGCTGTATCGCCAACTAATACACATTTGACTAATTCTTGATGTGGTTGTTCGTTGTCCATGTTTCCATTACCATGTAAAGTTGTTAATATTGATGTTTAAAAAGCTATTAAGAAAGATAATTTATTATATTGAAGGATAATAATTTTTTCAACGATTCAACTAAAAACATAAAGTTCTGACCTTAAACACTTTTTAATAAATAAGGTTTAGAACTGACTTTACAAAAATATTATTGATTTTTCAAATGCAAAAGCAATCCTAATGCATTGCAAAAAGACACTTGCGCAAAACACAAAAGGTATTTTTAGGGATTTTTTAAAAAAGTTTGAAGAACGATATTTAAACTTTTAAGGTATATTGATTGATTGTAACACTCATTCATCATAAATTTTTTTTTTTAATTTAAGACATTGCTGATCATGTTCAAAATAGCGCTCAATGAGACGCTCTCTTAAAAATAAAATTGGCGTGTTGCAGATTTTGACTTTTCTATTTATCTGAAAAATAAGAACCAAGAATATTATTAATCACTATGAGTGCAGCTATGGCTGGCACTAGAAAGAAAAAATATTGAAAATTGACAGAATGACGCCCTTTTCCAATTTCAGTTCTTAAAATATCTTGGGTTCTACCGGTTATGAAATGTAAAATATACGATGTTTTTGAAATAAAACTTCGATTCTATTTCCAGCGAAAGCGAAAAATTCGCTCTCGCTCTTTCAAATTATCATTAGGGCTGTTCACATTTCAAACCGCTCATCAAATCGTTTGTCAAATCCAATAGAACAACGTGGGAATTCCATGAAAATTTCACGTTGTTCTATTGTATTTGACAAACGATTTGATGAGCGATTTGAAATGTGAACAGCCCTATTTATAAAAACAGAAGCAATGAATAATCTTTTCAGAGCAGCTCGTTTCATAAGTATTTTGATACTTTTCATTTTGATATTTGCATTAAGTGAAATGAAACGTATACGTTATCCAAATTTTTTTTTTATTTAATAGAAAAAACACATTTGCAGAAATAAACTAAAATCTATTATCTCTCTATTAGTTTAGTTTGCATTGGTTGTGATCCTAAAAGACTATGTTTATCTCGTCTCGTCTCGTCTCGTCTCATCTCATCTCATCTCATCTCATCTCATCTCATCTCATCTCATCTCATCTCATCTCATCTCATCTCATCTCATCTCATCTCATCTCATCTCATCTCATCTCATCTCATCTCATCTCATCTCATCTCATCTCATCTCATCTCATCTCACCTCACCTCATCTCGTCTCATCTCGTTTCGTCTTCTCTTCTCTTCTCCTCCCCTTTTTTAGTCCTCTAGGAAGTGAATGCAAAAATCACGTGAATACGAACTTCAAGTATAGTTCGTGAATAAAATACACGTGTGGTTCAGGTTCGTATTTTTCTTGGTTTTTTTTTAAACACGTGAGAATACGTGTAATATGTGTTCACGTGAAAATAGAAGCTCTAATTTAAACAGTCGAGCAAAAAAGTTGTTAAATATCATATATCAGATTAGATTACTTGCGACTTTAGATTATGTGCTTTAATCTTGTTTCCCGTAAAGTAGGGATCTACGAAATACGTGACGTTATGTCTTAGGCCGTGTTCGTAGTGGACGCTTTGCCTGTAGCTAATTCTTGAAGCTGCTTTTTTGATTTTTTTTATTATACGTATAGAAATACATATTTATTTACAAAAATATGATACTGTAGCACGTCACTATAAAAAACACAATTTAAATTAAATCTTAATAGTTTTTCGCAAGTGAACAAACAACGCCACTCACACATCCTCAAAAAATTACACACACACACTTAAATTGATTGGCACATGCATGTTCTGCGAGTATTCACATAAACATTCAAAAATGGCTTTGTTCAGCTTTCGTTGGCTGCGCTCTATATCTACTATACGTTATGTTTGTTATTTGCTTGTGGTTCTAGTTTATTATTTTGTTTTTGTTTTTGTACCATAAAATATTTACTTTTTATAAATTCACGTGTCATGCTGTTGGGTGTTGCGTTTTGAATTAAAAACAGATTTTAAGCAGTTGTTTTACGTGTTTTCCGTGCTATTATTTTATGAATTAAATCGTGGTGTTGGAATATGTACAATGTACATTGTGCATAGTTAGTGTGTTAAAAAGTTTTTCTTTGCATATGTTTGTATATATAGGTATGTATTTTGAATTGCTAGCTGTTTGTGCAGCATGACGTATGAGTAACATGCAATTTAAATGGAAGCAATTGGTGAAAGTAATATTCACGTGGAATGCTATACAAAAACTATTTAACTACAAGCTATATAGTATATGTAGAATGGTCCCGATTTTAACTGGATACTAACTTGTGTTAGTAGTAGTAAGACTTTAATTTTTTTCAGGATTTTAATTTTATTTAATCATTTTTATTTTAACACAAAATTGGTTAGTTTTTTTTTCAAATTTAAGCAATATTTACTGAAATCACTGACTTGCTGAGAGTGAAAGCTTGTGTGATTTGTTTGAAAAAATGATAGGTTTAACAATGTTTACGCTAACAAGAAAAACAACAAAAATCTCTGCAGTAAAATCGAAAACGTCAACAATAACAAGTGTCATGAAATAAAAGAAGAGATAAGCAAGAAGTAGAATAAAATCAATAAGATGAACAAAAAGTCGCCGATACACGGTGACAGAGATGGAAGAAGAAATGAATGTATATGCAAGTGAAATAATATTCGCATCTATTTGGGCAAACAAAACTTCAATTTAAAAACAGCTATCCAGTCTTCACTTGTTAAACATTTTCTTTTTTCAAAATTCACTGGCATTAACTCTTTGAGGTTCGAAAATTTCATTACAAAAAATACCCTTAGGTACAAGAAAAAAAAGTCAAAAATATTTTTCTTTTTTTATTATTATTTATTTTTATTATATTTAATGTTTTAATTATTAACAAAATTCATAATATAACTTGTATGCGTGTATGCGCTAAACACGGATGATTTACAAGCCCGGCAGCTGGTGAGGACTAATTTAAACCGTTGTACTTTAGAGGTACAACATCAAATCTGAGTGCGTTGAATTTTGTGCCAACATACCACAAAGGTTTTTTTCTGTGGTTCAAATTTTGTCCCATGGTACTTCTAAGAGTTAAGTTCATTTCTGTAATTTAAAAAATTAATACATAATTAATTGGCCATAATAAAATCGCAAAAATACTGTGGTTTTAGTAAACCGTGATCCCAGTGAACTTTAGGTTCAGTCCCACCATCTGAACAGAGTGTTTTTTCAATAGAAATAAATATTTCTGTCGGCCGTCACCTCTCTGCAGACAATGACAAAACTGAGAGAGTAAAAACTGCATGTGCCGTTTGGAGTCGGCATAAATCACGTAGGTCCAGTTCTCATAATAATTTGTGTACAAACATTTAATAACACGCACGGCACAATTGATCATAAGACGCTCGATCAAAGTCTTTTCAAGGGTTGAAGTGGTCAATTCTTTTATTTTAGATGGCCCGGAAACATCGGAAAAATAGCAGACAAAATAGAGCAGACTGTAAATACAAAAATCTTGATGGGTTCTTTACCTGTTTTAACTTTGAAACAAAAAAAATTATAATTGCAGTGCTTTTTATCTATCAGTTTTCTTAACAGTTTAAGGCCGCGTTCATAGTGTACGCTTTTTGCAGAGCTAAAATGAAACTCAAAAACACATTGGGCAAGAGAGGTGCATGACTTGCGTCCACTATTGCTCCAATGTGTTTTTCGGCTCGGCTCGGCTCAGCAAAAAGCGTTCACTATGAACGCTGCCTAACACTTTAAGTAAGACATTGCACTTTAAGTGTTAAATTGGTTTGAGTTAGTTTGTAAGCATTTAACTTCAGGATTTTGCAACTTTTTTAAGTTTTTAAGAAGATTTGTCAAATAACAGTAAAATAATTGTTATATTTAAACATAAAATGTTTTATGCAGACAAAATAATATAACAACATTTTATAAATAAAAATGCATTAGGGCCAGTCACATGCATAAATCATAATAAGAATCATTATTTTCTACCATATTTTTATTCTATACTATATAAAATAATAATGAAAAATTTCAATCATTAGAATCATCATCTTCAATGACATCTGATATTTTTAGAATCGAAGGATTGGAAAAGCCGATAATATTTTGTGGTGTTCAAGCAAAACATGCATTTTCAGAAAAAACAAACAATGATTTCAAATTATAGTCCTTGATTTCACCCTTTACCCATACAAAGCTTTGGGATCATAAAATTACAAGTTGAAGAATATTGATAGAATTTTTTTAAAGTTTTGAAAATATACTAAGAATATTTATTAATATATTTTTAAAATCAGTGTTTTCCCTAAAATTATATTAATCCATTTTTTGTCGAGATTTTTATTGAACAAAGCTTTATTGTAATAAATAAAATTTTCTACTAAAATTTATCGAAATTAAATGAATTGGCGTCATTGCTAAAAGCAGGCATGCCCCCATTTGTGACAGTTTTATTTAAATTTACTTCATATCAGTTACCCTGCGTGCAAGAATAGGCAATTAACATTTTTTTGTATGCTAATTGACGATACTATGTCAGAAATAACTTTAGAAACTTGCAAACATAAAAACGTCTTTTGTTCTTTTGTTCAATAAAACATTAACATAAAAAAATTGAACATTGAAAGGAATTGAGATAAATCGACAAAAACAATGGTTATACATAGCAACAGCATCGATGCCACTACAATCCATTGACCCTTATCTGCTTTATGAGACTCGGTATTGTCGCTGTGACTTGGCAAAATGCTGAACCAGCAACAGCAGCAGCCGGAAATGCAGTTTAAGCATGTTCTGCCCATCATCGACTTTTGCAAATTTATTTATTATACATTTTTATGTGGGCTTCAGTTTTTGCATGAGTGTGAGTGGGACTATTTATAGAAACGCCTTAAGTGGATTTTTTTTCTTATTTAAGGGCAGGTTCTCATCTAGAGGTCCAAAAACAGGGTTTGTTCTTGATTTTTTTTCATAGAAGTAAGTAAATGAACAGCTTCAGTTTTTTGGCAATTATTAAACTTCCAAGTTTTATTGATTCTTCAAGTGTAGGAAAATCATTTTTTTGTTTATTAAAGTGTAATGCGAAGTGTCAATGAAGCCGTCAAACGTCACGTTGAAAAACAGTTACCCAAGCTGTCTCGATCAAATCAAAAAATTTTACAAATTATATTATATTTATTGGAGCTTGAACCTATAATACCAAAAAATAGTTGAAAACTACAAAAATGACGAACTTGTAAATTTTTTGTACCGTTTTTCACATTTTTCGCTCTTTAAAGTGCTCTAAAAAAACCGGTTATCTTATCTAAATTTAGGTTTAGGATCCAATAAATTTTATCTACTTTAAAATTTAAAAAAAAAAAATCTGAGTGAATCCATAGAGCAGTTCTTGAGATATCGTGGAGACCAGTTTGAAAAACATGATTTTTCAGAAAACGCGATTTAAGATTTCGTTAACGATTTTTTTCGAGTTATTTTATGAAAATATGGGTTTCTTTCGTATGCAGTAACTTTTTTATGCAATCGTTATCGGCCAAACCGCTTTGAGAACACATTCTACACATCATAAGCTATCGAAAAATTTTAAAAAAAATCACAGTACAGCTTGTATGCAGTACAGAAGTGACACTGTTTAACTTCTGAACACACCTACGCGCTATCTACCACCCTTCTGGAAGTTTCCATACAAAACACAAAAAATAGAAAATAAATTACTAAATTTTAGTCTAACGACCAAAACCGTCCGAAATATAGCATTTTTATTGATTTGTGAGCGGTAAAAGGGGGTGTGAGAAAAACTTTTCCTAAACTATCTTGTACACACCTACACTCTTTCTGTCTCCTTTCTTGGGGTTCCAATACAAACATCACAAAAAAATCTATTTCAATCGTATCTGCAGAAGCAGAAAAATTTTTCGTGACGAGGCTCGAATCATGACGAAATTAGTTACGCGACTCGAACGTGTTTTTTTTTCGTTAGGAGCCCTGAGTTCCGCATCACTAACTGACAAAACTTTTTTATTTTGTACTAGCTGATATACCCGGTGTTACTCAAGAGTAATTTATATAAACATTTTAACATACACTTCTCGATTAAATGTTTTTCTAAATTTTGGAATTTTGTAAAAATATGTTGAATTTAAGCTTGAGACCACTATAAAAATATTAGTTAACAAATTTATTGTGCTTTTTTAACAAAGGAATAATTTTATCACTGTTTTTTTCAAAATCAAAAACTGTTTTTTAGTTTCGAACTTTACTGGTTACTGGTAACAATTTTATTTGCACTTCGTTATGAAAATCAAATTTATAAAACAAAAGGAAAATGGACAACAATCTTCCTAAATTTTCTAGTAGTTTTTCTAGTTGGAAAATAACAATTGGTTTGTGTCTAAAATAAAAAATTAAATAAACTGAGTCTGATAGTTGATGCAATTTCTTAAATCTTCAGAATTCATTTTTATGCGAAAAATTGTACAGTCGTTTCGTAATGTAAATTAGCAAAAAGGTGGAAGTTAAGAAAGCAGTCGCTTTTTAAATGCCAATTATAGTATATACAGCAACCTGTTACAATATTATCGACTTAAATAGTTGATCGACATAAATCCAGCTGAAAAACTGCAAGAATAGTGCAAGAAGTGCCATTATGTTTTTTGCTGCAAATTTAGGCTGTGTGCGAAAAGAACTAAGGCTGTAAGCGAATTGATCTAAATACGGCCTAAGCTAAATTGGGTCGATAAGGCAATGCTTACTAAATAATTTAGGAAACTATCGAGCTACCTAAATGCACTGTCTAATGTATTCGATGTAAATGCAATGTGTTCGAGCACTGTCTTATCGAAACAATTTAGTTTAGGTCGCATTTAGATCAATTCGCACACAGCCTAAATTGAGTAACAGTTACCGACTTTTCTAAATTATTGGAACCGTGTTGGTAATGCAGTGCTTACTTCTAATTTAAACATTTTCCAGCATACTTTTCGCAATACTTTCGGTTAGTACGCTGTTGAATCGAAAAATTTGTTCAATTCAGCCAAGCTTACAACCATGATTGGAGAGTTAAAATGTCAAAATTTCGCTGTCTTTTATAAGTCGCTACATTTAGTTGTTGTGGAAATTTGACTTTCAATACTATTGTTCAAATAACACATTAAATATGAAAATATTAACTTTTACTGCATTCTATTCACGGTAATCTTTTCGATGAAGTGATGTATATACAAAAACTAAAGTAACATTGATAAAGAACAGAGTGACAACGCTGAAAATTTAGTCAGAAGAAACGATGCCATCACTATAATCACGATATTGGGATAATTTTTTCACATAAATTATTTTCAGACTTGATTTTTTTGTAAAAAATTAATAAACCACTTTTCGAAAAAATAAATTTCGCGAAAAAAATCAAGGTACCCTTGTTGTTTTGATTACAAAAGCAGTAAAATAATTTTTGCGCTTAGCTGGAAGAATTTTTGCAAATAAATGCTATGTCATATGAAAGGAAGTCAGATTTGCTATTTTTAATTGATTTCATTTTTACAACAACAACAATTTTTGAGTCACTTTTTGAGTAAAAAGTCAAAATTTTGGACCTTTTTTGACATAATCATAAAACATATATACACTGACTTAACGGTACAGTTCAACCTATTTTTGTGAAGTGATTTTATTGAACTTTTGAACAAAAAAAAATATGAATGAAATATACTAATGGACGGCGGAGATATTTGCATCGAAAGACCAAACTTTGATTTTCATGTCGTTTTCTTCTCATTCTTAGGTAACGATGTTTTATGAAAAAGTCGTTGTACTGAAAATTTCTCCAATTTTGAAGATATGTGAGTGTTTTTGATGTCAAAATAACAAAAAATTTTTAAAATTATACATACAAAAATCTCCGATACTAAAAAGTTTTATATTAACAAAATTACCGTTAGTTGAAAAATTTCAGAGGGGGCGTGGCAAAAACTAAGTATGTAACATTTTAAGTTGGGATAAACTTAATATGTGTATCTAGTTTGAGCAAAATCCGTTGAGCCGTTTAGATTTGTATAAAGGCCAAACAAACAAACAAACAGAAAATGAGTTTTATTACTATAGATGTGTGACAAAACATCGAAGCAACTGTGAAAATACTTGTCGAGCAAGAGTAAAATAGTCTTTAATAATTTCAAGCAGAGTAGCATTGACTATATTTTATTTGCAACAGATTATGCTGGCCTTACTTGAAATTCATTTAGTTAACAATTAAGATACTGTTCTTATTTATCTTGTACAATTGCTTCTTAAAAGACACAATAAAGTACTTTCTTACTATTTTGTCTGTGTGTGAGGTGCGTTCACAGTTTGTGAATCTTTGTGTTCTTTTTTGCAATTTTGTACAAGAGCTCAGCAAAGAGCTCCGAATCGTGAATACTCCTAACTTTCAATGTTATTTGTATCTATAGTTGTTCAATAATTTTTCAAGTTGTTCAATATCTTTTTATATCCCTCCAGGAAACGGAAATATTCCCGGATATAAACAGGAAAAATTCCATGGAATGTAGGAAACATTTCCTTCCGTTGGATACTCCATTTTTTTTAACATAGCATGTCATTAAACATTCCTCTCCGCTGTGTTAAAAGTGAATTTGGAAGCATTCCTCTCTGCTGTCTTAAAAAGTGAATTGGAAGCAGTCCTCTCCCGTGTTTTAAAAATTAATGTGGAAACATTCCTCTCCCTTGTTATGAAAATGCCCGGCCAGGATTCGAACCTGGGAGGACCCCTGAGCGACAGTCAAGCGCGCTACCACTAGACGATCGAATTCTTTAAGCGGCTAGGAAACAATGATATTAATATTTTCTGTTGTCATTGCTTGACAATAAGTAAAAGTTTCTACATGCATTCTTAAAGAAGCGGTTTGGAAATAAAATAAATACAAAACTACCCTTAAGCTTCCGAAAGATAAGTTGGGGAATGTTTCTTTATCATTTTTAGATTGAAGCCTTCCGATTTTTCCTAGAGGTATTCACAAATTATTTTTTTTTAAGAAAATTTTTATAATGAAAATTATTTAGAATAAACATTCGAAGAAAACTTAATATAAAAAAAAATATTTTTTTTAAATCAAGTAAATAGCAAGTAGAAAACAAACATACTACAGTATCAAAGAAAACCGGATAAACATAGAGATAAAAATCAAAATAAACAACGCAATGCAGTCTTGGGTCAATGAATTTTTGAGTGGCTCAAGATTAAAAAAAAAAATAAATACAAACCCAAACAACAACATTATAAGTTTATTCCGACACACCAAACAAAAAGCTTTAAAGCTGTATATATTACTCGTGCAGACACATATAAAGGAAGAATTTATAAAGCAACAAAAATAGCAATAAACAGAACAGGAATAAAATGCAGCAGCAAGGTAAAATGTTGGTACGTAGTAGCATGGTGCATGATATAATTATTTGAAAAGGTAGTAGCGTAGACTGGCCTTTTACTCACGAGCGGCGATGGGTAATTGTCAAAATTAGCTGTTCATGCAACTAATCAAAGAAATGTGAAAAAAGCAACAACTTTAACATAGCTAGTCAATCGCAAACTACCAATCGCCAAAAAACTGTCACGGCTACCTTGTCAAATAATTATACCATAGCATGGCGTAAGAAAGCATGAAGATCTTACACCATGCATAGCAGCACTGTGCATAAAATTTTTACCCGACTACGGCGAAGCAAAAGGAGCGGAATGTATGTATGAGGAAAGTCAATTATGTATGAGGAAAGGATCTCAAAATACGGACGATTTAAGCACCTTAAAATCTCGGGATTTTCTTTACGGGTTCCCAGGATTTTCAAATAAGTTGTATAGACAAGTACCCTTATTAATTTGCACTTTGACTTTTTGTTTCCAATAAATTGTGACCAAAATATCGTGACCCCGACTGAAAACGAGTATTTTGTTTTACGCCACCTAGCGAAAAAATTCATTAAAAAAAACCTTTTTGGAATATGGTTTGGGTATTATAATTTTTCACAATAAGTGTTTTGAATTGAGTATTTTTTTCAACGTGCAATGTCACCTTAAGGTTAGGTCAATGAGTCGGAATGAGGAAAAATCTATTGAAATTTCAAGTTTTGACTCTATTTTCCATTAGATTTCCATCAAATTGTCTTTGTCTGAAAGTTCAATTGAATAACTATAGAGAAATAATTGTAGATTTACCGTTGCCACACCAATTCAATGTTTTATATTGTTTTCAGAATTTCCTTAAAATATTAAATATTTGCTCAAATAATCAATTTGATGAGGGAAAAAAGGTCTTAAATATAACAGAAACGAGTGAGAAAATATTTTAAATATTTGGACATTTTACGAAAAAACGCAGCTACCCAGCAGCAAAAGCTGATATCGTTGCTATAAAAATCACAATAACATGTTCTTTGTTGTGTTCTTTGTGTTCTTTTTTGAGCTTTGAGTCGAAAATTAGTTTCTTGGGTGACAGATACAGGAAATGTTGGCGGTAAAAAATAATAAGATCAGAGCATACATTTCACCGGTCGAGGTGTTATTTCAATAAATTATTTATTTATTTATTTTATTTTATTGATTCATGTGTAATTCAAAAGCCACAAAGTTAACTATTTAATAACTATTAATTAACTTTAAATTAACTATTTATCTTAAGTTTTTTTTTTCATTGGGACTCCCAGAAGGGGTGTGCCAGATAGGGGTGGGTGTACGTAAGGGTTGGTCACCAAAAATGAATATAAAACGACACCCCCTAGAACGAAAGCTTACCTCGAAAGTGTTTCAGGGTGTCCTAAAAACAACCGAAACCTTGGTAATTTTGTACCGATAATTAGGTACAGTATATCGTTGGATAGGTCTCAAAGAATACTATATCTTTTTTTTTTTGGTGTTGTAGGCCTTAGATGCCATCTTCAAGTATATATTTTAAGGTTTCTATTTCTTTTGCACTAGAGACTAGGGCTTTCAATCCCGAAGGGTTTTGGTGAGTCCCGGGATTTCGGAATTTGAAATTCCAAAATTTTAAAATAATGACATTTAGCTCTGTTAAAAGCAGGGACCGTTAATAACTCTTTCTCTTAATTTTTGCGTTTTAGCAAAAACAATTGCATATTATTTTCATTTTTAATTATAATCAATTTTAATTAATCCTTATTCAAACTTAAAATATTCAAAAACACTCGAAAATTTATAAGACAGCACAAAGTCGAAATCGTAATTACTAATGCAAAGAAGATTACAAAACAGTTGTAATGTACAATAGAAGAATATAAGGGGAAAAATTCAACAATAACTGGAATAAAATGTCGAATTCTGAAATTCCGTTTTGTATTTTTAGGGAAAAAACTTGTAAATTTTATGATTAAAAAATTTACCATTCCTGATTAAACCATATCAAAAAAAAAATTATATTAGAATGTAACGATTATGGTATAATTTTTTTAATAAAAATCATAACCTTTACAGTCCCTTATTAACGATATTTGCAAAATTTTAGAATATATAAATTAAATATTTAATACATTTATTTACTAATAAAGTTATGATTTTTTATATTTTACAAAAGTTAAACCACAGACTAGTTATATTGTACAGAGGTCCCAGTTCGAAGTAGCAGTATGCGTGAGGGTATAAAAAAATCTTAAAACTTTAAAAAATAAATAGTAGTTTGTCAAAAAAAAAAACGAGTGTTGAGAAAATGAATTCGTATATTCACTAAGTGGATTTAGCTTGCTAGAATATATTGCGTTAATTTCACTGTTTTAAACTTGTTTTATTTTACGTTTTCTCTAACAAATTAGTTAAAAAATATTACAGTTATTGTTCCAATCGTTTAACCAAGCACTTAATACTGCATGGAGGGCAAAACTATGACAGAACGCCCGGCACTCCGCATACTTTGTCGTTATTGAGGTGCGGTTTTATTTGTCTACTTTCTACATGCAGTCAGACACGTTCTCACGCTAACATTTTATTTTTTCACATTATTCTTGTTTAAATGCGTGAATCAAATTTTCTAAAGTTTTGGATTGTATTTGGAATCTTACAAAACTGTAGTTTAATAAATTGTCGCACTTTTCTAATTCCTAAATTTTTGCAATTTTCGTTGGATTTCAAACTAAATCTGTTATTGATTTTCCTAAATTTTTTGGTTATATTTTTCCTCCACAAATTTACGAATTTTTCGGAATTTAGTCAAGAATAAGTTTAGTAAATTTAACTAAAAAGTTTTTCCTTGGAATAAATTAAAATAGTTAACGATTTACTACTTACTTGTTTACATCGTAATAAATTATTTTAATACGTAATTAATTTTTCTGTGAAGTTATTACAAATTCTTATTACACTCCACACAGCTTAATACAATTTTTTTCATTAATTTATAACATTTTATTGAGTAAGTTATAAATGTTCATCATCTATTTACTATCTATCGATTAGACCTTATTGTGAATTTTTTCCTATTTCCTTTTATTTAACTTATTAAATTTCTTGCTAGATTTGCTTATATGTATTTTCACACACTTTAATTTTAAATGTATAAATTTCTTTCATCTCATTTTTACTTGTACCTATAGAATTTTATTTAGATTTCTATTGCTGCACTTTTTCTTATTATTTAAAACTGAAGTCAGAACTTCGGTATACTCCTTTTCACTTTAACTCTGTTTTTACAACTCAATTATACATCAAATTATTAAATTTTTAAAGCAAAAAATATTTAGATAATTATTTGGTCTCGAATAACTGAAACGAAACTGAATCACAAATTGAACTCGTCCAAATCCGAACAGAACGGAATGTGTACCAAAAAAACGTCAATTCTTTTGTTTTGTTTGTGTTTTCTTCTTGTGTTATCTTCTATTCTTGCAAAAATATTGATAACTCTGCGTCTACATGGGACAGTAATAACTTGCAAGTAAAGACTACATAGAGGCCTTTTTCATCAGGCAATAATTGCCTTCGCCGCAACTAGTTTGGAATATACACAAGCATGAGGGGGTTAACGAAAGTCCCCTTTCATCCCGAATGCTTGCGAATAATCAACGAACTGCTTGCGGCGAAGGCAATTATTGCTTTAATATTTTATTATTTGCATTATTATTAATGTTAAAATAGCAAATATCCCAAAAAATCAGGAATATATCCTCAAAAGCACAACAAAACCAACAGTTTAATCCCTCTATTTGACATATACAATCCGCAAGTGCCAAAATCCATTGTCTCTGAAATTTCGTGGACAGTAGCACTGATATTAGGCGGACAGTGAATCAAATGTGAGTGTGTGAACCAGCGTCTACACGGAACAGTGCATGTGCGAAAAACTCAATACATTCAAATATTTTTACTAATACACTCACATTTGATTCACTGTCCACTGTTCACGGTTCACTATGGCGCATATCACACTTAACGGACACGGACAAATTTATTGTTCTTTTCACGGGTAAAAGCTCTTTTAATTTCCAGTTTTTTTCTTTTACCCGCGAAAATAACAACAAATTTGTCCGTCTCCGCTGAGTGTGACATGCTGTCCACGAAAGTTCAGAGACAATGGATTTTGGCGTTTGGGGACAGTAAATGTTAAATAGAGGGATTAAAGTGTTGGTTTTGTTGTGCTTTTGGTGATATTTTTCGGATTTTTCGGGATATCTACTACTTGAACATCAAGCAACACTAAAAACTTGTTTATGATTGCAAACAAAAATGAAAGTGAAAATAAATAGGACGCAAATATTAAAGTAAATTAAATATATAGTTTATAGTTATATAATTAATAAATTTATAATATTTTATAATTATATAAAAATAAGTACAGTGAAACTTGCCTAATTCGAGTTACGGAAGCTATAGAATAAACTATTATGTAAATAATTAAATTTTTGTCTGCAAAGTATATATCTTTCAAAAATTGTTTGCAGTGAAATATATTCAACTTCGTCGTCAGCAGATTTAACTCTTTCATATAGTCGTTAAGTCAGTAAGCATATTCTTGAATACTTTACTTACACAAAACATATACTAACAATATACACACAGCACAAGATACAATAAGTTTTATATCTATCAACGCAAGCTAACAAAGATGCCGTGCAAATTTTTTCATGCTGTCGCAGTGCGATGCTCCGACGAAGTCAATTCTGCGAATTACAACACACACAGAAATATTGAAGTTGTTGTGAGAGAAATTTGAGTTATGGAAATTAATATGCATGAAAGTCTTCCTAATACAAATGAGATTTCGGTTCGAGTTGAAGAAAAAATTCGAGTTAGGGAAATTTGACTTATAGATATAAAAATATCAGGAAAATATCTTGAGAAAGCAAAAAACACATATACTAATTCGAGTTATAGTTGCAGCAATTGCAGCGAGAATCTTCGCATTCGACGACATCTTGTTTATCAACTTACACTTGTAGTCGCTTGCAACTTGCAGCTAATTTCGAGTTTTTAAAATATTTTCGAAGACAATATGTATGCTTTACTTTCAAACTTGCACTGACCCGTGTAGACGCAGGGCAATCACCTTGCACTTGTAGTCACTTGCAACTTGCAGATAATTTCGAGTTTTTTTCGAAGACAATATGTATGCTTTACTTTTGAACTTTCACGATCCCGTGTAGACAGAGTTGACAGTGGATGACAGCAGACGATTCGTTCATTTTGAGAATACAGTTTTGATGTACTCATGGTCAAAATAAGATTCATTGCGTTGATATATCGATTAATTGTCGACTTTTTATTTTTTTCCCATATGTTAATTTTTCAAATTAACTTTTCAAATTATTTTCCCTTGAGAAGAATGTTTTTATCACTATTTCGTATAAGGATAAATCGAGTTTATGATAGAATGATTTGTCCTTGTACGGAATATTTTTATTACTTCTCCGTACAAGTGCAAATCAATTTTTTATGGTTTTTTATTATAAAATGATTTTACGAAATGTTATAACTAAATTTATTGTGGGATTGTTCTCTTTTTTTTGGCTTATGAACTTTTTCAAACTGGCCATAATTCCAAATCCAATTTTGAGTATCATGTGAGGGTTGTAGTTCCTAAGCAGCGGGCAGATATCAAAAATTTAAATATGATATAAAATGAATTATAAATATTAAATCATTCTTGCAAAATATTTATATAATATATCGTTAAAAGTAATTCAATTACTTTTTTAACGACACATCAATCTTTTGAATCGATTGGATTAAGACAAATATATAAGTTAAAATTTATATTTTTTAACATAACTTTTAGCAAGGAAAACATCGATAATTAATAGATAATTCCGTCGGTGAATTCTATTTTGACCAGGAGTAAATCAAAACTGCATTCTCAAAATGAACGGTTAGTTGAAAAAAAAAACCATATTATTGTACTGTACCATACAAAATTTAAAAATACAGCAACGGAGAAAAAAAGGTTAACATTTTATGCATAACACAAAAGGTAGTTTTTTTCGGCTTCTAATATATGATGTTTCTGTTTTCCCTTACTAACAGAGTTTTTAGAGAAAATAACGATTTTGCAGAAAAACCATCAGTAGCGTAACGGATTTGGAAATAAATTATTTGTTTTATTTTTTATTTTAAAGATATATAAATTTTATTTCGAATGGTATCCGAATTAATCAGATCGGTCAATTATTAGCAAAGCTATAGCCAAATTTTTAGATAGACTTTGTTAAGTGAAATATTATTTTAAAAATCGATAACTCGATCACTAATCGATGTATCGATAATTTCTACGGTGAATTTTATTTTGTCAATGAGTACTACGAAACTGCATTTTTAAATCTTGGCATTACGGAAACCGTAATCGTGCCACATTAAACGGTATTATTTACTCATATTTATATGAGGAAACAAAAATGTGTGTATAAAGTCCCACAATAGTTAACATATCTCTTAGGCCTTTTCCACACTTGGTCAATGCAATTCCAACGCAACAGCGAAAAAGTTGAAAAGCAATGCAACTAGAAACCAAATGCATTCAGACTTTCTTCAGAAGTTATGCAACATGCGTAAGACATCTGAAAAAACATTAAGGCAACAAAAAGGCCTTATTGAATTAATAAATCCCATGGCAACTCCCATTTTCCACAGCAATTAAAATTACCCACAAACGGGAATTTTAAAAACTGGCAACTATGCATATTCGCTTTTTGTGAAGAAAATCTTAACATTCGGGAATGAAATGGAATTTTATTGTTTGCGTGTCAGGTAATTGTTTTGGGTTGGCTTTTTACAGCTTAAAGTGTTCAATCTGAAGATTTTCAAATAAATTGCTTATAACAATGGGTCGCAATTCCACTGTTAATAAGTCAAAACTTGTAGAATATGATGAGAACACAGATACCTCAAAATGCTTAACCTGCGGCAAAGTCTTAAAAGGAAACTTGTTGGGAAACATTAAGCGGCATTATATTACTCTACACAACTACACTTTTGACACTGAGAAAACAAGAATGGAGGTAAGCAGTTTAATAAAAACTTCAGGAGGTTAACAGAATATTTTATTAACAATTTGCATGTGAGTAGTTTGCCAAGAGTGTCAATAAAAAAAAATCAGTATCCGATCCATTCTAAAAAGAATGAAAATAAACAATATGAGAATGAAACATTCGTACATTCCCCCAAGAATGATAGAAACCATGATAGAACTACCAGGTATTATAAATAGCGACTGCGCTGCCGAGTTGTAGGATAAAGTGTCAAATACAAGTAGTGTAAATACATTAAAAAATGAAAGGGGATTTTTTATGTGTTTACTTCTGCGTTTGATGAATAAATTTTCACAAGAGCAAAAAATTATTTTCTGTTGTTTTTTAAGAAGGTAGGCACTTAGCAATTAATTGAAAAATTTTAAAAAAAGAAAGCATAAGAAAAATTTATAAATTCATAAAATTAAAAATACATTAACAAAAAAAAATTCACGTTTTAATTATTAACATACAAGAAGCATCATTGTTTTGATTTTTATCACTGTCTTTGGCATTCTATCACTGTCTTTTGGCATTCTATCCCTACAATGACAATTCAACCCTTTCGATTTATAATACCTGTGTAATTATACTATGGATAGAAACAAGATTACGAATCGACGTCGCTGGAGCCAATTGAATGTTGCCATCTCCATATTTTGCCTCTTAATTTATTTTCATCCATTCTGACAGTTCGACCGAGCTCGCTCTCAAGTGCCACAACCATGGTGTAAGAAAACCAGGTGTTAGTGATTTATTGACAACACCATGAATTTCTTTGCTTCTGTCAAAAAATTGCGAGCGAAAGAGAGGAACTGTTGATAGTTGTCAAATTGTGTTATTTGTTTGAGTTGCTAGATGATGTGGTTTAGTTTTTGTTGTGCGAATTAAGTATAATTAATATTTAATGCAATTAATGGTGCCGTCTTGTGTTGACAAAAAGTTATTGCAATTGTCTTCGCCGATTTGCCAAATTTGTTATTGAATGCTCTGGCCATTTTATCAGAAACGTGAAGCCGACATGAAGGTGCCGCCGACATGAAGCTTTGGCCAGCATGCAAATTGTCTTGCATTCACATCGTTGTTTTTTTTTTTTGCATAACGCACAGCGTCTCATATATTTTTTATTGTTTTCCTTATCACTTTATTCTTATTTTAATCTCAGTAAAAATCTTATAAACTTGTAGAAAGACACGAATTCAACAAAATTTGTTTTCATTGCAATTTACCATCAGCTGTTTTTGACAAGAGCGGGGAAACATAATTTTATCATTTTGAGAGAGAAGTGTCAAACTCACTAACACCTCTATTTCTTACACCATGGCCACAACCTTATAAATGTGACTTGGGCGTATGTCACAATTAAAGTCCAATTATAATAGAAGTAACGTAATGTTATCTAATGTCAGTTGAGCAGTGCGTTCTTTCACTTATTGTTTGAAACAATGCTTTCTTATACAAAAGGTTATAATAAACGTAACGTAACGTGACGGGATGTATAGAGCTGTGGATTTTGGATTTCTATTTTACTTTACATTACGTCTTTTCAAAAAGCAACTGAACATTGAGGTTAGATTCGATAGTGATAGTTCTATATATCCACAGCTATGGATTTCGAATTTTTAATTGAACTTGTACTGGAACGTGCATATATTAACGACAAACAACTGCCTGGCTACTGCCTATTATAATTGTTATTCGTGTATTTTTTTTTAGAACACTATTTCATCGCCAAAGTAATTTCCACAAGGCAAATGCAGACTGTATTTTTCACTACTTACTATGTATGGTAGTGTATGTGTGCACAGCATATTATATTAGGGGAATTAACGATTCACTGCACTTGCCTGTGCAGTTAGGTTTTCGTTTTCGTGAAAATTTTCACAAGTGCAGAATTGCACTTTGTCCAAGTTTGAAGCTACTTTAGAAAAGCACTTGTGCAGATTTTTGGCGTACGTGTGTTTTTGTTTTTTTTAAGTGCACAAATCCTTAAGTTCTCAACTACACTGGCAAGTGCACTGAATCGTGAATACCCTTATTGTTTTTTTATACAATGCTTAAGCAAATGCATTTTACAAAATTTTTGTATTGCTTTGTTTTTCCAACAATCATTTTTAGAACTGAATGTGATCTCAATATAAGATTTTATGTTATGTTTGATTTTTTAGTAAATATTTGTATAAAAATATTTTAAGAATACGAGTATTGAAATCCTAATTGGGTAAACATAAAATTTGTTTTGGTATGAAGGATGGAATTATTCGAAAAGTATGCTGTCAAAGCTTATCTAAATATATAAAAATAAGTCTTGCATATGTATATCATATATATGTTTTTCTTTGTAGGATATCCACGATACAACACAGCGAAATAAACAGGATGTATCTACTCGAAATTTTCAAGATAAGTTTAAAATAAATTCAAGAGTAATTTTTAGAAGAGAGTCACAAGAAATTTCTAATCGAAATTCTTACGAAATTCTAATGAAAAATACTAAAGATGATTCCACGATTCATGAAGTCAGAAAACATAACAGTGTTCATAAACCCGAATTGCAAGCTAACTTTAATACATTGCCGATAATTTCTAAAAGGCATGAACGTGATCATAGTGATGTTTTTGGCGAACATGTTGCAGCTAAACACAGAAAATATAGCGATCACGTTAAAAGTGTTGTAGAGCATTTGATTTCTCAAGTTTTATTTGAGGCAGATATGGGAAAGCATGATGAGCCATCCAGACGACGATCACACATAACCTCTTCACCAGCCCGAAATTTCACTAATCCTTTTGCAGAATCTGAGCAAGAGCATCATCAACAAAATATATTGCATAGCCTTAAAGTTTCACGATCTTCCAGTGTGTCTTCGGAGTCAAGAAATATCGAAAACTCTCATTTATATTAAAAAAACGAAACCTATTTAATTTTATATTTTGTTGTTTTAAAGTAGTTGTAACCAAAATTAAAAAAAAACCAAAATCGTAACAAAATAACCAAAATATTTATTCATTGCATTATTTATTTATTGTACAAAGAAACAGAACAAACTTACATATCTATTTGTACTAAATAGTTGCAAATAGATTTAAACACTAGTTGCAAATAGATTCTTACTTTTGCATACTGATTTTCTTAACTTTACTGTTTAAACAAATTTCTTACAATTTAGTTTTCATGAAAGTCATGAAGTCATGAAACATGGCCGCGGTCACTGTTCACTGTCAGCGCTACAGTCCACGAAATTTCAGAGACAGTGGATTTTGACACTTGCGGACAATAAATGTCTAATAGATGGATTAAAGTGTTGGTTTTGTTGTGCTTTTTGGGGATATTTTTCGGAATATCTGGTATTTTAACAATAAGCAACACCAGTAACTTGTTTATAATTTGCAAAAAAATTGAAAGCGAAGCTTGAGGAACGCAAATATTAAAGAAAATTAAATAAATTTAATTAAAAGTAATATAATTAATAATTTTATATTAAATAATTATATAAAAATAATTAGTAAATAAAACTACCATTGCAGCGAGAATCTTCGCATTCGATAATATCTTGTTAATAAACTTGCACTTGTAGTCGCTTGAAACTTGCAGCTACCCAGTAGTCTAAAAGGGCTTACACATCAGCGAGCAGGTTCGTCGAGCGGCGGCCATGTTCGAGCCAGTGGCTTGTTAGCAAAAATTTTTGATTTTCTCCGTCGAACAAGAGTTGTTCGACGAACGTGTTCTATAACTTGAACGTAAACGTCATACCTAATGAAATTCTTTAGCAACAACATGACTAGCACAAATATAAACGCATTTTCTTTATTGTTCATGTTGCTGCGTTATCAATATCTATAACAATATGATGGCGAAAAACAAGAAAAAATTGCATGCTCGACGAACATATTCGTTCAATTTGAACGCTAGCTTTTTCCAACAGGTTGGCCAAGCCATTTTGTTCGACGAACAAGCTCGCCCTTTAAGTCTTAAAGGAATCTTTTATTATTACGAGAGCTGTTCTTTCTTATTACGAATTTGTTATTACCGTGTACATTGCTAAGTAACATCCACCATAACAGCTTTTATTTTTATTTTGCGAGGCAATATTTGAAAAAATTTAATATCTTGAAAGTTTTGGCGTGGCTCTCTGATTCATAACAATATATTTCTATGTATATTTCTGTCTATATTTTTTGCATAAAGCTCTTATTATTTCATTCTTTTCGTTTTGTTTAGGCATTTAAAAAAATTATTTTCTCCAGTCATCTATCTGTTTCTTCAGTCAGCTGTATAAATACGACATACAACAAAATAAACCCTTAGGGTATGTTCACTGTTGTTGTATTTTTTTATTGAAAACAAGACAACATATAACAATACGACAGCTTGAGAAAACCCTTAGTATGTATTCTTTACTTGCAAGTGATTACTTTCCCTTGTAAACGCCAGGTAATACGATCCGGTATTTATGAATTTTCATTTTAGTATAGCACACTGAATTCAATCAAAAATAGCATCAAATGTCAAAAACAGCTGTTAGTTTTTCCCAATTGTGAAATTTTACGGAATTAAGACAAAAAATTAAAAATTATTGATATATTTTTAACTATTTACCATTAAACCATTTGAATTGATATATTTTTAACTATTGACCATTTAACCATTTTAATTAATTGAAGGAAAACTTCTCTTTTTCAATCACTTCAAATTTAAAGTTTTAAGAAAAACGGATCGAGTGAAAAGCTGCAGGAATATTTTTAGTGATCTCGTTTTTTGATCGTTGAGCAAAGCGGCTGGAGTAACAAGCATTTAGCATAGTGTATTCAAGATTAGCCAATTGCAAGATATACATGTTTACTAGACAGGTGACGAGGTACTGTTGTGCAAATACAACGCTACAGCAATTGACAACAATCAACAAAGGCACCAGGTGTGCTTTTTAAATGATACAAAACGAGCTAAAATCATTTAACATTTTTTGTTTCAAGTTTACTAAAAAACAATATCGTGCTTAGATTTATTGGCTGCGGATCTAGAAGTTCAAGTAGTACCTCGGTTAAAATGGAGGATGTTGTAATCAATAAACTGCCCATGAAAAAACCACAAGAACTGGAACCAATTTTAAGGTGGCAAATTTGATGTTAGTTAATGTACGATGTCATACCTCTCATTCATGTTTGTTGTAGGCTTAATAATATTGAAAAATCAGAACAGGATACACGTGATTACCGCGGGCTACATCTGGAAAATGGCCTTAAGGTGTTACTTATAAGTGATCCAAAAACGGATGTATCTGCTGCTGCCTTGGCTGTGCAAGTGGGGTGGGTAGAATGAAAATCGTAAATAAAAGCAATTTAAATTTTCCGAGTTCTTCAATTTTCAATAATTTTTTTTATGTTTATCTTTCATAACAACTTAATTATTGCAGACACATGTCGGACCCTATTCATTTGCCCGGTTTGGCACACTTCTGTGAACATATGCTTTTCTTGGGCACCGAGAAATATCCGCATGAAAATGGCTACACAGTCTACTTGTCACAAAGTGGAGGCAGCAGTAATGCTGCAACTTATCCACTAATGACAAAGTACTATTTCCATGTAGCACCCGACAAATTAGATGGAGCATTAGATCGCTTTGCGCAGTTCTTCATTAAGCCTTTGTTTACACCAAGCGCGACTGAGCGTGAAATAAATGCCGTAAATTCAGAACATGAGAAAAATCTATCAAACGACAATTGGCGCCTTCGGCAGGTTAATCGTCATTTGGCTAAAGAAAATCATGCCTACAACAAATTTGGCAGCGGTATAGTTAGCATAACTTTGTCATTAATCTATGAAAATGTAATGGTTATATTTAATATTTAGGCAATAAGAGCACATTGTACGATATTCCAAAATCAAAAAATATTGATGTACGCGAGGAATTGCTAAAGTTTCATAAACAATGGTATTCAGCTAATATAATGAGCTTAGCTGTTATTGGAAAAGGTTTGTTAAGTCTGTTCCTGTGGTTTTATATTAAAATTATTCTAAATTCTCTTGGAAGAAAAACTTGATGAATTGGAAGATATGATACTTGATAAATTCTCCGAAATTGAAAATAAAAACGTTGATCTGCCCAAATGGCCACGTCATCCATTCAGTAAAGATCAATACGGGCAAAAATTAATGATTATACCAGTGAAGGATACACGCTCGTTAACAATTAGCTTTACAACCGATGATTTGACACATCTTTACAAATCTTCCGTAAGTGCAGATAACACATTTTAAGCTTTTGAATTAGTTATATGTATTGACAATATTAATTTTTAGCCTGATAACTATTTGACACATTTAATTGGACACGAGGGTAAAGGCAGTATTTTGTCAGAACTTCGTGAACAGGGTTGGTGTAATGAGTACGTTTGATATACGTCATTTATATGAGGAAATTGTACTCACATGATAAAATATTTTTAAGTTTAATGGCAGGCCATCAAAGTACTCTAAATGGTTTTGGCTTTTTTGAAATTAACGTCGATTTAACCCAGGAAGGCATGGAACATGTTGATGATATTGTGAATATTGTTTTTCAGGTAAATTTGTTATTCGTAAAAAATAAATGTTTTATGTATAACTGTGCATCATTAAAGTACCTGCGTCTGCTGCGTGAAGAAGGACCCAAGAAATGGATATTTGATGAATGCGTTAATTTAAACGAAATGCGATTCCGCTTTAAAGATAAGGAACAGCCAGAAAACTTAGTTACAAATGCAGTATCATCAATGCAGGTTACTTGGGCATAAATTTTGACTTTTGATTATTTAATAATAATATAATCTTATTTACATCAAGGTTTATCCACTTGAAGAAGTCTTGACTGCTCCATATATAAGCAATGTATGGAAACCGGAACTAATTACAAAATTACTTGATGAATTGGTACCTTCCAAATGTCGTATTATTCTTGTGAGTCAGCACTATGAAAACAATACGCCTCACACTGAGCCGTATTATAAAACAAAATATGGCACCGTTAAAATCGAACCAGAAACATTAAAGGCAATTCTTACTATATATTCAAATTAATTTAAAAAATTAAACAATTTACAATTTTAGAAATGGGAAAACTGCTCTCTTAACGCAAATCTTGCATTACCTCAGCCAAACGCTTTTATTCCCACTAATTTTGATTTAGCACCCTTTGATGCCGATATCGCAAAACACCCAGCTATAATACTCGATTCACCAATAATGCGTGTCTGGCATAAACAAGATGACTACTATTTGAAACCTAAGTCATGTATGACTTTCGATTTGTCTAATCCTATCGCTTATTTAGATCCATTAAACTGCAATTTGAATCAAATGATGGTTTCGTTACTTAAGGATCAACTAAATGAGTATTTGTATGACGCCGATCTAGCCGGTTTGAAATTGAGTGTAACAAATAAGTCCACTGGAATTAATGTAAGCTTTGAAATTATCTGTAGCTTCACTCGAATTAAGCTTAAAATGTTTTCATCTTGTCTCGTAAAGTTTACTATTAAAGGCTATAGTGATAAACAAAAAGTGCTGCTTGAAAAACTGCTAGATCACTTGTTCAATTTTGAAATCGACGAAAAACGTTTTGACATACTAAAAGAGGAGTATGTGCGTTCCTTGAAAAATTTCAAAGCTGAACAACCATTCCAGCATGCTATATACTATTTGGCACTGATATTAACGGAAAATGCGTGGTCAAATAATGAGCTCTTAGACGCTATGCAATGTTAGTAAAATAATTGTTTAAATTGAATGAACACATTTAAATGAAAACTTTTTTTTCTGTTTCTTATCTAATTTCCCTCTTAGTGGTTACATATGAACGTGTGCTCAACTTTGCCAATGAGTTTTTTCAACGCCTGCACACGGAATGTTTTATTTACGGTAATGTAACAAAACAGAACGCTTTAAACATAGCCGACATTGTTATTAAGCGATTAGAGACCACAAATTCAGTAGTGTTGCCTCTGCTGGCGCGCCAAATGCTTAAGAAACGCGAGTACAAATTGTGTAATGGTGTGTATGAGCAACAAAAGTGTGTAACAAATAAAAACAATTTATTGCATATTAATATAGGTGATAGCTATTTGTTCGAAAAGGAGAATGAATATCACAAGAGCTCCTGCGTAGAACTGTATTTCCAGTGCGGACCTCAAACAGATCGTACAAGTATTATGGTGAATCTGATAGCACAAATACTTACTGAGCCCTGCTACGACTGCTTGCGCACAAAGGTGAGTTCGATAATGTCCAACTTAGGTTATTTAAAGTGCTTACCATAAATCTATTAATTTTTTTTATAGAGTAAATTTTAAAAATAAGATTATATTTTGCTTATTTTTGGCTTTTATTTTCTGTCCAATGATCTAAATTAAGAATTTTTCATTGTAATGGTAGAAAAGGAATGCAGCTGCAGGGCTGATCCCTTATATTACTATAACTTTTATATTTTCTCTGAGCTGTCAACTTGACAGTACCGGGGAACCAGCAATGCCAGTCCCGGTTATCGACTCTCAGCCCTGTCACTACCTTCTTGTTTTGCCGTGTTCATTGCCTTTTGAAAAATAACATGTAAAAATTATTTCAAAGCCATACGTTAAAATTTCTTTTGAGAGGAAAAAATTGAGCAGAATTTGAACTATTCGATTTTTAGTTTTAGCTAAATTTAGTAATTTTGTAATTGTAATTGTATTCTAATAAAAAATCTTGCTTTTGATTTGTTTTGAGATATGCCTTTTGTTCCCAGTTTTTTGTTCCTTTGCGTCTAAAAAAATTCCCTAATTTTGTTTTGTTTCAACAACAATAACACATGTCGCTCGTAGCTTGAAGTTCACACAGAGGCAATGCAACTGAATAAATATGAACAATATTTTTCTCACCCCCAACCACCAAAATTTCTCAAAATTATTTTTGAATTAAAGTTCAATTAATTACCTTTCCAACGGTAGTTCAAACTTAAGATTCGGTTAAGAAGTGTTTGAGGTATGAATTTTAATAAAAATCGATTTTCGACTTTTTTCCGATTGTCAATTTTGTTCACTCTGTAACTCCGCCAAAAATCACGTCAAACTTTTTTCCTCCATATTATAGTTTTTATATCCGTCAGTAGTGCTCCATACAATTTTACCCAAATCTGAGGTGGTTTTGGAATTGGAAAAAAATGGAATTGCTGTTTTATTTTTTTTCTCAAATAATTTTTTAATTTCTAGGTCAACGCGACACGTGTTAATAAAGCCAAATTTAATTGAAACTTTTTTTATGAATTTTTAATACATAGGAAAAAATAAAATTATGTTCAAGAAAAACAAACAAAATTTTGTTTTCGCCATACAAATAACGACCAGTCTAATGCCTATATATACCAAAGCAGCGATATATTAACATTTCAGAACAATATAAAATGAAAAAAACATACAATATTTCTGTTTAATAGAATTAAAATTAAGATTCCACTGTTCGAAACCTTAAAAGTTCGAAACTCTTAAAACTAATTCTGTATAATCTATTTTTAAATTGATGTTAATGCATCGGAGAGATTAGAATTCTCCTGTGTTATTTGAACTTTTATTAGTCGAGTTTTTTGATATTTTAAAACACAGATTCTGTCCCAATGTGCAATTCTCATTGTATTTTAAGGAAGTGGATTTTGTTGAAAGGTATATCTTCTTTCATTGACATTCCTATAAAAATCCAATTTAAGAATTAAGAAAGTAGACAACAATTTGAACCTTTGAAACAACACTAAATGAATAAAGATACATATTTTATAGTGGTTTTTTTAAAAATGCAGAAAAATATGATCTTTAGAGGTAGATAAAATAATAAAATTTTTTTTTAAATATGTTTGTACAAGTAATATCTTTAATTTAAGTATGCATTTTGTATTAAACAAAAATTTACAAGCAAAAAATCATGTTTTTCCAATAAATAATTTTCAGAAAAACAACCGCTTCTATTAACTTACTCCGATTAAGAAAAGCAAGACAGATCCTTTATAAGAGCTTCTCTAATTTTTGAGACCCTTGAATTGCAGACCTTTTAATACACAATTAAATCTGGTTTGAAGAGACTTTAAAATATTTAAAAAAAAATAAGGATTTACTCATACGAACGCTTTTTCCTCAATTGGTTTCTTATTTAATTGAAAACTGTATTAAAAATTCTTCAATTAATTTGCTCTAATTTATAAAATTTTATTAGTTTGATCTATAGAATAGAATATTTGTGTCCGGGTATTATCTCTATTTTCGAGATTGTTTTCAGCATCCAATTATAAGCTTAGAGGAACACTTCGTAACGTTAGTGTACTCTGAATATCTGTTGCTAGAATCCCTTTTTTACATTTGTATGAATAGGCCCCTATCTTAAAACCATCGCACCCCTTCGCAATGTATATCAATATTTTCCTTTTCTTCAATTTTAAAATAGTCGAAAATAATTTTTTATTGCTCAACCAATATTTTTACATTTTTAATTTTAAATTGCGAACTTTCGGTGATAAAAGTTAATTAAAAAATGTACTTTTGGAAACTAGAAAGATATTTGCAAAATATATAAATAATAATCTCTATTGTTTTTTTTTTTAAAAAAGTAATATTTTTTGCTTTAGATAGTCTTATTTTAAATATTGTTTTATACATTCGGACGCTTATGTACGGTTCTGATGAATCACTTAACTTAAAAAATCGACAATGGCCATTCTATAATTTATTGCTATTAGAAAACTTTTTAAATATTTTTGATGTTGTCATGATGTTTTGTGACTCTATAATAAACATTAAAATTTTTGGTATTTTTAAAACAAAATCGACGTTCTTGAAAATTTTAATTTTTGTCATCACAAAATTTAAAACTTCGTTACCCTTGACAGTTGTTTTGCGTTCCTTATGTAGAAACACATCTTTCACTCAAACATTAATTCAGATAAAAAGATAGCAGCTTTTGACATGTATCGAAACTTGCAAATTTTTTTAGTTAATTTGTAAATAAAGATTGTTATTGTACCGGCAGAAATACATTTTTGGATTTCACTTTCTATATTGAATATTGTTGAAGTCTAATTAATTTAAAAGAATAAAAGTAGATGGGATGCGATTTTGTGTTTTTGCGTGTCTGAAAAAGAAAATATTACCATTTACCAACATTTTCTGAGGAGATTGAGATTGAAACTAATAACTTTTTATCTCGAAATAAGAAGCAGAGATCTTCATGAGAGAGTTTTCTTTTCATAAAAATGCACTTTTCGTACGGTTTTTATCTACATTTATTGAAATAAACAGACACCTGTACAATCAGCATGAAATAATAGAGAAAAAAACAATTTTTTAATAATTTTTTGACATTGTCCTCAAACTGGACAAGTTACCAAGTTATTCTTGTAAATTGATTTATTTAGTTTTTAACTGTAAGATCCCAGATAAATACCTATTAAATTAATAATTTTTTAAAAACTTTGTTTTACAGGAACAACTCGGTTACATTGTTTTCTGCGGAATGCGCAAAGTAAACGGTGCTACTGGAATACGTATCATCGTTCAGTCTTCTAAGCATCCGTCGTTCGTAGAGGATCGTATTGAAAACTTTCTCGAAACTTACTTAGTAAATATATTTCATTGGCTTCTATGTTGAATTTGTCAAAACTTGATTCCCCTTTTGTAAATCTTTAGCAATGCATTGAAGAAATGCCACTGGATGAATTCAACCGGCATAAGGATGCTCTGGCTTTGAAAAAACTCGAAAAAGCGAAAACTATCTTTCAACAATTTAGTCAGTTCTATAGTGAAATTGCATTGGTGCAGTATCACTTCGAGCGTGAAGAAGCTGAAGTTGCAATATTGAAGAAAATAACAAAAGAGGAGTTTTTGGACTGCTTTAAGGTACAATGAAGAATGCTTTCAATCATTTTTTTTTTTTTTTTTGTTAATATTTTCCTAAACAGACATTTATTGCACACAATGGATATGAACGGCGGGTGCTTTCAGTACACATATTGTCTACTCAATTTTGCGATAATACCGAGGAAGATAAAGAAATCACTAATATGGATCGGCATGCCAGGATAAATGATCTTTCGGCATTTAAATCGAGCAAAGAGCTTTATCCGATTGCCTTACCATTCCTTGACATTAAAGCTAAGGGTGCACGTAGTAAATTGTAAATAGATTAAAACCTTAAAATTTACTAAGAAGTAAGCAGCACTTAAGTTACAATTTTATAAAGAAATTTAAATATCAAGACTTTATGATGAATAATGTAAGTAAAATTTTGATGTTGCTTCTAAATTGGTTGTTAGTTTCAATTAATCCGTTATTATTTCGTGAAACATATTTTAATAATAAATAAATATGCGATGCTATTATGTTTTTGGCATACGTAAAATACTACTAACTAATTGTTTATACTAGGAATAACATAAAAATCTTATAAATACATAAAAATTTGTATAAGCAGTGAGTTATTTTTTACATAAGAACTTCCTACTAACGCGCTGTTTGGTATTAGGAATCCAGTTTCCAAATTAAAAAACTCCTGAGATACCAAGTCTTGGGATCGTTGATTGCTCTTTAAATTAAAGCAGTTAAAAATTAATGTGCCACATATTTGTACAAAGCAAAGTCTTACTTGATTAAGTATTGATATCTTGTGCTTGAATACAATTTTGTCATTTGCTATTTCCTTGAAAAGTCCACCAGTGTCCAAAATAATATTATTGTGGTTCGTGCTAGTGTTAAGTGGAGTGCATTCAAGTTGCAAATAAAGAAAATCGCGACGTAAATGTTGAAAAAATGCTTTTATATGGAGCGGTTTTCCTTAAAATTATTTAAGTTATAATATATATTTGGTATAAAAAATCCTTTGTTAGCGTTAATTTTACACTCAATATTAGTTTATACCTTTTATTGAAAATATTTGACTCTCTACCGTATGGCTATCGATAATTGTAATATGCTCAGTAAAATTCTCCAGCTTCCAATAATAAGTAAAGACTTTAAGATCTCGATCCGACAACATGGTATTGTTAAACTTGGACACTTCTTGTTCCCGTTCGTAAAATGCTGAATTGCGTGGTAATGATTTTAGTTTCTGTCCAGTAGCCTTGGTGTGATCTAATGCAGGTTTATTTTTACTCTCAATCATCTGAAAATGGTAAGGATCCTTAATACTGACGGGTATTTCAGTTTTAGGGGATAACTGCGCTTCCTCCTTAACAGTTTGTGGATTATTCAAGTGGTTTTTGATTAAATTTTTGATCTCTTGTAACTCTACATATAGCTTCATTTCTAAAGTGCTAAGTGCCAAATTCATCTCGGCCGAACCGCAAACCCCTTTTAGCTTTTTGGTGGTTACAGCTTCAGCACTCGCCCTCACATCGCCGGCTGTTACTGTACAAACGGCTTTTTGAACTTCGCTCGGGTTTTCATTATTATTGTCGTCGTTATCGCCTAAAAGAGACTCATTGGTAATCACAAGTTTTTGTTCTATGAGGAAAAGTTAAAGAGCATTGTTTTTATAAAAACAGCATGTTATGTAAAAGTATAATTTAACAGATCGGAGTCAGCATAAAGTTCGCAGGCATAGCTTTCGATAATGTATGTCCTAGCATATAATAACACGTATAACACATTTGATCACAAAAATATCGTGCAAAGTCCTTTCTAGGGCTAAAAAGCCAATTCGTTTTTTTATGAGTTGACAACAACAGAACAATACAGAAATTCTATATACAATATTGGTGTTTAATCCGTTTTTAATCAACTTAATTTTATTGCACTGCTTTATATTTGCAACACAATCTACATACATGTATGTATTTATAACAATGGATTTTCATATCATAATTTATGATTATTAAAAGTAAACATTAACAATAAATAAGAGCTGTAATAAAAAAGTTCAATTTTACCTACTCCATATAAAGCATTTACGTTTTCATCATTTTGGTCAACATCGGCGGCATATACAGAATTAAGTCTAGCGCTGTTATTGGCAGAGTCTCCAGCAACATATCCAGTTTCGATTGTGTTGGTATTGATGGTGCAGCTGCTGTTGTTGATAACCATAAATAATACTAATATTAAAAAGAATTTTGCAACTTTTATCACTGAAAGCGCACAAATAATCCTTAATAAATGGTGTATATAACCATGTACAGGGCGAGGATATGATTTCGTTGCGCGGGGGTGATCGTCTATAGCGCCGTGTTCGGTCAAAAACATTGGAGCGTATTATTCGATTAACGTTGCGATTAGATTGCTTATCTGTACAAACTCAAGTGTGTATTAGTCGCTCGCTGAATTCTGTATTTTTCTAAAACACAGAGTTTTGCTCAAAACTAAATTCATAATATTGACGTGAAATTGCCTTACGCTGCGCTCACATTTAAAATGTTGACTCCCTATCACTCTCTTGATATACTGAAAACTGTTTTGTTTCAATTTGAAGGAAAAAAGTTTAAATTTATTGGCGCCACATAGCACAATAAATCTTTCATGAAACCACCGGAGATTTATTTACAATTTATAAATAGGTATTTATTTATTCTACCTGAAACATGATTGAAGCACACATTTATAAATAAACATTACATACATACTTATATGATATTTATATGAACTCAACGGAAAATGTTAACATTTGAAATATGTATTTAAGATCATGAGATTCATAGTGAATCTGTGGCTGTTCATCTGTTGCATTCTGAGTGCTTCAAAGATTATCAACATCATAATGCTTGGCAGATAAAAACTGTATTAACTACTTAATGTTTTGTACATGTGAATAAAATATTTTGTGACTATCGTGAGCGAGCATTTCAGTAGTGGAAGTCCCAAACGCGTTAACGACGATTTTCAAATTCGTAAGTTAGCGAAAACTGTAATTTTATATAAACGTGGCACGCACAATGACCGATTACGACAACGATTATTATCGTTAAATTTTTGGGAACTCCACTACAGGTCTTAGTTAACCCATTAACCGCGGTTGGGTATTTTTTACTCATGAAAATACTTCTGCAGAATTGATCATATCTCAGGATTGGTAAAAGCTAAGTGTTTAATTTTTTGTTCGTTGCTTTAAGAAACTATAGTGCTATGAAATGTTTTTATAGTGTGTCAGAAATTTTTACGTTCACTACTACGTTTTTAAAGTCAAAAGTCATTAAGTTTAAAAATCAGAAAATTTGTGTTATTATAATTTGTAAAAAATTTTATAATAAAAAATGTAAAAGCTCTCTTAGCCAATTAACCAACTATTGGGTATTTTTATACCCAACTCATATCTCGACAACGGTGATCAATATAAGAACAATGAAATTTCTGAAGAGCCCCGGTTAATGGGTTAATGAAGCTGGAACGGATCAATACAAATATGAATTTTCCTTGGTCCCCAAACAACATGCGAAACGAATTTTTAAAAGTTGAAACGGGGTATTTCTAGGCTATATTCTCCTTGCACTTCTTAAAACAAATTTATATATACAAATAGACTGGTTACTGGCCAAAAAGTATACATTGTTCTAATTTAAATAAGCATAACACATAATACATATAGTACAAAAGTTAATTATTTACAATTCACGTAGAGCAGTCAAGATTTCAAAAAATGTATTTATCTGTAAAGCTGTAAGAAGTTATTTTGTCAAAACGAAGTTATTTCTTAAAAATGAATAGAAAAATAGAAACAATTGTAAAATTCTACGGGTTTTCATAGCATAAATAGCATCAAAGCTTTTCATTAATGGTCCAATATTTTTGGTTCTACAAATTTTCTTGCGAATGAATTCTTCAGAAAGCTCATTTATATGCAATTTAAGTTGAAATTATTCATTTGACGTTCTTTTTCATAGTTCTTTTTCATAGTGTCCATTTTGAGAGCAGGAATTAAAAAAAAACATATTTTTAAATAATTTAACATTTTTAATTTAATGTTAAGAAAAATTTAAATTTCTCATTTAAATTTTACTAAAAAAAAAAAAAATGTTAAGACTTATTCAATTGCAAAAAATGTTTTGAATATACCACAAGTGTCAAGAGAATCATTTTTGTTTTGTCTATATTATTTTAAGCACAAATAAATTAAATTAATAAATTATTGTTATTATTTTTACGGAAAAAGTAACAAATGTAACCTTTGGTAATACTGTGAAAAACATATACATGATACATTCGGTTTTGTCCAATATTATATTTTTCCTTGATTTTATTACTTCGTCCTTAAATTCAAGGTTAAATACTTCTGGATGGTGTTTTTTATGTTGACCTTTTGGCATTTTTACGAGTACCTGAATTTTGATTGACATAAAATTAAACTCAAAAGCAAATTCAATTTAGCTGTGTATAAGGTTACTCTACAACAACTATTTTGCCCATACACAAATCCAACACAGCAAAAAAAAAAACAACACAAACAAAAATGTAAAATTTTCTCTAAGACAACCTCTAAAGACTTTACTCTCCGTAAGTTTTACAAGAATGTGGTACACTGAAAATAAAGTTACGTGATATTTTAATTAAGACAAATTAAGTTTTAATTTTATGGAAACATTTTTTATGAAAATGCAAAATAGGTATTAGGTATTATTATAATAGTATAGGTTTTATTATAAAAGTATTTTTAGAATTGATAAAAAATATTTAAATCGAAAAATATCTTATTTGATCTAAATAGCTCACAGTTAAAAACAAAAATTCAAAGGATAGATCACAATTAATTACCAAAAATATTTTATATTGAGATTGCCTTTATTTATTTATTCATAATTTAAATTAAAGACTTTTATTTAAAAATAAATAAAATGCAAAATATGCAAAATAAAATTTGCATTACAATTAATATGTAATGGTAATGAAAAAAATTGCATTATATCATAGATGGGCATTTTCCATTACCATTAAATTTCCATTGGCGCTAACCACCTAGTGGTAAAATTAGGCAAATTTTATTTTGCATTGCAATTAATACTTGGACCATTACTCTTTATGTTGTATTTGAATGATATCGTTAATGCTGTTGATTTAAATGCGTGTAAGCCCTTTATTTTTGCTGATGATATCCAACTTCTGTTTACGGGTGAGTGTCAGTTTAAAGATGTACTCGAGTCCTTAGTCAACTATAATCTTTCTAATATTTCCTCCTAGATGTCAAAAAATTATTTAAGTTTAAATGCCAGAAAAACCAAATTCATTCAATTTAACCCTTCTAGGCTACTTGAAGACCATTTGAATTAAGTCTACACAATGAGAAGATACAATTTGTTAATTGTATCAAATGCCTTGGTGTTTTCATTGACAACAAGCTACATTTTGATGCCCATATCAATGCGTTAAGTTCTAAAATAGGTTTTACTTTGAGGAAACTTTACAATACTAATTTGTTTCTGCCTTTAAGTGTAAATTATAATATTGGCCATGCTCTTCTTATGTCCAGTATAACATATTGCGTCGAGGTTTATTCTGGTACGCTAGCTCTTAACATTAAACGAGTTCAAGCCATTGTCAATAATATTGTACGTTTTGTCTATGGTCTTCGTAGACGAGAACACATACCTTCGTATGTCGTTAAGTTTTTAAATTGTTCCTTTCATCAATATATAAATAAAAGATTGATGTTGTGTTTTTATAAGCTTGTGAAAACCAACGTGCCACAATACTTGGCTCAGAAATTTGTGTTTAGTCGCTCTACTAGTAATCCTCAGATAATCTACCCTAGAATAGATTGTTCTACGTTTGAAAGGTCTTTTCTGGTACGAACAGCTCGTATTTGGAATAGGCTCCCTATTCATCTTCGTATTTTCACATGCACTTTCACCACCTACAAAATTAAGCTCAAAGAATTTCTTCATTCAACAGTTTAAATATATTACTTTTAAAAATCTTTTTTGTTGACCACTTTTGATTTTTAAACTATCTTTTTTCCTCTGACTTCTTTTCTTTCCGCTAACTTGGGATCTTCAAATTCTAATCTTAAATGAATGCTATTAAATATCATATACTGTTAAGGGAGGTTGTATATAAAGGTACATGTATTATTAGTTAAGTTTTCTCTCGAATATGCTACTATTAAACTGGTAATATGTTAATTGGCCAATAAGGCTTTTGGATTACATTGAAATAAATAAATAAATAAATAAATAAATAATATGTAATGGTAATGGAAAAAAATTGCATTACCATAAATTTCTTCCATTGCCATTAAAAACTTAGTGGAAATGTAAGCTTTTTCTATTACCATTAAAATTCTTCATTACCACAAAAATTTTGTGATAATGCAATTTTTTCCCATTACCAATACATATTAATGGGAATTAAATTTTTACCATTACCATTACATACAAATGGTAATCCCATTACCATTACATATAAATGGTAATGCGAATTCGATTTGCATTACCACTAAGCTCAGAGTGCTAATGATATTTTTAATGAACTAATAATGCAATGCATTATGCCCATCTATGATTAATACAATGTTATAAAAAGAACTAAACAAATTCCAAAAGTGTTGTTTTAAATATGTACAATACCTTAAATTTTTCGTAGAAAAGTTAGTATTAACATCTTAAGAATATTAATTTTAGGTTCTAGTTTTTCTGAGTCCAAGACTCTAAGCGGTCATGATAACGATTACCCATTTAAAATTAATGTTCTAGCAAGCATAAATATTAAAGTTAAGTAATTTACTAATTTAGAAGTCATCAAAATGGATTTTAAATTTAATAAAATGGTGTGACAGAAACTCAAACGATGCTATTAGAATCGATTATAGAGAAAAAAAAGGACGTGAAACTTTAGCGATGTCGAATGCATTTTAGTTTTAAGTGCTTTAAACCAATGACTATTTCTAATTTTGCGTTTTTTACATCCAAAAACATATCAATTGCACAAATAAACATCCGTCAAAAAGTGATTGAGTTGAAGCAAACAGAAATAAAATCCTATTTTAATTTTGCTTAGAAATTTTTCCCATTCAAATACTTATATCTTAATGGTTTTTATTTCTTGACTGCAAAATTTATTTCTTATAAAGTTCTTGCTTATAATGCTTATTCCATGAAAAAATCAGTATTATATAAAAACAAATTTTTTTAGAATAAATTTGGCTTAAACCTGAAAGAGTAATAAATTTTTATTTTTTAAATATTTTTTTAGCATTAATGCATAATTTAATGCATATTACTTTATTTTAATGGTTATTCTATAAAAAAAATATCAATATTTTACGAATCTTTTAAGTTTTTTCTAACAATTGTTTAAATTATTTGAATAAGTTCCTTTCTAGAGGTAAAATTGTCTGACAGCCAAGTTCCTTTTTTTAAGTGTATTACTTTCAAAGAACTGTTGCCTACCTGTAGAGGTGAGGTTATGAGTTTCTCACCAGGTAGATGCTGGCATTTGAATAAGATGAGTTTGAACTGCGGGTCAAATAGTTGGAGAGCATTGCCATTGCTAGGAAATCGGGTGGGAAACATTAAAACTAGTTTATTCTCGAATAGTTAAAGGCCACGGTTTAATAGTTGGCAACGCTTTTAGAGAAGAGTCTACCATTTAAACACTACGATCTTGACAAGAATGTGTTTGATTTCAGTGTTAATAGAAGACGTGGAACTAAATGAAGAGGAATAAAATCCAGTGTGTGTGTGGTCTGTTTTGATAATGCGTAAATCACAACAAGTTTTTCTATTGGAAAACGATACCACCCAACACGGTGGTATACCCGAAGCTGTTGGTGGAGGCGGTTCGGAGAGCTACTCATCCAACTCTTCTTTTACAGACACGTACAGCAATAGTAGCGATTTAGCCAACTGGGAGGAATACGTAGGGGAAGATGGTTCATTATTCTACGCTGAGTACAAGCCGCATGCAGCATCAGATGGCAATGTCACAGCTCCAGATCAGCAACCTATCGACTTAACACGTAGTCCATCCATGCGTATAGGCAAGAAAACAAGAAAGCAGCAGCAACAAAAGCAAAAAGCGCAACAAAAACAACAGTCGCAACAACAACTACAACAGCAAGAATTCCTTTTCTCCCACATCAAACCGCATGCGCAATGCAAGCAACTCGAGTTGGTAGTCACTGCAAGTGATCGTTTTCGCTTTGGGCGTCGTTCAACAGCGGTGGAATCGATTTTAGGTTTCCGAGTTGTTGCGTTTTCAGATCAGCCAGAGTGCTTGATGGTCGATGATTTCGTACATGACATGCCGGCCATGCAGCAGCCCCCGCAAGAGTCAATTAAGCGCGGTGACTGGTTTAAGTCACTGGATGACATCGAAATACGCACTTGTAACGTTGATGATCTATTGCTGCAGTTTGCCCAACCCACAAAAGTAACACTTAAGTTTTTGGGCACAAACAAAGCATTAGATAGTGTTGACATTGAGACTGCACAATCGCTGGAGCCGACATTTAAGAAAGTGACGGACTTCAAAACTTTCACAGCAGCTTTCGAGCAGTTGCAGCTAGGAAGTGCTTCAAAAGAGGCCACAGCTGATTTAAAGATGCCTTTTGCCATGATGGTTATACCACCAGAAAGCTCTCAGCAGGAAGAGCATAAAGACGCCATGTTTTACTATCCTGAGGACAAGGAACTTAACTTTCTATATAAGGCACGCGGAGGTTTCCTGACAATTAACACTGTACTTACGAAGGAGCTTAAAACACGTCCACTGCTCTCAAATATGCTTGTGGGTGATGTACAATACTTTGTGACCTATCGTTCGCTAAATGGATTTCTAGTACTTTTTGCTTTTAGTGAGCACTGTCAGACTTTAAAAGAAGCCAGTCTACGTACCGACGAAATGATGTTGTACCTACAATTTGCTTTTCCAATGCTACATTTGGAGAACTTTACAAAAAGTGTTGGTGAAGCTATGCGCTTGTCCACTTTTCTCCAAAACTTTGCGCATGTGCAACACATTCGTATTATGACTCAACATCGGCAGAAGAAGATTCTCTTTGAAGAATTGCTGCCGGAATCACGTTGCATGCCACTTCCGAAAGAAGCTCAGCTACGAATCTTCGATGCACTCAGCGAAATGGAAGCTATGGACTATCGTAACTGGAATGATGAACCTCTTAATACACATCGTGAATTTTTTATACACGGTAGTGTTTTGTACTTCGAGCACTTTATGCTAGCTTCTCAGCTGCCAGTAGAGGCGCGTGCGCAGGTGGAGAGTTTTATGCGGTGCCGCGGTATTTTTGACTTCATAGCAGGACGCACTGTGAAAGAGCTGTATATATGGCAGGAAATTGAGCTGCCAAATGCTAATGGACGATACTTTTTGACCATTTGCAGTCGAAGCCATTTGATCTTGGCTGTTATATTGAAATTATTCGATGCGCTAGCAATGCCGACGCCTGAGGAACGTGTGCCGCCATCGCTGTTTTATATAGAGGAAATTCAGGAAACACTGGATCATCTAATACAATGTGGTATTGAGTCGTTGGCCATGTTTTGGGCCATGTCCAATAAAAGACCAGAGGTGCTGGAAAAAATTGATCCAAACGATGCCGCGGATGTTAATAGCAATGCTGAGCGACATGCAAGCAAGATAGAAACACTAATTAAGCAAAAACTGACCATTTCATCAGCAGGGACTTCCAGCAGTTCCCAAGCACCTACACGAAACAGTAGCAATGATGAAGAAACGCATCTCTGCTCTTCGTTAGTCGGCTCTTCCATACATAGCCAGACACCTAGTGAGGACGATTCTTCCAAGCGACGCATCAGTACTAATGCCGAAGAAAGCGACAGTGATGGTGGCTCAGACTGGGAAGGCTTTACAGCACAGCATCCGCTTCGTTATGGTGATGCAGCGTATCAAGCCGAAATGACAGAATCACTTTGGCGAGAGATAAACAATGTGTTGCCTGTCAATATATCGCCTGGTTGGAAAAATTCTATATACTATTACATTTATATAGACAGTGCCAATGGCACCATATTTTGTCCGATGAAGGTAAACAATGCCGACTTTCCTTTTATGCGGGAACTACGCTTGGCTATCCATAGCATTCACGATGTACTTCTGGCGACGAAGAGTCTCCGGCAGCAGTCTTCCCAAGAATCAGCAACCTCAACGAGCACAACTACAAGCGGCACCAGTGGTATCAATGGCAAAATTTTTATCAAGGAGCATGGCATGACGATTACGGTACGTGAGCCTACAAAGAAAGAAAACGCTGGTGGTAGTGAACAGACAAAAAAAGGCGATGGAGAACAGGGTGCCATTAGGGGACGTTTTTCGGTCGTAGGTCGACTCTTCTCGTCGCCTACCAGGGAAGTCTACATATGCCATCGCCCCGATGTGCCGCAGAATATGGTTGAGATGGCATTCCGTTTATCTTTTTTCACATTGGGCTGAACTAAATGTAAATGAGTGTGAATTTATATTATGGACATTACATAAATTTATCAATTATAATGTGTAATAAAGTGTGTTTAACTTATTCAAATCATTTGAGCATTCCAAATATTTTCTAATAGATTTATGTTACGATCAGCTCACAATCCGACACTTTTCGCCATATCATATCAGTATTCTTTTCAGAGTTCCGTTGCTAAACCTCATATTAATAATAAATTTTTAAGTATATATAAATAGTACGATGAGAGAGGCTAATAATAGCGATATACAGATAACAATTACCTCCCAAAGAGACACACCATATTTTTAATGAAGAAAATACAAATAAAAATGTTTATATAAATATATATAATATTATTTATAAATAAATAAATAAATATAAATAATATTCTAATGTACAAGGTATATATTTTAACAAACAAAGAAAATAATTGTTGAAAGTTTTTAAATTTAAAATTTAAAAAATTAAATAAATATTTAATTATTGAAATAGTGTTGTTTGAGCTCCTGCTGAGTTGAAGACTTATCAATAGCAAAAATGAAATAAAACTCAACACTCTAGGCTTTTATGTAGAGGAATAAAAAAGTCTTTAAAAAACGTTGGTTTAAAATTTCCATTAAGGCCTACCGCAACAGATTTGTCAGGAGCTGATTAGTTAACTGTGAACGACATTTTGACTATGAATTCCTTGGCTTACGTATTTCAAATTTCAGATCGATATCTTTAATAGTTGCGAGTATATATATAAACATCCGTATACTATAAGAACAAAATGCATGTCCGATTAAAAGTTTCTTAAAACGCATTTTTCTCAAAAACAGGTTTTTTTTAAAACGGTGACAAGATTATGGATAAACGTTAAGTCCAATTAAGCTGTTATGGAAAGATAACGCTTTCGAAACATGTATATGGGCATTTCAACAGAAAAGTCTACCGTGACCAAAAAATTAAAACTTATTAAAAACTTTTTATTTTATGATATTATCTAAGAGAAACATTTTAATTTTATTAATTTAAGAAATTTTAATTTAAATTCATTAACCATGATGATCAAATCGTCTGCACTGTTTCACAAATGTAGTTTCCTTTTTCGTAAATGTTTAGTAAATGTTTCGTAAACTTTTTGTTTTAGTAAAAATGCAAGGCATTGTCTAAAGATAATAGAAAAATGGTTGAGGCAAAAAAAGAACAATATATAAAAATTGTTTGTTAATTACTAAATTACATAATTACTTTACTACCTAATCACTTAATTGCCTAATTACTTAATTACCCAATTTAAGGAAATTTTGTCGCGTAGGTTATGTCGCGTGAGTTATGGCAAATATTTTTTGGAAACTCTTTATATTTCTAAATAAGCAAAGTCCATAGGTAGAGTGGGTTTATTATGAAACTTCACTGTTTTCCCATTATTTAAAAATTAAAAACAAAAACAAAAACAAATTATGTGGGAAAATTCTCTGAGTTTTTATAATCTAAACTTGCTTGTAAAACACACTTCATTTTTACGCCCATATTTACCACTGCCATTCTTAATTAGTTACAGGAACGACAATTTTGGTAGATCATACTATTACTATTTCTTGTAAGACATATGTACATTTTTTACATTAATAACTTAAACTTCCGAGAAAACGAAGCTTTAAGTCGTACGCAGGTCGCGTGAGTTACGATGGAAATGCCCATTTATCTTTATTTATTTATTTATTTGTATTTATTTGAAATGATTTTAAATGGTATTTTTGCGTACAACAGTTAAAACAATAATGATCAACAGAAAAAACTTTAGTACTGAAGTTTTTAGTTTTTAACGACCAAACAAACCCAAAAATTTTTAATTTTTTTTTCTAATTTTTCAAAAAGTTCGATTTAAAACTATTGAAAAATACAGTTTTTGACATTTTTTAAATTTTTTCAGCCTACTTGTGTTTATTGAATGCCAGTTTAAGAATCTACCATGGCAGAGACAATTCAAAATAGTATTGCAAAAAAGGTCTTTTGTGTGTATATTAGTTCAATACACCAAAAAATATTTTATCCATTATTTATATATTTTTTTATATTTAAAAAATATATTTTTTATGCTAAAAATTTTTGATTTTGTAAATATTTTAGAAAATCTATCTTTGTCTATGTCCTCAAATATATTCATGAGGTTATGATGTTTTTTTTCATAGTAAAAAAATAATAGGCTTTTCGTGACTTTACTTCATATTAATTTTTATTTTTTTGTGCTTCAAAACATAAGGATTTCCCCACTTTCTTTGGTATAACTGCTGAACGAAGAGTTGCACAGAAAATGTAGACCACTTGTTGTAAACGTCATAGTATGTTCTTAAGTTTATTAGCACATCTTAGTGGACAAAAAATATTTAATCCATTACCCAATCAGCCAAACAAGATTGGAATAAGCTTGTAGTAAGCTTGCAAGCGTAAGCATTGTGCTTGGAAAAAGCTTGTAAAAATTGTTGTAAAATGCTTTCAAGTAATTGTAGAATAAGCAAAAAGGAACCCTTGGAATAATATTCCTTGCTGCAATATTATTGCAATCGTTTACAATTCAATTGGATATAAGTGTTGTAAATAAACTTTTTTTGGTATTGTAAGTTTTTATTTTATTTATAAAAAATTGGAAAAAAGTGTTATAAAAATATTATTAAAACATTTATTAAAAATTGGGAAGCAAGTATTATTGCAAACTTTTAACACCTGTTTTTAAGAAATCTTATGTACTCGCAGTTAACATAAGAGCACAAATTCATCTTCTCAGTAAAATGAATCCATACGAAAGACATTCACATCCAAATCTATAGGAAATTTATCTATAATATACTGTCGATAAACACATTGCCACTAAAAAAAGGGGAATATAAATAAAACTATGTGGACTATTAAATACAAATTTTTACTAAAGCACATTGGTGTAACTAACAAAATATTAAAAATTAATTTAAGTTTAATAAAATTCTAAAAGAATGTGTTGGAATTATCACTGAACACAAGGCACTGCCATCAAAATTGTTAGTGATGGTAGTAATTTTTAGTGCTTGGGAAATTCCAAATTCCACAATAATGTGAAAGTTGTGAAACAATTACCTCTGAAAGCATTTTCCAATCATGCTTTGAAAACGCTTGTAAATTAAACTTCAAGTAAACTACAAGTATTATTATAAGAAGCTTACTTTTATCATGTTACGATGCAAACACAACGTGTAAATTTATTACGTAGACAAGTGTTTTCAAAGTATGTTTGTAAAAGGTTTTCATTATTCCATTGTAGGTAAGCTTACTCCAAACACTATTACACAATGGTTGATTGGGTATTTATATGTTTTCTCTTTATATTTAAAAATATTTATTAAATTTTTTAGGTACAAATTGTTTTATGTTGAAATATTTTGGAAAATCTCTTAGTCTATGTCTTAAAATGTTTATATTCATAAGGTTAAGATGTCTATTTTTATAATAATACTACTACCCTAGAGGTACCTCCCTAGGACCTATATTAAGTTTTTACGTGATTTTGTATGTAAATTTTTCATTTTAAGCATTTTTTCAAAAAAAAAAAATATTTGTAGGACAAAGTAGGAAAAGTTATTTGCAGTTCTGGTTATTCAATAGTAAGTAAATAAATGTAGCTGCAATAGTTTTTTTTAAATAAATAAAGAAAAAAAAATCCGAATTTTTAGTTTTTCTCCAAGTGCTGCTATTTCATGAAAAATGCTCGGATTAGTATCTTTCGCCTGTCAAAATGTCACCTTATTATCTTTTATACTGCCCAGGTGGAAACGGTTTTTTACCTCTCTCACAAAAATTAACACTAGCCTTGTCAAAAACAGCTGATGGCAAATTTGAAGTAAAGCGAAATAAAACGAAGTTTGTGAAAGTGTTTGTTTTTGAATTTTATGTATTTGCCAAGACCTTCAACTAACTTATCTTTTTCTGTCGACGTATTTAAAGCTAATCGGCTTGCTGGAGTAGCCAACTTACCAGCTCTGAGCCCAATTAATACCAACAAATTGCGACTAAAGCAAGCGAAGGATTTGCTGCCGCTGCTACTATTAATTCCCAAAAGCTTGACGATAATAATCGTTGTCGTTATCGGCCATTGTGCGTGCCACGTTCATTGTAAATAACAGTTTTCGCTAACTAACGATATCGAAAATCGTCGTTAACGCGTTTGGGAATTCCACTACAGTAGTGGATCTTCTTTTGAACACAATTTCTTATCGCGTGCTCCTTTAGCTTTTTGATTAACATCAGCTTGTTTTGAAAACATATACTATTTAACAAAACAAAAAAGCGTTTAAAGCAGAATTAGCGAACGACCAAATACTTTTCTAAGAGCTTATTATAACGAATCACTTGACACTTATAAACAACTTCGGTTTTTTTTAAGAACATATTTTGACAACTATAGCAAAATTTATGGTGTAGTGAAAAAGCCGCTTCCACCTGATAATTGCACCATGATACAGCCAGAGAAAATTGTGAAAAAGATGTAATTTCAACGAAATGACAGTGCTTAACCCCTTTAAGAGGGGCGCAACTAGCCGGGTCCACTGCATTCGGCAAATCTCTTTTCAAAATTCAATAAGAACCGAATACAAACGATACATTTTAAAAAAAGTATATATTTTTATATATTTAATACATAGTTGTGGTTTCCATAATTTTACTAGTATTGGAAGAAATTCATAGTAATATATGCGTACACCTACCAAGAACTGAATTTTGAGGTAAAATTTTAAAATCAAGGCATGCAATTATGATTTCCCTACCATCTCTACTACGTTTACTAGGTTTCGTGCCAAGTTATTTCATTTTTTTGCTTCTATGTTACACAGTGTAATTCTTATACACTACACAATTAAATAAAAAGAATTCATTCGTTAAATTTGTCTATTATAATTAGCATGCCAAAAAGAATGTTTGGAAAGAGTGATTTTATTGTTGAAGCTAATGAAAAACACTCATGAAATTAGTTTGTTCGTTAACTTTGTCACAAAATTAATTTTTGGCAGTTTTAAGGCCTTTTCAGTTAACTTAATTCTTCGTTTTTTCTAAACCATGTTTAAAAGTCGGTATTGATCCAGCCACCTAATAACTTAGCTCGCTTAGAAAACAGTAAAGTCTTAGGTCAAATATAAATATAAATCAAAAATGTAAATCATATTATTGGTAATGGTCGGCTCGACCAAAACTCTTTCGAGTTAACGAAGTTAGACGATATTGTGCTGATAACGAAAGTTTGCTTTTCTTTTTTTTTTTTGTCAAACTTAAATAAGTTGATAAGAAACGTACAGTAGCTGCTAACGATAAAAAATCCTGTGTAGAATTATTATTATATACAGAACAAAGTAAAACGCTTGTCCAGTAGCGAAGAACGTTGTCGAATTCCAAAACAGTTTATCGAAAGTTGTATTGCAGTACGGACGAATTTGATTTAACTTGCAAATTAAAATGAGCTATTAATTAAATACAAATAAAAATAATTTCAGCTAGTGAATAAGTTTAAAAAATACTGCAAAAAATCATGATATTATAGTGGTTGTTAACATTGAAAAAGTTTTGTTTTTTAAACACTGGTCATGTATTTTGTCATCAAGTTAACGTTACTCATTTTGATTTTAAACTTTAAATTCAATGGTCTTAAGACTTCGCCCGTGATCGATAGTTATAAACCCGTTGAAACTGATAATGAAAATGCAGAAAAAAACCTACATGTGAGCATTAGTGGTAACACCAAAGGAGATATACCAGATATACCAATAAAAACCGGTAGTGTTTTTTTAAGTGATAGTGATGATAATGTTGAAGTTAATCTGATAACTGAATCATTACTTCAAAGTAAAACAAGCAATTTAATGTTTAATAACCTAAAATCTGATAAGCATGGCGGCAATATAAATCATGAACAGATGTCGAAATATTTTATGTACAACACAGTTCTTGAAGCAGAAGCTCCACTAGACCATAACACCAATAAAGGCTATGAGCAAGAGTCACAGAGTGACGATATAATGACAAATGCAACAAAAATTAGCTCGAGCTCAATTTTATTAAAACTGATGAGATCAAATTCGCAGGTAGATTTGGAGCCTGAGAACAACGCTTTTAATTCATTGAGTACCAGAGATGTTAATAATTACTTTTTGAACTTCATAAGCTATAACAAAGACACGTGTTTATTGGATAATATCAAACAAGCCTTCATGTGGTGGTCCTTGCCCAATGGATCGCTGAGTTTAATAGATCATAATGGGTCAAGTATGTTTTTGCTGATCCTTTCTATAAATAAAATACATTATAAAAAATATTTTTTCTTTTCTATCCTAATTTCTTTTGTTGAATGGGTTATTTTTGCATCAGCTGAAAGTAATGTATGGGATAGATAAAGGACTGCTTTAAAGCAATTGAAATTTTTTGTTGAAAAATTTTGGTCATTAAAAATAAATTAAAATAGAATTTTCAAAAAAACAGCTGGAATAAGATTTTTGGAATGCCGCGAAGACAGCTCGTTTTAAATTCTGGGCTGGCGAAGAAGAAATCTGAACGAAATTTGATGAATCGAAACGCCAAACGTTAAGTGGTCAAAGGATACAAAAAGTGGAAAGAACGACAAACGTACCTTCTTTACATGCAAGACATGCGATTTTCCACTATGTTTCAAGTGTTTTACGCTATATCATATGTAGTAGACCTTTGCATGGGTAGTCTTAAACCAACTTTCAAGACATTCGTTTGTAAACGATTGATTGATATGTTACATTCGTTGCGAACAAATCAAACACAACAGTTCAGCCTAGCTTCGTCAGACAAACAAATCCAAATCAATTGGAAACCGAATCGAATGAAAGAATGATTCGGAAAATATTAATGCAGCATAAATAACATACATAACTCGAATCTTATGTGCACAAAAACATAACATTTGGTGCATAACTTGAGGGTTTAAGATTTTAAAAATCTGATGTTAGACTTTAAGAAAGCTTTTTGACACTAGGGTGGACCCTAAAAATGTGTTGTTTTGTTTTAAACTCTTCGTATATGCGCTTAAAAATTTATATTTTTTTGATTTCGAAGCTGGGGCAAACACTATCGCTGATGCCAAATCCATTGTCAGTATTTGCAAATTCTAAAAGTAATTTGAATGTAGGGCTGCTACCTTTATTTTTGCGCTTTCGAAGCTGGGCAAACTCTAGGTAAAAATGAGTCGCTGATGCCAAATCCATTGTCAGAATTAACAAATTCCAATTTTTTTTTTAAATATCGTAGATGCCAAATTGTAAGAATTTACAGTCAAAAAATTTTTTACAATAGGGCTGCAATCTTAAAATTTTTTGTTTTTAAAGTGTCAAAAAAACTTTTTAAAATTCTAACATAAGATTTGAAATCCGCGACCCCTTAATACTGCCAGCACATATACAAAGAGTATAAAATAAAAAAAAACACATTTTTCGGGGCCACCCTACTGTCAAATAAAGTATTTTTAAGATCTGACCTCAGATTCGAAAAAAAAAATTATATGGTCTACCCTAGTGTCACATAAAACTTTTAAAATTCTGACCCGGCACAATTCTGACGAAACACAAGAATGATCATTTGTAAATGATTTGCTGCGTTCGATTCATTCATTTCTTTTTGGAGTCTTTGGTTTGAAAAAGCAAATCAAATCACATTTCTCAAAAGCAAAATATGCACATGATTAGCTTTTCTGCTGACGAGTGCCCGGCAGTGATCGTTTGCTTTCGTCAAATATCTGGAACACGATTTGACTCGCTGTTATAGTTATTTAAATGACTGAACTCGACACTGAATGTACATTTTTGTGACAGAAACGAGTGTATCTGTGCAAAAGTTTAATATGTAGCATACTTTTTGTAAATCAATAAAATTTATGAAAATTTTCTTGTGTTTTTAATTGTGAGCACTGCTGGGACATTTTATTCCAAATTTCAAATCCAAATTACCGATTGGGACTAAATATCCCAACGCCCCCAGTGCCTCTGGTGGCGAAATCTGAAATTCTGGCTTGGTAATCTGGCTTGTATATCCAGCCGTTTTTTCGGTTCGGAAGGGTTAAAAACAATTGTACAGGGGCTTATTATCGAGAAAAAAGGGATTTGGAAAGGGAAAGCTTGAATGTAGATTTTAACATGGGCGGTAAAAAGTGCTGGCTGTTGCTATTAAATACTTTGCAAAACCTATTAATAGGTTCGTTGTATGCATAAATAGTGTGGTGCTGAAATTCGTTTAAAAATCTTTTATATCTAGTACTCCTTATTGACTCATTACGTACAATTTTGTTGGAAATATATTCGCTATCGATGTTTCTAGTAATACCATCGAATTTAAAACACGAGCAAGCATATGTTCTTCTTGCTGATAATGGCATTAAATTAAGAACTTTCAGTCTATGTTAATATGGTGGCAAATTTCTGTAGTCCCCGGGGTCATACAACTCTCCCAGAGCAAAGAGCAAAAATTGTCTTTGGATGGATTCTAGTCTTTCGCAATGCACATCAAATGCTGGATTCCAAACTATACAATAATATTCAAGAATTGGGCGCACTAATGTACAGCATAAGGTTTTTGTTACCAATAAGCTCTTGAATTCTTTGGCACGTCTTTTTGTAAACCCGAGTAGTTTATTTGCCCTGGATATAATTTGATCTTAATGAAGGCTAAAGCGCAGCCTGCTATCCAGGATAACCCCAAGATCTGAAATACGGTTGACCCTGTTTAGTTAGATCCCAGTAAGCACATATCTCTTATTGAGATTTTACGGGAAACGCTTATACCGTAGCATTTCTTTACGTTGAGGGAAAGCTTATTTATACTATACCATTGTTTCAGAGATAAAAGCTTGTTCTGTAAGAATACAAAATCGCCTTCTGAGTTATTGGCGTAGTACACTTTTAAGTCATCTGCATATAAGATATGTGTGAGATAAATATGTTGAAGAGAAGTGATAATCTTTTTAGATAAAATTTCCTGGAATTTTACAAATTGGGACCTTTCGTAAAGGTATGAATTGAGCCATTTTAGTAAAATACCCAAAATTCAAAATTTTTCTAATTTTATAAATAAGATTTCGTGATCAACGCGATCAAAAGCTTTACTGAAATCAGTACAGATTGCATCAATCTGATGTCCTTTGTCCCTCTCAGTAAACAGTAGATTGACATTAATAAATTTGGTAATGTATTTGTACACCTATACATTATTTTTCTTAGAGAATACAAAGACACAAGACATTTAAAAATTGCATGTCAATTTTAGATGACATATTATTTATTATATGTCTTGTACTTTTAGGTAACGTTAATAATGTCATACATAAATTTGAAACAACTAAACCCTTTTGTGATCCCTTTCAAATTTTAACATTGAATTTAAAATTAAAATATCTCTATCAAGAGAATTTTTCTCTTTCAGCTCGTAATACATTCTTGGATTTGTCCTCGCTAAATTTAACAAGAGAGTCCGATCTTTTTGCCAAGGTTTGGGCACATACTCGGTATAAGGAGAAGAAAATAATAGCCTTTTCGGCAGCTAACAACCGACTGAATAGAGCACCATATAAAACGTTAAGCATAATGAAGTATACATTAAAATATTTAACATTAAAAGGAAATGTATTTTGTGCTCATAACATAAATAAAAATGGTAAGTTAATTTTTCAAGGCCTTGAAAATAGTATGCATTATTTATATTAAACAAAATATAAACCTAATTCTTGCAGTTCAATTTGTAATAAATGCAACTACAAGGTCTCAAACCGAACACAGCTCTAACAGAGATCACATGAATACGATATTTAATAATGAAAGTAAGTAAAAACGAGATTTTAAAGTTTATTTTACAGCCAAATTCTCTTTCGGCCATGTTGTTATTTTGTTAGTTATACGTTAGCCAATGATTTTTGGATGCAATTTCGAGTTTTAAAAAGAGATCACAAGGAAAATACATGAATATTGTATATTCTCGTTAAAAGGTTGATAAGAAAAGAAAATTGGCAAAGTCTAAATGAGCTATAATAAACTGTCGTTAAAAAAATAACATTAATTTCGATTAACATACATTTCTTTTTCGTATTTCAGTTTAAAAAACAGTATAATCGCCATATATTAAAACAGTTGTTAAACAATTTCCGTATTTATTTAGTCAATATGCGATCTACAAGCAATGTTGATATGTGTGTCAAGGTTGGAAATAACTTAAACCAGCTGATGTACCTGGCTCAAAAAAGATTTTAATCATGAATTTTTAGCGCTTATATATGCCAGAAAAAACAAAAACAAAAAAAAAAATTATTTGTGGCCGCCCCGTACCGTAGAAGAAAACTGTAGAAAATTTTAGTACAAAGACTTTTTCATAAAACTTCATAACCTAAGAATGAGATAAAATGACTTGAAAATCTAAGTTTTAACTTTCCATGCAAATATCTCCGCTGTTTTTAAATATTTAAAAATGTTAAATGTTTATTTGTTCAGGAGTCCAATAAAGAGACTTAACAAAAATATTTTTAACTGAACTAAGGTCAATGTATATATTTTTTTATCTTTTTTTAAAAAAAGGTCCGAAATGTTGGCTTTTCACTCAAAACTTACTCAAAAGTTGCTTTTGCTGTAAAATAAAAACAATTAAAAATTTCATTCTAACAACTTTTCATATGACAAAACATTCATTTACAAAATTTGGTTAGCTGTTTTTGTCAGTTTTTGGCTCTATGTTTTTTTTTTCGAAATTTATTTTTTCCATTAGGTTTTTATGTATTTTACAAATAGTCAAATCTGAAAAATAAATTATGTCTCTCCAAAAATGATCACAATATCTCTTTCCGATCAAAAGATATGACTTAAAGTTCTCACTTATGATATGACTTAAAGCATATTAATTATACTCATTTGTGTAGTAAAATTGGTTTTAATATGGGATTAATCGTATATAATTTTTCTCTATCCACCTCGCAGCCGAATTAGTATCAAAGTTAATTTTTCACACATTTTTTCGCCAGCTTGTGCACACAAGCACACATTTTATACATAATAAGTACATACTGTAATGTCGATTTTTAATTTCATCGAGTTTCAAATGCACAAAAAGCAGCGAGTACTAGACACTAAAATTATCCCAATGCACTTAATTTGACAGTTCAACAGCTACTGAAACGTTTAAAATGCGTTTGAAATTGGTGTCCATAGCTAAACGTGGTTTGTACAGTACTAAGTGGTGGTTTGTTTGTATATATTTTTTTTTTGTGTCATTTTGCGTTTCATCGAGTTTCAAATCACAACTGTGCTAAAGAAGTTTCACTTCAAAAATATGTGAGTGGTAGTTACCCCACCTAAACTTATGAAACTTATAACCAAAAAAGTCAAGATCATTAGGGGTATTCACGATTCAGTGCACTTTCCCGTGCAGTTGAGGACTTGTGCACTTTACAAAAACAAAATACAGCTTTGAAAAAGTGATAGTGGTATGTTCACGAAAACCTAACTGCACAACTGCACAAGTCCTCAAGTCCTCAAATGTACAGGCAAGTGCACTGAATCGTGCATACTCCTATTGAATGGTTTAATAATTGCCGTTTACACTTCAAATTGCTCATCAAATCGTTTGACCACAAAAGTGTTCAAACTCATAAAATTTTTCGTCAAATTTAATTTTGTCTTAAACACCGAAGCTAGCACATAGCGGTGACGGAAAAATTTGAGTAGCACTTGTTATTAAAAACGTATTCGTGCTTCCGTTCCTTCTTTTGCCGTGATGTGCTCATGTTGAAAATGTTTTCAATGTGTACAACCGTATTCACTTTTTGCAAACCAGGTGATATAAAAAACTTTCAATATTATTAAATGATTCGAGTAAATTTCATATGATCAAACTATCATACCATAGCATACCAACATACCACCATATTGATTGATTTAATTGATTTTTATTACGAAACATTATATATAGACATGTTATAACATTAAATTTAATAGACATTTGTGGTGAAGTATAACAATGCTTCATAAATGCAAGCCACTCTTAATTTTTTTACAATCCAAGTTTTTTAAGCAGGTTTATACTTTTGTGTAGCATAAGAGGACGTGTCACTCTCACATTTTGATAAAATCTTAATCATTTCCTGGACGTACAACCCGAGTCATTAAAAGTATCACTTCAAAAATCAAAATAGTAAAGGACTACAACGAAATATAATTTTATAAAATGGTTTTATTAAGGGAAGCTTAACTTTCTTGTAATCAACAACGAACTGAACACTGATTCTGGGTGAAAATCTTAAAACATTTTATATCATTTGCTAAATTAATAATATTGAAATCGTTCAAGAATAGGGATTGTTATTGAATCACAGAGAGAGATAAACCAGAGGTACCAGTTCGACTTCGAATGCTCTTTGAACTCAAGTTTCGTTGTACAAGCGTCCGGAAAATAGAAGAAAAAAACAAAAAAATTATGCTTTTGCCTTAAGCGTTCGTCTTGAAGTTGACGTTTGACATTGCCTATACTTTTCTATACAACTGCTGAGGCAAAAGCATAATCCTTTTTGTTTTTTATTCTATTCTTCGGACGCCTGTACAATGTAATTTGATTGAACTTCAAACTGACACCTCTGATATACATATATCTATCTCTGTGATTGAATGTTATACAATTAAAAAACTTTACATGTAAATTAGAGTTATGATTGAGATTAATTAACCTTTAAACAACAGATTACTCTGCATACATTTAGTTTATACATTTGCCAACTTTTGTTTAGCACAAATGACATTTACTATTCGCTCCCACAGAACTGTTCTTAGCTAATTTTCCAAATGGTTTCCTCCAATTTACATCTACATAGTATATACCACAGTGCAGCCCATCGCTTTTTGTCACATAGCCCATCCATGCAGTTTTAAAATTATTACATGCTTGTTGTTTCAACTGCTGCCAAGATTCACAATGACTGCCCAAAAAGTTGTGTTCGCTCCAAGGATATACGCTTTCAGCAAAATATTCGACGGCACGACTATGAGCACAGGTAAACGTAAAGCAGCCAGGTGGTAGCGCGTTTGCACCACCTGGATAAAAATCGACGTGGCCAATAGGTTCACGTTTGGCTAAAATACCTATATTCGTATGTATGACATCAACAAATTTTGCATCACTTTTCCGCAAACTCGAAAGTACGTCATTTCTACGAAAACATGGCTTTGCCGGATCCAGTCCTGTGATGCGTGGTATTAGTTTACCCGTCAGCTGTGTAAAGATGCGACCTGCTGCACCCATAATATGAGCACCCAAACTGTGACCTAATTGGAGTTATCTAAAGTTAATCCTTGTCTTTTTATAGTCCTTGTATAGTTTACCTATTAAATGTATATTTTCGATTGGTGCCAACTTTTGCAATTGAACCAAGCCGGTAGCAATATGTTTACCGATATCTTCTGTATTTAAGGCAGACCATTTATAGAAGGTGTCGACATACCTGGTAGCATCAACAATCTGTTAATTGTTATGTTTAAAATATCCGTTGCATGAAAGCGGTAAAAAAAATAGTTTAAAAAAAAATCACATAATATTATTTTTTTTTTTTAGTTAATTTCAATTAAGAGTTCTGAGTTATTTTTATTTGCATTCGAACTTTTAATCATTATAAAATATTTTTAACTTGCAAATTTAACATTTTGAACAAAATTAATGTAAAATTTCGATATTTTTTGACTATATCAGCTTAGTAGAAAAATTGGAAGAGTTTTAGTTATTTGAATTTAGTTCTTGGTGCAAAATAGTTTATAAAGTGTTGTGAAAGTGTAAAAGAACACACAAAAAAGTAGTGTTGATCACTAAATGTGCCATGTAACTTACAATAAAATTAACATCTTGTCGGCAGAGGAAAGCCTCAGACAAGATCTGAAGCGTGGATGAGTCATTTACGGTATTTGTCCAACCCGTTGCTAGCAAAACAACTTTTTTGCTGCTATTGAAAGCCTGCAGACCCCAAAGCTTTTCAGCTTCCAAAAGAGGAACGCTGTAGTTTTTGCAGGGCGTTATAAGCTGAAAGTGCATTTTTTTTATATCGGGCATAATACTTTTTGGTACTCTATGAAAGATTATCGTTGAGGAACCTACAAATGTTATCACACAATTTAATCAGTTATCATACAAGCACCGTTAAAGTAAATTTGAACGCACAGAAGATATCGATGGCAGAAGCAGCTAACTCGAACGGATATGATCCTATAGTATTCTTTTTCAATAAAAATATATCGTATAAAGACGGCAGTGCGAAATGTCTGCCTGTTTCTAAAAGCGTTGAGTTATCATCAGTATTTTTGTTACTATTAGTGACGTCCTGCTCTTTAAAGCCATATCCAACGCCAGTCAAAATACTTAAGAGAAAAATTTTATTGCAAACATAAAGCATATTTTTAGAAAATTTAAATTTATTTTTCAATTTTTAAAAATGTTCTCTATATCTTGTTCGAACTTCTACTAAACTGTTATCACGGGAAAGCACTTAAAAACTAAAGCATTTCAGCTTATAGAGTCTAGCTTAATCGACATAATCTTTTTAATTGTTTGCACACCTTCAATATATAGTGAATAATTTTTGTAAGCTTTTGTTGACAGAAGTGTTTTCTTAATTTCAATCAAGCTGAAATAATTTCAGATTATAAAGGATTGCTAATAAGAGGAAATTAACATGTTTACTTTGCTATATGAGAGTGGAAAACATTTTTTATAAAATTTTAGTTTCGCTATGAACTTTTGTTACTAAATAAACTGGCGATTTCAGCCCTTGGAAGGACTTTGACCTAGCTTCTATTCCAATCAATTGTGTTATGCGTGTTATTAAATGTTTGATCACAAATGACCGAGAACTGGACGTGCGTGTTTTATGCCGAGTCCGAACGGCTTATGTTCTCAAGAAGCTTTACATGGCAATTTTTACTCTCTGAGGTTTGCCATTGTGTGCAGAGAGGTGACGACCGAACAGAAAAATTAATTCAATTGAAAAAACTTTCTGTTTGAGCTGGAATTGAACCCGGGCTACCGCAGTTCTTTAGCTTAGGGGCCACGCACTCTACCCACTAGGCTACGGCCAACACTAGGTGACATAAATATTTGAAAAATTAATCCATTTGCAGACTCAATTTAAAGGATACTGAAAATTTTAACAAAAAAGCTCTTTGGGCTTGTTTCTGTTTCTGTTTCAGGAAATTCAGACGATAATGGCAGGGTTACTAGTTAAGATATATGACAACTCAAACACGTATGTATATAACAAAAAATTTACTTTTTGAAAAAAGCTGTATTTTTTTAAAACGCAAACAATATTAGCTTTTTAGATTCTCCAGAAGGGGCAAACTGAAACACCTCTCATATAGAATTTTTACATTAAACAACCCCCTCTTTGTATTCAAAATCTGCACTTTAATTTGCGTGCACACAAAGTGAGTTTTGTACATAAATGGGTTAATATACTTTTGAGTTAACCTTTCGAGAAGTTAACATTAAGGGAACAGCTAAAAACAGAACTCTGTTTCGAATCTTTTTTTGAAAAAAACTATTGACTATAATTAAAAAAAACTTTTCAACATCGAACTACATATTATTAAGTACCTATATATTGAAATTTTTTCTAGTTTTTGCCCATCTATGTGCCATTGTAAGCCTTACTTCATTCGCGAACTCCAAAACGGTGCCAAATATTTTTCAGCTTCTAAAAGAGATAAATGAAAAAATCTTTGTTTATATCAAAAATAACATTAAAAACATTAAAACTGCCTGTAATCAGCTAATCAGAAAACATCTTTCTTTTTTGGCGCCACTTTGAACAAAAAATTTTAAATTTACCCTATTTTTTAAATTTTAGGAATGATTGTGGTCGGTTTTTCATATTTTTTAGCACCGTTTTCAAAAAGGTGTTTTGAGAAAATCGCGTTGAAAGTTTTAATTGGGCATGCAATTTTTTTGTTTAGTATACAGATGTTTATATATGTAAACTATAATTTCCCGGCAGATGTTGTCCTGCCACGGACCGCCTTACTGCCGAAATATATACGAAAATGCCAAGAAATGCCAAACATATTCACCATTTTTAGTATAGTTGCCGAAAGTAACCATATGAACTAAATAACTAAATTTTAGTCTAATACAACTCAAACTGCGATTTGAACTGTCTGAATTAAAGCATTTTCATTTGTTTGTGGGCGATAAAAGGGGGCGTGGAGTTGTAGCCATACAAACTAGATTTTGGTCTTATACTACCAAAACAGCCTGAAAAATGTAATTTTCACTGATTTGTGGGCGGAAAATGGGAAACAAATTTTAATGGTTAGTACAAAAGTTAACTGTGATGAAAAGTTTAAGTAAAAGATCAGTAAAATATCAGTGCTAAATTGAGGTCGTCACATTTTTGTAGTAGCTCTGTATAATATTACGTCTGTTCGCGTACTTCTCAAGTGAAAAATATCCAGCAGAAACTTGCAAGAAAGTAACGCAAAATTTGCAAAAACTTGCAAGCCTCGATAACAACTGATTAATGTCTTGCTTACATTTCAAGCGGAATGGAAAACAAAAGAAAATTGGACGTGAAGTGTTCTCCTGGAACACAGTGCCAATGTTTTTTACAAAAATTTAAAATGCCTTCCATATTTTGACGACTGCAGCAGTCAATCCTCAGGTTTGTGAACATCAATTTTACTAAATTTGTTTGATTGTTCAAACTGCAACTTTAATAAATCAGCTGTTTTCAAGCTTGCAATTTCTCGACAGTAAGCATTTTTCCAGCAGGAATTTGCAACAACTCCTCCTAGTCAACTCTCACTTTGCGCTCTCAATTTATCTTATTTTGCAAGTGTTTTGAACAAGCGAATGCCAAATTTGTGATAATTATCACAATCTGTATGCGAACAGACCTAACGTCCTATTGACCTACATTATAGGTGTTCAACTTACAACTTTAGAAGCCCAGATGCGAAAATTGGCAAATTATTATTAATAAATTCCATAATCCCATATCTACTTTGTGTACATAGCAACTAACACATATCTTCTTCTTTCTGCGGTCGCTGTCTAGGAGAGGGAATTGCTTGGGCTACATTTCCACCACTACTCGAGCTTACCGAACTGGACATCAGCTATTGTTCAATTGAGTACGTAACTCAAGCTGTATTTAAGAATCTTTTAAATTTGCGACGTCTTTTTCTATCACACAATAAATTGCTTAAGATACCCGCCGATACCTTTTACTACGTTCAAGCAATTAACTATCTCGATCTATCGTTTATGAATGTGGCGAATTATAATATACCGTACCCTACGCTGGAGGCTGCCTTCAATTTAGTCTATGGGGTAAAAATTCCGCAGACCACCTTTAAATATTTGCCCACATTGGAGTATTTGGACTTATCTCACACTAAATTGACACGCAATAGCGCAATGGCCTTCACACAACTCAGCGATCGTTTAAAATTTCTAAGCCTGTGCTACACCGCTTTCCCTATAATAAGCAATGCTATTTTCAAGAATACTGCACTCATAGCACTCGATCTATCTGGTAATCCATACGCTTCCTATCACATTTTCGATGACACTTTCGAGGGCGTCAGCGATACACTCAAGTATCTGTTCTTCGAGCAGTCAAACATTAAGGATCTCGACTGGGTAAAATCACTTTCAAGTATGCGCGTTCTAGGGTTAAGAGGCAACAACATCAACTCGATTTCGATTGATACTTTCAGTGCCCTGCAACAACTTCAGATACTAGATCTGAGTTCAAATCATGTGGGAAATTGGTACAAGCAAATTTTCACCAAAAATGTGCAACTGCGTATTCTCAATCTACGTGACAACAATATCAACATCATAACAACCGAGATGCTCAAAGACTTTCAGCACCTTGAATATCTTGGCATTAGTGATAATGATTTCGTATGCGATTGTTTGCTCTACGACCTGATGGACATAGCCGCATCTAATAACAAGGATGCCATCTGTGTGTATGACGTGTTGCGCGAAACTCATCATCTGGTCGAAAAAATGACAACAATGGCTTCGTTTACGAATTTTAATATAATGTACCAGAATGTGACGCAGCAGCTTGGTTTGGATGTCGTAGCACAGTCCGTGATCAATCGTTATTTGCCCACGCTATGGCGCAGCAAAAGAAATATTAAATATAACCTAGCTCGAAATCGTTACCAGTTACGTTTTGTGAACAGCTTATTTAAGCAATTAAAGCAAGAGGTTGGTCCTGCACACTGCCTTGCGTCGACTACACAAGCTCAAACCTATCAGAGGCTAAATGAATCACAGCTTCATTTCCAGCTGCTCGACTATTCGGATGACCATTACTGGTGCTTCAATGAGACCGAACAACTTCAGTTCGTGCAACTTAATTGCCAGATGCGAAACTATGTTGGAGATATTGAGCAGCAGTTGCATACGCTGACCAAATATGTGTTAGTTGGCATTGGAGCCTTGATAGGTGTAACGTTGCTAATAGTGCTGATCTATGTAAAACGCTGGCACATTCATTACTACTACTCGTCGCTTAAATCGGCAGCTTTGATGTCATTGGCTACGAAGGAGACGATAAATAAGTTCAAAGAACTCTCCGAAACGGATCCAAACTTGGTGTACGACATCTTTATAAGCTACTGCCAAAATGATCGTGAATGGGTGCTAGAGGAACTGCTACCGAATGTTGAAGTCACTGGAGACATTTCAATATGCATGCATGAGCGTGACTTTCAGGTTAGTAAAATTTCATTTTAACTTTTACACTGTTTAACATGGGTTTGCACATATGAAAAAAATGTCATACATTTTTAGAAGGGTTGAATACCAAATGTTCTTTTTTGGAAAAAATTCTTCATTTTTTCTGCAATCTTCAAGAATGCTGCATTTTTTCCTTCTTAAAAAAAAATTACGTTAAAATAAATCCTATTCTTTTCTCGAAAATGTTGACCGCAAAAGTATAACAAATCCTCGGTGCGCGTGCAATACCGTGTATCCGCCGTATGTGCAATACGGTGATAGTAAAATTTTACAGGAGTGCAGAAAAACTGATTTTGTTTTAAACTACTGAATCGATTTTCAACTGAACAAAACATTTATTGGAATTTGATATTTCCTTTGTTCTCAAATAAGCATTTGCATTTAATAAAAAAATTAAAAACTATGAATCAATCATGAATGATCAAAATGAAAATTAAATGAATTTTGGCCTTTTTGCAGTATACGCGGTATTGCAAGTGACGGATACGCGTTATTGCACTCGAAACGACGAAATGCAGAATGCGGCAAAAATATAAACGTAATATTTAGGATAGAGAATTTTTAATACAAAAATCAGTTTTATTAATTTAGCTGGTATGAAAAAAATAGATATTATGCTACAAAAATAAATTGATTTCGTCACAAAAATCAAAGGGGTAGCCTTGTATTTTTCTTAAAAAAATAGAAAAACCAATTTTGTGTCAAACTGCAATAGTTTTTGCAGAAAAGTGATACGTCATATGAAAGAGTATACAAATTTAATTTTTCGGTTTTTATTATTTTTGCAACAAAAACAACTTTTGAATAATTTTTTGGAAGAAAAAGACATTTTTTGGACCCTTTTAAAAAAAAATATAAATAAAAATGTAAATCCTTAGCTAACTTTTGCAGTAAATTTGCAAGCAATTTAATTGAACTTTTAGACAAAAGAAGATTGAATGAAATATATTAAAATACAATGAAGCTATTCGCGTCGAAGGGCAAAACTTTGAATTTGGAATAGTTTTTTGGCTGCAGGTAATGATGTTTTATACAAAAATTCATTGTACTAAGATATTCTATAGTTTTCAAGATATGAGAATGTTATTGGTGTCAAACAAACGGAAATTTTTTTAAATTTTTTTAATTTAATTTGCTTGGAATGACGCTTCAAACGCGGTATGTCATTAGTCGATTTGGCATCACTGCGGAAAGTTACAGTGTTGCCAGATGGGCGCTTCGAATATTGACAACCCTGTACATTAACATTGGATAAAACAATGCATATTGTAGGTTACTCATTAGAGAAAAATAAAAACTGCCCAGGTGGTGTTCGTAGCTATTTTAATTACCAAAAACTCTTTCATAGCTTATTTAAACGTATCTCTAATTTTTAACTCACTTTTCAGCGTTCTTAATTTTCATTACTTTGCAAAAAACCGTTATTTTGAAGAGAGTCCTCTTTTGTGATAAAAAGTAGCCTATATCCCAACCAGTGGCGTAAGGAACCTACATGTGAAGTTTGAAGAAAATCCATCTAGTAGTTTTCACGTGATGCGCGTTTGGCCAGACAGACAGACAATATTTTTAAAGTTACATTTTTGGAATCTCGTTCAAAATGTTCAGTGCAAAAAGAATTTCGAAAAATATTCAATGTACAGATTTTTTTTACAGTTTTATAATATGTATAGAATATATTTTTTCCATATTAAAAATCTATTTTGCTAGCTGATATTAAAATTTTAAATTACTTTTAAAAAACACATATAGTTTTGTTTGATTTTTAATATGTATTATATGTATGTATGTATCAAATAATTTTGCATTTTACAAATAAACGTACAGACAAAAAAATAAGTGATTATTGTGTTGTCATCCAGTTCTGAGCTACATTTGACGTATCAAAACTCTAGCTCATCGGGAAGTTGGTTATAATAAAAACGTGTTTATAACCTCATTAAGAAAAAGGTTTGGCGTAAATTCTGTAGCTCATAGCGTAAGGCGATTGATTTATAACCACAAGGTAGTGAAATTGAGCCTCAATATTGTGGATAATAATTTTTTGTTTTTTTTTTTTATGAAACAAATTCAAATTTTGAAAATTTATCACTGAGGGTGAAAAAGAAAAATTGTAAGAAATTAATTTAAATAAAAAATATTTAATTATATTATAAGAATGTAGTTTTTGTTTGTAAGTTCTGTAGCTCAGAGCACAGAGCGCTTGCTTTATAATCGTAAGGTTGTGAGTTCGAGTCTAAACAAGGTCAATGAATTTTTTCGGTTTTTTTTTGTTTCATTTTTAATATTAAAGCTGGATTCACTGATAACCTTCAGCATGTTTTTGTGTGATTTAAAATAATGTTTATCAAGTTGAGAGCGTGCAGCTTCTCTCTTAGCGAAAACTTTATTTAAAATATACTTGCAAAACATGCTGAAGGTGATCAGTGAATCCAGCTTAAAACAATTTCGGTTTCTTGAACAAATTCTGTTGTCACCTTCAGTGGTCAATTTTTGAAAATTCGAATTTTTAAAGTTTATGACAAATACTTAATATCAGAATATAATTGTTTAAGTAAAATAAAATTTTAGATTCAAGTTTGCTTACTTTAGTGATGCAGGATTAATATTCTCTATAGCATGGGCCCCACGTTTTTAGGAGAACTAAAAGCCCCATAATTTCTCTAGGAGAAATTATTTTATACTTTTTAGTTCGTTTTAAAAATGTGTTATATTAAATTTTTTTTTACTTAAATAATTATTAATTTTTAATTGCTCAATCAATTTCGAAAAAAATTCACACTTAATTTTTGGAAATTTCAAAAATCTTTTTCCTTCGATTTACAAAAGTTGTTATACCAGAAAATCAAAGTAAAAAAGCATACATAGTCAGCAAGGATTTGGGAAAATTTTGAGCTGAAGTTCCATTTAATAAAAAGTTAGTTAATAAAAAACTTACCTTTGGAACCGTTACACGATGATCCTGCTTGTGTAATGCCAATTACGCAACGAAACTTTCTGGTTGCGTTAAAATTACGCTACTCCATAAATCCATACAAAGATTTTTTTGAGACACAAAGACCTTTTTTTTACACAAACGCTATGGACACTTAATGCATCTGAGCCTTCGCTTTTTTATTCGCACGTGTAGCTTTTAACATAAGCAAGCAATAATAACGGAAAAACACATGCACTTTTTCGCGGAGCACCAACTTATTGCCGCAGTTTAATCACATACATTCACTCACGTATTTCTGACACGATTGACGCATTTTCTTATTTTTATCTTAAATATCTGAAAATATAACACTTCCGAAACGATTTTAATGTGATTTTTTTAAAATAAAAAGTACACAACCGTCGATATCGAAATTTTATGTTCACATCCGTTACCGTTGATTAAAGCAGCATTAAAAGGAGATCACATAGAAAAAATGGCTGTGTTCACTACGCATATGAAAAAAGTGTTTAAAAGCTTAGATTTGCTTTAAGCATCTTACACATTAGCGAACTTGTTCTTCAAACGGCAGCCATGTTCGAACCAGTTCGCTAGTTAAGGAGTTAACTCTTCTAATTGGCCTGTTGTCAAAAATTATTCAGTTTCTCCTTCAAGACAGGGGCCGAATTACAGCATCCGTGATTGAGCAAATTGTAAAAGATTGATAGACACTTGTCTCGTCGTGTCCTTCGTAATTTTGCTCGATCACGGATGCTGTAATTCGGACAAAGGGTTGTGAGATAAAATTATGGCGAAAAAAAACAAAACTTAATATCTTATTTTTGCGAAAGAAAAATTGCTTTCTAAAATTAGGCTTGGTCGTTAATGTTTATATATTGTTATATTCCTGACGAGGACAGTTTAAAAATATGGCCAACTAATTTTAATATGACGCGCTTAAAGCAAAAGAAGGAAATATTTTTTTTAAACAAGAACACAGTTTAAAATTTGTGAAAGCAAAAACTATTCATACCATGCTGTGTAGAACATCGAACATAAGTCGAAGGGTTGCAAACGACATAAGACGCGTGTGTGCTAGAGAAAGGGGTTACAGGGAAGATCATGTGTGGCAACGAGTTTATATTATAAGAGGTTTTACTCGTCGCTCATTAATTTTTACTTGCTGATTTCAGCCATCCATCGACAGAACAGGAGCCGAATTTGCATTTTGGAGCATTTTGGCAACAAAAAGATTAAACATAAATGTGTTAAAGGTTTTTGCTTAAGTCTATAGAAGTTGGGAGTGTCGTCTTTCCATAGTTAAAAGCTTCAACAGTCTTGCTTCAAATGGCTAGAAATTCCTAGTTTCCTAAAAAATCTAGTTCCGACTCCCACTCCTCTTTTAAGTTTTAATTTGAAATTCAAAATAACTACCCCTTCATGAACTTATGAAGGACAATGCTTATGAAATTATTGACTACTTATGGAATCAAACCCTTAGACCATTTCCAATCTTAAAACTTAATTTCTATGGGTCTCCCATTATATTTTTTCTATATTTATAGATTGGAATAACTATACTGGATAACATAATCTCCTGCATGGACCGCTCAAAGGCATTAATGCTTATAATATCCACAAATTTTTTGTTGAGTCATTGGTGTCAGTTCGAAATGCATCTTGCGCAACATCGGTAGGAAATAAATTTTAATGACTTAAAAATTATTTTCACTATTTATGTTCCTTAGCATGTTCGAAGCCAGTAAAGAGCATTTGATTTTGGTATTTTTGGAAGATATACCGCGCAGAAAACGACCCAAGACATTGCAATATTTGATGGAAATGAAGACATACATTAAATGGCCATCTGGTCAATCAGGAAAGCACACAAGGACTGATGATAAAAAAATATTTTGGAAGCGAATGACAAGATCGTTAGAAAACATTGGTATAAAGAATCGTGAATCTAATGCATAGTTTATTTTGCTTGTCTGCAACAAGAATGTTGTAGTTTTTGTAACGAGAACATAAGACATTGTATATGCTTTGATAGAAAACGAAATTGTATTTTATAGTAAATTGTACCTGATTAGTAAAGCAAAACGTTTATCCTAAGATTTTTTGTTAGAATTTATTTTTCATTGTACTGTAAAAGAACTCAGATTCTTATTTGTACTCAATTAATTTCTATAAATAAATAAATAAATAAAATAATATAATGTAACTCAATACCAAAGATTTATTTGTAAAATTTATTGATGATTATGCTTATTCAAAACTAATATATTTTGGAAATATCTTCGTATTGTACTTTCTCTATTAGGCGCCCTTTGAGTGGACCACGAGCAATTTCAACAGTCACAGAATAGTTTCGTTCGTCTAGCTTGCGCAGTATCGCTTCACTGCTTCGATATGCACCATTTACCACGAGCACGGGTTTATCAAGTGCTGGAATAACTGTTTCCAAATGATCCTATTAAAAAAGAGGAACAATTTTAATAAATATTGGACTTTTTAGACAAAATTATTGACTCTGCTTTGCAATAAGTGGTTTATTTCCAAAAAAAAAATATTTTTTATGTATTCATGTTGAATCACAAAAAACTGGATAAATTAACATAACTTCAGTCTACCTGATCTACTTTAACCTTTTCGCCCGTCTCAATAAATTTTATCTTGGCTCTGTATTTGTCTATGACTTCTTGCACAATTGCCTTCTGTTTATAGAACTTCTCGCCTAATGACTTGTCTACGAACTTTACAACGATGCCCTCATGCAGCCAATAGTCTTTGCGGTTTACACGCTCCTTTTTACTTTCTTCCTGTTTAATGATATCATCTAAGGCAGACGTGGTTGCATTTCCTGATATACTTTTTTGGCTTGGAAGTTTGGGTTTCTTAAATAATTGTTCTGCAACTTCAGTATTATATTCATAATTGTTGACAACCGGTGTTAGATTTTCAATTTTTGGACGCTTTAGCAGTAAGGCAGATTTTCCCAACTTTTCTGCAATTACTTTTTTTTCCAATCTAATATCCAACTTGAGTGGTTGCTCTTCGTCACGCCTTAGCTCAGTGTATTTTTCTCTGATTTGCTCATCTTTATTGGGACCTTGCGAGTCAACTTTATCTTTCTCAATTTGTTTTTCAATAAACTCAAACATGCGTTCTTCGTCATCTTTATCCATTTTTTGTTTCTTTTCGGCACGACTCTGCGCTTCGAGTGCCTCCGGACTACGATCAATGTATGTAACAAACCAGCCCTTCTCCGTTTCGTCAGCAACTGCTTGTCCAGTGCGTCCTAACCACTTAACATAATCAGATAGAGTCAACCAGCGCGTAGCGTTCATGTGAACATGATCCTTGGCTGCAATGTACTCCTGATAAACTTTATTGGCATTAACTCGTTTGGTGCCAAAACGTCTACGCAGCAACTCCATATAGCCATCGGAGAACTCTTGTGAGAAGTTGTGCAGAAACTTTCCAGGGGAATCAGCAAATATTAGTAGCTGGCGCTGATGAGATTCACTCATGGTGTGGCATTTGAATCCGTTCTCGTCACGACATTGCTTCTCACACATCTGACAGTACCAACGCAACTTCTGAAGCCCCTTTGCCTTCATTTTATTAGCTAGGTATTTTGGCGTACCTACTTCGGCGCGTCCCATTTTGATGCTGTGCTCCAATCGTGATGATTTTATAAACAAATCAAAAAAATTTAGCGATACAAGTATTATCAGAAAACATATGTTTTCCTCGAACAGTTGACGTTCAGCCAATTGACATATAGCACAGGGTTGCACTGCCATAACTATAAATACTAAGTTTATTGCATGGTATGAGATAATGGCCGAATTCAGCGCAGACTCCAGTTGACAACTGTTGTGTTTAAATTCGCGGAATGGTGGAGTTTTTGGAGCTCTCACTAAAACTGATCAGTAGCTTTTTCATATTCATAACAACTAATGTATCTGCTCGTTAAAATCGGTTAAAATCAGTGATGTTCGTCGACGCAACGTCAATTGTAGTCATTTTGGTATCGATAATGTAGAATGTGTCGAAAATGTAGACAATTGTGTAAACAATGTCAAAAAAAATGCAACACTGCGAAAATGCAAGTTCTTATTAGATTGGGAAAAATTCGTCTAATGAACACAAATTAAACAAACAAAAAGCATGTCCGGAAGGCGTAAAAATAAGGAATACTCTGAACTTGGATTCAATTTAATTATATATAACAATTAACATGCAACCTCTGCCATTAATTATCTACACGTCGTCAAAAGCGGTTCAGGGAAATAACACCCAAAATAAAAAAAAGCCCAAAACTTTTTCATACAAAATTTGGGTGTTATTTCTTTGAAATTGGGCTTTATTTAATTTTTTTATTTTGGGCGTTATTTCATAATGAAATAAATTCGTGATCATGATGTTGTTATTTCATAATGAAATAAATTCATGATCATGATGCATGCCCTTAGAATTGGTTCTTGCGAATGACTTTTGCAGGAGCTGCAAGGATGAGGAAGAGGAGTTGGTATCGAATCTCCTCTGTTCATGCAGTTGAATAAAAATACTTTTTCCAAAAATAAACCATAGTGTAATGCTTTAATAATACCATAAAATCATATTTAGGAAAAAAATGTTCTTTATTAACAATTTTCAGCTTTTTTCATTGAATTTTTTAAAAAAATCATGACTAAAGCTTACATGGAAAACCTTTAGAACTGCTTTGAGTTTTTTTTTACATAATGCTTAGCTGTATGAGTTATTGTTATGAATTTACTATCTTTTTATGCTTTCCTTTATATCTGTAAAAATTAGGAATTATGTTTTTAACGACGACTTTGTTTCCAATTAAAATCGTATTTTTTTGCTTTATTTTAATTATATCAGTTATGCTGGTTTTACATTATTTTCATGGAGCTTTTTTCCGTTGTATTTATATATTTGTAATTTTTGTTTCTGCACGATTTTCGATGAATTGGCGTTTATGATTGTGTGTGTTTGTATATGTCCAGAGGGCGGCGACGTTGATTGTTTTAACTACAGATTCGGCATGATTTTTGCATATTCTTCTTCATAGAGAAAGTTTTATTTTACATTTACAGTTTTTCAGATTTTTATTCGCATTTGGTGAGATATAGATAAATTTTAATTGCTGCTTTCTTTTCCAGAAGAAATTTGCTTATTTATTCAAACGATGAACGGATCATAGCGGTTATTGCAAACAAACAAAATGGAAGTAAATTATCTAATAATCATCTAAATCGAAACACTCGTTATCCAATTCATCTAGTTGCATACTCTGGAAGTCCACCTTGTAACGTAAAATACCTTTTTAAAAAAATAGAAATATTATTTAAAAATGTTCTAATTTTAATTTAGTTTATAAAATGATAATAAAACGAAAGTGTCAACAATACAACTAATAATAAAATATTATAAATTAACCAGAACCCTTAGCCAAAACTATTTACATATAACACTACAAATGAACAATTGCATGAGAACAATTTTAACTAAATGTTTCATATAGAAAAAATAAAAATTTAATAAAAATACAAACACGGAATATTATAGTTACCTCAGTCTAGCACTTATATATAAAATGCTGTTAAACACGCACTCTTTCCACAGCGACTTGCGCTCTTCTCAAATAAAAATAATAAGCTTTCACTTTTTGTTATATTATTACGATCAATGAAAATTGGAAATTAATTTAGTTGCGACCTTTTGATCAAGTACGTTTTCAAGAAGGCAAAAACAATAACACCAACTTTGTATAGAGTCAATCACTTAGCTGACTAAATTAGAAATGTTTGCTTATGTTGGAAACTAAAATGATTATTTTTTTAAATTTAAACTTAATTCTGTTTTGAGAATATCTCCAATAAAGTACTTAAAATTTTTGAATTCATCATTAAAAATTCATTTATAAAACTCTATAACATGAGCTTTATTGCCAAAACAAATTTTAGTACAAGGAGTTTTTTAGGTCAAAATTAAATGAGAAAAAATATGATGTTGAATCATACTCACAGAACTTTCTAACAGTTCAGTTTTATAATTTTACTCTTTTCTGTCATTTGCAATTTCTTATGAATAACATTCACTGTTTTACATACATAGTACATATATTTTTAAAACATTTTTTATTTTCGTGTGACGATCTTTATCACGACATTGCATTTATTAAAGTATCATTTGGTTTGTATTTACGTTGCCTTTCTGTTGTCAATGGGATACTTTAGTTTTAGGTAAAATAAAAAAGTCATAACGTGGCGAATATATTGAAATGTTCATTAAACTATTACAAACAATTTGCAAGTATTTTTAAGATTTTTAGTTTTCTACGTTTATATTTCATGTGTTGTCGCTTTTTTATAATATGAACCTGAAGAATACGATTTTTTTATTTTAATAATCATCAAGATCAACGTCCTCCAAAGGTTCATCAGCTTGAAGAGATTGAAAGTCTACTTTATAGCGTAAAATACCTTAAAATTATTTAGATACACATAATTTAGCGAAAACAAAAGCGTTTTTATTTGTTTTAATGGCAGCAATAGGGAGAGAAACAATGAGTTGTTAGAAAATGTTTTTGTTCAAGGTTACAGTGACGATTGCGATAGTCATTTCTACAGATTAAAAGTAAATTCTAGAACATATACTTATATATTAATTTAGGATCAAGCTGAATCTAAAATCTTTACAAAAGATATAGATCGTTTAGTTTTTTCTAGACTATGACCATCGCTATCGTGCCAACATTTATAATAAAACTCTAGCATACATACTTGAATGCTGGGTATGAAAACTTACCTCCAATACCACCGAAACCTCGAACAAATTGACTTCCTTCCTGAGATTTGTCAGTAATGATCTCGAGAGTAGCACCAAACATTTTATAGTTGTTCGCCAACCACTCAAGCAACGGTTGAGACTCGATGAGCTCCATTTCAACTCCGCTCTATTAATATCAAAAGAAATATATACATTAGAAGAATACGAATAAAAAAAATTATAGAAATACATATATAAAAATATTAGAATTTTTTTTTAGTTTATCAGCCCAATTTCAGAATCCGCCGTAGCGTAAATTTTCTTTCGGATTCATAATGTCATATTCTGCAATCCGAATCATTACATCATATTCGAACATTCGTAGCATTGCTATTCCACAATCCGAACGCATCAACTTTTGACAGCTGTTTTTCGGATTTTTTCACGAAATCTTTGCCTCGACGGATTTGTTTACGACACAAGAAAACAATTGACTTTTTATAGAATTACAGGTACAATATTTTTTTTAAACCTGTGAATATGTTAGTTGAAATTAATTAATTGCATTTCCTACATTTCCAAAGTGTTGATGTAATCTCGCAATATTCTTCCATGAATTTTTATTGATTCTGTTTGTGAGAAATCTTCCTCTTATTGTGCGAAAATTGCAATTGCAATGAAATCCATTTAAAATCACAGCTAAAAAATACAATGTTGATCAAAAACACTTCAGTTTTTCAATTTTTCTTTTTATTTATTTGTGTGCTGTTAAATTGCCGAAAGTAAGTTCGAAAAGGGGAAGTTTCGCTCGGAATTTGGATTAGCAAATGTCGTATTCGTAGCGTAGCTTTACGTTCGGAATTTCGTTACGTCGGATTCTGGAATAGGGCTGTATATTTATATTATTTTTTACTCGCTGTGAGTCTATATTATCAATTTGGCCTTAATTGCCTTTAGATTATAAATTAAATGAAATAAATTAAATTAAATAAATAAAAAAACAAGCTGTACGAAAAATCACACAGAAGTGCTGCAGAAAACTGCTTCAGACTATCAGAGACATCATATAACTTTTTGTATGCTTTTTTCGTCAGAGTTCTCAAATCATCTGCATTTTCTGTTAAATGTGTTTGCACTATCAGAGAAAATTGACATACAGAACTTAACATGGATACTGGTAAATGAAAATTACTTTAATGATTTTAAACTATCAAACAACTAGAATTTGTATTTAAAATTAAGAATGATTTAAACTGTCAAACATTTAGAATTTGTATTTAAAGGCTGTGTGTCAATCGGAAACTTTTCAGCCTGATGATCAAATTCTGACAGTTGATAGAGCAATTTTTGGCATTTGTGAGGTAAATATAATTGTCAAAATTTGTGCTAGCCCCAGGGGCTACTACAAATTTTGACAATCGAAAGCGTATTTTTGACACACTCAAAAATAAAGAAAAAAAACAACACATCAATTTCCGCGACGTATTTAATTCGAGTGCTTGTACTTGCAACTTATTTCGTAAACTTGTAATATTGTAAACTTAAAAAATAACAAAATAACAGCTAGCAATAAATTTTTAAGAAAGCCAATTTAACTTTGCTGCACTTGCTGATGCACCGAGAGATCGTTGGCCCACACACACGCACACACAAACTCAAGCACTTTCGTTTTCTTTATTTTTATTATTTTGTTATTTTTTTAAGTTTACGAAATAAGTTGCAAGTACAAGCACTTGAATTAAATATGTCGCAAATTGAATAAAATGCAAATTAAATAAAATATTTGCGCTAAGACACGACCAAAATGTGAAACGCCTAAATTTGAAATTGTCAAAATTTCATCGTCCATTTGACACAGCAAATAAGACAAATTTATTTCAACACACACAAATTTTCATCAACTTGATATTTTATATTATAAGAAAATGACTAATTTTAAGCCTATTAATGGTTTATACAATTATGGCTAAGCGTTTAAAAAAAATAAAACACAAGAGCTTTGGGGAGCAGTCTTCGAAATTAAAAAATTAATTTTAATCTGACTTCTCTAATAGAAATAGAAACAATTCTAATGCCAAAAAATTCAATTTTTTGTTGTTAGAGATGCCATATAACAAATAAAATTGTGTTCATGCAGATCTTACGAGAAGTTGTATGCTTTCTCAGATTTTCTGAAGCAGCTTTTAATTGAATGGATATGAAACTCTAATAAAAAGTACTTGCTTCTTTGTCCGTGAAGTGCGACTTGTCCTTTTCTTGTTCTGGCGTCAAATGTAATACTGTGGTCGACAGCGAGTTGGCGTGATTTTTTAGAACATATCGTTGAATATCTAAATTTTCCCAACAGATTAAAGTCTCAACAGATCCCAACTCCAAAGCGCGCAACGTGTCTTCGACTCCAAAACAGTATTTACCAGTATCCTTAAGTGTTTAAGGTTATACTAATATCAATATCTGACCAAAAACTGCAAAGTGAACCAAAAAGTATACCTGTGATATTTCATCAAAGTAGCGCCCAATTAGTTTCTTCTCCTGTATAAATTTAACATTTTGCAATGATTCAGCAGCCAATTCTATCGCTTGATTAAATCCATTTTCACCACCATAGGAAACGTCCACTAGTTTTATGATTTTCGATTGCAGTCTCTGCATTTACACACAAAAGAAAATATTAAATTTACTAATAAATAACATCATTATGAGTTTAACTTACAGGATCAAACATATCGGATTGACTCAGTTCTGTTTTGAAATCAGCGCTACCAGCCAAAATTAAACCCGCAATATTTGGCTTATCATTAGTTATGAACAACTGGGTGGCAACTTCAGCTACTTTGCGAACATAATTGTGACGCTTTTCCATACGCAAACGTGCAAAACGCAACGCGGACTGACCACCGCGACCGTGCTTCTTCGGCAGATCGACAGTGAACTTGTGCAAAACTTCACGAGTGTTACCCTGAAGGGTACCAAAAAGTGCCCCATTACCATCCATCACAATGAACCCGAATTTATTGTCATCAGCAAGCAAAGCAGTCAATGCTTCTGTATGGAACTTATTGTCGCACAAATAAAGCGATGTATTAATCGGTTTAAATGGTTCAAAGTCAATATTGACTTTCTTTTCTTTTCCTTCTTCAGTAACAATTGTGCCGCAGTAAATAACCAAACCATTCGGAGGCACTTCAAGAACCGAGAACAATATTTTTAACATAACTTAAGAAATTGCATTTTATATAAATTCAAATCATGTCACTTACCTTTGGTGTAAAGTTTTAGTCTATGTTGCACAGATGTAATCGCACCTAAGACTGAAAGACGATTGACACGTGATTTTATATTCGACGCTGTGCCGAATTCATCGGCTAACATTTTGCTAACACGTGAAATTTGATCTTTTGGAGGAATAATTAAAGAAATCATGCTCGTGCCATTCCTGAAAATAAACAATATAAATGGCATATAAATTGGACTTTTTTTTATAAAAAAGAAGAAATTTGTAGAATAGATTCAGCCCTATTCCAGAATCCGTCGTAATGAATTTCCGAACGTAAAGCTACGCTACGAATACGACAAATTTGCTAATCCAAATTCCGAACGAAACTTCCCCTTTTCGAACTTACTTTCGGGAGTTCGAAAACAACTGGTTTAAACATCAGACAAATAAATAAAAAGAAAAATTTAAAAACTAAAGTGCTTTTGATCAACATTGTATTTTTAGCTATGATTTTTAATGGATTTCATTGCAATTGCAATTTTCGCTTAATAAAAGGAAGATTTCTCACAAAGAGAATCTATGAAAATTCGTCGAAGAATATTGCGAGATTCCATCAACACTTTGGAAATGGATTACGAAATGTAAGAAACGATCTAAATAAATTTCAACTAACATATTCACATGTTTAAAAGAAAATATTTTACCTACATTAACCAAAAATTAATTACAAGTTTTATTTTACGACCTAATTCGATAAAAATTTAATTGTTTTCTTTGTCGTAAACAAATCCATCGAAACCTTTTCCATTTAGTTAAAACCAGGCTTAAGAGTGCTTATTTTTTAATATAATATTTAAAGGATTAACAAATAAGTAGCAGGCGTTTAGGTCGCAAATATTAATTAAATTACTCCAAAGATTTCAATACTTTGCACAATCCACATTAATTTAACGTGGATTTGACTAAACTTTCGTATATTTAGGGTTCTGTTCAGTTGTATGTATGTATGAAATTCTATATACAAAAGTCTGTATTAATATAAAACTGCGTTAAAAAATTCTGCAAAATTAGGACTAAGAGCATTAGGACTAAAGGTAGCTTAAAATAACAACTTTCCGTACAAAGGCAAATAATTTAATCTTAAAAACACCATTTTGTATCCCAAATACAGTTAAAATGTTTTAAGTGGAGAACGGACTGTTTGAAAGCAAAATTTTTAAAAAAACAGTATATTGAAATACAGGTTTTTATTTTTTTAGTATTTTAAAAATACTGCACAAATTACAGCATTTTGACAAAACAGGCTTTTGACAAGCAGACCCGCTACTTATATTTATGTTTTCACTCAGATTGGATTTATTTTGTTTTTAATCCAGGTCCTTCCAGCCTATTTAAAATTATAAAATATATGTATTTTGATTTGTTAACATTAAATTAAATTTTAGAACAGTTTTTGTGCATACTCATAATTATAGTCCAGGTCATTCTTTACGTAGAAAAATATAATTTTAATTTCTTTAAGCGAATTCAATGACGATAATATTGAAAATAGTCTGTCGGCCCATTCTTTATAAATATATTGAATTGTTTGGCGGGCTGTTTCGGTCAAATAGAAGTAAATAAATACATGATAACATTTAAAATATCATTATCTACTACATAACGAAGGGATGTCAATATTTGGAAAATTAAATATCATGAATTGAAAATAGTTGTTTATTTAAAAAAATAACAACACTGAAAACAAGTAGCATTTCAATTAAGCGACAATTAACAACAAAAGTTTAACAAAACTTAGCCAAACGAATTTTACATGCTTGGAATGTATCAAAACATCCCCAACTCATCTGAAACACATAAATATGTCGGGCGGCTTTTGCTTTTAAGGTGTCGATCGCCCTTTACATGAATGCATTATTGTTCGTAGATATTTTTTTATAAACAACCACCATTTTGGTTCTATCTAATGTTAACAAATGCATTTCTTTAAAATTTTTAGTCGGCCGCCTTGTATATACGCATTGTTGATTAGGAGTGTATAGAATCGAAATTCTTACAATACCATGAACCCTCTCCCAGCCTTGTATATTGCTTGAAGCTTATCACATTAATTTATTTGTTATAGTTTTTGTCTTAAATAGTTCCTGAACTCTGCTAAAGTGTAAATCATATTATTTTACCAACGTTATTTTTTTATGAACTCTATTTTCGTTCTTTATGTGGGCTAAGATTTCGTTTGATTTATAGTAGGGAATAAAAACCATTTTTTAATAAATAAATATATCAAATTCTTATTCCCGAACTGTTATCAGTAATTAATAACTGATCACAAAAGGTCAACTCTACTTCGAATTTAATGTTTTTCTAGAAAATCATATACCTGGAGGCTATGTAACAAATGTTACGAATATTTTTGAAGACGTGTAGTAAAATTTGATATTTATATAATCCGGCTATCGGCAGATCAATTTAAATTATTTAGAGAATAACTGACAACTAGGAAAGTTCATTGGCAGATTAAAAACCATTTTTATTGCCTTGTTTTGGATTCTTTGCAGTTTTAAAGTTTACTAGTATTTTTATAGGCCCAACACATTGGCATATACATTACGTGAGCGTGGTATAGCGACATATAAATAAGATGTTTGGTGTCCATTATTACCAGTTTATGTTTAAACTATTGCAGAATTCTGAGACCGTAAGATAATTTATTTTGAAGTTTAATTAAATGTTGATTCCACTTTAGGTTATTGTTTAACTCGATTATTAAGAATTTTACCTTGTACTCGACCACTTCTGTATTGTAAACATAAGATAATCTTCCTCTCTCGACTGTGGTGATAATATGATAAACTTTGTTTTTGATGTGTTCATTGAAATTATATTAAAGCGGAAGTTTTCTTGAAGCATTGAAACATCATATTCTATATTAGCACGCAACACAGTTCTGTGTATGGGGTAGAATAGAATGGGTAGAATAGAGCAGTGTCATCCGCGAATAAGAAAAGTTTTCCAATAGAAATGTTTTGTAAGTATATCATTTATTTAAATCAAAAAAATATTAGTCCCACCCCTTGCTAAACTGTATTTTTCAATTCCATTTAATACCATTTGACATCTGTCGCCTAGGTAGTTTTCAAACAACTCCAGTTTTTCCATTAGCACCAATATACTTAAATTTTTGTTAGTAGAATATTACGGTTGAAGGACACACTTGAATGCCTTTTGAAGATCTATAAACAAGCCTCCTACCTCATAGCAGCCACGATCAAATCCAGCGCAATGTACTCTATCGCTTGAGCTAAAGCTGGTTGTGTTCCTAATCCGACTCGAAAACCGTATTGAAGATGTAAATACAATTTACCTCTTCCAAGTGTTCACATATCTGGCATTTTATAATTTTCATCACCACCTTATTCATAGTTGGCAGTATTGCAATTGGCCTGTAATTCGGTCCTTTGATCTTGCTTTCGCCTTTAAATAATGGTAAGATTTTGATTTTTTCGGATAAATACCGGTTTCCACCATCATAGCAAAAAGTTTATACAACGCTTTTCAAATTGAACAATCCGAATGTTACTTGAATATCATCTACCACTGCTGTCTTCTTCTCATTTAAATCTCTCATAATTTTTTCAATTTCATCAGCTGAGCATTTTTTAAATTAAAATTTCTTGTCCGACTCATGTGGTGTCGAAAAGGCGTTGATGTTGTCATCCTCATAGAGTTCTATGGAACTTAAATAAAATTTTTTAAAAAAGGATTGCCAGAATAATTTATTTTTTACGTTTACTGCCACACTGTTTAATTCATTAACCCAACTGTAAGTTGGCTACTAATCGTAAAAGAACGGTGTTGTATATATGAATTCTTGACTAATGTTAGATGCCTCCAGGGGTATATGATTTTCTAAAAAACATTAAATTCGAAGAAGAGTTGACCTTTTGTGATAAGTTATTAACTACTGATAACAGATCGGGAACAAGAATGTGTTATATTTATTTATTAAGAAATGGTTTTTATTCCCTACTATAAGTCAAACGAAATCTTAGCTCACATAAAGAAAGAAAATAGAGTATCAATAAAAAAATAACGTTGGTAAAATAATATGATTTACTTTAGCAGAGTTTTGGAACTTTTTAAGACGACTAAAAGGTATGTACTTATTATAACAAATAAATTAATGTGATAAGCTTCAAGCAATATACAAGGCTAGGAGGGTTGATGGTATATCAAGAATGTCGATTCGACCCACTCCAAATTAACAATGCGTACATACGAGGCGGCCGATTCAAACTTTTAAAGAAATGCGTTTGTTAACTTTAGATAGAACCAAAATGGTGGTTCTGTTTATAAAAAAATATCTACGAACAATAATGCACTCACGTAAAGGGCAACCGACACCTTAAAAGCAAAAACCACCCGACATATTTATGTGTTTCAGATGAGTTGGGGATGTATGGCAAATTGTTTTGATACATTCTAAGCATGTAAAAGCAAAAGTTCACTCACCCGCGTGCCATTTCCAGACTTTTGATGAGTTTCTTGATCTTCCAGATTTCAACATTGCGATCAGCGGACGTTTCCTCTCCAGACATATTTGATGAATGAATGTGCGGATGGTGGCTATTTCAAGCGTAGATTGTGTTATAAAAATTTTGTGGAATAAAACAATTTCTTTTATTTCTGCTGATTTTTCCTTCTCTTATTTGCAGTCACAATCGACAGTATGTCGTTTTGTTGATGCTGCTGTAGTGTCTAACGTTGTGAACTCACTGCAAGAAAATAGAGAAACAAATTATTGCAACAAAACTGCAATAGCAAACATAATTTTCTTGACTGCTTTCGGGAATTTCACAAATTTTCTTTTCCATAACAAAATTTTCCGCTCAAATTAATTTTTTTTTCATAATTTTCGCTCACAAAAATTAACCTGAAAACATTGACAGCGCTGGCAAAAGGCAAAATGTCAAAAGCTTAGCAAGCAACAACAATTTCACAAGGTAGTCAGTCAGTAGTGTTGTACTTTCATTTATTGTTGAATTTGCTGTTGTACAAAAGAGACAAAAGAGACGAAAGCGGTACGAGAACGAATACGAATGTGGAACAAGGCTGGGTTCCCCCAACAGTTTTTCTTTGCTTTTTTGGACTGTGTTAAAAAGTTTGCATATGAAATGAACTCTTTTTAGTTTATTTTGCATATTGTAATTCAGTTATTATTAAACCTTTTCACTAACCACTTCCTGCAATCCACAATTTAAAGCGCTATCGTGGCAATTTTCAATAGTATTTACCTTCGTTTCAAGTGACACGAGACAGACTCAATTCAATTCCTCCGTACCATATGTACAACGCGACGAAACGACCACGAACAACTGACAGCGCTCAAGCAACAGAAATGAACAAATATTCAGTGATTCGTTGCAGTGCCCACATCAGGGCTTACAAGTAGATCATGATACAATTATTTGACAAGGTAGCCGCATAGACTGGCTTTTTTCTCACGAGCGGCGATGGGTAGTTGTCAAAATTAGCTGTTTATGCAATTAATCAAAGAAAAGTGAAAAAATAAGCGACAAATTAAGCATAGCTAGTCAACCGCAACAAACTAAAAACATTTCAATCAACTTCGCGAATAAATTTAATGAATCAAAGATAAGTTAAAAATAAGCACATTGCTAGTCAACAGCAGCAAACTACAACGTTCTTTAGCTGTTTTTGACAACTACCAATCGGCAAAAAACTGTCACGGCTACCTTGTCAAATAATTGTATCATGCAAGTAGATAATAAAGCATTTATTTGCAAACGAAAATATAAATATGTCAAAAGTTGCAAAATTACGTGTTCAGTTATACACGAGTTCGGGCGCTAACTTTTAATTGAAATTAGTGTGTTAGTGCAATTAAATGTACTTTTGATTAAATGGTATTGTCTAACTGCAAACAATTTCAAAAGGTAAAAATTTCCACCGATGTGAGGCGGAATCGATAGCGCACTTGACTGTCACCCAGGCGTCTCATTGAGAACATCCACATTGAGAACATCCTATACAGAAATTTCACTTGGTTACTCGCTTCTAACTCACTAACTCACAATCATTTGCTTGAAGCACACAATACACAATTTTATTTTCATTTCATTTTTGTGTGGAACAGTGTTGGCGAGCTATCGACCATTCTTTACGAGTTCTTCATTATAATATTTGCTTGCGCTTCACGTACACAAACAAAGATCGATCTTAACGATTCGCTGTGATTGTCTCGAATTTGTGTTTGCTTTAAAATGATCATGTTAAAAAATTCAGGATTTCGTGAAGACAAAAATTAATACAATTTTTCAAGTACCACTTATTCGTGTTGGAAAAATATGGCGCTCATAAAGAGAAAAATTAATGCAATTACTTTTTTTACTATGCATAAATCGATCACCATTGCGTGAAGATAAAAAGAAATGGTTTTTTGTGTATAACTGCAAGTATCTTAGAAATATTTACAACTGGCGCGATTTCAGCGCAGTCTTTGTCTTATTGGCGTCGAAATTTAATTTTTGTCGTAGTGATCGATTTATGCGTAAGGAATTAAGTCATTGCATTGTCAGATTTTTCAAACACTAACATTTTGAAGCAAACACACGATCGATTTGGAATCACATCGAATAGTTAAGATCGATCTTTGTTTGAGTACGCAAAGCACAAGCAAATATTAAATCGAAGAATTGTCGACAGCACGCCAACTCGGTTACACACAAAAATTAAATGAAAATTTATTATGATCGCAGAACGTTTTTAGTGCAATTCGACGAGAAACATATATCATTGCTTAAACAAAATCTTTCACAATTAACACCATGAAAAATAAATGAATTGAAATCTACATTTTTAGCATTCACATAAAACAATATTATTTTAGTTTTATCACTAAGCACTAGCTTATGACTCATAAACTAGTGCCTTAAAACAGCGAAATCATAGTTAATGTCAACGGAAAATTGCAAGGGCGAGTCACTAGAAAAGGCACAAGCCATATGAGGCTGTTCAGACTTGCCTCAAATGAGGCGACTCACTTGACTCATTTTGACGTGTACAGGCAAAGGGAAAAGCGGGAAGGTGACATGTTACGTGAGGCAAGAATTTTAAAAATTTTAAAAATTTTGCGACTCATATTGACTTACGTAAGAATGAAGTTTATTATGTTGAAATTTTTGCTCTTATTAGTTGGTTCTGGCGCGAATTAATTTTGTTTATACATTGTTGTTCGCAAATTAATATTCTTTAAATAGTGAAAACTTGATCATTCAAAAGAAAACAAACGAAAAAAAACAATAAACGCCAAAATGATGCCGCCTCAAAGTGAGGCAATAGTTTGTGTGTGAACACCTAATAGCTAACTTATGTCAAAATGAGGCAAGTAAGTCGCCTCATTTGAGGCAAGTCTGAACAGCCTCTATCATAAGCAAAAGCATTAATGGAACTGCGGAACTTTATTGAAAAAAAGCGAATTGATAAAGATTTCAAAACTTATTGGTATCCGATTAACGACGTTTATATACAGAAGCGAAAAGCTGTAAGTTTACGCTGTACATTTCCTCGAATTTTCCATGAATAAAAACGATTATAATGATTTTGCACTCTAAGGTTTCAATATTATAAAGCGCAATTCGTGCAATCTGTTAATATAGGGATGGTTCTCACAACTGATTGAATACACTACTGAACTACGCAAATGAACATACCCAGAGAAGAAAATGAGAGCACATACAAAGTTTAAAAGCGACTGTTTGATATATAACCTTTAATTAGTTCCTTCCATGGCATAACTAGAGAAGGTAGATGCATTTCGCACTGCGTGCTCTTTCTCATATCTAAAATTGTCAAAAATCAGCTTTTTGCGAATGATAAAAAAGGAAATCAATGGCCGCATTCAGCGCAGACAACAGTTGGCAACTGTTGTGTAAAAATTCGCTGAATGGTACAAATTTGGTAGCGCTAACTAAAACTGATAAAGTAGCGAACGCCTTTTAATGGAGCGAATAAATTCTATGCTACATGAACACAACTGTTTGCTTAACTGTCAGATGCTGTTACTGACGCTGTTAAATTAATAAACGCAGAAAGAACGCAGCAAATTTAAGTGAGAAACCTTTGCAATTGAATTAAATTTACATAAAAATTAAATTGAATCTAACTTCTGACGTGTAGAGCAGCAACACATTCAGAGAAAAACATCGTGAACTAAGGTAGCGCTACCATTACAGTTCACAACAGTTGTCTGCGCTGAATGCGGCCAATGACCGCATTCAGCGGAGTCAACAGTTGGTAACTGGCTGTTGTGTTAAAGTTCGTTGAAACACTAAAATAACGCTGCAAATTAGAGTGAGAAACCTTTACAATAAAATTAACATAATTAAATAATTATAATTGAATTAAATAATTGAAAATTTTTCTACGGTATCGCTACCATAACAGTTCACAACTGTTGACTTTGCTGAATGCGGCCAATTTTCGCTTTCTCATCGGTTTCAGATTTTCCGTCTCTCCGAAATGCTTCTACCTTCTCTAATTTTACTATGGTTCCTTCTATATGTATATACTATAACTTTTAGGACTGCTTGATTTTCTGAATTTAAATGCCGAACCATAAGGTTCGTGGAATTTTTGGTGGGATTTTTAGTGGGAATTTCAATTGTTGTGGGAATTTTCTAGCAAAAATATCCCACGTGAAAGTTTTTTCTTAATTGTTGTGGGAAAAAGAGTATTTGTGTGACAATATAACCTGGCAACTGTGTCACACTGAAAAATGAAAATTGCGAAAACTGATGACGAATTGTGCACATTATGGAAGTAAGAAACAAAGAGCTGTTCCATCCTTAACCTATTCATAGTTTTTAGTTTGTAAAAATTTTATCAAATTTAAACGTGATGAAACTTACATTCCTGGTGTTTTGAAATGGTTTCGTTTTTCACAAAATTTTTAAGAAATTTACACTTGAAATGCAATTATTTTGCATTAGATAAAGCTAAGCACTTTATTTGGCTTCACACAACATGTGCAATTTTAAGGAGAAAGGAAAGCAGATTAACGTCATTGGAACAATATGAGTTGGAAACAAATTACGAATGAAACGAAAAGGTATTAGAAAACCAAAAACTAAAATGATGATATCTTGTAGGGAGCATGATATACTAGTACAAGGTAATATTGAAATATTTTTTGGCGATCACGAAATATCAAAATTTGTACAAAGTAAAGAATGAAAACAAAAAAGTCAAAATGTAGGCAAATGACATTTGTGATAGCCATTCTTGATGAAAGGGACATAATTTCCATCGACGTTATACCTAATTCGGGATGAACTTTATGGTTGTTTTTAACATTCCGTACAAGGGCAAATCATAGAGAATAAGGAAATGGAGCTTGAAGTAGACATAATGTCCGGCGTAGCGACTTATCGCCCAATGTCATGAAGCCCACAGCAGTAAATGTCACAACGACCATAAAAACTCTAAAATTTTTGGGAATTTGGGCCATATGACTTTGCAATAAAGCCCGAGAGGACTTATTTATGTAGTTGTACTAAAAACATAACATGTATTCACAGTTTTTGGTGTTGAATCTAAAAACTTAATTCAAGAAAAAATTAAATTATAAAATTGCTATTTTATTCTGGAAAACTTAAGACTAAATTGATTGTGTTTTCAAATCTGCTTCTAAAGATAAATAAATCTTAATTGGCTTGATATCATTTTCAAATGAAAGTAAGTCAGGTGTGTTATATTGTAACGCTCAACGCCATAATGCCTAAAGCAATAAACGTCACACAGCCCAAATTTAAAGAAAAAATTGTTACAACAGGCAAAGCGAATGTCATAACACCTAATGCTTTCATTTGAGCGATATGGCCTTTAATATAGATTTGGCAATACCCAAATGAAATGCCATAACACCCAATTTTTCTCCCCTTGGGTGATTGGCTATTTTGACTTTTTTTAATTTGGGCGTTTTGACATGCTTTGGGCGTTGTGACATTTACTGCTTTAGGCTTTATGACATTACCCAGCTGGACAGCTCTAACGCATTCACAAACACATCTAAACAAAATTTTGTTTTCACTAATACATTCATACGTTCTGATGTTATGATAAAAAAAGAAAGTTATAAATGCTTGTATAGCTTGCTCTTTTACGGCCAAAAATATACTGAACTAGCAAAAAAAAAACAAACCAAACAAAATAAGCAGTGCAATCGGAAGGAAGAATAGAAATAATATAATTTAAATCAAATTAACAAATTCTTATTTTCAGAAAACCAAGCAGATTCCCGGGAAACATTTACGGTTAACTGGATAATCAACATAAAACTGGATTTCAACTATAAACATTCTCAAGCAACTGCTGCTGTCGCTGGTGACATTTTCGATTTATATAAAAATATGTATTTTATAAAAATTGTGTGTGATGATACATATGTACATTAATTTCTACGCCATAATCTAAATGTAAATTGTTTATTTAAAAAATAAAAGAAATTAATTTACAAATTGGCTTTTGTTATTTGGAAATCAAATGTCAGAGTTTCAACCTTTTGGGAAGGGGATGGTCATGAAAACGGCATGGGGGGAGAAGAATGCACAGCTGAATTTTTTATTGGTGTGAGCAGTTCAGCTAAACCTTTTTTTATGGCTAAAACATGTGTGGCAGACAGAGATGCCAGATCACACAGATGAGCGTCCATCTATATAGTATTTTGGTGGAACAAATTTAACGTACAATGTATGGAGAATTTAATATGACTTTAACGTCAAGGTCGCTACGTATATGCCATATATACGGAATATTTAACAGTTAGCTGTCTAACTGGGTATGCGATAAGTCGCTACGCCATAATGTCCATGGACCTTCTCTCCATTTTCTTTTGGAGATTTGGCCGTGAACATTATGTCTCCCCACCGTCACAATTGTGGCGTTCTATAGAGTGCTTTTATATTGATCAAAAACACGACTTCTGATAAGCAGAGAGCTTAGTAGAATAATAAGGTAGCTGCCGGGCTGATGGTACTCTTATTTTCATGCAAAGAATTGTTTAAATCAATGAAAAAAATTTTGTCAATTTTACTTTCTTAAGTTTCATAGGAGCTTTCATTTTTAATATGAGCTTTCATGTTTCATATGAGCTGTAAGACTTGTTTTGACAGTTCCGGTGATCGGTTCTGAGTTGCACAGCGACCTTATTTTATCATGATGCCTATTAAAAAGATAATTATATCCAGAAATAAAAAAATTGTTAAAACGAAACTAGTTGTATTCTACAAGTATTATACAAATCATTGAAAATTTTCAAGTATGGCAACCATGTGACTTGGACTGATACGAAATGGGAACAGCTTGTGATTGTTTTTGTTGACATTTCAAGTGGAGATTATAATTAAATAAAAAGTGCGATATGAATTTAGAGCTCCTAGGTAAGCTGACTCTTGTTACTATATCAATTGTATGAACTTCACAGGAAGTATTAATTTTTTTTTAATAGAATCGTTCGGACAAAACTATCCAGAAGAGTTTGATGGTTCTCTAGATTGCATATCTCTAGCCGTAACATGCTCATTCAATAAATACGGAACCTTGTTGGCTGTGGGTTGTAACGATGGTCGCGTTGTCGTCTGGGATTTCTTGACGCGAGGTATAGCTAAAATCATATCTGCACATGTACACCCAGTCTGTAGCCTTAGCTGGACAAGAAATGGGCACAAGGTATTATAAGAGTACATTTTTGTTACATGCAATATTCATTTTTTTTAAATATTTCAGCTGCTCTCTGCTTCGACTGATAACAATGTTTGCATCTGGGACGTACTAACAGGTGAATGTGAAAATAAGTATCGTTTTCCCTCGCCTATACTGAAGGTACAATTCGACCCACGTAATGATAAACGATTTTTGGTTTGTCCAATGCGCTATGCAGCTGTGCTGGTGGTGATAGGAGACACTCACAAGTGCCTGCCTTTAGATTCAGATGTATGCAACAAGGGTATTTTATTAATACATTTTAAAAGTACTTTTTTGTTATAGGGTGACCTTAATATTGTTGCTTCATTCGATCGTCGTGGCAAATACATTTATACTGGAAACGCAAAAGGAAAAATATTGGTTCTAGACGTGGAAACTTTACATATAGTTGCAAGTTTTCGCATCATTGTGGGCACATCCAGCGCAACTGCTGTGAAAAGTATAGAGTTTGCTCGTAGAGGAGAGTAAGTTAACAAGATTTTTGGGACATAAATTTTGATTCAAAAATATAAATTTTAAAAATAGTGCGTTTCTCATAAATACATCCGATCGTGTTATACGAGTTTATGATTCAAAAGAAATTATTTCTTTGGGAAAAGATGGAGAACCTGAACCAATACAAAAACTACAGGATCTTGTTAACAAGTAAAATAAATTATAACACATCTAACAAAATTGCTTCCAATTTTAGAACTTGTAGCATAATTTAATAATATAAAATGTATATGCAATGGCGTCGAAAAGCAAATGCAAGAACATTCTATATTAAACAAGCCTGTAAAAGAATGCATTCAATTTGATTTTATTCGCAAAAAAGTAAATCAATGAATAACGAAATAAGAATGCATTCAGTGAATTCAAAATTGTTTTACAAATATAATTCTTAATTTACGTTCATTTAAAAAAAATAATTATTCATTTTTGTTATTTAGAATAATAAATAATTTTTTTATTCATTTGAATGCTATTCACAAAGAATTTCAGAAGTTTCAGTTATTCTTTTTTTATTCAGTGTTCATTTTATATTTGTTATTAATTTTTTTTTCATTATTCTTTTGTTATGAATCATTAATTTTTTATTCATTATTCATTTTTTATTCATTATTCATTTTTTATTCATTATTTATTCGTTATTCATTTTTATGCATTCTTTTGTTATTCATTTTTTATTCATTATCATTTTTTATTCATTTTTCATTTGTTATTCATTTTTCTTTTTTTATTAATTATTATTTTTTATTCATTATTATTTTTTTTTTCATTATAAATTTTTTATTCATTATTCATTGTTTAAACATTACTCATTTTTTATTCATTAATTTGTTATTCATTATTAATTTATTTATTATTAATTTGTTATTCAATTTTTATTTAATAAATATATCTAAATAAATTATTTATATATTTAATAATATATTCTATAAATAAATAAGATAAATTATTTATATCTAAAATAAATAAAAAAATAAACAATAACAAATGAATAATGAATTAAAAAATTAATAATAAATAAAAAATTAATAATGAATGAAAAATGAATTAATAATAAAAAAATAATAATGAATAACAAATAAATAACGAATAAAAAATGAATAATGAACAAAAAAAGTAGTTGAAATTCTGAAATTCTTTGTGAATTGCATTCTTTGTGAATATCATTGAAATGAATAAAAAAATGATTTATTATTCTGAATAACGAAAATGAATAATTAGATTGAAAAAGAATAATTGAAAGTTCTGAAATTCTTTGTGAATTGCATTCTTTGTGAATAGCATTCAAATGAATAAAAAAATTATTATTCTGAATATCGAAAATGAATAATTAAAATGAATAATTAAAATTTTTTAAAAATTAATGTGAATTAAAAATGTTATTTATAAATATTTAGTTATTCAGTTGTACTTAAAATACTGAATATGAATGCCGATTTTACAACCCTGTTAAATGAGTCGTTTTTTGTGTAGTCATGTCCTCCAAGAAACATCACATAAAAAAGTTGAACAATTAGGCTATTCACAGTTTAAATATGCTGGTCTGTTATTTGTACGATTTGTTATTTGTACGCTAATTTACGAAAGCGTATTTTGCTTTGTTGTTGTTTCGCATGCAAACGCAAACACGCGTAAATAAAAGTAGCTCTTGGACGTGTTTTTCGTACCTCGTATTTTTATACTCTGTTTACAGACACATATGCTGCATTCAGGGGTATGAACTGTTGCACAACTATCATGCTGAATGGTATGCGCGCACAGAACATGTTCCCTGAACAGTCGAAATCTTATATAGAGAACATATTTTAAGCTACTTCGCTACCTGAGCGCTTTTTTGGATGAAATGCAGCCATAATTACACATAATCACAGGGTTGCAGTAGTATTAGTACTTTATTGAGTCTTAAATGAAACGATATACAAGATATATAACAGTTTCTTATTTGTTAACTTAGCGGCTGTAAAGTATGGCCTGCTTAATCTGTTACACTATCAAGTAAATTAATAAATCGAATCCTCCATGGCTACAATATTATTACAGACTATTTTACTCCTGCTCAAAAAGTATTACAACAGTTGCTTTTGACGATTGTCCTAAAATTAAGGGTGAAAGAGACAACAAACACCTGTACATAGCGAGCCATATACAGGTACTAAAAACTACTATATGCAATGACGAATTAATTTCATATATATACAATGGTCTAGTGTATAAATGGGAAATAACCCAGATGGAAAAAGAGCCCTGCTGTATGTCTGCCGGCAACATGCCTCGGAAGGACAGGAGACATGCTCGCCTCCATACCCACTTATATTTTTTTTCTATAGGCATCTTCTAGGACGGCATGTCTGCCAAATGAATTGCCTGAGCAGCAATGTAGAATGCATCTTATGATATGAATGCAGAAGTGATATACGTCTGTCAAATGAACTGCCCTAGCAGCAATGCTGCATTCATACCATTAAATTTGAAGCTAGTATTTGAAGATAGCATTTCTATTAAATAATTACATAAAACTATATTATTGCATTTAAATTGGATATTTTTGATATAAATATCAAATACAGGTAGCACTATTGAATGCAAAATAGTCCTCATAAAGGATATGTGCTGTTTTTTTACAATGTATATCAGTCATGAGCAGGAAAATAAATTAAGTGAGTCAATGCTTTTTTTTAAAAACAAACACAAAATTATCCTCATTATTGCTTTTGCTCATCGTTGCAAAAAAAATAAATAACAAAATAAAAAATGTTTATGCAATTAAAAACCCCAATAAAATTACACTGATTTTCTATTTCTATAAAAAAATTCACCAGCAAAACAAAAGCAAATCATGTGTGTTTGTGTGCAACACATGTAACGGCACAAACATCTCAAGCGCAGCGCCTTTGAGTACCCAGTAAAAAAGTGGATCATCCTATGAGCGATCTGGGAGTGCTCCCTGAGGATCCAAACTAGGTTTATTTTGTGATCTCTTTCAACATTACATGTTCTAGGATGGGTAGCGCTCCTAACATCCCAGAGGAGCTCAAAAGAAGCGATCAATAAATGATCCAAATTAATCAGCAAAGGATAATTTTTTTTTGTTGGGATTAGGTATACTCCGAAAGCTAGGCTTCCCTAGCTCAAGTAGACTGTTCAAGACCATAAGGTGGCGAGGAAATTATTTGGCCAAATCGTGAGATTTATAACGCCAATAAAAATTACGAATCGTTTTTGATTCTATTCTTTAATTGCATCAGTCGCATCAGCAGATGGACGAAATGCAATTACCGTTGGCTGGTCGCAGGAACATTTAAAATATTTTTTTTTCACAGAAAATAATGATAGATAATGATATGCTCCACGTTATGTTCTTTTTTCATTAATTGCTCGCCTATTGATCTTAAAAACAGTAAATAAGCTCAAGGGCACAAGTGCTCACTTTTTGATGCAATAAAACAGCAAAAGAGCGCTCCCTTGTTGCTCCTCATGGGAGCGATCGCATATTTTTTACTGGGTAAGGCTTTGTATGCATTTGTTGTTAGCAATTTAGAAATTTGGTGAACGTCGGTTTTGTCATTATTTTTTGTACGTGTTGTTGTTTTTACAAATGTGCAAACACAAAGTTGGTAAAACAAAACAAATTTGTATCTGAGCAAACTGAGTCAATTGAGCTTCTGGAAGCTCATGTCTGATGTATAGGTAGAGCTGTAGCTGAAACAAAAATTAAATATTTGAATTTTTCATATTTGATATTTTGTTTGACTGGTCTTGTAGTCTGTTTTAACGCTTCCACTTGAGAATTCGCTACCAGGCGAACAGAAAACAGCAAGCAAAGTGCTGTTTATTTTCTGCCGCCGATTCGGTTCATCCCCTCACGCTGCGCAACCGCTGTGACCATGTCATTGGCCGCATTCAGCGCAGACAACTGTTGCGAACTATAATGGTAGCGCTACCTTAGTAAGCGATGTTTTTGTCTGAATGTGTTGCTACTCTACACGTCAGAAATTATATTTAATTCAATTATATATAATTTTTATGTAAATTTAATTCAATTGTTTTCTTTCTATGTTTTTTACTTTAACTTTTTACGTTGCAGCTTCTGACAGTTAACTCAACAGTTGTGTTCATGTGGTATAGATTTTTTTGGCTCTATTAAATGGCGTATGCTACCTGATCAGTTTAAGTGAGCGCTACCAAAATTTTACCATTCAGCGAATGTCTTTATAATGTCTTATAAATTACTAAAACTATTTCTTTTAAGTAAATGTGTTACCATATCGAAAATACATATATTTAAATTAATTTATTGAAATTATATCATTGTTTAATTAATTTAGAAATTTAAAGCTTATTTATATCTATTAATATATCTATCTATTAATGTAATAACACTAACACAATATACATGCACAATCAGCCCAATCATGAAACATTTTCTCCCGGGAGTTGTAAAAGGGAGTTTCCGTTTTTAAGATAAAGTTTAAAAACTTTTTGGAAATTTTTTAATTCAATTTTGTTTATCAACCTCCAATATTGTTGATAAAATATTAGTGTAAAATAAAAAAAATGAGATGTCCTTATCTGCTATTTTAAAACTGGAAACTCCCTTTTACAACTCCCGGGAGAAAATGTTTCATGATTTGGCTGAATATATCTATATTGTGCTGCGTATTAAAAAAAGAATATTCTAAAATTAAGAAATCTCTATAGTATATAAATTATATATAATTTAATATAATAAATTGAAGTTAAACAGTTTAAAAAATTTTTATGCTAAGGTAAGCAGACTATAGTTATCAAATTACTACTGAAAATATTAATTTATTTTTCAGGTTTTTTGTGTAAGTTTCTTTATAAATACACATAGTTTATGTTTATTATATAAATACACATAAATAAGTAAATAATTTCTTCAATGAGCTCAATGTTCATATATATGAATTATATATATAATGTATTTCCGCTACGGTAACACTTTTACTAAAAACAAATATTTGTTTTCTCTGTCCTCTGTCCGCTGTTAAAATAATTTTTTTCTTTGATGGTAACTTTCTTTGGCCATTTTCTTTCAAAAGAAGCCTTTTTCTCTTTTCGAGAAATTGAACAGCTACCGACTGACTTCGTCAAGCAGAACACTGCCCAAATTGGTTGACTGTTGAAAAGCACATGCGTCTTCTGAAGTCAGATTTTCATGCAATATTTCGCTACCATCTTGCGTGCCAAATGACGAAATAGTAGACCCGATGTTGATAGTTCTATCGTCAGAAAAAATGTCTTCCATAGTTGCAAAATACTCCCAGGTCACGCGACCTCGGCCAGTTTTAGTATTGTCTTGTCCCTTATGTTTTCTTCATATTTCTCATCTTTCTGTCCAATATATTGCCATCCCAGGGCACCCTACATTTGTCATCTCCTTCGAAATCTCGTTACATAAAGCTTACTTTTTGTACTTGGGATCGCGAAAATTTTCTTTACGTGCAAAATATATTTGCAGCATCATTTTGGTATTCTCCGTGCTCCAAAGCTGCAGCAAACTCTTTGCACTGGGATCTTCCTGAATAACTGAAAAAGCGGCAAATTATATCAATACTTTTTCTAAATTTACCAATATTTTCTTTAATTCTTACCATATGATTCTCCTGTTGCCATTTTTTAAGGTTTAGTTTTCGCGGAAAATTTTTTTTGTTACCATTTTACTGCGCTGTTACATTTTACGCCGACGATTTTAATCAGCATAGAACTCTAAACAGCGGTTTCTGTTTTTAATAGCACAGCATTCAGCAGAACTGATCACTTAGTAAAGAGCACTCACTAAATCCTCAGTAAGCGATTACTTCTGCAGAACGCGTCCAGCTTATTGCAGAAGCGGAATATTGGTTTAAAATGATAGCGCGTCGACTGGCAGTTGGTCATGGATCCAAGCTCAGACGGTACTTCAACCAACAATTTTTTCTCGAGTTTTGCAGTTTCTAATAATAATATTGAAACTTTCACAAATAATTTTATTTCGAAAATATTGAAATCATTATATAAAATAGCTGAAATTGCGTCTAAATAGCCTTATACGATGATTATACAAAACTCATATTTGCAAATGTTGTCCTTTAATTTACTGCTGCAAATGTTCTCAAAATTGTTATGGAAGGAACATTGTTACTTGGGTAGTTTTTTGCCTAAAAATTATTGAGCTTTTTTGTTTTAATATTTATTTATGCCAATATCGTAACATTTTGCACACAGAACAACCTGGAAAAAATGTTGCTTCTCCGGTGACGGTGAATACATTTGTGCTGGAAGCGCACGTCAACATGCCCTGTATATTTGGGAAAAATCTATTGGCAACTTGGTAAAAATTTTACATGGCACCAAAGGTGAACTCTTACTTGATGTAGTGTGGCATCCTGTTAGGCCTATTATAGCGAGTATCAGCTCGGGATTGGTATCTATTTGGGCGCAAAATCAAGTTGAGAATTGGTCAGCTTTTGCCCCTGATTTTAAAGAACTTGATGAGAATGTTGAGTACGAAGAACGAGAATCTGAATTCGATATAATAGATGAAGACAAATCTGTCGATTTGAATGCAGAGTCTAAACACGATGAAGAAATCGAGGTGGATGTACAAAAAATTGAACCGGTCGCTGCATTCTGCTCCTCCGATGAAGAAGCAGAAGATGAAAGTGCTCTTCAATTCCTACCAATGGCTCCAGAAGTGGAAGATCCCGAAGATGGATGGGCTACGCAGGACGCTATTGAATCCACAAATAACGTTAAAGAAACTGAAACTATAGCAATGCCTCAAAACGAATATGACGACTCTGAGATGACCATAAAAAAACGAAAAACGAGCACTTATGACATCAGTTTACCAAATGCGCCTGTTGATGGTAAGCTTAAAGCTCTTATTTAAGTATCAAACCATTAAAGTTTCTTTCGTTTATTTTTTCCAGAAACACATCCCTTCATATCAAGTAAAACGAATAAAGAAAAACAGCCAATCGGCGGTAAAAAAAATGCTGGACGACCAAAAAAGTAACCTTAGATTTGGGTTTTTTACATTTTTTTGTCAAATTATTTAATATAAAAATAAAATAGTAGCACATGCTTTAACAGCTCTCTCCAAAATTCCATTGGTCTAGTTGGTCAAGAATTATTCAGCGGCATTATTGGGATTAATTAGTTGACCATAAAATAGAATCACATTTGTCTGCTTTTCAACGATCATGTATATAAAAGGACGATTAAGAAGGAATTTCGGTGGCGTCGCTTTATTCGTTAACACAGCTACGGCTACTCCCGCTGCCGTTGTTCCCTTTTCATCCACGATTATCTTCGTGCTGTGCAGCATTGTTTGCAAAAATATACCGGAATCTATTTTCGAAAGATTCGCATTTGACCCAAATAGGTCGCTCATTCCCATCTGTTACAAAGTTATAAAATTAAAAATAGAAAAAAAAAAAAAAACATTTACCTCAACTAGTAATCTATTTAACACAAAATCTGATGATGATGTGAATTTGGGCAGGAATACTTCAACTTCCTCATCTTCGAACCCCACAGCATCAGCAACAAGCTTTTTGAAAATTGGAGCAATTCCAGTTTTTTTCAAGTTACGTGTAACTTGTTGTAGCGATACACCTGGAAGGTTAAAACATTTTTATTTTTTATTAAAAAATATTTTTTTTTTCACGTATCTAAAAAGTGTTGGATCTGATCCATTATTTTGTATTATTCGAATGACATATTCAGTTAAAAATAAATTGTAATCTTCGTCAACGGATTTTTGAATACCTCTCTTTGGTAAAATAAGCAACATAGTCACACGGTCATCCTCGCCGTAGGGTAACTCAAGGACATGTCCTTCTAGTTCATTCATGCCTGTATAATTAAAGCGACCAATTTGTACCATCATATCAACGTTTCCAATTTCGTTGCCAGCCTCATCGTAAAAGAGTTCGCTGTGCGTCGTTGACTCATTAAAGGGGGTCTATGTTTAATAAAAAAAAAGCCAATTAAAACTTTAATTTGTAAATACTTTTATCATTTTGTATTTTCTAAGGCATTAATATAATGTAGTGGCGGCCGTATCCTAGTGGGTAGAGTGCGTGGCCCTTAAGCTTAAGAACTACGGTAGCCCGGGTTCAATTCCAGCTCAGACTGAAAGTTTTTTCAATTGAACTAATTTTTCTGTTCGGTCGTCACCTCAGAGAGTAAAAATTGCAATGTAAAGCTTCTTGAGAACATAAGCCGTTCGGAGTCGGCATAAAACACGTAGGTCCAGTTCTCGGTCATTTGTGATCAAACATTTAATAACACGCAAAACACAATTTATCAATAGAAGCTAGGTCAAAGTCCTTCCAAGGGCTGAAATGGCCAGTTTATTTTAGTTTTTTTTTAATATAATGTCAAATGCATAACCGATGGCTGCCTGTGAGTCCAAGTTTTTTTTTTTTTTTTTTTTTTTTTTTGAAACTTTATTTACAATCTGTCAGTACGACAATAGGCAAACTTGATAAATATTAAAACTTACATTTGCGGCAGCACTCCATTGAGTGCCACTAGAATTTATACAATATTTATGACATTTTATGTCATGGAACGTGCTTAGTTTTTACAATAAATATATATATATAAGAATATTTGTATTTACATTGTTATATGCACATGTTTTATACATTTTTAAAAGAAAAATAATTTAAAATAAAGGTAACAGATACAATATTTAATAATAATGTGCTTGCTATATAAATGGCAGATCTAGGATATGTTGTCTCTTCAGTCGTCTAATTTCATCTGTTTCGTCTAGTAAGGAGATCGCTAGAGGATTACTATGGTTACTTAATCTTTCGATGTATTTTTGACTATATTTTTAATATCTGCTTTTACTTCTGGAACGCCTGTGCCTCTATGTATGACGTGGTTAGTGACAAACCAGGGTGCATTCACTATGTGTCTTAATGTTTTTGACTGATATCTTTGAAGAATTTCAATGTTGGATTTGCTAGCCGTACCCCAAAGCTGAATGCCATATGTCCAGACGGGTTTCAATACTATTTTATAAATTTTAATTTTGTTTTCCAAATTGAGTTGTGATTTTGTTCCAAGTAGCCAGTTAAGTTTTTTTGATTTAATGTTAAGGTGATTTCTTTTGGTCCTTATGTGTTGCTTCCAGGTGAGACGTTGGTCAATGTATATACCGAGGTATTTAACATAATTACTTTGCGGAATTTGTATACCATTAATCATAACTGGTGGACATATTTGCCGTCTTAATGTGAAAGTAACATGAACCGACTTTCCGGAGTTCACTTTGATATTCCATTTTTTAAACCATTTTTCAATTTCATTTAAAGCCTGTTGGAGGCAATTCGATGCGTTGATTGGGGACTTGTTTGTGGAAATTAATGCGGTATCGTCTGCATAAGTTGCTGTAGTTATTTCTTCGGAGACTGGCATGTCGGACGTATATATCGTATAAAGGATTGGTCCCAAGACACTACCTTAAGGAATACCAGCTTCAATTTTACATAAATTTGATGTTTCTTTATTTATTTTTACATAAAAATGTCGATTTACTAAATACGAGTCCAAGTTAAAATTAGTATTTTGTACTAAGATGAATTAAAATTTAAAAACAAAATCTATTCACTTTTATGAGCTAACTATACTAACCATATATTGTATAAAGCCAGATGTAAGTATACATATACTTCTGTATGTTTCCTATCTTCTACTCATCTTGGCAATATGCAGCTAATGGGCTACCTTGAAAATTTGTCAACGCGCCCACTCAGCATATGGTTTTAGATTCTTAAATTGAACTTTAAAAGAAAATCTCCGTTGCTTCTTTATGGGTTAGAACCATAGCTGTTAAATTGCGACTACGATTAGTAATCATTATATTATTTTAGAAAATAAATTGTAATCATTATATCGCATATAATAATCATATGTATAATCCTAGAGAGGATTTTATGATTTGTAATTGATTACGATTACAAAAAATCAAAAACTAATTACGATTACTTGAAATTATGAAAATAATCAAAAAGAATCAAAAGTAATCAAGAAAAAATAATCAGACTACTTTAAGAAATTATTTAAATAATCAAAAATAATTTCTGAAAGTAGTCGCATTATTTTTTCTTGATTAATTTTGATTCTTTTTGAGTATCTTCGTAATCTGAAGTAATCGTAATTATTTTTTGAATATTTGTAATCGTAATGACTAGATTACGATTACAAAAAGAAAAGAATTGTACCGAATCAATTATTTCACCTTTTTAAAAACTAATCGAATTACTAATGATCACGATTAGTAATTATTATTTAACAGCTTTGGTTAGAACTATAAAAGTTCCCATAGAGGATGTTTTTATCATAATCCCCAAAAACAAATTAAGTATGAACGCAAAATTTTTGCTGGCCAAAAACAACAAATTTGTCGTTATTCTACTTAAAGCAAAATCAACGTTTTTGTTGTTTTTCAGAGTTTCACAAATCTGACGAGCAAGTTGCGAAGAATATTGCCGAATTTAAAAAAATTTCCATTTGAAAAGGAAATACAGCAAATTTTGAAAATTTGTTAATAATACATTATTACTCACTCAGATCATTTGAGTACATTTATAATTAGGGCTAGGAATCTCATGCAAATGTATGTTTTTACTGGGCATCTAACAATGGAAATGGTTAAGTTATCTTTACAAATAATGAAGTTCCCTTTAAAATGGCATTCAATCTTTAGTGCATGGTTTTGCATATTTATTGCGCATATTTCTGTATATTTAACACTAACTGCATGTGGTTTTTGCATATTTTTGCAACCATTTGATTTGAAACCATTTAAATATAGAGCGACATATTTTGGGAAAAGAAACACCGTACCACAATTATCGGAAAAAATTTCACGACACGAAGTAAACAATATACACGTGAAACTAGAGTCAAAGGATTGTAAAACGGCGTTCTCACTTTTTCTCTGGAATGTCAGGATTTTTTAGTTACATAAAGGAATTGTTTAAAAAAATTTATTTAAATATTTAAAACGACAATATGGGTATCAAATGAAAGAGGACAATCTCTTTTATCAGGATTACGAAGTGACAATACATCAATACGAAATAGGTATGTAGATTAGTTGTATTGACTTATGTTTTATAAAAAAAAAGTATAGCAGTGGGGGGACTGCAGACCGAAGTGAAAGCCTATATATAAAATATTAGTATTCCCGTAAAGACTTTGTCCTGACACGGACCGTCTTACTGCTATATACGAATTTTCATGCTAATCGGAAAAAAATTTTATATTTTCACCACCTCAGCCTTGATTATTTCTTTCAAAATATTTTTTATTCAGATAGCATTTTTATTTATAAATGACAATATTATTACATTTAAATTGGATATTGTTCATATAAATATCAAATACAGGGAGCATTATTGAATGAAAAATAATCCTCATAAAAGATATGTACTGTTTTTTACAATGTATATGTAGAGCTGTAGTTGAATCAAAAAATTATCAATTTTTCATATTTGATATTTGTTTGCTTGAAGTCTGTTTTAATCCACTTGAGATTTTGCTACCAGGCGAGCCGAAAACATAACAAGTAAAGTGCTGTTTATTTTCTGCCGCCGATTCGGTTCATCCCCTCTCACGCTGCGCAACAGCTGTGAACCATTCCATTCACTCTGCGGTTTTGTTGTAGATTTCTTTAGTAATTGTCGCGGTGAATTTTAATTGTGTAGTTACAGTCGGCATATGAAGTTCGAATTAAGAGCTCATAGCAATTTACTATATGTTTTATAAATTACTAAAACTATTTCTTTTAAGTAAAATATCGATGCCACATCGAGCAAAAGAGTTTCTCGTTCAAAGTTACTCGCTGCTATGAGTACGCAAACCAAAGATTTACCCTTTATCAAAAATCGTTCAACGCGCCTTAAGAAGTTTTCACTTCAAAAACTTCCATAACTTTTAATATCAAACCAAAAAAGCGTTTACAATTTTTTTTATAAAAGAGATTGTCTTCTTTCATTTGATACCCATATTGTCATTTTTTGAAGGTTTTAAGAATTTAAATAATTTTTTTTTAAAGAAATGCTTTTTAACTTTAAAGTAATTTTAAAAAAATCTAGAAAATGAAGTTCTAGAGATAAAGTGAGAACGCAGTTTTACAATCCTTTGTTCCTATTTTCACGTGTATATGGTTAACTTCTTATGTGAAAAGTAGTGTCCGACCGAATGTGGATTTTTAGCCAAAGCCGAATGTTCGGCCCAAAAGAAATAATCGGCCGAATGCCGAAGACGAATACTAAAAAAATGTTTTTCAAGTAACAAAAATAATAAAATTTAGGCATTGCTTTCGTTATTTAGTAATTTCAGTAAATTTCAGTTTACCTTAAAAGGTAAAATATAGGTACTCTAAACTTTTTAGGTATATTTACAGTACTTTGAAGAAGATTGTATAACATTTTCAGAGTATAATCAATAATTAATTAATGAATATACATACTACAGCCAGCCACGGGGTGACGCGGACCTGTGCTTAAAACGCAAACAGAGCTGGCGACCTTCCCACAGGTCGAGAAATTTATCTGAAACAAAAATCAAAATATTTTCCTGTTGAGTATGAATATGATTACGAAATAATTTTTGTAATTTTTACTGAAAAATTTCGTTACTTTTTTGTAGATAGAAATTTCAATATGAAATTTATCAAATTATGGTCCATTGATAATTTAATAACTCGTATTTTGAAAAAAAAAACAACATAAAGATTCGTTTGAAATTGACTGAGTTATGAAAGTCGCAAGCTCGAAAACGCAGTTTTAAAGAAAACGCGTTTAAAGTTTTAAACATAGTGCGCTTCCTGCTTTGGACGATTTTTTTCTTTCGAAAAATGCAAAAAAAAAAAACACAAATATAAAACATTTGTTGCATTACAAAAAAGCTAAAACATTCGGCAAATATTCGGCTATTTTGGACCGAAGCCGAAGGTTAAAAAATCGGCCGAATATACCGAACCCGAATATTCGGTCGAACACTAGTGAAAGTAACTTATTTTTGTTGTTTTTGATAGATTAATTTTATATGTATTTTAAAATTAACTGGGCCTTAGTAATAAACATTTTAAAGTCGACTCTAATTTTAGTGTAAGCTTTTTGACAGCAAATTCTATAGAAATAATGTCAGAAAAGCTCACACTGAATTTAGAGTTGGCTTTAAAATGTTTATTGCTAAGGCCCATTGTTTTTCTTTTTTTGTTAAATAGCATGTAATATTTACTTTTGAACCGATAATAAAATATTAGAAAATATTTTTAATTGCATATTTTACCCGTTTTTAGCGCATATTTAAGAGTTTTAGCTGCATTTTATATGCGCATATTATCGATTTTTTAGTGCATCAGATTCCTAGCCCTAGTTATAATAATTTACCCTTATACGGAATGAATGAAATCATATTAAAGCGCCGATATCGATTTGGATGTAATGGTCGAAAATTTTTGGATTAGAGATTTGGAGATTTTTGGGATTATGTCCTTCCGTGTTATGTCATGGCACCTGCAGAGTTAATTTACTTCGCTCACTTTCCGTTTGAAAAAGATGGCTGTATTCAAAATTTGATCATTTAAAATTTTATCCCAAAACCTTGGCCCCACCACAGATCGTTCGTTTTTAAAAAAATTTACTTCGGGAAATTGATAAGTAATCTCTTATTTTTATGGGAATATAATAAAATTAGAAAAAAGAAAATTAATCTATAGTAAGAAATTATTATAATCATCGCATACAATGTGAGAGGGATTCGAAAAGGAATCCCTACGATACATCAGAAAAAAATGGGGAAACCTAAAATGTCGAAATATTAAAAGCAGACTACACCGAAGGCATTTTTGATCGAAATAAAAAATGTGGAAAAACTGAAAAATATCGAAAATGGTAGATTTCAAATAAAAAATGAAACTCAAAGTTCAATTTTGTTTTTTTTTTAGTTTCGTTGATGGTTATGTAAAAAAAGATCAAATTAAGTTTAAATTAAACATATATTAGGAAAGGTTACTCGAAATAACTCCTAGTTGAAAAATAAAATGACTCCTAACCATTTCCGGCAAAAAATAATAAGAGATAATTTCATTTTTGATTAGGAGCTACAGCGAAATAACTCCTAACTGTCGAAATATTAGGAGTTATTCCATTTTTTTATTAGAAGTTATTTAATTTTTGGATTTGGAGTTATATTATTTTCATTAAGACAAAGTTAGGATTTTTCTTTTAATAATTAAATAGCAATCAAGCAATTATTAAAATAGCAATTAACTTATTTTTGGTTTTCCAAAAAAAAAAAAATAGTCCCAATTAAAAAGAAACCAAATATTTCTAAACATACTAATTTTAGACCAATTTCTTTACTTTCGAATCTTGGAAAATTATTTAAACATGTATTACGTTTAAAAATGGACATTATGTCTGACATTAATTATATTCCCTTCTGTCAGTTTGGTTTTCAAAAGGGTCATTCGACTGCCCATGCTTTGTTAAAATTTCATGATGATATAATTTTTAATCTGAGAATTGTACAGTTGATGTGTCCTAAGATATCGAGGAAGCATTTGATAAAATTAATAAGATTAGGTTTCGATCTTTTTATAATTAAATTGTTTTGCAGTTTCTTCAATGATCGGAAGTTTTTCGTCCAAATAAATGGAAGTGTCTTTTAACTAGGTGAAGTTAAAAGCGGTGTTTCACAGGTTCTGTGTTATTTATATAATATTTTCAATCATGACTTTCTTCATGAATTGGATGGCTCAAGAGGTATTTTATATGATGGTGATTCTTTAATTCTTCAATGAATTATGTACACAATGAATCTCATTTGAAAGCTCTTGGCTAAGGTTGATGAATTTTTTAAATACTGGGGTATTACTATAAATACTTCCAAATCAGTGGCAATTTGCCTTAGAAATGCTTCTAGGAAATGCAAAAGCTATGTCGTTTCTGAAAGCAAATTTTTTTAATGGTGTCGAAATTCCTTGTAAGTCTAATTTTAAGTATTCGTGTGTTAATTTCAATAAATTGGTAAAATGTAATGATCACGTTAGATCAGTTTTTAAAAATCTTCATTTATCAAAGATATGTTTTCGAGACTTAATAGTAAATATTGAAATAAATATTGAACAAAATTATTAATATATAAAGTCTGCATACGTCTGTATATGTCTTAATTTATGCATTTCCCATTTGGTTTTTCCACTGTGGCCAAAAAATTAGAAATTCTTGAACTTAATGTGTTAAGACTCACTCTATGTCGACAGAAACTACGGATCCTTTGCAAAACGTTTCTCTAATAATTTTGTTTATAGCAAGGCTCAAATTATTCCTTTCTGTAAATATTCTTTAACCTTACAAAGTTTATTTTAAAACTTTCTCTTCATGATATCTATCTTACAAATGATATTTTCGAGTATTAAAAATCTTTTAGTTACCTACCTTTCTCCTATTGATTTATTTAATGAAAATATTCGTTTAGATATTGACTTTTCCGCACCTTTGTTACCTTCTTTTTATATTAAAACACTTCCTGGAAATCATAGAGGGTGATTTGTGTCACTTGTATAACTTAATTGAATATAATTGTAATTGTTGAACTCTGTTTTGTATTTCTACTTGTACTCTTTATCTTTCAATGTAAACTTCTGTCACTAATTTTTAATTGTCATTCATTCACTAACTTTACTGTTAATTTGGCTTTATATTCCCTATATTTTCTAATATTGGACAGTTGTTGTTTTTACGATTAAATTTCTTTAAGATTAAATTTCTTTTGTAAGTCTGCGGACAGAGTAAACGCTGAAGCAGGCAGGCAGGTGGTTTGCTTGCTTGCCTCAGTGCGAGAAAACTCGCTTGATACGATTTCATATAAACCTGCTCGAAGTGTGCAGAGTGGAAGCAGGCAGATCAGGTTGTTGCGACAAACAGTATTTTGAACAGTAAAACCTAATATGTAGGCATCCCTTAAATTCCAAAATTTTCGTAATACAAAAATCAAAAAATATTCAAAAAGCATTAATTTTAAAGTCATTTCAAATTAGATATAACGTTTTTATGATTTTTCTATGATCGTTTGCGGATTTTTGAAAAAAATCAAGTTTCACCAGCTATAACTTTTTTCTTAGGATTTTGGTTTTTTTAATTTTGTGCACCAAGTAGCTCCAGACTATGCTTTAAGCATTATTGTTGTTATTGGTTCACATTTTGCATTTTTGGATTTTTGAGAATTTCGTTCGTAAAAGTACTCAAACTCGACATTTTCAAAAGGGTACACTAACTGTAAGTGTACTACACTTCTAATAAAAAAATTCCATAACGACCAAGTTATTCAAATTAATGACACAATTTTTTGTATTTGTATTAAGTGTTGTTTCAATTTTGGATTTGTTTGAATTTAAAAATTTGGATTTTTCCGATTTTTTTATTACAAAAAAAGAAAATATAATTTTTTTCGAAAAGGAAATTATCACAACTCTGGTAATGTTCTTCCGATTTTTCTCACCGATGACACGTTGTAATGGTATTTGAATCTGCTTTTAATTAAAAATAGAGTTGGAATGATTTAATCAGTTTACAGAATTTTAATACACATTTCAATGACGAAATAATACAATACGATTTAATGACATTAAATCGCGATGAGTCTTACTTTATCGGAGTCCGATTTGGATAAAATTTCTAAAGAGTTATCTTATCGCCCAATGGAACATTTCTAGCGACCGAAGGAAACGCTAATTTTAGTTTGAAATTCTCAGTGCAATACTGGGCTGGCCTAGTGGCACAACATATCGCACACCCTCTTCAAGAGAGTCACAACTCAAAATGTTTACATATAGGTATACTTTTTCGTGTAAGACTATTTGTTATCTTAATTTTGTACTCATATTCTTAGTCTTTAATTAAAAAATTGTTTGGTCTCTTTTTTTTGTATGGAGTCCCTTGAAAAAAAAATTGTTTTTTGCTCTTCCTAAAAATTAAATTTTTTGAGTTGTGCTCTTTTTAAGAGAGTGTGCTATTTATGTATAGAAAACAAAAATTGTTCATAAACGCCATTAGCGGAGGATGCAAAATAGAAAGAATAGGGGGAAAAAAAAATAACAAAATGTTTTTCGCACTGATCTGATCTGACCTGCTCGCATTCACTCTGCACGGCTTATTTACTGAGCAGGTACCTGCTTGCGCCTGCCTGCCTGACTTCTTCTTATCGAAAAAGGCGTTAAAATAATTCGGAATATTACTTAGAACATGTTTTAAAGAACTATCTTATTCCGCATGCCAAGTAAATTTACGGAGAGGGTCACTTTTGTTTTCAGCAAGATTCTTTTCTAGCCCACAAGGCAAAAATCGTTCAAAGCTGGTGCAGAGCAACTTTGCCATGTTTTAATTCTGTTGACCAATGGCCTCCGTCATCGCCTGACCTAAACCCCCTGGACTTTTCTATTTGGGGTGTTGTGCTGAGCAAATTAACGAACATAAACATATGATGGTAGGTAAATTTAAGCGACGATTAATGAAAATATCAGATGATATACTTGAAAACCAGATGCGTGCCGCATGCTCGTCTTTCACAAATTGTTTTATTTTAAATTTTTAAAAAGAATTAATGGTGAAAGATTCGAATTTAATGATAAAGAGTTATAAAGAATGCTTAAAATAAAAATGTTCGTTCGTTTAATAAAATTTACACAGTGATTTTGATTTATGGCATAAAACAAGTGCGACAGTTATTTTGATTCACGCTGTAATTAAATGCAATGCAATACTTGAAATTAAAATAATTATTTTGTTGTTGCAATTAAACTGAATGAACGTTATAGATAAAGGCCACTATAGAATATTTTATTTTATTTGGACTCTATCACTATTAAAAACTTTCAAATGAAGACACCACATTGTAACCCAGAATGAACAAACTAATCTTCTTAAAAGCAGCTGTTGACAATACGTTTTATTCCATAATAACTGAACTTTTTGCGCCTCAACTTGTTCGTGAAGTTGCTATCATCTCGTTTCGTCTATTTTGGTTGGACTTTTACCCCTTTATTTTGTGTAACGAAAATGCACACCAACGACAAGCAGGATACGAGAAGCAATACTTTTTTCTATACAAAATTCTATTGCTTCTCGTGTTTTCCTTGTCGTTGGTGTGCACTTTCGTTATACATTCAAACCCAAATTTGCAAGGGAAAAAATCTATTTCTCAGCCAGATGGCGTTATAAAAATATTAAAAGAGATTTAAAACGGAACTATAATACCTTCCATTGTCCCTTGAAAAACAGCGACGACAATAGCAGCAATTTAGCATCCCTTAAATCTTGTGGCGAAATAGCATGTTGTATAAGATTATTGGTGGCGGTTCGTACTTCTTCGTTAATAAAGACTGACGCCTTAACTGGATCTTGGAAATCTAATGGATAGAATATATTTGCGTCATACTGACCCTCAATTGTTTTTTGATAATCGTGGTTCACAGGATTATTTTTATCGGTAAATATCACCTGCAGGGAAGAAACTTTTACGGAAGACGTGTCTAACCTATAATTAACAATAAAAATTTTTTTACAATTAGATTATAAATTCAAAATTAAATATGATGATGGATTTCTTGCACTTTTTCTTAAGATGACACTGCACGTTTGAAAAAACATTTAATTCAATTTGAAATATTTATTGTTAAAAGACTATAATACATAGAGGCTTGAAACCGCCAAAAAAGTAGTCGTTTTCAGTCGGGGTCAAGATATTTTGGTCTGAAACAAAAAAATCAATGCATATGCATATTAATACAGGTACTTGTCGTTGCAACCTACAAACTTCTTTGGAATATTGTTTTTTGTATTATTTATGTAAACAAATTTTCAAGTTTCTATGTTCAATAGTCTTTTCACGATAAATGTTTAAAATTTAGTCTTTTTCCACAACGTGTAATAATTTATAGTTTTCGTTTGTCATTAAATACCTTAAGTAATCCCTAAATGTGCGATATGCCAATGCAAGTGAACGTTCTTCATTTAATCGCAATACACTTCTCATCTGATCCAACGTATTTCCCCCTGCCCCTTCCACTAGCGGCAGCAAAAGCGACCATATCGAAAAAGGAGACACTATAAAATTTCTGCGGCTGGGTGCCGTTGCATCAGTAAATCTCACAAGCAAGTCCAAAGCAAAACTTGATGAACTTTCTGAAACATCCTGCAGAATATCCAGTTGACGTGACTCTATTGGTGGTGGCAGATGATGGTACGCTAATGACTGATTGCCTGAAGGGGATGTAGTAGTTGGCCGTATATCTGGCTGAAAGTTCCCCTGCGTCGAAGCGAGAGAAAGCAAACTTAAGATCAATGCTGAAACGAGAGAGGTGTTTAATTACTCGATGTACCACTGATCCCAAAATAATAAGTGTATCTATTATGTTAGTAAAAAGCCAAAAAATAAAAAAGGACAATATACCACTATAAAGGAAATTTTTTTAAGTGAAAACTTCTTTAGGCGCGCTGAACTATTTTTGGTAGAGGGTAAATCTTTGGTTTGCGTCATCATAGCAGCGAGTAGCTTTTGTCATCATGACAGCGAGTAGCTTTCGTTATCAATACAGACGAGAAGTAGCTTTTTAAACAACGCTCCTGGATCTTGACTAAAAGGGGTTACACATTAGCGAACTTGTTCCTCAAACAACATGGCGGGTCTAACTTTCGTCATACTAGCGAAGCGTTCGTGTTGTTTTTCACGAAAAAAACAAAAAATTTTCTCTTCTGTCAAACATCAAATATTGCCAATGGAGACGACTCAATTGCCGATGTTGGCAATACATAGCATGCAAGATTGCTAGCAATATATTGCCAAGATGGAGTTGGCAATGATCTGTATTTTTTCTTGTTTGACAGCCATTTTGCATTTTTCTTCAAAATTTTTAATGTGTATACTAGAGGTGATTAGTATGGAAGGAAAAAAGTGTTAATGGGTGAAAGTCGAGCTTCCAGATTTTGACTTGCAGTTTTTCTCAGACTTTTGTCAGGTTTTTTTTTTTTTAATATTTTAGGCTATAACAGCCAAACCATTGCGATTTTTGTTTAAGTATTGGATCGAAAATCTCAATGGTTTGGCTGTTATAGGCCAAAATATCAAAAAAAACGTGACAAAAGTATAAAATTATGTGTTGATTTCATAACATGAGAAAACCCACCCTCTCAATATTGACATTGTTTGCAATAGAATTTGACAGATGGAAAGTAATGAATTATTGTAACTATCAAATTGGTTCGAACATGGCCGCCGTATGACGAACAGGTTTGCTAATGTGTAACCCCTTTACCAGGCGCTCAGCAAATGTAGCAAGCAACCATCAATATGTTTCTCTGTTGATGAATCGTTCTTTCCCCTTCCTTTGCTCCGCGAAACACAGTGAACGTTACTGTTTTTTCAATGTATATGCAAAGCTAGTAGATGTATTGATGCCACCACTTGAGATTTTGCTACCAGGCATAGAAAACCTGGAAACGCTGCGCAACAGCTGTGAACCATTCCATTCTTTCTGCGTTGTTGTTGAAGATTTGCTTGGTAATTCTTGCTTTATAGTTAGCTGGTATTTTTTAGATGTTTTTCTGTAGCTACAGTCGGCATATGACAATCGAAGAACTTTAAAAACAGTTTATATAATATATTAAAGTTTATAGAATATTGGTACAACTATTTATTTTTAGGAAAAGTGTTACCGTATCGGAAATACATATAAATATATATAACTCATATACAGTGCCGGTAAAAAAAATAGCACTGGAAACAACAGTTCAGCTATTATTAAAATAAAACTTATTTGAAGCAATTTGTTTAGCCGCTACTGTAATATAATATTACACAGAGTGTTCACTCTCTGAAAGTAAGATCATTGGTATCAAAATGTTAACCGTTATTTTTATGTTAAGCAATTTTGAGAGAGGAGTACGAATTAGAACGGTAAAAATAATAGCACTGCGCTTACATTTCTGTTGAAAAACACCATTTTGCGTTCATCTTCTCAAAAGGTAGCATCAAAGTGTTTCGGTTTGTTCTAGTTGAATTGGTTTAAATAAAAAAAATTTAAGTTTTAACTTATTTACAAAGCTATGGGTCGTGGAAAGCATTGCAGTGCCGAAAAACGCGAAATTATTCAAAGAATGATTGCAGAGGGTAAAACTTATGCAGAAGTTAGACATGCAGTTGGCTGTTCTAATAAAATGATTCGTAATGCCATAATCTATGCACAAAAAGTTGGAACTCGCGGACGAAAGCACGCTATGTCGCCGTTACTCGTCCAACGCTTAATACGGCAAAGTAAGAAGGAGCCGTTTAAACCAGCTACGGAGCTCAAAGCGGAACTAAATATTGCAGCATGTGTTGAAACTGTTCGTAGCCGTCTTAGAGATCATAATTTAAAGGCATGTAGCCCAAGAAAAGTACCTCTTTTAACTGCTAAGCATGCAACAAAGCGTTTGAACTTCGCAAAGCAACATTTGAACTGGCCAGTAGAGAGGTGGAGAAATATATTGTGGACAGACGAGAGTAAAATTGTAATTTATGGTGGCAGGGGTTCTCGTTCTTACGTTAGGAGACCTCCTAATGCAGAATACAACCCTAAATTTACTGCTAAAACAGTAAAGCATGGAGGTTCAAGCATAATGATATGGGCATGTTTTTCCTTCTATGGAGTTGGTCCCATACATTGGATTAGGACCGTCATGGACCAACACGTGTATGTTGATATATTGGATAAAGTGATGCTGCCTTATGCAGAGGAAGAAATGCCGTTATTGTGGGTCTTGCAGCAGGACAATGACCCCAAACATACCAGCAAGAAAGCTAAAAAGTGGTTTGAGGATCATTCGGTGAATGTCATGGCTTTGCCAGCGCAGTCGCCCGACCTCAATCCAATTGAGAACCTCTGGACTGATGTCAAAAAAGCAGTTTCTGTTGCAAAACCGACCAACAATCAAACCCTTTGGGCTGCAGTTCAAGACTCCTGGAACAAAATATCAACCAAGAGGTGCCAGGATTTGATCAATTCCATGACAAGACGTTGTGCAGCTGTAATTGCCAACAAAGGACATGCGACGAAATATTAATTTTGGTCATTACATTATTTTCACCATTATAACTTTAATCTTAAAAAAAGTCTTTAATTTTGTCAGTTTTTTTAGGTTTTAAATGCAAAATGAAATAATAGTGCTATTTTTTTTACCGCAAATTTTTTAAGTTATATTATAAAATCTGAAATATTTTCCAAAAAGAACTAATAAAATTTGTAATTCCTTTTTAACTACATTCTTGAAGTTGATTGTATTTATTGAGATCTTCACAAGTTGTTCGAAGGAATTTATTTAATTTTTACTTCATAAAAGAAATAACTTTTTGTGTTGGTGCTATTATTCTTACCGCAGCTGTATATGAACATTTAGCTCAAGAAATTTAAAGCTTATTTATGTGTATTTACATAATAAAACTTACACAATAAACCTGCAAAATAAATTAATACTTTCAGTATTAATTTGATAACTATAGTCTGCTTACCTAAGCGCTCTAATTTTTTAAACTGTTAAACTTTAATGCATTATATTAAATTATCTTTAATATATATACTATAGCGATTTAGAATATTCTTTTTTTAAAACTTTTATATTGTGCATGTATATTGTGTTAGTGTTATTATATAAATAAAACAAGTTTAAATTTCAATAAATTAATTTAAATAAATGTATTTTCGATATGGTAACAATTTTACTTAAAATAAATAGTTTTAGTTATTTATAAAACATTTAATAAATTGCTATAAGCTCTTAACAAAAATAATTCGAAATTCATATGCCGACTGCAGCTACACAATTAAAATTCTCTACGTCTACAAACACTTTTTACAGCTAACTGCGACAACAATTACTAAAAAAATCTACAACAATAACCCAGAGAGAATGACATGATCACAATTTTAAATGGAGGCATTAAAATATACTTCACGACCAGTCAAAACCAAATACATATGGGCATTTCCACAGAAAAGTCTACCTTGGCCAAAAAATTAAAACTTATTAAAAACTTATTATTTTGTGATATTATCCAAGAGAAACATTTTAATTTTATTAATTTAAGAAATTTCTATTTAAATTCATTAACCATGATGATCCAATCGTCTGCACTGTTTCACAAATGTAGTTTCCTTTTTCGTAAATGTTTAGTAAATGTTTCGTAAACTTTTTGTATTAGTAAAAATGGAAGGCATTGGCCAAAGATAATAGAAAAATGGTTGTTTTTAATTACTAAATTACATAATTACTTTACTACCTAATTACCTAATATAAATTTAGGGAAATTTTGTCGCATGAGTTACGGCAAATATTTTTTGGAAACTCAATATACTTTTCAATAAGCAAAGTCCATAGGTAAAGTGGGTTTATTATGAAACTTCACTGTTTTCTCATTATTTAAAAATTAAAAACAAAAACAAATTATATGGGAAAATTCTTTACGGGAATACTAATATACTATTTTATGTATAGGTTTTCACTTCGGTCGGCAGTCCCCTCACTGCTATCCTTTTTTTTATTTTTAAAACCTGTGATTTGGACCACCGTGAACATTGATCACGAATCATCAAGTACAAAAAAACAAGTTGTTTATTATGACGACTGAGCAATCCGATTACGTTGCTAAGAAAAGATTCACCAAGTTAATTATTCAAATAAATATTGAAAACCTCAAGCAGCTGTACCCAGGCCAATATGGATTTTGTTATTAAACGTATACCATGGCCCGTAGAGAGCAAAGTTCCGGACCGGGGTTACAACATACGGGCCCCCCTATAATAATAAGAGAATGCATATTATATAGCAATAAGAGAAGTATAAACCAGTGCAAGCTATTGCGAGATCTATGCGAAAATTATTATTTAGTTCTTAGCTATTATATATAGTACATAGTGATGTTTAAGGTTTGACGTTTTCAACTTAATAAATGGTATCTGCTAAACTAAGACACGGTGCTGAGCTTCTTAGCTTGCTAACAAACTGCTAAGTCTTTTCCCATAAAAAATTACAGGACTCAACAAATTTGTTAAGTGTAGCAAGTTTACAGGATTTAACAAATGTAGTGAATATCACTAGTATATTTTTTGATATTATCAATACAAATAACGGTTAGAAATAAGTAAAATAATAATTTTCATAAAAACAAACACCACTTGTATCCCTCAGCAAAAAAATCAGCTTTTTGTTACTTTACTTTCCCGAAAATCCGGGCCCCCTTCAGACTCCGGGCCCGGGGACTCTAGGCGGCCCTGCGTATACCTATTAGAAATCAAAAAAGTCACAATGCATATTCGGATTTATAATGCAGATATACATATTATGACCTGTCGTCACATAAAACAAAATATTAAAAGTCAAGAGCAGAAACATTCAATATGTAGGTACATATGCAAGTGGAGTGGAAAGATTACATAGCCCAAGGTGAACGCCTGCTTGCTCATCGCAATGCTTGTATGGAAAATCAAGAGCAGCACCAATACGATTGGTAGAAAAAAAAAAATCAGTGGTTATTAATATACCTACTATAACTTATGAACTATATTATATGAACAGAATAAATTTTAGTTTTATTAAGCTTGCTTTAACTAAACTTACCCTTACGTAATAACATTTTCTGTTTTTGGTTTATTGCATAAATCGAAAATATGATCAGAGTATGAGTTGATAATAAATTTTGTATATATTCTCAGTATTCGTTGTAGTCATCTAACTCTGGACGTTTTAAGAAAACGGGTATTTTTGATTAAAATATCTGTATATATTATATACTATAATAACAAAACCGGAACGTCTTTGAATATGTGATTATGCGATTTTTTTATTAAGGAAAAAAATGTTTATTCTTGTAGAGTTATCCGTTAAATTAATTCCGCACAAGTTCAACGCTAAACAACGACTGACAAGCACTTGAAACTGCGTATCGAAAGCTATTGATACTCTATGTGCTCCACTCTCGACTGAGCTTAAAAATTGAGCGATGCTGTGTCAACATCAGCTAGAACAGCGGCTTGAATATTAAAGTTACATATTATCTACAACCAAGCTAAACCAGTTCAAAGTCGGCTTGGTTGCTATTCGAGTAGATTTGATAATATGCTAAGAAAGGATTTCATTTAAAGATAGACAAAGTGAGGCAAAATGAGGCATCAGTGTTAAGGAGAATACATATTGGATTCTAGTTTGCAAAACTCATTGTAGATCTATTGTTAAATTTGTGGTTCCTAACTATTAACGACCAATAAATCTCTTTTTTTTTGGATTGACTTCTATTTATAATCAAATATAAAATTTTTCTCACTGCAATGTTCGCAGTCGGTGTCAGTTTCTCTAAAGGGTTAAAAAGAACAAATTTTAACAATTTATTTTAAAGTCACTTTATTATATGTCAAAATCGGAGTTTTTTGTAAAATTATTTAGTTCTTTGACAATACAAAAATGGTTCGTTTTGTTTATTAACATGCTGTCCTTAGGAATCTACCACATATTATCCGAAAAGTAAAAACAACGTTTAAGGGAACATTTAGTTGAATTTATTTGTGTTTTAATAATTTTTCTAAAAAACAATAAATTTACGGTTACTAAATAACGCCTTAGTAATTTAAAATAATTTAAGAGAACAATTATCCGAAAAAGGGGATTTATTTAAACATTTTCCAAATGCCCTTCATTTTTTTACGATTTCAATTTATAAGTGTGGTGAATTCTTGTCGGGGAAAGCTTCATATACAAGCTTAATTTTTTATTGTTTCAGATTTACCGATTAGGAGAAAAAATGTCGGCCATGAGACTATAATCACTGCAAAGTCAGTAAAAGTAGTCATGCCTTTTAGAATTTTTGTAAGCTAGGAAATACAATTTATGTGAAATATGCATACGGTCTTTTATTAAGCATATATTATATAATGAAAAAGAAGTATAGCAGTGAGGGGACTGTCGACCGAAGTGAAAACCTATATGTAAAATATTAGTATTCCCGTAAAGACTTTGTCCTGTCACGGACCGCCTTACTGCTATATACGAATTTTCATGCTAATCGGAAAATTTTTTATATTTTCACCACCTCAGCCTTTGATTATTTCTTTCAAAATATTTTTATATTCAGATAGCATTTGTATTTAATAATTACACCAAACTATATTATTACATTTAAATTGGATATTGTTGATATAAATATCAAATACAAGGAGCATTATTGAATGAAAAATAATCCTCATAAGAGATATGTACTGTTTTTATAAGCTTTTATTTAACTTGCTTCGTTCGTATGCATGTACATATTAGGGAAGTTAATCCCGGGACCCCGAAATCCGGGATCCCGGACGATTTAAGCTCTTCTAAATCCCGGGATTGTCTTTCCTGGATCCCGGGATTTTTAAATAGAAAATTTCTATTACAAATATTCATGTAAATGCAAACATTTCATTTTAAGTTTATATTAATATTGAATAGAATAGAAGACTTTGCAAAGTTTTAGAAGAATTTTCATCATCGTGAAGTCAGCTATGTATTTAAAAATTGTCAGATATTCTGACTTTAGAAATGATTTTGTTTTATGGCGAAGGCAATCGAGATAGAATCAGAACGGTGCTTCTAATCAGCGGATTATATTTGTAATAATATTTGAACAAAACTCTGCAATAAAAAATAAAACGAATTGATATGCTAAATTTATTACTTTAAAAATAATTTAAACAAAAAATTTAATTTGAAAAGTCTTTTCCCACCTTAATTTGCGTCAAACACAAAAAAAACATGAAGGCGGTGTACAAAAAAAAAGTGTAACATTTATATAGTAATATCTTAAACTGTTCCGTCTTTTTTTATATTTTTTGTTCTTTAACCCTTTCAATGGCTAGGCTAAACTAAGAACAAAATAATTTTTTTGAGGTAATATTACTACCATTTAGGCCCTTAAAAATGAAAAAAAACATACCTTTAATTTTGACCTGCGCTATTTTCGTTTTACAAGCTTGTATAAAGAAAAAAATTGTTTTGCTCCTGTTCGGCACAAAGTCTTTTCTTTGTCTTTTAAAGGTTTTTCAACCCTTTAGATCTTTGTTTTTTAAGCCCTCTTAATATTCTTATCATTAAAGCCATAAAAAGATAAAAAAACATAAATTTGATCTTTGTCCGGTTGATTGTTTCTTATAAAATAGGCCAAACAAATTTTTTTTGGTTTTTTTCGCCACAAAAACGAAAATCCAACTGACTTTAATGTCAAATATATCTCTAAATTTATTTTTATCATGTTGGTTCATCTTTTTTTCATAGAACCAAAACAGCTTTGCAAAATAAATACAAATAAAAATTACTTTCTGACGTGTTCAATATATTTGGCAAATCTACTGAAAGGGTTAAGTTGTGCTAGTCATTAATATTATTTATGTTTCCTGTGTTTTTAACAATAAGGGTACTCACAATTATGTGGTATAGTAGTATGGTTTTTTGTTGCCATAGTTGAAAATCACAATAGGGGTATTCACTATTCAGTGCACTTGCCTGTGCAGTTGAGGACTTGTGCAGTTGTGCAGTTAGGTTTTCGTGAACACACCACCATCACCATTTCAAAACTGTAAAAATATCTCAATACACACAAATGCACAACTGCTCAAGTCCTCAAGTTGAAGGTAATAGTAGAAAAGCACTTGTACAGATTTTTGACGTACGTACAATTTGTTTTTGTAAAGTGCACAAGTCCTCAAGTCCTCAACTGCACAGGCAAGCGCACTGAATCGTGAATACCCCTAATATGAGCACCCTATAAAATATAATTTGTGGTTGGGTACCTCCCACTGTAGCTTAATGTGTTTTGTTCTGTTTTTGTTAATTTATAAATGAATTAATTTAAATTTTTTAGTTTCAAGTAATACATAATAAAAAATTTTAATTTGATTTATAAAAAAAAAATAATGCTTGAATTATTTACTTCTTAAAATATTCAATCCCGAAGTAATCCCGGGATCCCGAGATTGAGATTTTCAATCCCAATAATCCCGGGATCGAGAAAAGCTTCCGGGATTGGACTCCCTAGTACATATGTATGTCCTCAAAACTTGCAAGCCATTTTTCTACAACTTGTTGGTATCCGATTAAGCTGAAATTAAGCATACATATGACCGGTGACAATGTAATATTATGATAAAATTTTTTGCCACACCCCCTTTTACCGCCCTCAAATCAATAAAAATGCTATATCTCTAAAACTACTGGGCCGATTCAGCTGAAATTTTGGCAGTAAATTTCCTTCGAGTAGGAAATAATTAAGGCAAAATTTTTGCCACTCCCCTTTTATCGCCCACAAATCCATAAAAATGCTATATTTCTAAAACTACGGGGATGTTTCAGCTGAAATTTAAACAGTAAAGTTTCATCAAATAAAGCATAAAGCATATCGTGTTTTACGATACTTTGAGTTTAGTTGTTATTCCTTGTGACCACAGATATAACTATAAATAAGGATGTGAAATTTGATGTCGATCGCATAAAAACTTTTTGAGTTCTGCTATTAGCAGCGAAATTTAGAGGCTATCCAATAATGACGCTCTACTACCGCCATTTAAAAAATTTTAACATTATATAATACATGCTTAACCCTGCTGTGATAAGCTACGTCTGCGAGACGTATGCTTTCTAAACCTTTTTGCTCTCTCTCTCGTTACATGCTTTCACAGCAAGTTTTTATTCTCATTTTTAAATAAAAAAATCATAATAAAATGTATTTGAATAACAAGGGAATATGTTATGAAGCCATTTAAGTTTTATTATGATTAACATAACATTAAGGCATGAAAACAATGACATGTCTGATAGACGTATGGTTAACTTTTGAGTGACTTATAATAAGGTTATCAAAGCAGGGTTAATAAAACCCCGTATGTTTATTTCACATAAATTGTGTTTCCTTGCTTACAAAAATTCTAAAAGGAATAACTAATTTTAATGAACTTAACAGTGGTGTTAGCCGTTAAAGCGGGCCGGCCGGTGGTCTAGCTCTCAAAAATTTAAGGTACTTTTAGGATTCTTTTTTAAAGATTAAAACATTGAGCAATGATATTTAAACTTTTAAGGTATATTGTAACATTCATTCATCATAAAAAAATTAATTTTTTTAATTTAAAAAATTGTTGATCATGTTCAAAATGGCGCTCAATCAGACCCTTTCAAAGAAAAGAGGCCTGCACGGTGTTGTAGATTTTGACTTTTCTATTTATTTGAAAAATAAAAACTTACAGCCCTATTCTGGCAAATTAACAAATTGTTAAACAGTATTTTGAATATTCCTATGTGTTTGTTGTAATTTTTTGATTTAAAAACAAAATTTTATGCTCAAAAATAAAAAATTTTGATAAAAATTGTCAACTGCTTTGCAGTTATTGACAAATTCATTAAAAAAATTTGTTTTTTGAGCTTTAAATTTTGTTTTGAAAACAACAAACACATTGAAATATTAAAAATACTGGTTAAAAATTTGTTAACTTGCCAGAATAGGTCTGTAAGAATATTATTAATGAATATGAGTGCAGCTATGACTGGAACTAGAAGGGAAAAAACATTGAAAATTGACAGAACAACGCACTTTTGACTACGTGTGAAGTTTTCAAAAAAAATTAATTTTTTTTGTGACTTTAATGTGTTCATTATAGTTTCTAGAATATACGTACATGTTTTAAATCGACATTAATCGGATGGATTGCTGGTTCTCTAATACAATGGATGATAAACTTAACTTCTTCTTGAACAAAATATCTGAAATTTTCGACATTCACGTGCCTCTTCGTACATCCCGAATCTCAAACAGTTCTTGTCCTTGGTTCACAAGTTCTATAAAGCAGGCACAAAAAAAAACGACATAGGGCTTACTCTAGATGGAAACGAAATCCGACTGTGCTTTACTGGGAAGAGTATAGGAGAGCTAGAAACGAGGCTTCATCCGCAGTTAAGTTGTCAAAAAATAGGTTCTTTTTATCTAAGCTAAGTTCATCTCTACCGTCTAAGATACTGTGGAATAACTTAAAAAAAATTGGAATAGGAAACATTAAAGTTGGGGGTTGTAACTTAGACCCCGATCTTTTAAATGAATATTTCGTGTCTAGTCCATTCACCGAATCATATAGTACGTTTAGTATATCCACCCCTACCTTGTCTCAGTCATTTCAATTTACTGCGGTAAATGAGGTGGATGTTGTGAGATGCATCTTAAAGATAAAATCACATGCTATCGGCATAGACGGGAAAGATATCAGGTTTGTCAAGCTTATTCTGCCTTATGTTATTAGCCCTATCGTGCATATATATAATCATTGCCTAACAAGTTCTAAATTTCCATCAATCTGGAAAATTGCGACGATAATACCTATTGCCAAAAAACCGTCAGCAGCTATACCTTGTGATTTTCGCCCTATCAGTCTTCTCTCGTCACTCTCAAAAGTTCTTGAATCCCTTATGGCTGAGCAGATTTCTTACCATCTTAATGCAAATAACCTTTTGTCGCCTCTACAGTCCGGATTTCGCCCCGGACACAGTTGTTCCACTGCTGTTGTGAAAATCTTAGAAGACATCAGAGCATATTATGATAAGGGTCATATCACCTTAGTCAGTCTCTTAGATTTCTCGAAAGCCTTCGACAGTGTAAGCCACCCTTTGCTTTATAAAAAGTTAAATACACTCTTCAGTTTTTCGGATACTGCTGTTCAACTCCTGAAAAGCTATTTAGACGGTAGGACTCAAAGGGTTAAGGCAGGAAATAGATACTCGGGATTCCGATCTATTTGTAGTGGGGTACCCCAAGGCTCTGTCCTTGGGCCGCTTATGTTCACAATGTTTCTCAATGGCATTTTTTCAATATGTAAAAATGTTACTATGCATGCGTATGCAGATTATCTGCAACTCTATCTATCCCGACCAACATGCCTTATTGAGGACCTATGTGCCAGGGTAAACGAAGACTTGACTGAAATCAGCAGATGGGCAACAGAAAATAAACTGAGGTTGAATCCTAATAAATCGTATGTTCTACCAATTGTGAAATCCAGAAACCCGTTTAATGATCTGTCTCCTATCTTTCTTAGCGGAACAAAACTTGGACTTGTTCACAAAGTCGTTAATTTAGGATTTGTTATGCACACTTACGTGTGAAGACCATATTAATAGCGTGATTAGCAAAGTTTATTATTCCTTAAGAAATTTGAGAAAAACTGCTTTGTTTGTTCTTACTGAAACAAGGCGAAAATTGGTGATACAATTAATCGTGCCAATAATAACTTATTCCGAAGTAGTATATAGCAAGCTAGACTCAAGGTCATCACATAAACTTTTAGTGGCATTTAACAACGCAGCTCGATATGTTTACGGTATTAGTAGATTTGATCATATATCTGAATACAGTAATCGCATACTTGGTTGCAATATCATTAATTTTCTTAATGCAAGAAACTGTATTTTTCTGCACAGACTTATTACTCCGAAAAGTCCTAATTACTTGTTTGAAAAACTCCAATTCTGCAGATCCATCAGAAATGTTTTCTTCCTAGTTCCCCAGTTCAGATATAATGAATCTAGTCGGCTGTTTTTCATTAACGCAATAAGGCTTTGGAATTCCCTACCAAATAACTTAAAACGCGTTAACAACGAAACAAACTTTAAGCAATCAGTTCTTGAATACTTTTCTTAACTCTTCCTTAACTTTCTCTTTTTTACTCATTTTTCCCATTTACTTATTTTTCTTATCTTACGGATTATTACTTTCAAATTAAAATCATTTTTATCTTCAGCCAAACAATCATTTGCATAAAATTTGTTTACTATTTTTTCCTCTTACGTTACGTTTAAATCTCAATAATTTTTAATTTTTATCTTTAGCCACATAATCATAAAAATTTGTTTATTATTTTTTTTTTCTTTTTAAGCTGTTGTTATGCCAGTTGTTGTTATTTGTAATTTTTATTTAGAATATCTAAATTGTTGCATTTAAAAGAGCTTTTTCTTGTATGCTAATATTCTTTTTCAATAAATACAAATACAAATAATTAAAAAAAAACCCGGGGGCCGTGCGTGGGGGGGGGTGACGAATTAATGATCTTTCTGTTGGACGGCCTTTTTTAATTCCCTGGGTGTTGTGGTTTTTAAAACCAATAGAAATATTTAGCCTTTGCATTAAGGAATCGCTCCTTAGTTCTTTTGCTAGCATTCCACTTATTTTCAAACTGCAAGATAAAATTGGTAATTTTAGCAGGGTTCAGAATATTCACACACCTTCACTCACAAACATTTGCTTGAAGCACACAACGCACAATTTTATTTTCACATCATTTTTGTGTGTTACGGAGTTGGCGTGTTGTTGATCCGTGATCCTATTCAAAATACAATGAATGCAACAAAAATTTCAATGAAAAGTCATAATTCTAGAGCATTTTAAAATTTAATCAAAAACAAACAAAAAAAAAAAACGCCAAAAAATGGGCAAAAAATTGCTTTTGATTATAAAATAATACTTGTTTTATATTATTACATCAAAAATTTGTCTTGAACACGCTTAAAAGCGAACCGCTTGTATCCAAAGTGCATATTTTATTAAACAATTTTTTATGTACTTTTCTAGATTTTTAAAAATTAATCCCCAAATTTTTATTTTACAAATATATACAGATTATTAAGTTTAAGCCCGATGATTGTTCCAGCATTTAAATTTTTTTTAATAAGAACTTTTGTTTGAATATTAGTTGATTTAAAAAACTGCACTTTTTTAAATTCAATGTGGACAAATTGCGATCACATTCAAAACTGACTCACTGCAGTGAGTTTAATCAAGTTATAAGCAAAAAATAACGGTATTATTATTATATCATTATTGTAGTTGAGAATAAGCTACAATAAATCGACCGGTCAACGATTTGAATTTTCGATTTTTTTCCACTCTCACAGCACAGTGGGCGACACGAAATTTATGAACGGCCCCTTACGACTCAATAGATGTATACACGCTAAAATGAATATAAAATTTATGGCCAAAGGGCAGTGGGTTAAGAGAGAGAGAGAGAGAGAGTGAGAGACAGAGAGAGAGAGAGAGAGAGAGAAATGGTTCTACCTTTGAGTTATAGTAGGTAAAAGACAGATATTTTTCTAATTTCATGGTTTTCCGCTGCTCGTACGATTTCAAAGTGTCTTTATTGGGCTTCTTAACAACTCCCACTTATCTATCATACCAACATCGGAAACAAAAGCGAAGTATTTATTTATAAGGATGAAACTGCAAACTGGCTCAGCAACAGAAAAAATATAAAAATATGACTAATTTTTTTATTATTTAGTTATGTTAGTACTGTTTGAAACCTTAATCAAAGCTTTCCTACATTTATAAATATTTCCATTCAAGTTTTCTATAATGCACACTGATATCTTTTAATGTTATTGTTCACGTATAACGTAATTAAATGGAATTCCCCATCTTAAATACAATCTTAAAGTTTGCTTGCTGAGTTGAGTTCAGTCTGAGGCACTATTTAACCCTCCATCACTATGTTTCTATGCAAGATTTCTAATGCAATACATGTGTGATGAACTAAAAGTCAAACTCTAATCTATATTCAATATTTTTACTTCAATAATTTTCAATTTCTAGTGGTCTCCGAGATATGAGCGTGTCAGCGCTATTAAAATAAGAAGTGTTTTGGTGCTAACAACCTTACCAATAACAGAATTTAAAACTTTAAACTTTCGAAAATACTGAGTGTAAAGAAAAATCTATAATAATGATTTAAGTCGAGTATTAAATTTAATTAGCAAACAACTGAAAAAATACACAGCTGGCCCCTATATTAAATATTTAATAGCGGCTTTTACCCGACCGATTTTTTGACATTTTATTATTGTTTCAAAATATACAAAAATATATATTTGCGACGAAAAACAGCAAAAATTATAGCAAAAATATATGGAAGACTACTTGCTTCTCGATTAAGATATTCTTCGCGACTTTAACAGCGTCAGAAAACGCAAAATTAGGTTTTCCCCCTATTATTTAATTAATTTTCGACTCGTTTGTTATTAGTACAAAAAATAAAATACTTAATCAGGTGTAATCAAAGTACTCAGCATTAACTGAACTGAGGATTAACAGAAAATACACAGCTCGTTATAAGTAGGGCTGTAAGACTACGTGCCCTAACTGTGAGCAAAATTGTGCATAAGCTTAGGTAAACCAAATCTAAGAATTCTAACGGGGTTCCTTACAGAACACTGCAAACTGAAATATCACCTGATGAAATAGGGCATAGAAACCAATAGTAACTGCCGTTTCTGTGAAGAAGCAGAGTAGACTCCAAAACACCTACTTACAAACTGCGACGCCGTGGCTCTGGAGAAACCCCAAACGTAAACTAACACTGGAGAACTATGAGCTGAGTCTAGACCAAATTTCATCCCTTGAACCTAAGAACATTCTCAAATTTATCAGAGAGATAGGGATGGATGAAATTCTGTAATCCGCAAGCCCAGCGGAGCTTTGAGACGGAGGTACAATAGATCTCATTTAGGTCGCAGTACGCATCTCCACCATACAACATTAACATTAACAGAAAGTTGTTATTTCAGGCATATTTACCTTAGTTGTTCTGCTTTCTTTACAAAGCCGATAGGATTACGATCGGAAGTTTTCTTGGTCTTATGACCTTTTTGAAACTGGCCATAGCCCCAATCATATTTTAAAATTGGGGCTATGTCCCGTCACCAATTACAGTAGTGGATATTTCGTTGGGGCTTATTTCATTTTTTCGTTAGGTGTTATTTCATAATGAAATAAACCCCAAGTTTTGGGACTTATTTAATTTCCCACTTGGGTGTTATTTTATTGCATTTGGGCATTCTTTCATTTTTCCGTTTGGGGTTTATTACATTTTCGTTGGGATTTATTTGATTGGGTGTTATTTCATTGGGCTTATTTCAATTGGGGTTATTCGTGGTGCCATTACATACTTATAACTGAGAATTTCTTATGTGGGTGAAATCCACCCAGAGTTAGTTATGACGCAACTCAGCAATAGGTTATTGATCCAGGGTTAACAAATATGGCTGTGCGAATAATCACCAAAGTTACAATCGCCCAAGCCCAAAAAAGTGATGAACAATCGCAGAAAACTGCGAACATTCGCCCAAATCGTGAAATGAATAATCGCCCAAATTTTTGTTCATAAAGCATAGTACTCCGTTCAGTTTCATGAGAAATTCCACTCAAATCTCTATACAAAATATGACAGCTGCGAAACAAGCGTGTAAATTTTCACAACATTTTCGTCAGAGCAGTACTCTGTTCCGCTGCGTAAAATTATCGCAACATGTTTCTGGGCAACATTTTTTCACGACAATTTAATTCTACTGCCTATTTATTTTGAAGTGAAAAGAGAGAGGTCATATGAAATTTCCCAACTAACTCCCTGAGTCTCTATGAGAAACGTTGCCATAGGAACTCCTCGCAACACACTTTAAGTCAGAAATTTCACGCAACAAATAAATGATTGTTGTCAGCGAAATTCCACGCAAGCAAACATATTACTATGCTTATATATTTATTTATATATTTTATATTTAGGCGTTTTGTCCTTATGAACAATCGCCCAAAAATTGTTGCCGGTTTTTTGGGCGATTGCAACTTGGGTGATTATTCGCACAGCCGTATTAGTCTATGCGAATATTCGCCCAAGTTGCAATCGCCCAATTTTTAAATGAAAAATCACCCAAAAAAATTTGCCCTTGTACGGAATGTAGTTTTTAAAATTCCGTACAAGGGCGAACCATCTTACGGCCATAATGTCCATCCCGAATAAGACAACCAAATGAACAATCGCACAAAAAATATTTTTGGGCAATTATTCAGTCTTCAAAGTTTGGGCGAACATTCATTATGAACATTCGCCCAAACTCAAAAGGAACCTTCGCCCAAAATTTTAGCGTTTCTTTTTTGGGCGATTATTCATTTCCCATTTTGGGCGATTGTAACTTGGGCGAATATTCGCACAAACTAATACGGCTGTCTGAATAATCGCCCAAGTTACAAACGCCCAAATTGTGAAATGAATAATCGCCCCAAAAAGTGATGAACAATCGCCCAAAACTGCAAACTTCCGCCAAAATCAAAAAATTTTACATTCACTAAACATTTACGAAAAAGAAAAACTATATTTGTGAAATAGTGTAGACGATTTGATCATCGTGGTTAATGAATTTATGTACAAATTAAAATAAAAAAATAAAATAATAAGTTTTTAATAAGTTTTAATTTTTAGGTTAAGGTAGACTTTCCTGTGGAAATGCCCATATACAAAATATTAATATTCCCGTATATACGAATTTTCATGCTAATCGGAAAAAATTTATATTTGCACTTTTTATCAGATGCACCACGTCTACAAGCATTTTCCAGCTAACTGTAAAACAAGAAGTGCCAAGCAAATCTACAACAACAACGCAGAGAGAATGACATGATCACTGCGGTTACGCAGCGTTAGAGGGGATAAATCGATTCGTAAACATTTTTGTTTTAGTTAAAATAGAAGGCATTGGCTAAAGATAATGAAAAAATGGTTGATGCAAGGAAAGGAAAATATACTAAATTTGTTTTTTATTACTAAATTACATAATTACTTAACTACCTAATTACCAAATTACCCAATTAAATTGCAATGGAAAAATATGTCGCGCGCTAGATTACACTTAGGCTTAAAAAAACAACGATGGTAACCATTTCAACATGACAGCTATCATTAGAAGAATGCATTAATCCATTTTAGTTTAAAGTTAATTGCTTTGAACTTTGATGTTACGTTTCGCAAATTTCTGCATTTCTATAGACGCAGATAAAAACGAGTTCCATTTTTTTGCGCGTGCATGTTAGATCGCATGTTTATTGCTTATATATTAAAAACATAAAATCTTCGGAACCTACATTTTGTACTAAACATATTGCTACAAAAATGCTATCGAAAAATAAAAACAAAAAATTTTTTTCTTAATTTTTATTTTTTGCACCTCATGTCACAAGCTTGACCGTGGAAATGCCCATATAGGTTTTCACTTCGGTTAGCAGTCCCCTCACTGCATTACTTTTTTTTAAAACTTGAATGCGTTACGATCAAAACCATTTAAAACGTAGTAGAATTACCCAGGTAGTGTTGAGAGTTTTTATGGGAAACATAAGCTGTCAAAAAATTTACACAGAAAGAGAGCCCTTTCAATCGGCCATTGTTAATAAGTGAAAACATAACCAATAGCCGCAGGCATAAATCCACCTCTGGCAAGGAGCTTCCTTTTGAGGCACTGAATAGAATTTAGCATCACGAACTGAAAAGCTTTTCGCACAAATTACACACGATTTTTTAAAAATTTCATGATTTTAAATTTTTATTGGTTCATTTAAACGCAAACAAACAAAACGCAATTCAAACAAAAATTCTTATTTGATTTTTATGATTTTAGTTTTCGACGCTTGCTTTCTTTTTCGCTTTCTTTCACTAGGCTTGTTTTTGAAAGGCTATATTTTCCATTTGAAGAGAAAATAAGCAATAACACTAATTGGATAATTTTGCCATGCATTTTAAATAAAGCATTTTTATTTATTTGTGGGGGTAAAAGGGTGTGTGGCATTTATTTTTTTGTTAACAGAGATGTAAACCTTAGATATTGTAAATTTGGTGGCCTTAGTTCTTACTGTTCCTGAGATCTTTATAGACACTGCACGAACGATTTTGTATGTATAGAAGGACGGTAAAAGTAGGCGTGGCTACATTTATGTGTATAGGGTCCACAACTTGGCCTCATAGCACATATACACAAAGTTTCATTATAAAAACATGCACAACTCAGGAATTATGAATTCTGAAAAGTGGGCGTATTTATAGTTCGAGCACGCACATTTTTGGTTGAGTTGCCGAGAGTAACCATGCCAACTAGATAAAAAAATTATAGTCCAATACAACCGAATTCGTCTGAAATATAGCTTTTTTATTGATTTGTGGGCGGTAATACGGGGAACCGGTGGCGAACCTTTGAATGGGAACGTGTCTGACTGTCTCAACCTGGGGTGGCCAGTATTAGCCATGTGAAATTCGTCTCAAGTCGACTCAAACCTCCACGTAGTGTTTCCTGGGCAACGTCAAAACTGGCAATCGCCATTTTGGTGGCTAATCTGTGCGGTGGGCCTCCTATGCTCAAAACAGGTTGTTCCTCGGGTTTAGAAAGAATACCGAAAACGAAAAACTGATAATGATTTACGGATATGCACCTGGTATGTCCGAACTCTTAATTGGCAAGGTAGAGGCACTGATGTTTTCCAACTGACTGATGTTTTGGAAAGATACAAAGCTGATCTCACTGCTATCCAAGAAATGCGATGAAAGGGACAGGGTTGCAATCAGCGTGCACCCTGTGATATCTACTATAACGGCAATGCGGAAAAGCACGAGTTTCGATGCGGATTTGTAGTTGGCAAGAGACTACGGCATTACGTCCTGCGATTCACACCTGACGATTTACACTGACGTTATGGGAATTCTTTAAGATTCTAACTGCCGACGATGACAACAATCCCGCCAATAGAGATGATTTCCCGGAAACTCCAATTACGGATGACAGCGTCGAGGTTCCGCTACCCGACTATGATTAAGTTCTGATAGCTATAGCTCCGCCTAGAAATAGCAAAGCCAATTTACCTCTATTTGCCCCAATTACCGTAGGATAATCGGTCTTAATGTCGCATATAAGATCCTGTTTTATGTGAACGATTAAAACCCATTATAAACCAACTAATTTAACTTTATCAGTGTGGCTTCAGACTGGGAAAGTCTACCATCGACCAGATCTTCACGCTGACAAATCTTGGAGAAGACCCATGAAAAACTTATCGACACCCACCACCTTTTTGTCGACTACAAAGCCGCCTTCGACAGCCCAATAAGGAATCACCTTCCACCATATCTGAATTTGGTATTCCTGCAAAACTAATACGACTTTGCAGGATGACACTGAGCAATACCAGCAGCGCAGTTAAAATTGGAAGGGACCTCTCCCCACCATTTGTTACCAAACGAGGTTTCAGACAAGGTGATTCCTTATCGTGCGACTTTTTCGTCCTAATAATGGAGAAGATCACCCGAGCTGCTGATCTGAGACGTAGTGGCACAATATTCTACAAGATGGTCAAGTATTTACTCAACCAAAGACATCAGCATTGAGATCAAACGAAGAATAACTCTTGCCAAGAGGTGTTCCTTTGAGCTCAGTATGCAATTGAGAAGCAGAGCCCTCTCTCGACGAACAGAAATTACTCATCATGACCGTCCTACTTTATACATCACAAACCTGAACGCTGAGCAGTTCAGGTGAAAAGACATTCGGAGCCTTCGAGAGAAAGATTATTCGTAAGATCTACGAACTCATCTGCGTCAATGACGAGTACCGAGTACGGTGGAATTGTGGAACTGTACTAGCTGTGCGCTGACATTGACAAAGTCAAGCGCATTAAAATCGAGCGGCTTCGCTGGCTAGGTCATGCTCCGGTCATGCTCGGTACCCAGCGGCGGCCAACGCAGAAGAGGACGACCGCAGCTTCGTTGGAAAGACGAGCACAACCTGACGATAATGAAATAAGACCCAAACAAAAAAAGAAAATATTTCCCAAAAATTTATGAAGTAACACCCAAAAATGTATGGACATTTGTTTAATTTGGGGTCTATTTCGTGGTGCCACAAATATCATATATGAGTATGGACTCTGAGTTGGTTATAAATGGTATTTGTGACAACAAACTTGACATGATAGAAAGCAATTCATTGAGAAGAACCTAGGTCGAAACTGATAGTGTGTCAGAAAAATTAGTTTTATTAAGCCTTGAGAAATTAATTGTTTAACCTAGACTTAGATTCTGTTATGAAAAACCTTTGGCTTTTTATTTCTCAAAAAAAAATTTTTTGCCCTTTTTTATAATGCACTATTCCCCGTTCTTTTCTCAAAAAAAAATTGACCTCTAAAATTGAATCGTGTTTTTCTCGAGAACGTTTACCTTAAAACTGAAAAAAATTTTAAAACAAAAAAAGTAAGAAATCCGAAAAAATTTAGAGATATAGGGAAAAAAATTCACAACTGTTTTTAAAAATGGCACACAATCAAAAAATTATTGCCACTTATATTTTAAAATCAAAATGAAGCTATAATGACTATTGCGAAGCCATTTTTATTTGCACATCAATTGATATGACCTTGTTCAAAACTCCAATCTGCGGAGCGGAGAATGAAATACCGTAAAGTTTAACCAGAGTAATTTTGTGTTTAATAATCAAACCCAAACATTGTTATATATGAACATTCGGTTGAAAAAAACCATACGGTTTCCGAAGGCGCACGTCGAGAAGAGCAAACGTTTCAAGAATTTTTTTCCCAATAAAGTTTATTTACTTTTACAATATTTCGCCTAAGCGAAATTCTATTTCTATTTTCAGAGATTACTCAATAAAACACATCTTTTTTGCTCTTTTTCTTTATTCAAGTTAATTCTGTTACACGTATTCTCACCAGAAATTTATTATAATACGCTACACGGCTGTTTTTGTGTTCTTTAGGACAATTTAAATAGGGCTATAAGAATTCCATCGAGTTTAATGACATTTTGACAACCTTAAGGTTTTTTATTATATTTATTATTCAAAATAGCCTATTGTTTTTTATGATGTTTTCAATGGAATCTTTTTCTTATAAGGTTAAGTAAGCAGTATTTGTGCAAAATTTGTTTATTCTTTATCTGGAAATACTTTCATAGAATAAAATACAAGATCTGAGTCTTATTTTAGTTTTTTTATTTAATTATTGGAAATTTTTAGTATATATTTAAGTAAATTGGAATTAAAATACTGTCGATTTCAGTTACATAACATTGAATCGCGATGCATTTCGATCAATTACTACAGTATTAGTATATATTAGTTAAGTAGGTCGTATTTTGCAATCATTTTAGTTTATATGACTTTGAATAAATTTATAAATGTTTACTATGCTATTTTTTAATCTTTGTTTTCTTATTTTGTTTCTTATATCTTGTTTTCTTAACTATCTGATTCTCCATTATCTTTTTCAGTGTAGCATGCTATATGCAGCTTTCTTCATTTTTATAGTGTAGTTTCGAACGCTTTGTTTGTTTGTTTGTTTTACTTAAAATTATTCATTAAAGCAAGGTGTTATTGAATTAAGATAATTCATATACATAATTGTTTTGGTTATATATAAAGCTTAATATTTTCAAATATAAGAACAATAAATGAATTCATTTTTAAGTTTCATTAAATACTTCTATTTTGTTTAGCCTAATAATATATTAAGAATATTGTAATATGTCCAACTATTCCAATATGTTAGCATTAAACCAGAGTATTTGAAGAAACTGTTCTTGTTCGTTTCTTCTAATAAAGTTTCACAAGGTTTCATTATATCTAAATATGATATTTGATTAGTTTTATATTTATTGCAACGCTGTATGAAACTGCATATTTATCTCGCATGGTCACAATATGACCATTCTTTTTTAAATGGTTGTATTCATTACAACATGGCGAGTACTTTTTCAACGTTGTTTTTCTATTTTTCATATTAATTAAAATTTTTTATGACAATTTTTGTTAGGCCCGACACCATTCATTTTAATATTAAGAATATTTTTTTAGTAAGTTGAATAAATTTATTGGATATATAAATAATGTTTTTATGCAGATATAAGTATATATAGTTTTTAAATCTTTCTACCATTGTTATTGTATGCTTTTATAACGTTTCTTTGAAGATCAAAGTTGTGTCTTACTAACTAGTTTATGGATAAGTATATATGTATTTGAATAAGCTTCATAAATTTATTAAATATTAATATATGTATTGATTATATAGATAAGTTGATACTAAGGTATGGAATTGCAAATACCAACCCCAGACTTTCTATTAACGATAGGCAATTTTTTTCGCCTTATCCATTATTGCTTAACGCAAATCTGGATCTTCATCTGCTGCTTTTTTGATGCGTAAAAGAATTGTTGTGTACCATTGGTCCAAACGTGAAATACTATCGTAATCTTTTACTGCTTCAGTGTATCCCTCTATGTTCTGCTCCTCGAGATGTTCACAAAGAGTCTAAGTGTAATATTAAATAAAAATATATATAAAAAATAGGTAAATAAACATTTTGGTTATATGTAAGTATACCTTAATAAGTTTATATTCTCTTGAATCTTGGAATGCCGGATACTGTTGGGCATACTTTTCTATAGCATGCTGAGCATTGAGCAAATCTACGCTCAAATGGCAAAGTGCAGCGCGAAAGAAATATTCCTTTGCACTATATTTAAGCAGTGAGCTTTCCAAAGACGATGCTGCAACCTGAAAATTTATCATATTATGCAGAACTATTTTAGAAGAACATGATGTTTCCTTACCTGTTCATATATGGTTATAGCTTTTTCGTAATCTTCCAGTTGTGCCGCATACTGCGCAACTTTCAGCATGCATTTGTTGGCTGAACTTACAGACTCCTCGCCTTTAAAGTAATCAGCGGCTTGTTCATAATGCTGAATAGCTTTTGTCTACAGATGGGGAAAAATATTTTGGTACAGACATATTGACTGCATATTAGAACGGGCAAACGAAGCGTAATCAAGTAATTTTTTAACAAGCTCCGCAATCAGAACTTTTTTAATGTGAACTTTTAATTGTGAACTTTAGATCAAGTAAGTTTTTGAAGAAGGCAAAAAACAGCAACAGACAGTTTGTTGATCGCCTTCCCAGGCCAGACAAAAATAAACGCAGTCTGCAGCGAAAATTTAGAACATTGGAAGCAGGAGATGAAGTACTCAGTTTCAGTGCCGATGATGTCCTTTATGCTATCAGAAATGCCAAAAGTTCTGAGGCAGTAGGTCCGGATGGACTTACTACCGTTATTCTGAAGCATATGGGCAGAACAGGAGCTGAATATATAGCCAGGGTATTTATCTTAAGCGTGAGCAGTCTAGAAATTCTGGATACATGGAAGCTTGGCAGAATTATCCCAATTCCCAGGCCTGGGAATCCTCTGAATCAAGGCAGTTCATAAAGGATGCACTCATCCTACGCCACCTAAAGGAACACATTCCATTGGCAGAACACCAGCATGGCTTTCGCTCGGGGCGCTATGTGAAACAACGGCGCTATGTGAAATATCCATAGCTATCGCAAATGGATTGAACAGCGCCCGCCCCATGAGAGGACCGTCTTGGTATCGTTACACCTATCAAAGGCCTTCGATACGGTGTCTCATACGACACTGCTCCAGATGTGCTTGACACCTCTCTGCCCAACAAACTCAAACGATGGATTGCCAACTACATATATGTCAGACAGGCAATCTTATGTAGAGTTTAGGGGAGCGAAACCCAAGCCAAGGAAGCTCAAAGGTGTTCCCAAGGAGGAGTTCTATCCCCGCTTCTCTTCAACCTCTATGTTTCCAAGAGCCTTGAATACTCCCCCCCCCCCCCGACATAAAACTCACGTCTTATGCTGACGATCGCACGATTCTCGCGACTGGAAGAAGCATAGAATGTATGGAGGACAAGGTGAATGGATACCTACCAAGGCTAAATGAATTCTTTAATGGCCAAAACCTGAAACTGTCAGCTCCAAAATCGACGACCACACTCTTCACGTCTTGTGTACCGACCGAGAAGACCCCAAAAATCTTCGGAGTTACCTTAGACAGTCTGCTTACGTTTGCTAAACACGCGGAGGGTGTGGTCAAACGGATGAAAACCAGAAATGGTATTCTTAAAGCCTTAGCAGGCAGCATCTGAGGCAAGAACAAAGAAACGATGGTAGCGACATACAAAGCAATCCGTCGCCCTTTGATCGACTATGCCGCACCAATCTGGACGCCAGCTATCAGTGAGACGCAGTGAAAAAACGTCCAAACTGCCCAAAACGCAGCATTAAGAGTGGCAAATGGCTGCCATTCTATAACTCCCTTGGAACACCTACACCAGGAGGTGAAAATGCTGCCCGCTCGTCACCACTGTGCTCTCCTCACCCGTCAATTCCCAAACAACCCCACTATCAGCACAGTCCCTCTGACACAGAGACGTGCACCCATCAGGCACGATCTGAGAACAGAGCAACCAGCTATCGCAGTCTATACGAACGAACTAAATAATGACACCATCACAATACAATTCACACGGACGCGGTGTCGGAAGCTTTGAGCACCTCTGTGGGCAGTCTGGTCCATGGTGAGAGACCTCTTCCCATTAATAAGGAATAGTGATCGCTCCCAAGAGAAACCAGATCCATACTGTCCCAACTCCGATCTGGTCTATCAAGGGTGCTCAACAGCTATCTGGCACGAATAAATCCCGACATCGCGGACGTTTGTCCCCACTGCGGCGCCGCGCAGCCAACCGATGGACCTTACGCCACTGTACCTCTGCACCGAGCCGGTCAAGGTCACCCGCTTCCTTGATTTGGCCGTAGGGTTGTGATTCAATGCCTTTCTATTTGTTCCCCTATTGGGCTTGTCCATTACTTTCCACACTACCACGCATATATTTGTCTTCTACAGCGGCTACTACTACTACTACAACAACAACAACAATAACAACAACAATAACAACAACAAAACCAACAACAACAACTCTGTTTAGAGTCACACAGCTGACTAATCAGCCTGTTTCGGAAATCGCTACATTTCCCCTTCAGAGTAGTCTTGGGTGATTAAGCTGTGATCAACCCACTGTTTAAGTCTTATATGATTCTGCACTTATTCGAACAAATTCGTAAGAATTATTACGTCTGTTCCCGTACTCGATTCAAGTCGATTCGCTTGAAGTTGCTTGAAAGCGTTTCTTTACACATTTTTTAAGATCGAGAGATAAGAACAACAAGCTAAATATCACTCTCTATTCTATTACAATTACCCGAAACTACCTTCAACTTTACTTGCAAAATTTCTTCGAGCACGAATCTTTTTCTTCCAATTGCTTCAATTTATTGTCAACCAGCTGTCAACAGCAACTGTTCTGCTCGAAAGTTGCTTGAAGTCGTTTCCGTACTTTTTTGCATATTCTCACATTTTGACAGATAATTGTGTTACTCTCACAGATTGAACTTTACTTGAAGTTAGTACGGAAACAGACCTATTATGTTCTAATCTGCCTCAACTCTACCAAGGTCGCCATCTGTTCTAGTTAATTTTTATTTATTTCGATATTCGTTGGAGTACGACAAGTCTGTCAAAATGCACTATAGAATTGAAACGATTTTTGCTTCGCTAGAAGCTAGTGTTTATAGTGGTTCTCATACAAATTTAGAAATTGTATTTGGCGTTCGAGGCTTTTTAAAATTGTATGGATGAAATAAATTAAATGTAAATGAAAATAACTTCCAACTCACCAGCGTATTCTGATCACTTTCATACATTTCTGCAATGCTCTGATGATGCTTTGCAGCCATAGAAAAACGACCCATATCCGTGTAGATGTCAATGGCTTTCAAGAGACAAGTGACGGCACACTCTATATCCGACTGCAATAGATGTTAAAAAAACTTAATACAAGATATATGTTTATACTTTTAATTCATGAAGTTTTTACTTTTTTATAGCAGTTCGAGGCATCCACATAGCACGTTCCTGCATCATGACGACTACCAGCTCTTGCATGTAGATTGGCTGCTTCGCAGAAACATTCACCGGCCTTTGACCAATTTTTGGCCATTTTGAACATGTTGCCAGCGCGCTGATAGCATTCGATGGCTTCTTCGAGTTTATTTGAGCCACTGTTAAGAGATACTTATTAGTTGAAGTAAGGTTACATTGGCTTTACAGAGACACACTTAGGCAAATGAGGCTCGTTTGTGATACCACGTGGTCAAATTCCCTACTCTACTTCTATTTGAACCAGTGTGAGCTATTAACAAAGCTGTGGATTCTATATATTGGATATTCAGAGAGGTCACCTAGTTCATTGAAAAACTAGTTGCGTAAATGGCGAAGGCGGTTTTGAGCCAGCACTGGACAGGTGCAGATGGGATGCATTGTGGATTTTTACTCATTTCTACAGCTTCTGCAAGTCATTATGGAAGATATTTAATCTTTGTGCGTGTTTGCTAGTGTCCTGTTAAGACCCCTATCATGGTACTGATGTGGTCTCTACTAGACATTGGCGCGTGCAACATTTTTGAGGCACGGACACGCACGAACACGAAATTGATTTTTCGTACTTGGACGAAAATTCACGAAAAAGCACAATTTAGAACAGCTACGAAAATGACAGACATATTTTTTAAAATTTATATTTCAACTTAAAAATATTGCAATTATAACATTAGAATGTGTTTTTATTATTTTTATTAGTTTTTTAAATAGTTACTATAGTGAAAGTAGTAAAATTTTAGTGCACGCACAAGTTGTTTTTTAGGCACGTGCACGGTGTGCCACGCCATGTCACGAAAAAACACGGCACGCACCCATCTCTAGTCTCTACTAAGGAAAATGTTATTTTGAACGTTTGAGGTAAGTCTGGGCCGGATTTGCACCGTAATATTACACTTGCTTCCTGCAAACCACCTGCTGTTGGTGTTATTGCGGGATTTTTCAAGTGTAAAAGGAATACCAAAACTTTCCTTATCTGCCGATAACTGTTTGGTAGTGCCTGTGTGAGCAAGTCCATCTGCTTTGCAGTTTCTTGAAAAATGTCCATGTCCGGGAATCCAGCATAAAGAAATTTTGAGCTGCTTTTTAGTATTAATGCTATTAATGTTTAGCGTTTCAGAGTACTCTTTTTTATGATCTCATGGATTTTGAGAAGGCAGACGTTAAGCGTGAACTACTATTTATTATTAGCACTGGTTGCTTCCACGACAGTGACTAGAAGGGTAGGAGTGTAAGAGTAGATCCCATGATGTATCACAATGGACCAAGTATATGGTCTATGTGGGCCGCCGCCCTAGCTTACCCTAACCAGAATGGGCTCCTCCACCTATTTTTCCATCTGATGTTGATCCATCAGTATAGATCTCAATGGTATTATTAGGTAAGAGGTTTCCTAGTTCCTAATCATTGCGAGAGGGAATGGATACATCAAACATCCTTTCAAAGGAGAGTGTTTGTGTGTAGTCTATGGACCTTGGTAAGGGAGGGAGAAATTTTTTAACTATCTATATATATATAAAATAGGATGTGTGTATGTATGTAACGTATGGACTCCAAAACGGCTGGGCCGATTTTGATGAAATTTTCAGGTAATGTTCATCTTGGTACGGTGGGTAACATAGGCTATATTTGGACCCGATAGGTGGCGCTGGAGTGGACTTATATCGAAAATTTGAATTTATGGACCAATTTAACTGAAATTCAGAATGTATGTTTGTTTGATCATAAGAAAATAATTTGTGTATAAATGGACACGGTAGGTGGCGCTGGGGTGGACTTATTTCGAAAATTCGATGGCGTGAAAAATATATAAATACTTTTAATTTTATTTTATAACGAGGGGAGTAGCGAAGCACACCGGATTCAGCTAGTTATGTATAAATAAACTTTGTATACCTTATGCATAAATCAAGGTATAGAAGTTTTTAAATAAAACACAGAAAAATTTAAGGGCTTATTGCAAGGACATGAAATACACATAAAAAAAATTTTAAATAAACGACTTAAAATATTTTATTTCTTTTACGACCTTTTTTAAGTTAATATGCTTTTCTAACGGGCTCAAGGTCCAAAATATTTAATAGCTTTATTTATTAATTTATTAAAATCAACAATTAAAAACTTGACGTCAGACTATGTGGTTATTTTTTGTTAATTTGTTTATAATTGTTATTATTTGTTATTGTATGATTATATTTAAAAGTAAAATTGTGATATTAATGTTTAATGTCGTTCTTAGATATTAAGTGTTTTTCAATTGTAAAATTGTTTAAATAATTTAAATTTTTTCCCTGATGATTGCCAACGGCAATCGAAATATTGGAAATAAAAATTAAAGCTATTAAAGTGTTTCATTACTAAGTATTACATTTAGCAATATACTGAATATAAAAAAAATTGATTTTTTAAATTATGGGGTTTATCATTTTATTTGAATACGCCATACAATTAATTAAATTACAATTTGGCTTTATTATATCGCAGATTTTATGGCAGTTAGGGCTATTTTGTTTAACTCCGGATATCTTCAACCAGTCGAATTTAACAGGTTCACTTCTTGAGATGATTCCCTTACCCCTTTTTCACAATAAAGTGATAGTTTGACTACTGCATATAATTTTGTTCGTCCTACTGAAACTATTTGCCTTCTAGACAATTGGTATTGACGAAGGAAGCAAAAAAATCGCGATTAATTTGCCTGCTGCGCTCGCTATCGAAGGTAATCTTGGACTCCTTCGTCATGCTTACCGAACTGAATATTGACTTTTTCGGAACATAGTAAGCTCTCGAATCTCGTGGGTATCCTACTCACTTCTCACTCATATTGAATTGATTTATAAGTTCTGCGCACTAATTCAATTTTAAAAACATACGCGATTCCCATAAAATTTTTGTGCGTACGTTATACCATGGTCATTTGCTAAGTCATGGTAAAATTTATATACTAAATATATATAAATAATTTTGCCATGCCCCAAAATATAATAAGCATAAATTTAAAATGTTGCTTAAAGATTCTCTTTATCTTCCATTGAATTCTCACAAAATACCATACGCCAAAAATACCAAAAATAAATTACCACAAAATACCACAAGTCGACGAAATACCAAGTTGAAAATGCTTAAAATATCAATTTATACAGTGATCATAACACAGTTTCAAAGAATTTAACGATAGCAGACCTAAACTGCAATAAATAAAAGCATTTTAAATAAATAAAACAATAATTTTCATATTTCAGTTCTTTTTGTTATTGCATGAAGAAATTGCGGCAATGATATCTTTCTTCCAGACATTTTTTTTTTTTCAATTTAAATTTTTAACATTTTGCTTGCTAAACACCAAGAAAACTTCAAACACAAGCACACTGCCATAAGCAAGTGCATTCATTCAGTAAACTTTTCAAGATTTTTAGGTAATTTTTTCGAATTTTGGAGGACTAAACCAACCACGAGCGGCCTGAAATTTTTCAGATTTGGATTTAGGAGGACAAAATACATACGATTCATAAAAATATTAAAAAATAGAGCTGTTGCTATTCTTGAATAATTCCCAAATTACGAATAGTTTGGTACCTAACTATCCAAACAGGTTCTCGAGTGCATGTGGAACAATCAAACAACGTTACAAGCACTTTATACAATATTTGTACAAAAGCAAGGATGGCTTCAATACGGCTTCAATTCTATAAGAAAACATTAGTCATAAGTAACACTCCCATCCGTCTAGTATTTCGTAGGACAGTCCTGTTTTTTGAGCAAAGTACTGTGTAACGGGCTCTCGCTTTTTATTATTTTGTCCTGTTTTTTTTTCTCAGTCATAAGTAACGCTCCCATCCGTTTAGTATTTCGCAGGACAGTCCTGTTTTTTCGAGCAAAGTACTGTGAAACGGGCTCCTGCTTTTTATTGTTTTGTCCTGTTTTTTTTTATTTTCTCACATGTTTGCAATTAAGTTTACTTTGTTTGTTATTCATACTTTTTTAGTAATAAGTCAAAAGTTTCCCTTAATACACTTTTCCCTTTTTTGCGCCCTTGTTAAAAGTGTCTATGCAATCAGTGTTGTCACTTTTCTACCACTTTTTTGACTTTTTTGGATTCTACCACTTTCACTAGGTAGAATAAACCAACTATTTAAAGTTTTCCAAAATCGACCACCTTTTTTTATTTAGTCATTATTTTTTGTCATACATTTTTTTTTCTCCAATATTGAACTATGTTTATTACTTTAATTTTGCTTTGTGAATGAATTTTTTGACATGTAAAAACAGTTTATTCACGAATGAAAGAAACAGATGCAAATTTTTAACAAGGAAAAATGTTTGTGAAATAAGGATAAACAGTGTATCATTCTTATTTTTCAAATGTTTAAGTGAAAGGTTTAAACATTTATAAGCAAAAAGGCGTCAATACTTTTTGAATATTCTGATAGGTTTTTGGAAAAATAATGCAGGATTTAAGGAAAGCAGGAAAGTAAGTGTAAAAATGTCTTATGACCTTATTGTATTTGATAATAATTAAATATATTGTACTAATAACTGTATAATTTTGCAGGAAGTGAATTTGTCGTACAAGAGAGACAATTAACAAGGCAGGTTAGTATTTTTGAAGAATATTAAATAAAAGATAATTTGAGTTTTAAATTGTTTTATTCAGTGTTATCATATAAAAACTAATAAAAGTTAAGAGAATGAAACAACGATTTAATTATAAAATAGATTTTATCTGATTCTCCTTAGCACAAGTAATGATAGGGCTGCTGCGTTGATATGTTCAAAACAACAAACCCCAGTGGGAAGTCGGCAGACGGTGGTTAACACAGGCAAATGAAGACATTTTTTTAAAATAAACCAGAAATTCTTCGTAAATGACATGTAGAATTAAAAGAAGCTTGAATCATCAAAAAAGCATAAAAAACAAAAGAGTGCGAATAAAATCCTGGAAAGCAATTTAAAATTGCTGACTGTTTGGTTTTTGCTAACTTTGGTTATATATTGCTCACTCGCATTTTCAATAATGGCTTCTTTACCAAAACTGTTGCTTAATCTTTCTCCAACAAAAGTTCAAATAAAAGGCTGCAAACAAAGTCAACAGAAACTGCTAACACCTAATTGTTGGTCCTTATGCAAAGGAAACAAGCACAGTCGAATTAAGAGTTTTAATTTATTGGAGAAATGTAGATTTACTCTCCCAAATTAGATCTATAATTGTTGGTCCTTATGCAAAGGAAACAAATTAGATCTAACTAAATTATAGCCAATTATTATTATTATCTAACTACTATAATCAATATAAACACTAAAACATTATTTAATTGCGTATTACTTCAAGCTAGTTGTTTTGTCTAAAATTAATTGTTTTTGGCATGCGTGATTTTTCTATTTTTGATATTAAATCAAAGCTTAAATATATAATTGAATCTAAAATGCAATAATTTTTAAAATTACATATATGTATGTATGTTTACTAAGTCAACGTTCAATTAAATAATCAAATGTTAACTATATATTTTCTTTGAATATTTTGTATTAAAAATGCCATTTCTTATAAAATACAAAACTGTTTTTATGCCTTTATTTCAATAAAACTAAAAACTTAAAACAGAAAATAAAGCTTTTGGAAATTTTTTTAAGTATATGAAAATGACTTTAAATGTGTTATTGAAAACCACCCTTTTTACAAATCTACCACTTTTTTTAGACGCAATCTACCACTATTCCAAATTTTCAAGTGACAACACTATGAGCGATCCGGCGATTTTTCAGGAACGGTGTTCTTAGTGAACGTGATTTTTAAACCGCCATTCTTTTATATGGAGACCGTGATCACCTTATTTTATAACTAAACAAATACATATCCAAGTATGTAGTTATGAGAAATGACCGGAAACAACATTAAAACTCATACCAAAGTGCGCAGACAAAAAATTATCGCGCAAACAAAAAATCATTGGTTATACGAATCGCTGCAAACGACATAAGACAAAAATTAAACAAAGTTCAATCACTGATCACTGTTTATGATAGTATTTTATCACCGCAGTTACCAGTGATTTTTTAATCACGGTGACTAAATCACCGTATTATTTTTTATTTTAGGTTAGTATTTTTGAAGAATATTAAATAAAAGATAATTTGAGTTTTAAATTGTTTTATTCAGTGTTATCATATAAAAACTAATAAAAGTTAAGAGAATGAAACAACGATTTAATTATAAAATAGATTTTATCTGATTCTCCTTAGCACAAGTAATGATAGGGCTGCTGCGTTGATATGTTCAAAACAACAAACCCCAGTGGGAAGTCGGCAGACGGTGGTTAACACAGGCAAATGAAGACATTTTTTTAAAATAAACCAGAAATTCTTCGTAAATGACATGTAGAATTAAAAGAAGCTTGAATCATCAAAAAAGCATAAAAAACAAAAGAGTGCGAATAAAATCCTGGAAAGCAATTTAAAATTGCTGACTGTTTGGTTTTTGCTAACTTTGGTTATATATTGCTCACTCGCATTTTCAATAATGGCTTCTTTACCAAAACTGTTGCTTAATCTTTCTCCAACAAAAGTTCAAATAAAAGGCTGCAAACAAAGTCAACAGAAACTGCTAACACCTAATTGTTGGTCCTTATGCAAAGGAAACAAGCACAGTCGAATTAAGAGTTTTAATTTATTGGAGAAATGTAGATTTACTCTCCCAAATTAGATCTATAATTGTTGGTCCTTATGCAAAGGAAACAAATTAGATCTAACTAAATTATAGCCAATTATTATTATTATCTAACTACTATAATCAATATAAACACTAAAACATTATTTAATTGCGTATTTACTTCAAGCTAGTTGTTTTGTCTAAAATTAATTGTTTTTGGCATGCGTGATTTTTCTATTTTTGATATTAAATCAAAGCTTAAATATATAATTGAATCTAAAATGCAATAATTTTTAAAATTACATATATGTATGTATGTTTACTAAGTCAACGTTCAATTAAATAATCAAATGTTAACTATATATTTTCTTTGAATATTTTGTATTAAAAATGCCATTTCTTATAAAATACAAAACTGTTTTTATGCCTTTATTTCAATAAAACTAAAAACTTAAAACAGAAAATAAAGCTTTTGGAAATTTTTTTAAGTATATGAAAATGACTTTAAATGTGTTATTGAAAACCACCCTTTTTACAAATCTACCACTTTTTTTAGACGCAATCTACCACTATTCCAAATTTTCAAGTGACAACACTATGAGCGATCCGGCGATTTTTCAGGAACGGTGTTCTTAGTGAACGTGATTTTTAAACCGCCATTCTTTTATATGGAGACCGTGATCACCTTATTTTATAACTAAACAAATACATATCCAAGTATGTAGTTATGAGAAATGACCGGAAACAACATTAAAACTCATACCAAAGTGCGCAGACAAAAAATTATCGCGCAAACAAAAAATCATTGGTTATACGAATCGCTGCAAACGACATAAGACAAAAATTAAACAAAGTTCAATCACTGATCACTGTTTATGATAGTATTTTATCACCGCAGTTACCAGTGATTTTTTAATCACGGTGACTAAATCACCGGTATCAAAAAATCACTCATCTCTACTGTGGAACTCATTTTTTAAACTTGTCGAAATGTCGAAGCGAAAGTATATGTTAAGCAAAATTTAAAAAATATTCATTCCTGGATAGTGAGTGGGGCATTTTTTTCAAAGTGAGTGGGGTATTCTGTTCAAAGTGAGTGGGGTATTCTGTTCAAAGTGAGTGGGGTATTCTGTTCAAAGTGCCTGGAAAATATAATCAATGTGCCATTTTAATAAGACTAATTTGTTTTTTTTTTAAAAATTTAGTTTTTTTATATTGAATGTAATTAAATGTTCAAATAAGATTGAATTCTATTTTTTAAAAAATTACATATTTAATACAAATTTGCGACCTAATATGATTACGGGATTTAGGTATTGAATCCCGAGATTCCGGAACTAGAAATTGGTTCGGGATCCTGGGATTGAAAGCCGTAGTACCAGCATTAAAAATAGTCTAAAAAAATATTATTTTCTAAATCACAAAACACTGACCTTATTTAATGTAAAACCTTTGGTTCTGCATCAATTTAGGATCATTTCAAGGACAAAAATTTCTGAACATTTCAAGAACAGCGACAACTCTAATTTTTAGTTTTCTTCAGATTATATGGATTTTGACCTCTTAACTTCAATTTGAAAAAATTGCAGGCCGCTCGCAATTGGATTAGAAGTTATAGGCCTCCAAAGTTGGAAAAAGGCCTACAAATCTTGCTATTTTTAAATTTCACACTTTATGGGTATCATAAGAAAGGTAATTAAACTACCTATTCAACAAGGTATCAAACATGAAAATCCATGCACACTTTTTAAAGATATTAAAATTTTAAATGTAGTGCTTTCGTAAAATGAAACCACTAGTTTTTCAGAAAAATTGTAAATATCAGAATAGGTATATCTTAAAAAGTTATGGATGGATTTTCATATTTGATACCTCGTTGAATAGGTATTCGCATTACCTTTCTTTTGATACCCATAATGAGGATCACTAAAAAAACAAGATTTGTAGGCCATTTTTGCAATTTTGGAGGCCTATAACTTCTAAACCAATTGCGAGCGGCCTTAATTTTTTCCAGATTTGGATTGAGAAGATTAAAATCCGTATAATTCATAAAAAATATTGAAAAAGAGAGTTATCGCTATTCTTGAATTATAACAAAATTTCATAAAACAAAAACATCTTAAAATGTAAAAAAAGTTCAAAAAGAGTTATATCTTCAAAAGATATACATGGATTTTTATGTTTGATACCTCGTTGAATAGATACTTGCATTCTTTCCTTTGATACCCATAAATCTTAATTTTGTTGGAAAACTGAAAAACATCATATTTTTAAGGCCATTTTTTTTTACTTTGGGCTCCTATAACTTCTAAACGACTTAAGAGCGGTTTTTAATTTTTTCCTTAGTAGCTTTTTTAGTTCCAAATAACACCTTTTGAAAAATAAATAAAAATGCCATTTTAGCTAAAAGTAAAATGCTCCGATTTTTTCTATGCGAAAAAAAAGACACTTTCAAACTTTCACGGATTTCATCTCTCATACCATTTGAGGCCGATTTTTTTTGCAGATTTAGAAATTCAATACACATTCAAAAAAAAGGGGCGTGGGCCGGAAAATGCAATTCTTCCAAACATTGAAAACATGCTGCTGATAGCTTGCTTTATATAGACTCCATTAAAAACTGGAATTTAAAAATAAATTCCAATTTGAAAATATCCCATGCATAAAAAAGTGATGAGCAATCAAAATATTGAAACTTTCACCACTTTATTGGTTGACTGACGGTGGTGGTAGTAGTCTTTGTATATTTTCTACCAAAAGAGGGTGTTTATTTTTACAGTAGAACGAAATTTAGACGCAAAAGATTATTTTTAGGTATACAGGACTAATACATAAGCTATGACATTGTCGGCGCAACAGTATCGATTTTTACAAACGCAGTTCTTGATGGCGTTGTATCGATTGGACACGGCGGTGCTCCTAAGCATATCCACCTTTAAATAAAAAGTTTCAGAAAGAAATCCATACCCTACATCTAAATAACTAGACTAGTTTGCATTATTCATCCCGAATTAGGTCTTATTCTATAAAGTAATAGTTATAAACTTACCCAAAAAGCGAGCCGAGAAAGCCTTTCTGGTGCGTTAACTTTTTCTCGGCCTCAGCCATCAGCTGCATCGCTTTCTGCTCATTGTCGCCCATTTGCAATTAATTGCAAAATTTTGCAATTAATTGCAATAAAATGGGCGTTTTAAATATTTCTTTACAACACAGATTTTTTCACTGCTGCTTGCCGAATTACGAGTTAAAAAATAAAAATCAATAATGGGTTGAAGACAAATGTTGCACAAGTACGTACTTTCTTACCATTTTAAATGCGGTATATTTTATGTACCACATTTTTCGTACTATTATTATATCCCTCACCAGCCAGTCCCCAGCTGGACAGCTCTAACAAGTTTACAAACACAAAAAAAAAAAAACAATATTTTGTGTTCACTAACACATTCTTATGTTATTAGCTTATGTTGAACAAGGAAAGTTGTCATATTTGTATATCTTACTTTTGTGCTCGCTTAAAATGTACTGCAAGACCAAAAATATAAACCATCATATCAAAGTGATCGGTGTTAATTTTTGACGTTCATTTTCAAATAAAATAATATAATGAATTGAATATATTAAAGTTTTTCAAAAATCAATGCTATCGCAGTTTTAAACGCCACGTGCAGCAGCAGCAGATATAAATCAGCAAACAACATAAGCTTTTGGATGGTGCTATCATAAGTGTGGCTGCAGCAAAGAGCCGTGCAATCTAAAGGAAGTTTACAAATTATATTAATCAAATTGAAAATTAAAAAATTTTTCTTTTCAGGAACCTAAATAGATTCCTGGGTAATCCCAATCACCAAGGAAATCAATTAAAAACATTTTCAAATATGCATGTACAAACTGCTGCTGCCATTGCTGGTGTTGATAAAAAAGTGTATTTTTACTATCGTGTGTGCGTTTGTTTTAATTTTTATAGTCGCAATTTATATGTATGTAGTCGCCATTAGTCATTTATTAAAAAATTGTGTTTTAAAATTGAAAAAAATTCGGCTTGATTTCTTGGGGTTGAGCATTATAGAACTGCTAGGGGGGAGAAGTGAGTACGCTGAAAATGTAATTGGTGTGAGCAGTTCAGGTATACATTTTTCTAATGGATAAAACATGGATGGCAGACTGAGATGCCAAATCACACGTATGAGAGTCAGAGATGCAAACCTTGTTATACTTTTACCTACCTCCAGATCAAATATAACAAGTTTTGTATGGATTTTTTAAGGGGAAATAACACGAAGCGTGTTAGCACTCGTGTTAAATAACACGTTATCTAACAGTTACGTGTCTAGCTGGGTCAAAGACCCAGCTAGAACAGTAACTGTTACATACGGCGTATATAACACGAGCGGTCACACGTTTTGCGTTACGTCCTTATAAAATTTTTCATACAAAACTTGTGACCATTGCTCAAGCGGTGATCAAAATGTCACAAGGTTTGCATCTCTGATTCTCATCCGTGTGATCTGGCATTCCTTTCAGCCACACATGTTTTTACAATGAGAAAAATATATAGCTTAACTGCTCACACCAATTATAAATTCAGTTGTGCACTATCCTCCCCTCTCCCTATGCCGTTGTGTCTAACCCTCCCCCTAGCCATCAGGTTAGAGCTCTGGCCTCTTATATGACAAATTATAAACACAATTGTTTGAAGTTTTTGCATTAGTTTTTTAATAAAATATATACCTTCCGGATAGATTTAGCATTGATTATAAAATTTTAACCAGCAAACAATTATAAAATAATAATTCAGCATGAACAGCACATAACATCAAAGGCACATTTTCGCAGTTGCTTGTTTTTCGAACAATTTGTCCCAAGTATTCTTCAGCATTTATTCAATTTCTTAATCTGAAAATAAAAATTATTAAATATCGTATGCACTATTTTTAATAAATTTTCAAAAACTTCCATTTGATTGAACCGCTTTGTGTTGCATGCTTATTTTTCTTGTTGAGTTTATTTTTTGCCCGCAAAAGAGCTAGAAATACAAACACATATAACTTTTCTGTTTTCCATGAAATGACAACATAAGAGTGTATTGGTGAACACCAAATTTTGTTTAGTTGTGTATGTAAACTTGTTACTGCTGTCTAGCAGGGAGAGCTTACACATTAGCGAACTTGTTCGTCGAAGAAAATGGCGGGGCGAACCTGCTGAAAAAGCTAGCATTCAAATTGAACGAACATGTTCGTCGAGCATGCGTTTTTTCTTGTTTTTCGCCATCTTTTTGTTATAGATATTGATAACACAGCAACATGAACAATAAATAATTTAATTTTCGCTACAGAATTTCATTAGGTATGACGCTTACGTTCAAATTATAGAACACGTTCGTCGAACAAGATTTGTTGAACAAGAAAATCAAAAATTTTTGCCAACAAGCCAACAGGTTCGGCGAACTGTCGAACAAGCTTCTTAACTAGCGAACTGGCTCGAACATGGCAGCCGCTCGACGAACCTGCTCGCTGATGTGCAAGCCCTTTTTTGATTTGATGAGTGTGAACAGGGCATTTGACAAACGATTTGGAGAGCAGTTTGAAATGTGAACACCAATAATTTCAACAAAAACCAACAAATCGTTGGCTACGTTGTTCAATAAGGAATTATAAACATAAAACAACACGTAAAAGCAACAACACGCATGGCGGTAGCGACGAAACACTGCGCAAAATTACCAACAAGAAACCTTCAGTATAGCAAGAATTTCGCGCGGTCGCGTGCACTGCTTTTCCCAACAAGTAAAAAAACACAAAGAACAAGCACGCGCTGTATTTACCAACAACGAAAAGAAGAAAACACCACACACGAGCTGTATTATTGCGGTGCAGCTGCGCCTGTGAAGAATTCGGCGAATTACAACAATCATGAAAATCTTGAAGTTTTTGTAAAAGAGTGGAAAGAGGCGATGACGACCGCTGCTTTAGGACACCAAATATCGAATAAAATTTTGATTCAATTTCACTTCCACTCTGAACTTATCCCTTATGCCGTAGTTATGCTAGCCATGATTCAATCTATATATATAAAAATAAAACGGTCCATCTATGAAATGCCATCACGGGCGAACGGCTGAACCGATTAGGCTGATTTTTTTGTTATTCAATTCGAAATTTTTAGTAAATGGTTTATATAGAAAAAAAAACTTAATTCGACAAAGGGGCGTGGTACCTCCCATACAAATCGCAGATTAAAAATCCGATATTTCTGCTCCTATTATAGGTATTTGAACAAAATTTGGTACATCCGTTTAATGTATGCGTTCCAAGCTTTACTCCAAATATGGGCGGGATTGGACAAAGGGGCGTGGTACCTCCCATACAAATTACAAATTCAAAATCTACTATTTCTCCTACTGTTGTTGGTATCGGAATACAATTTAATATGAAGGGTTTAGTGTATAGTTTCTAAGTTCAACTACAAATATGGACGCAATTGGACAAATGAACGTGGTACTTCCCATACAAATTACGAATTTAAAATCCATTATTTCTGCTGCGTTAATTTCAATTGAAAACTTATGCGTGAGAATGTCGGGAAAAATGTTGCGAGAATTAGGAATGCCTGCTCCAAATCGTCCTCCGCAACAAGCATTTATACAAGAATTTGAACGTGAGCGGCAATATGATCGGAATTCATTAAGACAATTAGTAAAAACAAAGGTACAAATGTTAAACCATCTGCAGAAAAAGGCGTACGATACTCTTATGACAGCTGTTAATGTAGGTTCTGGAGGAATCTTCTTTCTCGATGCACCTGGCGGAACAGGCAAAACGTTTTTACTTTCTCTCCTTTTGGCTTCGGTTCGCTCACAAAACCAAATTGCACTTGCAGTAGCCTCCTCTGGGATTGCTGCTACCCTATTAGAAGGAGGAAGAACAGCTCATTCTGCCCTAAAACTGCCTTTAAATATGCAAACGGTAGATGAGCCGACATGCAATATTTCGAGGCAATCAGCGATGGCAAAAGTACTTCAAAACTGCAACGTACTTATTTGGGATGAATGTACAATGGCTCACAAACGATCATTAGAGGCACTTGACAGAACATTAAGAGACCTGCGAAATAATGAACAAATATTTGGAGGGATGATGGTCCTATTGGCCGGAGACTTCCGGCAAACGCTGCCAGTCATTCCTAAATCAACACCTGCTGATGAAATTAACGCTTGCCTTAAGTCATCATCTATATGGAAAAAAGTGACAACTATCAAATTAACAACAAATATGCGAGTTGCTCTTGAAAATGCTGAATCAGGGTATGTGTTTTCAAAACAATTGTTAGACATTGGCAATGGAAAAATACCAACAGATTCCAGCACAGGGCAGATTTCATTTCCAACAGGCTTTTGTCAATTTACAAACTCTACACAAGAACTAATAGCAAATGTGTTCCCAAATATTGCTGAAAATTACAACAATTATGTTTGGTTAAGCGAAAGAGCCATTTTAGCTCCAAAAAATAAGGACGTTGATGACACAAATTTAAAAATCCAAAGCTTAATTAATGGCGAACTGCATTCGTATAAGTCAATTGATTCTATTACAGATCCTGATGATGTTGTTAACTATCCGATAGAGTTCCTAAATTCATTGGACTTACCGGGAATGCCCCCGCATAACTTGCAACTTAAGGTTGGATCAGTAATAATGATGTTACGTAACCTGAATCAGCCAACACTATGTAATGGTACTAGAATGGTTGTTAAAATGCTGATGCCGAACGCTATTAAGGCAATGATAATCATAGGAAAGTTTAAAGGTGAAGAAGTGCTTATTCCGATGATACCTATGATACCAAATGATCTACCATTTAAGTTTAAACGTGTCCAATTTCCAGTTCGCCTTGCATTCGCAATGACGATTAATAAATCTCAAGGACAGTCGTTAAAAGTATGTGGGTTAAACCTAGAAACCCAATGTTTTTCTCACGGTCAGTTGTATGTTGCGTGCTCGAGAGTCGGTACACCGTCAGCACTATTCATTTTCTCCCCCAATAGAAAAACAAAAAATATTGTTTACTACCAAGCTTTAAAATGAATTACATGTTTACTCCTTTTTTTGGTTTTATAATAACCAAGTTTAGAATCAACTTCTTAACAAATAAAATGTGAAAAAATTGTGTTGATTTAACTTTTGTACTGCAGTTTACGCATTTCCATTTTTAATTCATCTATGAAATACAAATCATTACTAATAGCTTCCGAGCTAACCAGGGCGCTATTCATCAAAAATATAAAATCTATTATTTCTGCTTTGACAGTACAATAATTGGACAAAAATATGGTATGTCAGTTTAGTGCACCTATCATTTTTCTTTGAAATATCAGTCCACTACGACTTTGCAACGGAAAAAAAATTTCACTCAAAAAACAAATTGCAAGGCAAAACGACGTTTGCCGGGTCAGCTAGTTATATATAAGGTTAAGTAACCATGAAATTGTTCTCATACAACAACAAAACTTGGATTGCAAAATGTCAAAGTAAAACAAAAAAAGACAAGTAAACAATCAAATTAAAATTTCTGACTAGAAGTCAAACTATTGGATTTTAATATTAAATTTGTGTTTCAAATAGTTTTTAAACAATTTTCTTGGAGTTTGAGTTTTTGTTGCTACCTCAAAATGCCGAAAAAGTACGCGATTCGCCAAAACTATTGGAACAAGGAAAACGTTTCCTTTTTTAAAGTGCCCAGTGACATTTTCAATCGAAAACGCTGGATGGATGGAATTTGGATCGGCGAATGTCAAAGTAAAAGATAACAACACCAAACAGCTGTTTTTGACATTCGCCGAGAGATATGTGCTCTCAGCTTACTCAACCTTATATATAATTGAATCATGATGCTAGCCAAAAATGTTCGGTGTTCATTTTTGTTAATTTGTTCTCTTCGCTGAAATGTTTGTTTGGTGGTTATGCTATGATTGGTGGCACAGTTGCATTATATGCAATAATATGTCAAAACACGAAAAAGCACAACCCTAATTTGCATTTTTGTACTTAAAATTAACGAATTAAAATATACGAACTGATATTACTTACTCGGAATTTTAATTATAATATCTTAAACAAAATGGTTTGCATATATTTGACATGCTAGCTAGCTGTTTATGTTAAGGGTTACTTGAAGACACAATCAACTTCACTTTTTAATACTTTTACCTACTTTTTTGATGCTATTATACAAAATGACTACAGCCAACACTGGAAAGTTCGGCATGTTTGGCGTTTCAATCAGCAATCAAAATGTTCGGTCCGAGAGCGAGAAAATGAATATGAGAAAAAGTTCATTTCTTCATTTTATACGTGAAACAATAACAACAAAAAATGTTCGGCAATCATGTTTGGCTAGCATAACCACGGCATTAGCGGACACGGACAAATTTGTTGTTGTTTTCACGGGTAAAAAAGCGCTCTCAATTTCCAGTTTTTTATTTTAAGGGGACCTCAAACGATACTACATGTCCATCCGACCTGTCAAGTCATCCCACTTGTAGTATCGTTCGTGTGCAAGAAATCAAGGCGGATGGACATGTCGGATGGAAGTCGGAAATTTTTGACTTTTTGCTAAGTACGTCCGACATGTAGTTCCGTTTGCGTGCACGGCCATCCAACTTAGTACATTTTGTCGTTTGATGAAAATTTTTCAGAGCCCATCTCGCGGCAAAACTGCCGAACGTAACAACTGTTATATTTTGACGGGAATTTTGTTATTTTTACCTAAAATTGTGATGACTTGGAATATTTAAAGCAAAAAAAAAAAAAAAATAAATGTTCAAAACAATTAATATTTTTAATTGATGTTAACTCTTCGGCAGCTAAAAAATAATGAAGTCTATCCGTCATGTGCGGTGTGAGGGCAACGAAAAAAGTCCCGTTACTTTATCGAACTACATGTACGTCCGTCATGTAGTATCGTTTGAGGGGCCCTTATAATATAGCCTCTGTGGTTATACAAAAAAAAGTTAGTTGAATCCAGTCGACTTAAGTTGAATTGTTATACATAATAGGGGCCTAAGATTTTCTTTTCTGTATATACAAATTCACGGCGTTGATTTTTCAAATGTTTTGTTCATTTCAATATTATTCGACTTTTGCAAAAACACTTAACAAAATATGTTCAAAATAGGGTTTTAAAGTTTTGTAAATCCTGTTACAAATTGAGAATCAATGATAAAACATATACATACGCAAACATGGCTCTTTATTAAGATTTTATGATTTATTAGAATTTTAGAAATATCAATAAGTTTTTAATTTCACTTGCGTTTGCATAGCCTTAGTAAGCCGTGTTGGTGCAACTTAAACACTCTTTTAATTGAATCTATTCTTAAATGGAATTTTAAGTTTGAAAGTTCAATAAGTATATATTACTAAACACATTTGACGGTTGATTGTAACTATATATTAATGACATTAAATTGATTATATTTATATTATAATTGCTGACGAATTCAATTGGTTTTACTACAACATTGAAAAATAAGCTTTTTGCTCAATTACTACATTTCTTGAAATTTTCTTTTAAGATTAAGGTGAATATAATATTTTGCATTCAATTCATCAACAATATTGAATCTTATATGTGATGTAAAGTTAAATGATGAGAACTTTGCTTCATCAAACCTTTTAACGATTATTTTCAAAGTTTTTTCTTCTTATTTAATACAACAATTTTTTCTAGCCAATTTTTTTCTAGACTCTTCTCTAGATTGCTGTTTTTTATGAGCTATTTTGAAAACATTTTATTTCCACTTTGCTTATATCTATATATTCTTTGTATTTATTTAACACAAACTTGATAATTAAAAATTATATCGCGAGATGTTATTAAATTGTAGAAATTATATTTCATATACTTAAGTGATATAGTTGTTTCTAATATTATCATATATGAGAACAAGAAATGATTTAACTTTCATTTATCGCTACAGTAATTAGTTTTTTTTTTTTTTTTTTGGTCTTATTTGATAATAATCAGTTTAAGAATAATAAATATGTCCATCTATTCCAAAATCTTACCGTTATATCTGAGTAATTGAAGAAAGAGTTGTTGTGCATTCTTCGATTAGGTTATACGAGTACGTACAATTATTATAACATTTGAATATTTTTTTAAACCATGCATCATTTCATAGAGATATATTATTTATCAGCACTAAGTTGCCGTGTTCAAAATGTTTTTTTTTTTTTTCAAAGCCGTTATAAGTTGCACATTTTCGAACCTTCCTGACAGGCAGGAAACGTATATTACAGTTCGTTCATTTAATATATGATGAAAATAGCGCATTTATTTCAGCATCGTTTTTTGCGATATTTTTTTCTCGTATTCTCTTGTTCATTTTCATGTTCAATAGCAATTTTAGTTAGGCCCAACACCATTCATCTTAAAACTAAATACAATTTAGATACATTTCTAGAGTAAGTGAAACAACTTAACGTAAGTCTGGATCTTCATCGGCAGCTTTTTTTATTCGCAAGAGTATAGTTGTGTACCATTGATCCAAACGTGAAATGCTATCGTAATCTTTAACTGCTTCTGTAAACCCTTCAATATTTTGCTCTTCTAGATGTTCGCAGAGGACCTATATAAGAATACAGTATATGTTTTATAATTGGTTATTTTTCTCTGTTTATGAACAAAATTACAGCTTTATGTAGTTTAAAACGAAACTTATTTGAAGAACAAGCTGGGACTTTTATGTTAAAATTTCTACTCAAAATCAATCTGAATTAATCATTTTGGTTTTTATTTATTCAATACAGTTTAAAACTTCATTAGACCAAAATTTATGATTAACTTTATAATGAATAAGAAAGAGAAAAGGCGATCATAAAAATAAATATAAATTTTAAATAAAAATCAAGACTTTATTGCATTGAATTAAAAAAAAAACCAATAATCGCCAGTAAAATGGTTAACACAACACTGCAATCACTTGCTCTCCACAAACAAATCAAATGAGAGATTACAGTGAAGAAGAACAAAAGAAATGGGTCAAATCAAAATAGTACAAAGTCATTTTTGCTTTAAATCATTGTTGCTAGAGGCACACTAAAAGCAATTCACAGTCAAGGCAAGAAAGTGCAATAACAATGAGTGCAATAGATCATTGTGTGGTGAAACCCTAAGCCGATCTAAATGGCTATGTCTATAAATGACTTTACGCCGTACTTATAAAGATAAAGAAAACTCTCTTGATATCTTCAAGACTCAGTACACGACTCTCTTTATTCAAAATTATTTTCCATTATACAGCTGCGGTCAAAATAATAGTAGCGCCCTTATATACCCTTATACGCCCTTATATCATGACATAGGTTCAACCTATAACAGTAAAATTCCTTGCAGTAATAATTGCTTTGTTGTCGAAAGAGTTCCTTGCTATAAATATTTAGGAGTAATGGTTGATGAACATCTTACCTGGACCGCACACATTTCATTGTTGAAGAAATATCTTTTTTCTTCATTACGATGCTTTTATAAACTAAGACATTTTTGTTTTGAAAGTACATTAATTAAAATATACTACGGGATTTTTCATTCTAGATTACAATATGGTGTGAGTTGCTGGGGAGGTGCTTATCTGAATAATATACATACGTCCCCTGTAAATATTACAAAAGTCTGCCGTTAGAATAATCTGTAAAGTAAATCGCTTGACTGCATCTTTTAGTCTATTTAGGCGTCTAAAGATCTTACCATTAAAACATCTTTTATTATTTTAAAGTTCTAAAAATATTTTTTAAAAGAAGTGGGTATATGCAGAATCCCATATATGGTAATTACAACTTAAGAACGAACCAAAATTCTACCGTGACTGTTCCAGTTTTTCGCACAACCCACTATCGTAACTTTTTTTCGATTTTATCTTATAGACTTTACAATAGACTCCCTGCAAGTATACGCCTTGAAAGAAAGTTGAGTACTTTCTTAAGAAAAATAAAATTGTGGATCTTTGAGTTAGATCACTCGGAGGTTGAATTTTTGTTGCGCTCCATTAGCTAATTTTTGTTTGGTCTTTATTTTTTAGACAGAAATAATTTTTTTTCTCTTCTAATAATAATTGTTAATTTTTATAACTTTTTTTAATGATATTGTTTGATTTGATTTGATTTATTGAATTTTAGCTCAGCTGCAGCACATGACACGAAGGTGGTTGATATATTGATGGAAAAAGGTTGATATTTTTTCTAAAATAAAAAATAATATTTTTTATTTTATGGTGAGTAGTTTAGATTCTAGATCAATAATACTAAACACGTACCAAAACCGTAAAACACCCTGTATCTTGAAAGTTTTACAATATAGGAGGAAACTGAGTACGGAGTTGGAACGAGTGTTGAAAGTACATATAGGAATGAAAATGGACTTACCGGATCCGAAATTCGTATACTAGTATTATTTATCCAAACATGTATGAATATAAGGGCGCTACTATTATTTTGACCGCAACTGTAAATTCACGCCCACTTAGCAATAAAAATAAATCACGAGATTTTGGTCGTACAATATTAAAATTTGGTTATTAAGATCACATGGTCACTGCAGACAGCTTTACAAAAAATGGACATTATTCTAATTCCGGCATTTTACATGCTTCAATTGTGGAACTTGGTATGTATGCATGTGGTTTAAATAAATACCAACCTGTAGTATATCATTATAAAGTCATTATTGTATTGTATTGCTTATTTTAATGTGTTTAATAACTTTGTTGTTTTTTATATATTTAATAAAAATATTTCGTAATTGAATTAATAATTTTAAAAATTATGGTAAATAAAATTTTAATTTAACCAATTATTTTTTAAACAAATAATGAATAAAATAAGAGCTGCTTATGTTTGAAAATGAACTATTATTTATATATAATATATTTGGCTTAATTGTGGCACTGTCAGTTAATTTATTTGGCAATTTTCCAGTCGGCTGAAGAAAATTTTAAATTTTTGTACGCAACTTGAATAGTGTGTCAGAGGCTAAAATGCAGTTTTTAATAAAAAATTAAAATATTAAAAAGAAACACAAATGGCACTTTTTGCGAGCCGGGAGTCTTGAGAAAATTTTTTCGAGCAGCATCCAGCTTTGTGGAAGGTTAAAAGCAACTAATATAAAAAAAAATTTAAGCGAAACCAAGCATGAAACTGTCAAATACAAATTCGTAATGACGGTTGAATGCAAAGTCCTTCTAGTCGATTGAATTGTGTGTAGCGGAGTATGAACTCTCTACGCAACTCAGTTGTTCAGTAAATTGATAAGTGTATGTATGGGGTGCTATACAAACAACAGCGAAAGTGCCGGTCACTATTTGCCGGAAATTTAAATTTCTTTAATTTAATTAATAAAAAAAAAATAAAATATACACCCAGACAAATATAAAAGTTTGAAAAATTGTTTTTTTTTTCTCTGGAACATACAAGTTTGCACTAGAGCGCCGAAACTATCATAATCGATATCTTTTAAAAGTCTACGACTATAAAAATAATATAAAGCAATTATATTTAACGGTTTCAACAATTAGGTTGATTAGGATAACAATTTCGTTTGCATGCTGCTACTGAATGAATTAAATTCAATACAAGTTTTTTTCAAAAGGAATCGTAGCTAAAATATATTTAAAATTCATGGAATAAAGCCACCTATGATAAATAATATGAAAATATTATATCTTCTCACCTTTATTAATTTATATTCTCTCGAATCTTGAAATGCTGGATATTGTTGGGAGTATTTTTCAATAGCATGCTGGGCATTAAGTAAGTCTACACTCAAATGACAAAGTGCAGCACGAAAAAAATATTCCTTTGCGCTGTACTTTAGCAGTGAACTTTCCAAAGACGATGCAGCAACCTTAAATGCGACAATTTAAATTTACAAATATTAACCCAAATCTATTTGACAATAATTGGGTATATATTTACTTGTTCATATATGGATATAGCTTTTTCGTAGTCCTCCAATTGAGCTGCATATTGTGCCACCTTTAGCATGCATTTGTTGGCAGAACTTAAAGACTCTTCACCTTTGAAATAGTCCGCAGCTTGTTCGTAGTGCTGAATAGACTTAACCTATGCAGGGACCAAGGAAAACTTATCATACCTTGAATTAATCATTTTAATAATTTAAATTACTAAGGTGTTTGGGTCGCTTTCATACATTTCAGCAATACTCTGATGATGCTTTGCAGCCATTGAAAAGCGGCCCATATCGGTGTAGATATCAATAGCCTTCAAGAGACAAGATACGGCTCCCTCTATATCCGACTGCAAGATTAGAATACAATTAATTAACACAGTAATCAAAGTAATAAATTTTTAAACAATTAGATGTTATTTTGAGTTCCTACTTTTTTATAGCAGTTCGAAGCATCCACATAGCAAGTTCCCGCATCGTGACGGCTTCCAGCTCTGGCATGCAAATTAGCTGCTTCACAAAAACATTCACCGGCTTTAGACCAATTTTTGGACATTTTAAACATGTTGCCGGCACGCTGATAGCACTCGATGGCCTCTTCGAGTTTATTTGAACCACTACATAAAAGTCGTTTGAGAGTCAGTGTCAACAGTTTAAAGATAAAATAAAATAAAAGTACGTAATAAACGATAAAAGTTGTAAAAATTTGCTTTAAATTAATGTTCATAGTTCTATGCATTGCTCTGATTTCCCGATGCACGAGCTTACAAACGGAAAATTCTGTTGATTCACTCAATGGCAGTTCTTTGTTAAATTTTAATGAGATCATAATGCGTTGTTCTATAAAAGAAAGAGGGAATAAATAAAATTTTCAATAGCGTTTTTATATTTATCACAACTGCGCAGATTTTGATTTGTGTGAAAATATCCAGTAGATTTTTAAAGTTTTATTTCAGTTTCAAATAAAAATACAGAACATTGAACCCTACATCGGGAGGTCAACCATATTTGGAACAAAGTTAAACACATATGTAAGTAGGTATATCACAAAGCAGTAGACGTGACGTGGACAAAGGTAATTGCCTTTTTATAAGTTTTGAAATAACACTTGAAAATAATGAGGTCTTAAAAGAAATTTTGTGAATGATACCTTACATAAATTTATAAATTTTTTTGGAAATATCTATATTTCATAAATATAACTATATAAAATATATTAGAAGAAATACGTAGGACATGACATACATGTTTTTGTTGTACTGGTTTCTATTTAAAAAAAGCTTGGATTCAGACTCCGAACTTTGAAATGAATTGATGGATATAAGTTAATTTTTTTATTACCAAAACCTTGGCAATGAAGATTTGTGTGAAAAGGGGTAGATATTCATGGGGACTTCCGAATGGTGGAAACTAACAAGAGGGGGCAAGGGGAGGCAACGGTTTAATTTTCTGTATACAGGAAGAATTGCAGACCTGCGACAACTTGACATTTATGTATGCATAAAATTCAACAACCAAATACTTAAATATACATAAAGCAGCTTATCTGAATTGCTTCATATAAATTCATGTAAACAATTAAAATATGTTTCCGATCCTTTTGTAGGCAGGAAAGAATATAAAAAGGGATGTATACGAAAATTTTTCAACTTACCCAAACAGTGACCCAAGAAAACCTTTCTGCTGGGTGAGTTTTTTTTCAGCTTCGGCCATAAGCTGAAGGGCCTTTTGCTCATTATCACTCATATTTGCAAATATTTGAAATTAAAAAGTTGCAATAAATTGCATCCACACAATTGTTAAATAAAATTTTCTCAGACAAAATTTGCGAAACTGCTATCTAAGAAAAAAAGAAATAAAAAATAAAAATCAATGAACTGATGATGAATTTCTACACTACTTTCGTTGTATTTCTGATTCTTTCGTTTAAATCAGTGCTGCCAAGTTGCCACGCTGTCATCTTTGGGCGACATTAAATTTTTATTAACAGCTTACATCCATCAAATATTCTCAAACATATCATCGAACTGTTTGACAATGCAAGGGTTTTTTACCATAGAAATAAAAGATAAGGAAGTGGTGTTATACTCACACACACTATACGTGTGTAGAAGGAATTTTCGTCGCTGAGGAAGAGAGATAGAGCGTCGTTATTTGACAAAAGCTCTTCCCGAGCAAAAAAAAAAATCTGTTTGTGAGGAAGAACATCTGTCAAAACACAAGTTCTGCTTCATGAGCGCATTCATTATTTAGGGTGGCAAGGGCCTTAATTTTTTTTTTATTGGGATAAGCTTTATAGTTATTTATTTGTTTACTATTTCTTTGAAAACTTGACATGAAATTAAAGTGGATTAGCAACCTAAGGTTACAAGCTATAACTAGGTATTTTTATATAAAAAACTAATTAAAAGCCCACAGTTCGAAAAAAACTGCACAAAACTATTTATTTTAAAAGAGTTTAATTTGGTATGTATTTTAGTTGTTTAGTTTTTGTGTTATTTTAATATCAATTAAATAGTTTATAAAAAATAGTTTTTTGAAATGAATTCTTAAAAAATCATTTAAAGTAACTTTTGTCGTTTCAGTCTCATTCTGAGTTCATGTCTTTTACATTATTTTAGCAATGCTTTTCTCTGTAAAAAAATTGGTAACGCAACATATTATATAACGGTGGTATATAAAAATTGCATAGTAAGCATACATCTAAAAAATAAAAAATAATTTACGCCTTTATTTACTACATAAATGAATGCGGCCCTGTTTGAATGTTTTAGTGTTTGTGTCAACTTCACTGTGTTTGTAAAATACTTCATTCCACTTCAACTACACCGCTTCCTTATATTTTACTTCTATGTTTTTTACTCATGTCATAAAACATTCATGTCTTATAGCCGATACACATTGACTGCAACAGTCGTCCACCGACAAAACGAAAACTTGAAGTCAGAGAGAAATGTCGCAGAATTCTCGACGACTTGATTATAATGAACGCAACAGCGACAATCAGTATTTCATACAAAACATAAACAAACTCTGCTATGTTCGCTCTTGTCGTCTATCAAATTAGAAATAGATTGAACTCTGCGGAAGCAGCAATTGTGGTCGTGTTCTCTCTTTGTCGTGCCGTCTTCAAAAAATACATCTTCATAAGAAAACATGCGTTCTATTTTTTGACAATTGGCGTTCGTCGCTAGTCGCAGTCAATGTATATAGGCTATTAATTTTAAATTTCATGCACCAGTGTTCCAAAAATAACGCATTGCGATGACTGAAAAATTGTTTTTCATAACCAATAAAAATTTACGCGGAAGAATGTTCATATCGTCATATCATAACCTAGTCTTAATTTTAAATTTCATGCACCAGTGTTCCAAAAATAACGCATTGCGATGACTGATAAATTGTTTTTCATAACCAATAAAAATTTACTCGGAAGAATGTTCATATCGTCAAATCATAACCTAGCTAGACACGCAAGCCCTTTTACACATCGAGCAATTGAATAGCGGGGTTCACATGGTCCTACATGTTGTCACGCATTGTAGGACAAGCCTCGTATTTGACCGTTCGAACGCTCGATACAGCCGACTGACAACGTTGTCTTGAATTTCAAATATTTCCAGGCTTGACAACACATAGGAACATGTGAACCCCGCTTATAGTATTGCAACTGAAACAAAAGTTGCGAAGGCGCACATTACACAATGCTCACTTGATCGTCGAGCTCGGTGTTTTGTTGTTGCTTTCAATGAGCAATTAATAAGGGTATTCACGATTTAGTGCACTTGCCAGTGCAGTTAAGGACTTGTGCAGTTAGGTTTTCGTGAACACACTAATTCAAAGCTGTCAACATTTTTCAATGCACACAACTGCTCAAGTCCTCAAGCTTAAGGCAATAGTAGAAAAGCACTTGTGCAGATTTTTGACGTACTTGTATTGTTTTTGTAAAGTGCACAAGTCCTCAACTGCAGAGGCAAGTGCTCTGAATCGTGAATATCCCTAATATTTTTAATTAAATAATCGGCCCGATTCAGAATAATTTTTTACGGGAAATCAGAAAAGGAAGTTTTAATTTTTAAGATAAAGTTCATGAACATTTTGGAAGTTTTAAATGCAAACAAAATGAGTGTAACTAACAAAATTTTAAATGAGTGTAAACAAAAAAATGTGGTTTATTTATGCTATCTTAAAAGTGAAAACTCCCTTTTCCGATTCCCCGGAAAAAATGGTTCAGAATCGGACTGTATATTTATTTTTTTTAATAAAAGTTACTAGCTTTAAAAGTTTACTAACCTTCGAAATGTTTATCAAAATTACAATTATTCATTTACCTAAAAATATTTACTAACGTTAAAATATTTACTCTCCTTCAAGCCTTATACAAACCTTTTTAATTAACATTTTAATATCTTTGTTTTAAAACTTACATATTAAACTTTTGCAAATGCTTATAGTTACCAATTCAAGAGTTACTTTCCTGTATTAAAATTTAAACTCACTAAAAATTATTACTTTAACATAAATAAATCAACTATATTATTTAGTAATATGAATACCTTATTAGTTTCCCTAATACTGAGTTAAGGTTAATAACAATGCGCTAATAGTTAACCCTCTAATCCCCATTTTTTGTTTGAGCTCCAAATCAGATCTTACAAATCAGATTATATTAATTTGGGAACGAGAAAACGAATTTTAAGTTCGTTTCTATTTTAGTTCTTCGTTTATTTTTTACAAGTGAAAATTCAACTACAAGTGAAAATGTCAACGGTTTTTTAACACCTGCTTATTTTGCATTTGGTTTTACATATTTTTTCCTCAATTAAAAGAAAAGCGACTTTTTACTCGCTAGTATTTTTTTCACTTCGATCTCACTTCAATTAATGTATATTTTATTTCACCAAAAACCGAGTTTTAAAAAACGCATAAACATTTTCATTTAAACTATTGAATGGATTTTCAACTCAACAAACATTTATTGAAATTAGATATTTGCATTATTCTCAAATAAGAATTTAATGAAAAATCAAAATTAGTTAAAATTAATTAAATAAATGCTCAAAAGGAAAATTAAATGAAGTTGCAATTGACCTTTTTGCAATATAAGCGGTATTGCAAGTGGTGAATACGCGGTATTGCACGCGCAACGACGTTGTTTTTTTAAACCCTTCTTTAAAAAAAAATGTATATAAAAAGTCTTACCCAATTCAGAGAGTTTTGCAAATTTTGTAATCCAAGTCAAAAATCACTTCCGTTTTTTGTAACGTAACACCAGAACATATTTTTGCTTATATCTTTAAATCCTTAGGGGTCGATTGTTGTCATTGGCTGCGTTTACGAAACTCAATTGTTTGCAACTGTTGGGTAAAAGTCTTGTGAACGGCAAATATCAGTTTCCGTTATTCGCAACATGCTGTCTATATTCCGCCACGCTTTATTTTTCCGCTACATTTACTCAACATCAAGCGCGTCGGAAGCGAATTTCATCTGGGGGGCAGTACAAATGGGGGGGCAGTACAAATGGTGGTGCCAAAAAAGTTCACCAAAATTTCTTCACATGAAACATGAAGAAGAGAGAAAGAAGAGGAAAATATATAATACAAAAATATTATCGTTGTAAAAAAAACTGATATATTGAATAACTTTTCCTTTTAAATTGTTTATCTAGCTAAAAAAGTGCGGGGGCAACTGCCCCCCTTTCCCCCGCTTCCGACGCCAATGCTCAACATGTATTTTTCACTTGCAAAGTTTGACATTTGGAAGTGAAAGTATAAAATGTCGAATAACACAAAATTAGGTCAAATAAAGTAAAATCTCGTCAAAATTCATATTTTTAATATTTAATTTTTTGCTCGCAAATGTGTCAATTTTTTAACTGTGATGACAGAAAATGCAAATCACCGTTCACAAGACACACAAAGTAGTGAAAAGTTATACTTACAACTTGTTGATTTTCGTAAACGTAGCCATTGTTTTTAATTAAAAGAGTGCTACTTAGTTACTACGCAAATATAAAAAAGCCTTTTAAAAATTACACATTTTCATTTTTTTAAAAATATTTCATTGTACAAATCGTCCGTATTGCTAGTTTGGAAAATTCCATATTAAGATAAGGTTGAAAATATTTGTATTCCGTTCCAAAAAAGTTTAAATTTTGTTTTATTTTATCTTATATAGTAGTATTATCAAGTATTATCGAATATTTCAGCGGTTTTTCGAGCTTTTTAATGCGCTTAAAATCTACTTTTATTGTGCATATTTTAGTCCCTTCTATACTACCTTATGTAACAAAAACTACTTTGGAATAAAAAAACCTAAATATTTAAATAACACATGTTTTTGTGAAATAAAAACGTGAGTTTTTTCTTCAACTTCTTTGTTTTATGCAAGAAAGGCACATCTCCCTTTACAGATTTTAAACAATAATATGGAAAACAGATTTTTTAAATATACAAATGTGAATGACAATATATGAGTAACAATAGATATTAAAACCTCCCAGTAGTTCCAAGTTGAAACTTGGACCTACTACTTAGTATGAGAATTCATATACCCCCAGTGGAAGGGGCATGCCCCTCGACTCTTATCTTGTACGTTCTTTTAACATATCGATGTTATTGACAGAGGCGAACGGACCCAACGTGCATTACCATGGGCTTTACAATTCTCCTGTCCCATTGGTCCGTACCTGTAAAGGTTTGAGAAATAGCATGTCCAAAGGAATATGCTGCCACCAGCCGAACTACAGGGCTTTTATTGTGTGCAGTATACTATAACAAAAAGTTATCACACATCAAAAACTTAAAACGTCAATACCTCTCATTTGAGGTTTTTTTTGAGAGTTGTGATTGACTCTATACAGAGTTGTTGTTGCCTTCTTAAAAACTTACTTGATTTAAAGCTCGCAATTAAATTCATGTAATTTTATTGGCACTTAACACAATGTTCAATGCAATTAGTAAAAATTTTATTTGTGTGCCTGTTCATTTACTTGTTTTTTGGCTTAAATTTACAGTTATTAGAAAAGTTGTTACTTTTCAGATATAAGTACGTGAAGTGTAAATAAAAGCGAAAAACCTTATAAGGACATTTTTTGTATGGACAAACTCTTGTCCGATTTTGCGACGGAGCCACTGTATAAGAAAACTTACGAACTTATTCAGTTTGGAAACGTCATCAGAAAAATCTACACCTTTTAAAAATGTGTCAAGGCAAGGCCGAATTCTGCAGAGGCTTACAAACAGATGGTTTAAAACTTGGAATAAAATTGTATTTCACCTTTCCAAAACCTTCATAGCTGAAGTAGTGGATTAAAAATGCGTAAAGGAACTAAATCGAAATTTTCAGTGTTAAACAATTTTAGGCGCCACTTTTTTTTGTCACCGTGAATAGATCGATTCACTAATATCTCTGCTTTGGAATTATATAGGCACAACCATAGCACTAAGATCTTTCTTCTACTTACATCTTACTTCTATGGGCACAACTCTCATTTGAATTTACTTTGAGATGTGTCTATATCGTTCCAAATCAGCGATATGCATATATAATCAAAATATTTAATAAGTCAATATTTTCATTTCAGCCTCGTTCATTATATCAGCAATTTTTCTTTTTGTTTGCAATTGCAGTGCCAGCGGCATTTTCTGCAACTCTCTGGCATAGCCAAGAAAAATAAGTTCCAACGATGATAGGTTATTCAGTGTAGTGGCAGATTGACTAGCCGCTTTTGAAGATGAATTATTCGTGGACAAACTAACATTTTGTAAAATTTCTGTTGATTTGAAACAAACTTCTTTTACTTCAAAATTTTTTTCATCCATATTTGAGCTGTTGTGACTGGGTTCGTTTGATTCTGCGTGTGATTCAATATTACTTGGTTCTAGCTCTTCATCAGAATTCAAGATTCGCTCCATTTCAGTTTCGTCCATTTCTAGGTCTGAGTGGGAGCCTTCATCTTGCCTGGAGAGTAAAGTAAAGAGATAATACCTTAATTACCTCAATAAGTTACCTCTCGCTGACAAGGAACGGCTGGATGAACTGCATCGCCGTGGCGTATGGGAACGATTCATTTTCTCCACCGCGAAGAAAAAAGATATAATTTTCTCTAAGTTCTTGCCACTTTCTGTGTGCGGATTGGCCTGCAAGTTTACAAGGTTATGCCAATGAATAGATTTTATAAGATGATTAATTTTACCGTTTTTAAGTTGAAATTCCTTCGCAAGTTCGTCCCATAGCTTTAACTGCTTGCTATAGTTTACAGAATCAATATTATTATAAAGAATTTCGTTTTCTTTAACGATGGATATAAACCGTAGATCACTCATTTTTTAGTCTCATTTGCCAATAGCTCCGTTCACATTTAAAATTTTCGTCAAATCGTTTGACCCCAAAAGTGTTCACACCATGGCGTAACACATTGTCAGGCAGACAATTAAACTAACAACGATTTGACGTTGGCTGACATTTTTTGACATTTTCTTCTGAAAGTGAAGAACAAGAACAGAGAAAAATTTAAAAACCAAAGGAAACGTCAAATAATAAAACAAATGTCATTTAATGTCTTGCAATTGTTAAGTCCACCTACGTCACGCTAGACAATTTGCGTGAAGTTGACAAAAATTTGACAACAAATACAGATATAAACAATTGTTATAACAATTATTACGGGTAGACGCAGCGTAAGAAAACAAGGTGAACGCGATTTAGAAATTTTGTTGTAAAAATCCAACACTCAAGTCGTCAAACCATACAAAATCATGTTTTTTGTTTCTTTCACTCAATCACAAGTTTAACAGCTTGACCCCTTTCACAATGGTCAAGACTTGAATTCAATTTCTTGCCCTCTTTCCTTGTTATCTAAAAATAAAACGAGAAAGGTAGCAAGCAAATTAATTATAATTTATAGAAATTTGCAAACTGAATTTTAGTTTTTTACTACGATGAAGGTTAACAAAATGTTTTTGCTTAAAAATTTAATGCAAAATGAAATTAAATTAAATGAAAAACAATTTTATTGCAACCGAAGTCTAACAAACTCACATTGATATGCGAAAAATAAAATAAAAAGCACTGCCAACAACGCGAAAATAACAAAAGGAATACGAAAAATTGCCGGTACAGCCATGGTGTAAGAAATAGAGGTGTTAGTGAGTTTGACACTTCTCTTTCAAAATGATAAAATTATGTTTCCCCGCTCTTGTCAAAAACAGCTGATGGTGAATTGCAATAAAACAAATTTTGTTAAATTCGTTTCTTTCTGCAAGTTTATAAGATTTTTACTGAGATTAAAGTGGAAATAAAGTGATATGCAAAAAAATATGAGACGCTGTGCGTTATGCAAAAAAAAAAACACGAAGTGAGTGCAAGATAATTTGCATATTGGCCAAAGCTTTATGTCGGCGGCACCTTCCAGCGCACGCTTCTGATAAAATGGCCAAAATATTCAATGACAAACTTGGCAAATTGGCGAAGACTACTGCAATAACTTTTTGTCAACACAACACGGCACAATTAATTGCATTTAATATTTATTTATACTTAATTTGCACAATAAAAACTATAGCACATCATCTAGCAACTCAAACAAATAACACAACGTGACAACTATCAACAGTTCCGCTCTTTCGCTCACAATTTTTTGACAGAAGCAAAGAAATCTATGGTGTTGTCAAAAACTCACTAACACCTGGTTTTCTTACACCATGGGTACAGCTTCAAGTTTCTTTTTCCCTTCCGTCGCTTCCGATGTGCTTGATCAATATAAAAGGTCAAGTCTTGATCAATATAAAAGGGGTCCTTAAGCAAAAGACGTAGGGGCATGTCACACTCATTGCGATGACAGAAAAATTAGAAAAGGTCAACGATTAAGACATTATCCAGGACAAGGATAATAACAAGGTTTCTAACAAGGATTTGGATAAGGATTTGGACAAGAAATTTAACCAAAACTTGAAAAAGATTAGGAAATGCATTAGAACAAATGCATTAGATTTGGACAACAATTAGGGCAAGAATTAGATTCGAACAAGGACCAGGATTAGAGTATGGATTAGGGCAAATATTAGAACAAGGTCTAGGACAATAATTTTGACAAGACTAAGCACAAGAATTACAATAGGGATTAGATTAGTACAAAACAAGGATAAGGAGTTAAACAAATAGACTCTAAGGATGAAGATCTGAGTTTAGTACAACGAGGATAGAGATCCGTTGCCACGTCTAAATAATATAGAATGTGTCGAGGACACATGAAGGTCGATGTATTTAATTGGGGACAGTGGGGAGTTTTAAAGCATGGGGAGTTGCCATAGATGTCGCTTATCAGTGATTTCCATAGCTCTTACCTACTGCCAACATTTTTTCACCTAATATCTCAGTTTTGAAAGCAAATTTTTTTCGTATCTCTCCAGACAGTGTTTTTTTAACATTTTGTTCGAAAATTTTGTTTAGCATCTGTGTTTGCGGCAATTTCATAAACATTTTCGTGCGAATCGAAAAGGTGAGTACACACAAAATAATCAGCAATGATTAGGTTTTCGACGTTGAAAAGGATTTATGCAAAAACATTCGATGTGTTACTGACGCGGTGGCAATTTTAAAATAAAAGGGAATAGGGAGAAATGAAGCACATCAAGTGGGGATACGCATTTTACATGCGAAACATTAAATATACATGCGAAAATGAGAAACTATGAAAACTATGAGGAAGTTATGAGAAAACTTAAAAATTTTAATGTTTTTCCATTTTCTTAACTTTAATACATAATAATATAAAATAATTGTCATTTTCTACAATCCATATAAAGAATTTTCACCAAAAAATGAAAACAACTTCGTGCTTTACGGAGTTTGAAAATTCCAAAAACCAGTTTTTTGAGCCAACAGGTAAAAATTGTCGATGATTTTGGATTGTATGCAAATCCTTCAACCAGGAAGTGTTGTATTGTAAGATAATCTAAAGATTCGATTCGATTCGAAAAAATGTGAAAAAAGTATTTTTGTGGTAGTTTTGACCACCAAACAAAGCGTGCTTCAAAACTCCCCACTGTCCCCTACGATTTCTGTACTGTAACAGCTATTCGTGGAATTACAAGCTAATACCTCAGCTTATAGTTGCATATATTTATGTTGGAAACTCATTTGAATGTAATGTTATCTAGGGTATAAGTCTTGCATCAGCTGGCAGTGAAGTTATTGATTTTTAACCTTAGGTACATACGCAGTTTTGGCTTATAAGAGCAATTTCGCCACGTTTTAAGCATACACGATAGAAACATCGATACGAAAGCTTTTTAAGAAGTAAAATGAAAAATTTAAGCTTTTAGCCTGCCTGGAAAACAAGGTGGAAGCTTTTGAAGCAAATTTGCAACTACAGAAGAGTAGTTAAAGGAATGTGGCCATGGTAAAATTACCATGGAATGTGGTTATGAAGCTTAGACGCTTAAAGAAAGAAAATACACGGGAGCATACACGTTGATTATGAAAACATAGACTGTATATTGTAAAATATATTATATAGACGTAGTGAAAACTTCAATCATTAAATATAAAATGTCGTTTAAAGTTTGCGTTGATATTTATTGAGAAGTGCTTTTGAGATATAAAAGAAAGGCCAAAGAGTGAAGTGAAAACTCAACATAATGTCAAATATGAAAAGCGAGATACAAAGTTAAAAAGACGTAGTTAATTAAAGAATATCCAACCACTGACTTTATCAGGCTTTTCAGCTAAAATTATTTTTATATGTTTTCAATTGTGTCTATATGTCTTAGAGGAAACTAAAAATAATAACAAAATGTCGAAATACAGTTTTTAATGCGCGAGCACGAAAAAGTTTTTTGATGACGCATTCCAACAAAATAGGGTAGAAGGTTAAAGCTCCAAGTTTCGATTTTTTTAACATTTGCATTCGACGTAATATAAGCAAGAGTTTGTTGCAAGAAGGTGAACTTCTTGCTAAAAAAAATTCGAATAAAAGTACTGTGTTTTAAAATTTTATAGCGAATAGCTAAGTAAACATAAATAACATTATTTTGAAACAATTCTGTAAGTTTCAACACATGTAGTTACATAATAAATATTAAAAGAGAATACAATCAATGCGGTACTATTTTGTGTTTCGAGTAATGAGCATTATAAGTGGGTCTGTTGGAAAGGACCCCAACAATGAGTGCAACTGGTAATGACTATGCAGAATTATGCGATCTTGGGCCTTCACGGTGGAGTTCTCGAGGATATTATTTCCCGGAAAGCGCTTCTCTACATCAAAATCAGCAATATCCTCCTCCGTCATATAATACATATAAGAGCGTGCCTCCCAGTATAACACGTCATCATCTTCGGTCGCGAAATTTTGAAGCTGAAGATATTAGAGATGCTATTAATACACCAGCTGGTGTGGTTTTAAATGGTCCTTATGGAGTGAAAACCCGCAGCAGCACAAACTCATTACGTGCTGAACGATCAGGACATTATTATTCACCGCCCGGAACGTCTTACACGATCGTGGAACGGCCCCATTCTCCTCATTATTACTATAATTCAGCTGGGGTTCCTTCTAAGGGAGGATCACTACCCGGACGAGGCTCAGCATATTTACAGTCCTACAAATCTCCGTCTTTGCTCAACACCATGAACAACATTGCTGTTTCGCCTGGGTCATTTTCAAGTGCTGCACGCCATTCAAATGACAATAAAAAACGGCCCATTTCTCCAGAACAAGTTTTACGTATGTTTGGCGCGACGACGTCAACATCAGTTCCTACAAATTATCACTACAGCAATGGCACAAAAGAACGTTCGGGCAGACGAAGTCCTGCTAGTAGCCCACCTTCGACAACGCACCAGGTATATTTTTTTTTTTTGAATTTGTAATATGTTTGAATATTTTTTAATATTAGTTTATTAGGTTAGTATTCAATACATTAGGAGCTATACAAATAATTTCAGGGAACTTTACTTATAATATGTGGCAGGCCCGTAGCCAGTATTTTCTATGGGCGAGGGGTATAATAAAAAATGTATTGTTATCAGTATGATGTGAAGAAATAATATGGGAATTTTTATACGAAATTGGTTACAATATTATTATTATTCTTTAAAGTGACTTTTATTTTTTTGTTACTTAATTTAGAGAATTTAAAGCGGTGCATAGCTTATAATTTTTTTAAAGTAAATATTGAGAAACAGGTCATATTTTTGCCCACAAATTCCTGTTACATAACCCAATAGAGAATTCTTTCATTGCATATTCAAAATATACAATATTGAAATTTTTAGAAAATATTTGAGAGTCAAATTTCTTTAACCCATTACCTTTCACGCAAATGCAATTTTAGACCTTTTTTACCTTTATTCCTAAAAAATACCTTATGAATATCCCGACCAAAACTATACACTTTACAATTTTTGATTTCACGGATTTATAAATTAAATAAAAATACAAAATTAAATAAAACAAGTTTAATTAAAATACTAAATTCTTACTAAATAGTTACGCAATAGGCGCTGGGTATTAAATTAATTTTTTTATTTTTGTTCGGAAAGGTATTAGGTTCCCTCCCAAACCCTAAATAAAAGGGATACAATTTTCGTAAGAATTTATAAAACCATGTAAGATTTATTAAAAAATATGAGAAAATAAGTAAAAATATCGTTTTCACTTTGAGAGAGTATATTAAATCAAAAAATATTTTTTCTGAAATTTTAACAACGGATCCTTAAACATTTACGGCTGACTAGTTTGGGTAGTTTGGCTGACTAGACCCCCTGACTAGTTTGGGTAGATTGATTTCTTGCCAAATTGAGTACTTTTGCCATTAGTTACTACCTCTTGCAAAAATAGGCAATAATTGACCTAAGGGCATAAAATATACAGTATTTGTTGTCAAGGCTAATATCTCGAATAATAAAAAATAAATTGCCACAACATACCGCCTAAAAATCGATAAAAACGCTATATTTCAGACGAATTCGGTTGTATTGGACTAAAATTTTGTAATTTCATTCTTATGATTACTCTCGGCAGCTCAACAAATAATGGGCGTGGTCGAACTATAACTACGCCTAATTTTCAGAAATCATTATAATTGCTGAGTTGTGCAGGTTTTTATAGTGAAACTTGGTATATATATGCTATGAGACTAAGTGGTGGTCACTTTATATGGCCTACTTTTACCGCCCTTCTGTATATTTTAATCGTTCGTGCAGTATCTCTTAAGATCTCAGGAACGGTAACCCCTAAGGCCATCAAATTTACAGTATCTGTTATTAAGGTAATATTTCGGTTAATAAAAAATGTCACACCTCCTTTTACCGCCCACAAATAAATAAAAACGCTATATTTCAGACTGTTTGGGTCGTATTAGACTAAAAATTGGTAATTTAGCTCGTATGGTTACTGGTGGCAGCTGTACTAAAATGGGCGTGGTCGAACTATGTTTACGCTCCATTTTCAGGGGATAAGCGTGGAGCGAAGCAAAGTGCGCCAGGTATACGCTAAATTTAGCTAAAATTTTGGCAGTCAATTTTTCTCGAGTACGATAGATAGTTAAGGGAAAATTTTTTGCCACACCCCATTTTACAGCCCTCAAATAAATAAAAATGCTATATTTTGGACGGCTTTGGTCGTATTTAGACTAAAATTTGGTAATTTAGTTCATATGGTTACTTTCGGAAACTGAACTAAAAATGGGCGTGGACGCACTACAGTTATGCCAGTTCAGATATACAAAATTGCAATTTCCGATTGGCATGAAAATTCTTATATAGCAGAAAGGTCTGTGGCATGACAACGGATTATAAAATGCTGCGAAGTACACGTTAAAAATTACTCATATATAAAATAACCTGTTTTATTATTATTATTATTATTATTATTATTATTATTATTATTATTATTATTATTATTATTATTATTATTATTATTATTATTATTATTATTATTATTATTATTATTATTATTATTATTATTATTATTATTATTATTATTATTATTATTATTATTATTATTATTATTATTATTATTATTATTATTATTATTATTATTATTATTATTATTATTATTATTATTATTATTATTATTATTATTATTATTATTATTATTATTATTGTTATTATTATTATTATTATTATTATTACTATTATTATTATTATTATTATTATTATTATTATTATTATTATTATTATTATTATTATTATTATTATTATTATTATTATTATTATTATTATTATTATTATTATTATTATTATTATTATTATTATTATTATTATTATTGTTATTATTATTATTATTATTATTATTATTATTATTATTATTATTATTATTATTATTATTATTATTATTATTATTATTATTATTTTTATTATTATTATTAATAATATAACATTAATATTAATATTAATATTATTATTATTACTATTATTAGTAAATTAATTTTATGATCTATTATACTATTACTTGAATTAAATTGCGAGCTTTAGATCAAGTAAGTTTTTAAGAAGGCAACAACAACTCTGTATAGAGTCTATCACTTAGCTGACTAGACAGTCTGTTGTAATTATAATATAATTATTGTTATAATAATATAATTATAAATATTATAATAATTATTATTATTATTGTTGTTGTTATCATTATTATTATTATTAATATTATTAGTATTATTATTGTTATTATTTGCATAGCAATTTTTTCAATCGAAATTATTGTTTTTATTGGCCATACATTTTTTGTAGACAATGGCAAACCCTTACCGAGTAAAAACTGCCTTGTAAATTTTCTTGAGATCATAATCCGTTCGGAGTCGGAATTAAACACGTAGGTCAAGATCTCAATCATTTGTGTACAAACAAACATTTAATAACACGCATAACACACAATTGATCATAAGAGGCTAGGTCAAAGTCATTTCAAATGCTGAAATAATCAATTCTTTTCGACTCAGGAGGTGATACTTATCACGAATATATATACTTTCCTACAGCCTCAATGCCTCCTTATGAACTTTAAAAACGGAGTAACAAAGTTAATATAACCTTTACGCAGTACTCGTGGGGGTAAAAAAATTTATAGAGTATTGATATGTATATAAAAATCCCCGTATGCAAACCTAAGTTTACAATGTGATAAAATATATGCTTTGGAAAACGAAAAACTGTGCTAGAATAAATCTAAGGCCGTGTTTATAGTACACGCTAAATCTGTTTTGAAACAATAAATTAAAACTTTGTGAACAAGCGAGATTGAAATCAGCTCGGCTTGGTTTCTATAAATTTCTATTAACCATGTTTACAAATGCGGCCTGAGAACAAAACAACTATTTAGAGTTAACAATTTTTGACGAATCAAGAAATTCACTCTTATTTTAAAGACATAATGAACACAAGTTATTTTAGAATCTTAATATGTACGTCAATACAAAATATGTATATATTAAAATAAATATCAGAACTTCAAAAAGAATAATGAAATACCTAAAAACTAACGCTTTTTTTGAAAAAAATAGATATATCGAGGAAGAAGTGTTCCTAGTATTCACGAGCTTTCAACACGTACTGTGACAATGTCACGAGATCAGCAGCTAGATGCAAATCATGGTTTTGGAATTTGTGTTAAAGGAGGAAAAGATACAGGTTGGTTAGAAATATAGTTATTTTTGAATTTTTTTATAAATAAATCAATTTGAAAGGATTAGGTGTTTATATCTCGCGTATAGAGGAGAATTCAGTGGCAGAACGTGCTGGTCTACGGCCTGGTGATACTATACTTGAAGTGAATGGTACTCCTTTCACATCACTTAACCATGAGGATGCTCTGAAAGTAAGTATTAAACCAAAATCTTACTTAACAGTAAGCAATCATTGTGTTATACATGTAGCTTATTTTCAAGTGCCTATTTTTTAAATCGATCCCCCTAAAAATATTTGAATAGATGAGAAGTGATGAATTATGAAATTTCAGATCAATCCAAAGTGATTTAGAGGTCGCTCAAGTGGAATATACGAAATATATGATTTATTAAGTAATTCTTTTAAAACAATTCGCAAGAATTCAAATATGACAGTATTTAAAAAAATGCAGTGGAAATATTTTTTGAAACTATGACTAATATTAACAGAAAAAATTATGCGATAACGCTGCATAACCTGATCGTTATGAAAGTTTTTCCTGGAAGTGTATCGTTTTAAAAATTTCGTGTTTAAGTATTTTTACGAAAAAATTCCCAAAAATTAAAAATTTTTAAAAATATCACATTGTAATTTTTTGCATAAAATGACTCAAGACTATGCTACAAGCACCTGTGATGTTGTTTTTAAAGTTTTGCATTTATGGATTTTGGGAATTTTTTTCGTAAAAATACTCAAAATCGAAATTTTCAAAACGGTACACTTTCAGGAAAAACTTTCATAACGTCAAAGTTATTTACCGTAATCATTTTTTGTGTCAATACTAGTCATAGTTTTAGAATTTCTGCGAGTTTAGATAACAAATTAAATTGTTTTTCACTGTAGTATCTATATTCATTGTAGTAGAGAATAATGTTTCCTGTAAGAATTTCAAGAGAAGAATAATATTCGAATACAGTGACTGAGCTGTATCATTTGTGAATGAAAAAGTGAAATTATATTTAAAATAAGGTGTAAAATATTATGACCATTCATTATTTTTAAATTTATTCGATCAAGTGATGAGTTAGTAATGTCTATTGATTTAGTGCCGTTGTCCGGCATTTCTGTAAGGAAAATTTTAAAAAAGAGAAAATAAACATTAATGAACAATATTTTATTTCTTCTAAAAGTGATTAAGCCTTTTTATTCATGTCTTAAAACACTTTTTTCATACTTTTCAAAAATGGCTTAAGCAAAAATTCAAAGTAAGACACAACAACCTGTTAAAAATGTTTCGTATTATTACATTGAAAAAATTCGGAGGTGAAAGAAATCTGAGGTCATGTATCCTTTTCTTACTCCGGTTGACACCGGTTGTAATGGCTGATATAAGAAGCATCCATTTTTACAAGATTGTATTCTTTCTTAATAATCTTCAACACTCCGTTCCATCCGATTATATTAATCAGTGTTTAACTCACGTCTTAAGGGCTAAATTTAAACATAATTTCTAATTTCTTATAATAATAACTTTATTTCTTAACATAGAAATGCGTGCAAATATTAAAGTCATCACGCCAAATAAGTATGACAGTCCGTGCTCCAACGTCGATTAACACATCGGCTCCTTTACACGGATTTGGACCACCTTTACATGATTCGATGTATTCCACCATGCCACCCCTTCTCCCACAGTCACAATCCTCAATTATTCCATCTCTAAGTGGAGACAGTGGAGAAGGTGGACTACCATTTCGACAAACTTGTTCCTGGATGGATAGGCATGGGAGACCTGCGTCACCGCCTACAGAATATGATGGTCGCCGAAGTAATCGAAGAGATAGGTGAGGAAATCATTAAATAGTAGAAATTATCAGAAAACGTTATTAATTTAGAATAAGACGAGTGGAACTCGTTATCGAACCTGGTCAATCGCTGGGACTTATGATACGAGGTGGAGTAGAGTATGGCCTTGGTATTTTCGTGACTGGAGTGGATAAAGATAGTGTTGCTGATAGAGCTGGTTTAATTGTTGGCGATGAAATTATAGAAGTAAATGGTCAATCATTTCTCGACGTTACGCATGATGAAGCTGTGTCTCAATTAAAATACCACAAAAGGATGTCCCTTGTTATACGTGATGTGGGTAAGGTTCCTCATTCATGTACATCGATTGAAATGGAACCATGGGATATTTACAGTCCAACTGGAACAAGGTTTACAACCCAGATGTCACATTGTGATGGTCTATTGCATGCTTATTCAATGTTTTTCAGAGCCAGAAGAAAAGGTCACATAAGTACAATGGTAGAAGAAAAGGCACGCTCATTATTACCCAGACACCAATTTGCCAGTTTATCTTATTACATAACTGAATATACAGCAAAAGCAATGACGATAGATGCCTTTGTTTCTGTTTTGTTGGAAATGCTGGATACATATGAAAAAGTAAGTACGTCACTCAAAAACGTTTCAAATTTCAAAATTTGATGTTCAGTGAAGTTCTAAAAGCTACTATAGAGGTTGGTTGTGTAGCAAATTCAGCAATATTGCTAAGCTACTGCCTCGTTACGTCGTCTTACTGTGATACGGAATTACTGTTTAGAAGGTTCGCCTGAAAAATGTTGTCAAAAATTATTTGCATTTTCTGAAAGGTTGGTGTAAAAGTATGATTTGATGGTTTGATCATCTACGGTCTGCAAAACTCTTTTTCAGCCCATCGATTTTCAATACAATTGGTAAAATTTACACATATCTGCGGACATTTTACAAAACAACTTCTCTCGAGATAAGAACATTTTCCAGGATTTTAACCGTACATATTGATGTTAATGTTATTAATAATTATTTTGTATCATCAAACACGCCGACAGATATTCCACTCAATGCAATAACTATAGGTTCATGTGTATTATTGATCTCGAATTTTCTTTCGATATGGCTACTGAGCAAGAAATAATAAAGAGTAGCTACTCTATAAATGACAGCGTAAACATACGGTTTATACAATAAAAATTATTCTTCCTTTTATTATTTCACCCCTCTTTCATATTATAAACTTTTCCATAACAACATCAATCTTTCCTGACAAGTCGAAGGTTGCAAACATTGTACCTACTGCAAAAAATAGCATTGCAAAGGAATGCAATGACTTCCGACCCATTATAATATTGCCAGCTTTGCCAAAAGTATTCGAGAAATTTTTGTAAACACAGATTGTTACTCTTTTGCAAAGATATCGGCTTCTTACTGAAAATCCGTTTGGATTTAGAGCAGGCTATAGTTGTTCGACCGCTAGCTTGGTTAGATTTTTCAAAAACATTTGATACAGTAAATCATTCGATACTACTGCAAAAACATAGAACGTATTTTGGGTTTAGCAACTGTTCAGCAGAATTAATAAGAAGCTACTTAGTAGACCGAAGCCAACAGGTAGTAATGAAGAATATGTTTTCCAAACTGAGAAAAACGCCTTATTAATGATATAGTTCATTGCTGCAAAAACGTTTCAATTAATGTGTATGCAGATGATGCACAAGTTTAACTATCACGGCCCATTGGTATATCTGAAGACTTGATAAGTAGAATGAAGATGATCTTAATGTGATGCCTTCCAGGGCTCGACAAAATAACCTCAATCTGAATGCTAAGAAAACTATAGCACTAGCCATTTCCCATTGTTCATATCTCCTAGAAAATTTTCCTACCTTGGTTATGTCAAATAAGGTCATTCACCTTGAGACTAAAGTCACTAGTTTTGGCTATAAGATAAACTCTACCTTAAGCTGTACTGATCACGTTAACTACACAGTAAGCTGAATTTATAATGTTTTAAGAAAGCTGTGGCAAAAATCTTCATTTGTTTCTCAAGAAAATAAAATTAAACTCGTGAGAACCCTTATCTACATATGACTTTTGGTGAATTAATGTACGGAGCAATGGATAGCGCATCGAAAAAAAATTGCAACTAGTTCTAAATAATTTAGCTAGGTATATATTCTCGAAACGAAAATATGATCATATCTCTCAAATTCAAATTCTAGTCTTTCTAATTTCTTTAAAATACGTAATTTAACTTTTCTTCACAAACTTATTTTTACACGTTCTCCAAATGATCTGTCTAGAAACTTAAGTTTTGCGCGTTCAAGTCAAACTAATAACATTATTTTGCCTTACTTCAAATTTCGTGCTTTTTCAAGAATGTTTTTGTTAGTGTTGTCAAACTATCGAACTTTCTTCCAATATAAATTAAAACCGAACGTAGGATAAGGTTCTTTAGATTGGCAGAATCTAAATTTTTAACATAATTAAATTCTTCAGCTATGTCCAATGAAAATAAATTCTGTTATGTTCTAACATAATTTAAGTTATTTCTGTTAAGTTTAATGTAATGTTTAACGTAATGATTCTCTTTGAATGCTAATGTAGTTTAAAATAGCTTGTCTTAAGTTCTTAAGTAATTTCCCTGTTAATTGATGTTGCATTTGATGTAATGTAAGAGACTTTCAGTCAAATGTTTATAACAAATAAATGAACAAACATAAAATTCTAGTACGAAGCGTTTCGTATTATCGTCGTATTTTTCGATTTAAAAAAAAGCAGATATGGCATAGCCAAATCAACCTCATTCGATTTTTTTCAAAAGAGCATTTGACAAAACAGCTTCTCTAAGCAGTTTATGAATTTAATAGAACTGCTTAAATATTCTTTTGACAAAACAATCCATCTTCATTTAACTCTAAATTCTTTTCGAAAAACAATTTCTTTTAAAAAAGTTAGTTTGTCAAAAGCCTTTAAACTAAAAAAAAAATCAACATGTCGATACAAGCTACCAAGATTTCAAACTGTTTGATACGATACTTCGTATCAAACAGTTTGAAATCTGGTTTCATGGTTTAATTTTTAAAGCTACTGCTTGTTTTGACAAAACATCTTATTTTTTATTAAAATTTTTAAAAACACCCATTGCTCTTAGATCGTAACAGGTACTTAGTAAGGAATTTTTTTAGTATTTGTGCGAAATATGTACCACAAAATCTTCAAACACAAAACAATTTGTAAAGCCATTAGATTTATTTTTTGCTCTCCTGAAAAGTTTCTGAAAAACACATAACCATTTTTGAAGGCGTAGCGACGATATGTTAAAGTATTTTCCAAACATCAAACGCACTTTTTTTGAAACAAGACATTTCAAAAATTGAAGTGCAAAATTTTTCAAAAAGCTCAGCTAGCACAGCGCAAAAAAAAAAAAAGGAAAGAGATAAGCCTAGTGCAAGGTGATAAAAGATCTCACTTTTGTAATCTACTAGCTATATTTATAAAATTTGAATAAGTATTTAATTATTTTTTAAAGACATGAAAAATAAAAATATATTAAGAAAAATTGTTTGAAATTGAATATTTTAAGTTTTACTAACAAAAATGTATTTTCTTTTAAAGCATACTATGGTAACAGAAATACGGGAGCTTATATTTCCAGAAGACCGAACAAGGTATGATGAGCTTGTGTATCGTAGAGATAGAGATCCGCATAACATGGATAGGTATAGGGTAAGCATTTTTTCTGTATAACATTTTTTATATGGTCACCTAACTCTAGTGTTAATATAGACATTACCACGGGACACGAACCCGACATTCGGCAGCATTTAACATGATGAGAAACAAAGATAAATAATTTGATTGCTTGTTTTGTTTTTTAGTAAACATTTTAGGCATATTTGAACATTTTGTTTTTCGGTCGTTAGCCTTAATAGATGAAATTTAGTTAGTTTTGAACTGAATTGTGTTTTTTAATTTACGACAGTTTTAATGTCTTCCCCTTTCAATAAAATAATACTTAGTTGTTTATGTAATAGCGGACGCTGAACTACGTCTCTTTAAACATAGAAGAATTAGAATAGAGGTGTTAAAACGTTCCCTCTCTTGTAGCATGGTTTAATTTTTAAAATTAATTGTGCTTATATATCACAAATTTTTTCCTGCCGTTGATCAGCGATTCATTTTCTAAGTTTTTTTGAGTGCTAAAATTTAAATTGTAAACTAAAATTTCAGATGTGTGAATTAATTGAAAAAAGAAGTGCCGAGGCTGGTTTCCTTTGTATTTTGTTTAATGTTTTTTATCTTGGTTTATGTTTTTTAATCCGAAGTTCCAGAATAGCACTCTGCGTATTTTTCTTTAACTCCTAAAACAAACAAATTAAGGGAGGTTTTAGGCAAAAGCGATTGAAAATAAGGTTTAAATACTTATTCGTTTTAAAAATGTAATTTTATGTATTAGGTTTTAAAATAATAAATAAATAAATAAATAAATAAATAAATAAATAAATAAATAAATAAATAAATAAATAAATAAATAAATAAATAAATAAATAAATAAATAAATAAATAAATAAATAAATAAATAAATAAATAAATAAATAAATAAATAAATAAATAAATAAATAAATAAATAAATAAATAAATAAATAAATAAATAAATAAATAAATAAATAAATAAATAAATAAATAAATAAATAAATAAATAAATAAATAAATAAATAAATAAATAAATAAATAAATAAATAAATAAATAAATAAATAAATAAATAAATAAATAAATAAATAAATAAATAAATAAATAAATAAATAAGCAATAAATAAATAAATAAATAAATAAATAAATAAATAAATAAATAAATAAATAAATAAATAAATAAATAAATAAATAAATAAATAAATAAATAAATAAATAAATAAATAAATAAATAAGTAAATAAATAAATAAATAAATAAATAAATAAATAAATAAATAAATAAATAAATAAATAAATAAATAAATAAATAAATAAATAAATAAATAAATAAATAAATAAATAAATAAATAAATAAATAAATAAATAAATAAATAAATAAATAAATAAATAAATAAATAAATAAATAAATAAATAAATAAATAAATAAATGAATAAATAAAAAAATAAAAAATAAACAAATAAATAAATAAATAATTAAATAACTAAATAAATAGTTGTACAACAATAATAATTTTACTTATTTAAGTGCATAATAATTTTCAAAAAATTGCTATCCTAAAGCTCCTTTAATACGAATTTTTGAACATTTTTTGTTAGTAAATCATTGTTCTTCGTGGCGTATGAGTTATATTTAATTGAAAATAAAGCCATTGTGAATGTCTTATGAAATAAAATATAAACCATTGTGATACATGGCCACTCGACCGTCACACTTTTTTGACTCTTTCGAAAAGCTCCCGAGACATGTTAACTCCTGATTCTACTCTTAAAAGCACGAGTTTTGGTATTTAACACTTTAATATTAACTTACGGTAAATAGTCGCGCAAAAGGCTTAAATGGTTTTTGGCCAAAATACATTATTTCGAAAAAACAAGAAATTTCTTGTTCAGAATTTTGCATATAACTAAGAAAATAATAAACCGATTTTTAACAACTTATGCTTGTTTAAAAGCTAATAAAATTTGTCATTTTTGACTATAAGAAACACTGAATTTTGTTGAGTATATTTTTTTAAAAACCCTGCAAAGTGAAATTTTGATTAACATTATTACGAAAATTTAATAACTTCAACTTACACAAGAGCACGGGGAAGAATTTTTTGATTTTTGATTGATAAATTTTGTATTTTGAGAAATTTCAAATCAAAAATTTTTATGTATAATTTGAATATTTATGGTACGGCATTATTTCTAAAAAGCAACAGTGAATTTTTCCAAAAAAATATTTTTTATAATATTATTATTATTAATAAATATTATTTATTTTTGGAAAAAATACCATACCATAAATCTTCGAATTAATTATACATACAAATTTTTGCTTCGAAATTTCTCAAAATACAAAATTTATATAATAAAAAATTCTTCTTCAAGCTCTTGTGTGAGTTAAAGTTATCAAATTTTTGCAATCACTTTTAAAGTTTTTAAAAAAATATACAAAATATGCAAAATGTTATGTTTCTTAAAGTCAAAGATGGCAAATTTAATTAGCTTTTAAACAAGATTAAATTGCTACAAATCGATCGTTTTATTAGTTTCTTACAATAGTTTTATGCAAAATACCGAAGAAGAAAAAACCCGGTTTTTCAAAATAATGAATTTTTAGCCAAAAACCCTTTAAGCCTTTTGCGCGACCATTTACCGTTAATTAATATTAAAGTGTTATATACCAAAATGCATGAGTAGTATCAGAAATCAATGTGTCCCGGGAACTTTTCGAAAAACGTTGAAAAAGTGGGATGGTCTAATGGTCACCTTCATATTTTCAAGCCGAAAAGATAAATAACATTTCTTTACGATTGTGGGGACTTATTGGAAGCAATTTTGTGTGGTGCATTTCGTTCATTTAAAAGTGATGATGGAGATGTTCAATTAGTTAAGCGTTCATGTGAAGCATAATATTATAATGATTGGAAAACATTGTTTGAGCTTTAAGTGGACTTTTTGAAACTTCTTACGCAATATATTAAGATACCATTTTTGATTTAATTGCAGCGTTCCACAGACTCCTCGCGTGACTTACCGGTAAGCTTCTTAGAGGATTTATTTTACGACACAGAGTTTATATGAAACAAGTAGTAATAACGTTTATATGCATGTGATCAATGTTTCTTAATTCTAAAATATTTTAATGAATTATTGTAATTTTTCGTTGTATATAAATGTGTAGTTATCTTGTTGTCCGATAATAGAAATTGTCATATAAATATATCGTGATATATTATAAATTAAACTAAATGTGTGCTTAAAACAATTTCCTTATACATTTTATGTTCCAAAAAGTTTATGTTAAATATTAATAAAGTATTGCATGGTAAGAGTTGAAGACATAATATTTAAAAAAAAAACAACTAGGAGTAGAAGACAGAAGTACTCGTAAGAAGCTATACACTTCTGTTAAGTTGGTGGGCTTAAAACCAAAATTCCGATAATTCTTATTAAATATTATATCAAAAAGCTGGGCTATCCGCAGGATTTTCTTGATGGGGAAAAAAGTTTATATAAGAAACTTATATTTTTGAAAATAGTTCAGTCTGTTAAACATAGTTTTCTGAATTTTTTTTGTGTTAGCTTGACGATTGTATCCATGGTCTAACGGCAATGCAACAATATCAGATTATATGTATGTACCTGGTATTGCAGTATGGAGATATTAACCGTTTTTTAATAAGTTCAATTTTTTTTTTACTACAGTAAAAATAAAAACAAAACGATTTTACTGTTTGATATTTTCAATACTTATCAAGGAACAGTTTTTACTTTTCTATTAAACCGTGTTTTCTACCAAAAATATCAAAATATGGTTATGGATATGTTATAAAAGGGAAGGATATCTATTTAGGAAAAGAACTTCTTTATTTTATCGATAGTTTTGAAAAGTTTTCGTGTAATTTTTCTATTTCATTCGTTCTGTTTTGCTTTTGTGCAATAAACGCTGAATGAAGTCCATCTTTTGAATACGAATTTTGTTGCCTGTCAGCGGTATTTTGAATTTTTTATTATATTTAAAGAAAATCATATAAAAATATTGATATAATTAATAATTTTAAGTGGAAATTCACACGTAAAATTACTTAACCTACTTACTTATGTGGTCATAACAACTTGTGGTCGGGTTACGATCCACTCAATGAGCTCTCGCCAGGCGCCTCTGCTTTGCCCGCATAAAATTAGCAAACTTATACAATATTAAATATTAAAATGTAGAGATGAAAAATAATCATTCTTAGAGTAAAAAGAAATAGTTACGAAAACCTAGCCGAATAAACGAAAGTATGTATTTAGTAAAATAAAAAAGCTACTTATAAATAATTTGGTACACGGTTCACAATTTTGGACTAAATTTTAGTCCAGCTAAAATATTACTGCATTGTTTTAAACCTTGAGTTTTAAATTTAAACTTTGCAAATACTAACTCATCAATAAAACTTTACTGTACTAAAATTTAAATAAAAAAAAATATTACAGCTATATTTGTAGGTTTTTAGCTTTTTGGTTTAAATTTAAGTACAATTCTGTATTATTTTTTGTTTTTAATACAATTTAGACTAAATTCTAATACTATTGGATACTAAATTTGGATATGAACCCGTAAAAAGTTATCATGGACTAAATATTTGGCGATTTGTCTCAAATGTTTGTTTATTGCTTGTTTCGCGTATAGCGCAATAGCCCAGTGGTTAAAATAGCGAAATTACAAATACCTGGATGACGTGGGTTTAAATCTCACGGTATTTATTTTTGTTTTCTTTTTATATTTTAATCCAAGCCTGTACTAAATTTAAAACCAAAGCTGTATTAAAATCATATTTTAGTATTTTGCAAATACAAGCTAGTGTGGACTTATATGCAGTAAAGAAAAGTTTAAATTTTAGTACAAGATTTGAAATGAAATGTCTATGTTCAGTCTCTAAAAAAAGTTCAACTATTGAACAGATTGTGCTATGACTTTTTTCAAAATTATTTTCTCTCAAGTTATGAATGCAACTAAATCGGTTATTCATTCTTTAGTTCTGTAACAAAGCATCTGACTTAAACAAGACTGTAATCTTATAATCTAAGAAACATATTAATAATGGTTAAAAAATATATATACATTTTTACATACTTTGGTCGCAAGGAATGTTTTTAAAATAAATGCATATTAAACTCCTGGTGAAGATGGCCAAGCTGGTTCTTAGTATTTAGCTATGTTAGAGTGTTAGACATTGAATGGTCTTTGTGGAGTTTCGTTCTGCCAACACTTTAAGGGCAGGTTCTCATAAAGCTCGATCAGAAAACTGCATTTTTTTTATTTTTATTTATTGATGCAAAGCGGTTTTGCCGATAACAATTGCATAAAAAGTTGTCGCATACGAAAGGAACTCATATTTTCACAAACGCACTCGAAACAGTCGTTAACCAAATCTCAAAACTCGATTTCTGAAAAATCATGTTTTACAAACTGGTTTCCACGATATCTCAAGAACTACCCTATGAATTGACTTGGATTTTTTTTATTTATTTTAAAGTAGATACAATTTATTGGCTCCCAAACCTAAATTAAGATCATATTGCCGGGTTTTTTCTTTTTTAGAGCACTTTAAAGAGCGAAAAATGCTACTTAAAATTCAAATGTCCGCCATTTTTGCTATTTTCAACTATTTATTATAGGTTCAAACTCAAATATAATATAATTCATAAATTAATTTTTTTTAAAATCAGATGACATGAACTTGCTGTGGTATGGAGATCGTTTGGGTATCTTTTTTTCAACGTGACGTTTGACGGCGTATGCATGCAAATTGACACTTCACATTACACTTTTATGCAACAAAAAATATTTTCCTACACTTTAAGAATCAAGAATCAATTAAGCAGTTATGTAATAACTGTCAAAAAACTCAACGTGGTTGTATTCTTGCTTCTATGAAAAAAAAATCAAGAACATCCTCTCTAGATGAGAACCTGCCCTTAAGCGTGGTGTGAAAGTTATAATACGTACTGATTATATTTGCACCAGACGCAATAAAAAAATTTGTTTTAAAAAGTTCAACGAAGTACACTGTGCACTTTTTGTATCTTTTTTCTCTGTATTTGATAATTTAAATGTATTTCACTTAATTTTGGTATAAGGAATCTCGTGGTGACATTTGTTTTACCACTTTACCGAACATTTTAGAACAAAAGTTCAACGAAGTACACTGTGCACTTTATTGTACCTTTTTTCTTTGTATTTGATAATTTAAATGTTTTTCACTTAATTTTGGTATAAGGAATCTCGTGGTGACATTTGTTTTACCACTTTACCGAACATTTTAGAACAAAATTTTCTTTTTTAAGATATATCAAAAATTACTCAAGATATGCACTCATTTTCATGTTGATAACTCTTGAACCATTAGGATTTTCATTTTCATTTCTTGGGCAAAGTTCTTTCTTTAATTCTCGCCAACAACTTTGCTGAATAAAAGAATATGAAAAAATCGCTTACAGTGGGTCTTATCGAGTGATTCTTACAAAAAGTCAAACGAAAAAAATTCGTACAACATTGCGTATGAGTAACATTTTTTGCTTTGCAGCGTTGAAAGCGGGCAAGATTTATTAAAGGTTTAAAGACAATTTCAAATGATTTTTCGTTATATATTTGTTCACCGAAGTTGTTGGCAAGAATAATAGAAATAACTTTGCTGAAGAAACCAAAACAAAAATCCTAATGGTTCGAGAGTTCTCAACATGCAAATGAGTGCATATCTGGACTAATTTAAAAAAAAATTTTGCACTAAAGTCTTCGGTAAAGTGGAAAAACGGATGTTACCACGAGATTCCACATATTAAAATTAAGTGAAAAACGTTTAAATTATTAAATACAGATTTTCGTGCCCAGTGCACAGTGGTATTTGAAATGAGCATAAAGTGGTTATTTGCCATCAAAACGTAAGAGTACCAATTGACTGAATTGTTTATTGTACATGGCAATCTTATAAACCGTACGGATTGATAAATTGATTGTCAAAATGTGAAAAGTACGTAGGTTTCCATCAATCAAGGCACGTGAACCTTTTGTCACTGCGTTTGTGACGCCCATAAGGAGAGTGCCAGAGATAGGAAAGTATACAAGCGTTATTGAGTGGTCGTTTGGCTATAATAATATCTACAGGATACACTCAGGAATAAAAGTAAACTGCATAGCAAATGCTAGAGATAGACCTTCAGTGCCCACGTGTTCGGCCGTTTTTAGTTTAACTGTAATTTTTTTTTGTACATACATGCGAATATACTCTCAGATTAAACACCGTACTGCCGAGTTTACAGAACATGCAGCTATTAGAAAAATCTGCTTCGTTAGAAAGCATTCGAGCGAGCATTCTTCAATCACTATCCAATAGTTTAATATTTTTACTCGGGTATTCCCAAACTGTTCAATCCACACGATTTCATATTTTTGTTGCAAAACTCACCAGTTTCCAGAAGCATTAAATAGTTCAACTGTTGTCATAGTTTAATGTAATATTATTACTTTGTAGTTAAGTTCAAACTGAAATACATAAGCAAAAGGTTTATAGTTTTAAAAATTTATTTAACAGTATTGTGGCCTGCAAAATAATTCTTCTTATTTTGAACTAACACAATATTGTATATAAAATGAGTGATTAAGGATTCAGAAAAAAAGAGATCTAGTTGTTATTATAAGTGTTGATTGGTGTTATGATTTTATAAAAAAAAAGTTATGGCATTACCTTAAATAAAGTTATCAACACAACGGCCATCAAAAATATGTTTTAAAAAACAACGTATTTTCACTAAAATGTTTTGGCTATTTACTCCTCATAGCACAAATGCAACTAACATCTCACATTTACGCACGATTCAAAATCATTATGATTTAGAAATTAATAGCATACAAATAACCTACTTCCGTATTAATCTGAAACTATAAGAAAATATACGACAATATTTGTTTTGTACTCAAATTGATATCTTCAGGTAACAGATTTGGATACGGAGATTATTGCTGCTACTGGAAAAAGTCCTTCCTCAGACTCTGGGCTAGGCATGACTGTTTCGGACCTTAAAATTCGGTACCTAAAAGTTTTTGAAGAAAACTTTGTTGTTTTTGTTTGCATACATTTTTTATTCAATCATACATTTAAATTTACATATAAATTCGTACATAGATCATACTATCATACATACATGCAATTAACAAACATACATATGTAACTACTTTTTCGTAGAACACTATTGACAGCACACGTCTTAGCTTTTGGACATTTGTTTCCTTATTCAAAAAAATTTTTCATTTTGTCTTCATATATTTTCGTATGCAAACTTGAATTCGTATATACATATTACACACATTTTTTAATCAGTTCGATTCAACAACTGCCATATCGTCCCTTGTCTGCTGGACCGATATTACATCGCACACACTATCATCAATCTTCTTCTCATCAACATTCAAACCATAGTCATCATTCGTCACTGCGACATCTCGGAGGTTCACAGAAACGATTAACACCAACAAAAACCGTTTTTATCAAGAATAACCCAAGCTCAGATTCTGGTGGAAAAAAATTAAGCCAGATTTATGATCATGGCAACTGCAATGACAATCAGGTGACAATTTTTTAGATCAATTTGCACACAGATTTAAAATTCTCTTTGTGTATATTTTGAAATTTAAAGTTGTTTGGACTAAGAAGTAAAAATTATTTTCTATTTGAAGAAGCCGTGTTTCGAATTGAAGGGATTTCAATATTATTTAATATATGTTCTTTCCATACTAGTTTGTGTAGGATCGTATGTTTTTGTATTAAATTGGCCTTAACATGCATTTTTTCAAATGAAATCATTTTATTGAATTTAGTCTTAAGTACCTTTCTTAAACAAAATCTATAGGAATACATTTGTGATGAGCATCGTCCGAGGAGGGGGAGTGAAACGCAATTACCTCAGTCTGAATACGAACAGGATACGGTAAGAAATTTTTAATTAACAAAACTTTAAATGTTTTAATATGGATTTTTATTTCAATGGATTTTTTGCTAAATTTATCTTAAACGGACAAATATATAAAATGGATTCTAAAATAAATACAAAGGACCAGGTACGTAAGAACTTTATTATATACAAGTAATAAAATGCCAATATCTTTTTCTGAAATATGCTACTCTACACCAATAATTAAGCAAGTGAGAATTTTACGTACTCTGGCAAAGAATTCTTACTATTACTATTCTTGAGTCATTAATTTTTGTACAACTCAGTTTAACTGTGAATATAATAAAATAGTATTTTAATAGGCGTGACAGGTTTAAAAATACTAAGTCAGGCTCACGAAACTTTTTAAGTTACCCTTTTAACTGCACTTCCACTTGTATTCGATATAAAAACAATAAGATACAATAAACTTGAACTCTTTTTTTCTAAAAATGTTCTGGTACACCAGAAATTGGCATAATGTTTGTAGAGCTGACGTTACCCCCCCCCCCCCCCCCCTAGAGTTGTAGCGTTGTGTTAAATTTTTCTCTTCTATCTTTTCTATATCTTTTTTCTCTACCTTATTTAATTACTTTGTGGTGAGTCCCTTTTAAAAAATAAAATTGTTTGTACTGTTAAGAAGAACATTCTTTAGGGTGCGATGTGCATCTACACACTTTTAACAAAAGGGAAATAATTCATTTTAACTTAAAAAAATAAGCTTTAAATAAAATATTTGGCCAATGTTTGAAAACTTGGTTCTGTATTGGTTAAAGCCGTTCGCAACAACAAAAACAACTAGAAAAACTACAATTTGAACAGCTGACTTTGGCATCTAACTCAGCTTTTGTCAGACTTCTCTTTAGTTTAAGCTTATCTTGTAATTGTATCATGGAGAAAAAGTAGAACATAATTAAAGAAAACATAAAGTAAAGAAAACCAGGATTCACTATTTCAAATTTTTCTTCAAATTGTTTGTTAAACAACGACAGAGCAACATGGAATTCCATGGAATTTGAAGAAAAATTTAAAATTTAAAATTTTTTTTTTCACAAGCTGTCGTATTGTTGTATGTCGTATTGCGTTTTCAATAAAAAAATAAAATAACTGCGAACATACCCTAAAGGTTTATTTTGTTGTATGTCGTATTTATACAGCTGACTGGAGAAAATAAATTCTATAAAATGCCTAAACAAAATAAAAAGAATGAAATAAGAGTTTTGTGCGAAAAGTATAGACTTGATCTTGTTACGAATCAGAAAGCCACGTCTTCTCCAAACATTTTTCCATTGCAAAATAAAAAGAACAGCACTGGTGAAATACGACAACATTATACATACCAAACGCAATTGTATTGTCGTAAATTAGTTTTTTATGTGGAAGGCAAAAACAAAAAATTTACAACTGTTGTGAAAAAATACGACAATACGACAGCTTGTGAAAACCCTAAATGTATTATAAAATATCATTATAAAAAAGAGCCGCACTTTACGTAACAAAGAGCCGCATTTGCCCACCGTTGGAATATACATTGTGATGGTGAAATTTCTTACAATTAGTAAAGTATGAAAAAATCCCGTTATTTTGACGTTAAACTTATTGCGGTTTTAGGCAAAAGCGGTTAAAATTAAGGCATATTTTAGAAGATAGAGATGTTCACTAAAAAAGTTTATAACATGTCTAAAAAATTTCATTTGCATGGTAAAAACAATTTTTTTTGGAAAAAAGGTCGTAAAATTTACTTTACTTTTGACCATATTGTTGCGTGTAAAAACTATTATACTAGAAAATTTTTTCAAAGTTGCTCATTTTGGTAAAAAATGTTTAAAATTACAGTACAAACAGTTAAAAAAAAAATTTTAAATCGGTCGATTAGTTTGTTTGCAGTAGTGTGGCCCGTATTGCAAAAGTATGTTTTGAAAAAACGCGTTTAAAGTTATGTGCTTAGCTAAAGCTACTCCGTCGCACCGGGTCTTAAGGGCTGTAGAATCTGTATCGTGCGGGATTGATTTGAATTTTATTTACATATCCTTGATTAGTTTGTACAGCAATAATAAATTAAAAAAAAAAATCGATTTTCAGAAAATTGTTTTTTCTTTTGAAATTTTGAAACAATTGAAATTTCAAGTTTTGATTTTGCAAGCAATTGATCGGACGAAAACTGTATTCTTATGCTGTCAACCAGGTCAAAAAAAGTGATTTTGAATAAACGGCGTTTAAGGTTTTGGAAAAGCTAAGATCGCTCGAATAGCATTTGGCGCTCTTTTCGAATACTTAACGTTCGAATTTTTCCTGGAAACTTGAGATACATATTCTTTGGAGTGTAAACTAATAATTTGTAAAAACATTTTGTTTTATTTTAAAGTTTTACACGATTTTTTGGAAATCGATTTTTTTAAAATTTATTACTGTACAACTTTTCAAGAATATGTAATACAAATTTCAAATCAATCCTACTTGTGATACAGATTCTACAGCCTTTAAAGTCCGATGCGCTAGAGCACTTTTAACTAACCAGGTTAACGTTTACATGCCTTTTTCCCGAAACATACATTTTTAAAACGGACCACACTACTGCAAACAAACTAATCGATCGATTTTAATTTTTTTTTAAAACTGCAATTTAATTCTACACATTTTTTACCAAAATGAGTGTTTGTGTAAATTTGTCTACATTTTTACACGCAACAATATGGTAAAAAGTAACGTAAACTTTTCGAATTTTTTCCTACGCTTCATAATTTTCTTAATTTTTCATATTTTCTTTTCATTTTGGTAAAAGATGTGCATTCAAGAGTCTACTTTCGAAAGATTATTTTTTTTCCAGACGATCTGCAGCCGAGCTATGGTGTGCCCCGTTTTTCACCTTTTTTTAAGCACACCGACTTCAGTGCCATCTTTAGGGGTCGTCCATAAACTACGTTACCAATTTAGGGGTGGGGAGGGGTTTTGAAATGCACTACGATAAGTAACGGCTGAATGTTCTTCATCAAAGGAGATACCGTATGACATGTACTGTCCTTCTCAGAAAGAAGAAATCGGTTCAAGGTCGTGTCCTACCTGCGTCTTGTATTTGTATGTCAACGACCAGGTGAATTTCTTTGCGTTTGAAATGAGGATTCACCTGAATGGGTCGACATAGAATCCGATGAAAAATTCTATTTTGAAGAATCCTCAACAAAGCTACCAGCTTCTTCTATCCCAGTGATTAAGAGCATCGAATCTTGGATCGCAGATGGAATAGCTTTTACAGATGATATTAATTATTGATTTTTTTCCAATTGTTCCTTTAATGTATCTAGTCATACTAGTCACTAATACTAGTGAAAATTGTCAGAGCTAGTCAAAATATATAATCATTCGAATGAATTAATTTCATATGTCACGTTACTTTATGGGGGGGGGAGGGGTTTTGAAAAGCACTACGAAAAGTAACGCAGGGGGAGGGGGGGTAAAAAAACCCGGAAAATCAGTAACGTAGTTTATGGACGACCCCTTATATATTAGCAATAAATGTTGAAACAAAAAATTTTTTATTTTTACTGATAATGTAAAATTAATATGCAAATGCAATTTTTTGTATATATATATGTACAGCCCTATCATGAATAATTTTTCACGCGGAATCGGAAAAGCGAATTCTCATTTTTCAGATAAAGCTCAAGAACATTTTGGATATTTTTAATGCAAATTTGTTCATCAACGGTTTATCAATATCACACCGTTTTCGAGATATTGCCCACTATAGTTTTAAAAAAAAAGAAGTTGGTTCTACCTAATTGCATATATCTTCAGAACCAACAATAACAACTAAACAACTTTCAGCTAATAAAATTCACTACAAACGATTTTTTGATTAAGCTGTTAGTTTCGGCGGAATCAATTAAATTTTGGAGGATTTTTCATGTTTTTCAGTTTAAAAACAAAAAAACACTAATTGCAAATTTTATTAAGAAATCAAAAATCTTTAATTACTAAATTACTATTAAAGCCTGTACTTTTTCGAAAAAAATAAGCTATTGTTGAAGAAAATCTATTGAGAAAAGTAAAAATTGGGTTTAATTGTTTATTTATTTACGAATTTCGTATTATTTTATTGTCATATAAATAAATAACAAGTAAAGGTTGTTGTAAAATAATTAATTTAAATTTTTATTATTGGAAAGGCAAAATCAGGTGTACTGCGAAAGAAAACAAAATATACAAACATGCTACAATAAAAACACGTAGGCTTACGACTGAGAGCGGAACCTCTCAAAACGAAAGGGAATACATTTGCTTGCTTGCTACAATATAACGACATAGGCCACCGAGAACGCCTGATTTTGATACTTATGGCTATTAAAAAGATATCACAGTCAGTCATAAGCCTACCTGATTTTATTGTATCATGTCTGTAACACTGGCAAGTTGCAAAAAAGCAATAAATAAAAACTAAAACATTAGGCTGGGTCGAAGGCCATGCACAAAAAAAATTGTAAAAGTCCGCCCCTCATATAAAAGCTTATCTCGAAAGGAACTCTGGACACTAAATATTTTCCTCTCTGCCACGCCCTAAAAACCGACAAAATAGTTTTAAAAATATAATTTTTATATTGGATTTTTAAGAATGATATGTCATGAAAAAGGTGGTAATGAGTGCAGCATGAGTGCAATAATAGGTGTTTATGACCTGTGACCTCGTCTTTAGGGTAAATAAAAAATAATTAAAAAGATCTCAAAAAGTTATTCAGTTTTTTCCCCTCAATGTGCTAAGATCTATCCATAAACAAAAAAGTTGCAGCACTTTAAAGTCTTTGTACAAAAATTATTCAAAACACAAAATTTAAAACAAAATTTGGCATGATTTAGTTGGTTGTAACGATCTCAAAAGTTTTTTTTTGAGCTACCATTCTTAATTTACTTTAAATAAAACCACGACATCACAATAAATTTTTTTTGCAAGAAAAGTTGGAAGCTCATCTTTAGGTAGTAACTAGATAGCAATATCTACTAAAAAAAATTTATTGAGAAATTGCGGCTTAAAAAATTAAAATTATTTTGATTGTTTTTAATTTAAGTAAAACCACTTTTTTGTATTGCTTAATTATATTACAATTTATACAGTAAATTTCGTATATTTAATTGCACTAGTCAGCACAAAAATATTTTATTTGCGACTTGAGTCACGATTGCGAAGAGAAGCTCATTTAAGAGTACTACAAATCTAAGGCGAAGCTTGGCTTACAAAGTCTGTAGCAATTTTATGAATACTTCGTTCAATTTCGAGTGTGGAGGCCAATTGGGACTAATATTCTCATATCGGAAAATTGACTTTTCAAACGGGACTTTTGCATTTTCATTAAAGAAAATAGTTGCTGGCAGGAGAGTGTGCTTACAAACATTGCAATAATACCTGGTGAAAACAAGTGTATATTATAAAATTTATTTGAACATAAATTCCTAAAAAAATCTATAATGTTTGTTGTATTCCTAAATTCGAGATTTAAGCGAAACGAAAAATTTACAATTTAGCTTGTTGCGACTCTAGTTCAGGGATATCGTTTCAAGGCAAGAAAAAAAAAATTAAAATTATATTCTCCAAGTCGGCGATTCCAAAAAACAAATTTTTGACTGAACGCTTTAACTGCATCATTCATTTCATAAATTAATATGTTTTTTCACATTAAGGCCAAGTTTAAAGAATTTTTCTATATAATTTTGAATCGTAATATTATACATAATAGTACGCCACCAAAATTCCCACAGTAACTTCTTTAAAAAATATATAAAACAGCAACAAGTAATCAATTTTTCATAATGGTTTTATGGTTTGGTCTTATATAAATTGAAGCATTTTGAGATCAGTTTGATAAAAAACAAATAAATTATTTCACAGTTATTTAGTTATAAATAAATTACAATATTTTGGGTTAGAAAAATAAATAAATATATTATGTTAATATTTTATATTAATTAGTACATATTAAAGTTATTAAAGAGATTTAAATGCTGCGGTATCACAATGAAACCAGTACATGTTATATTTTAAATTTTGTAAACTGTTCTAATTTAACAGATGCTACTATAGAAAAAACTCTTTCGGACTCAGCGTTTGAATGCGACAAATTTAAGACAATTTTTTACTTATTGTTTTAACTTGCTAAATATATAAGGGCAGTTCACGATCTTGTTGCATCGTTGCAAATGCGAAATAATCAGCTTTTACAAAAACAAAAAGCATATGTTGCAAAAGCTTTTCAATGCTTTTTGTTTTTGCAAAAGCTGTTTATTTTGCATTTGCAACGATGCAACAAGATCGTGAACTGCCCTATAGTCATTATTCAGGTTTTTTAAATCACAAAGTTTCGACCACATTTCATCAATTGGTAAATTTTTAAATATTTTTTATTAATAGTTAATAATGTACAAATATTTATAAATTTAAGTTGCACTGGTGCTGTGCTGGTAAGTTTAATTTTCTGACGATTGAAGAAATTGAAGAATTATTGTTTTTTTACATCGAAAGTAACATTTGTATCTAAAAATTGAGTTTGTTCAATCTTGTTGCATCGTTGCAAATGCATTTTTGCAAGGATAGATTTTTATGAGCACACCTTTAATGTTTTGATATTGCAAATGCTTTACAACGTCTGTTTTTTCTGTTGTTTCGAATTTCTTCCTCCATCAATGTTTTTTTGGAATTTTCCCTTTTAATTTTCTGTCTAAAACTCCCTCCATTTCTTTACCACCTCATTCCTTTATTATAAATTACACTTTTTAGCCACTAAAAATTTAAGCAATGAAAACAGCTGCTCAATCAGCGGTGCTCAAAAAGTATCGGTGGAGGTGTTGAATGCAAAATGAACACATTCATTCACAATAGAATCCTGCAATTTTATTTTTGTTTCTAATTTTTTATTTGCAACGTTGCAACAAGATTATGAATTATATCGTGAAAAAAACGAAAAAAATCAACATATGCCTGATATTCTGCAATGTGAGAGTTTCAATGGTACCTGCGAAAGCAGGTTAGGCATTTGGTCAACATTCGCCACATAACTGATATTTTGGCAAACGAGACTAGTGCCTATCAATCTTGTACAATTTTTCTCGATCACGGATGCTGTAATTCGGCCCCAGATTTTTTGCAATTCGAATCGAATGAATGAATGAAAAAAATAAAGCATTTAAAGCAGTCACGGCAGAACTAGACACGGTAGTGTTAGGGTTGAATGTGCTCTTTTTCTTGAGACCATAACTGTCAAACTCAGCCATTTTGCTTTTTTGCCAATTCTCGCTTTCTCATTGCATTCTCACTTGTTGCAGATTTTGTATGAGTTGTCAACTTCGTTTTGACAGTTTCGGTCACCGGCTTTCCACCCTAACACTACCTTGTCTAGTTCTACTATGACAGCAGTGGTCCCCAAATACATACTACTACAATTTTCAGATTTTGTTCTTGTGTTAGAAGCTCTCTCGCTCTCTACAAAGCAGGTTAGGCATTTGGTCAACATTCGCCACATAACGGATATTTTGGCAAACGAGACTAGTGCCTATCAATCTTGTACAATTTTTCTCGATCACGGATGCTGTAATTCGGCCCCAGATTTTTTGCAATTCGAATCGAATGAATGAATGAAAAAAATAAAGCATTTAAAGCAGTCACGGCAGAACTAGACAAGGTAGTGTTAGGGTTGAATGTGCTCTTTTTCTTGAGACCATAACTGTCAAACTCAGCCATTTTGCTTTTTTTGCCAATTCTCGCTTTCTCATTGCATTCTCACTTGTTGCAGATTTTGTATGAGTTGTCAACTTCGTTTTGACAGTTTCGGTCACCGGCTTTCCACCCTAACACTACCTTGTCTAGTTCTACTATGACAGCAGTGGTCCCAAATACATACTACTACAATTTTCAGATTTTGTTCTTATGTTAGAAGCTCTCTCGCTCTCTACAAAGCAGGTTAGGCATTTGGTCAACATTCGCCACATAACTGATATTTTGGCAAACGAGACTAGTGCCTATCAATCTTGTACAATTTTTCTCGATCACGGATGCTGTAATTCGGCCCCAGATTTTTTGCAATTCGAATCGAATGAATGAATGAAAAAAATAAAGCATTTAAAGCAGTCACGGCAGAACTAGACAAGGTAGTTTTAGGGTTGAATGTGCTCTTTTTCTTGAGACCATAACTGTCAAACTCAGCCATTTTGCTTTTTTTGCCAATTCTCGCTTTCTCATTGCATTCTCACTTGTTGCAGATTTTGTATGAGTTGTCAACTTCGTTTTGACAGTTTCGGTCACCGGCTTTCCACCCTAATACTACCTTGTCTAGTTCTACTATGACAGCAGTGGTCCCCAAATACATACTACTACAATTTTCAGATTTGTTCTTATGTTAGAAGCTCTCTCGCTCTCTACAAAGCAGGTTAGGCATTTGGTCAACATTCGCCACATAACTGATATTTTGGCAAAGATTTTATCTTTGATCGATGAATATAAAAAGATGTAGGTATACCTACATTTTTAACAAAAAAAAAACAAATTTACAAAAAACATTCCCAGATGTAAGATGGAAGATGTAAGGGGCCGTTCAAATATAATGTAAGCAGAGGCTGAATTACAGCATCCGTGATCGAGGAAAATTACGAAGGGCACGACGAGACTAGTGCCTATCAATATTGTACAATTTTTCTCGATCACGGATACTGTAATTCGGCCCCAGATTTTTTGAATGAATGAAAAAATAAAGCATTTAAAGCAGTCACGGCAGAACTAGACAAGGTTGTGTTAGGGATGAATGTGCTCTTTTTCTTAGTGACCATAACTGTCAAACTCAGCCATTTTGCTATTTTTGCCAATTCTTGCTTTCTCATTGCATTCTCACTTGTTGCAGATTTTGATTGAGTTGTCAACTTCGTTTTGACAGTTTCGGTCGCCGGCTTTTCACCCTAACACTACCTTGCCTAGTTCTACTATGAGAGCAGTAGTCCCCAAATACATACTACTACAATTTTCAGATTTTGTTCTTATGTTAGAAGCTCTCTACACTGACAAAAATTGTTGTGCAGGTATTAAGCAGGAATTGTATTATTTTTATTTATTTATTGTGAAGAAAATATCATTTTTATTGTGCCTTTCAAAAAAAAAAATGTTTTCCAATGTGCTGCAGTGCGAAGAGTGCACTAAACTATTTACTCAGAGGTCCCATTTTTTTTTACTGCTCCACAACACTGGTTATACATATGTTACTTACCTTTGTTTGCTTTTGTAAGTTGTTAATTTTTAATTTTAGCATTGTCAATGTCTTTTTTAACTTTTTGAATTATATTGCCCCTTTTATTTTTGAAATCCCCTTTCGTTGCCACCTTTTAATAACTGTCAACGGTAACACTGGGTACCACTACACTTTTATTTATACTTTGTCAATAAAATATGACGAAGCGCATAAATAGATAATTACTCTATTTGGGTGCTTTAATTAAACACAACTTTTCCTGTTTTCAATAAATTTTCCTCAACAATAGCTTATTTTTTTTTTTTTGAAAAGTACAGGCTTTTAGCAAAAAATATCAAAACAAACTAAATATTTTGATTTCTTAACAAAATTTTAAATTCGTTTTTTTTTTGTAAATTTTTCTAAAAAAAAAACACGAAAAATTCTCGAAAATTTAGTGTGATTATTGTTGTTGCATGTTCTGGAGATATCTGCAATTAAGTGTAACCAACTGTATTTTTTCTAAAAAAACACCAGTAGGCAATATCTCGAAAACGGTGTTGCAAAAAAATTACATGTTTGAATTCACCGACCGAATTTTACATTAGAAATGTTGATGTGACCATTTAATATAAAAGTTGTTTTCAGGGTGACCATGTTGTTATAGAAAATATTTTGCTAAGAAAATATGATGAATAAAATATATTTTCAATGCATAGACAGAAAATAACAGGTCGAAATAAAGGAACATTTTATTTTTCGTAATTTTGCCTAATATTTTAAGAAAATGTTTCTTGGACTAAGCAATGTTTTCTTAGACTAAGACATTTTATACTTTCTTGATTAAACCGATAGCCATCTTACTTTGTCGAAGCATAGAAGGCTTGATTTTTTTCTCTCATTCTTAATTCAGGATTAAGAATGCTCGAACAAAGATTCTTCGAATGCTACGTGCTAAGTCTACTGTATAGTACTTTTTTTCAGTCTGATCAGGTTCAAGGCTTGCTCTAACTTCTTAAGGAATTAAAAGGTTTTCTGTGTACAGTAAGAACTTTAGCAATCTTTTTAATAATGTCCTTTTTCTCATCCCTATCCTGTATAAAAACATATAAAAATATAAATTCCTTGGCTTACGTAAAAAAAAATAAATATTCTGCATTAATCTTATTTGGGTATAATATGCTAGTTGGTGCTTAGGCAGGGATCGACTTAAATAAAGGTTAAAAATAGAAATATTTATTTTCTGTCATTTGCATGAAAATATATTAGATTTGCGCAACTACGAATTATAAAATATTCTAAATTAAAATTAGTTATTTTGGTTCCGATTATGTAGTCAAATATTTTCAATGTTAATTCAATGTTTCTTGAAATTTTTTTGTATATATTTTTTGAAAACACTTCTTTTATTCAATAATAGCGTAAGCAGTATAAAATTGATAAACGACGACCTTAATACTCGTATAGTCCCTAAGTCTTACGAACAATATTCTGATACGTTTTATTTTTGACAATACGAAGGATATTTAATACATTTCCTATAAAAAGGAGCAACTTGAATGTGTGTATTGTACATTGTTTCATACAGAGATTTTCTGACATACTATAGAGTTATAAGCTTTAGTTAAACAATTTATTTTTATATATTAGTTGTAGTAAGCAAAAAATAGATAAATCTTGTTTCATTTATATTTCCTTAATTAAACCTTAATTGAACTTAACATTTACTTCACATTTTTTAAAAATCGGTTTCAAATTTATCTTGGAAACTACGGAACCAATTTGAACCGATCCATTTTCCTCTTGTTTGAAAATCTTATAGCCAGTAAGTACGAAAGCGATTTTCTCGGTAAAGTTCTTTTAGCCATTATTTTTTTTCTTTTTAAGTTGAACAGATTCGATATTTTTGAGTTTTTTGTTGTGAATGCGTGAAATATTTAAAAACATTTAAAAAAATGCTTCTATACTTACTGCCGACATGATTTGAGTAAAAAAAAAAAACTATTACAGTAACTATCGCTTATAAGCATAACCTCTATTTGCTTGTTTTTTGCTGCTTATAAGCGGGAAAGCATATATAAAAACTCGGTTATATGCATCCACGGTGCTTATATTACAACTCGGTTACCATATATAAATTAATTTAAATTGCCACTTCTAGCAGTCTTTTTAAAAGATATAAACAAAATAAGTTTTAATAAAACAAAGTCTTAAGTTTTAAAAAATAAATAGAAAAAATATGTTTAAAAAAATTAAATTTAAGAACAGCCAGGCTCGTATTACATAAAACTTCACTTAATTTTTTAAGTCCTTTCAATCTCGAAAAAAGTCAGTTATATTCTTTTGTATATTGCAGCATTTTTGGCACAAACATATATTCTTCTATCTTATTTAATTTGTCTCAACTTCTTCACAATTAAAATTTTTTGTTTGAGTGACAAGGTTATTCTTTTATTTTTGTTCATTTTAAAACTGCACAGAAAAAACATAAGAACTTTGACACTTTCAAAGACAGTGATGGGCTATTTCATATTTGACAGCTCAATAGAGATGAGAAATTTATAATCGGAATTTTTGTGACATTTCAGTAGGGCTGCATATAACAGGTTAGTTTTCTATGACTTTGCTTTTAAAAAATTCCTAATTTTGATGCATATAAAAGAGATATTCATATAAGCCAAATGCTTATAAGCGAAAAAATTCTGGCTGTTTTAAATGACAAAGTTAAATATCTCAAGTTCGAATGCATATAAGCGAGATATGCTTATTAACATAGTCAAATCGGTTTAGGAGTTTCCAAGATAGAATTGCAATCAAAAAATGTAGACAGACCCCTTACGATATTCCAAATCTTTGAAGAATATATAACAAAAAACTTGATTGCGTTACTTGGTTTAACAAAAGAGATACAAAAAGACACAATCTATATTTCGCTTAAAAATCTAGGCAAACCTCTTAAGCTTAGTTGTTTTCATTTCAAACAGTTTTCAATAGTGTGAATGCAGTTTTTTTTAAATCTTAGAAAAACGTACAAGCATATTTTATAGATACATTTTATTTTTATAATATTTTATTATTATCAATTACACTACTCCTAAAATTAAGAAAAACTTTCACCACAACGAATGGCAATAACGTTTCCGTAAAATCTGAATATCGAAATGATTTTTTCGATTGGCCCCAATTTGCCATGTAAATATGTAGTATAATTAAAAAATCCACTGTTGAGAGCAATACTTCATTTTCTGCCAATGAATTGTCAAATTGTTGTATATTTTAAAGGAGAGTCAATCGAAAATTCCGGATCGAATGTAGTAAAAAAAATGTTTGTTTTTGTTTTTTTTTAAACAAATTTCAATTTTCAAGCACTATATCTCAAAATAATTTTATGGGTGATAAAAAGTTAGCCTTCTGATAGAAAATTTCATTACAAAAATTTAAAGCCTGTATATGTCCATAAAAAAGACATAATTTACTAAATTATAGCATTTAACATCAAAGCAGTAACCACTTTTTGTTAAAATATTATTTTATTGCAGTCAAATAAATAAGATGGATACATGTAATGATTTTTTTTAATTTAACTTTTATTTTTGATTTGAAATTTTTTTTCTTAATTTTAAAAAAGACATTGTAATTAAAACATTTAATACATATTGTTGCTTAGTATTACAAGCAGATATGACATTGCTTCCGCTGCATATTAAATTGGATTGGCAGGTTTTGTACCTCAAATTTTTGGCCTGACTTCCCTTTACAATATACAATAATTTGACAATTCATTTGCAGAAAATACAAGTTTTTACAAGCATTTATTACAGGTTTCAAATGGTGTCATGAAACAGACTATGTTTTGTTCTTTTCGAAGTAAGGCAAAATCGATTTCTAACATAAGCAAAACTGACAATTGAAACAGCTGTTTTGCCGGCGGATAGCAGATATTTATTTCGTGGATTTTTGTGTTCAGTTATTTAGTTTGCATTTAGTCATATATAAATATATGCCCAATTTTTCATGCTGATTTGTTGACCAATACCAGCTAAATAAAAAATCGCTTGTTATTGATTCAACAAGTGGTTTGTCTTTTTTTCTCATGAAATCAGTTACAATTGCAATTTGGGCTGAATTCTTATGTTTTCCCCTAATAATAAATGCAAATAAATAACAAACTAAACAAAAATAATTAAAATCGTTAACATCCTAAACTTTTCTAACTTTTCGCGGCTTTGTAGAAGCTAGCACAAACACTTACCAGCAATTCTGACAACTGTCAGCTGCTCCTTTTAAAACCGACAACAAAATCGATAAACCGGTTTTTGTGACACCTAATTCCGACACAAAACCAATTTCGAAAATGAAACCAGTTTCTAAATCGATAATCGATTGACTTTTATTGTTGAAATTCATTGAAATACAGAGACATGGTAGCACAACATGACAGACTAAAGGTTAAATTTTCGAAAAAATTTTACTAAATAGCGTGCAAAAACTTGGTACAACATACAATGTATGAAGTTTTTGTTTCGATTGTTTTGAACATACAATTAGAAGCTACATTTGAAAATATTTCTCAAACACAACAAAAATATTTATATGTCTCAAACGCAATATAAAATATAAAAATATTTGATTTGCTATCTAGAACTAACAACAATACATAAATATGTATGTGTGGGAAACATGCAAATAATAAATATTAAATGTATTTTAGATAGATTTCGTGTCATATTTTCACAAACATTGTAGTGATTGTCAGGCATATAGAGTATGTTTTAATACCTGCCACGCCTTATTTATTGTATTGTTAATTAAATACCAAAGAATAAAAAGAAGAAGAACCACTGATGGTGTAGAGTACGGCAGTGCACAACAAAGATAACTTATCTTTGCAATTGTTGCCCGTGCGTCGACAGAGGATGAATTCGGGGTGAAGCGGAAAGAGAAATGTAAAATTTAGAGAGAATGAAGAGCGTAGATGTACAGAAACCGTAAGAGCGAGAGTATGCTGTTATGACTGTACTGTACAGTGTTGCACCCAAGGTTAATTTATAAGGTTGTGGCACTTGAGAGAAATGCACTCTTTTTTCCGCCTTTGCTTGAATTGTCACTGTGCTTTTCTTTGTTATATGTATTCATTTTCTTGATTTCTTTTTATCCATTCCAACAGTTCGACCGAACTCGCTCTCAAGTGCCACAACCTTATAAATGAGCCTAGGTTGCACCCTAGCATAACTAGCCAAAGTAGTGTTAAAGCTGAATGTGGATAAGAGCTGAATAAAGCAATTTTTGCTTTTTTTTGCATTCTCTTTGGTTGCAGATTTTGTATGAGTTGTCAACTTTGTTTTGACAGTTTGTGTCACCGGCTCTCCGCCCAAAACACTACCTTGCCTATGTACCCATGATTGTTCCTTAAAAAGGATTTTATTATTTGACATAGCTACAAAAAGCGATGTTGCTTTGAAAATCACTAGTGCTCTACCGATTAATCGGCATCGGCATCGACATCGGCTGGTATCGGCAGAAAATTCAAGCTACTCCGTCAAATGTTGCAAGTGAGTCACTTTTTAGTGTTGCAGAACAGCTAAACAGCGATCGGAGATTTAGTATAAAAGGTGCAAATTCTGAATAATTGCTGTTTTTACATTAGGTCTGTTTCCTTACTAGCTTCAAGTAATTGTAATAGAATAGATAGTGACATTTTTTGTACAAAAATTTGTAAAATAGCGCTTTCAAGCAACTTCAAGTTACTTGAATCGAGAACGGAAACAGACCAATTATAACCCTCTGCTGCACACGAAGCCATATATGGCTTCTCATTTTTAACCGACTTCAAAAAGGAGGAGGTTCTCAAGTTGGTTGGTTTTTTTTTAGGTTCGAATTTCCAACGGATATTAGAAGTTACACGAGCAAGAACAGTTATTAAAATGCATTAGGAGACGCTTGTTAATGTGTGGTGAATGGTGTTGTCTCTTTTTTTACACAGCTGCTAAGAAAATCTCAGTGCATGTTGTGTTTTTTTTAACCGACTTCAAAAAGGAGGAGGTTCTCAAGTTGGTTGGTTTTTTTTTTTAAATGTATGTCCATCGATAACTTCTAAAGTACTTGCCCGATTTCCACTATTTTTTGTCAACAGATAGAGATGTTAGACGCGGTGGTGCCCGTCTCAAAAGTGGGTGGTATTCGACTCAGGGGCGTGGCAATATAAGAAAAACTGTGTATATCGAAAAGTATTAACAGTAGAGTACTGAAATTTAGTACGGGGGTGGACACAATTATTAAAAGCTATGTTCAAAAAAGTGCGCGTTATTTGATAAAGGGCGTGTCAATATTAGAAAAATACTCTAACTCGAATAATATTGCCACTAGGGTACTAAAAATTAGGTACAGAGGTAGGCATAACTATGAGAATTTACGGTGAAGAAAGTGGGCGTCGTTGGACAAAAGGGCGTGGAAATATAAGAAAAATACTGTTTTTCAGGTAATGTTGAAACTAGGGTACCAAAAATTCGTTACAAGAATGGACAAAATTGTTATCATAATCTCTCAAAAGTAAGAAATAAAAACTTTTTAACAAAAAAAAAAAAAACCAACTTCAAAACCACTACAAAGGAAAAAATAATTTTAAATTACTTTTCACATTAATTCTTGGTCAAATTTGATAATTCATTTATATATATTATTAAATTGGGAAATCTTATTATTATAAATTTTTTTTTATTTTGTATTATTCACCCTTATTCTTGAATCCGCGTCAAGTAAATGTCGTCGTCGATAGCTCATTTTCACCAATGAATCGTCGTCGAAGATCATTTTGACGATCAAAAATTTAAATTTTTTTTGACGACGGTTGCTAAATAATAAACAGTGAACCATCACTGCAGATCTCAACGTCGAAATTGAAAGTTTCAAGAATATAACAATTTTGTTTCGACGTCGTTTTGAGAGCGAGCGGGTTTAAGAATAAGGGCGATTATCATATATATATTAATTTTTCCATGAATATAAAGCCTTTAAATTCGGCGCTTATATAATCAGATTTTTATAAAATAAACGTTCCGGCTTGGGATCAATAATGCGCCTTGCCTCAACACGCGGAATTGAATGAAATATTAAAAAATTGTTACCGACTTTGTTAGCAAAGCTTCAGCTTAAATTTGTAGTACTCTTAAATGAGCTTCTCACTTTCTCAAGCCATAAATAAAATATTATTGTGCTGACTAGTGTAGTTAAATGTACGAAAAAAGAAATAATTTAAATTTTTTAAGCGTTTTTACAGTAAATTTTTCTAGTAGATATATATACTATCTACTATCTTAAGGTGAGCTTAAGACATTTCTTGCGGAAAAAATTGATTGCGATGACGCTGTTTTATTGAAGTTAATTAAGAAATTTAAATAGTTAAAAAAAAACAACCACAATATTAGTAAACTTAATTTGATTGTTCACACCAACTGTCAGTTATAAGATATTTTTATAACTTTTATAAGATATTTAGCTTAAAGTGGTAACCTTGTACATTTTAATGAGCTCAATTATAAGCATCGTTTAGCAGACCACCACGCTCACGATCTATCCCCAAATTCATCCAGCATATGCTGTCGTCCGTGACGCTTGCTGCGGGCAGACAGAATGCCCGTACGGGCGACTTTGGGCAGAGTATAAAGTTTATGGGCCACACAGTTCTTGTGAAAATCGATTTTAGATTTTTTTTAAACACTTCAACAATGTTTGACCTTTACTCTTGTATTGCTACCAACCATTAATAATTAATTCACAGCATTTGCTTTGTACCGTAAAAATCTCTCATGCTTCGTGTACATTTCAGGGAGGATACTTGGACGGACTTCGTTCGCATTTGGGCGGCTTAACACAACGTGTAAAGTCGTGGTATTGGGGAAGACCTCTTGTAAGTGTAATGTTGCTGTGTTTACTTTTCACTTTTAATTAATATCAGTTGAAAAAAAAATATCGGTTAAGATAAGAATTTGTAGATTTATTTGTTGTAAATAATCGTAACATATAGGTTATTGTTTATTTGCATTTTGTTTGTAGATTTATTTGATAAGAGTCATATTTCTTTTTGTAGAAGACACGCCTTTATATATTAATATCGCACCAATATGTTATATATACACAAATACAGCAATCCTGTGAATTTAACAAAAACCAAAAAAATTTAATAAGAAGGGTGGAAAAGAGAAAAAAATATTTTAAGAACAACTACATGGGCTCACTGAAAACAGCATACAATTGGGAATTTAAAAATATTGTTCTTATTACAGTGGTGTTAAACTGGCAGAATACCGTCATATAAAATAGGATGCTATCTTCTTGAGACTTTACTTTTCACGAAAATTTCTGTAGATTACTTTTTTTTGCACACCACTTTTTTAACTGATACAAGATAATAGGGGTATTCACGGGTTGATGCGAAACGCAGTTGCTACGATGCGAAAATGCATGATTGCGAACTTTCGCATCATTCCAACAACAAACACATTGGAAGAAATTTTGCAACTTTTATTGAATTATGCACTGCGAGAACGCACAAGCAGTGATGCTAAACAGATGATTCGGGTTTTGGTTGTTTTCGAACGTAGTTGCCACCTGGGTAAAACTTTAAAAAGGTTAAGTTTGTACGTAGATTTTAATAACTTTATATGATTTTGAAAAAAGGTGGCAATATATTTACTGTTCATTCGGCATTTAATTTTATTGCATAATTAAGTTGCAATATTGATGTTCACGCGTAAGTGCGAAAATTATCTTGCATTTTCACACTCTTGCAATTCGCAACAACCCGTGAATACCCCTAATATTCTTCTGTATATAAACGTAACCTGTGTATTATATAATTTGTGGAACATAAAATCAGTGTTGCCACTTTGAGATTAATTGCTATTGGACGAGTTATTAATTAGGAATTTCGGAGAATCCATTATTGTTGTTAATGCAAAGATTTACAATAATTTAATTTAAGAAAATACGAAATCAGAGAAGATCGCGTTCAACTTTTTACTTGATATCGTAGTAACCGCTGGAAAGTTCCGACAAAAGTTTAAGAGCAACCACCACCTCTAGTTTACCGAAATTTTTTAAATTCTTCCATCGACTTTCATATTTTTTACTAGGACGTGTCCCTTAAGTGACTTTAATGGTATCAAACATCTGATGATTTGAATTGGGCTGAATGCTATAAATGTATTTAACCCTTAGCTGTGTCACCTCGCTGCAATAAAATAGCTGTAAAACTAGGATAATTAGTTGCCTCAACGACAAAAATTGGTCTTAACACTAGGGATTAAGATATTTTGACTTACTAAAACAGTAAAGGAACGTTGTTTGTTATATGGGCATTTCCACCAAAAGTCCTACCACGACTGAAAAATTACATGTTACTGAAATTTTTTTTATACCTCCTTTATGGAGAAAATATTTTTTAATGTATTTTGCAAAAGTACTGAGAGCTAATCTCAATTTGCTCAGATTTCTCAAAAATGGCAACAAACATGATGAATTGAAATAAAAGTTGAAAAATGGTGACAGAAGTTGAAAAGTTTTAGCGAAAGTTGGAATTTTATGCATAAGTATAATAAATACTCGTATAATAGAAATAAAAAAAATAAACTGGATTTTGATTTTTCAACGATACATAACGTTGATAAAAAACTATTTTCCACTTTGTACTTTTTGTATCGTAACGCGTCCTTTTTGGTTTGCTTATATCTTTGAACAATACTTTCGATCGCTTCCACTTTTTACACTCAATATAGTAGTAAGTTTCACTTTTTCCTTCCTTTTTGTAATTTTTAACAACAATTAAGGCGTACGCGAACGTTACGTGCGCGACCATGGAAATGCCCATATGCTTTCGCGGTTTTGATCGTAAGTTATATATCACCTCAAATATTTATTAATTAAAAAAACAATGCCTACAGATTTTTAAAAGTTGTATTGTAGCAGCTAAGTGTTTAGAAATCCTTTTTCAATGCTTTCCTCACTATTGTTAAAATGTTTATCATAATAAGATTTTTGTACAGGTTTTGCAGTAAATTAATGTAACTCGATAAGTTTGCAATTTAAACGTTACGCAGTAAATTAGAATTGTATAAGTAACGTGCAAGAACTACTTTTATTAGACTAAAGAAAATAGAAACAGTTATTATAGAATATGGTCTTTTTCAAATAATTTTATAGCAATTTGATTTCTGTTTCAAAACGGACTATTTTCAAAATTATATTACCCATTTTTAGAGCTTTTAACATACATGTATTGAAGATCCTTTGTTCAACTTGATATATTTTATTTTTTTAAAAAAGTGGCAACACTGCATACAATGCTCTTCACAAAGTACTGACACTTTTTGTTGTAATTTTTTTTAAATACAACTTCAGAACACTTGTTGGTTTCGCTGTGAACACACACACGCTATCCTTACAGCAACATTACAGCTCAGTCTCTCTGTCAAATTATTTCGCAAAAAAAAATAAATATACTATATTAAAAACTATACCTCGAAAACCGAATGATAGAACGTGATTTTATGCTATTTTCTAGCTTAAAGAACCCAATGCAAGGCAGAAGTTTTCGTATCGTATGAATTTGTATACAGATATATTATTACCGTATTTTACTATTTAAGAAGAAGCATATATATCATTCTCATTTTTATATCGGGAATTCTGCTAGTTAATTTATTCAATTTAAATAAATTATTGAATAAATATAGTTTGACCAATTTTTTTAACTTTGTTAATTTTTGGCATAAGCAAAATTATGTCAACTAGCATTATTCACGAAAAGACTAAAACTATACATAGCTAATATGTATTACATATTCCTGACACAATAACATTTTTATTACTTGAATGCACATGACTTTATTTGTAATCAAAATGCAATAACATTAATAAGGCTTTGAACGAACCTACACCTACATTTATTTTTCTCTGAAGTGTTGGTTAAAAAACAAATTATATGCTTATTTGATTCGGAATGTTTCCAAGATCACTGTGTGTAATAAATCGTCAGAATGATATTTTTATACCACTTTACACATTTACACAACAAAAATATGGCGGAGTTATCAAACAAACCAAAACTTATTTTACTAACTAACTCAAGTAATGTTGATTGATAATGCTCAAAACACAACCCTATCTTATTGTCAAGTTTCATTTCACAGACTTTAATTCTTAAAGAAAAGAATATTCGGTGCTCACATTAAAAACACTTTTTTTCTGAAACATTCCTATTTTTTAAATTTTGTGGCAAAAGTGTAGCCATAAAATTCAACTGGGCTGAATAAATAGCATTACCTTGTGTGTATGTATGTATGTTGAGATGACTCCGTTATAGCTGTTGGGTCTGTTTATTATGCCTTGTCTATTACCTATCAAATCTGGTTGAAATTATTTGGTGCTTGTTATCAAAATTAAGCTGCAAATTTTGATTTTTCAAAAAATTGTATATGTTTGTATAGAAAAATACCTTAAAGCTTTAATATTTGTATGCGTATGCATACATTTAAACTATTTTTTATGGTACTCATAACATGATTCTTATTTGTTTTGTATTTTTAAACTTTTTTCGGGCTACATCATTTGTCAAACAAACTCATCTACTAATTGAATATGTGTGATCAAACTTATTGAAAAATAACATTATGTAATAATTAGGAGTTAGCCACAAAACTCTCTAGAAGTTTTGATATGAAGGACGAGGGCGGCACATTGCTAAACGAAAAGGGTGTTCGAAGACATCAGGTGAGTCACTTTTTAATTAAAGATTTAAGAATTGAGGTACATTTTATCGATGCCCCCTCAGTGATTTACAAAATATAATCAGGCAAGCGTGCTCTTCGCTCTTCCAGACAATATCTTTTAGGCAAGAAATTTTTGGTATTTTTGTTGACTTTCTCTATGAACAATAAAACCTTTTCAACCTCGGCCCAATTTAGTTATTGAGTGGTTTTTTTTTTTTTTTTTTTTTAAGGAGCAATAAAATTTTTAGGAGCAAAAACTACTCGAGTTAAGTTTAAATACATTTATGTATGTCGAAAAAGAAGCATTTTTTATTTTAAAATTCTTGAAATTACTGTTTGAAATAATTATTACAGAAATATTAAAGAATAAATAAAAAAAGTATAGCAGTGAGGGGACGGCCGACCGAAGCGAAAACCTATATATATAAAATATTAGTATTCCCTGGACGACTTTTTCCTGCCACGGACCGCTCTACTGCTTTATAAAAATTTTCATGCTAATTGGAAAAACTTTTTATATTTTCACTCCCTCAGTCTTTGATTATATATTTCAAAATAGTTTTTATTCAGATAGCATTTTTATTTTTTAATTACACCAAAATATATTATTACATTTAAATTGAATATTGCTAAAATAAAAAAATAAAATACAGGGAGCACTATTGAATGAAAAATAATCCCCATAAATTAAAATAAATTTTCTATTTTTTATATATGATATTTTGTTTGATTCGTCTTGAAGTCTCTTTTAATGCCTGCATTTGAGATCTTGCTACAAGGAAAACAGAAAACATAGCAAGCAAAGTTCAGTTTATTTTCTGCCCCCGATTCAGTTTATCCGTGCATCTGGTTCATCACTAATGCACATTATTTTCGTCTTTTATCATTTCATTATATTTTAAATTATGGGTATTACTATAAAAAACAGTAACACATAAACAAAAATATAAATTAAACTTATTTAAATAATTAATATACACATAAAAGACATATACATAGAATTTGTATTTACATACATTTCATTGATTCATAAAAAAGATACTGTAGGCTGAAGTAGCTGAAATAAGAAACAAAAAATTTTTGGACGATGCAGTCCCAGTCATGATAAAAATATTATTAGGTAGCCTTGACAACTACTTATTTTCTCACAAGCTGCGACCATTGAATTTCACACAAAAATTATAGAATATAAGGGGTACTTTTTTAAGTCTCTCTAAATCGAGCCTTCCTGGGGCCGAATTACAGCATCCGTGATCGAGCAAAATTACGAAGAGCACGACGAGACAAGTGCCTATCAATCTTTTTTAGTTCAAATTCTATTAAATTTTTCTTGTCTGCTTCAATTTTAATATATTTTCTTTCACGCACGTCTTCACTCTATAAAACATACGGGATTATGGCAAGTCGGTGTGATTTTCACTACACACTATACAGACGGTTTGCGCAAACACACCCAAAAATTTATGCACAAACCTAAAACAGGCAAGTACACTGTCGAACAGTCTGCACAAACACGTGTTTGCGCAAACAGTTTGTGTGGTCTGTTTGGCCCTTTAACGAAGAGTGGAAAATGAAAAGGTTGAATTAAGAATATTATGTTTTCAAATTGTAAATAGTGCGAACACGTGTTTTAAGTTTGTGTTAATTTGAATGAAAATATTATAAAAACAATGTAAATAAAACTATAAAATGCCGAGGAAGTGTTCAATTTGCAAAAAAAAAAAATATTAATCAAAAATCAACTACAATACATGAACATAAAGAAACTCGAGATGAGCAGCTGATTTTGACAACTAGCTCGCTTCTCTCTGCTTTCTACTTCATTCCTCTCCGTGTCGGCCCTACCTTTCGGTTTTTCTGCCATGCTCACTGTCTGTATTGATGACGAGAGTTACTCGCAAAATGACGATGACGCAAACCAAAGATTTACCCTCTACCAAAATCGTTCAGCGCGCCTAAAGAAGTTTTCACTTAAAAAAATCCATTGCAACGGGAGAAGCTAGTTTATTTTACTATTGCCAGCTCTTTTGCTTTCCTAAAGTAAATAAACTTTTGTAATTGGGATTTATGTATGTATGTATGTGGGCATTTTCAAATTGGCGTTACGTACGATTTGTACGAGAAAATATTAAAAAAAAAAAATGAAAATGTCTATTTTTCAAAAAGGCTCTTTTATACTTGCGCAGTAATTAAGTAGCACTATGTTAAAGCAAAAAACAATGACAACAATCGACCCTAAGGATTTAAAGATATAAGCAAAAATATGTGCTAGCGTTACGTTACAAAAAACAGAAGTGATTTTTAACGTGGCTTACAAAATTAGCAAAACTCTCTGATTTGGGCAAGACTTTTTGTTGGAATGGTTTAAAATAACATAAGTTTATTTTCCAAGTGATCCAATTTCAAAATCTTCTCTGGTTTTTTTTATTAGGTTTCTTATCTGGCGTTATGTTACTTAAATTTCCATTGCAGTTTAATTAAGTAATTAAATAACTAAGTAGATAACTAATTATGTAATTTAGTAACTAAAAAAAATTTAACATATTTTTTAATTTCCTTGCCTCAACCATTTTTTCACTATCTTTCCAATCCAATGCCTTCCATTCTTACTTAAACAAAAAAGTTTACGAAACATTTACTAAACATTTACGAAAAAAAAACTACATTTGTGAAACAGTGCACACGATTTTATCATTATGGTAAATGAATTTATGTATAAATTGCTTACATTAATAAAATAAAAATTTTCTCTTAGATAATATCATCAAATAATAAGTTTTTTATAAGTTTTATTTTTTTGGTCACGGTAGACTTTTTTGTGGAAATGCCTATATATATTAGACCGTCCCAATTTTTCAACGCTTTTCGAAATGTTCCCGTGACACGTTGATTTCTGATTCTAAAAAGATGAATTTGGTATTTAACTTACAGTGAATTGTCGCACAAAAAGCTTAAAAGGTTTTCGGTTAAAGTGCATTACTTCGTTCTTTTTCAGTATTTTGCATATAACTAAGAAACTAATGAAGCGATTTTTACCTACTTTTACATACTTGTTAAAAAGCTAATCAAATTTTTCATCGTTTCATAAAAACGAAATTGAATAGTTTTGGGAAAATTCAGTGTTCAGTTGTTTTGCTTTTTGTAAAAAATACCGAACCATAAATCTTCGAATTATACAAAAAAATGCTTTGCTTTGAAATTCCTCAAAATACAAAATTTATATAAACAGAAAATTCTTTCTCATGCTCTTGAAACACGAGGTAATGTGAGTTGAATTTATCAAATTATCGTAATAATTTTCATCAAAATTTCACTTTGCATAGTTTAAAAAAAAATATACTGAGCAAAATGCAATGCTTCTTATGGTAAAAGATGATGAATTTTATTAGCTTTTAAACAATCGCATTTTTGATAACTTTCTTAAAAAAAATTAGAATTTTTGGCAATACATATACATTTGGATTCGTGCTTAAGGTCTTAGAATCAATTCACAATAACGTGAGATATTTGGTAATGTTTCCATGGTTCTGGGGGTCCAGACCCGCGGAGCTCCCACTCCTTTTTACTAACCAAAAGAGTAAGACAACTTTTTAAAAGTTTTCTTTGACATATTTTGAAATATTTTTGTATAATATTTTCACAAATCAGCTCGTCCTAAATTATGTGTTAAAAAATTATACGTTTTTAGCTGCATCTAAAATAAATACTTTTTAGAACTATGTTGTTAAATTGTTCGTGTTAGGTACTGAGTTTTAAATCATGATGCGTAAAAATCTTAGAAAATATTAATTTTCGTAGAGGATTCTACTCGATACGGGTCCTAAAGTTGAAATTTTTTTCATAATTTCATACTCTCAAAGCACATAATTTATTTATGTGCATTTCTTAATGTTCTTATGTTCAAGATTAAATAAGAAGTAAGAAAGAAACTATACATTTTGTTAGATTCTAAATGTTAAATAATAAAATAAAAAATCAAAAATAAAAAATTTAACAAATATTTTTACCAAACTGAATGACTTTAATATAACTTATAGATAACTTGATAACTTTTAATGTCATACTATTAAAAAGTTCAGCTCATTGTCGAACTGTTTTTAAAAGATGTAAATCGTAGCAGAACCGATATATAAAAAAACGTAAACCCTGTAACATGCTTTTTGGACCGACCTCAAAGTACTTGGCAGTATCTTCGACTACGAAGTTAAAACAGCCGCTGTTATTCGCAGAAATATATTCGAAGTTTTGACGGTTTTATTATTTTGATGTATGAGGGATAGGCGTGGTTTTCTTTCAATTTCTTCAAATTATAAACTCAGAGTACATTTAAAGTATTAAAGTTTATTTGTTTAATATAATCCCTGCAAACATTTTTAAATCGCCTCGGAGCTGCCAGCTAATCGCTTGGAAGATGAGATTATCGCCGGCGAGCTCATTTGGGAGTCATCCGCGTATCGTCGACTGTACGCAGCTGAGGCCATAGTCTGACTGAGGAAAAGTCGCAAACGAATCGCCTAAAGGGTTCCTAAGCGATTCGCTGTGAAGAGTCGCTAACTTTGCTCATCGCCAAAGGAAGTCCTTGGCGATTAGCGGGAAGAGTTGCACACGAATCGGGAAAAGGTGTTTTAAACGATTCGCCGACAAGAGTGGCAAACGAAGCGCGTTTAGGGTTCCTCAGCGATTTGTTGTGAAGCGTCTTTGTTGAACGTTACTAGTTGTTTTATAGGGGACATTCTTTGTCAAATCGGTCAACAAAAACATTGATCACCGAAAATTGTGCTGTTATAAATATTTTTAGTTTCCATACGGCAATTCAATACAAAAAGTAGTTTATTAAAATTTGTTGATCATTATTTTTAAAGTTCTCCTTAAAGGGTAGCCTGCTGCATATTCCAACGATCGATTTTTAAATTTTTTAAATAAGCCATTTTCCAATGATCACCAGAATGAGCGAAAGAAGATTTTTAAGATTTTTCTTGAATCGCGCATTCATCGCTTGGGCGATCCATCTTCCAAAGAACCCTTGGGCGAACCGCAAGTGTTTTGCCAAATCAACTTCTTTCCAATCGTCTTCCAAATGTTTATTTTTGTAAAATATTTGAAGGGTTTTAACTTTTTTGATGAAGTCTTTGTAGTGGAGGTGGAATAAGTTTTATTTGATTGTGCCAAATTTCAAATTCAGAATGCATATTAAAAATCAAAGCTTGAAATTTTGCTCACTCAGGTTTAATTTATTTTTGTGGAAATTTAAGTGATCTAACAGTTTTCATTGATGTAATATTCACTTTGTATGGGAGGGTTTCTTTTGATTTTCTTGAATTTTATATTCAGAGTGCATATAAAATATCAAAGTTCATATGTAGAATTTTAAGTGCATATATTAAATTTTGTGGAATTTAAGGATATTTTACCATTTCGAAATCGTTACTTTGTATCGGAGGTAGTCGTAGTTTTTATCTGATTTTGCTCATTTTCGAGTTTGATCCTTATTTGTTTGGTATATATGCTTACATATCGAACTTCAATACAATTACTTACAATACAGAAGTAAATGGCTAAATCGTCTCAGGAAGTGATGCTGATCAATTAAGTTTTCAATGTAATGTTAAGAGGGGTCATCCATATAACAATACGTCACATGATTAGGTGGGGGTGAGAAGGAGTCAAACACTTGTGACGAAATGTTCTTGAAGAGTACCACAGAAACATATAGAAAATTTTCGAAGTAGACTAAAACTAAACCCATTTTTAAATTTATTGCCGAGCCCTAATCGCAAAATTAACGTAACCGTCCCTTATTTCAAAACTCACTTTTAAATAACAAGATATTTCTATAACAGAGCTATCAACTTGCAAAATTTTATATGAGTAAATAAATATATACTAAGTGTAACTAATCTAAAGTTAATATTCATTACAAAAATCAAGTTTACATCCACAGCGTATGCAGAAAAATCCAGAAAAATGCTTCTGCTGTCAAATTTATTTTTTGGCGCTAGCGTTACTTCTGCAGTTAAGGCTTGATATGCTATCGATACCATACCTAATGTGTCGAGTTTATTTTTATTGTCACACTATGTTATTGGCGACCATATTTCTTTTTAAATTTGTAGGTCTTATGCTTTATAATTTTTGCATGCCATAAAACACTTTTATTTTATCATTAGGATGCAGTTTATAATAACTGCTACCCAGAACATACATACATAGCAGCATTCTCACGTGATATACTTATCCAATCTTCAAATATTACATAGTACATTATTATTGAAATATTATCAGTAGCTTTTTTTCGTATTATGCTTTAGGATCCATTTAATTTATGAATTCTTCAAACTATTTTCAGTCGATGCAGCGTCTATCCACTGAACAGAATAATTCAATGACTGATCCAAATCATGAGCACAATCCAAACGTTGTACCTGATAATAGAGGCAACTTACAAGTTATAGTTAAGAAAACTAAATCAATTTTAGGCATAGCTATTGAAGGTGGCGCGAACACGAAACACCCGCTTCCCAGAATTATAAACATCCATGTGAGTTTTCCTAATACTTATAGACCTATATTTGCCTAATTTAAATAATTTTATTTTCATTTCTTTTGAATGCTAGGAAAATGGTGCAGCTTTTGAAGCAGGTGGCTTAGAAGTAGGTCAACTGATCCTTCAAGTTGACGGAAACAAAGTAGAAGGCCTTCACCATCAAGTAGGAATCATTTAATTTCAATGGCTTTTATTGACGTTCTAATTGTTTTATCTTTTTAGGAAGTTGCAAGACTAATAGCGGAATGCTTTGCGAATCGCGAAAAGTCTGAAATAACATTTTTAGTTGTCGAAGCAAAAAAATCAAATCTTGAACCAAAACCAACGGCTTTGATTTTTCTCGAAGCCTAACAAACGCACGCCCTGCCGGTTAGTGATCCCTTAGAAAAGCAAAAACAACAATTTTTATATGAGTGGGGAATCAGTTTTCCGACAACAGCAAAGCCAATTTCTACACCAATCCCATTAAAAGTAGCAACAAACACACCAGCACTTAATCTAATGACTGAGCATCCAGCAAATAGTTCCCCAAAAAAATATAATTATAACTCAATTTATCAGTCTCCTTAAGCGGTCTTTATATTTAAAAAAAAACCACATTCTTTAACTCTTTAATGCACAATGGAACAAGAATATCTGCCTGTTTAAGCTTTCTTTAGAAACAAATATCTGTGATCAAATAGAAAGTGTTAAAACTAAATAAAGCCAAAAAAGATAAGTATAGCTATTAGGTTAAATACCAATTTAACCTTCAGTTGGCATGCAAAAAATGTCCAGCCGTCTGTCCAACCACATGTGCAGATCGTGCAAGGTCAAAAAATATGGAGAGCGTGTAAGAATACATATTTCAAAAGTTAACATTTTTGATAAGGCGCCACCTGTAATTAATTAAATTTTGCATTCAATTGAAAAAGAGCTCAGGAAATGTGAAAATGTTCTTTTTAATATTAAAATGTTCTTTTTAATATTAAAAAGTTGAAACAAGAAGAATTTTCAAGTGATTTTTGGTTACAATTCTAAATGCGGTCGCAAATCATGAACAATAAATAGACTCATATCATTTACATAATTTGATTTATTTCACTTGTTAATCTAAATATTTTAAAGAAAACTAGCTTCAGTGTCGTGCATGGCACAGCTGCATGGTTTATTCTTCCAATTAAATTTGGTGAAAAGTCGTTACATTGTTCGAGTCATCGATGTTCCAAATGGCATTAAAGCCAATGCGCGAAGTATTGTTGAATTGGAAAAATTATAAATGCTGGCGTACGGCGATTTAAATTAGCGATTGGTCAAAAAAAAAATATGGATTTATTCAAAAGAAAAATTTCACTAACAATTTTTAATACAAATTCTCTCAAAACTGGTGAGCACCTCGTTTTTCATTTTATTTTCTTCAAAATGAGCTATTAAACACGACAACTGGACTTACAGCCCTATTCTGGCAAATTAACAAATTGTTAACCAGTATTTTGAATATTTCTATGTGTTTGTTGTAATTTTTTGATTTCAAAACAAAATTTGAAGCTCAAAAATAAAAAATTTTGATAAAAATTGTCAACTGCTTTTCAGTTATTGACAATTTCATTAACGAATTTTGATTTTTGAGCTTTAAATTTTGTTTTGAAAACAACAAACACATAGAAATATTCAAAATACTGGTTAGCAATTTGTTAATTTGCCGGAATAGAGCTGTTAATCTAGTGGAGTTGTGATTTTTTACTTTACGAAAACTATCACTTTTTTTTATATTGTATAAAAAAAATCTCAAAAATCCAAATTGAAAAAAATTTTAATGAAATGTTGTGTGAAAAAACCTGGTCGCTACAGAATTTTTTTGCTAGAAGGATATTTCTTTTGGAAATTTATACTTTGAGTATTTCAACAGCAAAATTTCCAAAAAATCTTTAATTAAAATATTGAAAAAATTTTGCCGGGAATAATCTTAAACATAATCTTAATTACATAATTTTTTGCAATAAATTAAAAAAAAAATCAATATTCGAATACTAAACTTATAGCAGTTGAAACTTGACTTTTGTTTTAAAAAGCACTAAAGTGCACTTTTCTCGCATTTCGAATAAAAAAAAAACCTTTAAAAAAATCCAAAAACATATATTTCTTATCTAAAATGACTTTAATAATTCTACAAAAATATTTGTGAATTTTGTGAAAAACTCGCCAGTAACCTTTTGTATTTTGCTTGCTGACACCACCTTACGAAGCGTTCTTATCTTACACTTGTCTTCGGACGCTTATTCCGTAGCAGTAATATTGAGCTTGGCTTATCCAATCAATCGAATATCAGTCAATTCATCGGTATTGCGAAATGTTTCACCATTTCACTCACTAATTTGTTTGAAATAAATAAAAGTGTTTAAACTTGTTTCTCGAAAATATATGACAATTCAGTGTGAATGCCTGAAACAGTGACTGCAACAATTATCAGTTGAATAGCAAAAGTCAAACGTCAAAAAACTAAATTAAGTTTGTTTGTTTATTTAATAATAATTTTAATTAAAAATATCCATTTTTTAAGGCTTTTTATTATTTTTGCCATCAAATCAGGGACTGATATCTTGGCAACATTGGAATTCCAAAAATTTTTCGAACGAAATTCACAAATATTTTTTTGAAATTATTAAAGTCATTTCAAAGAGAAATATATGTTTCTGTTGTGTTGGAAATGCCAGAAAGGGGTACTTTGAGTATTTTTGGAAATAAATCAAGTTTCATCAGCTATAACTTTGGTATCTGAATTTTGATTTATTTAAGTTTTTTTATGCAATAGCTTAAAATTATGCTTAAGCTATTCTTGGAAAAAAATTTTCAAAATTTGTATTTTTGGATTATTGAGAATTTTTTTCGTAAAACTACTCAGAGTTTGAATTTCCAAAAAGGTATCCTTCTGACAAAAAATTCCATAAAGACCAGGTTATTCAAATTAATTGCACAATTATTTGCTTATGTATTAAATAAAGCTTATGTAAACATTTGCTAGAACAAGAAAAAATATGAGATTTCTTCGGAAAGTAAAATATCACAACTCCGGTAGTTTTAGTCCAGTTGTCGTGTTTAATAGCCCATTTTGAAGAAAAATTAAATAAAAAACAAAGATAACTTTTACTTATAAAGAAGTTAATGAGAGTTTTTTGAAAAATAACACTTTGGCCAATCGCCGTGAGCGTGCATTTATCTCTTTTCAAGTTCGCGATTAATATTTTAAGTGTAAATTGAAACTTTTTGGCTAACGCATTGGATTCAAATCCCATTTTCATTTTCTCCCATACAAAGTAAAGCTGGTCTTATATCCATATTATTCATCAAATTAAACACAAAACAATCTGTGTATTTAAAGTTTTCATTTCGTACACAAATTAGACTTACTACAATTTTTGGGGCGCATGATCAAACTCGAAAAGGGGTGCCTTTAGCCCTTGGACATACATCGAATATGTAAATATTATATTATGTCTTAACGCGTACTGTTTTCTAAAACAATGTACAGTGCGGTGAAGTGAAACCTTACTTTTAGGAACGCACGATTTGTTAATAATGCAACATCTCCAAAGCATTATCATTTAACTATGGACAAAATTTGTTAAAATTCACAGTTTTACGGAACATTTCAGAGAATGTTTGCAACGACAGAATTAATACTTGCAAATACGAAGTAAATTTATTACAAAACGAGCACATAGATGACTTAAAAGAAAAATGAATTACCCACCTCAAAACATTTTATCTAGATATAAAAAAATAGTGCTTCAAGGCCGAATGAATGGTCGGGTAGGAAGGGGTTAAAGTGCACAAGTAAAGATCACAGCAAATTCATTTGCTTACCAGTATCGATATAGTATAAAAAACTAAAAGTTTGCGGATGATATAACTTTTTTAACACACACACACACACACACACACACACACACACACACACACACACACACACACACACACACACACACACACACACACACACACACACACACACACACACACACACACACACACACACACACACACACACACACACACACACACACACGCGCGCGGTCGGGTAGGAAGGGGTTAAAGTGCACAAGTAAAGATCACAGCAAATTCATTTGCTTACCAGTATCGATATAGTATAAAAAACTAAAAGTTTGCGGATGATATAACTTTTTTTAACACACACACACACACACACACACACACACACACACACACACACACACACACACACACACACACACACACACACCCACACCCATGGTCGGGTCACATGAATGGTCGCACACATGAATGGTCGGGTAGGAAGGGGTTAAAGTGCACAAGTAAAGATCACAGCAAATTCATTTGCTTACCAGTATCGATATAGTATAAAAAACTAAAAGTTTGCGGATGATATAACTTTTTAACACACACACACACACACACACACACACACACACACACACACACACACACACACACACACACACACACACACACACACACACACACACACACACACACACACACACACACACAATGCTTTGCATTGAGCTTATATAAAGAATTGCTTCCATTGTGCATTTAGAAGTAGGTTTATTTTTAAGTAATAATTTATGAATTAAATTATATTTATTCTTTAAGTTCATTCCTCCACATATTCCTGGCAAATTAGGAGATTGCGCATAACCCACCTGACGTTTTGTATTGTAGATAGAGAAATGTGTTATTGCAAAGCGTAGCTGAAAACATCAAATAGAAAAAAAAATTATAAATTACTTATGATAGTTCTAAAATAAATCAGAAGCTACAAGCCGGCAGGGCGAATTAAAAAAAAAAATATAAAATTAATAAGCATATATTATATTAAATTTATATTTATATAAATTGAAAAGCAATTTGAACTTAGCAGTCCAATATAAATAACTAAGGACATTTGTATTTATTCATATTTCGACAGGACACTCTAAGGTCATCAAAATATTGAAAAAGCATTATAAATTTTCATAAATATATAACTTAACTAAAACGTTTATGTTATTCTTAAATTAATGATCAGATCAAGTAGTCGTGTACGTATGTATGTATATAAAACAGTATGTAAACTATGAATTAGATCCTTTTTTTGTAAAACTGCAGATGTAACTTTTATGGTTATTTGATTTACTCCAATTTTTACTCACTGACAATTTTTTCTAAATAGTTTTGAAATTTTAAGTTATATACCTTTTTCGATGTTTTCACACAAATAAGAAGAATTTCACATTTATCACTTTTAAAGCCGATAATAATTGCATGCTTAAAAATGTAATCTTCTAAACCGGTTGCTCAATAAGTTGTTCAACGGTCCTCTAATTTATGGATCCCATCGCTGTAGTGGCCTTTCGGAAGGTCTCCAAAATACCCTTCTGTCGCTGCTTTCACCTCTTTGTTTGATGAAAATCGTTTTCCACGCAGATGGAGCTAGATCTGGCAAAAAGGGTGGATGTTCCAACAGTTCGTAATTCACTGATTTAAGCGATGGTTTTTTGAATTTTGTGAGCAGATATTGTCCTGATAAAAAAATACTTTTCTTCTGCAAACCGGGTCTTCTTTCATGAATCTTTGCGTTGAGCTGATCCGAAAGGTTGCAATAATGTTCAGAATGGATTATGATTCCAGTTTGGAGATAATCCAACAGCAAAATCTCTTTTGCATCCAAAAAAAAATTATGCCATTACTTTCTTTGCAGATCTTTGAACACGAACTCGCAAAGGAGCCGAATTACCACTTTCACACCACTCTTTAGCTTTTTGTTTCGATTCAGGATCATGGTGGTTAGCCCAAGTATCATCTACAGTGATGAATCGACGTATAAAATCGTTGGCAAATGTGGCATACACACTTTTTTGAAACCCAAAACATCACTTAAAATATGGCTCACACTGCCCATTGAGATATCTAAGGCATCTATTAAATGTCGCTGTATTTTTTTTTATGATTTCTGGTGTTGATGCACTTTTTGGATGTCCTTGACGTGGATCGTCAGCAACCCAGTTATAACTGTTGCAAGTGAAGGTGTAGAGTCCTTATACACTTCAAATAATTGTTCATGAATTTCTTTTGGTTGTATACCTTTCAAAAATAAGAATTTAATCACTGCACGATACTTGATTTTTTCCATATTAAAAAAAAACACTGTAACACGTCTACTTTGAACAGCTGTAAATATAAGACTGAGTTGTCACATCTACATGCCACTTTACATGTGTTCACAAGAAAGTATTAACATTTTTAGAAAAATAAAATTAATTAGAATAGTTTAATTGATCTAGTTTCCAAGTTTTTAAAATTTTTTGTTAGAGATTTTAATCTCGAAATGAGTTTAATCTTTTGAACTAATAACTAACTTTTATATCAAATAGTTGAAGAATAAACTGGCCATTTCAGCACTTGGAAGGACTTTGACCTAGCTTCTATTGATCAATTCTGTTGTGCGTGTTATTAAATGTTTGAACACAAATGACCGAGAACTGGACCTACGTGTTTTATGCCGACTCCGAACGGCTCATGTTCTCAAGAAGCTTTACATGGCAATTTTTACTCTCTGAGGTTTCCCATTGTCTGCAGAGAGATGATGACGGAACAGAAAAATTAATTCAAATGAACAAAAACTTTCTGTCTGAACTGGAATTGAACCCGGACTACCGCGGTTCTTTAGCTTAGGGGCCACGCGCTCTACCCACTAGGCTACGGTTGCCACAAGATGACCGCTATATGCCCCTAATTATTATTGGAGATTGACGTTTGCTATCTATATCCTAGAATATTTACCTAGAAAAACAAAAAGCACACTTTACTCCCGTGTAAAAGGCTATAGAGGACATTAGTTTTTATAAAGGAATATATATTTTTCAACCTAATTTAAAAAAACAAACAAAATAAAAATAATTGAACAAAAAAGTGTAGATATGAGAGGAAGGAGTCTCGCTGAGGTATTGGGTTTTGATGCATTCCACTGATCTTAAAATGTGACAGGGAACATCATGAAAAATCATATTACGAGAGATTTTTGAATATTTTATTAAAATATTATGCAATAATATTTTGTTAGATTAAATTTAATCGTTCATGAATTTCTTGTCAAAATTTGTACCAATACCTTTGAAATATCAGTAATGCTTTCAGTAAATCTTTATGTACTTGTAAATGAATGTAAGCGCACTGAGAAAAGAGTTTCTTTCTATCAAATAAGATTTAGTTGCTTTGAAAAAAAATACAAAATCTTTATATTTTTTTTATTATATTTTCTACCAATATTTTTTTTCTTACTTTAATTTGAATGTTTTCTACATCTTCTCTCTGTGCTACAGAACTATAAGGCAAAGATAGTAAATTAAATACGAAACCATTTTTAATACAAGAAACTTTTCCCCAAAAGGAATCAGTATCGATATCACATTTAAAATTGTGGTCACTTAATGTTAGTAAAGTCCATTGAGTAACGATGATGTCACAATAACCATTACATAAGTCTTGAATTTGTAAAATTAGATCCAAAATCGAATGGGCATTGCATGATAACTCCGCTATAAGGGCTTGTAAGTCTGTTGATTTAACATTATATATTAATTAACTTATCTACTTCACATCAGTAGCTCGTTCCTGTAACAAAATCAGCAAGTTACCGATTTGTGTGACGTCAGCCGTTATCGATCCCTAGTTATCGATTTCGTGACAACTAATGTTTCTGTACGTTTAAATCGGCAAAAACTCGGACCGTTATGAAAAAGAACACAAATCGAGAAGAAAAGTTGCGAAATTGAATCAAATGACAAGCAGCTGTTTACTCGAATATATTGTTTTAGTTGCGCTAAAACTATATAATAAATAGGTGCTTGTCTCGTCAATAAAAAGTAAATATTTGCAGTTTAAGAAAATTAATTATGTTATAATGATGTGATTTATGGTTGCGGAAATAATCAACGATTATGAATGTAAATAATTTTACACTTAGTGCTGTGCTGCAAAAACTTAGCAAATATATGCAACCGGGTACTTTTCCATAACTCAAACATATACTATTTCAAACAATTTTAAACTTTTATGTAAGTAGGCATTATTTATAAATTGAATTACCTTTAAAACTAAAACTTTTTTAAGTATAACAAAATATTTCAATCAGAAAAAAATTTGAGTTATATGAAAGTAGCCTTTTTTAAAGGTATGTTTCGAGTACTTATAACTTAAAAATACACAATATTACTGACATTAGATAAATCGTTAGAATTCTCACTTGCCGCAAAGCCAGTGAGAAAAGTGGAACATTGTTATCGATTCACTTTACGTACAGAAACACTTTTTTAAAAGGTTCCATTGAAATGAAATCGGAACATGTGATAGCTTTTCGATTTGGAACGAACGAATCGAACAGAAATCGATTCAGATACGTACAGAAACATTGCAGGTGAGAGTAACATCAGAGTGACGTCATGACGCCGTGAGTTTTCACAACATTTATTGTAGTTATTTTTCAATCAGTTTTTAGAGTGTAGGCAGTTTGAGAAGACAGTGATTTTTTTAATTTCCCGTGTAGTAACTCTAAATGGTCCTGTCAACTACTATTTGTTAATAGACTAGAGTCAAACGTTGAGCAAGCTGCGCCATTTAGTTTGCTTTTGACAGCCATTGAAAGTAGACAACTTCGTAAATTTCGACGAAAATGGAAAAAAGTGAATTTCGTGTAATCATAAAGCATTTTTTTTTTGCGCTAAAAAACCGTCACTGAAACAAAGGAAAGTCTTGATAAATAATATTCACCATATATAATAGACACCATCAATTTCAATGGTTAAAAAGTGGTTTACTGAATTCCGTTGTGGTCGTACTAGCACAAGTGACGCTGAACGTTCAGGTCGCCCAAAATAGTTTGTTACGAAAGTAACCGTCGATAAAATCCAAGGAATGATATTGTATGATCGTAGAATGAAAGTGTGTGAGGTAGCTGAGACTGAAGGCATCTCAACTGAGGGGTACATTACATTTTACATATTAATGTTTAGACATGGAAAAGCTACCCGCGCGATGGGTGCAACGATTGCTCACACTCAATCATAAACGCAGCCGTGTGATCACTTCAAAGGAGTGTTTGGCGATGTCCAACCGCAAGCTTAATGAGTTTTTGCGTCGTTTCAGAACCATAGATCATGAAAACCGTCGACTTTTCCGGGTGAACGTGCACCAAAGAAGGCCAAGGTGGGTCTGTTGGCCAACAAGTCGTCATTCACAGTGATTACTTTGAAAAGGTTAAAACGATCACTGGCGAATATTGGTCTCAGCTGTTGAAACCATTGGCAAAAAAAATGTGCTTTTCCACCATGACAACGCACAAACGTACACGTCTGAAGTCACCATGACAAAATCCATAATTAGTCAACGAACTGCTACCACATCCGCCATATTCTACAGATTTGGCCCCTGCAATTATTTTCAATTCAAAAACCTAAAAAAAGGATCGGCGATAAGAGATTTGGTCGAATGAAGACGCCTATTTGACAAGGACCTTGATAAAACCTATTATTTGGAAGGAAAAACGCTGATCTAAATGGCGACCATGTTGAGAAGAAAAATGCTTTTTTGCCGAAAGAAATACTTTTTATTCAAAAAGTCATTAACTTATCAAACTACCCTCGTAATATATGTCAAAAGAATATTTATTTACCCAAAAAAAAAAAATCCATTCCCCAACCAAATACTGCTTTCTTACAAATGTTAGGAGCTACAAATTTAGTTGGTAATATTTACCAAAATTTCCTTATAGCTTTGACACATTGACATAGGTAATCCTGATTATCTTTTGTAGCTTAAAATATAACCATTGGGGATGACACATTCAATATTTTTCTTCACTAGTTTAAAAAAATAACGAAAAATATAGAGGCAATGGGTAAGCGTACAACAATATAATCGTAAAATTTTAGCGTATGTGCTCGAGTGAGAGTACAGTAGTTATCAACGAAAGTGTAAAAAGAAGAATGTCAAAATCAGCTGTTAAAACTCGTTTAGCTGCCATAAACGACTTTCGGAAACTAGTTTCGACTTAACGAATTCTAAACATAGTTTAGCAGAAAATTAAACTAGAAAAGGCATTTAAACAAGTTTAAGTCTGCCAATGTGCCACAAGTATTAGACAGGCACCAATACAGTACATTTTTTTATATTTTTTATCTCTTTTCTCAATGCACTTTATACAAAATATCGTAACCAGGGCTAGCATTTTTTTCGACATTTTTCATCCTATTTCTATCGGTTTTAGTTTTTAGGTAATTTTTACTAGATTTAGGAAATTTTTTGGTATTTTTTAGCGTTTTTTTGGTTATTTTATTGTAATTTTTTGACATTTTGAATTTTTAAAGCATTTTTCGGGTTTTTAGGTAATTTTTGTGGAATTTTAAGAGAATTTTTTTTTTGTTATTTTTCGTACTAAAACATGTAAAAATGCAAAGCTTTAAGCTTATTCCTTTAACAAGAGTCCCTTCAATCAGAAACATTGCCTCTCGAAAAAGGAGTAGCTTTCTTTATAGACCTCGATGAAAAAAACTTTTGCTCGCGGTGAAACTGATGAAAGGGTACGTAAAAAGATGAAACAAATGTTAGATAAAAACTCAGGATATGCTAGTTTTCATTAACTTTAGTGTTATGCTCTATTGCTGAAATTTTATGGGGTGCAAATTTTAATACTATCAAATTAGAAGAGGAACTTAAGTCCGATGACTTATCGTCTTTTAAATATGTTCCTCTCGTCAGTGCAGAAGGAGAAAGAAGTTTTTCTGTTTACAAATTATTTTGCCAGACAATCGACGTTTTCTCAATTTTAATAACTTAAAAATGTACCTTGTAATATAAGTAACGGTATGTATAAAAATTATATAAAATTAATTTTTAATTTAGTAATGCTTTATTTTTAAAGCTTTATTTTTAGTTTATTTTTAATGTAATTGTGTGCGTTTTTAGGTCATTTTTTGGAGTTTTAAAGGTCATCAAAATCCGAGCCCTGGTCATAACCTTCATTAAATTTAATTGCGCAACTTTCTATCTTCAGCTAGTGTCTGAGAGATAGTAGAATTTTTTACGCTTGTAAATATATAAAGGGTTTTATTGACTATCATTGTCAACAATTATGCCTTTTTTTAAATTAGGAATCGCTTTTAATGAACTATATTTCATCTCATCAATTTATTTCTTATCATATTGGCTTGTATCTTATAAATACGGCAACATTTTTTATTTTTTGAAATAAACTACAATTTGTTACCAATTACTGAAGTTTATAATAATTGTTTTATGTACATATGTATCTGTTGAATGGAGCCGTCGTTATTTAAAGTTTTAAGAAACTGTTTGCTGAAATGCACCTTCATTAAATACTAGGCTTATTACATTAATGTTTTATTAATATCATAAGAAATTAAAAGAACTCACTACAAATTTGTTGACTAATTGTATGGCTTTTGTAACGAACTTATGTAAAAAGCATTTTGAGCATATATTGTAAAGTTCATTTATTTCATATAAATACAACATTGACTCAATTAGACTTATTTAAATAAATAACAAAAATAAAATATAAAAGTTGATCTTTTAATGTGTTAAGCTTTGATTAAAGTGAAATTAAAAACCCTTTCATTTCATTTTTATTTAATTCAAATTGTTAAATAAGAATTAAAGTTGGCATTTCAACCTTTGAAGCAAAATCATAGGTAATAATGATTACATAAATCAGTGTTTAAACAGGAAGATTTACTACTTTTCGCTGGGTGCATATGTCAAAAATACCTAAACCTAAAATTCTGATTGCCTTTTTCATCCCAACTAAAATCACCCAACATGTCGCATTTTCTCAAGGTCGAAGGCTCTGTAAGGCCCTAAGGGGGCAGAAAAATACTCGTTTTCATTTGGAAAATTAATTTTTAAAAGCACATTTTTTTCAAATAAGTGTAGTGCTCTAGAAATTTCTCAGAGATATTTCTAATTCTGGCTAATATATCGTTGTTTTTTTTGCATTCGTTTGAAGTCGCAGAATTCGTTTGAAAAAAAAAAATTTGAAAAGTTAACTCCTCATATAACTTCATTTAAATATTTACTTCAAAATGCATCCTACTTTTTTTCGTTTCAAATAAATGAGTCCTGCGAAATATTTACTACTGTATGTACGGATTTTTAACTGCTGCTGCTTTTAATATGTTTCGATACTTTTTATTGCTGAATACTGATATTTGAATATTTTAAGGTTTATGTCCATATGTCAACTAGAACCAGGCGAAAATTTATGCTTGCGGATATCTGCCCCCTTAAGATAATGAAAACGTTTTTATTTATTTATGTTGTTTACCCGCATTTTACACTGTGCGGCTAAATACCCCAAATATCGATGTTTGAGTTTTCCCATAATTTGTATAGCTTTCAATAGACAATATCTTGGCTGAAAAAAGCAATTTTTTGAATAGTAGACACCGTTATGACAAGCCGTCAGATTTGCATTTTTGGAAAATAATATGTCTCTTGTTATACACATTTTGGTTTAATATTGTTTTTTTTAAATACAGAAGCATTCTTAATTGTTCTTCGTAAAAGTAAATAAAAGCTTATCATAAAAGTGGGTAAAAATGTTGAATTATTCACTTTTTAAAAGTGTTTAAAAAACAATTTTTAAAAACAAGTTTAAAAATTATTGACTATAAGCTTTTCACGAAAAATTTTTTAGAAGTGAGTTAAACCAAATCCAAAAAAATGTCTTGCTAATACTTATAATAATATAATAACAATAAGAAACACGTTTTTTGAGTGACCTGCTTAGTAGAAATGTGCGATTTATTTGATGTATGGCGATCGGGCACTGGCAAAATGCGTCCGGAGAAAATAAATCTAACGTTTATGTTTTTGGAAGAAAGAATGAATTGGAATCAAGAAGTTGTCCAGAAGAAAGTCGTACAAAAATTATATAACTTGGAAAGTGAAATGCCTCGTAAGTGGGAAGTTTGCGGTCGGAACAAAAGCTTTTTAATATTATGTTTTCTGAATGGCTCGATTCTCCGTTAGTAGCACAGTAGTACAGAAAAATCTACATACCCCCCCCCCCCACCCACAAACGCTGGCTCTGAGCAGAATACACTGCACGAAGTAATGATAAGACCAACATTAAAGTTTCAAAAATGTATTATAATAAAGCTGCAATATATATTTTTTGTCAAATATTTAGTAGAGTTAATATGTATTAACTTAATTTACTTAAAGAAAACATATTGAATCAACTTCATATATATATAAAAATAAATTAAAATGTTTGTCATACGAACAAATATTAAGACCAAAGAAAAAGAACTATGTCAATTATTATAATAATAACTTTTAATATTTAGTATGCGGACTAGGGCGGGTCAATTTGTATGGACGAATTTTTTGGTGGTCTGGCTCAGCGAAATTCGTAAAATACATGTAATTTCAAGACTTTTTCTCCACTACAGCATATACAAATTCTGAAAAAAAGCTGTGCGGACTTTCGTAAATAGATTTTGTTCTCAATTATAAAATATGAATGTATGAATGTATGTGTATGAATCTATTTACGAAAGTCCGCACAGCTTTTTTTCAGAATTTGTATATGCTGTAGTGGAGAAAAAGTCTTGAAATTACATGTATTTTACGAATTTCGCTGAGCCAGAATTTGACCCGCCCTAATGCGGACCCTTATTGATTATTACTTCTTGGAGACGCCGAAGCATTGAGTTAATTAATGTCTTTATAGTTTTTTGTTAAATTTTACCCCATTCGGCAGTTATTGCAGTTTTAAGGCTTTTTCATTATCAAATTGTCTGCCATCTTTGAAATCCGACTTGGATAAAATTGCCCACATATTCTCATTGGGGTTTAAGTCAGGACTACAAGCGGGCCAGTCCAAAAAGGTCACTTTACGGTCCTTCAAAAACTCTTTAGTAGCCTTTGATGAAAGAATTGCCGCATTATCTTGCTGGAAAATCCAGTTGCCTTCAGCAATTCCATTCCCGAAATTCAAAATAACTTCATCTAGTAGTTCTATATGCCTCAGGCTGTTAATTTTTGTCGAAATAAAACAAATCAGAGACTTTCCAATAACCCCAATTGCAGCTCACACCATGAGATATCCACCTTCAAAGTTACTATACATCCTTTGCTGTTTCTTTTGACGCTTATCGTGCCAGTACATTTCAGAACCATCAGGTCCATCCAAATTGAATTTTTTTTCATCAGAAAAAATACATTGGACCACTCTTCTTCGCAAAACTGGTGCTTTTTGCAAATTCTAATCTAGCTAGCTTGTTAACAGCACGACAACCTTGGCTTTGGTATACGTTTCGTATATTTAAGGTTGATGTCATCTCTAAGAATATTTTGCACCTATCGTTGCGAAACATTCAGATTAAGTATACGTACTATATCGGTAGGACTATTCGATTTAGATGGTCGGCCACTACTTTTCTGTTTTTCATAATTTTCTTTCAAATTTAGGTAGTGAATAACTGCAGTCTTGCTTATTTTTAGCCAAGCTGCAATTTCTCTTGTTGTCAATCCATTTTCCCGATAGGCTCCTATTTTTCCTTGTTCTTTCTCACTTAACTGTGTACCATGACCCATTCTTGAAAGTTGTCCTGAGAGATTTACCAATACTATATTCTAGAATTATAAAAATCTGGATAATGGCATTAATACCTTTTATTTCGACGAAAATAGCCGATTACAATTTATTTTATAAAAGAAATTATATGTGGTCTTAACATTACTTCGCTCCGCAGAAATATCGAACGTTGTAAAGCATGCAAACAACATTAGAAAATGTAAACAAAGTACCCTTACCCAAATGAACTGTGGCCAAATGTTTTCAATATAAAGAGTTACCAGCATTATTTTATTTGTACACTCAAGGTAATGTGCTTATATGTTTGGTCTTATCATTAGTTCGTGCAGTGTATCTATCCTATAGAAATAAAATGCATATTAAATGAATTAATTTTAGTCACAATAATTTAAAAAATACAATATTTCAGTTTCAAACCGTTTTAGTTTTTCGATTTCTAAATGGAAAAAATGCAAACATGCTAAGTAAAAAGTGCTGCCAATTTTTGTGTGCATCAGCTATTTTACAGCTATCTCGAAAAGTAAAATCCACGAGTTTTTTCAGTTAAAGATAAAACTAATTTGCAAAACTTAATCAGAAGGGCAAGGAAATCTTCTTGGAGGTTCGCCAGTTAATTTTGAAGTTTCGTGATGAAGGAAAATCACTGAGAAAAATTGGAACATTGGTTGGACGATCGAAGAAATCTTCAAACTGTTGTTAGCAACTTTAAAAAACCAAATGCTTGCAAAGTAAGGCTAGAAGCGGCCAACAAAGCGCTAGATTTTAGGAGAAATCATGCAAAGACAACAGCTGTTAAAATAGCCAAGAGCCTGGAATCGCATGGGATCACTTCAGTTCACCCAAAAACAGTGCGCAAAGTTCTTAGAAATGCCGGTTTCCATAGCCGTGTTTTAAGGAAAAAGCCATTTATCAGCGACGTGAACAAATCAAAGCGCATAGATTTGTCAAAGGATACATTGACTAGGATAATGCTTTTTGGGCAAATGTTATGTTTAGTGACGAAAGCAAGATCAACTTGTTTGGCTGTGATGGAAAACAAAAGGTATACCGGACGAAAAAAGAGGAGTTAATGCCCAAAAACTTGCTTCTTACTGTTAAACATGGCGGTGCTAATGTCATGGTCTGGGGATGCATGTCGGCGGCTGGGGTAGGCAATTTGGTGTTTATAGAGATGGCGATGGATCGGCTTGTATATTTAAATCTTCTTAAAGATAATCTAAAGCAATCCGCATCGAAAATGGGTCTTACATGAGGCTGGTTCATTCAGCAAGATAACGACCCCAAGCACACTGCTGCAGTCGTAAAAGAATGGCTGCTCTATAATGTACCACATCAACTTCATTCACCACCCCAGTCGCCTGATTGAACTCCATAGACCATTTAAGAGAAGAATTGGATCGCCGTATGAATGAATGAATGAAACCGTATCCCAAAGGAAGTATCTGAAAGATTAGTTTATTCTATGAAAAATATATTGACTGACGTCCTTACACTAAACAGTGGACCCACTAAATATTAATTTCACTTTTTTCAATACTTTTATTATGTATTAAATAGATTTTTATTTTCGTATGTAGACTTTTCTGTGCCTTAAAAAGGAATTTTGTTATTTGTTATTTGATAAAACCTGTGTAAAGCACGATTTTTCCTTAAATTATGTTTTTTATTTTTAGAATGAATCATTTTATATGCATTTTATTTCTGTAGGATAGATATTCTGCTCAGAACCAGCGTTTGTGGGAGGGTATGTTGTGGGAGATTTTTCTGTGCTACTGTTGCTACTGTACATATATTCGTGTGTTAACGTCACTTTGTATGGGAGATTGACGGTGTATTCACACGAAAATTTTTGTGGAATTTTTAGAGACTTAACCGTTTTCATATAATTTTTTTGTAAGGGAGGTAGGCGAGATTTTTACACTATTTGGACAAATTTAAAATGTGTGGTGAATATTTGAGATCAAAGCTTATGTTCAAAATTTCAAGTCATTACATTAGTTTTTGGGACATTTAAAGAGATTTTACCATTTTCTTAAAGTTACGATGTCTAGGAGGTAGGCGTGATTTTCATTCGATTTTAACAAATTTCAATTAATGATTAATTTTTTATTTTACTAATTTGATAAAGTCACGTTGTATTTGAGGTAGGCGTGGTTTTCATCCGATTGGCTCATTCTCGAACTTGATCTTCGTTCGTATCAGTACATATACCAAATTTCAATACGATAGCGCTAAAATTGCGGCTGTGATTGTGTCGACAATGCACTATGAACACTTTGAGCTTTTTCCATATGATTATACACAAAGCGTTTTTCAGCTAAACCTCTCAACTCAGCAAAAAGCGTTCACTATGAACGCTGCCCAAGATACAGGGTTGCCAATATTTGAAGCGCCCATTTTATTTTTAAATAAATCAAAGAAACCACAATTTTTTGTCTGTTCGTCATGAATATCATTTAATTGGGTTCAAGTAGATTTGCTTACATTATTTCTTGAATATGATATCTCGTAAATGGTCGCCATTGGCCTCTACGACATATTGTGCCCGTTTTGCAGCATTTTCCATGGTTTTCTTCAACATTTCGATGGGAATGGCGGTTATTTCTTGACGGATGTTGGTTTTCAGCTCTTCTAGGGTCTTTGGCGTTAAATCTGCGTTAAATCTGGTGATCTTGACGGCCAATCGAAATCACCATTTTTTGACATCAAACGGCCAGGGAACAATTGCTTCAAAAAATCGATTGTAGTGCGGCTTGTGTGTGGTGGCGCGCCGTCTTGTTGAAACTAGTAGTGCCTGATACGCTTTCGACGAACGATTGACATGAAAAAATTGTTTATCATATCGCGATAACGCTCCTGATTGACAGTAACTCTGTGGCCATTATCTTCGAAAAAGAACGGCCCAATGAGCATTTTAGCACAAAGTTTTGTGCCACAAACGCCGCACCAAACAGTGACTTTTGCATCGTGAAGAGGTACCTCTTGAATCTCTTGTGGATTTTCAGTGGCATAAATACGGCAATTTTGTTTGTTTACCGTTCCGTTCAACTGAAAATGAGCTTCATCGCTCATGATAATTTTATGCCAAAATTGCTCGTCTTCTTCAGCCATTTCGATGACTCTTTGGGCCCATTCCAATCGACGTGGCTTATCGGTAGGCAACAATTTGTTTACCAATTAAATTTTGTACGGAAACAATTTCAAATCAACACGTAAAATGCGTTGTAAAGTGGATCGGGGAATGCCGAGCTGCTGAGAACGGCGATTTTGGGATGTTGTTGGTGACTGCTCAATACTGGCTCGTACGGCTGCAATATTCTCATCCGATCGCCTTGGTCGCTTTTTATTTGGCCTCTTTGGGTTACCAAGAGTATTACCAGTTGTAAATCTTTCATACAAACGATAAATTGTTTTCTTGGAAGGCGCACTTTTCACTTTATTTATTTTTTTGAAAGCACGTTGAGTTTTCACTATTGACTTGTTTTGTTGAATGTAAATTTCAACAATTTTAGAGCGTTCGCGTGGCGTGTACTGTTCCATTGTAAACATTTGCTTGGAATGACGCTTCAAACGCGGTATGTTATTAGTCGATTTGGCATCACTGCGGAAAGTTACAGTGTTGCCAGATGGGCGCTTCGAATATTGGCAACCCTGTATTTATTTTTCTAACCCAAAATATTGTAATTTATTTATAACTAAATAACTGTGAAATAATTTATTTGTTTTTTATCAAACTGATCTCAAAATGCTTCAATTTATATAAGACCAAACCATAAAACCATTATGAAAAATTGATTACTTGTTGCTGTTTTATATGTTTTTTTAAGCTCAGCAAAAAGCGTTCACTATGAACGCTGCCTAAGATAGACTAAGACCCGTCTACTATATTTGTTTACTTTTGGAGACAACAACTTGACTGATTTTTGTTAAAGGCTCGATTAACTGTGCGACAAACTTGCAAACGTGTTTCAGCGAAACTAGTTCTAGAATAATTAACATAAACAGTAAACCCTTGTTATAGTTTCTTAAATATACTTGTAGGTAATTTTTGTTTAACTTTAACCATTAGCAGTTTGTTTCTGTTGATTTTATCAGAGACTACTGTTTCTTAAACAGCTTGTTTCGAATTAATTAAAACCTGCTTCTTAAGTTTTTGTTTTCATAACATCAGTAAGAAAATGCGCGTCAAGGCGTAAAGAAGCAACATGGCACCAATAGTCAATCGAGATCTATTAAATAAGCACGACCAGGAAGTTCTAGATTCAATTTTTAATCCATTGGAAAAGAGCAGCAATATTGATTGTGTCATTGAAAAGGACTCTCAAGATAATTATGACGATATCGAGGAAGACACCGAAGCAATTAAAATGTCAAAAATTTTGGAAGCGAAAGCTGTACACCAAGCCGAAGATGGAATGATAGAAGATGCCCTTACGACTTTTGTCGACGCTTTGAAAATAACTCCTCAAAGAGCATCGATATTCAACAATAGAGCTCAGGTGCTTAGACTTGCAGGAAGAGATGATGGTAAGTTCTTTGGCTGGGAAAGTCTCTTAAATGTATTAATATAAATTTTTTTTTTGTAAATATGTAAAAAGAGCCGTATTCAATCTTAATAGCTTAATAAATTGACGATTTTTAGTGGATCGGGTTAATTGTTTTGCTTCAGCAATGGAAATGAATTTATTTGTAAATTCTACTATGTAAATTCATTTAGATCGAGAAATGTTAAACTGGAATCTACATAAAGTTCAGGTGAAGGGGGAAATATGCATATTAAATCGTGTTAGTTTCTTACACGTGCACACCCTTGAACACTTAAATAAATATAAGATTAAAAATTTTAAATCAAGGTTTGTTCAAGTAATCTAATAAGTATCATATTTCGAAAAGTATAAAGGAAGAAAATAGATTTTATAATAAATTTGAAAATATGAAGTTTGATTATTTTGATCTAGCATAAATACTATTTTCTCGAGTACGCCCAGTGCAGGGTTCAACAAATTAATAAAAGCATTAATACACTGCGCGTCATTAGCTAAAAGGCAGCAATACTCATTTGAAATAATTGTAGTAAAAAAATTATACGGAGTAAATTCTTAATTATTTCTTTTTTAATTAATGAACATAAAAAAACAAAACAAAGACTTTTTGTAGCACTTCACTGTTACGACTTGTTGAATTTAATACTTCATTAGTTCGTCAGTATGATAAGGACACTTAGGATAAGCCCAGGAATAGTGGACGGATTTAAATTTGTTTTTCTTAAATGATTATCATAACTTTTACCATTTTTAGTAGTGCCGAAAAGTACCTGAAAGCTTCGACTGGATATTGAATCGTAAAGTGGTTTTTAGTAATTTAGGGTAAATTCATCCCATGCCATTTTGTTGCCGTCAATAAAAGAATTTTGCTATCGAACTGTCTTCCATTTTAGTATACTTTATACCCTACACATTTTCCACAACTTTTAGGTCAGATGAATAAGGGGGCCATTCCAAGACCTCAACATTTTGCTTTTGAATCCAGGTTGTAACGAGTCTTGCCGTGTGAATTGGGGCATTGTCATATTGGTATGTCTAATCGAGTGTTGCATACAAATAATGCAATTGTGGGAAAGCCACTTCCAGAATGTTTTTTCATGCTTGTGCAGTCTTTTTTGCATTTTCGAAAACTAGATAAATCGTCCCACACTAGGAAATAACGCCTTATACTATAACACCACCATCTCATAGCTAATAACCGTTCTTCTTTTCTTAAAACATGAAAATAATGATTGTAGCCATCAGAGTCGTCTAAATTAATTTTTTTTTTCGAGAAAACAACTCTTGCCCACTGTGTACTCCAGGTTTGCATTGAATGTTAAGCAAATTCAAGATGAAAATGCTTACGTTGTCGATTAAGCGGTGGTTAGAGTCATGACTTAATGACTCTACGCACTGTTGAAAGACTAGCTTCAATTCTTAATTTGTTCTCCACAGTTTTGCTTCTTCTAATTTTAGCAACAATTACACAAGTCGTATACCCTTCTTCATGAAATGCTCCAATTTCAGCTTTTTCAGCTTCACTTAAACCTTTCACTCCGCCATTTTCTAAAAAACAGCATTTTATGCACTTACTATGCAAGTAGAAATTAATCACTATGAGAAATTTTTATTAACTTTTCGCGATCACGCATAAATCAGTACTGTCCTTATCCTAATGGCGCAACTATTTTTTACAGGAACTTAACGGTACTTATCACAATTTGCCTTCTTTTACAAAGCCACAGTGGAATATGTTCAAATTTGTCATAAAAAAACAAGTTTATAACCCTAATAGAAGACTTTTGTATTAATTTTCAACGAGGGTATATTGCTCATTTGCTCGAATAACGTCATAACTCAAAAAACAAGATATTTGGGTTAATGATGCAGAATTGTTCTTTATACCATGCTTCATATTGTGTAAAAATTTCATGTTATTATTTTGAATATTCTCTGCGTGAGAAGAGAAAATGCCTCTATCTCTTCATTCAAGGTGTGAGTCAATTGAAAACTTTAAATTCGTTTTATGCAAAATGACTTTTCTTGAGTTATGACGTTATTCGAGCAAATGAGCGATATGTCCTTAAGCTAATGAAGCGCAGTGTACGTACCTACAATTTTAAGCAAACATAATTAATATATTCCTTCCTGCAGATGCACTTAAGGATCTAAACGAAGCAATTGCTCTATCTGCAAGTCAATTAAAAACAAAATGTCAGGCATTATGTCAAAGAGGAGTTCTTTGGAGAAAATTTGAAAATTTGGAGGCTGCCCGCAGAGATTTCGAAGAAGCTTCTCGTTTTGGAAGCAGTTTTGCAAAATCTCAAGTACGCCAGCAATTCAATGGATAATAGTTTTTTAAAACTAATTTTATTTTTATAAATTTTTTGTAAAATTTATTTAAATTGGTGTATTTTCTTTCAGTTGGTGGAAATAAATCCATTTGCAGCACTTTGTAACCAGATGCTTCGACAGGCTTTTGACCAATTACAACCCATGAGTTAGTGTATATAATTTTAGTGCAAACACATCAAATCTGTATAAAAAAATACCATAACTAATATATATTATTCTAACCCAATTAATCCTACTTTGATTAAGTTATGTTTTTTAAATTGGACATCCAACCATATAATAAAATGCCTACTGGTCATATGTATAAGAATTCGATACACATATTACAAAAAGTAATCTTTACTGCTCTTTTTATCAAGCAATTAAGGTGAAAAAATTATGCTTACACAAAAATTCTTGTGTGTTAAATCCATCCCAAAATGGAAGGATTGGACTTAGTTGACATTTAGTTTCAACAAGACGGTGCCACATGTCATACGGCACGCGATACCATGGACCTATTGAGAGGCGAGTTTGGTGAGCAACTGATCTCACGTTTTATAGCAGTCCATTGGCCACCAAGATCATGCGATTTGACCCCACTAGACTATTTTTTGTGGGGCTACGTAAAGTCTCTCGAATACAGGGACAAGCAGTCACAATTGCAGCCCTGGAAGACAACATTACAGCTGCCATTGGTGAGATACCGGCCGAAATGCTGGAAAAAGTATGCAAAAATTGGAGCTTACGGATGGACCACCTCAGACGTACCCGGTTAAAAAGTTTGGACTAGTTTTAGTGTTTCAAAAAGTACTATTTTTTAATCCGTACTTTAGTTTAATTTAGCTGGAAAAACGTTTTTGAAAGGAACTTACTTGCATTCGTAATGATGCAAAATAAGCGAAACCTTGTTAACAACTCAGTTGGACGAGTGGATGAGGTGTTGCACCAGCACATCAGAGGACTTGTGTTCAAATCATGAAATGGTCTGAGTAAATTTTTTATTTTTTTAGATTAAAAAATTTTTAACTTTTCCTTGGATTAAAAAGTGTTTTTTTTTTCATTTGGTGCTGTCGTATGTGTAATCCACAAAAGTTTAACATTTAGTCCAAGATTTTTAACCGTGTAGCCGCGAGCAACATTTACATGAAATAATCTTTAAAAAATAAATGGCAGGCATTGATGGATCGCTCTAAATAAATATTTCATGAACTATTGCAAATTTTCTGTTTTTTTTTCAAATTTAAAAAACCAAACGCTTCAAAAACCACCCTTTACAAAAATTTTTCTGGTTTTGTGTGAACCCGAATAAGAGAATTTTATTATTATTTATTAAAGTTTTAAGCAATTTAAGTTAAAAAACACAGGTAAAATGTATCAAAAGAATCCATTTAAATTTTTGGTAACAAATTATTTTCGCTGAGTTTCCATTAATACAAGCAAAATTAGAAACCTTTAGGACTGCTATTTTGAATAGAGAAATCACTAAACAAAAAAAATATATTTAAAGCAAAATTTAACATTTTTATTTTATTTGAAAGGAATTTACATGCTCTGTACATCTTTCGATCTACATTTAAAAAACATTGACTAAAATTTAAATCAATCAATAACTGTTTTGAGTTCTTTTTTAATAAACTTTATAAAAATAAATTTTATAATAAACTCATTTTTGTATAATGAAGTGCATACCGTCACATATTCTTTAACTAGTCAGCTATGGAATAAATGTTGTCACCAAAAACGCAATTAATTAAAGTTCGCATGCACTTTACAAGGTATATAACTCCTTTTACAGCTTGTATATCGCAGCGTATAACGTACACAGATGAATCGGTTCCAACGGAAAGAAATCAGATGTGTAACAATAAGCAATTATTACACGACAGTAGCATGAATCATGCTAAAAGTAGATGACCATCAGTGAACCTTTCCCTTTAATAATTGCGTTCTATGTGGTCCTTTACGAAAGTCAAGCAAATGTCTTTGAACTGAAGTTCAATTGAATTTAATGCAACAGTCAAGCTTGCACCCAACTCCTCGAACGAGTTCTATTGAATAGTCAAATATTGTTGGCTCGCTCTTTTTTCTTTGGAAGAAAATGCAAGTCGCAAAGCCACCCGCCTAACAAAGGGAATTCACAGAGCAATAACAAAAATTGATAAAATTATTACATGTACTAAAAAAATGAGAGATTAATCTTCGCATTAATTCATTACTTCAGATCTATTTTTCGTACCAAATAAGCATTTGGCAAAAGCTGGAATATGTGCGCCACATGTGGTCTGCGAGCAGGGCTTTATGAAATCGGCAAGCAGTATGATCGCGGGGCATAAAAGATTTTGCGAAGCGCAGAAGCTCAAGTAACCAAAGACATGCGTTGGGTCTGTGTTCCTTAAACGGTTGCACAAATACGTACACTGTCGTTATGCTGCGACAACCGTTCGCAATAATTTGCATTTCCAAGCGAATTTATTTAAATTTTATTTGATATTAATTGCGAATAGCTTCTGAATTGGTTCTGTGGCTTTCCTCTACTAAAGTGGAAGCTTCCACAAATGGCTTTAAGTTGTCGCATGTATCTACATCCGACAAAAGCGCAACCAGCAGTCGCAGCTGTGCTTGCCCCTTAAACGAACATATCTATCTTTATACACTGATAAAAAAGGAATTAAGGACGGAAGCTCATTTATAAGACTCAGATTTATTTATTCACATGTTAAACTACACAAAAAATTGTTGTTTTTTTTTACAAGATAATTACAACGACTGCAGTTAAAGTTAATCTGAAACATACCATAATGATAACGGAATATATTATACAAATTTATTTGACTCGAAATATCTTTGGCGGCCTCGATTGTCTAGTGGTAGCGCGCTTGACTGTAATCCAGGAGTCCCGGATTCGAATCCCGGCCTAGCCATCATGGTCCATTGCTTAAACCTTTCTTTAAGTTCTTCGATAGAACTTTAAGATACATAAATTTGTGGAGAGGATCGCTTAGTAACTTGATTTGACTGAGGCAAAGGCATAACACTGGATGCCTTAACATAATACTTAAATCTAAAAAAGGATACAGTTTCAATAGTATATCGTAAGTGTAGTCGTAAAATTCCTTTTTTTGTGTAGAATTACGTCTTACAGCGCGGTTTGTATGGGGGTCACTTTCACGAATTTTTTCAAAGTGATATTTGACACTTTGGGGTATACCTACAGCCTTTAATATTCATCGTACAAAGAAAAAAAAAAATGCCAAAATATCAGTTTTAGTGGGAATAAAACGAATATCTAATAAAATAGCAAAATCTAAGAAGATGAAAAATTCATTTATTCGTATGAGAAATGCACAAGCTGCTTAGCTGCTTATGCTGTTTTTAAGGTTGTTGTTGTTGTTGTTGTTGTGTTTGCTTGTTTGGTTCGTAATCACGTCGTTCGTTGTTGTGCTGCTTTTGTTGTTGTTTTTTTTTTAATATGTATGTAAAACATACATATGTAAACACGCATGACCCAGTGGGCATTTTAGCTAGCGATATGCAAAAGAAAGCATGCTAGTAGTGCTCATATTGGCGTCAATATACTTTCCATGATTGCTGCATTCATGAGTGCTTCTGTAAGGCCTACCTTTTGAAAATTTGGAGTCTTTTCATGTTATTTTGTATGAAAAAAGTTTGAAAAAAATTTTGAAAAATATTATAAATGATCAGATCAATTAAAAAAATCAAATCTTAAGAAAAAAACAAAAAAAAATTTTTTGGTCCGAGCTGGGTCTCGAACCCGCGCTCCCGAAAGCTTACTTTCTTTTGTAATAATAAAAAATAAGCTGAAGTTTGTTAACAACTGCGGTGTACGAGTGGATAAGATGCCGGACCGCCAGATGAGAGGACGTTGTTTAAAGTCTGGAAATTGTCAAAAGTTTTTTTATTTTCAAGTTGATAATGATAATGATAATGATAATGTACATTCTCAGTACAGTCGCGAGAGAAGAAGGCCTAGAAAATTTCCTCGTTTCATATAAAAAAGTTAATGGGCTTGAAAACGAGCACGGAAGGGCTAAGAAATCCATATGATGGCCTGCTAGAAGCGCTTCAAATACCTGCTTTTGCCCACTGGGGAGTTGCTTTCATTTTTTTGCTTCCCAGATAGCCAATCGGTTCGGTTGAAAACTGTGTGCACTTCTAAAAGCACTGAAGCGGACCGTTTCGTTGTCAGTAAACTATGCATTGTGTGTTTCATATAAGCGTACCATTTATTAAGTTATATATTAATGTTGATTTTGTATGATTTAAATACAAATTCTAGTTGTTTGATAGCTTAAAATCGTTTATTGAGCTTTAGGTCAGGTTAGAACAATTAATTGCTCTAACTAGTTAATCGATCAGTTAGCTAGTTAATTAATCAGCTAGTGATATTTTTTTTTCATATTGAGAATGTATATTTTATAATTTACAAACAGCTTGCGGTAAAGGCAATTATTGCCGAGTGAAAAGCGGGACAAAGAGACCTTGCTATCAGAGCAAGAGAATTATTGGTCAAGTAGCAATAATTGCTTTCGTTGCAAACTCGAGAATTTTCGTGTGTGACGAGTGAAAAGCGGGACATAGTAAGCAAAGTTCTGTTTATTTTATGTGAACGATTCGGTTCATCCCCTCTTACGCTGCTCAACCACTGTGATCTTGCTCTTCTCTGTGCGTCGTTGTTTAAGATTTGCTTGGTAATTGTTGTTGGTTCAGTTAGCTGAAATTTTTTTAGATGTTCTTAATTTTTACTCTACATGAACAGCTGTATTTGACAACTAGCTCGCTTTTCTCTGCTTTCTACTTCATTCCTCTCCGAGTAGGCCCTACCTTGGTTATTCTGCCATGAGTTGGAGTACGAATAAAACGAAGGTTTATTTTCAGCATGTATGTATACTACTACGCAAATTTGCGCTTGCGTTACTAAGCATGCGTTGTGCTTAAAAACCTCATTTATTTTTTAAATACCATAATAAATTCGAACTCTTTTTATTATGCATTATATTCTTTCCATATTAAAAATTTATTTTGTTTAATAAAATTTTAATTTTAAACTACTTTTAAAATATACATATATGTATTTCTTTAAAACAAATTTTTACATGAATTTAATTGTGAGCTTTTTGGATCAGGTAAGTATAAAGAAGGACAACAACAACAAATTTGTTTTCGAATAATTTTTATTTAGAAGATGAAATACTTTAAAAAAGTTTTGAAGAATATACATGAAAAAAACCAGAATTTTTCCCTTTTACTGTATAAAAAGGAATTCTACGTCTATACTTACGATACTATCGAAACTGTGTCTTTTTTTACAGTAATAGAGAAAAATTCTGATTTTTTTCGTATATCTTCTTCAAAATTAGTTTTTTTCATTTCACTAAAAAATTATTTGAAAACAAATTTGTCTTGTATAATAATTTTTTTTTATATTTATATTTTTAGTGATGAATTTGTTGTTCTTGTTTATGTATATATTAGTTGGATAAATGGAAAAAATATTTTGGAAAAATATAAATTTATTATTTTTCCTGTAGTAATATATTAAAGCTAATTTAAAATTAAAATTTAAGCAAAAAAAAAATATATTTTTAATGTGGAATACTATACAAAATACAAGTTCGACATTTTTCTTTGTGCAATGAATATTAAAGGCTGCAGATATACCCCAAAGTGACCACTAAAACGTTAATGTGATTAAAAAAATTTTTGAAAATGACCCCGACTCAAACCTCGCCGTAAGACGTAACTCCACGCCAAAAACATGAATAAAGCAGAATGGAAGACATTTTAAATATCGAAATACATAAAAGATGAAAATGGGGGTTTTTCTATTTTGTATATTAAATGACTTACTTTTTATTTTACTATTTGTTAAGTGTTCCACAACGGAGCTAACAAGACATAAGTCTTATGGCAAGCACCGTAACATGAAGACGATATACTTACTTATCGACAATTATTTTGAAATTAATATACATAACATTAATTGAATATTATAAAAAATTGGAATATATATAAACTTAATATTAAAATTAAAAAATAAAGATATGAAATATAAAAAATTTAGATAAAACATTTTTAGATTTTAAGATGCACGCAAATTGAAGTTTAAAAAGACAACACGTATTTTAAGTTAAGTGGAACTAAGCTATATTATTGTAGTACAATTGCGATTAAACCATTATTCAAATTTAACTAAGATGTGAATACTTCAAAAACAAACATATTCAAGGACGTTTATTAAATTATGTTTAACTTACGTTGCATTTATTATTCGCTGAATGTGATGGGAGAGCGAGTTCCAAAGACGAATTGTATGGACAAAAAACTGACGTTCAGACGCAAGGCAAGCCTGTTTCGGTTGGATGAGATTAAGGCCAAGACTGAGATTAATAGCTCTAATCGTAGAAAAACTTATTTATTTTTCTAAAACTCTAGCTTAATTCTTACCACTCGAAGTTGCTTAATATTAAAAACACATTCTATTTTTCGGTATTGCAGATGAGCCGCCGCCCTTAAATCGTTTTCGACTTGTTTAATCAGAATGTAGGCTTTAGATTCAGAGCGAAAATGGATGCTATTGAATTTGTTTTTTGGGTGTATCTTATCAAAGGCTTATGCTTGTTTCTGCTGCTGTAGGACATTGTGTTAAGTTTCAACGATACTCATGCCTTTGGCGCCGTGGCGCCTTACATGACTTTTTCGCTTATAAGGAAATTAGTTTTCACTGTATTTCACGCAAATCGAAAGCTTTTTGTCGCTTTAGTTATTGTATCTGAAATTAACTAAGCATCTGCGATTTACAGACATTAGTTTATTTATTCCAGTGGTCATTTGATTATTTGGAAAGTGACACATTTGCAGAAAATTGGTGTCTTCAACAGAAATAGTCTAGTTATTCCAAAAGTTCAACTTAGCTGACAGTTCTTTAATACATCAGGTTTTATCTATAAAATATTGTTGTTAACATACCCCATAGATATTTAGATATTAATTCTGCATTAATACCATGAGATAAAAGCTATGTTGCTGCGACGCTAGTTCATTTGGCAGTCATGCCGTCCTAGGAAATGCCTGCACTCAAAGCATTTATTAGTAAAATTTCTACGAATGATATTCGTAAACAAAATATTCGTACATTCTACGAATATTCGTACAATATAAAAAAAAAATATAATACACTCCAATATTTATATTAGGGGTATTCACGATTCAGTGCACTTGCCTGTGCAGTTGAGCAGTTGTGTCCCGGGATTTCGGGATTTGAAATTCATGTTCCCGGGATTTTTCGGAATCCCGAAATACCAAAATATTAATATAATGGCATTCAGCTGTATTTAGAGGAGGGACTGTTAATAACTCTTTCTCATAATTTTTGCTTTTTAACAAAAAGAATTGTATATTTTTTATCTTTTTTATGTTTAAAATAGAAATCGTTAGTTAACGAAAACTGTAATTTTCTATGAACGTAGGACCCACAATGACCGATATATGGGAATTTTCAAACTGGCGTTACGGACGATTTGTACGAAGAAGTATTAAATAAAGAATGAAAATTTCTAATATTTAAAAACGGATTTTTCACATTTGCGTAGTAATAAAGAAGCACTATATTAAGTAAAAACAATGACAACAATCGACCCTAAGGATTTTAAGATATAAGCAAAAATATTTGCTGGCGTTACGTTTTACAAAAAACGGAAGTGATTTTTGACTTGGCTTACAAAATAAGCAAAACTCTCTGAATTTGGAGTTACGTTAATGGCGTTACGTTACTTAAATTTTCTTTGTGGTTCAATTGGGTAATTAATTAATTAGATAGTTAAGTAATTATGTAATTTAGTAATTAAAAAACAAATTTAATATATTGTCCTTTCCTTGCCTCAGCCATTTTTCATTATCTCTAGCCAATGTCTTCCATTTTTACTAAAACAAAAAAGTTAATGAAACATTTACGAAAAAGAAAAACTATGTTACATTTGTGAAACAGTGCAGACGATTTCATCATATGGTTAACGAATTTATGTAGAAATTGCTTAAATTAATAAAATTAAAATGTTTCTCTTAGATAATGGCCCGCATGCATAAAAAAAGTAAACACTAGACTAAGTAGCGAACACTTGATTTTTAAATTTTGATATGCATAAAAAGAAAACACTATATACTATTTTCAAAAAACTACTTGCTTATATTTGATATGCATAAAAGAAAAGATCGCTATTACATTTTTGTAGTGTGCTTTTGAATAGACTTGTTTATATAAATTTGCTTCAAAATGGCAATGTTTATAATTTTAATCGCGAAAATAAGAAAAAATGTTATAAATTAACAAGATTTGGCCATAAATATAATTTTCGGTCACAAAAGTGGGGAGATTACGATTTCTTGGTCGCAGCGATTTGACAGTGGATTCGTAAACTACTTTCAATCAAAATAAGAATTGCCGAAGGAAAAATCGATTTATCGATTTGTTTTGAGTTATCGATATTTCAAAATAATCTCTTTCTTTGTTGATAGTCTTAGAAAATTTGCTATATTTTCCTTATTATATTACCGATTGAAATAGTTGAGATATTATTTTAAAGAAACATTAACAGCTTTCATAAACATGTTAAATTAATCAAGGCCGTTGAGCATTTCACATTTTATAGATATTTGAATGTAAAAGTAAATTTTTGCTTACATTAAACTGTTATTTTCTCAAAAACTACCGTTATTATTATGACTTATGGAAATTAAAAAATTAAAGCTTACAAATTTATCTTTCATTTGGTACATAATATTAATAATTTTTTTGATGTTTTATTGTGTTTTTTGTGATGATATGATTTGCCCTTGTATAAATAGTTGTTATTTAAAGCATATTTACCTTAGTTGGTCTACTTTCTAAGGAGACTATGATTTACAGGGCACCGCGATTTGAAAATGGATTCGTAAAATACTTTCAATAAAAAGAAGAAAGGCCGAAGGAAAACTTGATTTATCGATTTGTTTTCAGCTAATCGATTTTTTCAAGAAAATTTTTTAATAAATATCTCTTAAGAAAACTAGCTATATTTTTCTTACTGTATGACCGATATTGATATTTAAGGTATTACTAGTATCGCCTGTGGTCGAAATTCGACCAACTTTCTGAAATTTCAATCGCTTTTCTCATTCTGAGGCATTGACCTTGCCTTAAGAAAATGTCTTGTACTAAGAAAATCTTAAGTTTCGAGAGAAAGCAACAGTTTTCGAGATATCGTCATAACTCTTAAATCAAAATTTTTCAGAATTTACTATTTGTAAAATAAAAAATGTACTATAAAAAATGCTTATTCTAGGGTATCCGTAAGAGATAGTGAAAAATGTTTTTTCTACATTGTATTAATATCTAAAATTTCCTCCTGCGCCATGTTCTTCCATTTCTTATAGTTTAGGTTTTACTTCAGAAATATACTTTCAATGCTCATATTTCAGGTCAAAGGTCACATAACTATTCGGTGAACTTCTTCTCCCTACTCTAATTTATTAAAAAATTTTCAAAATCGGTTCAGAAAAACGGAAGAACTGTTTCTCCTACGCCTATTTTTATATATAACGAAATGGCTTAAAACATAGACTTGTGTATATAACTTTGGAGTGTTTTGAAATATTTTAAAATTTTTTACAGAGAAATTATTTTTTAAGCTATAGAACTTTGTAGAAAATATAAAAACAACGTTTTAAAAAATTTAATTTTCATCAAAAAAAATCATAGGGATGGCTCATGATTTTCGATGATAAAAACTGTTTCTTGCATTATGTGTCAAAATGAAGCAATTTTTGCAAATAAATAATATGTCATATGAAAGAATGTGAAAAAACAAAATTTTATAAGAAAAAAAGTACAACAACAAAAACGTTTGGCCTATTTTTTGAGCAAAAACTGAATACTTTAGAGGTATTTTTAAAACCATATAAAACATTGAATTGGTGAGATAACGGTAAATCTTTTCTTTTTTCTCCAAAGTCAATTAATTGGTCTTTCTGCCAAAGAAAATTTGATGAAAATCGATTGAAAAATGGCCAAGATATTTGCTTGCAAATTCAAAACTTGAAATTTCAATCGTTTTTTTCTCATTCTGAGGCCATGACCCTGCTTCAAGGAAATAGATTGTACGGAGAAAATCTACATTTTTTGAGATATCTCAATAGCTTTCATGTCATTATAACGGGAATTTTTTTTAAAAATTTTATCCGAGAAAAATATTACCAAAAAAGCTTTCGTATACCGTTATATTTCTGAACCAACGACGTTTCGACGTTTTCGAGCTATCACATTAATTTCATTTCTTATAAATAGCAAATTTTTCATAATTTGCTATTTATAAGAAATTTTACCATCACAATATATATTCACACTTTTAACATAAAAATACTTATTGTAGGGTATCCGTAAGAGATGGCGCAAAATGTCGGAAGTATTTTTTTGCACACCTTATCAATGTCTAAAATTCTCTCTTGCATTATATTCTTCCATCTGTTACAGTTTAGTTTTTATTTAATAAATGCTTTTTACGCTCATATTTCAGGTCAAAGGACACCAATCTAGAATGTAGTCATATTATGCAGCCAGATCTTTCATTTGATACCTCATTCACCATTCTACCTCTTCCTAGCCCTGAGATTCCTTACTGAAAATAATACAAACTTTAAACGTTAATATTTTGGGTCAGAGGTCATAAATTTAAAATCTAAAATGATTATGCACATATAGGGCGCAGTACCTTTCGAATAATATAAGTTTCATTGCCCTTGTACGAAAAGTTGTCTTATCAAGCATTTTTACCTTAGGTGTTTTGCATTTCTTGTAAAGAATTTTTTATAAAACACAAAATATATGTATCGTAACGTATATCAAATGAAAGGAAAATGCTTAAGCTTTAAGAATAAAATAAATTTGTAGTACCTTAATGACGCAAATTTAGTAGAAAATAACGGTTCTTTCAATTAAAAAATTCAAATATGATGTAAATTTGTCTTATAAAATTTAAAATATTCTTGCAATGGTATTTTTATTGCATATCATTAAAAAGGCCGTTTAATTATCTTTCAAATGACATGTCAATCTTTTGAATCGATTGAATAATGGCAGAAATATAGATGTTTTCTTAAACACAACTTTTGGTACGAAAAAAATTTCAAAAATCGATGACTCGATTTTTTTTCTCTCTTCCAGAAAACATTCTTAAATCGTGGCGCCCAAGAAATCGTAATCGTTCTACAAAAGTTTATTTTTATCACAAATAAAAAAGAAGTGAACACTTAAATTCGAAAATAGAACTTACTTAAAAGTTTAATTTATACCAAAAGTAGTGTTCACTAGGTAAGTAGTGAAACTACTTAAGAGTTAACACTACTTTGCAGCGTTCACTATTTTTTATGCATTTAAATAAGTTTTAATTTTTTGGTCACGGTAGACTTTTCTGTGGAAATGCCCATATTCATGATTTACTTTGCAAAATCGATAATATCATTGGCTTTGCAGACGATATTATTATTTTCCACGCTGATAATAAAATTCAAAATATTAATCAAAAATTACAAAATTATTATAATATTCTAGAAAAATATGCTATCGACTGGAATATGAAAAATAATATTAACAAATGTAGAACAATTTTTTTTTGTCCTCCTGCAGGAAAATGTCATACCAACATAAAAAAATTGGAAAAATTTCGGTATAAAATCTTATAATAATGCTGTCATACTAAATAAGCAAATGGTGAAATATTTGGGTATTCACCTAGATAAATGTTTATATTGTAACAATCAAATCAATTTACAATTAGTTAAAGCAAGGAAAGCCTCTTTCATGCACAAAAAATTTTCTTTTCAAAACACTAAGCCCAAAAGTTAAGTCATGCTATAAAAATCATTAATTCGATCTATATTTACGTATGGTTGTCAAATATGGTTCAATATTTCTCCATCGTGCATTGAAAAATTAAGAGTTCTCGAGAGAAAAACCTAAGAGCATGCATGGCCATGTATAGATTTGCTACTAGTAATTTTCAAAAATATATTTCAAATAAAAAATTGTACAATAAAGCAAAAATCAGTAGGATTGATAACTTTATCATCCACCTTATAAGAAATCATATAGTTAGAAGAATTAAATCCAAAGAAAATAATTTAATTTAGGCTCCATATTATATAAACACAGAATATATATGCAAAACACTAGATAAAGCTTATGTTCCACCTGAGGCCTTTTTATACCTCGATAGCAATGGATTTATGCAAAACGCAATCGGCATTCCTATTTTCTATCACATATATAGACGCTCCTATAATAAAACGATTAACTGCTCCTATAATAAAACGAAATAAGCATTTACTATAGAGTTAAAAATATTAATCCAAACTTAAATAATAAAAGGTATTGATGGCTTAATTAATAACTATCGTAAAGTTTTTGTTTTTTCTTTGTTTTTATCCACTAGCTACAGTTTTTAAATAATATAAATATCGATGTTAGGTTTTTCTAAACATTTTTCTTTACACAATAGAAATATATAATCGTACTTACAATATATCGGGACAATGCCCTGCACAAATAACAATATAAATTTCTAAAAATGATACATATTATTATAATATACTATACTTAAATACTCGATTATGGGTTTGTGTATAAAATGTAGATCTTTATCTTTCAACTTTTTGTTTATGTGAAGTTTTTTTATATATATTATTAATTGTTTAATAAACGTTAACAAAAAAAAAAAAATAACCGATAACGGCAACGATTATTATCGTTAAATTTTTGCAATCATACTTATAAGCATAATACTATAGATGTAATGTGTAAGCCACAAAGCTCTTGATATATTTATTTAGAAATTACAATTTGCAATATTATACTACTCTAAATAAAGATTCATTCAAATAAAATAACGATTTTTTTAAAATATCATAACCTTTACTGTTCTTAGTTAAAAAAATATTTAAAAATATCCAACTTTATTACAAGCATAAAAATATAAACGCAATAAGTTAAACAAACAACAAAAATTTATATTTTAAAAAGTTTTAAAAGAAAACGAAACTTTTAATGCAAATAAATTAGTTAGCTATTAGTAAAACGTATGATGTAAATAAAATATTCTTTTTATAGTTAAAAAAACAATAGTATAGTTTTATTATTATTTATCAAAATTCCATTAAAATTGAATAGCCTAGTAAATAGAGACTTTTAAGATGAAAGCCAAAACAAACTAAAAAATAGTCTTTCAAAGTGTGTGGCTGTACTATAGAGAGATAAAAAAAGAACAGGGTGATTTTGATAATAAAAAACTTAGCTTACATAGCAGTTGCACTTATAGTTGCTGAAACTTTTTTATTTTCTTGTGAATAAAATCCCGGTATTTGGGGTTTGGCGAATTGGAACTATAAATTGCTTCGGGATCCCGGGATTGAAAGTCCTAGCAACAACTCTATGTTGGAAGCTACTTAGCCAATTTGAGCCATTCCTTTTGTTCTCACTTTAAAATCATGTAGATAGTTTGTAGCTTTTTTGCAAAAATTCTTTTTTTGACCTCCAATAAAAAAATGTTTTATTTATATTTTTTTTAATTTTACTTTAGCGCCCACGCCTCTTTTTTTGTATTTTTTCATATGTATTTGGGTCTCCTAAATGCAATGGTGCAAATTGTCGGTCTCTTGTAGTTTATGAGATAAAATTCAAAAAAGTTACGTTTTTCAGGCAAAATTGTTTAGTTTTTCTTATATTTTACTACGGTAAAAGCAAGATGCAGGTTGTTGTCAATGATTTTCAGCCTTCTCAATGCAAAAGGTGAAAAAAATTCTTGTCTCATATGGCTTAGAAGATAAAAATTCATTAAAAAATGTATTAAAAATCGGCACGATTGCTTCGGAAAAGAGGAAATTAGCTTCTACCCACTTAACATTTTGGTAGTATTTTACTTTTAGCTAAAATGGCCTTTTTTAATTTTTGAAAGTAGTTATATATTTGATATATTTATAATACAGAAAAATAAAAAAGTTTTGTTACATTAAGCTGAAAGTCCAAATTATTTTTTCCATTTTTTCAACTATGTACCCCGATAGCTTCTGAACTAGTTGAGAACGGCCATTAATTTTTCAGGTTTGGAATTAGAAGCCCTTAATACTTATGTTCCAGAAAAAATAGTTAACATAATTAATTTTAGCTAAAAGTATTCCACATTTTGCACAGAATTTTTAAACTTTCGCGAATTTTATCCTTTAAGCCATTCGAGACCGACATTTTATTTGTGCACTTTTGGACTAAGGAGGCCTAAATACATTAAATAAAAACAAAAAAAAAAAGAAATATCTACGCGTGAGCGCTAAAGTAAAATTATGATTGGCGATGTTTACGTTCAAACGACGTAAAGAAACTGCACTTCACTGTTTTCTCGTCCTTTTTCCTCGGCATATTCCACGTCTTTGCTGAAAACGCATTTTTTTTTTCCTATTGAATAAGTCAGTTTTTTCATTGTGCCTTTTAGCTTTGTTTAGTTTAACCATGTCGTGCATTCGGTTTGCTTTTGGCATTTATAGTATGGGGAAACCCTAGTGAGGTGAAAAGTTCGCTGTTCCGAACACTTTTGACCATACCAATTCAAAAACTAAAGCTCCACCCCTTCGCCAGGTATAGCCAATGAAGAAGCGACAATGATTCGGCGAACGAGGTGAGTTTTGTTATTGCTTTATGTGTTCCCTTAATATTTTAATGTTTTGTTGTATACTAAAATTCAATCCATTGAGACGAGTGGCTGTGTAAACGTACGTTCGACAATAACAGACAGCTGTGGACTCATATTAGTTAAATGGGGTGCAAGCGTGCTTGATCCATTGGTATGTGGTTTTGGCGCTATTTGAATTTATTGACTTGTGTTGTAGCAGAGCGATCTTCTTCTACCTGCTTTTTTAAAAAAATGCGCCTTAATAGCATACGGAGAATCCGTTACGAAAATTGTTTTTACTCACCCTCAAGTTTCGAACAATTTTAAGCGGATCCATGTTATCCATGTGCTATGAAACATTACATAGAACATACGGCATTTGTTTATGTATGTAAAATACCTGATGGAATGACAAATAACTGCTGAAGCCTTCAGGCAACATGCTGCTCAGTCAACCAAGCGAGGCGCGAAGCGTGCCAGCATTAAAAGGTGTAAGTGGATTTTGTGGCTCGTGACCAACTCGTGTGTAACTGAGATAAAGTCAAAATCAAACTAAAGAAAAATGCCAAATCTGTAAATGTGAAGAAGTTTCGTGATCGACGTTGCTTATTTAGTAGTACCGATCGTGGGGTGGGGGAAGGTTTATATTTATAAAAATATTTTTTTAATCATAACTAATATTAAACTTATTTATTATAATAACTAATTTAATTCAATCTAATTTATTTATAACGTATTTGCACAATACTTTACCCTGAATTCTGTCTCATTAAAACAATTGTTTTTAATTTGTTTAAAAAATTTTAACCAAAACATACTCTGGTTTTGATATGTCAATGACAAGGGGTACAAAAGCCAATTTTCGTAACTGGTTTCTGATAAAGTCATATCATTTTAAAAGATTGGATTTAATGACAATCTTTTTAATAAGTTTCGTGATAGGAACAGGGGCGTCCGCATGATTTGTTTTAGGGGGTAACAAAGGCATAAAGACAAAGTCTAGAATGCACATAAAGAAAATGTAAAATATATAATTCTATTTTCTGTTATTTTTCACATTAGAAAATTATATATATTTCAAAGATGGGGTAAAAATCTTTCTCGTATCATGCCCGAAGCATTTTCAAATTTTTTCTCAACCAATATTCTTAGTAATTTAGTAAATTAAATAATGCGATGTCTGGTTTGTTCTTAAATAAAAACGCATTAATTACTATTAAGCCCCCAAGTTTTCCTCTTTTCAATAAGAATACAAAAATTTCCTAATATTTTTTTTTTATGAATAAAACCAGCAAAATTATCAGACCTTTTTTGACCACTTTTATGACCACTACTTCCGACTATATTACCTTACTATGCATAAAAGGCCTTACATTTAACATTGAATGAGACAGGAGGTAAGTGATCGCCTCCCTTCAGCATTACCTAGAAGTTATGGAGTAACATACTACTTGTATTAAGTTATAAAAATCACTGCATTACTTTTCCTTGTATGCTACATTACAGGTAATGAGGTATGAGTTAATTACTTCTGCTATATGCAGACGCATTACTTTTTGAAAAAAGTAATGCTTCCTTACCTGGTAATTTATTCTGTATTAGTTCTATGGTAGCCACTGGCAAATCCGCTGCTGGGTCATAAACCAATTGCGATCGGCCTGAAATTATCATATTTGGATTTCGGAGGTAAAAACACATGGATTCCGCAAAAGTTAAGAATTATAGTTGTCGCTATTCTTGAAATGTTCCCCGCATGGACATCCACTGACTTATTTCTTTTTTCAACATGCATCAGTTCTAGCAGCATGCAAGTTACTAAAATCGAGTTTGGAAGTATGCCTTTTATAATTCAAAACGTATGAACAAATATAAAAAGAGGTACATGTATAGATGGGTTTTGGGCTCTATTCATTTTCTAAACATATTCCAGAACCTCCCTGCAAGGCTTGCTTCTGAATCCTGGATATAATATAAGCAAGTGCCGCGAAAAAAACCAGAAAATTTTCAAAAAACGTGAATTTGAAAAAGTATAAAATAAATGTTTTAAATCGAGTTTCCCATATAAATTTTAGTCATAAAATAACTTTTGACCATAAGATATTCTAATGTAAAAGCGATTTCTTAACAATAATTTGCCATCAAATTTTTGTATGTAGAACGGGCTGCAGTATGAGCTTTCGCACATCCTACATGTCCGTCCGACCTGTCAAATTCATCCTACATGTAGGATAGTCCGAAACTCCATATTAGCATGAAAATTCTTATATAGCAGTAAGGCGGTCCGTGGCAGGACAACGTCTTCCAGGGAATACTAATATTTTATATATAGTTTTTCGCAAAACGTTTTTCAAAAAACGTGAATTTGAAAAAGTATAAAATAAATGTTTTAAATCGAGTTTCTCATATAAATTTTAGTCATAAAATAACTTTTGACCATAAGATATTCTAATGTAAAAGCGATTTCTTAACAATAATTTGCCATCAGATTTTTTTAAAAATTAGTACTTGATCTAAAATTAGCCTACTTTATTCAGAATTTCCTAATTCTTCTTTCGCTTTTGAATTAGAAGCTTTGTCCTTGCCTAGATCGCTGCAATTTTCTCAAATTTAAATGCTGCAAGATTGTAGGCAATTTTATTAAGTTTACGAACAATTCAAAAATTACCCAAATTGGATCATCTTTATGACAGAAAATCGATATTTTTAAGCTGACTTTTGGGAAAACATTTAGTTTTTTAAATTTATTTTACTTTGTTTTCTTCTTGTGTTTAATTACTTCAAAACATAAATTTGCTTATCGTCCAAGTTCATATGCGATATTGGCTTAAATGCCCCTTACCATGAATGATCTTCGACTAATAGGGATATCTTGTCTTATCATTCCTCAATTTCTCGTACGAATAACTTCATAATTTCTTCCATTACATTCGTAGTATTTACTAATGGCTTCGTACTATTTAGAATTAGTTTAGTTAAAAAAAATTTACAACCGAAATCTTTCAGCCTGGTTTGTTGAACAATTACCGAATGAATATAAGGATATGTATGATTGCAAGGTGGCCGTGGTCTACTGAAAGAGTACGTGGCCCGTAAGCTAAGAAATCATGGTTCAAAACCCAGCTCAGATATAATTTTTTTTTTTCGTTATTAGTTAATATAACAAATGTATTCGTACAACAGTTTTTGTACGTTGTTTCTGTACGAATACGAATAAAATATTTATAATACGTACCAAAGTACGTCCAATCTATGAATACTATTCGTGACTGAAACCTACGAATAAAATTCGTCGTACGGACACAGTTATTAGTAATATGTACACACAACATTTTTTGAGTGTTAGAATACGTATTGAAAAGTGCCTGTGAAACAAGTGGGAATAAAATGGTACCGTAACTAATTATTGCTACGGGTACAACATACTATTTAAAAATACATGCATTGATTAGCTCAGCTTTATTTAAAAATATACCTTAAAAAAATATTTTTGAGATCTTTTCAAAATACATATATTTTTTTTTTCAAAGAAAAATCCAAGAACCAAGGCATGCGCCTTATACATACAAGGTTTGGTCTTGAGGTCTCTGAAAGGAAAGGGATAGATTATTTAAAGGAATTGATTAGAACCATACACGAATTATTGATTACGCGAAACAGACGTGAAAGACAGTTTGAATTGCTTTTAACCGAGGCTAGTGCTATGCCTTAACCTCGGCAAGCATTTCCAGCCCTTAGTTGTCATAACAACATATAGAATGAATTTATCGTCATATAAAATCAAAAAAGCCGTAAGTTACAATAAATTCAATGTCGACTTTTTGATTGATTATTGATGCACTCTTATCAAAATTCATGTTCCTGCTAAATTTTACACTCCTACAACTAAAAACGACGTTTTTATTTAAAAAGTTGTAAAATCCCTAAGTTTGAGTGTAACTTACAGTTACAATTACAATTTAGAAAGTTTTTTGACTCTCCCGTACAATTTTTTAATTGTAGCTTACGGTTTTTTGATTTAATATGAAGATATTAAAGAAATGTTCACTGCATGGAGGGCAAGAGCCCCCTTTCCTCCCTGTGGGAGCCCATGGATAGGATTATATAATTGCAGGGAAAGGAAGCTCGTTGATATATCTAGTAAAAACTTAAAGATTTCAAGGACAAAAAATGCTTCACATTAAAAAACTATTTTATGAATTTGTATTCAATAAAAATCCATGAAACTCGATATAATGTATTGAAATGCAGAATTTTTGCATATTTCGAAATATCTAAAAACAGGCGTAGCCGAGATTTTATTCAGGAGGGGTGCCGGCCAATTATTGTTTCATGTATTGTTTCATGATAAATAAAATTAACTTTTTTAAATATTGGCATTATTGAGAAAAATTTAATATTAAATTCGAAACGATACTGAATCAAACGCAATAAAACAAAAGCGGAAATCAAAGTATTCATCGAAGGGAATCTTCAGTAAAGCGGTTTAAAATTTCATCATTCAGCGACACCTTTCCATTCTCAAAAGGTAATGTTGCTGGATGATTGTTAAGCTGATTTTAATTTTTGCGCAAAGAAGTATTTAATCAACTGGACGATTGATCTTTTCCACGAACTGGCAAGTCGTGAGATCCACTCAAAACATGATCGAAATAATCAAAGACAAAGCTTTTTGATTTTGTTCCAGTGACCGGACAGCATCATTACATCAACAATTAGGTCGGTTATGAATGCATGAGCTGTTTATGCTGATCCTATGTGCTCCTGACTCGAAGCGTAGCTTCTATATTACTCAACCACATTTTTATATTTTATGAAGGTCTTTATAACGAGTGATCTTAAAACGTCTTACTCGTTTTTAGGTGGAAAGAGGACACAGTACAAGCAAAGTGCACTTTTTAATTTTTTTGAGTATATTAACCACGGCGCATAGGTTTGTTTATTTTTTTTTAATATAAAAAAAATTAACAAAATGTAAATTTAGGTCCAATCGCGTCCTTCTTAAAATCGTAGATTTGAGGACAAACCCAAGGGCATACTCATCAAGGCACATCGGCCAACCCACTTGCCCAAGTCGTTTTCGCAGAAACTGTCACTATTGCATGTGCTAGCAGAAGCATATGTAGATAGATTCTTTTGCAGTTAAAAGCTCGGAAGCGGGTGCAAGTAACTCATCTTTCTCTACCATTCTGCTCTCATTGCCACTCAATTTTCTTTTCTTGACTGTAAGGCAAATTGATAAGAAAATAAGCATAGACCTTATAATTTGCAGTAAGCAAATTTTCATGCTAATCGGAAAAAAATATTATATTTTCATCATTATTAGTATAGTTTCCGACGACCATAGTTGCAACCATTTGAACAAAATGACCAAATTGTAGTTTAATACGACCAAAACCGTCCGAAATATGGTATTTTTGGATAATTTGTGGGTGGTAAAAGAGAGTGTGGTAACATTTTTTCCCTTAAACCATCTCGTACTCGGAACAAATCGACTGCCAAAATTTCAGCTCAATTTTAAACAAAGAAATTCGTTAAGGTTCTTTTTTGAAATTGATAAAAATTAGAAGGAAACGAAAATGAAAAAGATTGAAACACGATTGGACGGACAATAAATCAAAATCTAAAATAAAAAAAAATTAATGCAATCCTTTGTAAAAATTACGACTTATTCACTTTCAAGGCCAGCACTTTCGTTTTTGATTGATTTTTTTTCTATTTCACCAAAGAATAAAATTAGTACTAAAAACTTTTTGTGTGTTTCAGTTACGAAAGTTTTCGTGGTGTCAATTTCTTGGAAATTTTAAGAAACTTGCATGTTCCTATTATTTTAAATTTTTCTAATAAAAGTCATATAAACCAAGAATGTTACTTTCCACAAAGGTATGCAATTACCAAATTGCAATAATATAATTTTGAAAATTCTTGTATGGCTGATTATTTACCTTAAACATTTAAGGTGTTTGATGAATCAGGTCAAAAATTATTTTTAAAGAAATTAAAACAAAATTCCCAAAAAAAAAAACATTTCTACAAAACCAAGGCCATAGTAACAACGGGTATATAAGCTAGTGTTATTATAAAAAATTTGAAAAAAACATCTAGTAGCTTTTCAATTTCAATTTAACTTGCCAGAAAATTAAGCAAATTTTTTAAAACTAATCTGCATGATACGCTTTCGCTTATTGCTAGATTTTTTACAACTTGAAATGGGAATCAAACCACACTGGTTATCAAAAAGATCGTGTCTTATTTTTTTCAATGATGAAGCTGATAAGGACGTCAAGTTCATGAAAAATTACAATAGAATGATAATTTTTCTCCACCTATAATGTGGAACCGATACAATATTTACTGCAGATCGTTGAATCATATCGCCAAAAATATTTATCTTGTGATAAATCGTCTTTAATAGACCAAAGTTAAGTGAAATAAAGTCGATAAAAGTTTTTGAATTTTGAGCTGTAAAAGTAATTTAATCCAGAGACAAGATAAATTAACACTACTTAAATTAACCTAATAGTTAACGAATTACAAACCTTGATTTTTTAGTGCGAGCGTGTTTTTGAAACGCATTTTCAAAAATAAGGACACGTCTATTGTGCACTTATTAAAAGGGTTTTTTTTTTGCTAATATGTGTTTTTATGTTATCATGTGTTTCTCTCAGATAAAACATTAAATGAAGCAAATAATAATTATATAGTAATTCTTACGATATCGCCTTGTGATGAGCCACTTTTAAAGAATTATACATGGTTGCCACTAAGATTTTCTAGCTGTGATTTTCATGATACCGTGGCTAATTCAATGCCTCAAATGATAAACATACAGTTGTTTTAACTCTTATTGAAACAATGTGAAATGGTTCGTGGACTGGAAGTCAAACCACTTTTAACTGAATGATCGTATTTAATTGAGTGCTGTTACATGCATAAATATTCAAATGCTACTTCAATCTCACAAACACACACACATACACACACATATGGGATAGCTAAAAACAACCTTTATTACCAATTCAGAATATCATTGATCTCACCACATGCCTCGGAACAACTGTGGTAAGGGCCAAAAGATTTCCTGCACAAAAACATTGATCCTGTTTAGTCAGCGCAGTTAACTTATTGCAGCCCGTGCCAGTTGTTGCCGAAGTACAGCTATAAACGCCCGCCAACCTAACTCAATTAGTTCGCAACGCGTGCTACCAACAACAGCCGCTCAACCTACCAGTTGTTTTATGCTGTAGCAGCAACAACAACAGCTAACTAATTGTAAGGACTCCTTTATATTCTTCTCCACATACCAAAAGAAGAAGGGAAGGTAAAACTAAGCCAGAACGCACTCGTTTTAGTCCCATTCGTTCAAACTTAAGAGCGACATAAGGTAACGCAGTCTGCACTTTGTGTTTTGATTCGTTTGGGCCAACTCTTGACTACACAGAATTGAATAACCGGCAAAAGATTCAGTCAGGTGTCAAGCACCAAACAACACGGACGTGCGCGATCTTCCAACTTGTGTTTAACTTAAAAGCAAATTGAAAAGTGAAATAACAGTTAAGAAATAAAATAAATAAACAAACAAAAAATTATTATTTCAACCAAAATATTGAATAATCCGAGCCAAATAGCTGTATTTATTGCACGCGCGGTAATGAACGAAAGAAATAAAACAACAATAAAATTTTTAAATTAAGTGAAAACGATTTGTACCAACTGTCAGCAGATAAGGCTCAAATCAGCAAAAAATAGTGAAATGAACCACTTGTCACCACCACCATCGCCACACTCTCAACCAAGCCAATTGACTCCTTTTCTTAATTCATCATTGGAGATGAGTTTTGCATCTTCTAAAAGTTGGATTCAGAGAGCATCTGCCTTAAATTCTGCAATGATCTCTGCAGCAGCCAGCAACAAGATAAATGCGCGAGGTAAGTTACAGTTACCACAAAACTTTGTGACCATCATAACCGCATTTCTTCAAAAATTTCTTTCATCCGTAGACTTGCCATTCCTCTACAATCCGCTTCTTTATTCAAGTGCTCTGCTTTGGCCACAGTTTTTACTCTCAACATCCACAATATCAGGGTTAGGGACACCGATTTCCCCCACAACTCCAAAATCACCTGCTTCAGTGACACAGATCCGCGATTTCACATTAACACCGGAAAAAGAAGAGCAATTTTCCGAAGACATGCCTCTTAATCTATCGACAAAGCGAATCTCAGATTATAAAGACTCCAGCATGCCTTTAATTAGATCGAATGCTACCTTGTCTTTCCAGTCACATATCGGAAGCAAGTCACAATCATCACTCATTTGGTCGCCAGCCAGCATGTGTGAAAAAGAGGACCAAACTTTAGATGATTCAATTGTTAAAAAATTGAAGTACGATCGAATGCTTACTTTCGAAAAAAGTGAACTGGAAAATAATATTGATTCTCCTATATCATCAACAAACCAAGCCAATTCTGCCATTTCGAATAGTGAACATGACATGGAATCAGCTCAGCAACAAATATATGCTCACAGGCATGCCTTCATGACTGGTCTAACAGGAAACAATCTAGAGCTTTTAACGCAGCAGCTAAAATCCACCAATGCAGCGGTTGCCTCCGTGATAGCAAACACGCCACGTCAATTTGAAATATTGAATCTAAATCCTGCCAATGGTTTTCCAATTTCCACAAGCAGCAGCCACTTACAAAATGAAATTAAATCGAGCACATACCTAAAGGACAACGCCTCGTCCACACATCTTCAAAAAAAGTATGCCACACAACAACAGCATCCTGACTCCACCGAAGCCTTAAGTGAATCACAAACTAGCTTCTGTGCTGATTTGGACGATAAGCGCAGAACGCGACACTTTCAGGTAAGACCCAAAAGGAAATTTAATGGATAAACAATATTCGTCACAAGGAATAAAAGTAAAAAAAAAGAGTCATTAAGCTGAATGACATCAATTGAATATAGAGCATTTAATTAAACAAAATTCATAAGTTCCGATAGAAGGAACAAAAATCTTTATCCATTCGTTTAATTGTTTAATTTCGTGCAATAAGTACCCTCAATCAATGTAGGTGAAACTTCGAACCCTTTCAGTAAAATTAGAGAGCGGAGGATTGCGCTAATTGACCAATGGTTCTTGTTATTATTTAATTGCTTTATAAAGGTTTTTTTTTGTTTTGTTTTTTTGTTCTGTAGAATACCCACTTTTGGATATGGGACTCTATGGATATCAATAATTGTTTGTGCATAGATGTGAATCACGCAATTAGTTAATCAAATAAATTTAGAAAGAAGCGAACAATTATGCAATATTAACGATTATTATTGGTGTTTTTGAAAGGGGAGAGCGGATGCGAACAGAAATCTATTAATTTTGCACACAGACATGAAAACATATTTCGATTTGGAGTTGACTTTTCAATTTTCAATCAATCACAATATTTGATATTCTTAATGATTGCAGTTGTAATTAAAAAGAAGTGCTTAGCCAATGTAAGCAGTGTGACCATTTTAGCCTTTTCCAGGCTAGATTTAGTCTAGGCCTCTCTTTTGGTAGCTTAGCCTGTAAATTTACGATTTAGATTCTGAAAGAACTGTTTTACTTATAAAAATATTCTGTCGCCGTATTTTACTACGCAATTGATTTCCAATATTGGAAATAGTATTTGCAGCTTCATAATAGACGAGTCTACTAACATTTCTGTTAAAAAATTAACTTGGAATTGTAATACGATACTATAGTGAAAGCCGACATCATATTGTATCAAATATTTTTTGAAATTGGCAGAATTAGAAGATTCTACTTTGTAGGGTATTTTAAATATAATTTTAAAAACACTCCATAAAGTTTAATTAACTAATGCTTATTATAAAGGGATAGAGACAGCAGGCCTTCGAAGTGCTGGGCAGTTTCAACCTTTTTATTTGATTTACTTTTTTTTTAATTCATGTTGTAGAAGTTTAGATCTGGTGGTTGAGTACTAGAACGGGGTACTTGATGTTAATGACCTTTGGAGCAAAATAATTGGTCTCCTCAGGACATAAACATCGATATATGTATCATACTTTAAGATCGAACTTTAGATACCCAAGCTATGACGAAAAATTTGAAAGGGTTACTACGTTCGGCAAAATAATTCAAAAATCTTTTTTAAGAGTTCTACTGGAATAATCGAAATACTTTTTTAAGAAAAGGTCAATGATTAAATGTGAAATTTATTTTGCTGTTATAAGTGGTACATTAGGATGGTATTAACTGAGATTTGGTGGGTAAGTACTAGACAAAGTACTTGAGGTCAATGGTTTTTGAAGCAAAAGAAATGGTTTTCTCAAGACAAAAACATCGTTATATCATACATTAAGATCGGACTCTAAATGTCGAAGATATGACGAAATATTTCAACGCGCGGCCCCTTTGTTTTGGTCAAAAGAAATTTTTTTCGAAATTACCTTCCAAAAATGCTTTGAATTAGATGGTTCTAAAAAAAAAATAAATGTTATGTTAGTTAGTTTGTAGTGAGCCCATGTGCACCGCGATCCATAGGATCTATTGTGCATGTACTTGATTTTCTCTTCAGATTTAGGCTTTTAATAAATTTTAGCACTGTCTCTGCAAGCCATCAGAACATCAAGCGTGTTCCCAATAGTTGTTGGAGGCACTACTTCCCCTCCAAAATGGAGACGTCTTAGACTGCAGGTTGCCGGATATTCACATAGAATGTGTTCAGGGGTCTCTTTTTCCTCCGCATAGTCTGCAGACATCTGATCTTTTTAAGATGGTATCTGAGTGAACAGTGTCCTGTGAAGTAACTAGTTAGAATTCTAATGTCTGCTTTGATAAGCTTGAGTAAGTCTTTGGATTTTGCTTTACTGAAAGTTAAACTTTTCTTAGATTGCCTTTGTCCACTAGTGTTGTTCCAGTGACACTGAAATTTCTTGTCTTCCCATATTCTAATTTTTTCTATAATGTAGCTTTTGGCTAGGCTACAGAATGGTTCGGGTCCGGTAAGAGTTCGAGACGCTCCTCGTTTGGCAAGTCAATCTGTCCTTTCGTTGCCCTCGAATCTTTTGTGTCCTGGAACACACCATAATTCTATTTTATTGCTTTGTCCCAGCGTGTTTAATAATTCTACGCAGTTGGAGACTAGTCTTGATTTAAGCTCGTGGGCTTGAAGGGCTTTTAAGGCCGCTTGACTATATGAAAGTATGTAGATGTGAGCCCCCTTGGATTTCCCGTGGAGATATTCCCTAACACATACTTCAATGGCATATACCTCCGCCTGGAATATTGTCGGCGTGTGTACCATTGGAAGAGCTTTTTCGATATTGGGACCATATGGATATTGAGACCGTTACTCCATTTTCAAGTTTAGACCCACCAGTGTACCATATCTGTGAGCCAGGATCGACTGTGAAGCTCTCACTCCTCCATAGTTGCCTTTTGGGTATAATGACCCTGTAGCGTTTTGCGAAGTTTACCTTTGGCAGCATCCTGTCTGGGATTTTTAAAAAGGGGTCATTTTCGAAGGTTTTGAGTATCTTCATGTGACCCGTAAAATTTCCTGCATTGTAATTACATATTTCCTCAATTTTTACTGCACTTAGACATGCTTTTTTTCGATAATAATCATTGAAGGGGGTAGACCGATTATTACATTCAGAGCTTTAGATGGGCACGTTCTCATTGCCCCAGTGATACTAATGCACGCCATTCTTTGCAGCTTTTTTGTGTTCACAGAGGCCCCACATTTTGCCATGGAGGCGTTGACAGGCAAATAGGGCACGTGTTGCCCTGTCTGTAATTGAATCTAAGTGGGTGTTCCAAGGGTGACAAGGGAGCTGCTTGTCAAAAGTCACTCCTAACTTTCCATCCAGGGTAGGCCCTATCATATTTAGGATCCTTTTCCTAGAGAAGGGTACCAGAATTGTTTTGCCAAGATTTATACTTAAACCTTTTTCCTTACACCATTTCGAAGTTATACGGAGAGCACTCTGCTATGTTATGTTATGTTATGTTATGTTATGTTATGTTATGCTATGTTATGTTATGTTATGTTATGTTATTTTATGTTATGTTATGTTATGTTATGTTATGTTATGTTATGTTATGTTATGTTATGTTATGTTATGTTATGTTATGTTATGTTATGTTATGTTATGTTATGTTATGTTATGTTATGTTATGTTATGTTATGTTATGTTATGTTATGTTATGTTATGTTATGTTATGTTATGTTATGTTATGTTATGTTATGTTATGTTATGTTATGTTATGTTATGTTATGTTATGTTATGTTATGTTATGTTATGTTATGTTATGTTATGTTATGTTATGTTATGTTATGTTATGTTATGTTATGTTATGTTATGTTATGTTATGTTATGTTATGTTATGTTATGTTATGTTATGTTATGTTATGTTATGTTATGTTATGTTATGTTATGTTATATGTTATGTTATGTTATGTTATGTTATGTTATGTTATGTTATGTTATGTTATGTTATGTTATGTTATGTTATGTTATGTTATGTTATGTTATGTTATGTTATGTTATGTTATGTTATGTTATGTTATGTTATGTTATGTTATGTTATGTTATGTTATGTTATGTTATGTTATGTTATGTTATGTTATGTTATGTTATGTTATGTTATGTTATGTTATGTTATGTTATGTTATGTTATGTTATGTTATGTTATGTTATGTTATGTTATGTTATGTTATGTTATGTTATGTTATGTTATGTTATGTTATGTTATGTTATGTTATGTTATGTTATGTTATGTTATGTTATGTTATGTTATGTTATGTTATGTTATGTTATGTTATGTTATGTTATGTTATGTTATGTTATGTTATGTTATGTTATGTTATGTTATGTTATGTTATGTTATGTTATGGCTACACTGAATGTAAGTGTTCTTCGAATTAAATTAGCTTAAATTTAACGCAACATGGCATTACATGGATTTTTCAAACTTCAAAGAGATGAGAAGGAGGAGCCCATGCATGTGGGCTCAAAAGCAGGCAATTCCGATTGAAGCAGTGATGTAAAAAAGTCACTGGGCAACTGCAAAAGCAGACTCAGAGCTCAGTTGATTTTTAAAGGATATACTTGCATACATCAAGCCATAGCGCTTTATATGTAGAAAAACAAACAAAATTTAACTGATACCGCCTTTTTAAACAGTTATCTATGTCGAGAAAATTTTGGTTGGGAAAAAAATTTTTTATGGGCTCGTCAAAAACACCGAAATCACTTTTTCCCTTAACTAGGTTATTGTTTGTCAGATTGTTTAGTTCTTAATATCGTACTTCCACTGATACTCAACATCACATTCTAACAAATCCCAAGCATAAGTTTTGCTAATGTTGCTATACACTTTTTTGCTAAAAAATTTTGAACTTTTATCCATAAACTAAAAAGTTAGATTAATTCAAGTTTTTAGTACAAATTTTTACAATTATATGGTTAGAAATCTTGTACTTAAACTTAAACTTTTCTGTACTACATTGATTGCTACATTGTACTGATTTGATTTAAAATTTAGTACTTGCAAAATACTAAAATATCATTTTATTACAGCTTTGGTCTTAATTTCGTGCAGGCTTGGATTAAAATACTATTAAAAGAAAGGACAGTTTCGGTAGTATCGTAAGCATAGACGTAGAATTCCTTTGTATACAGTAATAGAGAAAAAAGCTGGTATTTTAAAAACATTTCATCGTCTAAATAAAAATTATTTAAAAACATATTTTTTTATATCATAATGTTTTGTTTGATATATTAAGTGACGCCCTCTTTTACCGCCCACAAATCAATGAAAATGCTATATTTCCGACGATTTTGCTCGTATAAGACTAAAATTTGGTAATTTATTTCTTATGGTTACTCTCGGCAACTGTACTAAAAATGGGGATATCATAATGTTTACTCCCCTTTTCCAGGAGATAAGCGTGGCGCCAAGTAAACCGCGCTAGATTTAAGCTAAATTGTGCTGAAATTTTGGCAGTTGACAATGTTGCCACACCCCTTTTAACCGCTCAGAATAAAGAAAAACGTTATATTTCGAACGGTTTGGGTTGTATTAGACTATAATTTGGTAGTTTAGTCATTGGCGTCGAAAGCGGGGGGAAAGGGGTCAGTTGCCCCTCCACTTTTTTAGCAAGATAAACAATTTAAAAGGAAAAGTTATTCAAAATATCAGTTTTTTTACACCGATAATATTTTTGTATTATATATTTTCCTCTTCTTTCTCTCTTCTTCATGTTTCATGTGAAGAAATTTTGGTGAACTTTTTTTGCACCACCATTTGTACTGTCCCCCCCATTTGTTCTTCCCCCCCAGATGAAATTCGCTTCCGACGCGCTTGAATTTAGTTCATATGGCTACTTTCGGCAACTATACTAAAAATGGTGAATATATAAAATTTTTTTTTCTGTATAGCATGAAAATTAGCATGTGGCAATCAGGTGGTCTGTGGCAGGACAATAGCTTGTCGGGGAATACTATAAATCAACAAAAATGCTATGTATATCAAAAGGTTTTGATCGCCATGCATTGATGTTTCAAAAGGAAAAGTCAGTCATGTGTTGTTCCAAGGGCAATTTATACACTTTTCACAAATTTACTAAACGATCATTAACAAGTTCATTGAATTGGGTCAGGACAGCGTCTGTCAGGTCCACTATCTATCTATAAAACTCATTTTCTGCTTGTTTGTTTGTTTGGCCTTAACACAAATCGAAACGGCTTTCATATTATGTGCAACCTAGATTAAACTGTTACATACACTCTCGGTCAAAAAAGGGCGATTTAATAATTTAATAACCTATATTCTTTTTCTTGAATTATGCTATAATGTGCCGAAATCGAAAAAAAAAAACACAACCAAATGGCTGAAAAAATTCAACGAATGTCGGCACAACAAAATTCGAACCCTTCAACTTTAAAAATAAATTTAAAAAAATTATGACGACACTAGGAGGTAAAATTAGTTGCGCTGTACTCTCAACATATCGCTCTTTAAGAATTTTAATAAATTTTGATTGTGCCTTTTTTTTTGGTCGATTTCGGCCTACTGTGCTTTAATTCAAGAAAAATAATATTGCTTTTAAATTATTAAGTCGGCTTTTTTATTTACCGTGAGTGTTGTACGTTTTGATTACGCTCCTTTCGCCCCTTTTCAAATAACGTTACTTTTGTTATTGTAATACTTTGTGCTATCGAACTGTTTCGCCTATTTAATTCAAAGATTTTTTATTATTTTGACATAGAAAACATGCACATATCTCCAAAATTGTAGAAATTTTTAGTATAACGACTTTTCTATAAAACACCGTTACCTAAGAATGAGAAAAAACGATATAAAAATCGAAATTTTTACTTTCGATGCAAATACTTCTGCTGTTTATAAATATATTTCATTGAAATTTGTATGAAACTGTATTATCGTTAGATTAGTGTATATTTTTATTAACTTTTTTAAAAAAGTCCGGAATATTGACATTTTACTAAAAAAATTATTCAAAAATGTTTTTGTTATAAAAGTTAAGTCAAGTAAAAATTGCATTTCTGACTACCTTTCATATGACAAGCATTCATTTGCAATAATTCTTATAGTCTTGCGCAAAAACATATAACTGTTTTTGTCATTCAAACAACAAGGGTACCCCCCTTTGATTTTTTTGTCGAGATTTCTTTTTTTCCAAAATGTTGTTTTAATATTTTTTTACAAATAAGTCAAGTCTCAAAAATAATTCATGTAAAAAAATTACCGCGTATCTCTTTTCAATCAAAAGTGATGGTTAAATTTATCCTTTGAATGGCATCGGAATTCAATATTCGACCTCAATGTACACATGCAGTTTCACTGAAAATATTTTATGGGCATTGGACAAGGGGAGGGCAGCTAGCTTGTGTTGAAAAAATGAAAAAAATATTTCGGGAAAATATAAACTTATTAGTTTTCCTCTACTACATAGCTAATATATGTTTTAAATGTAATTTTAAATTTAAATTTTAGTAAACAAAATATATTTTTAATATGGATACATAATTTAATACATAATTCGAATTTATTATATTTAAAAAAAAATTGAGTTTTTATAGCACAACGACGCGCAGTCTATGCATAGGTAAACCTGCGTAGTGGTAGTACTTAATACAAGTTTTTGTAGCTACATACTGGCTGTGTAGCTACTAGGGTGTCCAATCCCGGAAGCTTTTCTTGATCCGGGGATTATCGGGATTGAAAATCTCAATCCTGGGATCCCGAGATAAGTTCGGGATTGAAAACTTTTAGAAGTAAGTAATTTAAAGCAACAAAACAAAACATATTGTTAAAAAACAAAAAACTTATATAATATTAATGACTAGCAAAGTTTTATGAAGGAATAATGTACGTGTAACAAGAATAAAAGCAGCTTTTTTCAAAATTTTTTTTAGATACAAGAAGTTATTATTATTTTTTAATTTATACAGGTTATTGTACATAAAAACTACCTTATAAAAAAAAATGTTACGCTTTTTTATAGAGGGCGCTGAAAATGACATTGAAAAGAAAGAAATCCAAAACGGTTCGATGGATATGGCCTTTCCCATGTATCTGAAACAAACAAATAAATGTCATTTTAAAGTATCGATCATTAATTCGGCATCCCCATACGCACGAACTCCGTTTTTTAAAATTATGGTGAAAGTTGGAGTAAAAATTTTAAAAAAATAGGTACTTGAATTTAGCGGAGATGCTTAAAGGACAAAATTACGAACAAAATATTGAATTCGAAGCAATAGATTTCGATATATCTATCGAACCGTTTAAAAAAAAACCTAGTTTCGAGGAAATCGCGTTTAAAGTTTCTTTTTCGCTGTAGGAAGTTTAGACATAGGCTAACGAAAACCGTTATAACTTCTCTTGCTTTCTTAATATCGATTTAAAAACATGTATGTTTATTCTAGAAATAATGTAGAACATAACAAAAGAAATGTTGTGTAGTGAAAAATAGACTTAAAAATTGTTACATAACATATTAAATGTTGAATAATTTTATTAAAAGTTAATTTTACTCTCTCAGCTTGATCTTTACTCGTATTTTACTCGACAATGTTTACTGAAATACACTTATTGTGTTAAGCAAAATTAAGGTTAGAAAATACCTTTCAAAATTAAATTTTGTATTTTTAATTATTTTAACGTTATACGTTGAGCTGATCAACGCGTCTAATTTTTTAGAGAGATTTGTTCGGATATTATTACAAATATAACCCGCTGATGAGAGCACCGTTCTGATTCTAGGCTAGTTGGAGAAATAGTTGTACGATAATCGTAAGGAATCTTTAAGTTTTGACTACGATTGCCGCCACCACAAGACAAATTCATTCCCTTAGTCAGAATATCTGACAATTTTAAAATGCAAAGTCTTTGCTCCAGTGATTCACACTCATCGTCTTTACAATATTTTTCAGCCCCAATAAAAGTTTTTTTCTAGTTCTATATTCTTATCAAATTAAATTAAAATGGTCGCATTTACACGAATATTTGTAGTATACATTTTTTATTGTATAATCCCGCGATCAAGGAAAGACAATCCCGGGATTTAAAGAGACTTAAACTGTCCAGGATCCAGGGATCCCGGATTTCGGGATTGACTTCTCTAGTAGCTGCACTCATCTATATTCTCTATTGTATTAATGTTGCTAAAAATTATCAAAAGCAATAAGAAACGACAATTTATACGTTAGTAAAAATATACGAAAAAATATTAAAAAATAATGAAAAAGTCAAATTTTTAATAAGGCTTTTTTTTATTCGCATAGTAATTAATTAGCACTAATCGTATATTTAGTAAAAACAATGACAACAATTGACCCTAAGGATTTAAAGATATAAGCAAAAATATGTGCTGGCGCTACGTTACAAAAAACAGAAGTTTTTTTTGACTTGGATTAAAAAATTTGCTAAACTCTCTGAATTGGGCAAGACTTTGAATACAACTTTTTTTAAAAGGATTTGAAATAACATAACGTCGCTGCGCCTAGAAAAATGGTTATGTGTTTTTCAGCAACTTTTCAGGAGAGCAAAAAAACGGATTTTTTCAGATCATTTCTAGCACTGCGACCTCATAGCTCTTTTGATCATTTCTTAACCAAAAGAGCTCTTATAAAAAACGGCAAATGAAGAAATATGGGCGATATATAACGTTAATAAAATATGCAATAAAAAAAATTTACAAAAATCACATAACCATTTTTGCAGGCGCAGTGACGTAAATTTATTTTCCAAGTGATCAAATTAAAAAATGATCTTTATTATTTTTAAAAATTTTTTCCAAAAGAAAATAGCGGATTTAAATGGTTTCAAAAATTAATTTTTTGGTTTTTTCATTTCTACCTTCGTCGCTTTCAGCTTTAACAGATAAGATTTGCGACCTTCAGGCTGAACCGCGTTTGCTGTCACTTGATAAAATTTATTAATATGTATATATAGAGCCTGTTCTCACGCGCCTTACATTAGGCGGCGCATCGGATTCATTTTGACGTAAACTGGTAAAATGGGAAGTGGGGAAGTGACAAGTTACGCCAAGCAGCATTTTCAAACATTTTCAAAATTTTGCGATTCATTTTGACGTCTGTTACTTTGAAGTTTCATTGTTTGTCATTTTTCTCTTGCCTCTTGGTTGGGTTTTCACTTTTACTCATTTCTAATTCATTTCATTGCTGTTTAATTTAAGACCTACAAAGTGATGAATTTTCCGAAATTTAACAACAGATTTGACTGACTGTTCTCGGAGTACGAAATAAGGCCGTCATAAAAAAGTCGGTAGTAAGAACACCTGACAGATGCCTAGTGCCAAAATAACGCCATTACTCTGCCTTTTTTAAGGCGAGTGAGAACAGAGTCTTTTTCAGTTCATAAATTTTTATTTCTCTTCAAAAATTGAACTGTTGAAACAATATCTATTTACTTTTATCGCCCCGCTTTAATGGTTGTCGAAATGCACTAAAGATGATTATCCGGTCTAGTCGTTTCATATTTGTTGTTTTTCTTATGAATTTATGTTTCTCACCAACATGAAATTATCAAAAAAGTGTGCAATCGTTGCTTAATTTGGCTTTACGTTATTGTTTAAAGTAATTAAAAAACAATTTCTTGTTTTAAATTCAGCTAAATCATGTTTTCTTCCGTATACTCGATTGATAATATCATATACTTTATATGAAGCGTGCATCATTCAATTTGGCTTAGATCGAAGAGGCTTGTCTATTTGCCTGACTAGATGAGGATATTCATCATGTTTACATGTTCCAATTTACCTTTAACACTTATCAACTCAAGTGGCGACAATTGCTCCTAATTACTACACTACTTTTATATACGTACGTTGAAAGAGTATGACTTGCGACGCACTTTATGTCAATACAAGTAAATACAGATAATATCTTTGTTCGATCAGATTCGATCTGCTCAAAAGTGTTATATTGTTCAAATTTGGTCAACAAGAGTCAGCGTATGGATCAGTTTGAAACAGATCTAGCTTTTGACACCTGTGTCAACCTATCGTCTATAGCACAATTATTTATATTTCAGGCACGTACACGTTCTACAAATCATAAGTCGATTTGAAGATACAACTAGGCTCATTTTACTAATTGGAAAATATTTTCTTTGGTTTCGTAAATTGCATTTCTGTACAAATATTTTTCATCAGTGGAAGAGAGAAATAATTCCGATCCAGAGTTTGTTTAATTAGCTGTATTTACCTTTTCTTTCTTCTACTTTAAGCTGGGTATAGAAGTGAGATTGGCGTATTCAAGCAGTTTAGCAGTGGAAGCTTAGCACCGGCAACGGATGATTTGTTTTGTTTACTGTGTTTTTACGCTATTCGCGAACCTTACTAAGCACAGTCTTTTGCTATAATATTCGTTTAAGATATATTTAGAATTTATTTGTTTTTGCTGATTTTTCTCTTGATTTCGAGCAGGTCTGTGTTTTTTATCCAATGCGAACTTATTGTTTTTTAAACTTGAAATGATATATTGTCATACAAAAATCTGTTATGAACTAAGTCGTGAATTTAATTGTATTTTACTATTTTTTTTTTCAGTGTAAACAATGTGGCAAATCGTTTAAACGCTCCTCAACGTTGTCAACGCATTTATTAATTCACAGTGACACCCGGCCTTATCCCTGCCAATATTGCGGAAAACGTTTTCATCAAAAATCTGACATGAAGAAGCATACTTACATTCATACTGGTAGGTTAAAATAGTATTTGCTCTGAGGCTAGATAATCTAGTTACTAACAGTTATTTCACGTGGTCTTATACAAAGTGCTGTTACGACAGTGTGAATCGTTATCTGATTTAATTACTCTAATTGGTGAAGGGCAGCTTTACTCTATCGCTATACATTTTACAAGTAAAGGGAGGGGAAGGGGTTAAAGTATTTAAAATATCGTATTGATAAATAAACCATCGAAAGCTTGTCGATACTGATTATATGTGTTTATTCAATGCTTCTTTTGTTTTCAGGTGAGAAGCCTCACAAGTGTACTGTTTGCCTTAAAGCATTCAGCCAGAGCTCAAATCTTATAACGCACATGCGCAAACACACTGGCTATAAACCTTTTGCATGTGTTCTATGCGACCAATCCTTCCAACGGAAAGTTGATCTGAGAAGGCACAGAGAAAGCCGACATGGCGAGGAAAACCTATCACTGCTCAAAATGGAAGTAAGCAGTAGCTGCTGAATGAACGAGTCTTTTTTATAAGGTCATCAGTGGAATTTATTAGTTTACTAGGTTTATAAAAGAAAGGCGTAATATTAAAAAGTTGTTTTCAAAACTAAGTACATGACATTAATTGTAGTCCTGAATACTAAGTCGCTGAAGCCAAAGTAGCTATAAGGTCAACTCAAAAGTTAACAATTAATATGTGTAAATACTATATTTAAGAATCTTTAAGTTATACGAAGCTAGTGTTATATATTAAGAAGGATATTTTGTAAAAGCTTAATTTAGCACTGAATCTGAAGACACGGCTAATTCAACCAAAGAAGTATTACTATGTCGAAGCGTTCGTTAGAAAAGTAGGTACATAATATAATAGTATATTCTCTAAGTTTTTGTAAGCCTAGTTCAGTTTAAATTGGAGGTCAGAGAGGTGTAAAGGCTATTCTTATTTTTAGACTCTAAAATTTTTAACGTTTAAAAAACTGTTACTGTCATATCTTAAGTGTTTAACAATAAGTTATAAAATTTTAAATAAAAAAACTGTTTTAACTAAAACAAAGAATACATGATCCTTTTCTTTATTTAAATGATGTTTTGGATCTTCTAGTCTATTCTAGATTATTGAAGCCTATGAGAACGGTGCTAGCAAAACTAAATATCCAAAAAAACTCCGTAGGTTGCAAATAAACATTTACATTCATATTTTTTGAAACAATAACTTCGTACTGTATTGAAATATTTTCACGTTTTATTTAAGCTATTAAAGTCAATTTTCGCGGCACTTTATAAAGGACAAACAGCGCTTTCATACTTAAAGTTTGAACTGAAATATTCGTTTGTAAAAGCCGCTTTACATCCAAAACTAAGGGACAGTTCGAGCAGTTAACAAATCACACAGTATCGAAGAATTCGGTGACAATTATTGATCTTTGTCGGAAGCAAACGGCATTGAACCGAATTGAAATCAACAGCAAATTCCCTTCCGACGTAAGTATCTGTGTAGTATGTTTGTGTGTAGAGTGTTCAATCACCTTAATAACTTGAGGGTTCAGCCTGTGAGCATGTGCAATTTTTTAGGATCAAGTTTAAGCTTTTCTTCAAACCAATGTAATTGAACAAATCGAAAGTCTTGATGAAATTGCCAAGAAAATCTTTAGAAGCCTTGCGATGACTGATCGAAGAAGAGGAACTATCACACAGATGTTAAGCTATTCTCTGCTGACACTTATCGATTTTTTATCAGCGAAAAACAGTAAACTTAAAACAGTTTCCAGTAGATTTTTTAGCACTTAGAACTTTAGATCATTGAATATTATCGAACTAAAAAGCAGTGGTGTTCGAACGATTTTGTTGATTTTAAAGTAAGAGTGTAGGGAGGCTATGATTTTGATGCCGCTGATCTGGTTCGAATAAGTTTTTGAGGAAAGATAGTTGCGAATATTATTTGTGTTACAATCAAGATCAATCAATTAAGATAGTTTTTCATTGCAAACTAGCAATGAAGGTTTGCAAAGGGGTACAGTGGATGTTTACAACTTAATGAGTAATTTTGAAATAAAAAATATTAAGGCTTACACCCAAGTACAAATCGTCTAAAAAAAAACTAGTGGAACAATTTAGAAAGCTCTCTATCTCACTTATTGACTACAAAAGATGGTCAAACATCTTGTTTTGCAAATCTCATTTCTATTGTTGGTCCATTTAGTTTTCCATAACTCAAGTTCAAGTTTGTATCATTGGCGTAGCAATCGGGGGAAAGGGGGCAATTGCCACCCCCCGCTTATTTAGCTAGATAAACAATTTAAAAAGAAAACTTGAAAAGTTATTCAATATATCAGTTTTTTTTACAACGATAATATTTTTGTATTATATATTTTACTCTTCTTTCTCTCTTCCTCATAACCATGCTTTCGGATGACCATTTTCCTTCTCTCTGTTTGCAAAAAGATAGAACAACATGTAGAGTTTCTTCTGCAGTTCCAATTTGAAAAAAATTCGGATACACTGAAAAAACTATTCAATGAAGTTGGAAAACTGGTTGCTTTGGTTTTGACTGTGCCTGCATCAACAGCTTCACATGAGCGTTCTTTTAGTGCACTAAGACGACATAAAACGTATCTTCGAGCAAATATGACACAGAAACGACTCACTCATGCGGCACTTATATACATTCACAAAGATAAAACCGAAGAATTTAATACGATGGAGGTGATGAAAGAGTTTGTTTCTCGGAAGGACAGAAAGAAACATTTTGGAATAATTTAAATTGATATAACTTTTTGTACCTTATTGCATTTAAATCATGTAAAGATAAACTAGTCTTGCTTTATAAAAGCAACAATTATTTCTTATATTTTCATATTACCATATGAAAAATTCTTTAAAACTAATCGAAATTGGAAACACGGTTGCCACTTTGGTACAATTGTACCAAAATTGGTACATATATTTTAACTTGGTACCTTGGTAAATTATTTTCCGAGTTGGTGCAATTTTTAAAAGATTTAAAATTTAACAACTTGTTACAAAAAAGCGAAATTTGGTACCACTGGAGAAATGTTCAGACTTATGTTTAGTGGAAGTTTCATTGCATGCTTACATGCTTTTCTTGTCATATATATTAAAAATCACATTTTTTGAGACTTAAGGATTTTTTGTGAGCATTTTCACTAAAGCAGACAAATATCTCCAATCAGAAAATTTGTCTCTTATTACCAAAGATATTCTAAAACAAATTAAAGACAAATTCGATTTAGGTAAAGAAGATCTAAATGTTTTGAATATAATAACATCTTCACAAGTTATGTCAGAAAACAAAATTTCTTTATTGCCATAATTCAATAATTCATATTAAAATATCATCTCATAGAATGCTACCCTGACGTTATTGTGACTCAGAGGAATCTTGTTCAGGTTTCAAATATTAGTTTTTAAAATTGTAATGACGTTGGGAAAAAATTTGGGTATTTTGAGAAAAAGTCTTGGTCGTGAAGAATGGATTGGAGGAAACTTGTTTTAATGATTTTATCAATTTTGTGAATAGTCAGATGTGCCTTCCACTCAGCTCAGCAGCTGCCGAACCAAATTTTTTTTTATTTTAAACACTTAACAACATAAAGCTCTCTAAAAAAGTGTGTGTCGAACGCAATGAATCTAATTAAATTTAGCCAGCAAAATAACTATTTTGATGTATTTATTATTTTGTTAATAGCGTATAACATAATTTAATATTTTGGTATGTTTGGTATGTAAACAGATATACTACAGTGAATTGTTATAATAAATGTTATAAATTTATTATATTAAAAAGAATTAATACATTTTTTCCTCTTTGGTAAATTTTTTCGGAGAATTTGGTACAACAAAAAATAAGCAAGTGGCAACCATGATTGGAAAAACTTTTAAAAATAATGAAATTTTAATATCTTTTATTTAGTTTTATATTTTTTTTTTTATTTTGAAACTAAAATAAAAAATTTGTTTATTCATATTCATGTTTCTTTTAAGAAATTTTGGTGATTTTTTTTCACCCCCATTTGTACTGCCCCCCAGATGAAATTAGCTTCCGACGCGCTTGGTTTGTATATCTTTTTTATTTTTTATTCTTACAACTTGACAATAGTCAACCAGTATTTTTAAAATTTCTATGTGTTTGTTGTAATTTTTTTATTTCAAAACAAAAGTTGAAGCTCAAAAATAATAAATTTTGATAAAAATTGTCAACTGCTTTTCAAAGTAACAATTCCATTAAGAAGTTTTGCTTTTTGAACTTCATATTTTGTTTTGAAATAACAAAATTACAACAAACACTAGAAATTTTAAAAATACTGGTTGACTATTGTCGAATTTTTAAAAAAAAATTGTCTGATCATTTGAAAATTTTTTTAAACGTTTTTCAACAAATTCTTCCTACAAAACCTTAAAGTCTTATCCATTCGTCCAACTCAGTTGTAAACCAAGTTGCGCTTATTTTGCAGCATTACGAATGCAAGTGAGCTTTTGGAAAAGTGGGTTCGAGACTAAGCTCGGACAAAAAAGAAGTATGTTTTATTTATTTAAATTAAGATGTTTTTATAAACTTTACTGTTTAAAATTTAAAAATTAAAAAAAAAATTTAAAACTTTTTTTAAAAATTTCTTTATACAAAAGCTTAATGTAAATTTGCAGTCTTAAAATAGTCAAAAACATAAAATTTTTTAGATTGAAATAAGTTAAAATTAAGTATGGATTTAAAAAGAGCAGGTACTTTTTTGATTAAAAATTCTTTTAATCCAAAGTTTAGATTAAGCATTTTGACTATGACGGCAGTATATAATTAATAGCGTTAAATTGTATAAACTTAATTTTCATAAGTGACTTATTGTAGTATATATAACATAAATGATTTTTTAAAAGTTCAATTTCTTGTTGAATGCTATAAATGCCTATTGGAATTCAACGTAAACGTAGTATAAAAGGTGAAGTCTTGATAGTTATTTTTACCTAATTTAAAACGCACAGCAAAAACTAATGTTTGTTCAGACTAGCTCATTTAAAAAAAAACAGTTGCACTATTTAAATATGAAGGGCTTAGTGCAATAACGTGATAACCACTAAAGAGATTTTGGCTATTTCTTATAAAACTTCGAACCTATATGTAAAAGTTTTCGTGATCAATTCCATTTCTACATACAAAAATAAATTTTTTCAAAACTTTACAGTCGATTATTTCAAAATATTTTTTATGTGGCTTATCATGTTCTTGCACTAAGCCCTTCATATCTAAATTTAATTTTCTTGCGGAAAATTTCCACTCTCGTCTTAACACATCCAGGCTTACAGCGTTGTGTTCGCAATATGGTTTAAAAAATTGATGTTATGTCAAAGTTATGTTAACAGTTCCATGCAGTTAATTTTAATACCAGTTCGAAAAATGAGCCAAATAAACCGTGCATTGGCAAGAACCCAAAAATTACAAAACATGGTGCAAGTATATGCTAACTACTGGAATAGATTTATCTGCGTTTTTTGAGATAAACCTAGGTTCATAATGCCATCTAGCTTTTGTATTTTGCAAGTTTTGCATTTTTTTCACAAACGAAATAAACTTTTTGTAAAAGATTTTCCAAATTTGTAATAGAATATAGAATTCACGATAACTTTTTCGATGAAATAACCATATATAAGCAAAAACCGCACATTCCAAGTATTTCTTAAGATTGGATTAAAATTGGATATTCTATGGTAAGAAACTAATGCTTAGGAGGAAACAGGAGGGGGTAAGAGGGGTGGGCGGGGGCCTTAGAAATTACTCTTAGGGGCAAAGCATTTTATTAAAAATTATAAAAACAAAATTTTTAAAAAATTAATTTCGTCACAAAAATCAAAGGGTATTTTTCTTAAAAAAATAGAAAAACCAATTTTGTGTCAAACTGCAATGGCTTTTGCATAAAAATGATACGTCATATGAAAGAATATAAAATTTGCAATTTTCAGTTTTTAATATTTTTACAACAAAAACAACTTTTACACCATTTTTGGAAGAAAACGACATTTTTTGGACCTTTTTGTAAAAAAAAATTAAAAATATTTATCCTTAGCTTACGGAACTGTTGCAGTTATTTTTTGCAAGTAATTTAATTAAACTTGTAGACAAAAGAAGATTGAATGAAATAAATATATTAAAACATAAAGAAGCTATTCGCGTCGAAAGTCAAAACTTTGAATTTGGAGTTGTTTTTTTTGGCAGTAGGTAATGATGTTATATACAAAAATTCAATGTACTAAGATTTTCTATAGTTATCAAAATATAAGAATGTTATTGGTGTCAAACAAATTAAATTTTTTTTTTCTTTATTATACTCAAGAAAATTGAAAAAGTTAGTACACATTACCATATATTGGTTAAAAAATTCATATTGTAGGGTACTCATTAGAGATAAACTAATTACCAAATTAATTACCAAAAACTCTTTCATAGGTTATTCAAACGTATCTCTAATTTTAAGCTCACTTTTCAGGGTTTCTAATTATCATTATTTTACAAAAGAACCGTTATTTTGAAAAGAGTCCTGTTTTTGGTCTATGTCCCGACCAGGGACGCAAGGAACCTGCATGTCAATTTTGAAAAAAATCCATCCATTAGTTTTCACGCGATACGCGTTCAGAGAGGCAATCTTTTTAAAAATTGCATTTTTGGAATCCACATCCTTCAAAATGTTCAGTGCAAAAAAAATTTCGAAAAAATATTCAATGTACAGATTTTTTTTTACAGTTTTATTACAAGTACTAGTATTCCCCGGCAGACGTTGTTCTGCCACAGACCGCCTTACTGCCATATACAAAAATGCCAAAAAATGTCAAATATATTCACCATTTTCAGTATAGCTGCCGAAAGTAACCATATGAACTAAATTATCTACTTTGCTTCACTCCACGCTGACCCCCCGAAAAGTGAATTTTACTAAAGTGGGACAGACCCATTTTTAGTGCACTTTTTTATAGATATAAGTATTAAGAATTGAATGATCTACTTTTGAAGAAAAATCATTAAAGAATCAGATTGAGCCAGCATTATGATTCCCCCTTTTTTTTGCCGCCACTGGCGTGGGGTTGCTTTGCCTGTCCCTGCTAGCTAGGCACAAATAAATAATGCTACAAATGTGCCCTCTTAAAAGTCCAACCAGGAACACCTGAGCCCACATAATTTGTCAAGTACAAGTAATAAAAAAAAAAATACGTTTACCCCTATACGCGACTAGCCGATCTAAGCATATGCTCTAGCAATGATGTTCTGGCCTTAACTGGTCGATCTTGAGTGAGTGAGCATGTTAAAACGGTGTATCCTTTAGAATGGTTAACAATGTATAGATAGGAATATGCATTCTATTATTTACCTACTATCACTTCTATCACTCACTTCTCTTTTGGTAACAGTTTCTATGAACTGTTTTTGTTTACCAACTTTGCTGTTATCGAGAGTTCGTGAGTTGATTGGGCGTTCGTACATTTTGTTGAAGAACAATGGCTAAGAATAACGTATAATTGTTCTAGACAAGTTAAGAGACTTCGCGCTCTATCAAATGAATGTCTGAGGTCAGTGAGCGCACACTTATTAAAATGGCAGGTGGGGATGTGAGCTTAGCATTTAGGCGCGTACATTTTTTCAACGTGTACTGCAGACAAAAAAAGCGAAATAAACTGAAAATACCTGAAGGAATTTATTTGTTATTGTCCCTGTATCCACCGGCAATACATAAATGCAGAGGCACCTGTAACATTTAATTTTGCTCCTTATTTTTATGACAATCTTCATTTATGTTTATATCCTTACGACGAGATTTTCAGGCGCTCATACAATGAACGAAGGAGCGCAGCACCTGCTATTATTGCAGTTACTACATGTATCCTCGACCACGAAGACCAATCGACCGGCAGCAGACATACAATCGAACTCTACTCCGATCTCCGAATTCGTCTTGAAGTCAGTTAAGTTAAGGATATCCTTAACATATGCTTGGTTTCAGGTTCATTATCCTACACCTTCTCTATGAGTAAAAAACAGAGAACACCGACAAAAACTCCAAACGTGCACCAATGTATAAAAAATATTAGCCACACGACCAAACTAAAAACGCTCTAATCGAGGCGAGCAATCGATCGAAGCCAATGCTTAAAAACAAAAACAAAACAACAATCAACGAAGGTGGCTTAAAAGGGAATGTTTAAATGATTTCAACCTGACGCTTAAGACTGCTGCACATTTTCTTTAGCATGCCGTCTGGTTCATCACATGCTGCAATATTGCGCCTCACACAGAAGACCTGCCTGCACCTGTCGCAGTCATTGCATTGACCCAGTTTTGACAGTACATTCTGCGAGAGGATAAAGGACACAATGACGCTTGGATACCAATATAACGCAGATATGTGTATAATTTGTTCAGTTAACCAAACGCTTTAGATGATATGTACATGCGGTTTCTATGTACATCTTACAAAAGGGAAAACCAATAGAGCTTTGAACACTTTCCCGGATCGCAGTCAGAACAAAGATGCAACAGTTTGCTGCTCTCGTATAAAAGGCATTTGTTAACTGTATAGCAAGTCTGCTTAATGTGGCTGACGTTCCTGTAACCACAACAGAGAGAATAGCAAACCCTTTACCAAGATATGCAATGAAATGGCGCGTGCCTGCTTGACTGGTCGATTCTAATTAAGTATCTGTTGTATAAACAATAAAACAAGTTTTGTTCAGTGCAGATCGACTAAGTATTCCTACTGCTTTTTTAATTTCTTAGGGAGCAATCTACTGATAGTAAACTACAGCTGTTGTGTTTAGCTCCTGTCGTGTCGTGCCTACTTTTTTACTTCAAAAATATGAAGAGTAATACTATATATTTATTAATATAAAAATGATACTCAATTTAATGTAGGATTCTTAAAAACTTTAATCTATATTTACTTCTATACTTATTATATAAAAGGAGACTCACGTATATTTGTAAGCTCAGAGCTTGAAAACGGCAGGCGCTATTTCGATAATTCGTTTTCAATTGGGTGGCTATGGTAACCATTTGAAAGTTAAGCTATATAAATGTGGAAATTCTCATATCAATATATAATTAAAGTCATAAGAGCATAGCCATACAACTTCTTTATTCTTATTCTCAGCGAGAAAAAAGCTTTCTCTTTTTAAGCTTAATTTGAGCAACATTTTTTTTTCAAGAACAAAGAACCAGTGCATGCACCTTATACAAACAAGGTTTGGTCTTTGAACTGAAAAAAAAGGGATAGATTTATTTAGAGGAATTGATTGGAACCATTGATTAGGCAAAACAACCGTGAATGACAATTTTAATTGCTTACAAAGCAAAGCTAACAAGATAGAAACATTTTTTATGTTAAAAAATTTATTATTTCTTTTTCGCTGCGAGACAAAATCTCTCTTTTCAAGATCTTTTTGAGCAAGATAAAAAGGAGCCAACAAGGTCCGTAAAAAATAGACAGCAACATGTATTGTGTGCTGTACCAATGCTGTCACCTTTATGAATGTAATAATATCGCCACTTTTATAAAAACACCGACAAAAATTATCTAGAGCAATATTCCAGTTTAAAGTACTTTAAACGAAAAACATGTTTTAAATATTTTAAAATAACACACGTTTCAGATTAATGTCCGCAGTCCGTTTTCAAGTTTTGGTCAAGTTTTGGAGATATAGGCAAAAAATGTCAAAAATGGTTCTTTTTCTGGTAGTCGGACTAAACGTTTTAATGCATTGGAAATGAAACAACTCTCAAACCTTCAAAGGCATTGGCAAAAAGAAAAATGTTTACTAAAATTTCAAAGATTGTCCGTCCGCCAAAAAAATAACTTTTTGGGATTGGTTGGATGGATAAAAAAAGTAACAGGGTTAAAATCTGCATTAAATGTAAAATTTTCGAGGGCCATTATTTTCAAAACTACAAAAGATAATGAATTTAAGTAAATAGAAATGGCTACGTCTAATATTACGGATTCAAGCCATTAAAGGTCGATTGAAATTGGCTGATGCGTTAAAAAGACATGGTTCAATTAACAGAAAAATAACCGATATGCATATTTTTGCCTATAACTCAAAAACTTGACCTGATAGAAATTTCGTCGATTTGATTTAAAACATTCACCTGCGCAATGGCGAAATAGCTTTTCACTCAAGGAATGACGCTGATCAAGAATATCTTATACTAATAAATGAACAATATTTGTTTGTTTGTTTGTAAATGAGTTCTCGAAAACGGCTTTTCGCCCTTATACGGCTTTCAGTATAGGGGCTTACAGGGGCAAAAAGTCGATCTAACTAGGTCCAGTGGCGTAGCTAGGATTGCTGACACCCGGGGCGGAAAAAAAATGTTCCACCCCCGAAGGTCAGTTATCCTTATCCATATCTAAAATCTCTATACAAAAAATAAAAATTTTTTAATACTTACACATTAGGGCGGGTCAAATTCTGGCTCAGCGAAATTCGTAAAATACATGTAATTTCAAGACTTTTTCTCCACTACAGCATATACAAATTCTGAAAAAAAGCTGTGCGGACTTTCGTAAATAGATTCATACACATACATTCATACATTCATATTTTATAATTGAGAACAAAATCTATTTACGAAAGTCCGCACAGCTTTTTTTCAGAATTTGTATATGCTGTAGTGGAGAAAAAGTCTTGAAATTACATGTATTTTACGAATTTCACTGAGCCAGACCACCAAAAAATTCGTCCATACAAATTGACCCGCCCTATTACACATACTAGGGTAAAATCGGCTCATCGGTAATTTTTTATTGTTATAATTGTTTGGTTATTTATTGCTGCATCGAGTATATTTAACTTTTGCACTTTTAAATATATCGATTCGGTCTGAAAAAAAAATAAAAAATTATTTAATGCTATTCCTTCATAAAATCAAACTTTAAGGTAACATCCAGATTTAAAATTTATCCTTTCTTGCTTACAGAGATGCAAACTGTTCGATAACTTCATCAATGTTCGTTTCTGAAATCAATTAACCTGTTCGGCTTCAATCGATAACATTGAGAGGTATGTAAGTCTTGACTGCCGCATTGCAGACCGTAAATAATTTTTTATTAATTTAAGTTTGAAAAAACTTCTTTCGCATGAACAAAGAGATACGCAAATCGATAAAATATTTTTGAACTAACTGTTAAATTCGGCAACGACTCTTCGAATCCCAATTCATATATAAATTTTTAAAAATGTCTGCAGCTTTAAGATACCTACTTAGCCTTGGTATTTCAATCGTTAACTCTTTTTCATTAACCTCATCATGGACTTCCCTCGCTACGCTACTGACTAGGTCTCATTCCTGCCAAAATTCGTTTAGCAGCGCATATTGGAGTATTTGACCGATTCAGGCGGCCAAAATTATTATATTCGGTAAATAGTTAAGTCTGTTATTTGATTTTAACCCTGTACGGCCATTGGGACGTATTCAACACTATTCAACATTGCAAAAACAATTCGTTTAGCAGCGCACATCAGGGTATTTGACCGATTTAGGCAGACAAAATGATTTTATTTGGTAAGTAGTTTCTATTCAAGCGTGTTATTTTATTTTAACCCTGTGCGACCAGTGATTGGGACACATTCAACACTATTCAGCAGTGCTAAATAAATTTGTTTAGTAGCGCACATTAGGATATATGACCGATTTAGGCGGTCAAAATTATTATATTCGGTAAATAGTTTCCGTTCAAGTTTGTTATTCGGTTTTAACCCTGTACGACCATTGGGACATATTTAACATTGCAAAAAAAATCGTTTAGCAACGCATATTGGAGTATTTGACCTATTTAGGCGGTCAAAATTATTTTATTCGGAAAATAGTTTCTATTCAAGTCTATTATTTGATTTCAACCCTTTACAACCATTCGAATATATTCAACACTGTTTAGCTTTGCAAAAACAATTCGTTTAGCAGCGGACATTGGGTATTTGACCGATTTAGTCAGCCAAAATTATTTTATTCGGTAAATAGATTCTATTCAAGTCAGTTATTTGGTTTTAACCCTGTTTTAACAACCATTAGGACATATTCAACACTATTCAACATTGCAAAAAAATTTTTTTAATCAAATCTGTGTTTAATAAAATTGGTTTTTGGCAGCCTAAATCGATGAAATACCCCTACATGCATCCCGAAAAGTTCTCACACCCGAAGTTCGATTCCAAAAATCCAGGGATTGGAATAACTGCTGGCATCCCTAATAAGGACATTAAGACAATTTATATCCCAAAGCGATTTCAAACAAATTTTCAATATAGGGGTTTACGGGGGCGAAAAGTCAATTACTAGTTCTCATTTCTCAAAAAAATTCGTTTTCTCCGTGTTGTCACGCAAAGAATTTGTATTATTTTCCAATTCGTTTTACTTTTCTTATGTATCGAGGCGTGAGTCAAAACTTTCTGCATGTTGTTGTTTGTAATATCCCAGTAAAAAAATATGCGATCGCTCCCATGAGGAGCAACAAGGGAGCGCTCTTTGCTGTTTTACTGCATCAAAAAGTGAGCACTTGTGCCCTTGAACTTATTTACTGTTTAAGATCAATAAACAGATCAATAGGCGAGAAATTAATGGAAAAAAGAACATAACGTTGAGCATGTGCTTTTTAGGAAACTCTATATTTTAAATGTTCCTTTCAATCGATTCGCGTCGTTTCAACACCAAGGTCGTGAATTGCGACCAGCCAACGGTAATTGCATTTTGTCCATCCGCTGATGCGATTGATGCAATTAATGTATAGTTTTTAAATAGAATCAAAAACGTTACGTTATTTGTGGTGGCGTTATAAATCTCACGATTTGGACAATTAATTTTCTCGCCACCTTAGGGTCTTGAGCAGTCTACTTGAGCTAGGAAAGCCTAGCTTTCGGAGTAAACCTAAGTCCCACAAAAAAAAATGTTTCTTTGCTGATCCATTTGGATCATTTATTGATCGCTCCTTTTGAGCTCCTCTGGGATGTTAAAGGGAGCGCTACCAATCCTAGGACATGCAATGTTAAAAGAGATCACAAAATACACCTAGCTTGGATCAATAAGGAGCACTCCACTGCTCCTCAGGGAGCACTCCCAGATCGCTCATAGGATGATCCACTTTTTCCTGGGATGAGCATGTTGCTGTTTGTGTATTTGCTGTATATAAAGATTTTTTTTCTGTGTATTTTAATGTGGTAGTGTAGAATGAAACTAGCAGCGCATTTTTTAGGTATTCGACCAATTTAGACGGCCAAAATTATTTCATTCGGTAAATTTTTCTACTATTATATTGCAGACTAATCATTTTTTTGAGGATTTACGTACATCAAACAGTAAAAAACTGCATTAATCGATTTACTTGTGTTTTCTTATTTTTATTATAAGCGACAAACAAACATTTTTTCAATAATTTAAGAAAATTTTAAATTTCATTACAAAATACAGTAGAAAAAGAGTCATAATTTGTTTTCCTTTAAGTTCAAAAATGTGGATGTGGCTTTACGCAACGAGTGTGGATGCTAAAATTGAAACGCCTTACAGACGAATGCAGATACGATGGTGAATATCAAATTATTGCAGATGTTTAGCTTTGTCACATCGCTAGTAAGTGTTAATTGGTAATAAATTAGTGATGAAGTTGGTCTTACAACTAGTGCTAGGAAATTGAATGCCTCTAGAATAAACGAACTCATGAGAGCCGGTCTGAGAGAATTATGTAATCAAATTTAAAATAGATTTTAAAAATTGAAAATAAAGAAAAATGTTGGAAAAATGATGATGATGATAACCACAAGAAAAAAAGCTATGCGAAGAAAACAACGTTAAGGGGTATGAACAGTGTAAAAGTCAGAACTTTGGGTGCTTTTTATTTATTTTATAAAAAGAAATTGGTTTCATGGATTCATATCAAACTTTGGGGAGATAACGATTTCCAGGGCGCCGCGATTTGACAATGGATTCAGGAAGGTCTTTAACAAAAACTAAGAATGGCCGAAGGAAAAATCGATTAGTCGATTTGTTTTCAAGTTATCAATTTTTTAAGAATATTTTATTTTTTAAATGTTTTAAGAAAACTATCTATGTTTGTCTAAGTGAATAACCGATATTGCTGATTAAGGTGTTATTTAAAAGGTAATACATAAGGCTTTTATATTAATTTTAAATGAGTCAAATCCATTTAGTATTTAATATTTTATAGCTATTTGTATGCAAAAGTAAAATATTTGCTTATATAAAACCGTTATTTTCTCAAAAACTACCGTTATTACTATGGGTTATGAAAAATAAAACATATGATTTATTTAATTTTTGATGTGTTTTGTATGATGAAATGATTTGCCCTTGTACGGAAAGTTGTTAATTGAAGCATATTTACCTTAGTTGTTTTGTATTCTTATTCCATATTTTCTTATATCACCATTACAATAAATTACTGTTCTTAAGGCATCATTGTAGCTGTAATATTTATATGAATGATTTGAATTTTCTAGCCAGCGAAAAAAATTTTAAATTTTTAGTTGATCAGTTTTGGACAATGAAATAGCAAGTAGCAATTTTTATTAATTTTATGTAATATAGTGTACACTGTAAAGAATATATATGTATATATCAATATATCAAATGAAAGGTTTAATTGTAAGCTTTAAAAATAAAATATAATACCTTAAAATATAGTACCTTAATAACGCAAATTTAGTAGAAAATAACGGTTTTTTAATTACAAATTTCAAATATGATATAGTTTTGCTTATAAAATTACAAATATGCTTGCAATGATACCAGTATTGTGTATCATTGAAAAGGTAATTTAATTATCTTTCAAATGACATACCAATCTTTTAGATCCATTAGATAATGGCAAAGAAATGGATGTTTTTTTAATATCTTTTAGCAAAAAAGAAAAAAAAACTAAAAAATCGATAACTAGTTGAGTAATCGATTTTTTGTTCGGCCAAACATTTGTTTTTGTTGTTCTTTACCAGAAAACACTTTCCAATCGCGGCGACCCGGAAATCGTAATCGTGCCCAAACTTTTTACACATCTTTAGCATGTTTGGAAATTATGCAGTTTGGAATTTGACAAAATCGAATGAAAACTCCGCCTTTCTCCATACCATAAGTGACGTCAACAGTAGTCAATATAATCTGTGTGAACATGGCTGCAGTGTGTCGCAACATAAGCAGCATAAGCATGTTTGGCAACATATTCTCCATAACCTTAATTATTATTACTTTTTTTGTAAATTTGTATCAACCCTTCCCTCATAATATATGGATTTATAAAACGGCATTCCAAAGTTTTTTGCTAAAATTTAAATTTTCTTTATCACATATTTTTTTTAGTGTAATTTGTGGGTAGATCTTTAAAATCAACGTTGACAAGTTTAGTGTCATTGCGTTATTTACGATTATATGTGTATATAAGAAAAACACAAACAAACAATGAATATTTTGTTGAGAGCGAAGATTTGTAAATGGTGACGTGGTAGTTTAAAATAAAGCTTTAATCAAAGGGATTAAGATTTACTGAAAAACCGTAATGTGATGTGTACTTGTGTGGATTCCGATTGAAGGCACAGGGTGATTTCAATATGTTGTCATGTGTGCGTGTTTCTCTCTAATGGTTTGAACTAACAAAGCAGAACAAAAATCACAAAACCTCTTACATGCACTATAGGCAGAGTTGTAAAAGAATGCTTTCAATTTGATTATATTCAAAAGAAAGTGAATCAGTGAATAACGAAATAAGAATGCATTCAATCAATGCAAAATTGATTTATAAATAAAATTTTTAATGCACATTCATTTTTAAAAAAGGATGAATTATTCATTTTTGTTATTCAGAATAATGAATAATTTTTTTATTCATTTGAATGCTATTCACAAAAAGTTTCAGAATTAATTTTTTATTCGTTATTAATTTTTTATTTATTAATTTTTTATTCATTATTCATTTTTCATTTATTATTAATTTTTTATTCATTTTTAATCATTATTTATTTTTTAATCATTATTCATTTGTTATTCATTATTAATTTTTTATTTTTTATTCAATTGTTATTCATGTTTTATTTATGGGTTGGGACTAAAACAAAAAACTAATAAAGAATAACAAATTAATAATGAATAAGAAATTAATAATGAATAAAAAATGAATAATGAATAAAAAACGAATAATGAATAAAAAATTAATAAAGAATAAAAAAAGAATAATGAATAAAAAATAACATTACAAGTAAGATATGTGTAAAGAATTTTATTACCTCTCCCAACGGTGGTTTATCAAAGATAATCAAACAAGAAATGGCGTAGTTATGCCAATTGAGGTCTAAATCACATAAAAACGCATCCAAAAAAGTCACACAAAAAAAAAATACAAAAGTGCAGATTTCGCAAAATTTTGTGTACTATGAAAATTTTTTATTCTATTTCAGCAATAGAACATACAAATAGAGTTAATAAAAACTAGCATATCCTGAGTTTTTATGAACACTTATTTCATCTTTCTACATACCCTTTCGTCAGTTTTACCATGCTCAGAGCTTTTTTCATAAAGGTCTATAAATTTTCATAAAGAAAAGGCTACTCCTTTTTCGAGAGAAAATGTTGTTGATTGAAGGGACTCTATTGTTAAAGGAATATATTTAAAAATGTTAATTTTTACATTTTTTAGTACGAAAAAAATTCTTTTAAAATTACATAAAAAATTACCTAAAAACTCGAAAAATTATCTAAAAATTAAATATGTCCAAAAATTACAATAAAATAACTTAAAAATTACCAAAAAAATGCCCTCAATCTAGTAAAAATTTCCTGAAAACTAAATCCGATAAAAAGCGATGAAAAATATATTTTTAATATAATATTTTTGAGATTAGTATATTAAATAAATTTTTTCTCTTTCTTTTCTTTTCAGCTTTTAAATGGACACATTTTTTTTTAATATTTTCATCTTCCATTAAGTGGTTGAAAATTATGTCGTAAGCTTTGCTTATAATTATAACTTTGTACATTATTATTTGTTATTAAAGAAAGGCGCGAAAAAATAATACTAAATGACAGCCTTGACAATTGGTGCTCTATTTTGATATTTTATTAATTCAGAGTTCTGCGAACAGAATCAGAGTATGCTCTTCCTGGAACGTTTGCTATTAATTGCTATGAAATGCTATTCTTCTGAGGAGTACGCTCCTCCTAAGAAATAAACGAAAATAGTCCAACTTTTTCCACAATCCCTGTCTGACAACCAGCAACACTGGTTGTTATCTTACGTCAGTGTCGTGTTGGTATTTTGTTAATATTTTTCTTGCATATCGTTAAAGTGTTCTTTATTGAAAAATAATTTTTTTTTTGTTTAACCAAAAAGGGAAAACTAGACCTTTATTTTTATTAAATTTGTATGCATAAATCTTTATGATGAACGCGCATATAAGTTATTGTCTGTTTCTTGTCATAATTGGTTTATCATTAACATTGTCGCAGACCGGTGTTGAAAATCTCGGTCTCTTTGAAAGGGGCAAACGTGCTGTGGTTGATGCAGCAAAATCGGATATTCATATTTTCCACGATAAGGATTGTGCAATGGTTGAAACATATTGTCATCAGCTTAAATCTTATGACGATCTTTCAGTTCTAGAGTGCATTAGTTCACTGCAGCCGAGCCAATTGAAATCATTTCAATCAAAATGCCAGCACACTATCTGGCAAAAAACTAGACAACTTGCAACGACACAGTTCATTGGGGAACAGTTGCTAGCCCATTCGTGTGCACTTGATAACGATATTTTGGCTTCTTGTGAAGGCGCATCGGATGTTTTTAGTTGCCTTGAAAATAAAATGGAGCAGCAATCGAGTCAATCGGACTTCTGCCGGAGTTTAATTCACCGCATACAAGCAATTAGTTTTCCTGATTATGAAGAGCGAAACGAATTTTTTGTGGACTGCGGGATGGAGGTGTCACGATTTCAATGCGGTCGCTTAAATGTGGAGCATCAACAAATCTCTCAATTAGAAACCATTACATGCCTGCAAGAAAAAGGAGCAAGTTCCCTCGGGCTATCATGTATGACTGCTATTCATAAAATTCAGCAACAGCAAGAAGATATTGCCTTTTTGGATGTCTGCAAATTGGATATACAGCATTTTTGTGCAGAGGTACAAGAAGATTTTTATAACGTTCCTCCTTTCTTCTTCCATACTAATTTTCTTTTTTTGTAGGAACAAACTGGCGATGTCTTAAAATGTTTGCTTCGCCAAAAAAATAATTCCAGGTTAACCACACGCTGCAGTAAGAAAATCTTACAGCGGGACAATGAAATCGCTCGAGACTATCGCGCAAGTCATAGCCTAGCCAAGGCTTGTAAAGATGATATTAAAAACTTTCACTGCCGACGAGGAGTATCGGAAGATAAACAAGTCCGTTTGGCGCAGATTCTACTATGTCTAGAGTCAGTTATGAAAAATGGCACCCAAATTGGAGCAGACTGCCGTGCAGAAATTGATGACCACCGAAAGATGCTAATGCTGGACTTTCAGTTATCACCAGAAATTTTATCAGATTGTTCTGACGATATTTCTAAATTTTGTAATAACAGAGAAACAATGAACGGAGAGGTTATTCATTGCCTTATGGATCATGCACGTCTCAAAAGACGCAAAGACAAACGAGTTACTGCACAATGTCAGCGTGCATTAGAGAAATTAGTAAAAATTACTGACGCTGGTGAAGATTGGCGAGTAGATCCCGTATTAAGACGTGCATGTAAGCCTGTTGTCGACCATGTTTGCAGCGAAACTGTTGGCGGGGAGGCTCGTGTAATATCTTGCCTAATGGAACACATAGACACTCCGTCAATGGTGCCTGAATGTGAGCATGCACTTCTTCTTATTCAATATTTTGTTGCTCGTGACTTTAAGTTGGATCCACAACTTTATAAGAACTGCCGTGATGATGCTATTAAGTTTTGTCGTGCAAAAAAGGTTTGGGATGACGTTACAGATAAGCAGATGGATCCTGAAAGAGGTCCGCTTATTTTGCCATGTCTTCATCGGATAGCATACAGTGATGATGGGAAGATGACGTTACATAAAGAGTGCCACAGGGAGGTAAAGCGTGTAATGCGTCAACGGGCAATTTCAGTTGATCTTATTCCTGAAGTAGAAGATGTCTGTATTGAGGATCTATCAATGTTTTGCAACAACAAAATTGAAAAAGGTGCGGAAATGGAATGCCTACAAAATAATCTGGAAAAACTACAGTCTTCTTGCAAGGCAAGTTTTGGCAATTATTTTTTAAGTTTCATATTTTTAACAGCCCCATTTTGTGATTAAATTTTCATCCACTCTTTATCTGATTGAGGTGAAATTTTGCACATATATCGTCGCTCAAGTAAAATAACGAAGTTTTTTAAATCGAGGTGTTTTGAGCTAATAATGTTATATATTTTAAAAGTATCAACATTTTAAATTCCCAAAATATTTGCGCTTTTTTTTTTTTGCTTATTTGAGTCATATTTATTTAGAGATATTAAAAAAATTTAGTATGTCAATTACTTTTCGCCTGGATAAAATATTTTCGCTCACAGATATTAACGTTTTTCCTTAAAAAATTTTAATTTTGTGTTTTCGAAAGTAATTTTCGTATTCGGTTTTTTGCTACATATCAGCTTTCTAACCATTTCATGTCCAAAATCTTAAAATTCTTATTACATTATATAGTATGGACATTGCAAGAAAAGTATTTTAAAGTTTTAAATTCCGGAAACAATTTGGTGATTGCATATTTTTAGTCCATTAATGAATCATACATTTAAGGCTTAAGAACTAAATGTTTTTTATAAAAATATGTTTTTGTCTATTTATTTTTCATTTGTACTTAATTTGGCAAATTAACGATATATTCAATACTAGGCAGCTGTGAGTATATACACAGAGGAAGAAGCAGCTCACGTGGAACTTAATCCAATAATAATGTCCGTGTGTATGGATGCGATGAAGGTTCACTGCGAACATATTATGAATGGAGACAATGGTAATAACTCATGAAAACATTTTATGTGACAATATTTAAGTATGTATGCAATCAATAATAGGAGACATGATGGACTGCTTAATATCACACAAAAATGATGCTGATCTGCGACAAGATCTCAAATGTCGTGCAGCAATAGAACACTTTCAAATAATATCTCTGAAAAACTATCATTTTACGTACAAATTCAAACAAGCCTGTCGCCCCTATGTTGCTAGGTTCTGCACAGTGAGTGCTACTAAAAATGAGGTAGTGTCCTGTCTAAGTGAAGTAATGCGAAATGATACTATTCGTGGACAGCGTCATTCCATTCCCAAAGAATGTCGGCAACAAGTAAAAGCACAGCTTTACCAGCAACGTGAGTCTGTTGCACTTGATCCAAAATTAGCAAATGCTTGCAAGAAGGAAATTGAAGAATTTTGCAGCGATGAGAAGGGTCCCGGTCAGGTAAGCACAAAAAATATATTCAGTTTTTAGGTACATATCTTTTAAAATACTCAGGACCTACAAGCATATTAATTAGTATATTTTGTACAGGCATTAGAATGCTTAATGCAAAACACTGCGCGTCTTGGAAACTCCTGTCATCATGTTGTATTTCTCATTAAAAAATCTGAACTTGGTGATAGTGCTACGGACTATACTCTTGTTAACACTTGCAAGGAAATGACTTATAAGTTTTGTGCAAACACAGACTCTTTGCACTTATTGGATTGTTTAAAAACATATAAAGATGACCCCGTCTTTGATCCACGATGTCATTTAGTCGTCGTTAATCGAATGATTGAACAAAATACTGATTTTCGCTTCAATCCTTTCCTGCAATTGGCTTGTGGAAAGAATATTGACAAATACTGCTCCGATATAATAGCAACAGCTCGCCCTAATGAGGAACTAAATGGAAAGGTACCTTATGAAATTAAATTAAAGCAACAAATGATATAGTGTTTTCAAATTAATTGTACTGTGGTAAGTATTTTTATACTTGATGTAAAGAATAGTAAATAATTTGCTCTTGAGGTTCTGCTCGTTTGAAGTGAAAGATATGTATAACACTTTTGCAGCCAGACCTTGTAAGTTTGTTTTACAAAGAAGTACCTAACATGTTATGCTAAAATTAGTTTTGTGAAAAACATCATCCACTGCCATTTCCTTATGTCATCACCTATTTTCGAAGATTTCTGTTTTTTATGTCCATTCTAAGTGAAGTATTGAAAGAACCCATGGTTTCTTTAAGAAAGCCTCCGCGGATACCCCACCAAAACAAAAAAAAATATAATCAGGGGTGTTATGGAAACCGACAATTGTCAGAATCGATTTTGAAATTGGCACAGATTTAATTTTGGTGTCATAGAAACCGATTATCGACTAAGAAACACAAAACCAATTTCGAAAATGAAACCATTCTAAATCTATAATCGGGTTCTATGACACCAAGATGAAATCTGTGTCAATTTCAAAATCAATGTCGGTTTCCACAACATCCCTGAATAAGCAGATACCGTAACTAATAAATTTTCTTAAATGTTGCTTTATATGAGATCTTTGTTATGAGATACAAAACAAATTTATACAAATAAAAACGATACGATTCCTGTTAAAATATATTGATTTTTTTAATAGTTATGTATTACAAGTTTGGAAAAATGTATTTCACATTTTTCACGCGTTATGTAATTAATGGGACGGCTTAGGTAGTCTAATGGTAGCGTACTTAACTGCCCCACACGGGCCCTAGGTTCGAGTCGCGCCCAAGTCAAGGTGCTACGCTCTCTACCTTTTCTGATTTCTAATCAAATAACTTCAGAATACATCAATTTACGACAAAAAGATATAATTGGTGGTTGTAGAAAAGTTTGTTGAGAGGATCGCTTAGTAAATTGATTTGACTAAGATAAAGGCATAACTAGATTACTTCCTTTTGTGGTATTATAATGGACCAATAATCTGGTCTAAGTGGACCGGTTTAGAGACCTCCTCCCAAAGAACTTTTCTGGGTTTACTTTATTCATATATTTTATTTTATTTATCTTAACTATGAAAAGTCCAGACACTCCGTAAAAAATAGCATTTTTTTAAAAGAAACAAATTTTCCGGGGAAAAAATCAATTTATTAGTAAGTGTATTCAAACCACCTAATGCATTTTCTAAAATAATTTTTTTAAGACCCTTCATGGTGAACTGAGGATTTCAAACAATAATCACTTATTTATTACCTATTTGGAAATGATTAAATGACAGAAAACTTTGTTGTGACTTTTGAGTTTCTTGGACTGTGCCAAAGAAGTAAAATATAAGGAAGTGGTGTAATAGCAGAAAAGTGTGGTATTTTCTATATTGGTGTTGGTTCACACAAATACAGAAACAATCACAAAGGGCCGTATTCGGCTGTATCGTAAAAGAAGGCCCAAACTGTTAAAGTTTGTTCTTATGCATTAAAATTTTAGAAACATTTCAAGAATAGCAACAACTCTAATTATTTAAAATTATAATAAATTTTTGATCGCTCGCAATTGGCTTAGAAGTTATAGGCATCCAACGTTGGAAAAAGTGGACTAAAAATTTAGCTGATTTTTTAAGTTTTCCAACAAAACTAAACTTTATGGGTATCAGAAGAGAGATAATACAAGTATCTATTCAAAAAGATATCAAACACAAAAATACATGCGTTTAAGATATAACCCTTTTTTTACTTAAAATCGCGAGGTTTTTCCAAATTTAATAAAAAAAAAATAAATGTATCAAAAGGAGGCCTTCGGATGCTGCTTAGGGTTTACAAACCTCAGTAAGTACCACTCAGGCTTCTCTGTCTACAGCAGTTCTGAATGTAGTTATCTTTTTAATAATTCTCTTTTTAATGTATTGCTTTCGTAAAAGAAAAACCACTAGTCTTTCAGACAAATTTTAATTATAAAAAAATTATATCTTAATGAATTCTTATGGAATTCTAAATTTGACACCTCGTTGAATAGATACGCACATTACCTTTGTTTTAATACCCATAAAGCTTAGTTTTGTTGAAAAACTAGAAGAACTGCAAGATTTTTAGGTAATTTTTCTATATTTGAAGGCCTATAAATTCTAAACTTCAACTTTAATAACAAATTAAATTAGGTTAATTTCTTAAAATCCTTATTTTTTGGGTTCTTCTGCCTAGTTGTTGTGTAAAAATCAGAAAAATTTAACAAACAGGTACTAAATCTGATTCACTATGCTGAAAACAAGAGCGCCCCAAACATGTATTCAACTGCGAAAAATGACTGCGCCCCTGAAGCAGTGTTTGTGTTTTGACAGATGTGGTTTGATCAAACTGGCAGAAAATCAACGGGGTCTAAATTGCATTTTTAAACCATTTTTAATAAGAAATATATACATTTCTAACACAAATAAGTTAAAAAAATATCGTTAGAAACTAAATAAAGAACTTTTGTTAAAAGAATTTAAACCGTATGGACATATTTACCTGTGGAACGAATGCGCATTGTTTTTAAGTTTTCGGGAACTATTACAATTCTTAACCGCACAACTCATATTGCATTTGTTTTAGTGGTTTTTTTTCTTTAATTTTGTTGCATTTTAAGCAGTGAAAAATGCTTAAAATTAAATTATTTTCAACTATTTTGCTGAGGAGTCTTGCAATCAGATGCCAGGGTTCTCAAAACTGTCAAAAAACACACTCTTTCTCGCTCGCACAATTTATGAATGGTGCGACAGTTCACGTACAGTGTATGTGTAAGCAACACCATTTCCTTATATTTTACTTCTTTGGACTGTGCATATTGTTTATTTATAAGTTTTGATATTATAATAATATATAAATATATGTTAAAGCAACATTAGCTTCGTATACTTTTTTGTATTTACAACGTTGACCCTAATAACTGTCGCTTATTTTTGAAGTGCCCCTTTGTCAAACTAAGAAATCCTAAACTTTTTTCAGTTACAATTGTCATTCTTACAGTAATACAAATACGAAATTTTGAGCGACGGAAGCAAAAAGAGAACTTATACAGAAATTGCATAAGCAGGGTAAAAAACAAGTGAGATTGTTAAGTCGTTGCAAAACCTGGATATTAACCGCAGATTTGTTCACCGCACTGTGGCTCGGCTTAAGACAACTGCTAGTGTCAAAATATCCAAAAAATCTGGTCTAAAATGCAGCGAAAGAACTAATCTAGTGAAGAATGTTCGTGAACGCATTAGGATAAATTGGAATAAAGCATTGAAAGATACCAAAACGTAACATCTGTCATTGTTTGGGAAGCCATATCCCCAAAAGGCATACTTGCTCTCCTTTTTATTGATAAAGGCGTTAAAATCAATGCAAAATATTATTTGGATGAAGTGCTGATCAGCCATTTTAGTGATGAGCTATATTGCTTCCAGCAAGACTCTGCACTGGCTCTCAAACCAAGAACTGTTCGCAACTAGTGCGAAAAAATATTCCGTTTTATTCCGTTGGATGAATGGTTTCCAACTTCTCCGGATCTGAATCTATGGTAGTTGTGCATATTGGGATACATGTTGATAAAACTGACAAATTTTAAGAATACAAAAATGGAACAATTCAAACTCCGTTTGCAGAGAATTTGGGACCAAATACCAGAAGAAGTCATCCGTGCCGCGTGTTCAAGTTTCCCAAAACGTTTGAAGCTTGGGAAGAAAACGAAAGGAAAAAGCATGGTAGAATAACACAGGTAGTCTCGTGGCTAATCGTGATCTCTTTGACAATACTACCAGAATTGTCAAAATCAGTTTTTTCTTAAAGAAAAAAAAAAAAATAACAGCGAAATTTTAAATTACTCCGATTGGATATTTTTGTGTTCTGTTTAAAAACTTGAATAAAAGTGAATTACTTATTTTTTTGAAATTAAATGAAGTGCGTGTTGTGCCAAAAACATTTGGGCAAGGAAAAAGGGCCGAGTTTTCGTGTTCCAGCTGACGAGCCTAGAAGACAACGATGGAACATGTTCCAAAAAGAAGTTCTTATTTGCCATCGAAAACGTAGTTTGCCATCCAAATTTAATAATAATCATATAAATTACTTCAACAGCTGCACAAAATCCTATTTTAATTGATTGATCAATAAAAAATTAAGAAAGCAAAATAGTTTCAGCCATGACAGATTCTTTTTAATTTTTACTTTCTCGTCGCATTCTCATCGGTTGCAGATTTTGTATGAGTTGCCTTTTAACAGTTATGGTAGTTCGCTCTCAGCCGTGCGACTGCCTCTATCCTTCTACCATGGGAAAAAGACTTTAACTTATAGACAACTAATGGTAGCCAACATTTAAAAAAATAAAAACAAATATGTTTTTGAATCAAAATGCCAACTCGATTGTTTTTTATTTAAAAAATTTTGGTGCGACAGTTAATAGGGCCCCCGCTGTATATATATCTAAGTTACTAAATATCGAAGTATTTTTTGTTAGAACTTATTATTTGGTCGCATCAATTGCTCTCTCTGGATCGTCTTTGGCGGAGCTGAATTGTTCCAGCAAATTGTTACCAATTGTAACATTTTGTTGAATCAATTCTTTTCTCTCTGGGTCAATAACGGCAGCGGTTAATTCATCCAGGTTTTCGTTGCCAAATGAAATATTTGGTCGAATTAATTTTTCTCTCTCTGGATCGTCAATGGCAGAGGTTAATTCTTGCAGCACATTGTTACCAATTGTAATTTCCATGTTAATATGAAAATATGGCCCCTCTGGGGCTGCGAGAAAAAAGACATTCATATGCCATGTACGATATTTGGTAATTCGAATTCTTACTTTGCGTCGGCTGCAGCACAATTCCTGACTTTGTACGGGGCACACCCGTTATTGCAAAAGACGTCCATATGCTGACTGTGTTGTTAGCGACGAGTGTATCATCCGCGTTGAGATTATGAGTCGAAAACAAATAGATGTTATCATTTGAATGGTGAACTCCGCCATTAAAAGGATAGCGTTTATTGTCTAATTCAAAACCAAAACGAGTATGTTCGCCATCATAATCAAATGAATATAAATAAGTATTTGCATTTTTGTCCCTAGAAAGTTCGTTGCTATGAGCAATTATCGCCGACTTTATATAGAGTATACTTGAAAGCTGAAGAGAAGAACTAAGGTTTGTTTACCCGTAATTAAAGGTTTTATATTACATTATCTTACATCAAAATAGGCAGGAATAGCCTCTGTATGGTTTTTGCCATCTAATTTCTTAGCTTTAAACAGTGTTCTTGTCAACAAAGTTCTACTTACTCCTGTAATTTCATTTGACCATTCCATTAAACCATCGGCAAATTGACGAACAGTAATAGAGCTAATGTTTTCTTTCACTTTTAAGTTATCATAGTACTCTGGTTAATTATATTTCAGTTAAAAAATATCATGATTTATGTTTAAAGTTATACCTTTTAAGACAAAAGATCCATCGTCTTTTGTAAATCCTGTCATAATTGGAAAAGTGCGAGTGTAATTTTTTAACAACGCATATGGTTGTTGCGGTAAAACTCCATGAAAGTCCCCCACAATCGGAGAGAAATATTTCTAAAAAGAATGCTAAACAACTAAGTGATGCATTAATTTTTTCATAAATACCTTCTCTGTAATCTTTAATAAATTCGGCACTGTTACTTTTTTAAAGCATTTATGCATATTTTTCGCATTGCAGCTTGGGCAATTTAGTTCTTGACATATTGCAGCAGCTTGCATTTGTGGTTCATTATTTATAGCCCATTCCGCAAGGATAGATCCTGATTGCATTATGACACGTTTAAAAATGCCATTCGGAGTTTTCGGACTAAGCATCAATGCTCCCGTCTGCGCAGCACCAGCACCTTGGCCAAATACTGTTATTTGTTCCGGATCGCCACCAAAGTATTTAATGTGTTTTTGAACCCAATCTAACGCCAACAAATTATCTAAGAGAGGAAGGTTTCCCGGCAAATTTTTAGAAAAATCGGATAACCATCCTAAAGCTCCAATTCTAAAGTTTGGCACAACTAGGACAATATCTTTCTCCAACAAGTACTTTGGAGGATGATCCCTATTAGATCCATTGGTAAAAGCTCCTCCATATAGATAGAACATAACCGGTTGAAGTTGCGTTAGCTTTTCAAATTAAAGATATTTCGAATATTATCAGCAAATTCAGTAAAATATATAATTACATTTTTCGTATAGATACAAAGATTTAAGCAATCCTCTAAATCCTGTCTCAATTCTTCTGACAGCATTTTTCGAACGAATGTTATCTCTGGACATCTTTTGCCAAACTTAGTAGCATCCCAAATATTACGCCAAGGACGTTTTGGTTGTGGCGGCTACAGAAAAGTATAATTATTACCAATTAAGCTTAACATAGAGATAGCCTTACTTTAAAACGCAGTTTCCCACTTGGAGAACTCGCATACGGTATTCCTAAGAAACTCATATATGATTGTTTTGTCCAAAGAGTTTTTTCAAGGGTGCCAACTACCTTACCCTGTTTAGGTATATCAACATTAACTTTGACTTCTGCTCTTTCAGAAGTTTCCTCAGAATTTACAAAAATTAAAATGGAAATAATTAAAAGAAATGTAACTAAAACAGCGGTAAACTTCAATTTCATGTTAAGTGACATGACTACTTCTGTGTTGTTCAAATAGTGTTCATGTATTAATGAACATTTCTTATCAGCGTTTGATTAAATACTAACTTAACATTTTATTTGCTTCATTAAGATTGTATTTATTGCTTAAAATTGTAAATACTACAAATTTTTGTTTTATTGACTTAATTACGACTGTTGTATTTTATGAATTGCATGTAAAAAGTGCTTAGCACCGAAGGTCAAATGTTTTTATGCACTGTAAACGTGTAGTTTAAATTTATAACAAACGTAACATGTTAGTACATTAAACTTTCTAAACACTTAAGCAATTTTCAAGTCATAGTTCTAAACGTATTAACACTAATGAATTCAGACCATGGTTGATCAAACCATAGGATGACTAAAGGCACACAGTGCTTTTGAAATTTTTATATAATTCATGGCTGTGCGAATAGTCGCCAAGTTACCATCGCCCAAACCCAAAAATTAACAATCACCCAAAAAAAAATGGGCGTTTGTTCATAATGTACAAAAAACAAAACGCACAATCGCCCAAACTCAAAATAAACAATCGCGAAAAAATGTTAGCTATTTTTTTTTTGTGATTGTTCATTTCCGTTCTTTTTGGCGATTGTAACTTGGGCGAACAGCCGTATTAGTCTATGCCTAATATCGCCTTAGGTAATCGCCCAAACCCAAAATGAACAATCACCCAAGAAAATTTTGGCGTTTGTTCATAATGTACAATCGCCCAAAAAAGTGATGAACAACCGCCTAAATAAAAGAAGAAGCAAGTTTATTCATATACATGCATATTCATGCAGTGTATGTAATAAAAGAGGTTACCAAATGATTATCATGATCATGATTTCGCATAAGGGCAAATCATTTCATCATAAAAAACACACATACCTTTTCATCATAATTACTTCAGGCAGGTCGTTAACTCTCTTTAGTTGTACAGTGGAACGACTTCTACGCGAAATGAGCAATCGCCCAAAAAGCAAAATGCACAATCGCCAAAAAATTTTAGCCGTTTTTTTTGGGCGATAGATCATTTCCGTACTTTTAGGCAATTGTCACTTGGGCGATCACCCAAGTTAAAATTGCCCAACCCCAAAATGAACCATAAATACCAAACCAAACCAATAATAATGGAAAACATTTCCAAAAATAAAATAATAATGTAATATAATAAAATTTACCGGTGTGAATATTTCCGTGTTTTTTTTTTAATTAACTTCATGGTATTTAAAATTTTTTTATTTAAAAATTATTTTATTAAAAAAAAAACATTAAATTATCAAATCTATGAAATTGAAAAAGTTTTGCTTCTCTCGTGTATCCAAAGACTCATCTGTTTCTTACCGCCTTATTATGTATATCGAAAATGCAAACCAACGACAAGCAAGACACGAGAAGCAATAGAATTTCGTATAGAAAAAAGTATTGCTTCTCGTGTCTTGTCGTTGGTTTGCGTTTTTGATAAAGAAAATAAAGCAGTTACTTTATTCTGACTTCCTTTCCTGTCTGTAATTTATTATTGTTGTCACTTTTATCACAGGTTGTACAATGTTTAAAGGTAAAATTTCGAGAATCGCAGTTGGAACCACAGTGCGAACAAGAGATGATAAAAATACTGCAAGAGCAAGCTTTGAATTATAAGCTTAACCCGCTTCTTCAGAATTTCTGCAAATCGGAAATTGAGGTTCTTTGTAAACCAAATATTGGTGAAGAAGAACATGGCTTGATTGAAGAATGTTTAAAAACGGCTTTCCTGAACCAAAAGATTATTAATCGAGACTGCAAAATTGAAATTGCTACTCTTATAGCTGAAACAAAAGCTGATATACATGTTGATCCCATTTTGGAGGATGCCTGTACAGTGGATTTACTGCGTTACTGTTCCAATGTAAGAAGCGGTAATGGAAGAAGTAAGCTAAAACAAATAAGATTTTTAAACCAAATTCAGTGAATAGATTATATTAACCCTTTTTTAACTTATTGCCAGAGTTAAAGTGTCTACAAGTAATCTTGCAGGATCAATCAAAAGCTATGGAAGAAGACTGTCGCAATAAATTGAAGCGTCGAATGGAGATGTTCACTAATGCAGATACCGTAATTAAATAAAATATTTTATATTTTTATATATTTTTTTTTAATAACAAACTTCTGCAGATACTGGCTCAACCACCAGAAAATATGGAACAGCTTGTTAATCAAGTTATAGCATCTCCAGCGAAAAGATTCTTTATTGTCATTCTGTTAACTGCAGTCGGAATGATATTTATTATGGGAATATTTTTAGGACGAGTGACGAAACATGCTTTAAATACTAAGAATAAATAATATAAGTAACTATATTGCATTTATAAGAAACTGTAATTTCTATATTTTGTTTCTAATGTACAATGAAATGTTTCTTGCTGTATACAATTTTTTACAAGACCTCCGTCACAAGAACCCCCTGGTTAAGTTTTTAAATTTTATTGGAGTGATTAGCGAAAAGCATTTATTTAAAAAACTGAAAAATAGACTGAATTTCGATTTACACAAATATGGATTAACTTGGGTAACACTGGCTTACAGTCAGAATGTACAATGAATGCCACTAATGTAAGATTCTAATGTAAAATTGGTCGGTGCTTCCGAAAATGTCATTTCGTCACTTTTTTTCTGTCACACCGTTTTCGAGATATTGCCCACTGTAGTTTTTTTTTACAAAAAAAAAGTTGGTTTCACTTAATAGCACATATTTTCAGAACCAACAACAATAATCAAACAAATATAACATAAAATTAAAGCTAATATTAGTCCCTACAAGCAATGGCTACATCATTTTTTGATTTAACTGTTAGTTTCGGCGAAATAAATTAAATTTTAGAGGATTTTTCAAGTTTTTCAGAAAAATATTAAAAAAAAAACTAATTGCAAATTTTGTTTAGAAATCCAAATATTTTGCTAGGTTTGATATTTTTAAATTTAATCATGTGCTTTTCCGAAAAAAAAGAATTTGTTGAAGAAAATCTATTTTGAAAAGGAGAATTTGTGTTTAATTGAACGAAAGCGCAAATTGAGTGATTGTCTATTTGTGCATTTCTCCTTATTTTATTGTCAGATTGTCAAAAATTTAATTTATTTCGTTGAAACTAACAGTTGAATAAAAAAAATGTAGGCAATGAGACTTTATTAGCTTTAATTTAATATATTTTTTTATGATTATTGTTCTTATTTCTGAAGATATATGCTACAAAGTGAAACCATTTTTTTTTTTGCAAAAAAACTATAGTGTGCAATATCTCGAAAACAGAGTGAAAAAATAATGACATTTTCGGAATCACCGATCAATTTTACATTAGAAATGGATAGTGGCATTCATTAGAAAACAACTTTTCGGTATTTGTAAACGACTGTAATCAGAGTAATTGAAAATATTTCTTTATCAGTGTTTGGTCCTGCAATTGTTTCAATGTTTTAAAAGTCTCGGTTGACAAGTCTCCTAAAATTTAAATCTATTTTTATACACTATAAAATTTATGAACAACGAATCCTTTTTGATTTACATACAAAATGGTAAGGGCGCTTTTATAGTGGCGACTTGTTGTTATGTCGAGCCAAACCGAAAAGGAAAGTTAAAAAACGCTGCACAGTCAATCATGAAATAAGCTCAAAGTGCGTATAGTGCCAGCCGAACAAGCAGCTTAAAGCGCCTTGTGCGCTGGTATTTAGCATGCTTATTGTTGCTTTCTCGCTTGCTCGCAGGGTTGCATGCATTAAGTTTTAGTTTACACAGTGCTTACTTATCATTAAATAACATAGAAAAGGTAGAGCAACAAGGAAAACTTCAATCTTCTATATATATAAGAATCAATTGCTGTGCGTTAGTCTTGCTAAGGCTCGAAAATGGCTCAACCAATTTAAATAATTTTTTGTGTTTTGTTCGCTTCATATCAGGAGAGGTTTAGAAAAAATAAAATTTTACCACACCCCTTTTTACCGCCTACAAATCAATAAGCTTTTTGTATGAAAATTTTTTATTTTTTATGAGAAATATTCGAATAGCTTTGGAGATATAAGCCGCACGGTATGGGAATTCGGTATTCCACCACAATTTCCAAGTGCGTTTCACTGATAAAATTTTTTTGGAGTTGGAAAAAGGGGCGTGGAACCTCCCAAACAACTCAAATTTGCGATATCGAGTAGCTTTGGAGTTATAGACAGCACAGCCTCGAAATTCGGTATTCGACCACAAATTACACGTGCTGCTTCCCTGATAACATTCTATGAAGTTTAACAAGAGGGCGTGACACCTCCCATGCAACCGAAATTTGTGATATCGTATAGCTTTTGATTTATAGGCCGCTCAGCCTCAGAATTCAGTATTCGACCACAATTTACACGTGCCGCTTCACTGATAACATTATATGGTAGTTAGACAAGGAGGCGTTACACCTCCCATACAACTAAAATTTGCGATACCAAATAGCTTCGAAGTCATAGGCCGCAAAACTAACGACTTTGCAGGATGACACTGAGCAACACCAGCAGCGCAGTTAAAATCGGGAAGGACCTCTCCCCACCATTTATTACCAAACGAGGTTTCAGACAAGGTGATTCCTTATCGTGCGACTTTTTCAACCTAATGATGGAAAAGATCATCCGAGCTGCTGATCTGAGACGTAGTGGCACAATATTCTACAAGAGTGTTATGCTGCTTGCGTATGCTGATGACATCGATATCATCGGCCATAATACGCGCGAAGTCAGCGCAGCATTTTCCAGATTAGAAAGAGAGTCAAGTCGAATGGGTCTGGCAGTGAATGCAGATAAGACGAAATACTTGCTGTCAACAAACAAACAGTCCCAGCGTCTTGGAACCCACGTTACCGTTGACAATACCTCCTTCGAGGTTGTGAAGAACTTCGTTTATCTGGGATCCAGCATTAATTCAACCAACGACATCAGCATTCAGATCAAACGAAGAATAACTCTTGCCAACAGGTGTTACTTTGGGCTCAGTAGGCAATTGAGAAGCAGAGCCCTCTCTCGACGAACGAAAATCACGCTCTATAAATCGCTCATCATGCCCGTCCTACTTTACGCATCACAAACCTGGACGCTGAGCAGTTTAGATGAAAAGACTTTATGAGCATTCGAGAGAAAGATTCTTCGTAAGATCTACGGACCAATCTGCGTCAATGGCGAGTACCGAATACGGTGGAATGATGAACTGTATGAGCTGTACGCTGACATCGACATAGTCAAGCGCATTAAAATCGAGCGGCTTCGCTGGCTTGGTCATGTTCAGCGCATGAAAGACGATGCTCCAGTGAAGAAAACATTCGATTCGGTACCCAGCGGCGGTCAACGCAGAAGAGGACGACCGCATCTTCGTTGGAAAGACCAAGTAGAGGACAACCTGACGAAGCTTGGAATTTCCAACTGGCGCCAGCAAGCGAAAGACAGAAAGGGCTGGCGCAAATTCTTAGATGAGGCCAAGACCGACATACGGTTGTAGCGCCAACTAAGTAAGTAAGTAAGTAAGTTTTACTGATGGCGTGGCATCAGCCATACAACCTAAATTTGATAAATTCAACACCTTTTGAGTTATATGTCGCACAGCCATGGAATTCGGTATTCGACCACAATTTAGATATGCAGTTTCACCTATAACATTTTATTGGCGTTTGGCAACGGGGCCGCTGTAAAAACTCATGAAACAGTTTGGAATGTCATCTTACATATTGACCGTGAAAGTTGGTTTACAATTAATACTTCTTTGAAACATAGAGCCGCCGAAACTGAGCAATGAAATGAGACTTGCAGTCAAAATGCCAACTACCGGAAAGGGGAGAACAACGTCTACAGGGCCAGCTAGTAAAATATATTTAATATATTATGTTGATTTTATATGATTTAAATAAAAATTCTAAATTTTTGATAGTTTAAATCATACTTGATTTTAAATACAAATTCTATTTGTTTGATAGTTTAAAATCGTTTATTGAGCTTAAGGTCAAAGTTAGAACAATTAATTGTTCTAACGAATCTTTCCAAAGAAACAACAACAACAACAACAACAACAACAACAACAACAACAACAAAGTTTTTTCAATATGAAAAGGAAAAAATCACTAGCTGATTTTATTGCAATTTCGGCCGTGCTAAAGGCTTCATCAGAAATCTTTGTGATACCCGTGCAAGTGAGCACTGCACCATAGAGGCGATGAGATTTGAAGTGTCAATTTCTCAGTTTTTCTCAAATTTCATATATTTACATTTGTTGTTGTATTTTTGCTTTATTTTAGTCTTTATGCTTATGTTATTATTTAATATATATTTAATATATATTTTTATCTTTTTGCTTTTGTGTCTTTTCTTTGTTTTTTCTTGCGATCAAAAGCAATTGGGTGACAAATTTAAAATTAGCGATCAGTTATTCTACGGTAATAAGGAACGAACGAGTCAAAATTTTTTAAAATAATACAATTCTATTATAGCTTAATATTATCTGATTAGTCTAAATTCTAGTAATTTTTTATTATTAACACAGAAAAGTAACAATTACTACAGTTTTTTAATTTAACACTGACGAATTTTCTCTCCGATGTGATTGAATTTTTCGTTAACGTTAACAGAACAATTGTAACGTGTGTTTGCTGAGAACGTATTCAGATAACATTTGGGGTATTCACGATTAAGTGCAGTTGAGGATTTGTGCACTTTACAAAAACAAAATACATGTACGGTAAAAATCTGCACAAGTGCTTTTCCACTATTGCCTTAAACTTGAGGACTTGAGCAGTTGTGCACTTGTGTGTAATGAGAAATTTTGACAGCTTTAAAATAGTGATGGTAGTGTGTTCACGAAAACCTAACTGCACAAGTCCTCAACTGCACTGACAAAAGCACTGAATCGTGAATGCCCCTATTGTTTTCTATTACACAGAACAAATATTCTAAAAAAAGGTAAGTTAATGTCAAATTTATCGTCCTCTGAAGCGCTCGTGGTTCTTGTCCTGGCCATCACAACTAAATAGACATTAGTTTTTCTTAACCTAAAAATTTGCATGTGAGTAAGCAAAAAACCAATGCAAAGTAATAGGGAACTAACTTGTTTTTGTATTTGTGAGAGCTCAACGCAATTTGTAATTGGAATTTAGTTCTCTCCCTACCCATGGTATAAGGGTTTACATGGTGCGCAGTAAATATTTTTCGTTAAGCTAGGAATACTTTGTCTGTAGTTCTTTGTATCATGGAGTACACCCATGTTGGCCTGTTGGCAGACATTTTTTATTTTCTGTGTCACACCAGTTGACGCTATTACAAAAAAAAAAAAAAAACCAAGAGTGCGTGTGACACCCAGGTATATACAGTTTAAACGCTCGCTATTTCACACCAATTTGTGCCGCCATGTTGTATGCCACACGTGTGGGATAATCTTTCACATATCAATTCAATGAAGTGTTGAATGGCTATTTTCGCTTTATTAGAAAAATTATCGTCATAATTGAAGATGAACGGAAACTGAAATTTTACATTTTTATTTTCAGTTATAGGTATGAAGACCTTTTAAGCTCAATTCAAAAAAAATTGGCCTGAAAAACTTGTGATTTTTCTACAAATCTGATTATTATGTGTTAACCTGAAAGAAAGGTTATGCTGTTACCTATTCAACGAGCCTTCTATCTTAAAAATCCAGGCATTTTTTTTTGAAGATATAACACTTTACGTATTATTATAGAATTAGATCCAGAAGTATTGTAGAAAGCGAAGCCGGTGTTGGTCGTACTGAGGGTTGTAATCCCTCAATAGCGGCTGAAAGCCGCCTATTAAAATGAAAAAACTAAATAAATTTAGTTTTCATTAAATTTGGACTTCCAGCTACATATATATATATACTGTTATATCTTCAAAAGTCATGCATGGATTTTTGCGATAGATGACTCGTTGGATAGGTAACAGCCATGGCGAATAATAAGGTAGGGTAAGTAGCTTTGACAAGACCTATCGTTAATGTCAAAGTGTGTTTTAGAGATGCCAGTTTTCTTTATTAGTGTTATTTCTGGGATAAACACTTGCTAAACACAAGAAATTTTATGAAGGGTAAATAAGATTAAATGTCTTTATTCCACGTTGTCCGACAAATTGCTTAACTTCTTTTTGCCATGTTTATAATTTTAAAAGTTATTAAAATGTATGTAAATTCACACAAAATTCTCTATGAAAACCACAAAAAAACGCTTATAAAACTAAAATATAATTTTAATGGAAGGCTCAAGCTGGATTATAACATACAAAAATATTTCGCAGAATAAGACCGCTTCAAGCTTGCCTAAAACAAAAAATGTACTTCCCCGTTTTGAAGTATTGCTAGTAAAGGATTTCATCAGAAACGCCAAGACAAAGTATGGATTTTTCATTGGATTTGAATTCGTGATATAGCAGCACTCAATTTTATGATTTTGACATTAACAATAGGTCTTGTCAAAGCTACTTAGCCTATCTCTTTATTTTACCATGGATAACAGTAACCTTTATTTTGATATCCATAATAATTAGTTTTGTAGAAAAATAAAAAAAAGTCAGCTTTTCAGGCCAATTTTTACAACTTTGGACCCATGTAACTTCTAAACGACTCGAGTTTCTTTTAATCTTCAATTGTTCCAAATTATCTAGTTTTTGCTCTAAAACTACAACAACAAGTTTTGTTTGATGAATTCGTTTGAATTGTTTTAACTCCGAAAGTTTTTGGAAACATACCGTGTCGTTTGAGCCCACTCTATTCCTACTTTTTTCTTTTCGTGCAACTCTGACTATGTGGCGCATCGTCCTGTGTCAAATATAATATATTTCTATGATAAAAATCAATTTATAACAAATTAGATGTAAATATTTATACTTCACCAAATAAAATATTAAATTTTGTCTATGTAAGATCGATTCAATGTTTAATACTGCAGAAAAAAGAAAAAAGCCTTGGACGTTAAAAGGTAAAAAGTATGCGTAAGAAGAAAAGAACTGACAAATAAATTCATCTTCCAAGCAAATGTTTCGTTTTTCTATAAACATTGTTGAACAATAGTTAAATATCTGGAATTTTCACAAAAGTCATCTGGAGCAGGTTACGGATAGAAATGGGTTACGACTTGCATCGTTTTCAAGGTGAAGTTGATGAAGAGTTGACCTGTCCAATATGCTCAGGAGTTTTAGAAGAACCGCTGCAGGTAACTTCAGGATACCAAACAATTGATACATTTTAAGGCAATATTTTTATTAAGGCTGCAATGTGCGAACACGCATTCTGTCGCGCCTGCATTAACGAATGGCTATCACGTCAACCAACGTGTCCAGTAGATCGCAATTCACTGACTACATCCAACTTACGCGCTGTGCCGAGAATTCTTAGAAATTTACTATCACGGTGAGGTTCTCCAAATATAGTAGCTATAAAGTATATTAGTGTCTCAGATTGCTGCAGTCACGACAATTGAGCTTACATTATAATTACATTTTCTTTGAAGCCTATCAATAAGTTGCGACAATGTTGCTTATGGATGTTCTCTTGTACTGAAACTAGATGCTCTCAATTCTCATTTGGAAGAATGTGAACATAATCCAAAAAGGCCGCTACCTTGTGAAAAAGGGTGTGGTTTTGTGATCCCGAAGGATGAACTCAAAGATCATAATTGTGTGCGTGAGTTACGCACAATGATTCACACGCAACAACAGAAGCTGGTTGAGTTTAAATCTGAGATTGCAGATCAAAATCTTACCATAAACGAACTAAAGCGTGAGCTGCAACTCTTTAAAGACTTCATGAGAGCAATGAGAGTTTCCAACCCAGCAATGCGTGCAATTGCCGATCAAATGGAACGGGATGAGGTTATTCGATGGAGTAGCACATTAGCACGTGCACGAGTTACACGTTGGGGTGGAATGATATCAACTCCTGATGATGCCTTACAAGTCAGTTTTTAAAATATTTTATTATCAAAAATTCCATGATTTTTTTAGATGATGATAAAGCGAGCATTGTCTGAGTCTGGATGCCCACCTCATATACTAGACAATCTAATGGAAAACTGTCACGAACGACGTTGGCCACATGGCCTTAGCTCTCTTGAAACACGTCAAAATAACCGTCGTATATACGACAACTACATCTGTCGACGCATTCCTGGTGTGTAGAATAATAAGATTTTGTTTTAGCTTAAAAAGGTATTTTCACTAATATTTTTACTATTTCTCACATGCTTTTATTTTAGGCAAACAAGCTGTTTTGGTACTAAGTTGCGATAATACGCATATGTCGGAAGATGTAATGGTGGAGCCTGGCTTGGTTATGATTTTCGCTCATGGTATAGAATAATAATTTGGACATGCACTTAAAAGTCGTTAATTTCCAAATATATAAATATAAGAGTATTATCTATTGGCTATCAATAAAATAATAAATTCCTGCATGGTAACAAATTCTTGAAGGTTAATACTGCTGGATTTAAAATGTTCATATTAATACTGCCGTGGATGAGGATTTTATGTTATTGATTATTTATCTATTCATTCCCATAACACAAAAATAATGCTTTACTGCGATGCTTTCTTAGGATTTTAAACAATTAAAGAAGAGGACGTTGGATTGTTTTTTTTTATAGAATACATTTACGTTTTTAATTTTTATATAATTAATTGTAACTTTTGAGGATTTTACAATGTTAAAATTTAGAGCTTAAGGTCAAGTAATGAAAGAAGGCAACAACAACTTTGTAAAGAGTCAATTACACAGCAGACTAGAGAGCTTATTTTGGAAATAGCTACATTTCCTCTTCAGTAGTCTTGAGTGATCCAGCTGTGACCAACCCACTGTTTAACGTTCTATATGATTTCAGACATGTTTTTAATAAATAACTCTGCTAAAGTTTAAGGCTTGACCAAAAATAAGATCCACTTGTTTTTCACCGTGATATCGTTCAGATGATTTTATTAAATACATGTCTGAAATCATATAGAACGTGAAACAGAGGTTTGTCTCAGCTGAATCACCCAAAACTACTAAAAAGGAAATATAGCAATTTCCGACACAGGCTGTCTAGCCTGCTGTCTAGCCTGCTGTCTTATTGACTTTTTACAAAGTCAAACAAAGTTGTTGTTGCCTTCTTTCATAAATTACCTGACTTTAAGCTCCAAATTTTAACCTTAACTTTTTAATTTAAGATGGAATTCTTCCGTTCAATTTATTTAATGTATTTATCTCTTATTTCCCTCTTTTTTTTCCTGCATTTTGGAGGGGAGGTAGTGCATCCGTCAAAAATTTGGAACACCAAGCCAGAGACAGTGCTTAAACTTATAAAAAGCCTAAATCTGGAGAGTTAATTAAGGGCATGAGCAATAGATCCCATGGGTCGCGGTGCACATGGGCCCACTATAAACTAACTAACTACTTCCCTCTAAGTAAGCTTTGTTTTGACTTTTAATAAGCTCTGAAATCTAAAAAGTATTATGCAAAATAAAGTATAAGGAGAACCTGATCTGTCTTAGTATTGGTCTGATTTCTTGGACAACTACAAATGAATATGCTTTCGTAGGAAGAAAAAACTTGTTTTTCCCATAACTTGTCGCACTAGTATCTGTTGTATTTTAAGTTAACTGATGCTTTATTTCATACAGTTCTCCCTGTTACTTGGTTCAGAGAGACGTTCTATTTGGCAAATAATTGACCTCTAGATAATAAAGAAGAAGAAAGCTTTTTCCATATATAAAAACTAGTCAAAAGAAATGAAGATCTTAATTGCTGCATGTTTAACGCTATTATATATAAATATATCAGCAAGTGTGGAATTAAACAATAAAAACCAGCAAAATCCAGCACCTCACATTGTTTGTAAGAATAACGTAAAATATTGAATTGCATATAATAAAGAAGTGATTTAAGTTGCGATAAATTTGAACACAAATACTTATTTTTCTAGCCTCGTCTGGTGTACCTGTGGACGAAGTTGTAGTAGAATCGTCACTTTATATAAAGCCAAAACAAAAGCTGCTTTTGAGAAGAAGTCGCATCAAACCTAGTTTAATAAAAAACAAACCTCATAGCCAAATGCGAGCAGCTGCAAATGCTACTGCTAACAATTTCTACAATAATCCTTATAGGCATGGTGCTTCCGTTGGAAATGCTCAAGATTCAGATTCTCTTGGAGCCTCATTCGCAGGTACACAAAATCAGATTTTAACAGCAAACAGAAATGGAATACAAGCTGGAGATAGTGATCAAACATATATTCATCAACATAATGATCAAATGATTCTGTAATCAAAAATAGTTTTCAAATAACCCAGTCGGAAACGCTACTAGTCCTAGTACTAGATTTTGTAGTTCAAATATATTGAAATTTGATTTTGATAATTTTGGAATAAAAGATATTCAAACTTGTGTTTTATGTTGTGCTTACTTTTTATAGATACCAACACTGCTAAGTCATAGATTCGGATTTTTAAACAAGGCCCAACGTACATTTATGCATGGTTAGTTGTAACGATTTCTAATATTCTTAAGCCCAACTACTTCATTGATGGATACATTTTCCAACATTGGCTTGTTTTGAGCCACTAGTATCAATGGCGTTGAATTTTTTTCAATTGCTATGTGAATTGTGACTTTAAATGAACAAACTGAAAAAATACCTCAATTATTTCTATATTAACTCTTTAGAAGACCAAAGGAATTTTTTTTCCTACCAATATTTTTGATCGGAATACTCTGAGAATTTATGCTAAATCAACCTTGCCCAGCAGACCATGTTTTCAATTTGGTTGAAATCTAAACATCCTTCTAATTTGATAGAAATGAAAAACCCTACATTTTTTATGCACGGTTTTAAAATACGTGAAAAAATTTTGCAATAAATTTTTGTTTTAAAATAACACTGAACTGGTTGAACTAAAGAAAACACGCATATCTATATATACATACTAGATGCCGTGGCAAACGTTGTTCTGCTCCTTCATGTCTTCCGCAAATATGGGTTAAGGTTCTTATGTTATATTGTGTAAATATTAAATAACTCCACAACAGCAGTTTTGGTTTAAAAGTTTCGGACGAGTTCAAAATAAAGCACACTGATGCTTTGTATTAATGCATTTAGGAACTCAGCCATATATTGTACACACATGACCTTAATCGGTCAAATAGTTTACATTTATATTTGAAATATTCCCCGGCAAACGTTGTCCTGCCACAGACCGCCTTACTGCCATACAAATTTTCATGCTAATCGGAGAGAACCATTTTATATTTTTAGTATAGTGGCGGAACGTAGCCATATAAACAAAATTACCAAATTTTAGCCTTATACCACCAAAACTGTTTTAAATACTTGTAATTTGTGGGCGGTGAAGGGGGTTGTGGCAACATTTTTATTTTTTACAATAATCCTTGTCCTGATAATTACAAACACAAAAAAAAAATCCCGAAGCAAAGCGGGCGCTTCGTTCTCGAGTTATGGAATTAGTAACACATTTCACGACTTTGTTTTATATATGAAGGGCTTATTGCAAAAACATAAGCCACAGAAAAAATATTTTAAAATAATCGACTCCAAAGTTTTGAAAAAATTTATTTTTGTATGAAGAAATGGAATTGAACGAGGAAACTTTTACAAATAGGTTAGAAAATTAATTAGAAACAGCCAAAATCTCTTCAGTGGTTGGCAATGCATCGAGTAATGATTCAGCCTAAAAAAATGATTTTTTAGATCATGTGGCTTATCACGTTATTGCAATAAGCCCTTCATATATAGATATAAAGAGCAAAACACTGTCTGTCTGTGTGATGCCTATAGACTGTAAAACTACTAGACCGTTTGAGCTGATATTTCGGCAGTCGATTTGTTTCAGGTACACCGAGAAAACTACGTAAAATCAAAATTTCCAACTTTAAATCAAAAATAAACAGTAACAGAAGTAGGGTAAAGTTGAAAATTTTTAAATCGACTACGATATTTTCATTTTGAAAATGTTTCTTATTTGTATTTCATAAATGGGTCATTGTTAGTTTAATGTTGTTTTATTTTCAATCTGACAACAGAAAATTTTGTTTTGAAGTTGATAATTTTTGATTTAAAAATGCTAATTTTTATATAAAAAATATTTTTTTGTTTTAAAAAAGTTTTTTATGTCAAAAACCAATAATTTTGATTCAAAATTGTTCTTTCTTACCTTTTTATAACTTTTCCCATGATGCACACATTGAAATAAGACAAAATAATTTAAATAATAACAGTAGGTTGGTCACAAACAAATATCGTTATTTTTCCTGTATCTGTTCACTTTAAATCACTTTAAAATTAAAAATGCATTTTTGTTTTGAAAATGAACAATTTCAAAATGAAAACGGCAAATCAAAAATTAACATTTTTAAATTGAAAACGATCAGACTTGATATTAAAATGCAATTTTTCATTTAGTGTAGGAGATGGTTTGGGAAAAAATCTTGCTAAATAAAAAAAGTGTTATTTCAGACGGTTTTGGTCGTATAAGACAAAAATGGGATAATTTAGCTTGTATGGTTACTGCCGGCAACTGTACTAAAAATGGGTTTTCACACCACCTTTTACCGCCAAAAAATAAGTGCAAATTAATATTACAGGTGGTTTTGGTCGTGTAAGACTAAAATTTGGTAATTTAGTTTGTGTGGTTACTTTCGGCAACTGTACTAAAAATGGGCATGGTCGCACTATAGCTACGCCTACTTTTTGATAAATCATACTCTGCTTCTATGCATGCAGTACTGTCAGCAACTGTACTAAAAATTGATTTCCACGAACCCTTTTACCCCCAAACCAATGAAAATGCTTCATTTCAAACGGTTTGCGTCGTATAAGACTGAAATTTGGTACTTTAGTTCGTATGGCTACCTTCGGCCACTGTACTAAAATGGGAGTGGTCGCACTATGTTAACGCCCCTTTTTCAGGGGATTAGCGTGGAGTGAATCAAAATGCGCCAGGTATAAACTAAATTTAGCTGGAATTTGGGCATTTCATTTGTTTTAAGTACGAGATGGTTTAAGTGACAAAATTTTGCCATACCCCCTTTTACCACCAACAAATCAACAGAAATGCTATATTCCGGACGGTTTTGGTCATATTATACTAAAACTTAATAATTTAGTTCATATAGTTACTTTCGGCCACTACACTAAGAATGGAGAATATATAAAATTTTTCTTTCGATTAGCATAAAAATTCGTATATGGGCATTTCCAAACTGGCGTTCAAGAATGAAAATCAGACCAATTCTGAATGATTTTTCCTAGGGAATTAGAAAAGGGAGTTTTTATTTTTAAGATAGCAAATAAAGATATCACATTTTTTTATTTACACTCATGAATTTGACGGTTGATGAACAAATTGGCATTAAAAATTTCCAAAATGTTTTTTAACTTTATCTTAAAAATTTATTTTCCGATTACCCGGGAAAAATCATTCAGAATTGGGCTGAATGTCTACTTTTTTAAAAAGCTTTTTTATATTTGCGTAGTAATTAATTAGCACTATATAAAGTAAAAACAATCACAACAATCGACCCTTAGGATTTAAAGATATAAGCAAAAAGATGTGCTGGCGTTGCGTTACAAAAAACGGAAGTAATTTTTGACTTTGATTACAAAATTTGCAAAACTCTGTGAATTGGGCAATACTTTTTGTGTAAAAATTTTTTTAGAAGGGTTTAAAATAACATAAGTTTATTTTCCAAGTGACCAAATTTTAAAATCTTCTCTAGTTTTTTTTAGGTTTTTTGATCTGGCGTTACGTTACTTAAATTTCCATTGTAGTTCAATTGGGTAATTAAGTAATTAGGTAATTATGTAATTTAGTAATTAAAAACCGAATTCAATATATTACTTTTTTGTGGAAATGCCCATATGGCACTTTTTTTATATATATATTTTTTTAAAAATTTTAAAAAAGTTAAATATCAATACATGCAATAACAATAGAGTTCAGCTACTACAGCTTTTTCGCACTTTCTCCGCATTGGATCATCTTAGGAACCAGCCCAAATAACATCAAAACATCTCAATAAGGCCATTCACAGTTCGAATACGCTGGTCTGCCATTTGTTCGATCCGCTATTTGTACGCCAATTTACGAAAGCGCATTTTGCTTTGCTGTTGTTTTGCATACAAATGCAAATACGCAGGCACTCGTAAATAAAAGCAGCCCTTGGAGGTGTTTTTTGTACCTCGTATTTTTATGCTCTGTCTACAGCCGCATAATCACATACATCATAGAGTTGCACAGTCTTTTTATACGACAGTCACATGGCGAGGTGCTCACAATTCGAACAATAACAAATGCTATAAATACGATTTGTTAAAAGTACGCTCAAACCGTGAATAGCCCCAATGATATCGATAAGAGCGGTCCAAAACAATCCAAAGTGAGAAAAATTTACCCACCATAATATGGGTTGGGCTCAGGGACAACACAAGACATAACAACTAACCATGCGTTTACATAGATCTAATCATACATTAGTTTTCAATCTACTTTTGAGTTGACCTTTCGATAAGTTAACATCAAAAAAGCTACAGTTGTTAACAAAGGTACTCATGCGATGTAAAGGAGCAGTAGCCATATAATTTGTTCTACTAAAAGGTAAGTAAATTAAATTGTTAGCATTTCTACTGCTTCTACGGTTAGTGTTAAAATTTATAAGAGTTAGAAGTTCTGGTGAATCGAATACACCAGTTATGAGTTGGTGTAAATAGACGATATCTGCAGACTTCCTTCTCTCATTCAAAGATTGCATTTTTAAAAGTTTTAAACGATCCTCATAAGGAGGAAGGTTTAAAGTATCAGTTGCACTTAAGCCCCTTAGAGCAAACCGAACAAAACGTTTTTGGATTCTCTCTATACGTTCAACATGTACATTGTAACTTGGGGACCAAACTTGACTTGCATACTCTAAGTGAGGTCGCACAATTGCATAATACAGCGTTGTAGTTGTGATCATACTATTAAATTCTTTGGCCCAGCGTTTCATAAACCCGAGCATAGAAGATGCTTTTTTACAAATGTAATCAATATGAACGTTAAACGATAGCTTAGAATCCATGCATATACCAAGATCTTTGACAGAATCTACACGATTTAAAGCCGTATCTTTTATCGTATAATCAAAAATTAAATTATTCCTTTTTCGCGAAAAGGTCACAGTTTGGCATTTATCTGGATTTAGAAACATATTGTTTTTAGAACACCAAATTTCAAAGGATTTCAAATCAGACTGGAGCAGATCTGAATTGTCTTTAGCATCTATTGTTCTGTATATTTTCATGTCATCTGCATAGATAAGTAGATGAGAGTGTTTGATGATGTGGGTTACATCATTAATGACAATACGCCTCGAAATCGTATTTGATAAGATCGCTCCGTCAGATACGATTGAATCCAGCTTACAAAAAATTGTGGAAAACCCATTAACTTTAGTTTAAATAGAATTAAGTTATGTGGCAGTTTATCAAATGCTTTACTAAAATCAGTGTAAATACAGTCGACCTGGTTACCTGAATAAAATGAATTTAAGCAAAACGTTGTAAAATCGAGGAGATTAGACACAGTGGATCTGCCAGTAACAAATCCAGTTGAGTATTTTGTACACTGAATTCGTTTCTTTATTATTAAATATACTTGTACTCACTAAATTTTGAATATTTTATTATAATTTATGGAGAACAAATATACATGTATGTTAATGGGAGATATGTTCCCACCGCCCACTGGTTGTTATTTCATTTATTAGGGACTTATTTCATTATAGACAAGAATCTAAGAAAATTTTTAGCAATAAAATTATGTCAAAGATTCTAGGACATGTGTTAATTCGTTCAGATTGTAATTCGATAACGAGTTACTTTTTGAAGCGAATCTTTTTACGACTCGTTTTGTGATTTGCTTGAGTAAAATCTCAAAAGCGACCCTTTTTTCCGACACCACTTTCTTAGAATTGATGTTGATTTTTGCTTGCGTCTATTGCAACAAAAAAATGTAATATTAAAAATATTTGTTTGTACGCCGTAAGTAACGAACTCATACCTCTTTGATAGTTCTATACGCTACCCACCATTCCAAAACTCCGTGTTAAACAAAGTGGTCATTCAATATTAAGTATTAACTGAAACTATGTTACTTTTTTGTGGAAATGCCCATATGGCACTTTTTTTATATATATATTTTTTTAAAAATTTTAAAAAAGTTGAGTATTTTGTACACTGAATTCGTTTCTTTATTATTAAATATGCTTGTACTCACTAAATTTTGAATATTTTATTATAATTTATGGAGAACAAATATACATGTATGTTAATGGGAGATATGTTCCCACCGCCCACTGGTTGTTATTTCATTTATTAGGGACTTATTTCATTATAGACAAGAATCTAAGAAAATTTTTAGCAATAAAATTATGTCAAAGATTCTAGGACATGTGTTAATTCGTTCAGATTGTAATTCGATAACGAGTTACTTTTTGAAGCGAATCTTTTTACGACTCGTTTTGTGATTTGCTTGAGTAAAATCTCAAAAGCGACCCTTTTTTCCGACACCACTTTCTTAGAATTGATGTTGATTTTTGCTTGCGTCTATTGCAACAAAAAAATGTAATATTAAAAATATTTGTTTGTACGCCGTAAGTAACGAACTCATACCTCTTTGATAGTTCTATACGCTACCCACCATTCCAAAACTCCGTGTTAAACAAAGTGGTCATTCAATATTAAGTATTAACTGAAACTATGTTGCAGCAGATCACAATACTCTATTAAAAAGATTATGTACTGGCTATCCTACATATTTAGCAGCTATCCTAACAAAAGACGCAAAAAATAACACAAATGTTGCTTCTACATCCTACACGTTGTCATCAGCACCGATAAGTAGGTGTTTTTATACCACCAAGCGTACTGCTTAAGGGGTATATTAACTTTGTTACTGTGTTTTAAACGCTAATAAGCAGGCGTTGTAGGTATAGAAAAGTATATATGGGCATTTCCAGAAAAAGTCTACAGAGACCAAAAAATTAAAAGGTGTTAAAATCTTATTATTTTATTATATCATTTAAGAGAAACATTTTAATTTTATTAGTTTCAGCAATTTATACATAAGATCATATACCATGATGATCAAATAGTCTGCAAGGTTTCACAAATGTAGTTTTTCTTTTTCGTAAATGTTTCGTAAGCTTTTTTGTTTTAGTAAAAATGGAAGAAGGCATTGGTTAGAGATAATAAAAAAATGGTTGAGGCAAGGAAAGGACAATACATTAAATTTGTTTTTTAATTACTTAATTACTTAATTACATAATTACTAAACTACCTCATTACTTAAATACCCAATTAAACTGCAATAGAAATGAAAACGCCAGTTTAAAAATCCTAATAAAAAAAAAACACCAGAAAAGATTTTTAAATTTGATCACTTGGAAAATAAACTTATGTTATTTTAAAATGTTTTAAAAAAGTTTTATACAAAAAGTCTTGAGAGTTTTGCAAATTTTGTAATCCAAGTCAGAAATCACTTGCGTTTTTTTAAAGTAACGCCAGCACATATTTTTGGATATCTTTAGATCTTTAGGGTTAATTGATGTCATTGTTTTTACTTAATATAGTGCTATTTAATTACTGCGTAACCTATAAAAAACTTTTTAAAAATTAGACTTTTCCATTCTATTTTATTAATATTTATTCGTACAAATCGTCCGTAACGCCAGTTTGGAAATGCCCATATATTTTTGATCAGCGTAACCTCCTGAGTCGATTTAGACATGAACGTCTGCCCGTCTGTCTGACAGCTTCTATTTTGAAGCTATCGTAATGAAATTCAAAATATATGCTTATATTAAAAAAGCTAAGATAAAGTTGTTCGAGAATGAGCAAAATCGAATTAAAACCACGCCTACCTCCCACACATATTTTATCGAAACGGTAAAATCTCTTAAAGTTCATTAAAAATTAATAAATTGACTTGGAATTTTGCACATAAGCTTTGGAGTGAAATAATATTCATCATATACATATTTGAAATTTGTCAAAATCTGATGAAAATCACAAACAAAACGGTAAAATCTCTTTAAATTCCACAAAAGTTAATTGTTAAACTTGTTACAGTGAATTCATCATAACACAAAGCTCTCATAAATTCCAAAAAAATAATAGTTTTAACTTGATATTTTACAGATAAGCTTTGCTAATAGTATGTACTCAGTTTCAAATTTGAAATATTAGGATAAAAACCACGCCCTATAATAGTGGCGTCATCAAAATAATGCAATATTGACAACTTCGGATATTCTCAAATACGGATGTGGGGATCAATTCATATGGAATTAAATAACGCAGGCATAACATCGGCAACAGAGATGGGCGTAGTGCACTAAATATGCAGTTTCAGCTTACATGTACTGATAGTGTTAAACTATTCTCTATCTTCTATTAGTTTTTACTGATGAATTGAAAAATAAAAGGCTAACTATACATGAGTGATAGTGGAAAAAAATTTCTAGTGCTTAGTGCTAAATTAATAGTGCAAAAAATACCTGCACTAATAGTAGTAAAACACAGAAAGTTTTCACTAAATTGAAAGAAAATGGGAACAGTTTATTTTTAGTATTAAAAGTGGACTTTAATATTACACATAAGTTTGTGTGTTTCTATGCTATTCTTAGTAAAATAGAAAAAAAAACTCGAAAAATAGTTCTTCTTAATTATAGATTTTTTTTAATTCGAGTCTGAGTTTCAAAATCAGTTATATTTAAAAGTTGAGTGGAAGCACTTTCAATTGCAGCTTTCATGTATTTAGTACGCTCAACTACGCCCAACTCTGATCGGCAAGGTATCTAAAATGCTTGTTAAATTTGTTTCGTGTGTTACGATTAGGAACAACAATTGATGCAGTATTTGCTAGATATATCGATATATCTATAATATACTTTTGCTATTTTAGTTATCATATATCAAATTTTTTAATTTTAAAATTATTTTATTAAAACAAAAACCATTAAATTATCAAATCTATAAAACTTCGAAAAATCTTCGCTTCTCTCGTGTGTTCAATGACGCACCTGTTTGTATAAGTTTTTTTTTTTAAAAAAACTTTTTTAACTTTGTAATATTTTGTTTAAATACTTTATTTTTTTTTTTGTGTATTATAGTTGTTAATTTATTCCGATTCGCTTTCACTTTCTGACTGGAAATCTCCGACCTCTATGGCGAAGCTATATTCTTGATCGCAGCCTAAATAAGAATCACTCATATAGTATAGTGTATATTCGTGGCGACCAGGGCTCGGCGCAACAAAATCTAGTTTTACTTTAGCCTTTTGCTGAAGAGTCAAACGTTTGATGGAAAGCAATGAATTGGATTTTGGATCGCCAATAACTACCCACCATCCTTCTTCGCGTTTCTGTATAAGATAAAGGTTGTCAAATTGAAATTTCATTAACTTGATTTCTTACTTGTGGGAAGAACGGTGCTATTACAGGTCCAGTTACTTCATCCTCACGTTCAAGATGAACAATTACATTTACTGTTGATCCTGAATGTATTCGGTCTTTATCAACAACCTCAAAATTCATTTCAATATTAGGATAACGGTTGCAAAATCGTGCAACATCAGCCATTTGTTCTTCCGATAATTGCAACAGTCGAATCCGATCTTCGTCCTCCAATTCCATGATATCAAATACTGTCTCTATTTTCTAAGAATTGTCAAATTTTAAATGAAACCATGGTAAAATTATTTATCAGGTAGCCTTGACAACTACCTATTTTCACACGAGCTGCGGTCAACGAACTTCAAACAAAAGAAAACATAAAACGAGCGTTCAATAAAGGTTTTTTTTTAAAACTTACATGAAATTTATTTATTTATTTTCTTTGTGTGACACAAAATATTTTTGATATCTCCATTTTGCATCAGCTGCCATAGCAACCATAGCACGCTCTCGTTTTGATTTTCTTTTGTTTGACATACGTTGACCGCAGCAAAAATGGTCGCTCCTACTTTATAATAATTATACTATGAATGAAACAAAAACACAAAATCAGTTTTTTTCAAAAGTAAATCAAAATTTTTCAAAAGTATAAGGTTACAATAAGAGGCATTATACCGTAAAAATAATTTCTGTGATAGTTTTATTATAACCTGACTACTCTATTTCTATGTAAGCATAATTTCTATATCACTTGAAAATAAAAGTAACGAACATTTTTGTTTAACCAACTCGGAAACTGGGAAATACGTAAAAAGCCAAATTTTGAAACTGGTTTCATTTTCAAAATTGGTTTTGTGTCGGTATTAAGTTAGGTTATGTTAAGGTTGCGGCAGGTCTTTAGACCAGCCCACTTAGACCATATTATTGGTCCGTTGTGATACCACAGAATGGAAGAAGGGAGTAATGAAGTGAAACTTTTGTGTATGATGTTCTTAATATGACAGAAGCTATAGAAACATGTGATATTAAATCTGAAACAAGCGGTTATGTCTTGACCTCAGTTAAATCAAATTACTAAGCGTTCCTCTCCACAAATTTTTCCTACCACCACCAACTACAACTTTTCGTCGTAAATGATCTGTTCTAAAGTTCCTTCGATTAGAAATAAGGAAAGAAAGGTTATAGCGTAGGACCAGGACATAGGCCAGGACTCGAACCCGGGACCCCTGATTGACAGTCAAGCACGCTACCACTAGACTAGACTGTCGGTATTAGGTGTCACAGAAACTGATTTATCCATTTGGTTTACGGTTTGAAAACGAGAAGTAGACAGTTGTCAGAATTGCTGATAAGTGTGTGTACAAATTGCAATTCTGATTTCATGGAGAACCACCAGAAAGTGAAGAAGGGCTTCAACAAAAAAGACAAGCCACTTGTTGAACCAAGTACCATAACAAACGCTTCCTTATTTAGCTGGCATTGGTCAACGAATTTGCATGAACAATTGGGGCATATATACTGTAAATGAAAACGAACACAAAAAGCACACGAAATAAAGTTTTTAAAGGCAAAACAGGTATTTCAATTGTTGGTTTTGTTTATGTTCGAAATCGATTTTGCCTTACTTCGCAAAGAATAAAACCGAGTCCGCTTCATGACACTATTTGAAACCTATATAATTTTCAAACCTATTCTGACCCAATATTTAGTAGGAAAACAAGAGTTTCGGTTGAAAAGTGCGATTCCATACAGTTGGAGATGTTTAAACACAACTGATCGAGAACTTGACCTACGAGTTTTATGCCGCCTCCGAACGGCTTATGTTCTCTAGAAGCCTCATATGGCAGTTTCTACTCTCTGAGGTGTGCCATTGTTTGCAGAAAGGTGGCGGCCAAACAGAAATATTAATTCAATTGAAAAAACATTCGGTCTTAGCTGGGGATTTAACCCGGGCTACCGCTGTTCCTTAGCTTACGGGCCACACTTTACGCAGTAGGCTTCCAATAAGAAAAATTATATTTAAGAAAAATTAAAAATAAAGTTTTTTAATCGTTTTTCGAAAAATAAGTTTTACTAAAAACAAAAAAGAGAATTTTCTTTTCATTATTTCATTAATTGCATTTTTTTCACGTCGATTTTCTTTTTGATTATTTTTATGAAAAGAAAAAAATTATATAAAATACTTTTGATGTATGAAATCTTTCTTGCCTTGTAATCATACTGTAATGTAACATGCATTTCAAGCTGTTTGGCATGAAATGATTCTAAATATATTTATTTCCGTTTTGCAACACGTTCCTGAACATAAAAATTTTTTACTTAAACATTATTTTTTATCCCATTCATATTTTGTACAGATATCCTTGTTTCTTATAAGAATTACTCATCTAACAAATTTGAACTACTCAGACAAAAAAGTCGCATCAGACTCAATTTTATTTTTAAAAGCTACGAGTAGTAACGAAAAACTGCAAAGTTTATGAAAAAAAATAATCGCACATTGATATTAAGATGAATGCAAACGAGCTTCAGCGAACAGGACCCGAGAAAAAAAACATATAGTATGTCAATAAAAAGTAGCTGGTATGTATCGAAACTGGCCTGAGTCTAACTACAATGTACCCGAAACATACCCAACAAGTACCTCGGAAATCACCTGAAATAATACAGTATGTCAATAAAGTGTAAAAAAACGAGCGGCTATATTCGGACACAATAAACTGACAAGTGTCCGATTAGGTCTTCGTTCGTACACTGCGCCTGTCCAAGGTGCTCCAGAACTAACACTTCTTTCGGTGCAGAGGTTAGACATTTACTGACACTGGCACCGGACATACATATATCTGTTAATTTATTGACACAAAATATGAAATTGTTTCTCGTGTAGCTTTTATATGTGGAGTTTTCGCTTTGAAAATGATTGGGGGTATTACTCACTATAGTCCAGTTAAGATAATTTTGCCGTAATATTATATACTAGCAACACGGGCTTTAAAACGCCAAAATCAAACATACCTAGATTTTATTTTAAGCTATTGAATAGATTTTCAACTGATCAAAATTTAAAAGAAATTATTTTGGCCTTTTTGCAATATACGCGGTATTGCACACACAACTGTTAGCATATTTAATTTAATACCCAAATTTATTTTAAAAACACAGGAGTAAGAATATTTCTTGATTTCCAGTTGAAAAATGCTTCAACAAAAATGTTTCATTACCAGTTTCCAGTTTCTTATTAAATGTTTGTGTAAATTTTTAAAAATTAAAATATTTTCCGACCAACAGTTTAGAAATCTTTTTTTAACTGTAAGAAATCATTCCAGTATCACTTTGATATTGAATATATCAATTTATAGTTTTAGCTGTACAATTATAAAAGATTATTCGTCAGTATAACAGTTTCATAGCTAATAGCCGATAGGTGACGCTAAATACCTCAAATATTTTTAGGCATATGCTGAAAAAGCAACATAACAACAATTATATGCAAACTTTAACTCGCTATAACTTAAAAAATATAAATTTTCAAGAAATAAAAAGTCCAGTTTGCACATCTACAGATCTAATCCTACCAAACCATACTAAAGTTATTAAGATTGGACTTGTACTTAAAAAGCCTTACGCCGGACAAAATTTGCGTTTGCGTAATATATATAAGAAGATTATATTATAATACATATTTTTCATGTATGGTGTGTATGTATGTATGTACAAAATTTCAACTCAGTCTTACAACGAGAAAACAGCGAATGTTCAATCACAAGATTTTACAGTCACAAATGTTAATTAGATTAAAATACTTCAATAATTAAGTATACTTATAAAAGATTAAGATCTGATAAAGCCCTTTAAATCTCTTTGTATGTAGAAACAGTATTTTTTTATAAAGTGACTCTGGTTTTAACACAGGAGACATTTATTGAATAAATATTTACCTTTTCTGAGCATCGTTTAATTATTTCCGCATTGAAGTGTGGAAGCTGCTTCAAATATGAATCTTTGCTCCACATGGACTGAGTAACCATCTGAGCCAACTCCATTGCAGCCACTGCTGGTGACAACCAACCATTAGAACTTAAGACATCAACACAAGCTTGAATCAATCGAATAGCTTTTCCTAAGATTAACTCAGTATCGCCTTGCAGCTCTGGTCCCAACTGTAGTCGAGACAAATGTGCTTGCAACAAGCAATTCGTTTTGACGTGAGGGTCATTAAATCTGGAAGAGAAAAATTTAACAATTTGTTTCTTGATTTTTAATCGCTTACTTAGGAGCAGTATCATTTGGTCCAGATAATTTATTTGGCAAGCGTTGAGACAATGAACGCAAAATGTTTTCCTCATGATGTCGAACAACAATATCTTCATATTCTGCAGCTGATGAAATAATCTCTAATAATCCTCTTATTTTGGTTTTACTATTCAAGGACAAACTGAAAAGTTCTGAATATAAAAAAATTAATACTCATCGAATTATACAGTGGACCAAAAGAACGTACCAATCGTTGTATAGTTAATGTAGTAATAAGCTGCAATCATGCCTAAATTAAGTGGCAAGGTATCCATATCATCCTCAATACTTATACATTTGGATTGTTCCAAGTCTGACAATGTGTTTTCAACTAGTTCGGACAAGTGATCCGACAAATGGCGATGTGTTACTCCTTGTAAATTATAATAGTTGGGATTTTGAGTTAAGCGTCTATACAAAAATGTCCACGTCAAGTAGTCCACAGCATCCTGCTTATTTTCAATAGTTTTCGTAACTACTTCAGCATTAAAATGATCATGTAGACGGTGGTCTAAATGACTTTCAATTGGCAGAGGTTCGTTGAGAAATTTAATAAAGAAATCTTTCTTTGATGACTGACACATAAGAACGCATTTGGCATCGGCATCTTCTACTGGACGGTTGGCACGGCCGATCATTTGTAGTACATCAGTAATTGGGTAATCCTCATATGAGTGATTTTTTCCGTTATAAAACTGTGTGTCCATTATTATTACTAAGTGTGCGGATATATTCATGCCCCAGCATAGGTCACGAGTCACAACAGCCACTTGAACAGCGCCAGAGTCAAAGAGTTGTTCCACCAAGCGATGATCCGACGCGGTCAGTCCTTCGTGTATGTATGCAACACCTTGAGAAAGCGTCTCCTTTAGGGTTTTGTCAGTCATTCTATCAAGGAAGGGTTTTATGTCTTCTTCTTCTGCGTGAAAGAATCTATTTGGCTGCATTTCAGCAGCACTAAATGTCAAAATATCGATGGCTGTGAGCCGAGCTTGTTTGCGTGATGAAACAAAGACTATAATCGGCTTATGAGGACTATATTTAATGATAGCGTTGTAAACAGGCTTCGACATGGATGTTATACGTGTTGCATTGTGAGTAACATTATAACCTTGAATGTGAAGTTCTAAGGGAATGGGACGAACGCATGGATGAAAATTGAACGTAGCATTTGCATTGCAACCTAACCACTGCGCAACATCTCTAGCATCCGACAATGCAGTGGATAACGCAACGATACGAATCTGTTTTTCGATTTGTGATGAAATATACCGCATACGAGAGCAAACAACCTCCAAGACTGGTCCATCTTCGCCACCTACCAATTGAAGTTCATCGACAATGAAGAGATGTACATTTTGTACATTTTTGCGTTGCTTCCAGCGTCTTGAGAGAACATCCCATTTGTCGGCAGTTGTAACAATAATTTGACCTTTTGCTAAAAGCTTCAAATCTGTGCCTGTTTCTCCTGTCAATTTCACAACTTTCAGAGGAAGACCACCGAACTTTGAATGCCAATCCGCGAAAACTAGATCAGCAAGTGCTTCTTTTGACACAAGATAAACACAACGTCCGTCAGGATTTTGCGTAAAAAGCCGCATTATAGCAAACTCGGCTATTGTTATTTTTCCAGAACCAGTGGGAGCTCCAATAAATACATTATCATCACTATTATAGACTGCATTGAAAACTTGTGTTTGTATGGGATTGAATTGTGGGAACCGCTCTACGTAAAAAGCTTCAAAGCTTGGTTTTCTTAGAGCTGTTATAGGAAGAGGTTGTAAGTCTAACAACTCGGTGGGTGGTACATTTTTTTCAGGCAATATTAGATGCCTAAATGACACAGGTAACTGCGTTTCAGAACCTATCCAGCGATCTGATACAATACGTAAGAAATACTGAGGCGGAATAGGTTCAAACACCGGTACAAAGAATTTAATGGAGTGCTCGTCAGCGGCGTACTTTTCCTTGAGGAGAAAAAATTCATGATGTAGAACTATTTCAGAGTCTACATCTTCTATTAATATCCAAAATCCTTCCGATTGCCCATGCACTTTCTCATCCCATTGAAAATCTGGTGTAACTGTCAATTCTACACGTAATGTTGAACGTGTTATTGGTTGAATGTGTGTGGAAAGTTCCAGCTTTGGAAACTGGTGCACAAATTTGTGTATAGTTTTTCCTAGTTTTGGAACTCTTATAAGTTCTCCGATTTCATTTGGCTCCAAATCGTACAAGCGTTCCCAAGGGAAATTTTTCTTTTCAAGTTTTTTGGCAATTTCATCAGGCATTTTTTTAAACTGTCGCAAAGGGGTCATAGATTGCCACATTCGGCGATCAATCATTTTGCAAAGCGTTAAGGTTTTATCAGACAACTGAGCCCAACCGCGATGCAGAACAATCTCATAAATTGATCGCATTAAACGTGAAGCCGATTGAGTAATAAACACCATATCAGACATGAGAGCAAAACCTTCAAGCTTCAATTGTGAGATGTAGGCCTGAAGAAGAACATTCACTTTGGCACTACTCTCTTCCATTGATTCTTTTATTGGAATGGGAACTCTTTCCATAAGTTTTTGAAGTTCCAGTTTTTCTTCTTCACGAACTGCAATGTGCTTGAACTCTGATGACAGAGAGAAAACTCGAAACAGCTCAATTTCGCTTAAAGTTGGTTTTAGCAGCTGGTTATAGGTCATCATAGTTTCATGGGTGCAGTAGTAATGGGAGGCTATGCGTCCTAGTTCAGTCACTTGGAAGTTCCCACTTTTACGATCGTATTTTATGAGGCCACTGCGATCCAAGTGCAAAGCAGCTGTATGAACCAAGTCAGCTCGATGTTGCTCCAAAAGCGGATCTTCCTTTGATTTGTCATGCGAAACACCATAAAGAGTTGGATTGCGTAACATACGTATATACAAATAAGTATAGCCCAGCCAATTAACAGCATCTTTTAAATTCTGTACAGTTCCAAGTACTACTTCTGCATTCAGCATATCCGGCATTTTAGATATAAATTGTGATTCGATGGGCAATTGTTGGTTCAAAAGTGACAAATAAAATTGCAATTCGCTATGGTTTGTGATAAGGATACCTTCACCTTTCGTGTCGTACTGCGGTCGGCCTGCGCGCCCAAGCATTTGTAAAACATCCAAAGCACTTAGCTCCACCCAACGACCTTTCTCAGGGTTGTAAACTTGAGTTCCTTTAATGATAACAGTGTGTGCAGGGAGATTCACACCCCAAGCTAAGGTGGCAGTAGACACCAAGACTTGAATGTGTCGGTCAGCAAACAAATCTTCTACAAGCGTCCTGTCGACTCGAGTCATGCCAGCGTGATGGATAGCAAACCCATAGGGAAGCAGTTCTTTAAGTTCAGTGTTTTTAACTTGTTCTGCTTCAGTACGCAAGACTTCCATGCTAGCAGAGCCCTCTCGCAAAAAATTTCCTAATGTGTCCTTTTCTAGGCACATATCACGGACTGCACGAGCAGTTTTTCCAGTTTCTTTGCGGGAGTGTACAAACACAAGGACTTGGTTCTGTCCAGCATGCTCCATTGTTTTTTCGTAAACGATTTCATTCATCACTTGGAAGCGTTTGAGAGCCTTTTTTTCGGTAACTCCAATATACTGTTGTTCTAGGGCAACAGGTCTAAAGCTGTTGTCAAAATAGAATAGCCCTCTATCGGGTTTTACCCTTAAAAATGTTGCCACGTCCTGGTAATTTGGCAATGTAGCTGATAGTCCAACCAGGCGAACCTCCTCTTGAGTTGCTTCAATATTTCGTATAGTTCTGGCAACCAATGCTTCAAGTACCGGGCCACGCTCGTCATGAAGTAAATGAATCTCATCAATTATAACCAAGCGAACGAGGGTTGTGAATGTTTTTTCTCCCCCTTTTCTTGTTATTATATCCCACTTTTCAGGAGTGCATACAATTACCTGAGTTGCTGCAATCTGTTCTCGAGTAAGTTGATGATCTCCAGTCAACTCAGACACTGTAAGGTTATAGCATGCCAAACGTCGACCAAAATTGCCGACCATTTCTTGTACCAAAGATTTCATGGGAGCAACGTAAATTATCTTAAAGTCGTCAGCATTGATTGTCCCATCTTCGTTTATATGTTTGCCTATTTCTCTCATCATTGTGAGCAGAGCTACATTTGTTTTTCCAGCACCAGTTGGAGCACACAGTAACATGTTATCATCTCCCTCTAGAGCCGCCTTCCAGAGTCTACTTTGAATTCTGTTCAACGTTTTAAATCCATCGAAGACTGGTTGCACATATTTGGGGAGTTTATCAATTGGCTGAAGCTCTTCTTTGTCTTCAAATGGAACAGGTTTCAGAGCGGGTACGTGAACTTCTTCGTAGCCTTTGCGTTGCTTTCGAAATGACCCATCCGGAAGCTGACAGCGTTTATTTGCCATGAAATGTGACCCTTGTGTGAAAGTTAATTCTTCCAACTCCACCAATTGTCGTATGCCAGCAACCAGTCCAGTGTCTCCCTGTCTACTCTCATTATTTTCTTCCTTGCCCCTTTTGTTGGATCGTAAAGATTGTTCATTATCGTCTTCTTCACTTTTTCCAGTATCGAGTTGTCTAAGTATTTTTGATAGCTGATTATCGTTCCTCATTTTCTCTCTTATTCTCTGACGCTCACTTTCAGTTTGTGCCGAGGCTAACATAGTGCAATATAAAATCATTTGGCGATTATTTTTTAATTGCTTTATAAATTCAAAACTGTCATAGCCAAGAAGTAAGACTAATTGATTTTCACAATCTCGATTATCCGAGGCATCTTTTAAAATCTTTAGGACGTCTGCTGCTTTACTTTGGGACACCATAGCATCGTTGTAATATTTGCTAAGGCAACGCTGTAGCCAATATGCATCTATGTCCAAAGGATGAAGGCCTTTTTCCTTTTTAACGCTATTTGTTTCTTCAGGCAGAAGCTGAAAAGAGTTTATAAGAGTTTATAAGTCGCATAAGCATAACTTAAATAGCTCACATTTTCAGCGTGGAGTGTATGATCGATGCGGGCCTCTTCACCTTCTTCCTGACCGTCCTCATCACGAATCTCACCGTACATGTCGTTATCGCTCTCTTCTTCAGATTCCTCAAATTGAACATTGATTCCATACGTTTCATCAATCTGTTCCTCATTTGTTGTTAAACTAAGAGCATTCACAGCGTCGGAACCAAAGTCAGTTATTTTCTTCCCCAAGTTCACCAAAAGTGCAAATCTGATTTTGATATAAAAAATATCTATATGAATGATAAACTACAAAATCATCCTACCTTTCATCTGTAACTGCCCCCAACAAGCTGTCAGTCTCACGTTTTCTTTCACGATCCTTTAGCTTGTCGTTCTTTAGAACTGCAAGAATTTCATCCGCTGCTCCGCAGAGAATGTCTCTTGGTTGATCACCCAGCGCTTCCTGAATAAAGCTGAGAAGTACTTCATAGGTTTGACGAGTCTCCTGTGTTTTTGGTCTGTACACGATGCCTACCATTTCATCTACACCCTCCGAAAGTAGCGTAGCTCCTTTCATACGTTCAAAATCATACTGTGCCTCATCTCGCTTTTGGCGTCTAAAGTTTAGGTAATGTTAGTGAATCATATTTTATTTTCAGCATTTTATTTACTTGGCTTTTCGTTCCTCAGTTTTCTCGGGTTTAGTACGTTGGTACCTATCACCCATTCTAGTGCCCTCTAGTTTTCCTACTAAAGAAACAACTTCACCGGTTGCTTCATCCCGACGTGGGCGTTCTATTAAACGAACATCTGCTTGCAGTACAAGATTTGAGTTCTAAAAATGCAAGAATTGAAAGGTCGATTTAATCGCATATATTAAAGAAATTTCAGAATTACTAATAAATTTTACGGCATTACTTACCGCTTTGTACTCATATTGCAGTTGTCTTGCCGCAGCATCAGCCATATTTGTATATTATCTAAATCAATTGATTATTTTATTACCTAGATTGCTTCAATCTAATTAAATATTCTTATAAGCCAAGAAAATAATGTGGCAATTGTTTAATTCAGAAAACAGTAGTGATGAGAATAGGGTCACTCAAATGATACTACATGTCGGATGTACATGTAATTCGATAAAGTAACTGGACGTTTTTCGTTGCCCTACACACATCACACTTGTCGGATGGACTTTATTATTTTTCAGCTGCCGAAGAGTTAGCATCGAGTGAAAATATTGTTTTTAACATTTATTTTCATATTTTTCACATTTTTCACTGTGTATATTCCAAGCCATCACGATTTTCGATAAATATAAAAAAATTCGCGTCAAAATATAACATTTGTTACGTTCGGTCGTTTTGCCGCGAGATGTTATCCTCTGAAAAATTTTCATCTAATAGAGGGGATCCTACATGTTGTCACGCCTGGCGTGAAGGGTGAATAACTGTAAATTTTGCTTAGCAGCCAAACAATCACACATGCTGTCAAACCTCATTGAGCTAAGAAATTTCGTGTAGACAACATGTCGTAGATTTGGTAGCAGCTAATTAACAACAATTTTTCTGTTATTATTTTCTTTTAAAACATTAACAATACATCTAAAGCAAATACAAAAACTGTGTATTTTTTGCCAAAAACAACTTTCGTTTTTTTACCATGCATTTTTGCATTTCTATTTTTGTACACTTCACTTTTTATGTTATCTTCGCCGTTAATTTTTCACTGGCGATGCTTGGTGGGATGGCTGCTCATCAAACCTTGAGCTTAAAAATTTAAAATTCAAGCCAACATGAGGTCTGTTCGCGTAGTCGAATGCAAACAAAATATTTCAAAAGTTTTTACTAGAAAGCGCCTGAAAAGCGTTCGTTTACTGAGAGAATTGTGTAATATAGAGGAAATCACATTTTCTCTCCGTTCAAGTTTTTTAAATTTTTGCAAGAAGAATTTCATGTTGTGAAAAGATGAAAATTGTCAAATGGTAGCTGTGTATGTGTAGCAGCTGATTTTTTAAATTTTCTTATATTTAACTGATGTATTTGACTTTTTTCATTATTTTAACCAGAAAAGCGTTCGTTTACTTTTTAAATTTTTACGTTTTTAATTTTTTATTCATAAAAGTTTTATCATAAAAGTACGCGAACAGACCTATGTTGTCAGTCGGCATATCATTTTGTAAATTGATTATAATAAATTAATTAATATTATAAACAATATCTAAAAAATAACATCAAAATAACTCACACACAAATTGCAGTACAACCAAATATAACAAACTCGCCTTCATATGCGAAAAATAAAATTAAGTGCAACGCCAAACTCAAATTCTTGCTTTCAAGTCTTGCCCAATGTATAAGTGGTCTATAAGGGGTCCTTATACCATGGTACCAGGCAAACAAAAAGCATAGCAAGCAAAGTGCTGTTACAGCTGTCCAGCAGGGTAAGAGGTAGAAAAAACATGTCCAAAGGCTACTTTAATTTACGCGTATTTTCGTTTGCATGCAAAACAACACAAAGCAAAATACGCTTACTTCAACTGGCGTACAAATAACAAATCGTACTAATAGCAGACCAGCGTATTCAAACTCTGAATAGCCTTCATATGTATTACTGTTGGTCAAATCATTTGTCAAATAATTTGTCAAATCATTTGATAACCGATTTGATTAATGTGAACACCCCCATTATTAATCCAATTTCATAGCAACCATCCCTGCGAAATAGCTGCGTTCGTAGAAAAAGTTTTTCTTTAAAATTTCGTTCTTATGCACGTCGTTGGTGCTATCTTTTGTAAGTTAAAATTTGTATTGCGTAATGAAATTATGTTTTATAAACTTTAAAATTCACTTGAATAGCTGATTTTCTCTATTATAGAATAAGTAAATAAAAAATCTTTAAGAAAAGCTTCACCAGACAGTATAATAGAAGTTCATTATGTAACTTTTCCTGAGTGTCAACACATACATATACAATTTCATTCAGTTTCGATTAAAGACTTTTTCACCACTATTTTGCAGATACCTCCATTATATAAAAGAAAGATCAAAAATATGTTCTCATCATTGTTGGAAACTGCTAGGAACTCGCCCTTTAGGACACCTTTTACCAAGGTTCAGTGCGACGGTCCCAAGCCTACTGCCAAGCCAGTGGTTGGTCGTGAAATTCAAGCAGCGACCACGCAAGTGAAAGACTCGTGCGAATTCGGCAGCACCAAATACTTCATGCTTTGCGGTCTCGGTGGAATTTTATCTTGTGGTACAACACACACTTTCGTTGTTCCTCTGGATTTGGTGAAGTGTCGTCTCCAAGTAGACTCCAAGAAATATAAGAACTTAATACATGGCTTCAAGGTTACAGTTGCTGAAGAAGGAGTTCGAGGGTTGGCCAAAGGTTGGGCTCCAACATTTTTCGGCTACTCAGCCCAGGTAAAACATAAATTACATTCTTGGTGTAAACATTTCCTATTAATCTTATGGTTAAAGTTGTCATGTGATTTATGAATCATTGATCTTTTACTGCTGTATTTTTTAACTAAACATTGCTTTTTTCGCAACTATTCGAATATTAAGTAAAAGATGGGTCTGTTAAAAAATAAAAATTTTTTTTAGGGTCTCTGCAAATTTGGTTTTTATGAAGTATTTAAAGTTTACTACGCCAATTTGTTAGGCGAAGAAAATGCATATTTGTATAGAACCTCGTTGTATTTAGCAGCTTCAGCTTCTGCTGAATTTTTTGCTGATATTGCTTTAGCGCCATTTGAGGCAGCTAAAGTCAAGATTCAGACCACAGCTGGATTTGCAAACACCTTCCGGGAAGCTGTCCCCAAAATGATGCAGGAAGAAGGTATAGCGTCATTCTACAAGGGATTAGTTCCATTGTGGATGAGGCAGATTCCATATACAATGATGAAGTTTGCTTGTTTCGAAAGGACCGTGGAGTTGTTATACAAGTAAATCAATAATTATATTATAATTGAAATTATTTAATTATTCGTTTTTTAGACATGTTGTTCCCAAACCACGAGCCGAATGCTCTAAACCTGAACAGTTAGTTGTTACATTTGCCGCTGGTTACATCGCAGGTGTTTTCTGTGCAATTGTTTCCCATCCTGCTGATGTCGTCGTATCCAAGCTTAATCAAGCTAAGGGATCATCTGCTATTCAAGTGGCTAAGTCATTGGGCTTCATGGGCATGTGGCAAGGTTTGGTTCCACGTATTATTATGATAGGCACCTTGACTGCTTTGCAATGGTTCATTTATGATGGTGTTAAAGTTGCTTTGGCCATTCCACGTCCTCCACCACCAGAGATGCCTGCATCACTTAAGGCAAAGCTTGAGAAACAAAACTAAATGGTTAATACGCTTACTATATAAAAACCATCAACATTATTATATCGAAATAAAAAAACATCTAAATTAGATCGAAATTACAAAGAAAATTCAACGCAAAAGGTGACGAAATAAAAAGCCGAGTGTTAGCAGCAAATAATGTGGGGCACGGCTTTAAACTCAACTGATTACTAAAATTTATTAATTTACTTAGCTCCTATTTGCTTTATATAATTTTTAATAAGAAGAAAGCGAGAGCAACAAATTTTAGCATGCATTTAAAATAAACGTCATTCCAGATGAAGTATATGAAGATGCATTTGAAACGAATGCATAATAAATTTAAATAAAATATTGTTTTGAGTTCAAGCAAAAGTACGTCGGAACTCGACTTACATAATGTTAAATAATATAGCTAAAAATATTGAAACGATACTTCTACATTCAATTTTCAAAGATACATTCTAAAACAATCCTTTTAATTATAAATCGTATGATATTGAATAAATGTCCCTAGTACCATAGTGTTCCAGAAATACTATTAAAATTTGTTTTTATTAAATTATAGCAATCCTACATAGCAAGCCAACGTAGGAAATAGAGCGAATTGTATTTCTTAGTAATGCAAGGACTTCTGCTTTCTTTACGAATTTAATAGTTTAAAATATCGCTACCAAGGAAAATAGTAATTAAATTTTTCTAAAATCCTTGTTTTTCGACAACACAGAAAATAATTGGATCTCTGTTGGTTTAGACGCCGATAAAAATAGGAGTGCTGCTATGATAATGCAATTTTGTATGCTTAATTAGTTTAGAACCAATTAAGAAACATTTTAAAAATGGTTGGAATCTTGGACCTACATTAATTTTTTATTTGATTTTGTATGGAAGGTACATACAAAAGTCGACCGATCTTAACAAAAATTCGTCAGAAGGGTAGTCAAAGAGAGTTATAAATGTGAACTGAAAATAATCGAAATAGGTCCAACCTTACGGGTACCTCCTTTGGACCTATATTAATATTTTACTTGATTTTGTATGAAAGGTACATATCGTCGCTGCGCCAACAAAAACGGCTATGTGTTTTTCTCGATTTTTTTTATTGCATATTTTATTGACACTATATATTGCCCACATTTCTGCATTCACCGTTTTTTTGTATCTCTTTTGGTTTAGAAGTGATCAAAAACAGCTATGTGCTCGCAGTACTAGAAATACTCTGAAAAAACGGGTATACGCTTACTTGCTTATAACTGTTTTTGATCGCAGGCGAAAAAAAAGACGTAGGCTTTGATTTCGATGTAAAAAATAATTATAAAACACGCACAGGCTTTCGGATAGATATCACAGATTCTACTTTTCCAGTTGTTCGCATTTAAAATTTGACCATTAACGAAGGTAAAAAGTGTTAAGTTTAAAATAGCCACTATCTCATAAGATATCCCTTTTATAGTCTAAATATGGAAGAATGCAATGCTACTCTCAATGAAAAAACTGGAATGTTTGAAAAATTGGAGGACAAGGATGAGGAAATTGAAGAAAATCCGACTGCAGGTGGTAAAATATCACAGAGGGAAAATATTTTAAAAAATCGTAAATTAAGACTATTGGGTAAAAAATATAATGTTTGGAAGCCTGTACAAAGCGGGGATAATATTAAGAAGACCGTAGCTGTGCAAAAAAAATATAGAAAAGTGAGAGAAAAACCATGTAATCATTTATCAGAAAAAAAAACCGAAAGAAGCTTTCTTTGTGGAGCTGTTGGCGAAGACTCGCGAAATGATTATTTTAACTATTTCTGGCAATTATATTCGTGGGACGCGAAGAGGGCATATATAAATGGTTTGATAAAATCTCGCAAAAATACCCGACGCCGCTCTTCAGATAAATGTGCACGGATATTAGTAGGATTTGATTGTTTTTTAACAGCATCAAATGGACAGAATATTCGAGTGTGCAGAGAGTTTTTATTAGCTACATTCGATCTAGATAAAAGGATATTTCAAAATTGGGTGGGGATGTATAAAATAGCATCCTTGCCAAAGAAACCAAGATTGTCAACATCTGATTCCGTACTAAAGTGGCTGGACGTAATACCAAAAGTACCTAGTCACTATTGCAGGTCGAATACTAAACGAGAATATACGTAGAAGAAACATTTAAATCTAAGACTCATATGCATGGAATTTATACCGAATGGTGTAGTGTAAATAATGAAGTTTGCGTAATGAGAAAAAGGTTTTGTGAAGTTTTAAATTCAACACAAATATCTATATTTAAACCAAGGAAGGATCAATGTGATACTTGTGTTGGATTTAAAGAAGGCAATATTACCAAACCGGATGATGAACTTCACATAACCAAAAAAAATGAAGCCAGGGAAGCAAAAAATGCAGCCAATGATAAGATGTCTCCTGTAGTGTTGGTATTAACAATGGACATGCAGAGTGTGTTGCTCTGCCCGAAGCTCCTTGTTTCGGAGCAATATTACAAAACGAAGTTGGCAATACATAATTTCACGATACATGTAAAAAATACCAAAGATGTACATTTATACGTATGGCATGAGTGTGATGGAGGTGTAACAGCGAACAATATAACGAGCTGTGTAGTTCACTTTATAAAAAAACACTGCAATTCATATAAAAAAGTTATTATGATATCAGATGGATGCTTGTACCAGAACAAAAATAAAGTACTTGGTAGTGCTTTGTCAAACCTCTCATCAATAGTTGGAATGGAAATAGAGCAAATTATTTTAGAAAAGGGACATACTATGATGGAGGTAGACAGCGTTCACTCTACATTAGAACAAATTTTCCACCCACCGATATATTCACCAATGGACTACATAAGTCGTATGCGACAGGCAAGGCCATCACATCCCTATATTGTTAATTATTTAGAATATAAATTTTTTTAAATTATGAGAGTGTTCCTGGTAACTTTACAACTATAAGACCAGGTAAAAACTCTGGCGAAGCAACTGTAAGCAGTATCAGAGGATTGCTTTACACAAATGGTGAAGTCAAATTCAAGTTGCGTCATACCGACTGCTGGACATCGTTGCCACAAAAACGATCTCCGTTACAACAGCAATACGAAACGGAGCCGCTTTACGATGCTCCAATAAAAATTGACCAATCCAAATACAACAGCCTTATTTTCATTTTCCATTTCCCATTTTCATTCGTTTTATGATAATCTTCCACATTAAATACTTCTTTTCACAATTCTATGCAAATTATTGTGTTATACAATTTTGTTTAATTTATAAAAATATGTACCTATGTATGCAAATATATAATAAAAAATTAATCATTTTTGTATTCTCTCATTGGATCTCACTCAACGAAATTTGGATAAAATTCACTTGGTTCAGGTTTTATGCTGACCAATAAAGTAGTTCACAACTCTGGCAATGTGTGCCAACGCATTATTCTTTAGTTTAAAAACCCAAAAAATGCGTTTCTAACCATTTTTCATTACATACATGTAACAATAATTTTTAATTAAAAATAATCCTTCGGTAATGCTTGTGCATTCAAAAACATATCTGCATTAAAAAAAAATTGCAAAATGTAATACATGAACAGTTATTTAGAAATTTATTGATCAAATACCCTTGTTTAACATATAATTTTTTTAAGAAAGCAACCTATTTAATACCATTTGCCTCAGATGTTCACTTTTTTTAGCAAGATTGGAAACAAGATGCTCAGAAACACATCCTTATAAAACTTTTTTTTATATAAAACCCAATTTAAGCAGAATTTTAAGCACTTCTAAAAATATTTCTAGGAGCGGGGTTTTCTGGCACGGGGTATAACTGGAGCAACGACCAGTTAACTAATCGAGTCCTTAACTTCTCCACATTTTATCTAGGCCAAACGGCAGTATTATGTAGAAATTGCATACGATTCCATACAACCAAAAGAGAATTGAAATCATGTATAAAAACAGCTATGTGCTTTAAAACAGCGCAAATGTTTACCACGTCGTAATGTGTAAAAAAAACTGTTTTTTTCCACAAAACAATAACATATATTTAATATAATAGTATCCAAAAAAGAAATTTGCAAAATAATGTCCTTGGATACCAGGAAAGTTTTTTCACCTCCTGAAAAGTTACTGAAAAACACATAGCTGTTTTTGTTGGCGCAGCGACGGTATAAAGGTGGATCGATCTTAACAAAAATTCGTCAAAATGATAGTGAAATATAGTAACAGATGTGTACTGAAAATGGTCCAAATCGGTAAGATCCTAGGGGTACCTCCTTAGAACCTATATTAACTTTTTTACTTGATTTTGTATGTATATTTTTAACTTTAAGCATTTTTACAAGCAAAAAAAATATATTTGTAGGACGAAGTAGGAAAAATTATTTTCAGTTCCTATATATATATATATATATTTATTTTGATAATCTGAAAAGGCACTTATTTTTATAGGATTAACTTTTTTTCTATCAAAATATACCAATTTTCATGATTTTTCATTCGAATTTATGAAATTTTGCAACCTCTTAAATATTATAATTATTTTTTTATTTTTGATAATATAATAAATTTCTTAAATAACTATAACGTGAGCAATGGCTTAGTTTCGTTCAAAAATTGATTTTTGGCAATTATTTACAAATATAAAGCTACTCAAAAAGCTATGCTCAAAATCTGAGTTAGCTAAAAAAATTACTCAACTGTAAAGCACTCCAGCCCAATTAAAACATGTATTATTGTTCTAATTTGTTGGATTATTAATAATGAAACAATAACCTGTCGATTGATTTTTGTCCACTGGATAGTTCACTGTGCGACGGTGATTTTAGCCTATTAAACAACGATATGTTTAAGAAGAATTGTTATGATTATGAAAGTTTTATTTAAGGCTGGATCAATGCATCTAGAAATGTGTTGTCAAACACATGCGTGAAGCAAATGCTAATTCTATGAAAATACTGCTCTAGAATAATAAAATTTGATTGCTTCGTTGATGAAGGCGTGTTTGAAAAGCCGCCTTTTGAAGTTTTAATGTTTCCTTTATAAAACGAGTTATGAAAGGTGTATTTAAATTCGTTATAATCAAATAAACACCAAAGCAGGGTTGTATTTGAGTCTCTTGATGAAAGACTTTTTTATCATGAAAACTTTGAAAAAATTAAGCGCTATATCATCCCACCTATTTTGATACTCAGAGTGCTTATTAAAGCTTATGTGCAAAATTTTAAGTCATTAAATTAGTTTTTTTTTGTGGAATTTGAATAGATTTTACCGTTTTGGTAAAGCCACTTCGTATGGGAGGTAGGCGTGGTTTTTATCCGATTTAACTCATTTTCGAACTTGATCTCTATTTTTTATCTAATAAAAAACTTACATACAGACTAACAGAGCTTGTAAAATCGACTCAGGAGGTGATGCTGATCAAGAATATATATACTTTTCTTGACCTGCCACGCCCATTGGCGTCAGAAGCGGGGGGAAAGGGGGGCAGTTGCCCCCGCACTTTTTTAGCTAGATAAACAATTTAAAAGGAAAAGTTATTCAATATATCATTTTTTTTACAACGATAATATTTTTGTATTATATATTTTCCTCTTCTTTCTCTCTTCTTCATGTTTCATGTGAAGAAATTTTGGTGAACTTTTTTTGCACCACCATTTGTACTGCCCCCCCATTTGTACTGCCCCCCCCAGATGAAATTCGCTTCCGACGCGCTTGGCCACGCCTCCTTATCGGCGATTAATAGTAATTGAAAAAATGGTTTTATAAGAGGTTGAAACCTACTAAATACTATTTTCTCTTTTTATCTAATATTATTTTTTTATATCCAAATGGCTTGCGATTTCTTTGTTGAAGAAAAAAAACTTAAATTAAACATTTGAGTAGAAAACGGGACCTAATAACAAATGAGAAGGTTTGATTTCCTTGTGAAGAGCATTTATTGGTGTCGTATTTAGACCCCTGAACGCAAAGTAACTCCATAAGAACAACGAGTATGTATTCACTCATTACAAGACGTTTCACTTGTCGCTCGTTAGTTTTTATTCGCTGATTTCAGCCATCCATAAACAGAACATAATATTTTGATGGGAGATTTATTTTATACCCCTTCAAAAGAGCGAGCTTGTTTACATTTTGTGTTCTATATTTTTGATCATTTCGGCTGTTGTGCACACAGGAGCAAAAATATCGGTATTTTAACACTTTTTATTAGCTTCACTTCATGCCTAATACACTACACCATAATCAATTTTCTTGTATGTATATTTATTTGTTTGGCTAAAATTTGAAATTATTCGATACATACATATTAAAAATAAAAAAAAATACTGAAAAGCTCATTGACATTTTTTAATTTCAAAAATTTTCAACTGAAGTGAATTTATTACCTCATTAAGAAAAAGGTTTGGTGTGAGTTCTGTAGCTCATAGCGTAAGGCGATTGATTTATAACCACAAGGTAGTAAAATCGAGCCTCAATAATGTGGATGATTTTTTTTTATGAAACAAATTCAAATTTTAAAAAACTCATCACTTAGGGTGAAAAAATTGTAAAAATTAGTTTAAATATAATTTTGTTGTTTATTTTATAAGAATGTAGTTTGATTTATTGCTATTTTGAATTTTTTTTTCTTTGTGCGTTCTGTAGCTCAGAGCACAGAGAGCTTGCTTTAAAGTCGTGAGGTTGTTAGTTCGAGCCTCAACAAGGTCAATGGATTTTTTTCGGTTTTTTTTTTGTTTAGTTTTTAATATTAAAGCTGAATTCACTGATAACTTTCAGCATGTTTTTGTGTGATTTAAAATAATGTTAATCAAGTTGAGAGCGTGCAGCAATGTATTTTCTCTATGAGCGAAAAAAACTTGCAAAACATGCTGAAGGTGATCAGTGAATCCAGCTTAAAACAATTTCGGTTTCTTGAATAAATTCTTTTGCTACCTTCAATGGTGAATTTTTGAAAATTCGAATTTTAAAAGTTTTTAAAAAAAACTAAAAATCAGAATATAATTATTTAAGTCAAAATTTTTTAATAGAACACGTTTTTAAAACGAACTAAAAATATGAAATAATTTCTCCTAGATTGGGGTTTTTAGTTCTCCTGCATCACTAACGTTAGCAAATTTGAATCTACCATCCATGCAAGGACTTTTATCCTGACAGTCAAGGGACCTGGGTTAAAAAATAATTTGTTCACTAACGTACTACAATTGTTAATAACATTCCTTACAAATCTCTATAGCATGCGCCCCACGTTTTTAGGAGACTTAAAAGCCCCACTCTAAGAGAAATTAATTTATACTTTTTAGTTCGTTTTAAAAACGTGTTAAAATTTTGTTTTTACTTAAATAATTATTAATTTTTAATTGCTCTATCAGTTTCGAAAAAAATCACACTTATTTTTTGGAAATTTCAAAAACTTTTTCCTTCGAATTACAAAAGTTGCCAGCAAGGATTTGAGAAAATTTTGAGATGAAGTTCCATTTAATAAAAAGTTAGTTAATAAAAAACTTACCTTTGGAACCTTTACACGGTGATCCTGCTTGTGTAATGCCACCTATGCAACGGAACTTTCTGGTTGCGAGATAAAATTACTCTCCTTGAAATCCACACAAGGCTTTTTTTGACACAAAGACTTTAGAAAGTCTGAGCCTTCGCATTTTTATGAGCACTTGTAGCTTTTAACATAAGCAAACAATAATAACAACACATAAAAAACACATGCACTTTTTCGCGGAGCACCAACTTATTGCCGCATTTTAATCACGCACGTATTTCTCACACGATTGACGCATTTTCTTATTTGTATCTTAAATATCTGAAAATATAACACTTCCGAACCGATTTCAATTTAATTTTTTAGAAAAAAAGTACACAACCGGCGATATCGAAATTTTACTTATTTTCACTTCCGTTACCGTTGATTAAAAGCATGCAACTACAAGATCACATTAAAAAAATGGCTGTGTTCACTGCGTATATAAAAAAGTTTTTAGAAGCTTAGATTTGCTTTAAGCAGCTTACACATTAGCGAACTTGTTCTTCACACGGCGGCCATGTTCAAACCAGTTCGCTAGTTAAGAAGTTAATTCTTCTGATTGGCCTGTTGGCAAAAATTATAAATTTTCTCCTTCAAGCCAGGGGCCGAATTGCAGCATCCGTGATCGAGCAAAATTGTACAAGATTGATAGGCACTGGCCTCGTCGAGCCCTTTGTAATTTTGCTCGATCACAGATGCTGTAATTCGGACCCAGGGTTGTGAAGCAAAATTATAGCGAAACACAAAAAAACTTAATAACTTGTTTTTCTGAAAGAAAAATTGCGTTCTAAAATTAGGCTTGGTCGTTAATCTATAGTAATAAAACTGATGTTCTGTTTGTTTGTTTGCTTGTTTGTTTGGCCTTTATACAAATCTAAGCGGCTCAACGGATTTCGCTCAAAGTAGGCATACATATTAAGTGCATCCTAACTTAAAATGTTACATACTTAGTTTTGCCATGCCCTCTCCGAAATTTTTCAACTAGCGGTAGTTTTGTTATTATAAAACTTTTTGGAAGCGAACTTTTTTGAGTAATTAATTTTAAAATTTTTTTGTTATTTTGACAACAAAAACACTCACATTTATTCAAAATTGTAGAAATTTGATCGTTTGATTGTAGAAGTTTGATCGTGATGATGCTTTGGCATACTCGTAGTATGCGTTTGCGAATAAAAGCGAAAATAAACGATGAGAGATAAATTGGATAAATGACTGGTTAAATGAGAGAAATTTAACTATTTTATTATTTTGATCGGCCTTTTGGGCTGAAATTTCAATACGTTCTTCTACAGCCAATGGCTCTCGCAGATAGAAGATTAGTTAGTTTTTTTTCGTAGTTTTTACTCCGATGAAAAAACCCTGATATTTATAAATGCCTGCTTAGTAGTTCGTCATATGTTGATTTTTTAATGATAATGTTTTAATCTACTACCTGCCAGAAAGACAGCCTGAAGAGCAATACTATATTGAAATTTTTTGCTTTAAGTTCCGTCAGGTGTTCACTTGGGACGTAAAATAATTTAAAAAAATATTGTAAAATAACATGAAAAATTTAAATGATTTAGCCAATTCACAGTTCGATATAATATTGTAATGTGTGTAATTTGATAACTGTGAGCGCGACATTCTAGGACGTTGTAATTTTTGGTGTTGAATCAGGTATTTTCATGAAAGATGCAAGAAGAAGATAACATATGAGACATTTGCTTTTGTGTTGTAGTCAACAAAAATAAAGCTTGAATCTGAGTATGAGTGAAAAAGAAAATTTATTGTCCGGGTTGTGTCTTATTTGCGTAATTATCAGTTTAAACGCTGCAATAACATGCCTAAGGGCATGAACAAACTAATCAAACTTGCGTAACTTGTGTTTGCATTCAAAACAAAAACAACAGTCCAATCAGTCCAATTTACAATAAACTGTGAATTGGCTAACTGTATTTTATTTTATTATAAATAAAAATTGCCGAAATAAACCTTGAAAATAAGGCCGGAGAAGCAGACTACAGTGCAAATACTTTGAAATCAATTTAGTTTTATTTGTATGTATTTTCTTTTATATATCAAATAAATCACAGGAAACATTTATAAAATGCATTACTTTGTTCCGTTATTGCCCAAACATTTTTCAAGTCCTGATTAAGCAATAATACTTTCATTAGCTGAATTAGAATTCCGTTTAACTATTCGGCTAATGAAGTATCTAAAAATTATGCTTGTACATCCAAAGTAGCAATCAAAATATTGCTACAAGGAAAATGTCCAGCTAAAAACAAACTAAATTCGACAACCACAAGAAGATCGACAAAAAAACACACCTACATATAAATAAGAACCTGTAAAATTTGTAACATATAGAATTTTTATCCTCATTTATAAAATCTACAATATTTCTTTGTTTAATTTGAAATTTATAAAATACTGTTGAACCAATTTTATTTTATTGCTACATTTTTTTATTATGAAATCCAAAATTTTATAACATTGCTGTGTCTTATTGATTTTTCGAAAGCTTTTGATACTGTAAATCATACTTTGCTTGTCAGAAACTAGCTATATACTTTAATTTTAGTCATAATGCAACTAGTCTAATAAGACATTATTTAAACGGAAGAACACAAAGAGTTAAAGTAAGAAACAGTTTTTATCTTTCGAAAACATTAAAACTGGTGTTCCACAGGGATCCATCTTAGGGCCTTTTTTTATTTTCAATCTTTTTAAATGACATTTTTGAAGTAAGTAATAAGCTTCTATTCATGCATATGCTGATGACATTCAGCTGTACCTGTCTCGTCCTGTTGGCCTCTTATAAGATTTAAGCTTAAGACTTAACTCAAACTTATTATCTATTAATAATTGGGCTGTTGCTAAGTCGCTGGTAATAAACTCTTTAAAATCCAAAGTTATGGCAGTTGCTAGAAATTACTCTAGCTTTGTAGACATTCCGCCATTATTTATTGGTTTTGACCAATTCGAAATTGTTGAAAAAACTAAAAATCTAGGCTGTATAATGAACTCTAAACGAACTTGTACTGACCATATAAATAATACTGTTGGAAAAATATATGGAACTCTTAGGAATTTACGACACTCCCTTGCCTGTACCCCAATTGAAACTCACCGCAGACTTATTGTCCAACTTATAATGCCACTTATATCTTTTGCTCAAACTGTTTATTGTCAACTTGACTCACAGTCACTACACAAACTTGTGGCAGCGTTTAACAGTGCAGGAAGATATGTCTATGGTGTACATCGGTATGATCACATTTCTGCGAAAAGTGAAAATATATTGGGATGTGATTTATTAGACTATCCTAAAATTCGTAACCTCATTTTCTTGCATCGACTAATATACATAAAACGTCCAGAATATCTTTATGATAAACTTAATTTTTTTTCAGTCCGTGAGATGTATAAATTTTATTGCCCTAGGCATAATTATCTTAATACAAGTAGGTACTTTTTTATTAGCATACTTAGAATTTGGAACGCCTTGCCAATTAAAATTAAGCAAATAACTTCAGGCAACGACTTTAAACGAGCAATTTTTAAATATTTCGTTCCTTGAATTAAATCTCTTAATCTTTCTTTTTTCTTCTTTTCTTTCCTATTAATAATTTATATTCTATTCTGTTCTACTATTTGTTTCCCTTACCCTACCTTTTTTTACATTTTTTAATTGATAATTTAATTCAGCTTTGATTTTATTTGATTTGTTATAAATTAACTATAATGTTTATTTATTTAAATATTTTATTATTGTAACGTAATTTTTTCTTTTTTAACTTAAGTTTTTTAATATTTTGTTGACTTTATATGATTTAAATACAATATTGTTTTTTAATATTATTTTAATATGTTCATTGATGTACTATTAAAGACTAAGTCTTATTGTCCTAAATTAATTAATTAATTAATAATAATAATAATATTAATAATAACTATTTCATTAGCCGAATCAGAATTCTGTCTTTCTATTCAGTTAAAGAAATATCTAAAAATCCTTCTTTGCAGCAGCAAATAAAATATAGCTACAACAAAATCACAACAAAAATGTCCAGCTAGAAACAAAATAAATTCGGCTGCCATGTACATTCATTCATAAAATTTGCAATATTTCTTCAGATATTCAAATAAGAAGAAACAGACAAGCACAGACAAGTGCATACAGCCGAAATGATCAAAAATATAGAAAACAAAATCTTAGCAAACTCGCCCTTGTGAAGGGGTATAAAATAAATGTCCCATCAAAATAACCTGGAGCCGAATTACAGCATCAGTGATCGAGCAAAATTACGAGGTGCACGACGAGAAAAGTGCCTATCAATCTTGTAAAATTTTGCTCGATCACGGATGCTGTAATTCGGCCCCTGTTCTGTCGATGGATGGCTGAAATCAGCGAGTAAAAACTAAGTAGCGACGAGTAAAACCTCTTGTAATATATACTCGTTGCTACACATGATCTTCCCTGTAACCCCTTTCTCTAGCACACACGCGACTTATGTCGATTTCAACCCTTCGACTTATGTTTGATGTTCTACACAGGATGGTATGAATAGTTTTTGCTTTCACAAATTGTAAACTGTGTTCTTGTTTTCACAACAAAAATATTTCCTTCTTTTGCTTTAAGCGCGTTATATTAAAATTAGTTGGTCATATTTTTAAACTGTCCTCGTCACGAATATAACAATACATAAACATTAACGACCAAGCCTAATTTTAGAACGCAATTTTTCTTTCGTAAAAATAAGATATTAACTTATGTTGTTTTTTGCCAACATGTTGTTTCACAACCCTGGGCCTGAATTACAGCATCCGTGATCGAGCAAAATCACAAAGGGCTCGACGAGACAAGTGCCTATCAATCTTGTACAATTTCGCTCGACCTGCATTTCGCTGCAATTCGGCCACTGGCTTGAAGGAGAAAATTAATAATTTTTGCCAACAGGCCAATCAGAAAAATTAACTTCTTAACTAGCGAACTGGTTTGAACATGGCCGCCGTGTGAAGAGCAAGTTCGCTAATGTGTAAGCTGCTTAAAGCAAATCTAAGCTTATAAAAACTTTTTTATATGCGCAGTGAACACAGCCATTTTTTTAATGTGATCTTGCAGTTGCATGCTTTTAATCAACGGTAACGGAAGTGAAAATAAGTGAAATTTCGATATCGCCGGTTGTGTACTTTTTTTTCTAAAAAATTAAATTGATATCGGTTCGGAAGTGTTATATTTTCAGATATTTAAGAGACAAATAAGAAAATGCGTCAATCGTGTGAGAAATACGTGCGTGATTAAAATGCGGCAATAAGTTGGTGCTCCGCGAAAAAGTACATGTGTTTTTTATGTGTTGTTATTTCTCAAAATTTTCCCAAATCCTTGCTGACTATGCTTTTTGCTGTGGTTTTCTGGCATGGCTACTTTTGTAATTCTAAGGAAAAAGTTTTTTGAAATTTCCAAAATTAAGTGTAAGTTTTTTGGAAATTGATTGAGCAATTAAAAATTAATAATTATTTAAGTTAAAATTTTTTTAATATAACACGTTTTTAAAACGAACTAAAAAGTATAAATTAATTTCTCCTAGAGTGGGGCTTTTACCAAAGTCTTTACTAATAAAATTAGTTTTTTTTTTAATTGATATTTATTTGGTTTTTATTTTGTCAGATTTCTTATTTCATTGGAGCTAATGCTTAAAATTTATGAAAAATATTTTTGTTATTGAAGTAAAAGGTAATTTTTGCAAATTTCGTTAATATTGTTCACCTTTTGTCACCATTTTTCAACTTTTGTTGCCATTCATGATGTTTGTTGCCATATTTCTTAAATTTAAATTGAGATCAGCTCTCAATACTCTCACAATATAAATCTAAACATTTTTTATCTATTATGGAGGCTTACAAGAATTTTCAGTAACATTTAATTTTTCAGTCGCGGTAGACTTTTTGGTGAAAATGCCTATATACCCCTGACGCAGTATGCGTGGGGTCACTTAACGCGTGGGGTGGGCGGGGGGATAAACTGTAGTTCATTATCCCTACCTCAAGGGATATGTAAAACAATATAAGGGCACATTTTCACTCGACTTCAAGTTGAAGGTCCAGATAAAAATTGTATTTCTCGATGTCATATATTACCAACAATTGAATCCTTCACTTTAATTTTCTAACTTTAGTCTCTTCACCTGAATGATCATTCAGGTCCCGATGATTAATGAATTAATGTATTAAAAGTGCAACTGATCGGTTTTGGACTGTTTGGATAAAATAACATACTTTTTTCAGTTTTTTCTCACTGCTTATGAACTCGAAGAATTAATTGAATCTTAATCAGAGCATCTTATTTTAGTCACTGCTAATTTAAAAATTATGTCCTCTCATAATAAGTTTCACTTTTGAGATAATTATAAGATTCTCAAGTTTCGCGATTTTTAATGGGAGCGGAAAATTGCCAAAATTCCCATTGGGCAAACAATATTGAGCGTTTTTTTTTAAGGAATAATAAAAAACAATAAAATCTTAATTTATACAGATTTGTTTTTATTTTGTATAACCTTAAATAAATAAATAAATGATGGAAGAATAGTTACACGAACATCTTTTTTCCAATTTATTCGCCGAGATACACAAAAGAAAATTTAAATGTATGTATTTACAAAAACATATCGTCGCAGCGTCTAAAAAATTGCTGTTATTTAGGAAAGCATAAAACCGAGTTTACAATATAATATTTTTGCTAAATCCTTGAGTTTTGGACATCCGAATCACATAGATTCTTCTACACTTAGTGCAACTATTGTCTTAAAGTGGATTTTTTCTGTTTTTACTGAAAACCCAAAGTCTTTCACATTTTATATTTAAAAAAACTTCAATACAGTCCTGATACCGAAATATCGTTCTGTGTAAAATGAAATATAGCTACTTAATTATGCAATTAAACCAATTTCGTAGAAAGTTACATAACTGATTTCAAAGGCGCAGCGGCGATATGTACATGCAAGTATTGCAAATCTTTAAGTAACATTATAAATATAAAATTTTAACAAAAAGGTATAAAAGTGTTTCTTCCGCAACAACCATCTCAGTCTTACAGTTTTAAAATATATTCATATTGTTGAGAGCGTAATAAATTTATTAGGTTTTTTTTTCGAATTTAATAGATTTCGGCATTTTGGAAATGTGAATGGATATGTGTCTTCTCCATTTCGAATTCTCATAAGAAACCTTTTTGGTACTGTTATACAAAAAGTGCACAAATCACTGGTTTTAACAAAATTTTATGTAAAGGAATTGGCAAATATAAAATAGTAAATAACATTAAATTAAGAATATATAAATAAAAATTCTAAGCTTATGAAATTGTAAAAGGAAGGCATTACAGACTAAAGGACACAGTCACGCGTACACATATAAACAAAACATGTATTCGTACAGCTTATTTTATCAAATTGGGTCTTCTTTGCGATGTATAGCATTAGCCCGATATAAAAATTAATGTTCAAGTAGTTGTTTCGTAGTTTCAAAACCACAGCAGCGAAGGGCTTATTTATGAAAATTGAAAATTCCCGAATGCGTTTTAGATTAATTGGTTATTAATTGACAATCGGATCAATTTAACTTTGGGATAGTTATCAGTGCTTCCCAGGCCTTTTGATAGTATGTTACCAATATGGACTAGGTTCTGGACAAGAGTTGCTTTGAGTAAGGCTTTCCTGAGAATTGGCAAGAGCTTCAGAGAGTGCAGACAATTTGTAAGCTTGACTGCTATTGCGTGATGAGCTTTTATCATATGGCGCTAAGGCGTTGTAGTAAAACGGAGACCGCTTTGATATGGTGTAGTTTTTGTTCTAAATTAAAAAAGTTTTAGCTGTAACTACTTTATTTAAAAAATAGTGCCTTACGTCATTGTTGTCCCAGTATTCTTCCGAGTTCACACGGAAACAAATGCAAAATTCTAGTCTTTTCGATGACGGAGGCAAAGTGATTTTAAAGGAGAAGGTGTCAAACACTACGTGGGCATTAGTGGCGGGACCATAAGCCTATAAAGAATTGAAATATATTTAATTGGCATTGGTTTCTCGTTTTAATATTTATATTTACCCGAGCATAATTGCAAAATATGTCCTGTTGACTCTTCCAGTCATCCCAAGTAACACGAACAATTACCTCCTTTGCAAATTCTACATTTTTAACTTTGACTGTTCCAACGATAATAGACTCATCATCTTTGACTATAACGTTTTCAAGCGAAACAAAGGATCGCTCAATCTTTTGCCTGAATAAAATTATAAAAAACTGTTAGCAGGTTTTTAAACACTAGATTTAAATGATCATAAAATTATTATGGTAGATTTTAACAGATATAACAAGAGAAAAAAAACTAAATCTTTCAAACCTAAACGACAAGTAATCCGATGCAGGTTGTTTGAAATCCACTGTCCATTGATCTGCTGGCTGTGGACTAACGAGGCCTTGAGTTATTTGCTCCAAAAATTTTATACTCCAGTATGGTGGCACATTTGATGGTTCAGACATAACTCGCACCTCGGTGAGAGCAAGACCCTCGTCGTCCGCAAATATCACTTTTTTACGAGCTTTGCTAAAATAGATAATTTTTTCATTTAAATAGTGTTGAAAGGGTAAGAACTAGTTATAGGCATGACAAATTGAAAAAATGTTTTAAATGGTCTACAATGTTTTAAATTTTACATACAATTTTATTTCCAGCAATTTTTACGAAAATTTCTAGTAAAAATATTATTTCTTGACCTATAAACTCAATAATAACTCTTTTAAGAATGCAGTCGGGTTGTTTTGGCGATCCCGGAATTTTAAGGATTGAAAATTTCGATCACGGGATCCCAGGATTAGTCCCGGAATTGCAACTGTACAAAAAAGTTTTAAATAGTTTTTATAATTTAAAGATCTTGTTTTTTTAATATAAAGACCCGTAAAAAATCTGAAATCTATTTTAAGCTAAAAGTGATTGAAGCAACCGGAAAGAACAATTTTTGAGGAAAACGAAAAAAGTGTTCTAAAAATTTTAATAGCAATGAAACGCAATAAAATTATTTTTTTAATATTTATTCTGCATAAAAGACCAAACATGAAAATAATATACAAAGGAACAAGTCTAGATCAAGTCTTTAAAAAAAATCCAACAAAAATAAATTGTCTTCTGACAATGTTAAAAAAATTTAAAAATAAATATTTAAAAATAATTAAAACAAAAAATTTAAATTTGAAAAGTCTTTTCCAACCTGAATTTGCCTTAAACACAAAAAACAAGAAGACGGTGTCTAAAAAAAAATTTTCTTCAGAATTTGTATTTAAAATCAAGAATGATTTAAACTATCAAACATTGAGAATTTGTATTTAAATCATAGAAAATAAACATAAAAAAATGTTTAACATTTATTTAATAATAAACTGTTCTGTATATTATTTTTTTATATTTTTTGTTCTTTAAATTCATACAACTTACTAGTCATTAAAATTATTTAAGTTTTTGTGTTTATTAACAATAAGGGTATTCACAATTATGTGGTACTGTGGTTTTAAATCTTTCAGTGTGCAAATATTCACCAATCAAAGCAACAGAACATTGTATTAAAGGATAACAAGCTTCTATGAGCAAAAATTTTTATGAAATCTCATACTATTCGTTTAAGTGTAGATAGGCTGTTTTTTATCTCAAATATTTTTTCTTTGTTCAAATCAATAGATATGTCTTTTTATTCAATAGGAAAATTTAGATCTCTGTGAGTTCACTGACGATTTTATTAAAATTTTAAAAACAATTTGTTCGTAACAGTATTAACAAAAACAAGAGAAAGATATCAACATAATAGTAAAGAATGATATTGGTCCATTAATTGAATCGCTTTCATTTTCTCAATATTATCATAAAAATAGTGATAAGATGGAATTACAGACTTCACTTCTTAAAAATGGTTCCAATTTTTTTGGAAAAACCCAAGGCACTGTTCAACCCCTCATGCGCTTCGTTGCGTTTTTTCTCCTTTTATTCGACTAAGCGCAATAATTTTTCTTAAATTTGCAAATAAGGCTCATTGTTGAATTATCGTCCGAATCTGCATTCAAACTCATTAATATTCTAAGATAATTCCATTTAATAATGGCTTGTTATTTTTTTTTTTTAAGATAAAAAAACCAAGGCATGCGCCTTATGCAAACAAGGATTGGTCTTTGACCTGAAAGGAAAGGGATAGATTGTTTAGAGGAATTGATTGGAACCATACGTGAATAATTGATTAGGCGAAACAGTTTTTAATTGCTTTTAACCGAGGCTAGTGCTATGCCTTAACCTCGGCAAGCATTTTCAGACCTTAGTTGCTTGTGTCCTTTAATTAAACATTTTTCACCATTTAGTTGTGGATTTTTAGTTTTTTCATAATTCTTAATTGTAGGAAAGAACAAAGAAAGTGAAAAGAACCATGCCCAAACCCGGATTCGAACCAGAGATCTCTGGGTTGATAGTCTAGCGCACTCTCCGCTAGACTACAAAGGCCGACAATAATTTCTCCAATATCTTTTTCCGCTGATGATGCATAAAGCATCTATTCCTATGCTTTTCAATGCATTTCCTTCACTATTTTGCCCTGCCATTGTAGTCTAATGCAAATTTTTTACATTTTTTTTTAATATATCCGAAAAATTGTGTAAATGAATTGTGTAAATGAGTTCCTTTGTACTCACAAACAAAAAAACTGTATTGTAGATAAGTCAAACATTTAAGGGTGAAACTGTTTTTTTTTTGTATTGACATGCATCTCATAGGTGACAGATGTGTCAGCGATTTCTTTGCAAAACTAATAAAAAACTAATTTTCGTGGAAAATGTAGATAGGTCCAAACATGTTAAATTCCAATTAGAATTAGCAATTGATGCAATTAGTTTATATTGTCTAATTCATCAAGCAATTAGAATTATTTCAACTAATTCCCATTAGATAATTGAAATTTTTATTCCAATGGTAAAACTAATTGCAATTAGTTGCCATTAGCAAAAAAAATTGGTTTACCTTTACAATTAGGAATCTAATTGACTTGTGCTAATGCAATAAGATATTCAATTAGCTCGAATTAGAATAAATTATTTTGATATTTTCAAAAAAAAAATAAAACAAAAATATTCTTAATATGAATTTCTCACATATATATATTACTTATGTACATAATATGTACTACATATATTACATACATGCACACCTATTTAACGTACGTACTAACTGTTTAATAACTAGAATGACCGGGTATATTCGCTTTCAGCAATACGAGCTTTTCAAAAGAAAAGTCCGTCAAGCGACCCCGCCTTGGACTATTAATAATGCCCGCAAAGGAAAATAGTCGCTCCACAGGGCCTGAAGACGTAAGCGGTGTGTTGCAAAACAGTGCTATTTCCTTTAATGTAGGATATTTGGACCATATATTGGAAGTTTTATCATTATCATTCAAATATTGATGCATCAAATTCGAAATAAAATGCAGGCTTTCACCCTCCTCTGTCAATTTTGACAATGAAGCAGTACTTTCTTCTGAAAAAATGTAATCTGATTTACTGATTTGAATATTTTTGTTTTCTTTTTTTTTGAAAATATCAAAATAATTGATTCTAATTCGAGCTAATTGAATATCTAATTGCATTAGCACAAGTCAATTAGATTCCTAATTGTAACGGTAAACAAATTTTTTTTGCTAATGGCAACTAATTGCAATTAGTTTTACCATTGGAATAAAAATTTCAATTATCTAATGGGAATTAGTTGAACTAATTCTAATTGTTTAATGAATTAGAGAATTTCACAAAAGAAGGTTAATTAGCAATCATTAGCATTATCTAATCATTATTTAACATCTTTGGATAGGTCATATTGAATATAAGCTGTCGATATATTTTATTAAAATATGGAATAAAAAAGTTTAACTTGAGCTACTTCCGTTTTTGCAATTAGGAAAAAACTGGCAACCGATCAGCTGTTTATGGAACTATAAAAACCACGTTCGTTAAATATATCGTTAAGCTACTTAAAATTACCACACTTTTGCTTTTTAGAGATTTCATGTAAAACAACAAAAAAAATAAAAACCGCTCGGTAAAGTGTGATATCAATACCACGGGATTTTTTAACTACACTGAAAACAACGCAATTGTGAATACGCGTAATGTGTTTTGTTGCTTTATAAATGAATAAATGTACATTTTTTTAGTTTCAACTAATGCATAATAAAAAATTGTATTAAAAACATTTTGAATTATTTACTTCTTAAAGTTTTCAATCCCGAACTAATCCCAGGATCCCGGGATCGAGAAAAGCTTCTGGGATTGGACTCCCTAGTACATACTTATATTAAACTGGAGAGCCCGACAGACGTTGTCCTGTCCCAATTCAACTAATTTTTTTTGTGATAATTTTCATTTTGTGAATTTTTAAAAAGTGTGAAAGTGTCCAAACAACGTGCCACTCGAGCCACACATGCCACACGTTTATTTTTGAAGCTTCAATTGGTGACTATCAAAACCGTCTTAAATAAAGCATTTTTATTTAATTGTGGGTGGTAAAAGGGGGTGTGGCTATTTTTTATTAATCGAGATATTAACCTAAATAACATATGTTGTATATTTGGTGGCCCAAGGTGCTTCCGTTCTGAGATGTTAAGAGACACAGCATGAACGATTGTTTTTATACGGAAGGGCGTTAAAAGTAGGCGTGAGAACAATTATATATAGTAATCACTGCTTGGTCTCATAGCACATATACACCAAGTTTCATTATAAAACATGCAAAACTCGGTAATTAGAATGCTTTTTGAAAAGAGGGCATAGGAATAGTTCGACCACGCCCATTTTTAGCTGAGTTACTGAGAGTAACCATACGAACTAAATTAAAATGTTTTTTTTTCCAATACAGCAAAAATCGTCTGAAATATAGCATTTAAATTAATTTGTGGGCAGTTATAGAGGGTGTGGCAACTTTCGTTTTTTATTACTTGAGATATAAACCTTGTTAACAGATGTTGTAATTTTGGTGGCCTAAGGTGTTATCGTTCCTGAGATCTTAAAAGACACTGCCCTAACGATTTTGTGTGTAAAATTAGGCGTGGCAGTATTTATGTATAAAGTGACCACCACTTGCTTTCATTAGTACTAATTTCGTAGTACTAATTTTATTCTTTGGTGAAATAGAAAAAAAAATAAATCAAAAATAAAAGGGCTTTGAAAGTGAAATAACTCGGTCATGTTATAAAGCATTTATTTTTTTTTTTGTTTGAAATTTTGATTAATTCTCCTTCCAATCGTGTTTCAATCTTTTTCATTTTAGTTTCCTTTCTAATTTTTATAATTTTCCAAAAACAACCTTAACGAATTTCTTTATCTCGCAAAAAACTTTGGTAAAAATATTTGCTGTTGAAAAAATATTCAAAACCAAAAATGGCTTTTTTAATGTTCTTTCATATGGTATGCATAAATTAAGGGTTTATTTAAAGATTCTATCGTAAAAATTTAAAAACGTTTTATACGATCGAAAAATCAAGCCTATCATAAAAATTTAAGAATTTAAGAAAATCCCGAGTTATGGAATTTCAAACACATTTCACGACTTTGTTTTATATACATATATAGATGTATGTTAATTTATTTTAAGGTTTTAAATTCCATTGTAAGTGTTCAATGGCCATTTTAGGTATCTCTATTTAACTGATATGACTTATTTTCTACGAATCTTACGACTACAGATAACATTCAGTTATGTGACGCTTGAGGCAGCAGAGCATTGAATGCGTCAGTGTCAGTGGGGCAATACACACTGTCAGATATGGTGAATTTTATCAAATGGTTTTTCTGTGAGACACTTAAATTACGACTTGTGATAAGTTTCGACAGTTAAAATTAATTTTTGAACAAAAGTAAGAACCTTTAGATTTCGTTTTTTTATCACGCGTTGTAATTAATCATATATATCAATATTCTGGGTTTGTTGATATAATAGCAAATTGGGACTTACTACTCTCATAAGCCGCGAATTCTCCACGTTTGTTGTTCTTCATTTCCCTAAATATTAAAATGCACTTGTGTGTTTTAAGGTAAATCGATAAATCCAATATGCGGAATTGTAGTTATACCACTTTAGCATTCGGAGCAAAACAGCCGAAACCTGTTACGCGTAAAGTGCATCATGCTTTGCGTTCGTGATCGGTGTCGAAATCGAAACCAAAAGAAACCAGCGTCTCCCTATGTACATTAACACTTGCTTATATATGAAAATGTGTTCAAGTTTTTTTAGCTTTGAGTTCCACTTCGATAATAGTTATTATCGACGCTATACGCTCGTATTTGTTTATGTCCACTTTATTTGGTAGTCTGATTGTGAGTTTTTTCTTTATTTGTTTTTATCAGATACCTACAATCTCTTAGATAAATGCATGGTGGAAGACATTATGTGTGTTTAAATGTATGTTACTTGTATTCGTATACACACACGTAGGTAAAGAAATGAAATCAGCACTTTTGTTTGAATTCATACATAACTATGACACTGGATTATCTGGTTTAACATAAAAAAATTCTTTAAATATTTTTTAGGCATATTTGCCGACCAAATTATTCAAAATTAACATGCACTCGAACTGAAAAAGACATGCAAACGCGAGTCTTTTTGTATTTGTTTTGTAATTTCGAAAAGCAACGCAGCATCTGTTTTTATTTTAAAAATAGATATCATTCATAGAAACACGTGGGTGGAAACATTGGGGCGATCATTGGAAGAAAACATTTTCTTCTTTTCTTTTTCCCATATTATTCAAACTGCGGAAAAAAATTTGTCGAAAATTTATCATGACTCGCTCTTGAAAAACAAGCTGCTTCAGCGCATTTATTTTATCATACATATATTATACTGGGTCCTCATAATCAAATTCAAATATTGTGTAGATGTGACTAAAGTACCAAGAGTGTCTGCACACAAAAACTATTGGGACCAGCGATTTACATAATTTTGTTGCCCCCCTCTCCCCCCTTTAAATAACAGCAGCACATTCAGCAGCACAACACGACCACTTCACGTGAGCACCTAAATGATTTTCATTTTAAATTATTTTTAATCAAAAACATTTAGAAATCAAGTTGAAACTCCGTGACATTGTCTGTATATATGTATAGTATACGAATCTTCGACGTATGTATTTAGAATATAAACATTAGCTAGACGGTGAACGAACGATAATAGAACAACATAAAAAATACTTGAGACATTGATATATATGTAGCTACCCTTTTACTACGACTAATTCAAAATAACTACAAAAACTAGTAGATTGATATTGGTTACCTTTTCTCACTATGATTGTTGCTTGTTGTGGTTGTTGGTGGCGCCGTAGGAAAAGGCATTGAAGAAAACTTGGCCAAGTTATTTGTTGATTTTCTACTCAGGCATGATTTTGGATGTACAGTTAGGAGTGGGGCAGAAGCCATACGGTCTAAGCAGTTACGAGCTCCGCGCACAGTCCGTTGCCCTGCTGTTACAGAAGCTTTATTAACAATGACCTTCGAAGCCAAGGTCATCACTTGTGGACGACAATAAATGCTGTTTCTGTTGTGATCATCGTGAAATCTAAAATATTAAAATGATATTCTGTATTTCCTATTTTAATAAACTCAAACTGGAATAACATTTATGTATTAAAGAGCTCAGCCATATAAAATGTACAAAATCGAATAAAAATAACTTAGTGAAACGATCATATCTCTGTGAGGGTCACCTCAGTTGCAATTACTTAGTTTGTAAATGAAACAAATTTGAGCATATATGAGAAAATGCTTTTGCTTGTTGTTCAGTTATTGTCATAATTGTAGTGATTTAGTTATTTATAATGTGTCCTTAGCTTTCTCTTTTAATATATGCAAAAACACTTACGGAACATGTTGACGATGATTGTTCATGTAGTCCGAAAGAAAACTAACTGGAGGACTGTGACTGAATATCGGAGGACTGTGCGATATCATTTTATGTGCTTACGGTAGCAGCCGCTGAAGTGTCTACGACTGTAATTAAGAGAAACATTTGTGATTTGAGCATTCGATCACTTGGTTTGTTCATCAAAAGACAGCAGCTTAGTCCAAATAAAATCATAAATAGAAACATATGCGAGTAATTTTTTTTAGCGCGTCATTTGTTTATTAATTTAGTAACTAAGTTGTTGAGCTTGGTGATAACTAACCGTAAATAGTGGCCGATGGCTCGAACATACGCCAAAAATAAACACGGCGCGCGCCTACTTAAAACTGTTCGTACTCGAACAGTGCCTTAAGATCACAACACTGCACAATAATTTGACTCAGAGCGAGTTTAAGTTGGTGCTCGTTTGCATTAATGCAGATAAACTCTGCTGATGTGTATATATCACTTTATTTAGCTTTCAAATTCACTGCAAATTCTTTTGTAGACAATATAACATTGATCGCAATGCGTTAGTTAATGCTTTGTTTTCCATTAATTTTTTTGTCGATTTTCCCTTGCTTCTGAAACTGATTTACACTTAAAATATGTAAGAAATCAATATCACGCACAACGGGCGTGAATCTGGCGCTGCTATAAAAAGACCGAATTTATTTCTGAGCAACACAGCAGATCAGTCAGTCAGCTGTGAGGCAATATTATTAAGTCAAGATATGCAAGCAATTTAAACCGCTTAATGTATGCGAGCACCCAGCCGATCATGAAAATAATAAACGATCGTAAAACACCACTAAATGACCGTACCGATCAACGGACGAACGTTGAGTAAACGACTGCCACTTTCTAGTGAGCGAGCGAGCAACGAAAACTCGATCGGCAGTAGGTTCTGTACGATAATGGAGCACCCCCATGCATTCGAGAACCACAGTGCATTTGGCGTGTATTTTTGAGTCAGGGCTGCCACTAGACTTGATAAGAAAAAATTTTAAACGAAATCAACTGAATTTTTAATCTTAAAAGGGGGTTTTTTCACAAAAATTGGAATTTTTTCCCTCTTTTTCTGCCTTCTTTACGAATTGTGATGTTTTTCTACTTTTGAGATTAACATTTTCGAGGGAAGAACACGATTCAGTTTTAGAGATCACTATTTTTTTCTCAAGAGGCCAGAATTTTCAAAAAGGGCTGAAAAAATGCAGCATTTTTTCGAGAACAGAAAATGCCATAAGTGCGCTCTGAATTTTGACTGCTTACAAGACCTGCTTATCAAAGAGTGCTGCCTGTTTTGCATACAAAAAATAACTGATCTATTAAACCATAATGGTTATCTTTAAAAAGCAGCTCGAACTTGAGTTAGTTGCCTTGAACCATGTCAAATTTGCGCCAATGTTCATTCAGCAGAAGATTTAAATGAAGTGCTGATAAAATTTTTCATTTTTGTTTTAGTGATAAACTTTGGTAATCTTCAATCCTTGTGAGAATGAAAACAATAAAACAAATGCTGTTAAAATTGTGTTGAGTACTTAATTCAAATTTTTCTGTATCAAATTATCAGCAAAGTTTAAATTGTAATATTTTCATCAATATCCCTCCCACTTCAAGTGCTGTTCAGATCAGTGGCGTATTCTGAACATTTTGACCTCGGGGAAAAACAATGCGCTTCCCCCTTTTCATAAAAACCTCACGACTTGAGATCGACCATGAGTAATGTGACCAACATTTTTAGAGAAAAAGAAGTACACGAACAGACTTTAAAAAGAAGTACAAAAGAAGTACATAGAATAAATATAAAAGTACAAAAATGAAGTACGCACAAAAAGTTTTATTTATAAGAGATTAAACATTATATCAAGCTTACAATTCATTGCTTATCAATATAAATTAATTTTGTGAAATACAGTTTTTATTTAAAATCAAAAATAAAAGAAATAAACAATATTAAATATATTGAAGCAAAATGTGCCTCCAGAACATTCGATCACAACTCGAAAATCACAAATTTTCAGGAGAGGCAAAAAATAGTTGAGCAACGAAACTAACAAAAACGGACAGACTGAATTTTTCCAGTTAAAGAAGATAGTGATATAAAATAATTCTTTGCAGTAGTTAGAGATGTGTATTGTGAATTGATTTATGAAAAATTTGTCAAAAAGAAGTACAACAAGGTCACAAGAAGTGCAGTGAGCAAAATAGAAGTAAAAAACTCCCAAAAGGAGTACGGTTGGTCACATTAACCAAGAGTCAAGGTTTTAATATTACGATGACGTCACTTTGTAAGGGAGTTGGAGGAGTGAATAGTTGAGATTAAAACTAATTCCAAAATTTGAAGCTATTGCACTAATTTTTTCGGAATTCGGTGCAGATATTATTCCCTATGTTCATAGCTTTTGGGACAGATCATTAAGAAAGCATTTGTGCTCATAAATGCGGAGCAAAAAAAAATCATTATTTATGAGCAACTTGTGTAAGATGTATTACCAAAGTATTCATAATGTATGAGCAACTGGCGTAAGATGTGTTGCTAAAGTAATCATGGATCTTGCGCAATTGATATTAAATTGAATAAAAATTTTTGTTATTTTATTACAAAAGCTATTTATTTGTTTACATATGGGCATTTCCACAGAAAAGTCTACCGTGACCAAAAAATTAAAACTTCTTAAAAACTTATTACTTGATGATATTATCTAAGAGAAACGTTTTAATTTTATTAATTTAAGCCATTTCTATATAAATTCATAATTCATGATGATCAAATCGTCTGCACTGTTTCACAAATGTAGTTTTCCTTTTTCGTAAATGTTTGGTAAATGCTTCGTAAACTTTTTGTTTTAGTAAAAAAGGAAGGCATTGAATAAAGATAATGAAAAAATGGTTGAGGCAAAGAAAGGACAATATATTAAATATGTTTTTTAATTACTTAATTACATAATTACTTAGCTACCTTATTACTTAGTTAGCCACTTTAACTACAATGGAAATTTAAGTAACGTAACGCCACATCAAAAATCCTAATAAAAAAGAAACCAGAGAAAATTTTTAAATTTTATCACTTGGAAAATAACTTATGTTATTTTAAGATCTTCTAAAAAAAGTGGTATACAAACAGTCTTGCCCAATTCAGAGATTTTTGAAAATTTTGTAATCCAAGTCAAAAATCACTTCCGTTTATTGCAACGTACATATTTAGCTTATATCTTAAAATCCTTAGGGTCAATTGTTGTCATTGTTTTTACTTAATATTGCGCTACTTAATTACTACGAAAATATAAAAAAGCCTTTTTAAAACTTAGACATTTTCATTCGTTTTTTTTAATATTTCTTCATACAAATCGTCCGTAACGCCAGTTTAGAAATGCTCATATAATAAAAATCTTCTTATATATAAAAATGATTGGCATACGTGAGAACGCTCACAACTCGAGAACGTATCTTCCGATTTGAGCTTTTTTTTTTGTTATGTTTGTTTCCGCCCAAGGAAAGCTTTTTCGTCAAGAAAATTGGAAAAATACTAGAGGGCGCTATAGTGCAAATTCTTTACAAAACTGCAAAATACGCCTTAACTGTTAAAACGGTTAATATATAGGAGTGTTTAGATACGGTCATTATTTCATCGCTTTTTATTTTGATCTATCTTGAAAACCAGAGGGCGCTATAGTACAAATCTTTTACAAAACAGCCGAAAACTCCTAAACTGCTTTTACGATTAACATAATTATATGCAAAAAAAAGGATGTCGATGATTTGAAATGCTGGACAATTACATTATTTTAAATCGGTTTATTGTGTGACTAAGCCCGACGAAGCAACCAATTATCAAACGTAATTCCTGAATTCATTAGATTTTCCTAGATTACCACCACAGACATTACGATTTGGATCTATTATCATCATTCTCTGGAACCCCAAGAACAGAAACTGTTCAATGAAACAGGACTGGTCGTGAAGCAACTCAAGAATAATGGCATTCAAGCACCGATACTTAAAGGCAAATTCAAGGGCGGAGAAGTGCTTATTCCGAGAAATCTACTGATATCAACCGATTTACTTTTCGAGTTCAAACGCATTCAATTTCCGCTTCGCCTTGCATTTGCCATGACAATTCATAAATCACAAATCCAATCATTGAAAGTGCTTTTAATCTCAAATCCCCATGATCTTCGCATGGTCAATTATATGTGGCATGGTCGCGTGCTAGGAAGCGTTCATCTTTGTTTATTTACTCGCCGGACAACAAAACGTAGAACGTGGTACACCACAAAGCATTGAATTGATATGACATGACACGACCATATATCCAAATATCATACATCTTATACTTACAATGTCCAATTGTAATAAAAAGTTATATTTTACTTTTTTCAACTCATAATTTTTTGTCCAGTCGTAATAACCGAATCATACAATTTTAATCATTATCATACTTATAGGTTTACATTCCGAGTTTAAATTTTAGCAATACTTTATATGCAGGTGTCATGGGCCAACGTTGCGGTCACTATATACATAAATGCTACCAAGCCGACTTTTACCGCCCTAACTATAGCCTAACTATATTCACAAATATTCACTTTATTATTAACTTTATATGTTTACACTTAACCCAGGCTGTAGCCAAAATTTTTCACATTTTTTCTTTTCTTTACTGCTGCAAACATATATGTAATAAAATTTCTTATAAGCTATAACCTTAATATAATAACTATTATTAACTTTATTATTAATTGCATTTATTTGCTTACACTTAAACCCGGCTGTATCCAAAATTGTTCACATTTTTTCTTTTCTGTCCTGCTTCATTGTCTCCCAAAGCTTCTGTATTGTTTTCTTTGTGTTCTTCGTTATAAGCACTTGATACCAATTTATGATCAACGCTTATAAATTGTAAACGCTTTTAAGAGCAATTCGTTTATAATACATGCAATGTCGTTGATCATAAAAATTATGGAAATTAAAAATTGATCATAATATACAGGGCCGCCGAGAGGGGAACACAGGGTGTTTCCCCCCGGGTCCGGAGTCTTAAAGGGGCATGCCCATCGCCTCTTATCTTGTACGTCCTTTTAACACATCGATGTCATTGACAGGGGCGAACGAACCTAACGTCCATTACCATGGGCTTTACAATTCTTCTGTCCCATTGGGGCGCACCTGTAAAGGTTGGAGAAATGGCATGCTCAAAGGGATATGCTGCCACCAGCCGAACAACAGGGATGTGTTTATTTTTTATATTTAGTCATTGGTATTGTTCACTATTTCTTCTATGTCGTTATTGCTCCAGCATGTTCTTCTAAGTAAATAAATTATATTAGTTTGCTTGTAGTGGCAACTAACGCATTCTGCTTCGTAAGAAAGTTTCTCTGCAGAAAAGAAATCGCATTGCGATTCAGAGTCAAACATTGTTTTTTATGTGTTTTGTTTTTGTTTTAATATTATTCCATCCTAATATACACGAATCATCAAAATTATAATCAAAACCTCATAAAGTTAAGTATCAAAGAATAATGAATACAAATAATATGAAAAAAATAATGCAAAGAATCTTTATAGGCAAAATGTATGAACCGGGTTCGAGACCCAACTCGAAAAAAAATATTTTTGGTTTTTTTTAAATCTACATTTTTTTACAAACGGTTCTGTGTATTTAAAATTTTTTTTTTAATTTTTTTATAAATTTTCTATAAATTTTCTTATTAATATGTAATGTGTTAGTTTTCGGGAGCCCTTCGAGACCCGAGTTCGAGACCCAAGTCGTAAAAAAAAATGTTTTTTTGTTTTTTAAATCTACATTTTTTTACAAACTGTTTGGTGGATTTAAAATTTTTTTTGGAATTTTTTTTGTAAATTTTTTCTTATAAAATAATATGAAAATAATCTTCAAAAGGTAGGCCTTACAAAAGTTTTCATCAATGCAGTGATCATGGAAGGTGTATTGACGCCAATTTTTACGGAGCACTCGCTAAAATGCCCACTGGGTCTTAACAGCATCACCGTCAGCGAACGACTGAATTATATTCTCTTCTGTTGTGATTTTTGTGTACATGTAAAAAATTACGCTCAGTGAACTCTCAAAATTCAGATTTTTAAAATGAATATAAATTTTTAAAAAAATTATAATATTAATTTTGTTACGATAGCTCCAAAATTACGGTTATTATCGTGATCACAGACGGACATGTCTAGATCGACTCATGATGCTGATCAAGTATATATATACATACATATATACTTTTCTATGCCTTTCACGCATTTGAGCTTTCGAAAAAGTAATGTTTTTTAAGAACAAAACAAGTAAGGAATAACATTCAAATGAACCGAAGTTAAAATACATCTACGTCCGTTTTTAGTTTATTCGAAGTCTTGAACGCAGTATTATTTTAGTGACGTCACTCTTACTGGGCGTGATTTTTATCCAAAATTTTAACATTTGAAACTCAGAGTCCTTTTTATTTATTAAAGCTTTTGTGTAAACTATCAAGTTTAAACATTTGTTTTTTTGGAAATTATACAGGTTTTACTATTATGACGACGTCACTTTGTATGAGAAGTGGGCAGAATATTCAGATTTTTAAACAAATTTCAAACATCGAGTGCATAGTTAAGACTTAAACTAATTTACAAAATTTTAAGCCATTGTACATTGGCCGCCACCTTAACCTAAACTAACCTACTAATGTTTGTGGAATTTAGGGAGATGGTACTGATTTCATAAAATCACTTTGTATGGGAGGTAGCCTTGGTTTTCATTAGATTTTTACAAATTTCATACTCCAAGTACATATTAAAGGTTAAAGCATATGTGCAAGGTCATTAGATTAATTTTTGTGGAAATTAAAGAGATTTTACCGTTTTGATAAAGTCACTCGTAATAATCGACGACTTTGCTTTTCATGTTTCGCTCCACACCATAAAAAAAAACTATAATGCATATCGACTGGTCTCTTTCTTAACCTCGTAAGTCAAAAACTCTATGTTTTCAGGAGAAGCAAAAAAACTGATTTTTCTCTTAAGGGGGATAAACAAGTTTTAATCTGTTTTATTGTTATGGTCAAAATAGTCTTGAAGAATTAATTGACATATAAAATGGAGCAAAATCAATTGTATGTTCATTTTAAAAAATTGCGAATGACTTACTGGGTTACTACCTTCGAAAACAAACTTATTTATATTGACTTACGAGCTTCCGACATTTGATTGTGTAGATATTACTTTCAAAATTAGGTCTAAATCTTTTTTAATTCTTAAGTGTGTAAATTGTTTAAAGAAAAAACTATGCGTATTAGTAGCCAATTTCAGCATCTGTCTGATAAAGTGTTAGGTTGATTATTTAGAACTTTTAAGAACACAAATTTAATTTTGCAGATATTTGTTGTACAAAATTTTTTATATATAAGAAACAAAATTTAAAAAAAAAAATTATTCAAAAGGCTTATTTTTTTAAGTCATAATATGAAATTATAAATATTCATGCAATAAATTGTCGTAAAAAAATAGTCAGCTGGAATGTATGATTTTAAGATTTGCAAGTCTAGATATTTCTTAAATGTTTATTAGAGGGGTTCTTTGTATTAATTTTCGATAATCGATTCAGTTTCGGTATTAAATTTGTCAACCTTTCTTAATAGTAAGGCAATAATATCCAGTCATTAAAATAACTTAATTTATAATAAGTTCCAACTGCAGAAAATTAAAAAGCATTTTTGGTGTCATTAAAATTTTTTTTTTTTGTAGGTAAACAGGTACACCTCTCTCCAATTTTTCTTTCTCTTCTATTTACTAAACCAGTTTTTTTACTTTGTACTATTTCTAAACTTAAGTTACTTACCGTGTTCTCTTGCCTTGGTTACCTTATCCCTTTTTTACTTTTTTTCTTAAAAATATACCCGTTGTTTCATCCATTTTTTTATGTCTTAGAGCCTATACTTAAATCCGAAAAACAGATGGATTTGTTAAATGAAATAATAACTTTCCTGATATTCAATATCTGAATTAACGTCTATATTCTGCACTAACTATCCAGAAAGATATATCTTTTCATCTTAAATTTTATTGCTTTTTAAGTTATTATCAACATCGAAATATTTAACGCAAATTAAGTCTCCCGTTTTCTCATTTAGCAGTATGTGGAGATATATTTTTGTGGACTTTTATTATTTATTTCTAAATAAATAATAATATTATAACACTGATATTTAATCACTTAATTTACTAATCTTACTTGCTAACAAAATACTTATTACCCATCACGAGAATTTTCACATTGCAAAATGTTTGTTTTAATTAAATTTTTGTTAAAATAATGACTAATAAAAGAGAAGCTTAGCACAAAAAGTTGACGTTTAACCGCATAGAATATAACGGCGGTTTCGATAAGTGTTGCCAAAACTTATATGCGAGGTTATTGCATTCATAAATATTCCTTTTTTTGTTTACGAGGTTCCTGCACACACGTTATTCGCCCAAAAGAGATACACATAGAGCCTTAAAATTTTTGTGCTAGATTCGGCACCTAATAATAGAGCTATTTTTCTAAAAAAACCAAAATCGAGTTTTTTGAGTTACGAGGTTATGTCAGAGACCAGTTGATATATTGAAATTGTAAGCGAGAGTTGTCTCAAGTGGGACGTCTTTTAATTTGGGACTCGAACTCTTCTCCGATATTTTCCACAGGCATCACCAATGTTTTGACATTGACAGTGTAGCCTCGATGCGCCATCACGTATTAGTGGATTTGGAGAGAAAATACGCGTTGTTTATATTCGTGGCCAAACATAGTGAAATAATTTCACACACGTTATTCGCCCAAAAGAGATACACATAGAGCCTTAAAATTTTTGTGCTAGATTCGGCACCTAATAATAGAGCTATTTTTCTAAAAAAACCAAAATCGAGTTTTTTGAGTTACGAGGTTATGTCAGAGACCAGTTGATATATTGAAATTGTAAGCGAGAGTTGTCTCAAGTGGGACGTCTTTTAATTTGGGACTCGAACTCTTCTCCGATATTTTCCACAGGCATCACCAATGTTTTGACATTGACAGTGTAGCCTCGATGCGCCATCACGTATTAGTGGATTTGGAGAGAAAATGCGCGTTGTTTATATTCGTGGCCAAACATAGTGAAATAATTTCAGAAAAAAGTTTTTTCATAATTTTGTTTCAGTGATAATTGTTTTCGTTTCATTTGTTTGTTTGTTCTATAAAAACGGTGAGTATATGCATTGTTTTACTATTTCTTTTAAATTTTAAAACTTTTTTAAATTATTGAAATTCCAAATTTTTTTAAATTTTTCTTAATCTGTAAACATAACAAAGATTATAATTAGTGCTCGACCGACTGCTGTTTGTAAAAAATTTTATTTAAATAATTTGTTGGTTACGACCTTTGGGAACATTCGTTTTCTGCTTACTTATGACAAGTATGAGCATAACACTTTGAGAAATGATGAGGACTTGAATAAGAAGTTTTATTAGTGGTATTTACTCAATTTTAAGAAAAGTGTCAGTTACGGCAGTTTGTCACGCGATCGACGATATATGCAAAAATGTTAAGCTTTTTATTAATTTTTGTGGAATTTAAGGATAATTGCCCGTTTATATAAAGTTGCTTTTTATGGGAGGTATACTATAGAAGATGAAATGATTTTGAATTAATTTGGAAAAATATATATGAAAGAAACCAGAATTTTGCTCTATTACTGTATAAAAAAGAATTCTACGTCTACACTTACGATATTATTGAAACTGTGTTTTTTTTTAGTTATAGAGCTGATGGCAGTAACTAATGGATGCATTGATTTGAGTAGTTTGGCAGCATGCTCATCTTTTGGCCTTTAAATGATTTCTTATCGGTAGACGGCTGAAATTATTAAAAATTTCAAGTGATAAGAGGGTTATGTGTTGTACGAGTATTGTGTTGGTTGTAACGAGTAAATAAAATTTTTGTTGATAGTACATACATATTTATACATGACTTGTGGTGCAGATTGCTGCATATTACATTTTACGCAACAGAAAATTACTTCATTTCTACATTATCTACTAAACTGAGACTGTTATGCATATTTATATGTACTTAAGCCATAGAGGAATATTCAATAAAAGTATACATATAAATTTATATTTATCATTGTATAAATGTTTATGTAAAATATGACAAGGACACCTGAAGCTATTAACATATCATATTCCCCCGATTTCGAACGAAGTAATAATTAAAAGGAAAGCATAATTTTTTAAAAAATTGCTAGTTTAATATGTTTTAAAAAAGAGTTATAAATTGCAATCAATCTTCTTAATATATAAAAACGTTGGTGCGTATGTATGTCCGAGCATCACGGCTGAACCACTGAAGCTTTCCACCTTAAATTCATACCGTATGTTCGTATGAACATACCCCCCTAGGTGGCGCTGGTGCCGAAAATCTTATTTATTAACATATTTAGCCAAAATTCACACCATATATTACTTAAATAAAAGATAAGTCTTTGACAAAAGTTGGACCCGGTAGGTGGCGCTGTGGTGGAGATATTTACGAAAATTTACTATTTGTATATATTCTATATATTATATAGTAGTTTTCCGATTAAACGAACATTCGATTCTACGAAAACCGCAAATCACGAACAGGCAAATTGTTTCCATTGAGTACTTTATATAACAAACAGCATACAAAATCAGTGATTTATTTAACAGAATAAAACGTAGCCAAAACAGAATATGTACATAAAAATATACATATTGATCGGAAAATCTCGAAATCCTCAGGGATTTCGAAACACGGTTTAGTGAAAAAATCGATTTAACGAATTGTCATGACAATCATTGTGTTCGTTATTCGGAAAACTACTGAACATAAAATCATTGGAGCACCTGTTTGTGATAGCATAGCTTTTAAACGACTTTACTGATTAAGGTTATGAGACACAACATGGTATATAAAACTTCACCCATATTTATGGAAGACAGGAAGGCACAGAACAATGTCTACCAGATCTCCTCTAGTATCTTATATAAAGCTACATTTTTGATTCAAGAAAGACAAATAACTATAGAACTTAAAATCAAGTTTGAGAAATCTATTAAACATCATGTTCTCAAACATGTATTAGACGAATTTTTGTAAAATTTAGATCCATTAGTATCTGATATGTTAACCTAAATAGTAATTGGATATGAATTTTTCGAAGTTAGCTATAACAAAATATATATTTCTACGAGAAACACCATCTTAGTACTTATTGTTTAATATTACTTGGTTTCTCCTGATATGATTTAACTTATCCTCCAATTTTTGAAAATATTTAGTAACATGCTACGTGTTACTAAGACAGTCGTAAATTGTGTCACTTATCGCAAATGCATTATGTAAACTTTTCAACGATTTAATCACTAAAAAATTTAGAGCACGACCAAAACAAATGATATTTTTGTTTTTTGATAACAAGGTAGAGAACGAAATAGGTTTACTTCAAATATTAAAAACAAAAATGGTTTTAGATGTGTCAGCTATTTACATGGCGCCAGATACGAAATCATTTGAAAACAAACCAAAGATTAAATTATTTGGTCTAGTGGCTGTATTAATGATCTTGAACTTCTCTTTTCAAGATCAGGAAAAATCCCTATTACGAAAACTAGTAGCCAATAAAAATATAAACGAAAAGCAACGTATAATCAATTTTGCTGAGATTAAATGTTTTCATTGATTTTGAAAGTTTTATTTTGAGTAAGAAAACACTAGCGGAAAAATTAAATAGAAATAAGAGGAAAAAATAGAAATAACCCGCCCTTCGTGAGTATGAAAAACACAGTGTATCAGTGAAAACAAACTTGGCAGGAAACCTAGTGGGCGCTTATTATTCATATATAGTACATAACTTTGTTTTTGAAAATTTAGTCAGTTATATAAAAGATATATACACTCATAAGAAATGCACATTAAACAACTGTGAAATTAACATTTTTAGTTGACAAAAGTCGTCCGAAATTAAAAAATGTTAAAATTGATATTATACTAATGTACTTTTTTTTGTGGTCTCAAGCTTCACTGTATGAAAGGGTTGTCTACATTCCCTAATTGCAGAATCAAACAAAGCAAACAGAAAAAACATTAGGCAATTACATTGAAAAACCTATAACTGATAAAATAATAATGTTATTTCAACATCGAAAATGTCAAAAAGTTTCATTACCAGGGCTTGGGTTTTGATGACCCAAACAACTGCAAAAAATTACTTAAAAATTACAAAAATTACATAAAATCGGCAGAAAATGACCTAAACTGAGAAAAATGACATAAAAAAGGCAAACAATTACGTTAAAACAAACCAAAAATAAAGCTTTAACAATAAAACATTAGCATAAAAATACACTCAAAGAAATATTCTTGGTAAAATTGAAACATAACTTTTGTTAATCCCTAACAAAACCAAATTGTCCAATCAATTCAATTTTATCAATTCAAAAAAAAAACTTTATCCATTTCATTAAAAACTGCAACAAATTCAATGCGTTGTTTTGAAGAAATTGTTTTACTAGATTGAAATACAAGTTTTTTAACTTGATTTAAGCTTATTCACGCTGACAGACTCGTCAATCAATCGGAATAAAATTTTATTATTTTAATAAGTAATCTTAGCAAACTTCTTTGTTCGCTTGATAAATAGATTTGTTATACTGAATAAATAATTTATTGTAATGATAATCAATTGAGTCAAGTGGCAAAATTTTCATTTCGTAATGATAAAATGGATTATCAATTTCAAAAAACCTTTAATCATGACAACAGAAAGAAATGCTTGGTATTGTTGCAAGCAAATGGTAGCGAGATAAAATTCGGGAAAGCTTAAAAGTCCATTGCAATTTTTTAAGTGTGTGGAACCTAATTACCCCTTTACATTATTATACCAACAGAGAATGTGATCTTGTGAAATCAATTTCTATTGTGTTCAAGTGCAGCAACTATGCCATAATGCAACTTCAACATATGAGGAACTTCTACATTTTTGGCTGAGTTTCTAATGACTGTATATTGACAAAATATTTATCAACTAAATCTAGGAATTTATCAATATGAACAAATACTTTTTTGAGTGTAGAGTTAATTTAAACTAGTATACCCTGAGTCTTTATCTAACACTTGCTTCATCTTTCTACGTAACCTTTCGTTTTACCACGCGCAGAGCTTTTTTTCATATAGGTCTATAAACAAAGCTACTCCTCTGTCGAGAGGTAATGTTTTTGGTTGAATGGACTCTATTAATAAAGGAATATATTTAAAAATTTGCATTTTTACATTTGTTAGTACGAAAAAAATGGAAAAAATTATTTTAAAATTGCTTTAAAATTACCTAAAAACCGAAAAATGCTCTAAAAATTACAAATGTCCAAAAATTACAATAAAATAACTTAAAAATCACTAAAAAATGCCATAAATCTAGTAAAAATTACCTGAAAACTAAAACCGAGAAAAAACGATAAAAAATTACAAACTTTCCATATATGGAATTTAGGAAACATAAATGGACGTCGATCACACACGATCAGGATGGGATTTCTTGAAGATTAGGCACGCTTACTAAGTTTGTTTAGTGTTTTTGAATGAAAGTTTATTTTGCGTTTTTAAAATAAGACGTAAATTCAATTCATATCTTATAATGATACATCTTATATAGTAAAATTATATGAATACATTAATTAGTCTGGAGTAAAATTATTAATCTTCAGATGGAAACCGCAGACAAACATTTGAGTTGAAATTAAAACTTTTTAAACATTTAAATACACTTAAAATTCATTAAATTTAATGGAACTTCTTTCATTTAAGTTGATATTCTAAAAATGTAATTTATCCGAATTTTCACCCATAACTCTGGATCTTCTCCCCTCTTTGAATCCAAATTTCTTGACGTTTCGCTAGGGGCTTTCAGACCATCGTACATGTGCGATGACTTGGGCATGCTCGACGACATGTACGATCATTCGAAAGCAAATGAGACCGTCGGACCGACATGTCGGACGAAAATCAAAAATTTTTGATTTTTCTGCCGGTCGGACCGACATGTACGATGTTATGAACGCAAGTCGGTCCGACTCGCTGCATTTTTTCATTTCATTAAAAGCGGCAGCGGGTGAACAGCAACGAAGCGGAAAAAATATTACAGAAAATTAATATGAAAAACGTTTGAAACATTTTATAATTGTTTATAATTAATTAAAATTGATAAACAATTCTTTAAATATGGAAAATGACTGCTAAATCATAAGGTCATCAAAACATTGTTCAGCCATTACGCCGATGTGCTCTATTTGAGAGCCAGCAATGAAATGAAGTCGTCGCACATGTACGATTATTTGAAAGCTCAACAAAATAGTCCCGTTAGTTTGTCGTCGTACATGTCAGCGTACAAGTACGTTCGTCTGAAACCCCCTGCTGACGTTTCGCGAAATAATTAAAGAAAGCGAAGTTGGATGTTGACGCTTTGTTAGAAGTGGTCAGTGTTGCATTTTATAAGCAAATAGTAGAAAAACCGTAAATCAAAATCGTTACCAAATTTTTCACAGATTTGGAAAAGTAAGATAAACTAGTCGTGACACGAATAAATTTAAGTCATGCACGCTCACACACGAGGAAATTCAACCATACACACATGAAGTTTCATTTTGGACCTTCTAAAAAAAACACGTAAAAGGGCTACTCTTTTATACGCGAGTTTGCGTATTTGCGTTTGAATGAAAAACAACAACAAAGCAAAATACGCTTTCGTAAATTGCCGTACAAATAACAAATCGTACAAATAACAAACCAGCGTATTCAAACTGTGAATAACCTTATTAATTGATGCGCCATTTTAATTGTGTTAATCATTAAACAAACATTTGTGAACTATGAGTGAAAAAATAACGCACACTAAGAACAGCTATTGTTGACGAGTTGAGACGCTAAAAGTTCGGTTCTTACGGAACAAAAAGTTTTGTCAAACCGTTTCGTTCAGTGTCAGAATGAGTTCTAACAAGTACCATGCACTAATAAAAAATACAAATTTTGTAACGATGTTGGTAGAGATTTAAAACATTTCACTGAGTAGCAAATGTATCAAAAGTGTTGACGTACTGTAATATTAAAATGAAAATACATTTTTGGTCACTAATTACTGGTTACACGAGTTATTAAAACCACCGATTTTTAGCTGTAGAAGTCTGTCAGCTGATTTTAACATATCAGTTTAACACTTGATTGTAAAATGTCTTATGCGGTCCTTACACTGCCAATCATTTGACATCAAGCAAGTGTACGTGTGGATTGATGCTATCCCTTATACACATCAATCAGTACGTCAAATTTTCATTCTTCAGTATTTTTCATGGAACACAGACGTACAACGAGCTAGGCAGACGATTGTATCGCATATATCGCATTGCTTGCTAATCAATTAATCATTAGCTACTCATTAAAAAGGGTAAAAATAAAATTAAAAGAGTAAATAAACTCTACTAAAAATTATTTGTCCTCTTAAATTTTTTGTTTACAAGCTCTTCTTTTCCTGCAGACATGTTTATTGCACGATTAAAACAAACGAACTGACGAAAGATCGATCAAGCAAGCCCTTACACACATCAATCGCTTGACCAGCATTGCAAAATATCTAAAAATTTCGATTTTGGCCAATCAAGCCATCAACAAGTCTGTGCAACGCATACAAACAAATATTGACTAACACATGATTGATGTCAAATGAGTGCCCGTGTAAGGTCCGCATTAGTAGATGCGTTTACAACAACAGCTGATAACTTTAACAATTCAGCAGTTTAGCAGGACTTAACAAATTTTCCTGAATACCCTTAATGTTAAAGGTATATAAAGTACTATCAGCTGTACAGTAAAACAGTCTTCTACTACAAAAAAATTTTAAATGTAATTTTAACATTAAGAATTGATATTGCATCATAAAACATTAAGGGTATTCATGATTCAGTGCACTTGCCTGTGCAATGGAGGACTTCAAGACTTGTACACTTTAAAAAAACAAAATATACGCACGTCAAAAATCTGCACAAGTGCTTTTCTACTGTAGCATAAAACTTCAGCACTTGAGGACTTAAGCAGTTGTGTACATTGAAAACTTTTACAGCTTTGCAAAATTGATAGCGGTGTGTTCACTTGTGCCCTCAAGTCCTCAACTTCACAAGCAAGTGCACTGAATTGTGAATACTACTATTATATTATAAATTTGATATTTACTAGCTCTTCTTAATGTTCCCAGAAAAATAAATCGGGGAGTTTTTAATTTGTTTTATTTGAACTTATTCTAATTTTTTTATATAAAATATTCAGCCTTACCAAAAACCATTTTTATGTTGACTCTAAATTTAGTGTAAGCTTTTTGACAACAAATTCTATAAAAATAATGTTAGAAAAGCTCATACTAAATTTAGAGTCGACACTAAAATGTATTTTGGTAAGGCCCAATCTTTATATCATAATGTCTAGTCTTCTTTTATTTCGGGCTAGTGCATTTAAAATTTTCTCCGTGGTCACTTCCACATCCCTGTGAACATTTAGAAGAGCTAACCAGTTGAGCACATAGTAGAACTAGACAAGGTAGTGTTATCGCTGAATGTGTTCTCTTTCTTAGTGACCATAACTGTAAAACTCATCCGTTTTGGTATTTTTTTTCCAATTTTTGCTTTCATATTGCATTCTTATTTGTTGAAGCTTTGGTATGAAATGTCAACTTCATTTTGACAGTTTCGATCATCGGCTCTCCGCCCTAATGGCGGTGTTATGGTGGCGGTCATATGATCCCAGATCACGTCCTTTTTTACGCTCTTTTTTCGTTTGATGAGCTTAGTGACCAATGTATGTTATGCTCATGGTCATATGATCCCAGAAAACTAGTAAACTTTTAGTACTTTATCAATCGATAAGTGTTGCTATTAAGCAGGTTTTATTACTTCTTTCACACATTTCGTACTTAAAGTGCACTATTTTAATACTAAAGCACAAATATATTGAATAATTTTACGACGCAACACTGCTTTGATCCCGTGATTTGGTATGGACAGCCGAATCATTTGGTGACCATGGTGGTCAAAATTTGTTCCCTCGCTCACTCTCTCAAATTTCCCATTTACATTGAAACAACAACAATTCATGGCCGTGACGTGCCCGTGACCGCCACCATAACATAGGCATAACACTACCTTGTCTAATTTTGTCATGATTGAGCCTCTCTTCTCCAGCCTTACTTCTATTTAGGGATGTCGATCCCGTACCCTTGTCTAAATCCCAGTATTTCGGGATTTACAAATTTTTAATCCCGGGATCCCGTGATTAGTCCTGTGACTCAAGATATAGCAAACCTCCTAAAACCCCCTTGCGTACGTGCCTGCACCACCCGCAAGCCGCGTAATGGAACTTCGTTCCAAAAAACTTCCAAGCTTCTTAGACTGACTAAAAGTTAAATATTACGTAAACATTATGGCCACCACTACCACAAATCTTAGCTGTAATCCTGAATAACTCTGCAGTTACACGTTTAAGTTTCTGTTCAAGTTTTCTTTCAAGTTACAACACACTCACACTTTTTTAGTATAAACACAGTAAAGTAAAGTACTATTTTAGAGAACAACTCCGATTGAACTCAGCTGTAACACTGATTTCTGTTAAACAAAACAATCGATTTATTTCCTCGATGAAAACAGCTGGTATTGGCTGCGTTTACAGAACTAAATTTTTTGCAACTGTTGGGTAAAAGTCTTGTGGACGGCAAGTATTATTTCCGCTACTCAGAACATGTTGTCTATATTTCGCCACGCTTTATTTTTCCGCTACATTTACTCAACAACATGTTGTATTTTTCAATTGCAAATTTTGACATTTCGAAGTGAAAGTATAAAACGTCGAATAACACAAAATTAGGTGAAAAGTACAATTTATCAACATTTTAATTAATTACTCTTTTAATTAAAGAAATTAGTGTAATTTTTGTCAAATTTTGTAACTGTGTTGACAGAAAATGCAAATCACCGTTCACAAGACACACAAAGTTGCGAAAAGTGATACATACTTACAACATGCTGATTACTGTAAAAGCAGCCATTGTTAAAGTCAAAGCAGGCAGACTTGTGGGGAGCAGTATTTTTGGAAAATATAAATAAAATAATGGTGAGTTTCTTATAATAATGATAATAATAAAAAAAATTTAAAGCGAACTTGAAGTTTTTAATTAAATTTAGTGTTGTAGCATCTCCGCCAGTAGAAAACAAACATAAAGTGCTGTCATGATGTTGGCGCTCCTCCTTTTTTTACTTCGGCCACTATTTAATCAGTTAAATGTATACATTTTATAAAAAGTAAGATTTATCGCCGTTGTGGTCCTCCAGGTATGACTGACCTGCAGCTAGTGTTGGAGCACGTTTACCTCCCCATGAATGGAAGCGCTGCTTTTTGCCAAGCACAACTGAGTTTCGTTTCTCATCTTTCTGCAATTGAGATTTAATGTGACAGCGTTCGATTACAGCATCGCGTATAACGTTGAGGAATTCAATGTCATTAAATTGAGCCATGAGCAATTTAAAAAAGGCCCAAATCTCAGAGCGTTGTTCGATGGGTTGGAAGTTTGGCCGAAAAAATGGTCTGTCTGGGTCCTGTGTCCGGAAAGTACCATCACTGGAGTTTAGTTCATGTATATTGTATGCGTCACAAACGTCCTCGAAGCTGATTATTGCTTGTAAGACGAATCTTCTGTATTTAGACAGTTGAACTTCACATGTGGGAAGATCATCACTGTTGATTTGTTGAGTGGCTGATATACTGGCACTCGAAGCAATGCTTGCAAAAGCGCAGAAAAGTGAAACAAAGAGAAACGCTTTAGTGGTCAGCATTTTGCTTAAATTTTTGATTCTGAAATATCTTTTGAATATGAGTTCTTTTAATCTTGAGTGGTTATTAAGACCAGTCGTTTATCACAAACCTCCTAGTTTTAATTTATCCTTATGTTTTGTATATACTTGTTGCTCCTGTCTTTGCGTTCAGACTACTGTGGCGAGTTGGGAAATTCTTACAGTTTATATAGTAAGCAGTTCTGTTACTCGGCTGCTTTCATTAAATTAAATATAATAATTATCATTTCCAAGTCGTTTCGCTTTATATTTTAAAACATCATATCCTGTTAGCTATGTTTGTCCACAATGTGGGTGAAGCGGCGCAGGAAAGCTGGAGTAGTACAAATTGGCACGAAAACGTCTGCCATCAATTTGTTAAACACCACGATAAACGGTATACTGACAACGCAGGACTAACAAATTGTATGACATTCATTTAAAAAATAAAAAATGTCAAAACACGCTAAGCATCCCAACTACGTTTGAGGGGGTGGATGTTAACTTTGTCAAATAGGATAGAAGTAAGTAAAATAATAAGCAAACACTTGATTATTTATATAATTCAAATGTGTTTTATATTCGTGGGAACACTGAAGCTCTTTGCAGTTGCAGCGAATTTGTTTGTTGTGAATATTCGTTTGTTTGAAGTATTTAATTGGCATCAAAGTTCTGCAAAAGCATCTTTGATTGAGTTCAGAACTGGTATTTTTAGTCTAATGATGTCATTTTAAGAATTTGCTATTAAGATATCATTAACGCTCACTTAATTTTGAATGTTAGCTAAGCTGTTTTCGTTACATTAAATTTAACTCCATTCTTTTCAGAAATTCCGTTTTTGTGGAGATGGTGATTGTCCTGATTGGGTTCTTGCCGAAATCATCTCAACGATTTCAAACTTGAGTGCAGATAAGTTGGAAAAGTTAGCGTTCATGGTTTCAAATAAGATCGTTGGCCGTTCTTTTGAGGTACAAAGTTATAAACTAAAATCTGTTTTATTATGTGTTATTTAATTCGTATATAAATTAAGGTTTATGTGGTTTGTCTAGTTGAAAAAGATATGAGTAAACTAAATTTCTAAAGGGGACAGATACATTGCGCGGCCATTCGTGTACAAAGATTTTTGCGAGGTTGTAGTTGATTCATGGAGCAATAAATATTAAAATGTATGTATATACAAGTATTTGCAGTTGAAGAATGAAAGTTTATTCTTAAAATTTCTGTATTCACAATTAATTTCTAAACACATACAAAATAGCAGCCGCCTAAAATCCGTTTTTACGGTAATCACGATTTCTCTTGGCTCATTCATCTGAAACGAAAATGCGTGTTAAAATAGATACTGGTATAAAAGTATTGAAGTAGTTTAATTTTATTTTTGTTAAAGTAATAAACAAATGTAATTTTTTTTTCGAAACTCGTACAAACTTAAATAATTTTTTTTTAATTATTTAAAACCCGTTAAAAATTCCATGAAATATCTTGACCATGCCGCAGCATCTATGTAAAAATATAGGATTTGAAATAATTTCGTAAAAATAATTAAATTTAATTACATTATTTTTTGTCCGAAATAAACGTTAAACCAAAACATTATTTTTACGACTAAAGGACTAAAAAATTAGTTGCTGAAAGCAAAAATCGTTTTTTTTTTGGAAAAAACTTTACACTTGATTATATAAAAAAAAATTTTCATTTCCAACGAGTACCTTAACACTAGATTGCCTGAAACTAAGTATATACCTATATTGCCCAAAAGCAGTCAAAATGACTGCATTGTTAAAGAATAACAAATGTGTAAATAAATTTGTTTAAAATTGGTTTTTAATATTTTTGAAGCGAAGCTTTTTTTGCTTGGAGTGAAATCTCAAAAACGACACGTTTTTCCATACACCTTTTTCACAATTCCATACACAAAAGGAGGCGTAAAGAAAGAGAATCGAACCCGCACCCTTTCGATTGATAGCCTAACGCGCTTCCATCTAATCCAAACACCTTCGTTACGAAATGTGGTTCATTCAATATTAAGCATAAGCTGAAGCTATGTTGCAGTATATGACAAGAATATATTAAAAGGATTTTGCATTAGCTATCCTACATATTGTAAATGCTTGAAGCTATGATGCAGCAGATATTAATAATCGATCAAAAGGATTGTGCAATAGCTATCCAAACATCAAAAGTAGCAAGGTTTCATTGAACTGGGTGAAAACTATCACTAAATGCTAATTGCTTTAGGTGGAGATTTTAATTGCGATTTAAGACATGAATGTTCACAGGTACTTAAACAATTCCTTTTTGATAAATTTAATTTACAAGTAATAAGCGATTAAAATATTTGTACAAAACGAGAGCAACTAGTGATGCTGTTTTTGCTAAATATATTGACATAACATCTATAACATACGTTTGATATATCAGTTATCATAAACCCATAATTTCATCAATAAAATTTCATAATAATTGAACACATTTACAAAAATAATTTAAAATGAATTTAACATGCAATAAAATAAAATAATAAAGAAATGCAATAAAATTTCCGATGTGATTATAACGTGTTTTTTTTAATTAACTTTATTTTAAATTTTTTTAATTTAATAATTATTTTATTATTGTATTATAAAAAACAATTAAATTATCAAATCTATGAAACTGTGAAGAAGCTTAGCTTCTCTCATGTGTCCAAAGACTCATCTGTTTTTTTATTAGTCCAGGGGGCTTAGGTCAGAGGATGACGGAGGTTATTCGTCAACAGAAATAAAACATGGCAAATTTGCTCTGCACCAGCTTTGAACGATTTTTGCATTGTGTGCTGGAGCAGAATCTTGCTGAAAGCAAAAGTGATCCTTTTTTGATGAAACCATGACTGCCATTTTGAAATCTTACCAATGGTTTTTTTTTCTTTAGAAATACTGCCATGCTAGCTGCACTCTACAATCTATTATTTTGCGAGTTGTGGCGTGCTTGCAACAAGAAGAGTTTTGTCGGAAAATATGATACTGCAACCTGCGTGCTTGCGAAGGATTTGCTGCACTTCTTTCCTTTCGCATTATTATTAATATTATTGACAAAACTTTTGGAACCGTTCATAAAATAGGTTTTCAATTAATGCCAGAATCGAAAAAACAACATATGTTTTCAAGTGTTGCTTCTTTTTGTATAATTGGTATTAATATAGGTGCGACAGTTCGTTTGATTTAAGCTGTATATCCAAATCCTATTCATAGAAAAAAATGCATTGCGGTTTTCGTGTTCAGCAGGCTAAAATCTATCAGAAAAGTTTAGTGGCCTATCGATCACGAAAATGGTGGCGCATAGTGAAGTTTGTCTTCTCTGTTATCACTCTTGTCCAAGTTCAAACTAAACCAATTTTTTAAATCTATGTTTGACTTCTAATCACAATCTTATCATTTTGAACACAATTGCATATATTTATTCAATTTCAACAGGAGGAAAGCATGAAATCGATAGCAGCCGATGTTACGGCTGATGGAAAATCCGCGGTAGCTTGTATAGACTTTATTTTGGTTAATGCTGCACGATACACTATTGAAAACAGCGTGCTTTTAGAAGAGTTACAACAATTAGGCTTACCTAAACTTCATGCAACTGCAATATGCCGTGTACTCGCAGAAACTGAAACCTCGATTCGGCAAAAACTTGTTGAAAATTCATTTAAAGGTAACATAAAAAATAATTGACAATCAAAATCAGTTTTGCTTTTCAAACAGTTTAACCTTAATTTGATAAAGTAAATAACAATTACTTATGCATTATTTATTTTCAGTAAATGTGCTAAAAGCAGTGTCATTCAACCTCGGAAGCAATACAATTGACGCCGTATTATTGGATCTTAAGATTTCGAATTTGCTTGTAAATGGATTACCAAACCAAGTAAAGCACACCGTCAGTATGGATAGAGCTAATTTATCCACGTTGCTCAAAGATATGGAGGAAGCGCTCAGAATTATGCAAAAATATAGTCAAAATATCGATTGTTGATTGTGTTATTATATGCAGAACCGATGGTGGTGTTACGCTTTCTTACTTGTTTTTGTTAATTAATTTATTACCCGACTACGTCGAAGCAAAAGGAGGTATATGTGTTTGACCGGTATGTATGCATGTATGTATGTATGTATGTATGTATGTATGTATGTATGTATGTATGCTCACCTGTTCCACTCTCACTTTTAAACTCCTTATCACAATTTGACAAATGAGGTAGCGTTGGAAGCGTTTTGATAGTCTTCCGGTTAATGGCTATGTGACGTCACATTTAATTTAATATAGCGCCCTCTAGCGGACATAAAGTCATGACGAAAAATTTTTTTAGTGACAAAAGCAAATGAGGTATCGTTAGAAGCGTTTCGATTGTCCGATGAAGAAAAGTTATGTAACGTTACATAAAGTTTAATATAGCGCCCTCTAGAGGACAAAAAGTCAAATACACCTTAACTTCTAAACTACTAATCATAATTTGACAAATGAGGTATTGTTGGAAGCGTTTTGATCGTCCGCTAGTTATGACGTCACACTAAATATAATATGGCTCTCTCTAGAGGACAGAAAGTCAACTAAACCCCTGACTTCTAAACTACTTATCAGAATTCAACAAATGAGGTTTCGTTGGAAACGTTTTGATCGTCCGCTAGTTATAGGTTATGAAACATAACACAAATGAGGTATCGTTGGAAGCGTTTTCCTCGTCCGGTGGTTAAAGGCTATGTGACGTAAAATTGAATTTAATATGGCGCCTTCTAGAGTACGAAAAGTGAACTAAACCACTAACTTCTTAAATACTTAACATATTTTAACAAATGAGGTATCTTTGAATGCGTTTTACACGTCCGCTGATTAAGGGATATGTGATGTCACATTAAATAGAATAGAGCGTCCTCTAGAGGACAGAAAATTAACTAAATCCCTATCTTCTAAATTACTTATCATAATTTGATAAATCCGGTATCGTTGGAAGCGTTTTCTTTTAGTCCTCTTAGTATAGACTTTGTGACGTCACATTTAATTGAATGCGACTAAAAAAATTGTAAGTGCCGTAATAATCATCTTTGTTTATAAATTGATCATAAAATAATTAATAAGTAGTTAACACTTTCGATTATATAAAAATTGTATCCATAAAATAATTTAAATAAAAAATACATAAGTTCAAAAAACTAAAACCCGACTACTAAAAATCACGCTCTAAAAATTATGAAACAAGAAAATGTTCTCATCTGTAATTTATATGTATAAACTATTCAATGTTTTTTGTTTATTAAATAAACAACTTACACATAATATATGTTATTGTATTTTATACATATTCATATTGATATTCAGAAGATATTTGTGGTCGTATGCCACCTATCCTAACAAAACAATACATTGTAACAGTGCATCAAAAAAATTTTTTAACGTATGTAAGTAAGTTTACAGTGTTTAACAAATTGAATTAGTATCTTATTAATAAATGTGTTTGATAATAGACAGTTCTGTGTCGATAAGTAATAGTCGCTTAGGTCGGTTTAAGACAGAACTGAGTTGTGATGAGTTGTTGATGAAGCAATGTTCTACGCATATAGCACTATGAATACACAAAATATGGATCTTCTTGCGTGACCTAAGCGAAAACTATGACACGAAAACTAAGGCGTGCTTTTATATAACTTGTATTGCGATTGAAAACTTTGAATCAAGATTTCTCGAAACTTTGTAATCAGACTTGAGCTGTTATTGTTTATCGCTTAAAACTTTAAACGCGTTTTCTGGAATACTACGTTTTTCGTGCTGGCGACTCTCGTAACTCCGTCAATTTTCAATGAATCTTAGTGTTTTTTTTAAATACGCCCATAACTTCACTGAGACATTGCATATTGGATTTTTTATCAACAACAAAGTAACGAAAATGCGAATAAAAATATGCAAGGATGAGATTCACCCCCCTTTTGGAGCTAGAGTGGGAAAAACTTTAATATGTGTCATTACGTCTTACTCTATATTTTATTTATCTCTTAACCGATCTTAAAAGTCAATAGCATCTTGAAAAAGAGACTACATGACCTTCAAACCAATGATACAAAAATCGTTTTCTTATCGTGCCACACTATAAGCTAATTGTTTTACGTGCGGTAATTTAAAATGAAAAAGTAGTTGTTTGCATTAAATACTCAAGTACTATGTCAAGATCAAAAACCAAATCATTAGAAAACTTAATCATAAGAAAAATTACATCATAAAAATTAACAAAAAATTTATTTAATAATCGAGATATTTATTAACAAAGTTGAATTAAAATTTTTTTTAGAATTTAGTTGCTCATAACTTTCTTAATTGTCACTTTATGCAAAATGTTTTATAAACAACTTAATTTAAATTTGATTTTCTTCTCAACAAAATATAAACTTTGGAAATCGGAGATATATTAAATATGGAGTAAAATGTAATGACACTTATTTTCAAGTTTTCACTTTCTTGCTCCGAAGAGCATGAGGGGGTGAACCTCATCCTTGAATATTTTTACTCGTCTAATCAAGGAGAATCACCACCCCAGGGAGTTAAAACTATATCGGCACCTTGTATATAATTCATGAAGGTTTAAATATAAAAATACAGGTGTCCCTATTTATTTTCACATCACTGTATATTATTAAAAATATTTTCCACAGCTTTCCATCTGTCGAAAACGAAATTACAGCAAATCAAAATACATAATAGAAACTCTTTTTAAAAAAAAACCGACTTCAAAATCACTACAAAGTAAAAAAGAACACAGTGTGGCGAAATCGACCAAAAAAAAAAAGCCAAACTCTATACAAATTCTTAAAAAGGGACATGGTCCGAAATCGACAAAAAAAAAGCAAAACTCTATACAAATTCTTAAAAAGGGACATGGTAAGAGTCCATCGCACCTGGTCCGACTTCTCAATGTCGTAACAATTTTTTTTTTATTTATTTTTATAGCTGAAGTGTTCGAATTTTGCTGTGGCGACATTCATTGAATTTTTACAGCCATATGCCGAGGGTTGCCATACAGGAAACAAATTTTCTACCAAAATTCCTAAAAAATTTAACAATATGAAAAAAATGTACAAAATTTTTCTTTTATGTAAACGTTAAAAAAATTAATATTAAACATTTAATTTATAAAAATAACATTTTTATAATACAGTCGAACTTCCCTATAATGAATTTGCAAGGGACCAGAAAATAACTTCATTATATAGAAACTTCATTGTACAGAAATTATATTTTTGCACTTTTCTTTAAAAGAATCTGGTACTATTAAAGTTTGGCTCACTCTTTTCCATTTTTCTTCCTCACAAAACCTTGTAACACAGTGAGAAATTTAAAAACATTAGTCGGTATGTTACTCCTCATATCCAAAAAGGTTCGAAGTATTTCAATTAATGAAGAAATTCGTCCCAATGTAGGTAACGTAGCATCCGCCAATTCGCCACCGTAATTATTTGGTAATAGGATTATAATATGAACATGAGTATGCACATAAATTATAAAATATATATAATATATATTTTATATTTTATATATAAATGTATATATAAATATATATAATGTATTAAATAAAAAAAAATTGAGATTAATGGCAATATAGAAATTTCCGATTTTAACAATATGTTAACACTGTTAAATGATGTTTAAAATTCTTAAAAATGCATATTAGGTGGCAACCCTATTATAAAAAATTACATAATTTTGAAGTTTTGACAGCTGATTCGGATTCAGCGACCAATTTTTACCTAGTGTTCGCGCCAGCACTAAATTCGTAAAAATAAAAAAGTAAAGATGGCAACCCTATTAACCATATTGAATTTTAAAATTCTGACTTTATATTCAAAATCAGCGACTGCCTAACACTGTTAAATGATGTTTAAAACTTTTAAAAATACATATTAGTTGGCAACCCTATTATAAAAAATACATAATTTTGAAATTTTGACTATGGATTCGGATTCAGCGACAAATTTTTACCTAGTGTTCGCGCCAGCATCGAATTCGTAAAAATAAAAAATTAAGGTGGCAACCATATGAACCGTATTAAATTTTAAAATTCTGGGCCGAATAACTGCATTCGTGATCAAGCAAAATTACGAAGAGCATGACGGGATAAGTGCCTATCAATCTTGTACAATTTTGCTAGATCACGGATGCTGTAACTCCGTCTCAGACTTCAGATTCGAAATCAGCTACCTCCTAACACTGTTAAATGGTGTTTAAATTCTTAAAAATACGTATTATAAGGTGGCGACCCTTAATATTTAATTAAGGGTAATAGTGGCGGCCGTAGCCTAGTGGGTAGAGTGGGAATAGAAGCTAGGTCAAAGTCCTTCCAAGGGCTGAAATGGCCAGATTATTTTTATTTATTTATACTTATTTGATTCACTTTGCTTTGAATCAATTACATATGAGTACTACTTTGGAAACTGCTTATACTTATTCATACTAATTTTTGTGTAAGTGGCTAATAATTCAAAAATGTGATTCACTTTTTTTCGAATCAATCACATATGAGTTTTACTTAGGAAACTACCTATTCATACTCATTTTTGAGTAAGTGGTTCATGATTAAAAAAATGTGTGTCATTGTAAATTTCTGTTTTGAACGAATAGTACTCGAGTACTAGTTTTTTTTAAGTATTCGTTGCAGATCTCTGGTAAAGACCAATAGCCGGGTGGTTAGAGTAGTAAGCTTTCAAACTGAATGTCGTTCGTTCGAATCTTGCGCTGGCTGGTGTTGACTTATTTGTATTACAGAAAAGTTTCAATCTTAGTACAAGATTTCTAACCGTGTACTAACCAAGCCAAAAAAAGTTACAATTTTTATTGAATTTATTTTATTTTCAAAAAACATATCTTAGTTATCAAGTGTGCCGGTTCTTAAATTTTTTGGATATTGGAAAATATTTCAAAATTATAATTAAGTATAACTACAAAATTCATGAACAAAAATGTAAAAAATATGTTTTTATTTATTTTAAATGGTCATTTTAAGGCTAACTTTCAAGAATTTTGGTACGTTTTGTAGATAGCGGAGGTATATACAAAATTATTCCTGAGATCAGTGAATATTTTCTAAGAGTTGTACATGCTTAGAATTAAAAAATTAGATTTCGAATTAATTCCGTCTAAAATGATTTTCAAAAAGTGCATGAATTTGTCCAGCTTTTCATAATTTTATTTTTATATTATATCCTGAATGAATTTTAAAGCACAAGATGTTAAGTTTTTAAATTCCAAACAAAAAAAAACTAATCTCAAAATAATGAAATAGTATAACTTCAATTATACACTTGTCTCGTCGTGCCCTTCGTAATTTTGCTCGATCACAGATGCTGTAATTTGGCCCCTGATTCTTACATAGCCGCCGTTTGAAGAACAAGTTCACTAATGTATAAGCTACTTAAAGCAAATCTAAGCTTTTAAAAACTTTTTTCATATGCGCAGTGAACACAGCCATTTTTTTAATATGATCTCCTTGTAGCTGCTTTTAATCAGCGGAAACGGAAGTGAAATTTTTTTAAATCACATTCAACTTGATTGTTTTTTAGTAAGCAATTTAGGAATTTTCCTTAAATTATACCATTTTCTTAATTTCAAAAGGAATTCTAGTTTTCAATTGATCCTTTTTTAATTTTAAATTATCTTTCAGAATTTCAATTAATTTTTTCTGAACTTCAATTTCGTACACTTAAAGTTTATTATCTGATTTTCAATAAATATTTTCTGAAATTTAAATGGAGTTTCTTATATTTTTATGTAGAATTGAAAAGTTTCTAAAAAATAGTCTGAATTTTTATTGGAATTTCGTCATTTCAGCCAAATAATGTCGGCCTTTGTAGTCTAGTGGAGAGTGCGCTAGACTATCAACCCAAAGGTCCCTGGTTCGAATCCGAGTTCGGGCATGGTTCTTTCAATTTCTTTGTTCTTTCCTACATTAAAGAATTATGGAAAACTAAAAAATCCACATCTAAATTGTGGAAAATGTGGAATTAAAGGACTGAAACAACTAAGGGCTGGAAATGCTTGCCGAGGTTAAGGCATATCACTAGCCTCGAAAAGCAAATTAAAATTGTCTTTCACGGTTGTTTCGCCTAATCAATAATTCACGCCACCAATAAATTCCTCCAAATAATCTATCCCTTTCCTTTCAGGTCAAAGACCAAACCTTGTTTGTATAAGGCGCTTGCCTTGGTTCTTTGATCTTTAAAAAAAAAAATAAAAATAAAATAGCAAATTTAAGCTACAACAAAGGCGCAACAACAACGTAAAGCTAATAACAAAACAAAACCAATTCGTCATAGAGAAGCATATCACAGAAAAAGCACACATACATCTAAATAAATGCTGTAAAAGTTGTGGCAATAGTTACTTTTTATTTCATTCGGCAATTCGGAACTTCCATAGTTCCCGATATATCGTCTGTGTCTTTGGTTTTGTTTTGTTCTTGCCTTACTTGGCTGAGGTTTTCCAAAATCTGCAACCAGTCAGAATGCAATGAGAAAGCAATAATTGGCAAAAATAGCAAAATGGATGAGCTTGACATTTATGGTCACTAAGAAAGAGAGCACATTCAGCCCTAAAACCACCTTGTCTAGTTCTGCCATGCTCATATCAGTGCTTTCCAACTTTGCTTTCAATGTAGCTGACATATTTTGTATCTTCTGCTGCACCACACCGCGTATAATTTCTCTCCTTATTCAACTTATTCGCCTATAAATTCTCTTTACGATATATACTTTTTGCTATTGTTAATAGCCGGTGATGCCAGCGAAGAGTTGAATCGGCTCAGGTGATAGTTCAATAAAAATCATCACTTATGCTCTACGTAAAGTGGTTATTAAATTGACAATCGCATTTAGCTATCGGTTTCAAGTGGGGTATACCTACAGCCTTTAATATTTATCGCACAAATAAAAAATATATGCCAAAATATCGGTTAGAGTACGAATGAAACGAATCTTTGAATTTTGTCCCTTTTTTAATAAAGTCACAAAATAGCAAAATCTAAAAAGAATAAATTCATATATTCGTATGAGAAAAGTTAAACACAAGCTGCTTCAGTAGCTGCTTATGCTGTTGATATGGTCTGGTTGTTGTGGTTATTAGTTTGGTTCGTAACCGTGTCGTTTGTTATTGTGCTGATGTTGTTGTTGTTGTTGTTGTTGTTGTAATTAATATGTATGTAAAATGTACATATATAAATACACATCAGTTGCTTTAATTTTTTGTCGTTTGTTATTGGTTCTGTTTATTTTCAACAAGATAAATACAATAGAGAATACAGAAGCATGTAATTGTATAGTGAAATAGTAATGAAATAGTGTGAAATCCAAACAAATACAATTCACTAAAGAAGTAGAGATTCACAATAAACTATCATATTTGGACGCATTAATAATAAGAAAGGACAAAATACTAAAACTAGATTGGTATCAAAAATCATCGGCTTCAGGTTGTCTCATAAATTTTAATTCCAACTATCACAGACCAATAAAACTAAATACCGCAAACAATTTCATCAAAAGAGTCCTTAATATAAGTGACATAGAGTACCATAAAAGTAACACAGAAATAATCAAAAAAATGCTATTGGAAAATGAGTTTCCGATCAAGCTTATAAACAACCTGATATCTAACATGCAAAATATAACAAAATCACCAAACAATGAGCAAAACCAGGAAAAACCAGCTAAAATTTACAAATCCTTAACGTACATACCAAAACTTACAGAAAGAATTATGCAATCGGTTATATACAATAAAGAACGGTTTCAACTATCCCTAAGAAACAACAACACTTTAAATCAAATTTACAGCAAGACAAAGAACAAAATGGATCAAAAAGACAAATCAAATTTAATCTACAAGGTTGGATGCAAAGGGGATCGCTTAAATACATGCAAAAAGATATATATTGGGACTACGAAATCAAAACTAAAAACAAGATTATCAGCACACAAATCAGACCAAAAAGCAACACACAGACCAATTGAACAAAAAACAGCGCTAGCAGCCCACTGTTATGGGAAGTGGAAATATTCCAGCATGAGAGTCATTACCACCGACGACTGATTTTAGAAATGTTACATATTATTAACGTTCCTGTGGAGAAGATATTAAATTACAAAGTTGACACGGAAAAATGCGCGCAAACTAAAATATAAATAAAATATAAAATGTAAATTTTATTTATTCAAATGTTAAATGTTTTTTAGAAAAATGCCAATTTATTTTCTTAAAATGTTTTGATTTTTGTGATTTTAATGTAAATTTTTTCTTCTTGTTTAATTTTTGCCCTATAGTCTCCTGAAGATGAACAGCGAAGCTGTACGAAATATTGAGAAACTAACTACAACAAAATATAAGAATTAAAAATCCAAAGAGAAGTTTTTTCTTATTATTTATTGAATCGCAGACTGGCTGGCTCTAGGTCTGCGATTTACAACAACAGACAATATATATATATATACAACGTTAAAAACTTATTTACGTGCATTGCCCCCTTAGTATTTTGGTTTCGTTCTTTGCTAGGAGGTAAACTTGCTTTTGCACAGCTGTGGTCTAAACCAACTATTCCAGTGCCTTATAAATATTTTTTAAATTCATAGATGGCGCCCGCCATCTTAAAATGTTTTTTGTTTTGCTTGTAAAAATACAATTTATTACTATAAATGAACTGTGGAAATATATAAACAAATAACAAATGCAGTTGTGTATTTAGGTTTTCGTGAACACAGTACAATCGCTTTTTGAAAGCTGTCCAATTTTTCAATGCACACAAGTCCACAAGTGCCTAAGTCCTCAAGTTTAAGGCAATAGTAGAAAAGCAATTGTGCCGATTTAAGATGTGCGTATAATTTTTTTTTTTAAAGTGCACAAGATTTCAACTGCACGGGCGAATGCACTGAATCGCGAATACCCCTACTGTCATTGGTCGATGCTGGAATTGGTAATACTGATTTTAACGGTTTGTGATATCTAAAATATGAGATATATGTCCGTGAATTGCTATTTTCGAAGTAAAAAAATTGCATCTATTTTGGGAATCTATATACATATATTCAAAAAACACAAAATATAGAAAAAATGTGTATTATAGTTCATATGAAAAAATCCATGACCCCAAATATATAAGTTGGTCCTATATCGGTCATTCCATGTCAAATCGGACGCTTTTGTTCAAAAACGAATTTATATCCAATTTTGCACGTCGATAGAATTATAAAAACAAAAAATATTTGCATACTTTTTTATAATATTTTCTTTTTTTTTCAGTTATACACAGTGAAAAATTTGAAAAAAAATCAAAAATTATCATTCGGACATGTACTCAAATAACTATATCTTCTAAACCTTTAATCCTACAAGAAAATGTGTAGGACGTATTTTAAAGATCTTGAATTTGTCTTCTTTTTGGTGTCCTTTTTTACTAACACTTTCGTGAAAAATTTTAATTTTTTTGACCACTAAAAATTTCATTCAAATTTTTCATGGTCAGCACCACTATTTTTTGGCACTTTGAAAATATTATCGTATTGAGGCATTCATTCTTAATGCATTCTCAAAATTTGATGTTGGAGAATCAATGTTTACTATTTTAAACGAATTTTTTAAAAACCCACTACAAAATTTATGAATACAAAATACTTTAATTTTTAATTAAAAATGGAATTTTTAGTATTTTTTTACTAAACTGGGTACATATCGTCGCTGCGCCAACAAAAACAGTTATATGTTTCAAGTTACTTTGTAAATAAAATATGCAATAAAAAAATTTACAAAAATCACACAACTGTTTTGTTGGCGCAGCGACAATATGTAAATTCAGTCATATTGTATAATTTTATCAACTCATTAAAAAATACCATTCCTCTGCATACACTCCATTTTTGAAATTTGCAAAAATATTTTTGTTTGTAATTCCATGATGTATACCTATATTAATACTAAATTATTTAAAATTTTTTTAACATTTTATTTATAATTTTTTTTTGTTATTTGTTATATTACTACACACTCTCCAATTTGTAATTCTTATTTTGTTTTATTTAAAAAACTACTCTGCTCTTTTGCAATGTATGAGTCTGTAACTAAGCGTTTTAACTTTTCTGAAAAATTATCTAAATACTCATCGGTACTTGATTGTATTGTTTCAAGCGACGACCGATCAACAGATAACCATTGTTTATATGAAATTTCATCAACCATACAATTTTCAAAAATCTGTTTTAATTCGTCGATCAGTTTTTCGACACCAGGACAGTCGGCGCATTTTTGAAGAAAACAATTTAAATTCGGTGGATCGCAAATTATATATGAAATAAAGTCGTGGTAAGTTTTCAGGTTAAGTGAGTCCTTAGTAATTGTTGGAAGTTGCGCACCGTCAATCATTAATTTTACATTTTGGTGAATACAACAAACACAAATGCAATGAGTTCCGCTAGCACCAGCTAATATGCAGTTCTTAGGCCTCAATGCAGCAAACTTTGAAAATTCTACCTTTAAATCTGGGTGTTTTGTCTTAAAAGTTGCATGCGCTTCCTTCAAATTGCATAGAACTAATCTTTTCTGTCCTTTGAATTTTACTCTACCGGTTCTGATTGTGACACAGTCTTTTTTCCGGACATTTCACGGCTTTTTTCTGGTGATTCATAAAAATCAACTACACTTTTAACAACCTTAAATAAAGCGAATCATCAGCACTGTTTAAAAAATGTGTAATTTGTAGAGGTTGTACCTTTTCGTCGAGATTTTTTCCGGGCTTAGAATTTGGTGAAGATAACATCCCCTTTTGCTTAGACAAGTTTTTTGCAACAGCTATCATATGATTTGTAGTATCAAAATGTTTATGAATATCTCTGAAAGGCCAATCTGAAAAAATTGTTAAAATCTGCAAACGAAAATGTTTATCTGTAGAATTTTTGAATTTGGATTTCAATTTTTGAACAATAGCATTATTTTTTTTATTTTCAGAATCATTTTCTTTGTTTTCATTTGCTGATTTAAAAATATGTCTATCAAATGTATTAAATATTTGATTTCGTTTAGCATTGGCATATTTTTTTTTTGCAATTTCTTTTTTTTATGTTTGACTGCTCCAATTGCATTAAACTTGTATTTAAAAGCTCTAAAGACGTATTTCCCGGGGTTACAAACACATCACTTTCTAATTCGCTACTTGATTCAGAACTTTCGTTTTTTGTATTGCTCTAATCCGGAGTTGGCTGGTATGAACTTTCATTACATGATGCTAGTGCTTTTGTTCGGCAATCATTACAAATTTTTAAAGAACTAGTAATATTCTCTTTTTTTTTAAATTTTTTCGCTATCTTTTCCGTTACTTTTCGCAAATGTTTCATTTGTTTTCTTGCGTGGTTCAGTATTTGATGAGGATTGCAGCATACGTCATAGCGAGACGCCATTATGTTTTAAATAATCAACTGTTCATTTAAAAATTCATTTAATATCTTTAAAAAAAAACATGAATTATACTTACTTAAAATTATGCATCAGATGAAAATAAGCAATTATAATAAGAAAAATACATCTACAAGAGCAATGCGACGATTTGAAAAACAACGCGAACAATTTTTCTAAAAATCCGCCGTTGAAATTTTTTAATATGACTGATTTTACATATGCACCTAGTTTAGTAAAAAATACTTAAAATTCCATTTTTAATTCAAAATTAAAGTGTTTTGTATTCAAAAATTTAAATCCCGATATCAAAATAACGGGAATTTTACATAATTTACTATTTGTAAGAAATTTCACCATCACAATATATATTCACACATGTTACATAAAATTAATTCTTATCAATGTCTAAAATTCAATCTTACATCTTGTTTTTTCATCTCTTATAATTTAGCATTAATTTAAGAAACGTTCTTTGTACGATTACATTTCAGATCAAAGGTCACCATTCTTAAATCCAACTATATTGTGGAAATCCCTTACTAAAATGAAAATATAAGTTCATCGCTTATTTTTCGGGTCATGTAAATAAATAAATAAATAAAATAAATAAATAAATAAATGTTTCTGCACATCTATGTTGCAGTCAGTACCTTTCGAATTTTTATCCTTTTTCTAAAATAAATATTAAAAAAGCGTGCGACAGCTTTTGATTTTCACATATTTATATATAAGATTAAAGCTTTTGTCTTATCACATCTTATGGTAAAACGATAAAGCGTTTTAACCGCCAAAATTCAAATAACCAGATTTAATTTTTTCCGAAAAACCGTAAAAAATATTGAAGAATACTGAATAAAATATTAAAATAGAAATTTTTTAGCCACGTAACGCACTACCCTTACCCCCCTCCTCCCTCCGAATATTTTATCAAAAAATGTCTACAATGAAATAAAAAGCAGATGCGTCGCTGGACACACGAGAGAAGCGAAGCTTTTTCGCAATTTCATAAGTTTGATAATTTAATGGTTTTGTAATCCACTCGTCTACTGAAGTCGTAAACAAACTTTAGCTTATTTTGCATCATTTTAAATGAAAGTAAGCTTTTGGGAGTGAGGGTTCTTGACCCAGCTCGGACCTAAAAATTTTTTTTTTAAATCTACATTTTCTTACAAATTTTTCTGTTCAATTAAAAATTTGTTTTGAATTTTTTTGTAACATTTCTTCATACAAAAATAATGCAAAAGACTTAGAATTTTTCCATATAAAAGTTTTCATATAATATGATATACAATGTGTAAGATTTCGGAGAACTGGGTTCGAGACCTAACTCGGACCAAAAAAACTTTTTTTAAAACAAAGATTGTGTTCTTTCATTTGATACCCATATTGTAATGTTTTGAAGGTTTTAAGTATTTACATAAATTTGCTTAGCTAGTTAAAAGTTACTTAAACAAAAAATCCTGCCTCTAGTTTCACGAGTAAGCGGCGTAATTCGTGTGTGAAATTTTTTCCTATAATTGCTTTACGGTGCTATAAATGAATTATTATCTACTTTCATTTTTTATAAGTTTTTAAAAAACATTCAATGTTTTAATTCTTTTAAAACATTTTGTATTATTATTATACCAAATTTGTATACTTTTTAGTGTTAATCATGATTTTTATTGAGTGCTTAGTTTTGATTGCTTTAAAGCAATTTTGCAATTTTTAATCATATCTGACATTTTAAGTATATATGGAACCCTAACTGCCCAATTAGCTTAAACACCATTTTTGTCAATATATTTTATTTTTCAGTGCAGTGAAATGCAAATAAATATGTAATTAATTACGCTTAAAGTGATATTGACAAATACATAGAATTTTTTAAGGGCCACACCTCTTTTCAAATCCCTCCCACTTTTTGCAACCTTTTTGGAAAAGAACATGCAAACTCATGTGCCAAATTTAAACACTCTAGTATCCATATTTCCCAAGTTAGAGTGTATTTTATAGGTGCCACGCCCTTTTAGTCAACACCGCCCACTTTTTAAAGGTACTTTAAGCAGTCCTTGGCTACCGGTATACCAAGTTTCATAACCCTATCTTTAATATTACAGTAGTTACAGTAATTACAATTGAAGTAGCTCGTAAATTCTTATTTTCGAACACTGTGCGGCCTTGCCTTAAGTGAACTCAATGAATATTCATGTCTGAATTTGCAATTAAAATCTACACCTAAAAGAATTGGCATCTTGTGATAATTTTCAACCCGTTCAATGGACCCTTGCTACTTTTGTTGTATCCCTTTCCTTTCAGGTCAAAGACCAAATATTGTTTGTATAAGGCGCATGCCTTGGTTCCTTGATCTTTAAAAAAAAAAAATTAAAAAAAAAAGTAATTGCGAACCAAACTAACAACCACAACAACAAACAAAACAATAACCATAATAACCATAACAACAAAAATAACAACAGCATAAGCATCTACTGAAAAAGCTTTTGCATTTCTCATACGAAAATATGAATTTTGTCTTCTTACATTTTGGTGTTTTGTGACTTTATTAAAGAAATTACAAAATCTAAAGTTAGATATTCGTTTTTTTCATACTCTAACTAATATTTTTGCATATCTTTGTTCTGTGTACAATGAATATTAAAGGCTGTAGGTATACCCCAAAGTGTAATTAAAATTTAAGATGGCGGATAGAGTTGCCACCTAGATTTTTTCATTTTTGCGAATTCTTGTTATTTTGAAATTCTGACAACGGATTTGATTTCGAATATAATGTCACAGTTTTAAAATTTAAGATAGAGGTTAGGGTTGCCACCTAAATTTTTACCACAGTATTGCCACCTAATAATATGTATTTTTAAGAGTTTTAAACATCATTTATCAGTGATAAGGGGTCGCTGATTTCGAATCTAATGTCAGAATTTTAAAATTCAAGATGATGGATAGGGTTGCCACCTTAATTTTTTGTAGTTGTATGAATTCGGGGCTGGCAAAAAAAAGGTACACCAAAAATAGGTCGCTAAATCCGAATCCGTAGGCAGAATTTCAAAATTATAAAATTTTGAAATAATAGGGTTGCCACCTAATAATATGTCTTTTCAAGAGTTTTAAACGTCATTTATCAGTTTTAAACTCTTGAAAAGACATATTATTAGGTGGCGACCCTATTATTTCAAAATTTTGAACAATTGAACAAAAGTTGTAGCTTTATTAAAAATTTGCATGCATACAAAATCTTATCAAAATCTTAATTTCTTAAAAAACTAAATTTAATAAATATCTTTAAAAATTCACTAAACAAATTTTATTGCTCACTCAATTAAACTTTAGAATTTATTTTAAAAAAGAAATCAGCTCAATTGAACCATTAGCTTATGAGCTACAAGCTCTCAAAAGTCACGCAAAGTAACTGCAATGTTGCTGCAATGTTACTGCAAATACTTTGTGTTCGGAGAACAAAATAAGCGCTGCTTTTTTATGCAGGAGTTACGCTTTATGTCTTTGTTTTGTTGCTTGTAAATGACCATACTTACCATTGCATACCAGAAGTTGAAAAGACCCTGCGTTGGTTATCAAACCAACAACTCGAACATGCATTATTGTGGTCTTACGACACGCTCATACACAGTTGGCTTCAATGTTGCAAGTATGTTCGACACAACAATCGCAGCGCTTGCGTAGTGCGGTCAGACTGTCACTGTATTTGTTGAGGGTAGATTGCAAGTAGCGAAAATGCCATCGCTTGCAGATCACTGGTGTAAACTAAACTTCTTAAATGTGCTTGAAAAAATTTGTGAAAATGACCCCCATACAAACCTCGCTGTAAGACATAATTCTACGTTAAAACGTCCGTAGCGAAGCCGCGGCCAACAGTGGCCTGCTAGTTACTGTATAAAAAGGATGTCTACGTCTATACTTACGATTCTATCGAAACTGTGTCTTTTTTAATTACTAAATTACATATTTACTTAACTACCTAGTTACTTAATTACCCAATTAAACTGCAATGGAAATTTAAGTAACGTAACGCCAGTAACGTAACGCCAGATCAAAAAGCCTATTCAAAATAAAACCAGAGAAGATCTTTAAATTAGACCAATTAGAAAATAATTTATTATTTCAAAACCTTCTAAAAAAAGTTGTATACAAAAAGTCTTGCCCAATTCAGAGAGTTTTGCAAATTTTGTAATCCAAGTAAAAAATTACTTCCGTTTTTTGTAACGTAAAGCTAATACATATTTTTGCTTATATCTGGAAATCCTTAGGTCCTATTGTTGTCTTTGTTTTTACTTAATATAGTGCTACTTAATTACTAGGCAAATAAAAATAAGGCTTATTAAAAATTAGACATTTTCATTCCTTTTTTTATATTTCTTCGCACAAATCGAAATGCCCATATGCAATACTAAATTAACAACTGACAGCTGATAATGAAAAAAGTAAAGGGAAAAGAACTGATATGAAAGATAAGCAAATGAAAAAGAATTAATTGTGCCTTAACCAATTAGCCGCGGCTCTCAAATGCTTCGTACGATTTCAGATTGCGTCTGCTTTCTTATATTGATCAAAGGAACAACCACACCAAATTTCAACTTTGTATCTTTCACCGTAGTTGAGATATGAGTTGGGTATAAAAATACCCAACCGTGGTTAATGTGTTCTAAATTGGCAGAAATTCCTTCTGCAACGACAGCAGAGTTTTATATCAAAAATTTTATACCAATAGCGATATAGTTGGTTAGTTTGTTAAGATAAATTTTACATTTGTTTTTAAAATATAACAATTTTTACAAATGATAAAAACACAAATTTTCTGATTTGTAAACCTAATCACTTTTGACTTTGAAAATGTAGTAGTTAACGTAAAAATTACTTGACACACTTCAAAAACAATTTATAGCTCTATGTTTTCTTAACGTAACAAACAAAAAATTAAACACTTAGCTGTTACCAATCCTGAAATATGATCAATTCTGCAAAAGCATTTTTATGGGTAAAAAAATACCCAACCGCTGTTAATGGGTTAAAGCTTTTTTCGACATAAAATGAATTTAAGTAAAATTTCCAGTTGAAAATAATTTGGCTTTTCATCAATGAGCTGTGAATTTTATGTTTTGCAACAAGTGTAGCAAAGTAAACCGAAAAATACCGAAAAATAGGAAATTTTTACAATTGCACAAATTTGCATTCTTATATCTTGCCAGTTTTTTGCAAGCTGACGTCGAAATACTGGCTATTTTTTATATGTTTGATATACAGTATTGTAAAACTTAATGAATGTTTTTACGAATAAGAAATAATTAATACAGACTTAATTAATTGTTGGTCTAGTTAAGAAGTTCGAAGCATTTAATAAGCCCTTTGTCCAGGAGGTCGCAACACATCTAACCACCTTACTAACTTATCTAGATTTTTTTATAGTACCTTTTTCCCCCTCTCATCCGCCTTAACTGATAACAGGGAATTAATTCTTCTGTTCTTCATCTGGGTCAGTTTTAAAGAAGAAAAGTTACGACAAAGTGTATTAAGACTTTACCTTAATTATTCACTTTTTTAAGGATGAAATTAAAATAAGACCTTCGCGGTAACTGATGCAAATGAACAATAAAAAGAGCAAAAATTAGTTTATACTCGCGTAATCTCGTCAGAAAAATACCATAACAAATGCGAAAGACACGTCCTGTATACACTTTTTTATAATTAAACTTTGCCCGTAGCGCAACGCATCCTTTTGACAGTCTTCAGTTATTAATTTTACTTGAAAAATTCAATTAAAGAAGAAAGAAAAATATAAAAAAAAATACAGCTCTTATAATCGTTATAAGCGAAGCTTGTGACAGATGCTGCCCTCGCGAAAAAGTCGCATTCGAATACCTCTTAATTGTGGCATAAGCCAGATTCACCCACAAGGCACCCATTAATTAATACCAATTCTTTTGTTACAATTAGCAAATTTATATTAAGAGAAATATTCTTGCGCCAGTTTGGGGGAGGAGGCTCCGACTTGAAAAACTTAAGACTAAGGTTACATGTACATATGTTATTTCATAAAATGCACTGCCACTCAAATTTGCACCTTGAAATAGCCTTTTCCTAAGGCCAACAAAAACATTCTTCAGTAATGGGCTCTGCGAGGCATTCCCTCATGCCCTCCTTTTTTTAAGGGGCTAATGTAAAGCAACGCGCCATAAATTGCTCTTAAATTATTCAATTACCAGTTTAACACGTGTGAAATGTGCACGAAACTCAAATAGCTGGGTACAATAAGATTTGCTTGTCGTGCGCCAAGTTTGTGTTGATTGCTTATGGTGGTAACAGAAGCGGCGCGGCATCTAAGGCGTAGACGGGGGTCGTGGTAGCTTCAGCTTCTTGCGTGGAACAATTTGTAAACTGATTGCTCAAATGTTGACTGCTGATTATTTCTTTTTGTGTTTATTGCCACAGGATGCAGCAGCTGAGACGATTTCGGCAATTGAATATGCTGCCAAGTAATTCTGCAAATAACATTTTAATTGTTGGAAAAGTTATTGCTTCTTTTTGAAATAGTAATTTAATATAACGGTGATATAATGTGTTTACTCCATATGAGATTCATCAACCGGTTGACACACTGAGATACGCGTATCTTTATATCTAGAAAGGTAGATATTTAGGTGAGATGCTTATTGTACTGCAGTATAATTGAACTTAATAAGGGAATATTTAATAAAAAGTTCTGTTCTTGGAATCAACGGGTGTGAGATGCAGTAACACAAAAAAAAAACTCAATAATTAACCTAGATTGGTAACATGCATCACCTTTTGCACAAACACATTTGTATCTTTCTATTCGATACAGCAAACATTCTCTTAACTATGACTATTTCGGATTTGTATCCACGGACACTATCGTCTGCATAAATAGATGAATAAAAATAGTTCACTTGTTTACTGACGACAAACAACAATCGAATAAAAGCGCAAACATGTGCATGGCATACATTCGTATCTGATTATCCGTTACCCACACCACCAACAACCCCCTCCCCCTGTAAATCTTACCCTTGTGAACGTGGCTGTTACTATTTGTATGTTTGTAATACTTATGACAAAGCACTAAACGGCTAAACGTATGGATTCGATTTTAGCTCGGATGTTTTCTAGCAGTTGGGCTCACAATCAGTTTTACGCACAATGAAGCGATTGTTGATATTGTTATTATTTGTTGTGTAGCACTCGCAACAATAGTGTTGGATGTTAAATAATGCTTGTCTTGCACGGAAAACACCCTCGGCATGGTTGTGTCTGATGGCTATTCGACTAAGCGGCATTTGTATTCGGTAGTACGGGCGGGCTGTCCCGAGTTGCAAAACACTTTTGACTTTTCCAATTTAAATGCTGAGCACCCTCGAACAAGCGGAAACAGGAGGATTGACGCTATGGTTAAGGGTAATAATGAAATAAGCGTTTGACTAAATGATTTCGCGTGCCGGCGTTATTCAATTAGAGTGTTGGTCACAGTGATGATGCTATCATTATTATTCCCTCTTTAGTTAAAGTTAATTTAAAAATTGCACTATCGCTTAATTTATATAAAATTAAATGTATGGACGTGGGATCTGAAATGCGATTGCATTAGGAAAATTGGAAAAAAACAGAACAAAAGTTTTATTAAAAAAAAAAATACAAAAGAAGGGTGGAAGTTATAATTTTCATAACATTTATGCTTTATGCTGCTGAAAGATGTTTGGCCTCTTAAACGTTTATGTATTTACGGGCAATATGAATGTTTACAATCCGATTTTGCCAATTATGCAAAATACCTTTACGATGCCTACGAACAACGCACACAACCGATTGCTGGATATTTGATCCGAACGTAGGAATTTGCATGTAAGCAGGCATCGACTTCAAGTTACCCTATTTGAGTAATTTCTTTGATAAAATGCACGCAGTGTTGCCGTTTAGATCCAATTGGATCCATTTGGATACTTTTTTCCTTCAAAATTTATGGATACTTTTTTTTAAGCCTCAGTGTAATTTTGGGTACTTTTTTAAAAATATCTTTATCAATATGAATAAATGTTTCTTATTGCGAAATATCAAAAGTATACAGTGCCCTATATACGACAAAATGTTAAGATAAATGATGACATTGAGACATTTTTGGGAAAAAATTTTTTATCAGACAATGCATTAAAGCAACCTCCTTACAAGGAACTTTTAAATTTTGTGAAAAATATTTTTAGTCTGCCATAGCTCAGCTGCAGCTGGACGTTTTTTTCTGAACTAAAACTAACTAAAAGCGATAATACTAATAGGTTTCCTTTGGAAATGGTAGAAAATATATTGTTTTGCAAAATGTTTACTAATTAATACATTTGAACTTCTAAATCTAAGATGAGATTGCACGTTGAAAAAAAAAATGAATAAAATCTGCAATTTTAACCCTTTAGATTAACGTAGTGATTGCAAATTGTAACGAAACTTAATAATTCTAGTAAAGGTTGTAGCGACAAGTACCCTTATTAATACGCACTTTGATTTTTCTTTTTCCGATAAATTGGGACCAAAATATCTTGACTCTGTCAAAAACAACTACTATTTTGATTTTCTATGATTTAAATACAAATTCCAAATGTTTGATGGTTTAAATTATTCTTGATTTTAAATACAAATTGCATTTTCAAAACTAACTAAAAGCGATAATACTAATAGGTTTCCTTTGGAAATGGTAGAAAATATATTGTTTTGCAAAATGTTTACTAATTAATACATTTGAACTTCTAAATCTAAGATGAGATTGCACGTTGAAAAAAAAAATGAATAAAATCTGCAATTTTAACCCTTTAGATTAACGTAGTGATTGCAAATTGTAACGAAACTTAATAATTCTAGTAAAGGTTGTAGCGACAAGTACCCTTATTAATACGCACTTTGATTTTTCTTTTTCCGATAAATTGGGACCAAAATATCTTGACTCTGTCAAAAACAACTACTATTTTGATTTTCTATGATTTAAATACAAATTCCAAATGTTTGATGGTTTAAATTATTCTTGATTTTAAATACAAATTTTAGTGGTTTGATATTTTAAAATCGTTTATTGAGCTTAAGGGTAGGTAAGGACAATTAATTGCTCTAACGAATTTTTTCCAAAGAAACAACAACAACATTTTCAATATGAAAAGGAAAACATCACTAGCTGATTTTATTGCAATTTCGGCCCTGCTAGTCTTCATCAGAAATCAGATTATATGGACTTTGGCCTCCTAACTCCAAATCTGCATTCCGCTCGCAATTGGTTTAGAAGTTATAGGCCTCAACAAAACTACACTTTATGGGTATCATAAGAAAGGTCATTTAAGTACCTATTCAGCAAGGTACCTATTCAAATGTAAAAATCCATGCATAACTTTTAAAGATATAAACATAATTAGTGTAGTGCTTTCGTAAAAGGGAAACCACTAGTTTTCCAGAAAAATCGTAAATATAATTATAGGTATATCTTAAAAAGTTATGAATGGATTTTCATGTTTGATACCTCATTGAAAAGTGACTTGCATTACCTTTCTTTTGATACCCATAATGCGGAACATTAAAAAAAAACAGCAAGATTTGCGGGCCATTTTTGCAACTTTAGAGCATTGATGTGCGGCGCAGACAACTTGATGTCAACAAAATTATTGTCGACAATGTCGTGTAGACAATTGCTTTTAACGACGTGTAGATAATTAATGTCAGAGGCTGCATGTTTTCTATGGTATTTAATTAAATTGAATCCAAGTTCGGAGTATTCGTTATTTTTACACCATCCAGACATGCTTTTTGTTTGTTTAATTTGTTAATTTATGTTAAATAAACGAATTTTTCAAAAGAATTTAAGAATCAGCACAAACTAATAAGAACTTGCATTTTCGCAGTGTTGCATTTTGTTGACATTGCTTACACAATTGTCGACATTGTCTACATTGGCCGCATTCTAGCCGAAAAAGTGTTTAAGTAGCGAAGTAGCATAAAATATTTTCGCTATATAAATTGTGACATCTCAAGGAACATGTTCTGTGAGAGCATACCATTCAGCCCGAAAGTTGTGGAACAGTTCTTTCCGCTGAATGCAGGCATTGTCGACTATGTCAACCATTCTCTACATCAGAGTTTTAAATCCCATAGCTCTTTTAGCTCACTAACAACAACTTCAATATTTCCGTGTGTGTTGTAATTCGAGGAATTATGTACATGACATTGTTGTTGTTTGCTCGCGTCGAAAGCTAGCTATCAATGTTATTGCTGCTGTGTTTTTTTATTGTTGGGATTTTCTCGTAGCGCACACTCAAAGTGGTGGCGAGTTTTTTGTTGTAGCATTTTCAATATCACTTGTCTGGAATAATTTTGCTGGAATAGATGCTGAAAACTTATTTTTGCAATTTTTTTTAAAGAGACATTAGCTCAGTGTGCTCATGTTGTTGTTTTTATTTTTTTTCGTCACCATCGAAGCTTTAATTTTTTTTAATTTGTAATTTAGCTCACTGCTACGACACCTCTGCTCTACATTATTGACACCAAAACGTCGACAATTAAAGACGACGCGTCGAGGAACATCACTGCTTTGGAGACCTATAACTTCTAAGCCAATTGCCAGTGGCCTGAAATATGGATTAGGATTTAGGAGGCTAAAATCCGTATACTCCAACAAAAAAATATGAAAAAAGAGAGTTGTTGCTATTCTTGAATTATACCAAAATTTCTTGCATCAGTCATTGAATTCAAATATATGTTTGGTTTAATAAAAATATTTGGTTTAGTAATAATTTATATGCATTGTACAAAATAAAAAAATATGAATTCGTCGATAACTTGATTTATCGTGTTAACGCAAAACATTTTGGTTAATTTTTTGCGTCCGATACTATCATTTTCGATTTTATCATCTCTATTGCAATTAACTTTAAAGTTTTATAGGTACTAAAGCCAAAAATTGATAATTAAACTTCCGAACGAATTCTGTGTGTGTGGAATAAAGGAAAAGAAAACGAAATATTTCTATTTTTATAATAATAACCTTTAAAAAAAACAGAAATACTTTGTTTTTGTAGTTCTAAAAAATGTACATTGTAGGTGCATACTGTTTTGAGAGTGTACGGAAGTGTGTAACAAAAAATAAAATAAAAAATTATCTCATTTATTATTATAGTAAACTTAAATTAATTATTATAAACTTCAATATTCAAATAATACTTTTTTTTACTAGTAGTACTTTTGTTTCCTTTTAATAAAAAAAAAATCATTCGTAAAAACTTAAATTTTCATATTAATAACCAGTTTCGGTTTCGGCCGAATATTATACAATGGCCGAATTTTCGGTTTCAGTTTCGGCCAAAATTCCGGTTTTGGTCGGACACTACTTTGAACACGTCATGTGTTGAGTTAACGTCTCTTCTTACTCAATGTAGGGTGTCGAATCATAGTCCATTTATATGTCGCAAACAGGTGGCAGCATTTCTACGTATGAACCCATGTGTTACCAAATTCGCTTCATGCGAGTGAGCAACTTTTGATTTTATGACCGCGTTACAACAAAAGCTATAACCGCAACGACATAAATTTAAATATTCAAAGATTTTCAATACTAACCTTAAATCTTTATTGCTAAGTTCGCTTTTTTTATGTGTGTGGCACAGATCCTTGCTGTTCCTTTATATCATGTTGTAGTCGCATCGAACAAATATACATTCCATGCAGGCTCATAATATTCATATTGCAAATATTTTTATGACTTATTCGTGGTATTTATAGTTAAAACATGTGTTGCAAGTTCTGACATTAAAATAATTTAAGTATGTACATAATTGAGCTATTTGCTATTTGAGCAGAACGCAAACAGAACTTGTACCAAATATGATTTTATTGTTAAACGTCGCAGATTACAAAGAAAATAAGGTAGATAACCACAACAATTGCTGTTTCTTAGAATTCAATTCGATTTTAATAAACGAATGCAATCCTAAATTTATGTCAAGAATTATCACATATTGTAACGCTAAAGGCTATTTAAGCAGAAGTTGTGTAAAATTTCTGTTATTGAAGTGAAACTTCTTAGGCGGCGATTTGACATTGAAGGTCAAAATTTTCAAGTCTCGTAACGAAAAAGTTTCGTCATGAAAACTATTTCGAGTCTCGTCGCGTTTTAGTGTACACGAGCAATGATATTTCATATATTTTTGTTGTTTGTATTGTCTGGGGACTCCCATTTGACCCCCAATATTCATCGATTTTTTGATATGAACTATAATAGAGACTTTTTTCTATATTTTGTGTTTTTTTTTTGTACGGGGACTCCCAGAGGGATGGCAGATAGAGTGCAGGTGTGTTCAGAAGAAATGTTGAGGGAGAAAAATCAATTGGACTAGCTCATACATAAATGAGCATAATATTTTTATACAAGTTTTTAATTGTGTTTCTTTCACAAAAATCTCTGTTGTTCTTAATTTTGAGAAGTTTCGCTTCTGTTCTGTTTACGTGCTTTACTGTGGTTGTTTTTTTATTTAAATGTTTGTGTATTGGTAAATCAACAGAACTGGATTTTATTGCTGTGAAAGGCTCTCATGAATAGCAGATAGTGATTATTATCTATATATATAAAACAAATTGTCCTGACTGACTGACTTATCAGCAAACAGCCTAGAACCATAAGATGTAGGTGGATGAAATTTGGTAAGCTGATGTCTTTTATAACGTGGACGTGCACTAAGAAGATATTTTGGAAATTTTACCACTTATGGTTTTAAGGTGTTAAAAACAGGTTTATTTTGAGTCCTTTATATTACCAAGACTTTTTAATATACTTTATTTAAAATTTTCTTAAATAAATGCTGAAATGTACTTCTAAAATGAAGTTTCAGGATTTCTCAAAATTCATAAAAATTCGGGAGAGAGGTGATTAAATATAAATATTATGGGCATACTTAGAACAAACATAAATGTTGACATTCTTTACGCATTTAATTTATTTTTGTGAGTTTTCATTTCAAATAATCCAGTCTTCAAATATTTTTCCTCAATTTTTCCAATTCAACCTGCAAAGGGTTAAAATGTGGTTATTAAATTTGTTACGAAATTTTCAATGTTTTCACATCTGTAAAATCTAAACCGCTCTATTGATATACTATACTTAGTTTTAACCACGCCCTTTGTTGACTAACGTTACTTTTGTTATTGGGATACTTTTTAGCAAATGAGTTTCTTGTTTAATTTTAAAAAATGTCTTATTTCGACACCCAAAACGTTTACATATCCTTAAAATTGTATAAATTTTTAGTCAATGACTTTTTCATAAAACATCGTTAGCTGAGAATGAGAAAAAAAACATATGAAAATCAAGGTTTTTAGTTTCGATGCCAATATTTACGCTGTTTTTCAATATATTGTGTTATTTTTTTGTCAAAAATTCAAAACAATCACTTAATAATATCTCAATTGTAACTGTAGTAACAGTGTAACTGTAATAGCTAACTGTACCGTTAGATCAGTGAATATATTTTTTATTTTTTTTTCAAAACATGTAAAAAAAATTAATTTTTACTAAAAAATTATTCAAAAGCTGTTTTTGTTGAAAAATTAAATAAGTAAATATTTCATTTCTGAATACCTTTCATATGACATAACCATTTAAATAAATGGTGAAGTCTCAAAATAATTTATGTGAGAAAATGACACCAATATCTCTTTTTAATAAAAAGTTCGAGCTAAAATATTTTTTATACCGTTTAAAAAAATAATTTATATGTCTCAATATCTCCGTCAAATCAAAAATTATGGCTAAAACTATCGTTTTATGACCTCGGAATTCAGTATTCGACCTCAATTTACACATGCAGTTTCACTGAAAACTTTTTATAGGGGTTGGCTAGTACTAGTTATGTATTATATAAAAGGAGACTCACCACGTACATATGCTCGTCAGCTCAGAGCTTGAAAACGGCAGGCGCTATTTTAATAATTCTTTTGCTTGAATTCTATTTCAATAATAGCTTGGGTAGCTATGGTAACCATTTGAAAGTTAAGCTATATAAATGTGCTAATCATTATTTAAATAATAAATTAAAATTATAAGAGCATAACCATACAATTTATTTAATCTTATTCTCAGTACGAAAAAAAGCTTTCTCTTTTAAAGCAAAGCTAACAAGATAGAAAAATTTGTTGTGCTGAAAAATTTATTATTTCTTTTTCACTGCGAGATGAAGCCCTCTTTTCAAGCTCTTTTTGAGCAAGATAAAAAGAAGTCAACAAGGTCAAGAGACAACAACATGTATTGTGTGCAGTACCATTTTTAAAATTTTAAGGTATATTGCTACACTGATACATCATAAAAAAAAAATTATTTTTTTAATATAAGAATTTGGAGCCTTGGTCTTAATTCGAATCCGTTGTCAGAATTCCAAAATTATGAATTTTCGTCATAATAGGGTTGCCAACTAATAGTATATATTTTTAAAAGTTTAAGAAATCATTTAAAAGTATAAGGAGTCGCTGATTTTGGATATGAAGTCAGAATTTTAAAATTCCATATCGTTAATAGGGTTGCCACCTCATTTTTTTATTTTTTCGAATTCGGTGCTGGCGCGAAAAGTAGGTAAAAATTCGTCGCTGAATCTGAATCCGTTGCCAGAATTAAAAAAATACAAGAATTCGCAAAAATATAAAAAAATTTACGTAGCAGCCCCATTAACTATATTGAAATTTAAAATTCTGACTTCAGATTCAAAATCAACGGCTCCCTAACACTGTTAAGTGATGGTACAAATTCTTAAAAATACATATTGTTAAGTGGCAACCCTATTATAAAAAAATAACATAATTTTGAAATTCTGACAACGGATTCAGATTCAGCGACCCATTTTTACCAAGTGTTCCCGCCAGCATCGAATTCGTAAAAATACAAAAAATGTAGGTGGCAACCCTATTAACCATTTTATATTTTTAAATTCTGACTTCAGATTCGAAATCAGCGACCCCCTTACACCACTAAATGTTGTTGAAAATTCTTAAAAATACATATTATTATGTGGTAACCCTTAATATTTATTTAATTCTATACTTACTTGATTCACTTAATTTTGAATCAATAACACATGAGTACTACTTTGGAAACTACTCATACTTATTCATACTAATTTTTGTGTAAGTGGGTCATGATTCAAAAATGTGATTCACTTTGGTTTGAATCAATAACATATGAGTACCACATTGGAAACTACTTATACTTATTCATACTCATTTTTGAGTATGGTGATTCAAAAATGTGATTCGTTGCAGATCTCTGATGGATTATAATTTACGTTTCCTTCTATTGATGAACACGCGATGTGGTAATAAATTTTGATCTTGGTGGGACTTCCACAAAAAGGGTCGGATTGTGATACTATTGGTATTGTATTTAATAATGATGAGAGTTTCAATCAATTTCAAATACAGTCCTTTTATGTTATATCGTTATCGTAATTTTCTACTTTCTTAAAAGTATGTTTTCATAAAAGTACTGATTGCACACTTTTTCGGCATAATTTATGATGCTTATATTAAGCGATTAAAGGGTGAAATCTGAAAAAGAGAGGGCTTACGCTACTTTGGCAATGTCATTACTAGTGTCGGACCGAATATTCCGCCGATTTTTTAACCTTCGGCTTCGGCCCAATATAGCCGAATATTTGCCGAATGTTTTTGCTTTTTTGTAATGCAAAAAATTTTTTATATATTTTTTTTTTTGCATCTTTCGATAGCTGTAACTGTGTAAAATATCATTCTAAAAGGTTAAATAGAAATTCGTAATTGCCCAAAAGTTATGAGCAGGAAGCACACTATACTTAAAACTTTAAACTCGTTTTCTTTAAAACTGCGTTTTCAAGCTTGCGACTTTCGTAACTCAGTCAACTCTTAACGAATCTTTATGTTGTTTTTTCAAAATACAAATTACTAAATTGTCAATGAACTATAATCTCATTGATAAATTTCATATTGGAATTTTTATCAGCAAAAAAGTAACGAAAATTTTCAGTAAAAATTACAAAAATTATTCCATAATCACATTGGCACTTAACAGGAAAATATTTTTATTTTTGTTTTAGATGAATTTTGCGACCTGTGGAAAGGTCGCCAGCTCAGTTCGTGTCTTGCTGCAGTATATTAATTAAATAATTATTGATTATAATCTAAAAATTTTATACAATCTTCTTCAAAGTACTGTAAATAAAAAAAGTTTCGATTACCTACATTATTTACTTTTTCCAAAAAAGATTAAGAAAAATTGCAAATTTTTCGGCCGTTTTTTTATACTGAAATTAATAAATAACGAAAGCAAGGCTTAAATATTATTATTTTTCTTACTTGAAAAAAATTTTGTTAGTATTTGGTTTCGGCTTCGGCCTTCGGCCATTATTTTTATTTGGCCGAACATTCGGCTTCTCCTAAAAATCCACATTAAATGCAAAAAATTTAAAAAGTTGTTACTTCGATTTTTTTAATGTTTTTTTAATGCTTTTTTTAAATTTAAAAAAACAAATTTTTTTGCGCAAGTTTTCGGTTTTAAATAAAAAAAAAACAGTTCGAGTCTATTTATTCTGAATCAAAAGTTTTTTGGCGTGCAGATCATTGGATACAGTAGTGCAAAGGGATAATGCAGTTTAATACCCTGTAGAGTTTATATTCACATTAAATCCTCCAGGCTCCCACCCGAATAGCAGCACCTTGACGTTGGTGTGGGGCTTAAGTTGTGAAGCAATGAGCTACAGTCAAGGAAATAACTCTACATACAACCTTTGATTTAGGGGTATTAGAGAATTAATAGCGATAATAGAAAAAAAATTTATAGCAATGTTTAAGGCATTTATAATAAAGACTATTTCAAGAAAAAATATTTATGAAAAAAATATAACATAGAAAAAATTGGGGAAAAACATAAAAATTAGCGGGAATAAAGTCTACATACAGTGTGGCAACTCCATATATCAAAAAGAAAATGAAAAAGAAAGAAAGGGAAATAACAGTTAGCTTTATTGCTTTGAATAAAACTACAAGCATTACCATTGTTTAAGTGGAAGAAGTGATAACTAAAGAAGGTATTATTTATATTTATATCCTTAAAAATGGAAAATCGGAAAGAAATACATATTTCAGTTCGAAATATTGTAGTAAATCTTCGAAAGGAAAATAAATCGTATGGAGAAATTGCTAAGACAGTTAAATTAAGTTGTTCTACTGTACAGACGATCATTAGAAATTATAATAATAACAATAGTACCGAAAATAAACCACGATCTGGCAGGCCGAAGAAGCTTTCGATACGCGATGTTCGCAGTATTATTAAAGTGGTCAACCAGGATCCGAAAATAAGTGCCCCAAAATTGGCGGAACACGTCGAAAAATGTTCCAATATAATTGTTACTCCACGAACAATAATAAACGCTTTACATGACGCTGGATTTAATAGCAGAGTAGCACGCAAAAAGCCACTAATTTCAACGAAGAATCGTAAACTTCGCCTTGAGTTTGCTAAAGCACATCTAGACAAGGGTATGGATTTTTGGAAGCGTGTTTTATTTACCGACGAAAGTAAATATAATATTTTCGGAAGTGATGGCCGATCCAAAGTTTGGAGAAAACCAAACATTGAAATATTGATCAAGAAATATTCTTGATCCAAAGAATATTATTCCTACGGTCAAACATGGTGGTGGCAACGTTATGGTTTGGGGTGCCATTGCGTCATCTGGAGTGGGTCGTTTGGTTTTTGTCGAGGGTAATATGGACCGCTACCAATACAAAAACATATTGGAACATAATCTGAAGGCATCTGTTGATAGCTTGGGCCTGGGAAATCAATGGATTTTCCAACAGGATAACGACCCTAAGCATACTGCGCACGTTGTTCGAGACTGGCTCCTGTACTATGCCCCAAGACAGCTGAATTCTCCACCCCAGTCACCAGACTTAAACCCAATAGAGCACATATGGGACGTTTTGGAAAAATTGGTGCGAAAATATGACATTAGTAGCCGTGAAACATTAAAAACCGCTCTTATTCGTGCATGGGCCGATATAACACCGCATATTACGGAGAATTTGGTGACATCAATGCCCCGCCGTCTTCAAGCAGTTATTGATGCCCAAGGTGGACCGACCAAAGACTAAAAGTTTACATTTTTTTCGTTTTTTTGTATAAAATTTTGATATAGTATTTATTTCTTGTGGCTGTATGTAGACTTTTTTCCTATGAATTTTTGCTGTTTTTGTTATTATTTTTTTAATTGTGGTAATGAATTGCTTTTTTATTTTATAAATAAACTAATATATTAATGCCTTAAATATTGACATAAACATTTTTTTTATTTTCTTCACAAAGTCTATAAAACCCCTACATCAAGGGTTGTATGTACACTTATTTCCTTGACTGTATATTGTCGGGAGCGCAAGCTTCTGGTAGGGTCACCCATGCCATACAGGACATTGTGGAACAATGAACTCAGAGCTGTTCACTTTCTACCTATATTTCCTACCTATATCCCTTCCCACTTCGTATACCTTTCCTACTCATCCTATGTGGACCGTCCATTGTCCCATACTCGTGGGAACTATATGGACTTTGAATTTAACAACCAAAAACCTAGTGAGTCCAGTACTCTTAAAAAACTGGAAGGGAGCTCTGCTCCCATCGTCGCCAAATGGGTGGCTCAAGCCAAGCCGTCAAGCTACGGCGCAAATAAGGTGGAATCTGAACCGCCAATAAAACAGACCAGCACACTGAGAGCTAAGACCGTCCATTAAGGCAGCTTCTGGAGCAGTGGCAGTTGATCGGCTTCCAGCAGGTTCACTCAGTAAAAACAAACGGGTTCGCCCATCAATACAGACCTGGTACGACAAATGTACCAAAGCAAAAACGCTAAAGGGCCAGACAGAGAAAGTGGGGTCTCCTAAAAAGGCCGAATCTGTTCTCGCAAACAAGAGGCAGAGCGTATAAAATACATATAAAATACATATTCGAAAATTTTTGGTGTATTAAAAACTTCTTTCCTGAAATCATCCTTTCAGAAAACACTACTTTTTTCGGTATTTCACAATTGTGAGGACGTTTTGGAGTATCATATAATCTACTGCTTGCGTATAAAATACACATTCGAAAATTTTTGGTGTATCATAATGAATAGATTTGTCTAAGAGGAGTGAAAAATTCCCCAAAAAGTACTACGTTTTGTACGCTTAAAAAAGTGTATTTGATACTCCAGAAAGTAGTGCATAAATGAGTTAAAAAGGATAAAAAATCTCCAAAAAATTGTATAAAACAGGTAGTGTGCTGCGAGCTCAAAACATCGGCGACGTCACCTAGTACGATTTCGATCAATTTTTGCTACTTAAGATTACAACAAATACTACAGACAAAGATTACAACAAATATCATGTATGCGATATTTAATAACGCATTTGGCTGGCATTCTTTAATCCTTCCATATTGGCATTTTTGCATTTTAAATTAATCATAAACAAATTAAATGTTTTCATAAAACGTCAGTGCGTTGAGTTGTTTTGCGTGCCGTGGAGTTGCGTTGGCCCACTTGTAGGCATCATTGCTGGATCTTTTACAAGCACAAGTAACATTGAGATTGAAGAAAGGTCTCCTGGGGTTCGGGCTTTAGTGACGAAATTAAATCCTGCTGGGAATTAAAAGAGATAGATTCTTACTGTGTTAGCAATGCTGAAGGGGTTCCACTTCTATTTAACAAAATCTCAGCATCAGGTTGGCGGTCCCGGAAGTGTTCACAAGCTCATCACTCATGCATGGTGGCGTCCTGCATGTAGGTTGGCCTAACTTGAGTGTATTTATTTCATTATTTACCCTCAATTATGTCATTTGTTATTGCGAGCTTGGCGTTGGCGACACGTGATTGTCGCGTGTCGTTCGTCGGCTTGTGAACTGTTTTGATTACGTTCAATGGCGCCCAACCCCAGTGCAGGCGTTCAGGCGTTACGGTGCGAATATCTGCGTGTAAAATGCATGTAATGACAACAACAATAAAAATGCCATTATGCGCTTAATAGTTGCTTGTTGGCAAGTTCGGTTTATTTTGCCGCCACTTTGGTTTGCGGTTCGTCGGCTGTGGTTGCCAGTGATGACACGTGTCGCCTCAGCGCACATCATATGCTGCAGGTTGTTTTGAGTTGCTGAGCTTCTCAATTTCAGATTTTTACATTTATTGAGATGATTTTAATTTGAAACTGTTGGATTCGAAGATTTTCAGCGATAAGTCTGCGGTAGCGATGATTAGGATCTAAGAATTTTAAAGTTTTGATTAAATTCACAAAAAAACAAAACACCCTTGTAGCAGGCTAATAAAACCGGAAGCATTCAGAAAGTACATATCGCTCATTTGCTAGAAGAACGACATAACTCAAAAAATGTCATTTTGCAGAAAACGCATTTTTAGTTTATATTGTGCCTTTATTTTTAAAGAATTTGCTAAAAAACAATGAACGCTTAGAAAATGGAGCGTGTCATAAATAAGAATGTATCGTTATTGCTAGCAAAAAAAAACATATTTTTTCAGATATTTTAACATTAAACTTGTTCTAAATAATAAATGCCGACATAAATTTTATAGGAACTTTGTTTTTGTTGATCATATTATCTAAATTATAATAAAATATAATAGAATTCACAGTTTTGTAACTTAAAAAATCAAAATGTAAAAAAATGGAAAATAAAATTTTTCCATAATTTAAAATTAACTCAACTTAACCTAAAAATCATAAATTCTCATAGAATGATCTGTAAAACGGTGGGATGAGTTTCTTAGTGCGCCCTATTACTGAGTCCGCCGTAGAACGGTTACGAACGTAACCTTCCGCTACGAATACGAAAAATTTTGAATCCATCGGAACTCGAAAAAATGTTTGCCAGACTGAAATGCCAAATTTGAAGTTTCGAAATCAGTCGGTTCAATATAAAGAAACAAATTTTAGGATAAAAATTTTGTTTCTCCAGAGTTATTTTGAAATTGTTTTCATTTGCAATAACATTAATTCTATTGAGTGTGCGGTAATACTTTTGAATGAAAAAAAAAGAGTAATTCAAGATTACTTCAAATGCAGCAGATAACATGCAAGCGAATTTCTAAAAAAAAATAAATTCACTTAAATACTAATTTACCATATATATATAAAAACTCATAAAGTAAAAGTTCTTAAAAGTCTGAATTTTATTTCAAACGCACAAATTTTATTTTCTCCAACAACAAAAACACGTCGTATTAATTTACTTCAAAAATCTACGAAATAGCGTTACGAACGAAATCAGTGAAGCTAAGCTACAAATTTCGAATTTACGACGTAGCCGTGCAAACTCATTGATGCATTTTGCGTAGATTCTACGATTATCGTACTAAGACGGACTTCAATGATAGGGCTAATTAAGTAAATCAATCAAATCCTCCTTAATTTTTTTTAAAGTTCTATTTTTTTAAGTAATTTTTTTTATCATTATCAATGTCAGGAATTTAAAAAAAGCTTTAATTATTTCAAGAAAAATATTTTTTTATCATTATCTAGTTAATAAACGTATGTTGCTATGATAAAAAAAAACGGAAAAAGAAACCGACACAAAGTACTGGCACTTTCTGCGTATGGTTCTGTTGTTGCTTATACACTGCTTTGTTTTGCATTGTTGCTTTTGCTGCGTTTATTACATACCTATTGCATTTTTTTATAAACTTACCATACTTTTTCTCGTTCTTTCAAGCCAGCTCTAAACTTGAATTTGTCAACAAAGTATCCGGCGCTGTCAAGACCATCAACGAAACTGATCTCGTCCTCAACAGTGTTGCCACTCGAGAATTTTAAAACGCAGTGAAATAGGCTGCAAGATAGAAGTGAAATTTTTTTAAATTTTTCATCTAATAAGCATAAAATCTTGAAAAAAATTTGTAAACATTGAAAACAACTTTTTGTTTTTAAGTTCACTTTTGATTCGATTTTTCCTTTGCAGCGATATGAGTACCCTCTTCATTGAGTGTCACTAGCCGGAGCTACTTCATTCAGAAAAATTTAAGAATATTTTTTCAATGAAAAAAATGGTAGTCATGAAAAAATTGTTTTACATTGTAAAAAATGCAATAGTTTTGAAAAACTTTTCATTGTAAGGTTTGTAAGAACGTTTGGAAAAGAGACAGTCAGGGTTCTCATCTTAGCACGTAACTGACCCGTAAACATTGTAACCATTGTAACTTACTTGCGCGTAAGCTATCTGATAAAATGTGTATGGGCGTGAGCCTACATCATTTCCGAGCATATTTTGTAGTGTCAACTAGCATGTTCAACTAGCATAAGGGCTTGCCTTTGGCGCATATCATGACATAGTCAAAGTAGTTAAGTAAATTCTTATGGGAAGAATATTTCGAGACTTTTACGACGACATTGTTGCGCGTCATCGAATGCCGTTGTCGCCAGCTTCAATTTAATTCTAATTTGACACGCGACAAAAGGAAATTTCTTCCATTGTATACATTTGTGTCATTGTTTCGTGCTACAAATGTTACAAATTAAATTTATAGAATTACGTACATATATTAAATGAGCACAAATCCACAAAAATAATTGATTGTAAATATCAAATGTTAAAAACATTTGCTGCTGAAGTTTGTTGCTGTCTCGTTTATTAAAATCAAGTCGCTCAACATATATCTACAACAACAGAATGAAGACATGTCGCTCGTCGCTTTTTGTGCTGAATGTGTTCAGGACTTGAGTGTTACAATATACCTTAAAAGTTTCAATATCGTTGTTCAATATTTTAACTTTTTAAAAAATCCTTTAAATACCTTACATTTTTGAGCGCTAGACCACCGGCCTTGCCTAAGTGCCTATGAACATTCATGGCTGAATTCGCAATTAAAATCTATACCTAAAACAATAGGCATCTTGTGATAATTTTCAACCCGTTCAATGCAACCTTGCTATTTTTGTTGTACCCAGCTTTTTTGATCAAATACCAGAGTAGCGATTCTTTGTGTATACTTATCTTAAAAATGCCTTATTTTGAGTTGTGAGCCATGAGCGCGATAGACAGCACTATTTTTCTCTCCAATTTGGCACAATCTTAAAAGGTCCAATTCCATCCCTGCCGTAGACACACGTAAAAAAATAAAAAATTTTAAAAATTATTGTTTCGTTCTTGTTCTTATGATTGAACGATAATCTTAGCTAATAAAATTTTTTGTCAAAAAACCGTCAAACTAAAAATTTTAAGCTTTTAAATATTTTTTTATCCAAATCTCGATACAATAATTTTTTAAGAAGTTACAGCTTTTCAGAAATCACTAAAAAAAGTTGGACATTTTTCTGCTCCCTTCATTTTTTTTTGCAGAGTGTAGAATAAAAAGGAGTTTTAAAAATGTTAAGAATTTGGTTGTATATGGGTTAAGGAAGTTCACCAAAGCTCTGTCAGGAGCTGATTAGTCAACTGTGAATGACATTTTGACTTCACAACTTTAATGGTGGGGTCTAACATCAATACGTTGTATCAAACATTGAAAATATACGACACGCAGCTTTGGAGTACAGATTATATTGTAAATCCGCTAGTTGTTAAAATACAAGAAAGCAGTATTTCGATATTGAAAACTCATCTTCAGTTATGTTGCAAAAAAATGGGTTTAATATAGTTTTAAATCGGCAAATATCTTTCCAAAATTTAATTACAGCCTCACTTTATTTAACAAAAAGTCGCATTTGCTCATGGTATGTATACATACATATTTGCGCCGTAGCACATCTTGGTTTTACTTATTAGATCATGTGTGCGTTCATAAATCATGTAAACAAGAGGTAGGGTCGAAATAGTGTTACATGCTGTATGTATTATGTATGTATGCATATTGGTGTTTTTGAATTTATCGCTGATATGGATGAAAGAATGAATATAGGAATGAAATCTCTGAAGGAAATTCCACGAATCTGCGTTGGTGAGCGAGCACCAATTCAATTCTAGATTCTCGGATGGAGTCAAAAACTATACCATCGCTTTATTCAAATTCGTTCCTTTATTCTGCCCAAAAACACCTGCTGTGCGGGCAGCGCAAATAGAATACAAATCCACTGTTCGGATTGGTATTTTATCGTATTTCACTCGCAGAAAATCTGTCGTTTCTGATTTATTGCACTATTTAGATTTATTCCACGCTTTGAGCCAACAAAAAAGTAAAACAGCAAACTTTGAATAAATGAAACGAATTGGTAAAAGAATCAAATTGCTTTAATTCTAACGGCAACGCTTTAAAACTGTATGTAATATGTAAATTGTTATCGTTGTACTTTGGGGCGTTTATCAAAAGACTTGTAGTAAAAATACAATCACAAAATCTTTCCCCAATGTTGCTTATAATACTAAATTGCATTAAGATTTATTAGTCGAGGATTGCTCAAAAAATTTTAAATATGATTGAGTGCTATTTTGAATATGATGAGTCTCGAAATACACAGAGTGCCACCTGCAATTGGCATATTTTTTATTCATGTGTGTTTGTTACAATTTTTGTTGTATTTGTCTGACTCCAAAATCTGTTGCGTTATTAATACCTTCGAGCTGATTATTGTTTTGTAAATATTTATCAGGACACAAGATGGCAATATAATTTCAGAGTGAAAAACCTAGTTTACCATTCGTATAAGAGAAAACCTGATAAGATACCATATTAATAAAATATCAATATAAAGAAAATAATCTAACGAAATAAAAAAATAAATGGAGAACAGTCAACAGTTAAAAATGTTTATGTCATTGTAATATAGATGTGAATTGTAAACAAAGGTGAATTGTTAAAAGAGTTCATTCGCTAATATTGCAGCATGTGCCATTTCTGTACCAATTTAATTTTAAGCCTTAATTACATGATTTAATTCCCTAATCCCTTTCAGATCTGAGCTACACGGTCAAAATCTTGGACTAAATTCTAATACATTCTGTATTGACGACAAATATTAAAACTGAGTTTTATTCCCTCATGGCACTAAATCTTAATTCATGCTTGTATTAAAATATTCTCGACTAAAATAAAAAATAACGAAACCTGCGGGATTCGTGAACCCACTTCGTTTAGGTTGTAACGTTATGGCTCAAATAACTGATCTATGAAGAAAAATGCATAAACAAACATCTGCCTCATGACTCTTTCTTAGAGTACTCCAGCATGCATTTAATGTTATTCTACGTTTAATTAAAATAAATAAGAAGTAAAAATATTTTTTTTGAAAATAAGTTTAACTAAGTAGAAAAATAAATTTATGTCACATTTGTCATACATATATGTATATATTGGGTTGGGGAAAAAGTATTCGGTGTTTTCGAGTTCGCTTGATTGCAAAGTGTCCTAACATTGAAACTGTAAGCTGTATCTGGCAGCTCTTTTTTTTCTCTTAACAGAAGACAAATCAGCTGATTATTTGTGATAATTTTGCTGATATTGGTACATCGTGTCAAAAATTATTGCAAAGTAAAGATGGGTGATATTTCAGAAAAAATACGTAATATTTTACAATTTTACTACGATAAAGGGAAAAATGCGTCACAAGCATGTGAAAAGATTTGTGAGGTTTATGGCCCAATCAACTGCTAGGAAATGGTTCGCTCGATTTCGCTCTGGAAATTTTAAAGTCAAAGATGCTTCTCGATCTGGTCGGCCCATCACCGAAAAAGTCGATGAAACAATAGATAGGGTTCAAGAAAACCGTCATGTGACATCGCTAAGGAACTAAACATCGACCACAAAACAGTTTTAAGCCATTTGAAGAAAGTTGGTTTTAAAATAAAGATTTTTGTTTGGGTGCCTCATGAACTTAGTGCAAAAAATGTAATGGACCAAATTTCTATCTGCGATTATGGACCCAACAAAAACCTAAAGAATTTAACTGGGAAGTTTTAATGCATCCACCGTACAGTCCTGACATTGCACCGTCAGATTGTCATTTGTTCCGATCTCTTCAACACTCCCTTTCTGGAAAGAAATTAACTTCAAAAGATATTTGCAAAAACCACCAACGTCAGTTTTCCAATGATAAAAGCCTGGAATTTTACTATAAAAGAGTCATGGTCTTAACCCAAAAATGGCAGAAGGAATAAAAGAATTAGTCGAAAAGAATGGACAATATTTGGATTAATGAAATAATTTTTTTTTAAATAAAATGTTTATTTTTACTAAAAAAACTCCGAATACTTTTTCCCCAACCCAATATGTAGTAATTATATTCTAGATTCACAAGAACCACTCTCTTGGTTACTCATCATCATAATATAAGTGTTGGTAAATAGGTAATTTCTAGTAAATCTAGGACCTATATAAATTTAGAAATTTTCAAAAAAGCATGAGGCCTGATATTGTGTAGTAGACCTGTATAATGGATCGCAGTTTATATACAGAGGTAAGCTTACTAAAAGATTCAATGCCACTGATATTGTGTGCGTTTAACGGATCGCGGACATCGGTGCCTCAAGCTTTTTAAATTTAAATGCATTTTACATTTTGAAAATGTCTAAATTTCCATTTTGATCGACAGTTCTACACACTAACCACTAATCCAAACTCTCTGTTACATGATGTGATTTATTCAATATTAAGCATTAACTGAAGCTATGATGCAGTAGATGACAAGAATTTATTAAAAGGATTGTGCATTAGCTATCCTGCTTGTGAATGCGTGAAGCTATGGTATATTTGCAATAACGATAAACAATTTATTTTATCTGTGAAACCCTTTATAAATATTCTAGAAATTTCTTCTGAAAAACGATTTTATAAATCCATCAAAAGAACCAACGGCAATAAACAACATAGCTTTGTGTAGCTATGTCAAATAAAAAAAATCCCTAATTTATTTCAGTTATCATAAGCCCATAATTTCATTAATAAAATTCCATAATAATAATTGAACACATTAATGAAGTGTGATCAAGTAAAAAAATAAAATAATAAAGAAATGTAATAAAATTAACTGGTGTGACTATAGCGTGTGTTTTTTTTAATTAACTTTATGGTTTTTAAAATTTTTTAATTCAAAAATTATTTTATTATTCTATTATAAAAAAAACATTAAATTATCAATTCTATGAAACTGCGAAAGAGCTTCGCTTCTCTCGTGTGTCCAACGACGCATTTTTTTATTTTTTAGAAAGGGTTTTTTGAATTGAGGGTAATTGAAGAAAATTTTATTTGAAATGGAGAAAATTGCTATTATCGAAAATAGAGAAATTTTGCGACCAAGGCTTATGTGCAAAATTTCTAGTCATAACACTAATTTTTTTGGCATCTTTCCATTTTGTTAAAGTCACTTTGTATGAGAGTTAGGCGTGATTTTCATCCGGTTTTGACAAATTTCAATTATATGATGAATAATTTTATAGGAGTGGTTCTCATCCGATTTTGCACATTCTCGAATTTGATCTTACAAGGAAAGGTCTCCACGTGTCACTCTCCGACTTTAATTTGGATATGTGATAGAAGACAAAATTCTAAAGTTAACGTGTTTTTTTATATCTGCTAAGTTCAAGGTTAAGGCTTTCAAAATGGCGTTCGAGAATTTGCAAAATTTACATTTTTTTGCTTTAATTTTACATATTGAAACATACACAAATTAAGCATCAAATGAAAGATACTGAAATTTCACGTCGTTTGGAATATATTATAAAACATTTTTTGTTGTTGTTGATTTTAACAAAATTTTACTCATATTATATTGATTACATAACCGTTTCTTTACCATACTTGTGTATGTGAATCCTTATATAATTTAGTCAGTTTTATTTTTTTATAATTTAAAGTTTTATATTTGAAAATTAGTTTTAAAAAATGCACAATTGTTTAAATATTGATTATTAAAGTGTAATTATTATTTTAAATAAAGTATAAAATATGGGTATCAAAAATTTTGTTTTCGCAGAATAAACTTTTTGTATTCAAATTTAATGGTAAATCTTAATATTAACATCAACATTTACCTTGAACTAAGATATTATTATATAGTTTTATAAGACTGCTTCTAATACAAAACGGCAAATTTTTTAATATTGGTTAAGATATCCTGTTATTGCAGAGATGGTTGATTTAAATTAAAAAATATTATATCTGATTCAAAATGTTGAAATTAGAATTGCCTCTTCCCGAGCATTTCGTCTTTATTTGAAACGACAGAACTGTGGAAGTTTGAGTCATATGAATAACCCTACCAAACGGAAGAAAAACAGTTTGAGAATTCTTTTGATTCGAAAATTGGACCTTCTTGGTTATATTTTTTTACTTTTTTTGCAAAAAAAAAAAAAATCCAAGGAATAACCCTTACTTGTTCGTTTAACAGCTCATCCTGAATAAAATTATTACATGCCAATATGTTCTTATTTTTAGAACTACGCATTTTCTTTTACATTTAGGACAACCCTACTGTGTATGCATAATTCGACTGCATTAATGTTTATTAATATTGCCATAGCTAATTTTGAACGTTTGCTGGGAATGTTGTGCCTTAGAATGTTCTGTCTAACATGTGGAAAGTAATTGATATTTTTGCTTACGCAAATATGTTAAGCGGGTGTCTGATTATACAGTAATCGATAGGAATTGGTGGCAAAAATAAAGCTAACTACAAACTCGATTACTGTGTGGAGCTTGTAATATGTTATTTACGACCAACACATAAACAAGCTTTAAGATTTTTCCTATCAGTATCAGTAAGATGGTGGACCTTAGTGAGATTCAGTTTTAATAATTGCTTTAAAATTTATTATTTCAAGAAAACCGCATATGTCTAAGGTAAACACAGAAGTAATTAGTTGAAGCTTAAAAGTTTTCGAAGTTGCCGAAGCTTGAATTTGTAGCACCACAATGTAAACAAATTTAATAAATTTATCTGTCTGAAGATACGATGTGTGTGTGTGTGCAAAAGAAAAGTTTAAAACTTTTGTGGATTTTATTTCAATGATGTGGGTGAATTGTGAAACTCCGATTTTTAAAAGGAAGTCTATGTGAGTTTGATGCCATGTGATGCACATGAATTCCAAGGCTATGTAACTCTTGTAATTCTGCTAGAGAAATGTATATAATCTCATCCAAACGATGGATCTCGCGTTATTCCAGACTTGAATAAGAATGCGTAATATTTATGGCTTTTATTGTTTCTGCCAGAGATCTGCCAGATATAAATAATGGTGTATGAGCATGTAAATGTCGCCTTAATGGCAAGTTTTGGGGTGTTTTGGTGTGCTCTTATGCTCGTTGTTCTTGACAGAGCTTTTAGCGTTATTTAATTTTTTCTTGATTTTCACTTCAGATACTACAGTTTGTTTCAGTGCGTGTGCTTGTAAGTTGTATATTTCCAGTAGATAATTGAATTGAAATGACATCATGGCGTCGACGATGTCTCCAAGCCGTGCACGTACATATGTGTTTGCGTGTGTGTGTGCATGGGTTCGCAAAGGAGTGCCAAGTAAAAGTACTCAGAATGCAAAAAGCTTTTGGTTGTGCTCCACCACAAAACACCACATGTGGGGCAGAAACAAATTTGCACAAATACCAGTTTATCAAGCACTTAGGGTGAGCATTCGTCCACTACTGCATGCGAGCGGATCTCGGTCTTACGAATCTTACCCTCATTCGCATTTCCATTTACATGCATCTTAATTAATTCCTCAGGAAATTATCGTCTTGCATTGGTACTAGTTACTAATTCAAGCCCGACAATCGGAGCCCGAAAACATTACTCATTGCCAAAGTGGTTTTTGTGAAAACATCGCTTAAGGTCTTCTTTTTGTTGATATTCTTACTGGCTAGGAACTATTTGCTAATTATGGTTCGTAATGTGAACGGGTGAACGGAATAGAAATGAAGACATACGATGAGAAGTGGCACATGAGGTTGAGAACACATCGATGTGTATAACATGTGTGAAAAGCCCATTACTGAAGTTTGACAGTTTTGTTTTTAGCGTAATAATTCTTTTGAGTCCTTCCGAAAGCACTTCAAGTGTTTTGGAACTGTTCCCACTACCAATGGCTCCAAGAGTTAACATGAGCTTAGAGAACTATGCAAAAAAAATACACATCAACGATAAAATACAGCTGCTTGTAAATAAAAGTTTTCTGTCTTTCATTTCATCTTCCAAATATGCTTGCAATTCTGGTTAAAATAACAAACATCATAAGCTGATCTACAAAAGGTAAAAATCAATGTAAATATAAAAAGGCAATTACTCAAATAATACTAAAAATTAATTACAAGTCAAAAATAATTGAGCGTCAAATTAAAAAGAACAATCGTAGACAAAACGAGTTCGCAAATCCGGATCGCATTTCAACACAAGGGCGAACGAAAGGACGCATGGAATGAAATCTGTTTACATTTTGCACAAATATATTTTACTATTTCCACCACCAATTAATGTTGGTAGCATGCCGTAATTAACTAAACCAGACGACCTATGAATTCAGAACGCTCAAAGATACCCTATTATTGTCCTGCTCATTGAGGTGTAAAATTAGCTGACATAATGAAGGAAACGATCTCAAGGGTTGTCATCTGCCACTCGCTGCCTGACTTTCAGGATTTTATTATCGGCCAATGCTTTTTCATTCATCTAGTTTCCAGTGCAAGGTCTACGACATGATCGCAATAATAAAATCGGGATCACTACAAAATAAGAGTAGTGGAGAGAGAGCTGCTATGGGTTGGACTGTTGCTTTGACAAAATGAATGAGTGTGTATAAGCAGATGATTTGATTGATCACCAACACCCAAATCGTATAATGCGTATAAAAGTCATTTGCTAATGACTGCATTCAACACCACTGGTATGAAAAAAGTTCGATACACTTAAAAAATATGAATGCATGATTGATAGTATGTTTATATGTGCTATTATATAACAATACGTAGTACAAACTTTTTGTTAAAGTTAATTGGAAATCTAATATCATTATCTGAAAACTTTAAATGGCGAATTCAATATGGTGCTAAAGGTATCTTTAGCCACTTAATTTGAATACCTATCTCTATCAATATAAAGAAAACCTAAATTCATCGTATTAAATTTTATGAACTTATATTGTTGGAGTGAGTATGAGCATTAAGCAATAATCTACCATGATCTGTAATTTTGTTGCTTGTCTTGTCGTATCCCTTTCTTTACGGCAAGAAATAGCAACTCTTTTTAGGCTTTCTGTATACTTACCTATCTTCACTTTCTTTTACTCGTAAGTTATTCAACAAAAACTTTTTTTAAAACTTGTACGTTATCAATAACTTACCTAAGAATTGTTTATTTATTATTTTTAGTCTAGTCTAAAAAGCCCTTTATATTTTGTGGTCAAAGAAACCCCCTAGACTGAATGAGCTTAGAATAATGGGCAACGTTAAATTTGACATTAATATAGATTTGTTTTCCGATGAAATTGTAGATGATCCACGATGACCGTTGAAAGTGGAGAAACTGAAGTTTATAACTACGTACAATACCAAAAACAAGATTAACTTATTTAAATTCGCTGTCCATTGAAAATCAAGTTGCTGAAAAACTAGATTTTGACAGTTTTAAAGAACTTTTTGACAAAAAAGCTAGGAGAATACGGTTTTGGTTGATTTTTAATTTTTGTTTTTCATTGAATGTTACGTGACTAACTGACAAATAATATAGGTTTATGTATTATATGAGTTAAATTTTGTACTTAAATCCAAAAGTGTGTCTGATCCATGCGGTAGAGATTATGAGAGGTGGTACTAAGAGATTCCAGAAATTTCAGTTCAATATCTCAAAAACTGAGACAGCTCAAAGCAAAAACCGTGAATTTTTTAGAGTCTCACGTTTGATTATTTTAACGCTATTAAAGCTAGTGTTAAATAAACTTGATTAACTATTTTCCATGTAAAACTTACGGCTGAATTTGATGCTATCATTAGAATTTGCAAAAACTTAACTCTTTAGCTTCCAGCGCTATGCAAAGTCGCAAATTTGTTTTCACCGGATCCAACGAACCAGACGCCGATGATATAGTCGGCTTTTATAGTCTAGTGGAGAGTGTGCTAGATTATCAGCACAGAGGTCCCTGGTTCGAATCCGGGTTCGGGCATGGTTCTTTTCACTTACTTTGTTTTTTCCTACATTTAAGAATTATGGAAAACTAAAAATCCACTAAATTGTGGAAAATGTGGAATTAAAGGACGAACAACTAAAGGCTGGAAATGCTTGCCGAGGATAAGGCATAACACTAGCCTCGGTTAAAAGCAATTCAAAATTGTCTTTAACGGTTGTTTCGCCTTATCAATAATTCACGTATGGTTCCAATCAATTCCTCTAAATAATCTATCCCTTTCCTTTCAGTTCAAAGACCAAACGTTGTTTGTATAAGGCGCATGCCCTGGTTCTTTGGTCTTTTTATTAATTAAAAAAAAAATATGAAAAACCGTACTAGATTAAGGTTTTAGTAAATTTTATATAAATAATTTTAAAAAAAAGTTAAAATCGAATGAATTTTGGGTTAAAACGTTCAGATTTCAACAATCAGTAACAAATTTTAATTATTAGTAATAAATCGTAAAGTTTTTACAAAATTATTTGTTAATTCTTAAAATTGTTTCTTTGATGTTGTATGGTAGGGGATATTTTTTTTAACAAATAAATGCTTTCTTTCTGGTGTCTTTCGCTGTCTCAGTTTTTTGAGATATTAAACTGAAACTTTGTGATTCTTGATTCCCTTACTAACCACCTTTCATAATTTCTACTGCGTACACGGAACACAAACACTTTTGGAATGTAACGCATCTAATGTACATTGTTTAGACAACGAAAATATAATGAAATATAAAAGGGCACCAAATGCATGGCTTGCCCGGGGCGTCGAAATGGTTAAGGCCGGCTTTGGTAATGCTCAAATCTACGGATACTATGGTTGGATTCAGAATCTTCAAAAAATCTTCAAGTAACAATTCTAAAGACGTTCTGGAGAGTATTATAATTTATTCAGAGGATATTTCTGTACATGAAAATGACATATATACCCAGTAGCGGATGGAATATATTCCGAATATATGAAGCATCAATTACCTTGTAATGACCACTACTTCCGACTATATTACCTCACTATGCATAAAAGGCCTTACATTTAACATTGAATGAGATAGGAGGTAAGTGATCGCCTCCCTTCAGCATTACCTAGAAGTTATGGAGTAACATACTACTTGTATTAAGTTATTCGAATGTACTCTTTGGAAGCAACTATGGAATGAATTACTAGTAACAGCAATTAGCAATGAGAAAGAAAAAACCAGTTCTGCAAGGCACTACAAGTAATGAATTCAGAAATTTGTTCTATTTTTCAGTTAATAATAAATTGCTTTATTATGGAAAATATAGCCACGCAACAAGTTTAAAGCATCTGATTCTTAGCACATTACAAGTAATGAATTATTTGAGCACTTCTTGGTATTGCAGAAAGCAGGCAATCACTTTATTTGTATCTCATTGAAAGGAAAGTATAAAGGCGGAATAACTGACCACGTTCAGCAAGTTCTATAAGTATTTTATTGTAAGTTTTTGAGCGTTATCCCTCTTCACACTCAATGAGAGAGTAACAAAAAATTGCTACATGCTCTTTGATTGGACTAGAATAATTTAAATTTTTGCAGAAAACTTTCTGAAGGTGATATGTAAATTCCGCTTAAGATATTTTAAATTTGAATTTCATTTATTTATGTTTGTAAATGTTTGTTTATAAATATGTATGTTACATATGTTATACTAATACAAATGATTTTTTTGTATATAAAAATGTTTGATTGAATTTGTTGCTTTCAGGGTTTTTCCAACTCCATGGACTGGCGCTTAGCTTTGTTTGTGATGCAAACTTTTTTGAAATGTGCGTTTTTGAACAACTTAAATGAATGACGCACCTCTTTAATGAAACGCATTTCGTCATATCCTTCCCTCTTACTGGCTTCTAAAGTAAATATAAAGAATAAGCTTATTTATAAAGAAACATATTTTGAAGAGTACAAAGAGTAAGGCGCTCTTTTTTTATTCTTTCAATAATACTTTTTCTTTTCATCAAGACAATTTGATTTGATATTTGCAAAATCACTGCATTACTTTTCCTTGTATGCTACATTACAGGTAATGAGGTATGAGTTAATTACTTCTGCTATATGCAGACGCATTACTTTTTGAAAAAAGTAATGCTTCCTTACCTGGTAATTTATTCTGTATTAGTTCTATGGTAGCAACTGGCAAATCCGCTGCTGGGTAAGTACATTTTTTACAAGTTATTTTATATATCAAATTTGTGCCTGCTTCTTTTTTCTTCTGAAGAACATTTTCATAAATAAACAAATTTTCATCGGCCTTAAGTTATTGCTTTAAATTAATTAATCGTGAACTTGAGCCTTTCGAAATCAGCATACAACTTGTAGGTCCAGTTCTCGATCATTTTGTATTACAAAATTGTAATAACGTTCACAACCCAATTGTGATAATATTCTCCCGCTCCAACACAAAACTAAATCCCAAATGACTTGTTTTAAAAAAAATTGCAAATGTGTTTCTTATGCTTGCAACGATTGCATTCACAAATTGAATTTTTTAACCACATTTGATTTATTTTTAAGTGTAGATTTGCGAGAACATTTCTTCTAAGTGTATTTAATGTTCATCTGATTTGTAGTTTGTAAAATTCTTGTGCTCATAATCGTCACATACCTGCGAAATAAGCTATTGTATTCCTTACAGAAGCTGTCAGCCCCTCGTCACCTTTTATTTATCCTTTTTGAATTAGGTAAATTAATTCTCCAATTGACTTCTAGCTCATCCTATCCATAGACACAATGGATTTAAAATCATAGCATATCGTGATGTTTATTATCTGGTTATAATAATATACGAGAAGAAAGGAAATGAATTTATTTCTTTAAAATCGTATCTATGCATTTGATAATTAGAAATAACTGAAGCGTTCAAAATTCTATTAAGAATTATGCATTTGAAAACTCTGTTTCAATTGCAGAAAGTCTATTCTTCTTTCGTTTTAGCGATGCAATGAACACACACACATTCACAAAACCAAATGACTTATAGAAATGACAACTCTTATAAAAATATTTCTACAAATGTTTCTATATTTCATCCCCAATGTGTATGCTATACTTTCAAAAGGCTTCATTTGTTTGGTTTTGGATTAAGTTCATACCATATATTTGTTTGGATTTTCATTCTGAATTATTACGAAATCACATTATTTCCTAAATCTGCGACATCGTCATTTAAGTTTCAAATATCGAAACTTGCTGCATTTTTTAACGAAATACATAAACATATTTTTATGTTTCGCAGTAGAAAGCACATTTATACGCGTTAAACATTGAATCAACCCCTTAAGTTAGAGTGTAGGAAGTGTTGAGCTTCTATGGCAAGCAAATAATGCTCACATATGAAGCAAAACGCAAAAAAAAACACAGCGTATATATATATAAATGGTTTCTGGATATTTTTATTAGTTTGCTTTTCACTTTTCGATTTTTACTCTTCGCATCGCATCTCATTTCATTGTCGATCCCAGCCTATTAAATTAAAAGGCCATAAATAACCCGATTTAATGGTATTTATTTCTCCCTTTTCATGCATTGTTAGAAAGGCGATTCACGACGGCAGTATCTCTTAATGTACAAAAACAATTGAAAACAAATACGAGTTGATGAAAGAAGTTCCTTGGTCAAAACAATGTTTGAAACACTAAATCTCTCATATTAAAGAATATGTATGGCTGTGGTACTCAAGATTTAACTTACTTCCTATTAACCATGCGAATTTCTTGCAGCGGAACTGCTTAATATCGTAATGGACTCAAATTTTATTATAATAATTATTGAGAATATGGATGACTTAATGCATTAACTTGTAAATCTGCACAAAGCAACATTTTAGACATCAGCAAAGAATCTTTGGGTCAAAAAAAATGGATAAATTTGCTACTGGGATCTTAAGCATTTAAAATTCGAAAACCATATGACGCGATAAGCTAGAAAAGTTGTTTACATTATGTTGCTATTGAAATTTCCAAGAACAAATAAAGGTACAGAATTAGAAAATGGTGGAAGTAGAACTATATAATAGAACCATATAGTTAGTATATATGAAAGGCTTAATATAAAAATATGATATTCTGCAACCGCATGAACACCACCACAGTTTTAAACACAGCTGATTGAGCAGTTGTTTTCATTGTTTACATTTTCAGTGTTTAAAAAGTTTCAAGTTTTAAAAAAGAAAATTTAAAGAGAAAATGCCAATAAAAAATGGACGGGGAAAGAAATTCGAAACAACAAAATTAAAAAAAACAGCCTTTGTAAAGCATTCGCAACATCATAATATTAAATTTGCGCACACAAAAATCTATACTTGCAAAAACACTTTTGCAATGATGCAACAGTATCGTGAATCACCCTTATGTATTAGGGGAAACGCAATAGTTATTGGCCCCTATACAGTTATTGGCCATTTCAACTTAGGCATCCAAAAACAAGCAAAAAACCTACAAAAGTAGTAGATTTAACACTGCATTAACGGCAACACTTTCATCTTCTGGCAAAAAGGTTCAACGAAGTTCCGCTAGTGAATTCTTTATTTATCGTTGTGCGATATTTTGCCGCAGGTAAAAAAGTAAGTGAGTTTATTAAAAAAATTATTAAGATTGCTATTTTTTTAATGCAATATTTTGAAAAGTATATTTACTAGTACCGTTATTCAAATTGCATAAAATATCTTCTTGCTATGCGTTATATATAGATTTAGGGTGTAATAGGAGTTATTTTCTACATAACCTCGAAATTTTGTAGTGGCTAATAGCTGTCACGACTATTTGAATAATTTATTGTTATTGTCCTCTTATGCCAAGAACTATAATTTTTAAAAAAATAGTAAAAAGCGTTGTTAATAAATAAAAGGTCTTCTGCTATAATATTAACCATCCTATTCAATTGCTAGAACTTTTAAATCATTATGGACAGTAAATAGCTAAGGCCAATTACTATGATATTCGTAAGGCTAACTTATAGAAAACGTAGGCCAATTACTATAATTTTTTAATTTTTAATAAATTAGCTTACAATCATATAATTCTTTTATATCAGATTCGCAAGAAAAAAATAATGCCGAAGATACAACAATACAAAAAAGACCCTTGACGAAGCTTTAGAAAAAATTAATACAAAAACAATATCTTTAATCAAAATATAATATGCCAAGAAGTACTTTACAGTTGTAACTTCAAAATTTCAATTTGGGCATACACCTTATTTGACATATGAAGAAGAAAATACTATTGCAGAATGGTTGATTAAAATGGCTCGCAAAGGCTTTCCTAGGAAGACAGATGACGTTCTCGACACAGTTCAAAAATTTTTGACTGATAATCCACGCGTTACTCTTTTTTTTAATAATAGGCCTGGTCAGGGAGGTCTAAAAGCTTTTTTAAAACGTCACCCTAGTTTAGTTAAAAGAAATATCGAGGGAGTAACTAAAGTCAGTGCCTGCGTGTCTGAAGTTGATATAAAAAAATGGTTTCTTCAAGTAAGAAAGTACTTTTCAAGTGAAAACCTGATTCTTTTGAGGATGAAGATCAAGAAGACATATCTTAATTGGTTAAGAAATGATCGAGTTTCAACTTAGATTTTGTTTTTCGATGAGGCCAATTACTGTATGATCTCATGGCTAACAACTGCAATGTTATGGCCAATTACTGTAGTTATAAGTTTTACGTTTTTTTATTAATTTTATTCCTAAAATGTTAAATAAATATGTATGAAAGACATCCTGTCTAATAAATACATTAATATAAAACCATTTGTCATAATTTTTATTTATTTCTAACTAAGAAATTTATTATTAATTGGATTTTCAGATCTTGAAGTCGCTTAACTGGCCAATAACTATACCGTTTCTCCTATATTTATCATTTGAAAAATGCCCTATTTGCTTTATTTTTTTAATCGACTTCACAAAGGAGGTTCCCAAGTTCGTTGGTTTCTTTTCTTTTTTGTTCTTCTTCTTTTAACGTATGTATATTAGAGTGGAACGAAATGCATGGATCAAAAAATCTTCACGGGCTTAATATGTTCTTGAAAGCTTCTCGTCAAAACAAATTTTTCTGCATCCTTCAGGCCTGTAGCCAGGGTAGGGCAAGGGGGGCAATGCCCTCCCCCTACTACAACCGTTTTCCCCCCTGGCCAAATCAGACAATGAAAAACTTTAAATGAATAATTAATATGCATTTTGAAGATGTATTTGTTTATTGCTTTAAAATTAGTTTAGTTTAAATAACAAAAAATATACACATTTACCTTACTCATGACTTGAATATGTATATGAAATTTGTTTAGCAAAACATTTCAGATAAAATGTTACAATTTTACAAATTTCTACTGGGTCGCCAACATTTGCTACTAAAAAATAAGATTTGAAATTTAATAATTTTTTAACACGCATCCATAGGAACTTTCTAAAAATGAAAAGCACGTTGTGCACCAATTTGATGCAGATACAAAGAGAATATATAATTCATTGAAATGTTTTTAATTTTAATTTTTTTTTTATGCATGATGAATGTTTATTAATTTTAAAATAAGAAAAAACGACAAATCTTAATTCTAGCAAAAATTTAAACAAGCAAAAGATTTAAATTAAAACATGCATGTTTGTTCTTAATATATAAATCTGAATAAAAAATTTACGATGGATGCGGGTTAATTCAATTTTTTTATTTTTTTACTTAAAAAATGTCTTATACATATTTCGCTACTCTTTCTTATATTTCTAGCCACTTTAAATAAATCTAGTATTCTTACCTTCATTTTATTATAAAATCCTGAATTAATTTTTAGATTATTGTATTAATCTCATCTATAAAAAGATCTACATATCCATGTAAATATTATAAAATTAACTGTTTTTTTTAATAAATATGTGTAATGTATTTATTTCACGCGTTCAAAAATTGTCTTTTTTGATTTAAATGAAAAACCAAAAGTTTTCCCCCCCAAGATTCATGCCTACCCCCTCTGTCTTCTTGGTCTGGCTACAGGCCTGGCATCCTTGGTTTTTTCTGGTGGTAGAAAACATTTATTTGAAGGCGTTAGAAAATGCTAAAGGGGCCCCGAAAATTACATTGCCTAGGGGCCCAAACATGGTTAATCCGGCCCCTATAACTGTCCTCCTGATGAACGAAGGATTTTTTTGGACGATTATAAATTTTTTTTTCGAAAATATGAGTGAAATTTTGCTCAAATAAGCAACTTTGAATTTCAACATCTGGCATTTTTCGAAAAATCGACATTTTTCAAATTCCTTCGTTCACCAGGAGCATTATTTCCCTTTATTTTTTATTTCGGATGATCCAGTGATCACGGAAAAACACTTTTTTGTGGATCCCTTGCAAATTTGTTGTAATCCATTAATTAATCTAATATTTTGTCATTAAATAATAAAATATTTTCCTTAGGTTGTGGACAGAGTTAAATCTGATTCAGACAAGCAGGCAGACAGGCGTAGGCAGTAACCTGCAAAAGAACGAGATAGAAATAAAGTCAAGCTAACTTTTATCTCGCTTGTTCACATAGTTTGCCTGCGCCTATCTGCCTGCATGTCCACTTCGGCGTTCACTCTATTTGCAACCTTAATATATTCCTTTCGTATAATAAAAAATAATGTTATTAATAATTTTATGGTGTGGCCAAAAAAAAATCCTAAACAAGACCTTTTCTCGTTCATCCCAACTAGTTGTGCCCCCTTAACCACATGTCGCTCAACATTTGACCGTCCAAAAATTTACAGCACTCGTCCAACTAGTTTATTGATTTACATATATTGAGTTTCTTTATAAATTGGCAACAAAATTGATTCCGTTTCTAACTTTTAGTTTCCTTAAAATTTCCAAAAAAGTTTGCCCGAGCGTCACAGTCCTAGACCTTAACTCAGTACTGCAGTCATGAAAGCTATTATTATGGCATGCTTGAAAAAAGATATATATAAAGTTTTAGTTGCCTTATTTCAAGTTTTTTTTCAGCTACATGGATCAAGGAATAAAAATCACTATTTCTTATTAATCTTTTTTCATTACTAGTTTAAAAAGCTGGATTCAAGTAAATTAGGATTAATTTTACATATGCTTGAATCAAGCAAAATAATTCCTTGATACAAGAAAATTCTTTTTCTGCGTGTTAAGACAATTATGAAAAACCCTTTGATTGTACTTTGGTGGCATATTTGCTTTGATGTTTATTAAATTAAAGACTTTATGGAAGTCATTTTAATTTACAAAAAATTTAACAAAATATTTCTTTCATATACAATATTTTCAATGTTCTCATTACGTTTAATTACAATTCTACGTCGACTCGATATCCTGAATTGTTTATTGCCATTAATTAATTTATTAAATAATAGCTACATAAGTAAATCAAGCAAAAACTTTTAATACAACAATAAAAAAGACGAAAAACAGCTTCGCACATCTTTAACCTTATATTTAAAACCAAGCAAAAAAAGGACTTTATCCCCGAAACATAAATATACAATCAACAGCGGAAAGTCCATTGCTAGGTTCACTGCAACTCAACTGTTCCCGACAGCCCGTGCTACCGAACAACCTCCAATGGACAGCATACAAGTAGATGTAAGTATTGGTTTCAAGCTTAACTCTCACTCTGCCACATGCACATACATAAGCAGCATAGCATATAGCATGTTCGAATCATCAAACAATAAACTCAAAATGGACTCCATTGTTTTCCGCTGGCTCCCCCCCCCCCCCGCACAGACGACGCTTATTGTAAAACCAGAAATAACTCGTCCATGCGCACTGTACTCACCTCTCCGATTAAGTATTAGAAGTAAAGTCTATTAGCGCTACTCGGTGAAACGAAGCGGAATGAAACAGTAGAACAGAACCATTTTATTTGCAGCTGCGCGAACAAAGCACTCCCTTTTCTTTTAAGAGGCGTGGTTTCCAACACTTAAATAACTAACTGACTGCTTAAATGCAAGAGAGAGTTTAACAGTGGGCCACATTGTGGTGATTACATATTTTATAGTTCTACATTCAAGGTTAAATAAAGTCTGAAGATCATGATAGCCTTGAAAATCGCCGGCATCAAAAACATTGTATATCTGATAAATAATATAACATAAGGTATAAGATAAATATTGATACTAAATTGAATATGCTTCCAAAACACCTACAGTTTCAATTCTTTTGTAAGTTAATTTTCAAATTTTAAATTTTTGTACAAACACTTGTTCAAACTGCTCTAAGAAAGAGTTCTTTTAAGATTTTTATGAATTTGCTGTTATTGAAGATATTATTATATTTCCTTTCCATTACATATGTATATACGAATTTAAGCTGAATGTGAGAAATAAAAATATGCAGGTACCTATCATTTCTGAGTTTATTACACTAAATTTAAAAAAATTGTATCACCGCAAACAGAAATTAGATTTAAAAACACTGGGCTAAATTGAGTGTTTTTGGCAAGTTGAATTAATGTAACTATTTTTTAGATAATAGTGCACCGAAGGCTATGTTAGGTTAGGGTAAGGTGGCGGGAGGTCTTTAGACCAGCCCATTTAGACCAAATTGGTCCGCACCGAAGAGTACTTTTACAAATATTTTCACATTTTTGCATAAGTTCTATTATTTTGAAGCGACCAAATTTCGTTCAATCAATCGAATAAGTTTGGGTATTTTGGCATGGCAGGTAATGTGATATAGCTCCATGTCTAATCTCCTCCTACTTTTTCGGCTACTTAAATTTTTTTTAAATGTTAAGATTTAATTACTGTGCGATTTCTCGTTACTCTTTTTGCAATTTAATGCTTAAACACGCTCTAAATTTTATTTATAACTACTAGAACTATCAGACATTTCATCCCGAAACTTTTAAACAATTTGTGCTTAATTCCGCGGGCTAAGGGGAAAAAACCCCCTCAAAATACTAAAAATACAGCATAGCGTATATACTAGGGTGGCTCAAAAATATATTTTTTTTACAGATGTCCACAGCTTTAATACTTCCACTAGACCCAAGAAACCATTCCTGTGAAGCGCATCTCAATTGGCAACAGTTTAAAAGTCGCAAATTTATTTTCTCATTTTCCGATACGATTTGTATGGAAAAAAAATCTTTTTTGCTGGTAAATTTAATTTAGAGCCATTATATTTTAAACAAAATGGCTACTAAAAAAGACGTGCCCCTCAAATTTTGTATTTTATGACATACCAAATTAAATTTTTATCTGATTATAATTTGGTGGTCTGTAGCTCACTTCTTAGAGCTACCTTTATAAATGAATAGTTTTACATCTTTAAAATGAATATCTATCTTTAAAAATTAATATCTCTTAGAGTATTTTGTTTTCATTACTGTTCTTAACTCAAATCTTTTCTAGTAAGTCGGCATTTTTATGTAAAAGAGAGAGAAGAAACTTCAAATATATGTAACATTAACTGCCTGACCAGAATCATGTCGTTGTCGTGTCGGTGAGAGAGAATCGCTAAGAGTTGGCCCAGAATTGTAGCGTTGGCTTTGTCGTTTTGCTTTTATTCAATCTGCCATTGTTGATTTTCTTGAACTTGCTTCAGTGTTCTCATCGTACTCCGATTGAACTAATAATTACTCCACTTCCATTTATTTCACTACTTTTTGCAATACTCTTCATATAAATTTACTGCATTTTCAACTGAAGGCTACTCCTATCATTATTAGAGCAAATAGGAACACTGTTTACTAGCTACATTGGTTGACAGATTCTTCAAATTTTGTTAAAATATGGCAATATTTTTAGAGAAAAGCTGAGAGAGCTATCAAATAAACGACAAAGTCAAAATAGAAATAGAAACATTTCTATCTTGGCGTTTTCGTTGTCGTATTCTGCCGAAATTTTCTCCCATAAGGTTTGCATTGTCTCTGCCAGCGCTCTGCCTGCCGACACGACAACGACATGATTCTGGTCAGACAGTAAAGCTGGTATTCCCCAAGGTAGTGTTTTGGGACTAATCCTATATACGATATATACGTCAGACATGCCAGTCTCCGAAGAAAGAATTACAGCTACTTATGCGGACGATACCGCATGAATTGCCACAAACGAGTTTCCAATCAACGCATCAACTTGCTTTCAAAAGGCTTTGAGTGAAATCGAAAAATGGTTTAAAAAATGGAATATCAAAATCAATTCCGGAAAGTCTGCTCATGTTACTTTTACATTAAAACGGCAAATCTGTCCACCAGTTATAATGAGTTACTAAAAACCGCAAAGTAACCATGTCAAATATCTCGGAATATACATTGACCGACGCCTCTAGAAAAATAATAATAATGAAATAATTATTGTAAACACCAACTCAATAAAAAAAAGAGCAAAGCAGTAAAGATTACCAACGTAAACAGTGGGTTGGTCACAGCTGAATCGCTCAAGACTACTGAAGAGGAAATGTAGCTATTTCCGACACATGCTGTCCAGTCTGCTGTGTTATTGACTTTATACAGACTTGTTGTTGGCGTTGTTTTCTTTCATAAATTACTTGACCTAAAGCTGAAAAATTATAGGCATGGAAAAACAAGTTTAAACGAAATGCAATTCTATTTAAAGAATTTTTGTATAAGATATTAAAAAAAATCAGCTAAAAATCAGATATTAAAAAATAACTTTCTCATCAAGAAATTAAGCTCAAATTAAAGCTCGGGACTTTACCTTTTTTATGGCGTACCCGAGGAATTTTTACTTCATTGTGCATTCCAACTATCATTGTCTAAATTTTGACCAATAACAATAGTGAAAATGGAATACTATAAGAGATATTGATTTTGCATTTTATATAAGTATTCATTAATGTAGATAGCTCTAAAATAAGCCACAGACCACTTAATAATAATCAGATGAAAATTAAATTTGGATACATATATCATAAACGAACAAATTTGAGAGAGCACGTCTTTTTTTGCAACCATTTTGCTTAAAATATAATATCTGTAAATTCAATTTACCAGCAAAACGTAATTTTTCCCACCCAAACCTTGTGGAAAACGGAGAAAATAAATTAGTGATCTCTAAATCTTTACCAATTGAGATGCGCTTCACAGGGGGTATTCGTCACTAAGGTCAAGTGGAAGTGGAAAAGCCGTGGTGTGTTCAGTGCAGAAGTGAAACTTCTTAAAATTAGGAATAAGAGATATTTGTGAAAAAGACAGAGAGAAAGAGCATCTCAAAAGAAATATATTACAAAATTTACATAAAAAATATTCTGTTTATTTAATATTTATTCTGTCATTGGTTTGTGCTTCAATTGGCAATACTGATTTTAATGGTTACATAAAAAAATTTACATAAAAAATATTCTGTTTATTTAATATTTACTCTGTCATTGGTTTGTGCTTCAATTGGCAATACTGATTTTAATGGTTTGTGGTAATATGAGATATATGTCTGATTTTCTATTTTCGAAGTGAAAAAATTGCATTTGTTGTAGGGTAGATCTATTGAGGGATCTATCCACACACAAAAAACACATAATATAGAAAAAAAATTTATATTTTCAACATTTCTTTTCAAAACACCAACACTCCTTTAAATATGTATATTATAGTTCATTTCAAAAAATTGTATGCCCCGAAGGTAGTCAAATGTATGAGTTGGTCCTATTAATTTTTTTCTATCAATACTTCTTTTGAAAGCATCTACATTCTATCCGCCACCCTTGTAAAGTCCCCATTCAGAAAACTCCAAATAATAGAAAAAATTATTATAATTCATATCAAATTCGGCGGGTCAAATGTGTTAGCTGATATTATTAAATTTTCCCCCTTAACATATTTTTTGAACACACTTAAACTCTATCTGCCACCTTTCTGGTAGTCCCAATAGGAAAATCACAAAATATAGAAAACTATGTCTATTATAGTTCATATCAAAAAATCTGGGCCCTCCTGTGGAGTCAAATGTATGAGCTGGTCCTATTAAATTGTTCCTTCAGCATTTCTTCTGAACGCATCTACAATCTACTCACCACATAAAAAAGAAATTAGAAAAAGATGTCTCTAGTTCATATTAAAAAATCTATGACCCCTGGGGGTCAAATTTATTAACTGTCCTATTAATTTTGCCTTCTCAACATTTCTGTTTAACACAGATACACTCTATCTGCCACCCTTCTGGCGGTCCCCATTCAAATAAACACAAAAAATATAAAATACCATTGATCGTGTACACAAAAACGTGACGAGACTCTAAGTATTTTTCGTGACTAAAATTTCGCCTAAGTTTCACTTAAAATTTTTTCTATATATGTAGGTATACTATGATTCCACAAAAAAATTTTACGTCAAGTTCATTATGAAAATAGCTTCATTAGGAATCGGGAAATAGCCATAAATCTTAATTAAGTATTCACATTAAATATTATGGTTAGTTAAATTACTCAGAAGTCGTAGGTAATCTAACTCAAAATCTTCATCAAGCACGACATTCCTTATGTTAATTATATATTGTACGGGAATGTTTTGTGATTAGTTTTTAGTTCGTTAAACAGCGTATGCTCGGTAAGTATACAGCAGATTAATTTGCAATAACAAAATTGTAAGGGATTAAACATACGCAGGTTATGACACAAAAACGTGGTGTGTGTATATTACGTGTAATGCGTATTATGCTATCGTGGTTTAATGTTGTTTTGGACAAGCAGTTTTTCAATTAAATTTAAAGAATTAAAAATGCACTAACCATTAATGGATCTAAAATTTCTGTAAAGTTTCAAATAATTTTGTGATGGTAATTTCTATTTGATACAATTACGTAATTTACTAAGTTTTTATTAGTGGTACGTTCGAGGAAGCGCTTAGCGCAAATTTATAGCTATTCGCTTTCAGTAAATATTCGTCGTTCATTGAATACCATTAATATATAGGTAATAGATTTCACCATGCGCATGTCCGCCATCTTTGTAAGCATGTGAATGTGATGTCAGTTGTGACAAGAAAGAGAAAGAGAGAATTGGATGAAAAAAAACGTAGTAAAAATTTTAGACAGGTCCATTTTTAGTGCACTTGCCGAGAATAACCATATGAACTAAATTAAAATTTTTTTGTCTAATACGATCCAAACCGGTGAAATGAAACATTTTCATTGGTTTGTGGGCGGTAAAAGGGGGCGTGGAAACCAATTTTTAGTACAGTTGCTGACAGTAACCATTCAAACTAAGCCAACATTTTAGCTCAATCGAACCAGTTGTCAATTTTCATAATTTCTCAAAAAGTGGGTGTGGCTATTTAGCGATAACGCCCATTTTTAGTACAGTTGCCGAATGTAATCATACAAACTTAAGTACCAAACGTTAGTCCACACTAACCAAATTACCAAATTTAGGTCTTATGCGACCTAAACCGTATTAAATAAAGCATTTCCATTGGTTTAAGGGCGGTAAAAGGGGGCGTGAACACACTTTTAGTACAGTTACCGAAAGTAACCATACAAACTAAATTACCAAGTTTATGTCTTATACGAAATTCGAAACCAAACCAAAACCGTCTGAAATAAATAATTTTCATTGATTTGTGGGCGATAAAAAGGGGCGTGGAAACCCATTTTAAGTACAGTTGTCGACAGTAACCGTACAAACTAAATTAAAAAATTTTTGCCTTATACGACCCAAATCGACTGAAATATAGCATTTTTATTGATTTGGGGGCGGTAAAAGTGGGCGTGAAAACATTTATTTATAGTGACCGCCTCTTGGATCACCTACACAGCAAGTTTCACTACAAAAATGTGTAGAACTACGGAATTGCCATGGTTTCGAAAATGTGGGCGTATATATATTGCTAAATAAATCTTAGCTTTTGACGATTGAAACCGTCCGATATATATCCTTTTTTGGTTTGTAGTTGATAGCTTAAATTTAGCTTGTATGGGAGGTACCATGCCCCTCGTCCAATCGTTACCAAATCTCACATGAACAATCTCAATCAACTGATGTGGCTTCAGTTTCCCTAAAAATTTCATAAAGATCGGTTAAGCGGTTTTGAAGTCTATACGTGATATAGCCACATACCCACATGCCCGCATACATACATCCATTTTTATATACATATAGATTTTCAATACCTTTGATAAAACTAATGGCAAGCAACTCTGAATTGGACATTACACAAAAATCAATTAAGCTCTTAGGTATATTTTTCTTTATCTCCATGTCTGTGTTAAAACTACATTTCTGTTTAGAGAAGTAACGCCCAAGAAAATAAAAATAATTCAATGCTTAATTTTTTTTTCATTAACTTTTGAGACACTTTCATGCAACCTAATGTCTCACGTTGCAGTGCTTGCTGGTCAAAAATATTTTCTTCTTAATTTTTCCTATAAATTGTGGTGATAACTTGCGTACTAGTACACATTCCTATATGAAGGTATTTGTATTTACAAGCAAAACTTTTGTTATTAAAATTAATTTCGAAGGGATTAGAGTCAATAATTGCAAAGCGGATTATGCAAACAAGAGTCAAGGGAGACGGAATTCTTCGAACAAGAAAGAGTGCCTTGACTTTTCGACGCACAAAATAATTTTATTCTCTGCCTTAATCCCCTGAGAGTGCACGCTTGCGCACCTGGACATAACTAGATATGCTTGAATTCTTTTTTCAAACCGAAACTAAGACTAGATTTCTTTGAATATGACATGCTGTGTTTCCTGGGGAACAACGCATAAGCAAACAAAAACAAACAGGAAACAACATTTAGTTCCTGTTTTCATTGATCTTTTTCAGCAGTTAATTGTAATTGATCATTTTCGAACGTTGTTCTGTGAATGAAAACGAATTTTGTTAACAATGAAAAGTGACTTCAAATCGAACATCATTGGTTTTCATTTGAAAGTGCAACACGTTTTGAGTCATGGACTACAGTCTGGGGCAGCAAATAACTGACAAGGTTTGTAAATAAAAATGTATGCTAAAAAAAAGACTACTTTTGCAATAGGATGCACGTCATTGCCTGTCTTACTTACCGGTCACTATTTGAAAGGGTTCCAATGCATGATGTATGTGCAATGATCTTAATTACCATATTGCTGCTAATGGTGTTGCTGCCTTGAGTTCCATTGCAGCATTTCGAATTGCAGCCTTTTCATTGCAACCTTTGTTTGGACACCCGCGCAATATTTATTATACTGTTAAAGCATGATGAATGAATGAATGAATGCTCATCAGGCTATTATACAATAAAAGGTTCTGAAGGTAGGCTAGTGATTCACTTCTTAACGATTAAAGATGAGTTGGCTTTTGTGTAAGAGTCTTGTGTGCAAGAGATTGCTAACAGGTCCTCTTTAATTATGGTTTTTATTATTCGGTTAATATGTAAGGGGATTTGTGTAGAGACATGAGATGACTTATGAGATAAGTGACAGTCCATCATTCTCAGTGAGCTGTTAAGGTTTAACTGGAGGAGATAATAATATTTAAAACATTTTTCAATGCTATTTCACTGTCTCACATGGACTTCCTGTCAAAATAAAGATAATATATCTTTTTTTTTGTTAATAAAAAATAAAACATTTTCAAACTTTAAATTGGTTCATATCATTATTTATTATCTGTTCCAAAAATCATTATATCCAGTTTTGAATAATTATTTAAGTAACTTGATAATTATTCAAGTTCGCTACTTTTTGTTATTTTATGTTATGGTTTTTTATTTATTTTGAGATGGGATTCTTTTAATACTTTTATTAATGCTAAAAGCCTAAATAAATTAATATAATCACTAATAAATAATCATTTACAGAATTTTTATAATACTCGTTTTTATAGCATGTCGTTTGCAAAAATGCTATTTAAATTTAAAAAATTTAGTCGCAGTTAAGGGGGCAATCTGCTGTAAATCATCTAAACAATGTTTTGCCTTTTTTTACAGATATACATAGTATGTCATGAAAATAATGCCACAAAAGGATATTTTAAAATAAAAATTATGTTTGGAATAATAGCTACTTTTGTAAGCGGGCGCAAGGCAGGTGAAGTGCTGATGATTAAACCTTAATCACGTTTTTCTAAAAAAACGTTTTTTTATTTGAGTACAGTGTTGAAAGAAAAATTTAAAGCTAAATACGATCTCTGTGAACTTCGAAGATTTTAAGAAAATTTTAAATTTGCTTTTATTTTCCAGTCGAAAAAAGAATCTATGCCTTGCCATCTTTCTTAACTTTTTTCTATTTAAGAAGTTCATATTTAAAAAAGTCCGAAATGAATTAATTTATTTTTATTTAAGATAAAAATTTCGGCTATGAAATTGTACACAGCTGTAACTGACTAATAAGATGAAACACAAGTATTTTTTATTCTCTAAATAAAAGCAAAAAATTCTGATATTTACAACTGCTTGAGAGAAAATAATTAAAGGCCGTTAATTTTTTTCATTTGCTAAACCATATTGCCTCCTTAAGTAGTGACTGCGACTCTAATCGAATATATAAACTTATTTACAATAGAAGGTATTAAAAACTATATTTTTAGAATACATTAAAAGTAAAAAGCTTAAAAGAGTCTTCAAAAGACCAGATCAATGAAAATAGTGTGCTCAAATCTTTATCTATCGGAGAGCCTGCTTGCAGCACTTTCCTTGCGAAAGTTTAGTATGTTGTAGTAAAGACCGAACAACGCATGCATATTCTCTAAAATTTAGTTAATCCTCGATTGAAGCGAAACGTACTTCGATCTAATGACGGTAGTTATCTTCCATACGGCACCGCTTACGTTGTGCAGGATTTTCTCCCATGTCCAGACTTTCATTGTCACTGTCCATAGCCTCACTGCAGTCACCATCGTTATCACCGCCTACATCATCCTGTTTTCGTTTTGCGGTGGCCATTTCAGCAGCGTGTCGTTTTCGCCATTTCGTACGACGATTTTGGAACCACACCTAAAAATAAATTTATTTAATTAGACTTTGTATAACTTTTCGACAGCAAAACATAATTATAAATTAAAAAAATTAGGCAACAAAACTTAATTGGCTGAAAATTTTAGAGTATACGTGTATTGTGCAGATTATGCAGAAGTTAAAACAGTTTTCCATTACTGTTCATTACATTGAGCTGGCCAGCTGACGACAGTTTGTGTCAGTGTGTGCGGCCATTCGATCCCAGTTAGCAGTATGTGGAACAAGTGCAACTAAAGGCACGACCAAACAATTTTAACCACCCCATCAGCAGCATCATCAACGCCGGTTAACCCTCAATTAAAGCTAAATAAAGGCGAACTGCAAAAAACCATGACTAACATCTTTGGGCACGCAGCAGATCGGTATAGTGCAAAGCAAGTTTGGCACTGTGGTGAAACATATGGCGCAAGGGTCTACCATGGAACGGAGTTGATGCATTTGATGCTTAGCTCAACTTAGCTCATTGCCAACGAAATAGCGAATGCCAGCATATGAGCTTAAGTCATTAACATGGTATTTAATTTAAAGAATGAAAGGTACTTTTAAGGACTTATGTTTGTTAACAATGAATTCTAAACAATTGTTTAACAAAAATTTAATGTTTTAGTGCTAGTGAATAGACTTGTTGCTACTTGGTCCAAAATGTCACTGTATTGCTATAATTAGATTGACTGTTTAAAAAATGACTACTTTATGTGCTTGTCTTATTCCTTAATCTCACATAATCTTCGTTATCTGTCTTGATCAGTATCGGGCAGCTTTGCACACCTATACTTTCTAATCTTGAGTATGTATTAATGAGCGCTTTAAAGCTCACACTGAAAACAAAGTAGTGCTAAAGCGCTTTTTGCAGAAATCTTACTGGGCATTATGGGATTTTTTTTTTTTGCTCGGATTTGTATTGCGAAAGTAAATAAATAAGTAGTGGACGGAATGTCAAAAGGAAAGAGACCGACAGACGGATAATGTGAAATACAAATAAGCAGACGGAAATTTAAAAAGGCAGGCTAATGCAAACATGTTTTTTATTGTGCTTATTGCGATTTGCCAAAGCCAAACTGACAGCGTAAGATGCTTTCATTATACGTACTTGGAACTGATCACTATATGATATAATATGTGGACATGCCGCTTTTAAATAATTAATTAATTTCTCCATTGCATGCCCCACAATTACTTTATATTGGCCATGCAAATTATCGTAATGCCTTGTAATGCATAATTTTTTTAATTTTGCCTCTTTGATGCTGCGCCATGCCGTTATTTTCTAAAAATAAAAAAATATTCATACAAACTCCAAAAAATGTTGCATACATAAAATTTTATACAGTGTTATCTTACGTTATATCTGTGTCGATGAGTAATAACAGCTTAAATCTTAATTATAGTTTAGTTTCCAGAAATCTTGCTTCAAAGTTTTCAATCGCCATATAAGTTATATGAAAGGGTCTTTTGTTTTTGCGTCATAGCTTTGGCTAAGGTCATGCTAGAAGTTCTAGATTTTGTGTGTTCATAATGATATATACGTGGAACCCAACTATATCAACAACTCAGATCTGTTTTAAATCGACTTAAGATATTTTGAGCCATCGTTATTCTTGAAATGTTCCAAAAAATTTCCAAACCCAGTATTTTTTGTTTAAAGCTTTAAGTTTTATTGAAATAAAAATATGAAGGCGTTTTTAATACAATATATTTTAAGTAAAAATATCAGGGACCGAAAAGAACAGTAATTTTACAATTTTCAGATGAAAAAGGCATAACGATAAAGTAGCCGATGAACTTTTTTTAATATACCATTATTCTCACAATGGCAGCAGCTTCGCGAATATTAAACGCCGTTTTAATTTTTTTAATGTTACTATAAAAGCTAAAATTAACTGTTATTTTTGCCTTTTATTTTCTCGGTCTAAAAATTGGGTGATTTGTATTTTTTCAAAGGCTGCTTGACCGAATAAAAAACTATTAAAACTAAAAAAAGTTTTATAGCTCAAAATGTGTGCGTTGATGAGACGATTAAATATTTGCATTGCATTAAATATTTTTTGTCGTTCAAGCGCCATTTAAAAAATTCAAATTGCCTGATATTTTTGAACGGAAAAATAAAAGGCACGGAAAAATAACTTTTATTTTTGACCTAAGGAATAAGAGTAAAAAGTAACAGTTATTTTTGCCCAAAAAAACAAAAGGCATAAAATAACTAGTATTTTTGTCGGAAAAATAAAAGTTAAAAGATAACTGTTACTATCTGACTTTTTTGAAAAAAACCATAACCGGTACAGTCACTGAAATATATTTTACATGCAATTATTTATTAAAGATTTGATTTTTAGCCTTATTCTGGTGATTGACAACCATAAATTTATTGACAAGCTAGTCTTTAATGTAGTATTTTTTTGGTCCATGGAGTTGGAAACATCCAAAATGTTTTACAAAATTATTTGTTGTGAATAGTTTTTCTGATGCTGATTTTATATGATTGATGTTGTCAGTTTTGATAAGTTATGAGCTTTCGTTTATATTTTAGAAAAGAAATCTTTACAGTTGTCAATAAATTTGCAATTGTCAGTCACCAGAATAAGGCTGTTAATATCAAAATTAAAAAACAAAACAATTTATTTTATAAGTTATAGTATAGTGTTTATATTTGTTATAATATTAAGTTAGATATAATTTTGGAGTGTAAATCTCCAGTTCTCCAATAAATTTAAATTCTTAATTCGGCAGCGATTTTTTCCTTTGCATGAGAACCAACAAACTAGGGAATTGCAAAAAAAGTGGTAAAAGTGGTAGAATCCAAAAAAGTAGATCTACCAAAATTGTGGTAAAGTGACAACACTGGCTGTCACAAGACCGTAGAGCGACGTAAGTTCAAATTGAAATTGAACTTTTTTTTTGTTATACGTTTATCTTAAGGTTGTGAGATATTATTCTGTTTTTATCTATACTGTTCTAAGCTTTGTTACGTGCTGCATAACCAGATACACATAAAGCCCATACCACTAAAATTTACGTAACATTTATTACGGCCACCTTGCTTTGCGTTACGCGAACATAATTGGTCCATTACACTCCTGGTTGTTACTTCTTCAGTTGTTTTTAACTATTAGTTAAATTAGTTATAATTAGTGCTCATGGTCCAGGAATCTCATGCTCCATAAAATCGAAAATATGCACATATAACATGCACTTAAAACTCTAAAATATGCGCTAAAAACAGGTTAAATTTGATATTAAAAAATATTTATCCAGTATTTTATTATAGGTTCAAAAATAAAAATTACATGCAATTTAACAAAAAAAGAAAAACAATTCATTTTAAGATACACATTAAATTAATTTATCAAAACCAACAAAAATATGAAGTGGAAAAAAATATGAACATAAAAGTAATAATTCTAAGGTTGCAGACAGAGTGAACGCCGATTCAGACAGGCAGGCAGACAAGCGCAAGCAGTAACCTGCGAAGAAACGAGATAGAAATAACTTTTTTCTCGCTTGTTTGCATAGTTTTCAGTCTGCCTGCCTGTCCGCTTCGGCGCTTACTCTGTTTGCAACCTAAGTCATCTTTTCCCAAAATATGTCCCACTAAATTTAAATGGTTGAAATAAAAAAAAAATAAAAAATATGCAAAAACTACATGCATTTATTGTAAGTATTTTAAAATATGCACAATAAATAGACAAAAACAGGCATTTTTTGTAAAATATAAAAAACCAATGCAATTGAATATTTATTGCAAAATATGCAAAAATATGGACTAGCGATTGAATTCCATTTTGCAAGAAGTTTCATGATTCGTAAATATAACTTTACCATTTCCATTTTAAGATTCCCAGTTAAAACATGCATTTGCATGAGATTCCTAGCCCTAGTTATAATTACTAGTTTTAAAATATTTTTTGTTACAATTTTATTGGTTTTAATAACGTTATGCATATTCTATTTTTTCAGTGTAGAGCTGTGGTGTGCATAGAGAAGTCACTTAACGCACAAAAACGTGCGGTATGGTGGAAAGATCTATTGGCCACATCTGTTGCCCTGAAATAATGACCATGAAAAGCATCCTTAATGATTCTATATTATGTACAAACGTCAGCTCGTGATTCAAATTCGAGACTATTCTGTGAGTTTTCTTCTACATACATCTGCCCGAGTGTCTGTTTGTCAAGACAAGCTGTGGTAAGTTATTTTCAAAGCATATTAATTGTATTTTATTTCGCATAATCATGCTTATAATAATTATAGAAATGTTATAAGGAGGCCAAACACGAGTAGTAAACTTAACGGGGACAAATTGTTCCTTAATGTTATTGTGTGTTATGTTATCAGCGTTTGGCCATGAAAAGTTCTTGTTTTTGTTTCTTTCTGAAACTTGAAAAGTATTCCTAGAAATATTTTTATTTTCTGAATAATTATAAATCAAAGTTATACAATCAAATGAAGCATGATTTTAAGGAAAACGTATATCGGTCTTTTTCTAATGAAGTCCAATCAATGTGTGAATCCTTAAACCTGGCCAATTTTTCAATGGATACATTTTATTGCACTTCAAAGATTTGCTTTGAAATTTATGATATCTTCATGTTAAAGTCCGTCAAACATCGTGCCAATCAATTTGCCTCGCATAGAATTTATGCTCGGATAATAAACATCCAGCAGAGCAAGCATGTTTGCCATTGGACACAAAATAGTTGTATAGGAATAACCAGTGAAAGAGACTTATTTTAACATCCCACACTCGAATTGAGGCTTACGTCAGGTGGTTAAGGTGGTTTCATGAAGAAGAGATGGAAATGCAATAAAAGTGAAAAAATGCTTCTATGCTTATCGTATACGAGATCGTAATAAGTTTAAAATAAAATATGCTCTGTGGATGAGAAAGGGCCAAAGAACCAACAACAAATTCACAATAAATGTTTGGCCAAATTGAAATTTATTTGTTTTTATACAAGCAGTCCACTGAACTTTTATGGAATACCATGAAATTTACAACAACTCGCATTTGGTAAATCAAACAAAAGGCATGCCAGACCTTTTCCGTAGTGTGTTTAATAACTGCAATAAATCTCATTTTGAGTGATGGTTTGAGTGACGTTTTATTGCCGTGTGATTTATATGTACGATCGAACAACATGTCACTTTTGCTGCAAGTATTGACTCATTTTGGAGATTCCTGGCACAAATCCAAAATAGTTTGGTCTATACGTAGTTATTCTATCAAACATATCACAGATTTATAAACTTAATGTAACTATTATGTTTATTTAATCTTTTAATTCCTAACATCCACCTCATATGAATACATATATTGGCATTTATGTTTTATTTTACATAAAAATTAATTATTGAAAAATTAAAAATTAAAATTGTCATTGGGGAGCACTAATAGCTATTGCAGATTTGATAATAAAATATTATCAAATACGGGCTTTGAGCTCGTATTATCTAATATTAAACGTAATCTCCTAGCAAATACATTGCTGAAACAAATATTATTTGAGAACAAGACATTTTTATCAATGTTGATTTGTTTAACTTGATTCCTTTCTCTCTCTGAATCTAGGATTAGAGCTTGAAACAATTTTTGTAAATCGTTCATTTACAAAAAACTGCTTAGTTCTAGCTTATTTTTCAAGACAAGTAAATGCTGTTTTGCTTCTAAGATGACAACAATTTAATAAAGAATTGATTGAACAATTTTTAATTTTCTAAAAATAAGACCATTTTGTTTGATATGAAAATCTTTTTTCTAGAAAAGAAAACAATTTCTTGATGTGAGTAAATCATTTCTAAAAATAAGCACATTTGATCACTTCGGTGATCTATAAATAGCCTACTGCTTTAAAATGTCATATGATTAGTAGCCAATTTGAACGTTCAATTTGTTCTATATAATTCAAATGAATGAATTCCTAATGTGTGAAATCATATGCACATGCATTGAAATGCTTAAAAATAGTTTTGAAAAATATAAATGAAAAAAAAACAGAATTTTTCTCTATTACTGTATAAAAAGGAGATCTACGTCTAACTTACGATATCGATAGTATCTCTTTTTAACTGTGTCTTTTTTGTAAATTTTTTTTTAAACTTCGTTAATCTGGTAATCTTGTTTTATAGGAGATACATCGAAAAATTAACCGGTTTTGATAATTTTTAGCATGACGTTTAAGTGTAATTAAATTAACTAAATTGCATCGAAAGTTGAAAATATTGATTTTTAAGTCAATTTTTTTTTATGAAATGAAAATGATATGTTTTATGAAAAAGTTTTTGTACTAAAAATTTCTACTGTTTTCTGAAGGTTTCATTTCTACTGTACGTATCGGCTACACACATACTTTTTCTGTCTGTGTGTCCGTCCGTCTGTCCGTCTGTCTTTCTGAGATCACGATAACAGCCGTCATTTTAGAGCTGAGTATGAAATTTGTAAAAATCGAATGAAAACCACGTTTACCTCCCATACGAAGTGACTGTAGCAATAATGTGAAATCTCCTTAAATTCCACAAAAATTAGTACGATGGCTTCAAATTTTGCAAAAAACTTTTAATCTTAACTATGCACTCGATGTTTGGAGTTTGGTAAAAAAAAAACTGAAAACTCCTTAACACATATAAGGTCTGTTTCCGTACTCGATTCAAGTAACTTGAAGTTGCTAGAAAGCGTTATTTTACAAATTTTTGAAGCTAGAGAGAGAGGAATAACATGCAAAAAGTCACTCTCTATTCTATTACAATTACTAGAAGTTGGTACGGAAACAGACCTATAATATGCTTTGATAAATAGCCTGTACTCTGAGTACCACGCCTTATAAAAGTGACGTCATTACAATAATACAACATTGAAAACTTTGAATATATTAAAATATGTCTGTGTGTGTGGTATTTAAATTTCTGTTAAGTCGAAAATAATTCCATACTAGTTTTAATACTTACATTTTTGATATTTCTTTTTACTTTTTTTGTACGCATTCAATTATTTATGCAAAGTTTTAAATACCATCCAAAAACTATTGACATTTTTTGCATCTCTTTATGGCCGCTCACAATCGATAGCCTGTCTATCGATAGTTTTCCACCACTACTGCACAACACAGGTAGTTCTTTGAAAACTCTCCACTCTAAAGTTAGTAACATCCGGTGTTGTAATTGAATACTCAAATACGCTTTATCTTAGTATCACATAAAGCTAAGCATTGCTAAAACCGTGTTTATGATGGGAATATGATTAATTATGAGCAAATATAGTGCAGCACATATCGACCTACACACATACATTGTAGTAAGTGCTTCTAACTGAGTGGATGTTGGACTTAGGCGTTGAGCATTTGATGTAAGAAATCGTCCATGCACACGAACATTCAATTATGGAATAAATGGCAGGATGATCCACATGTGCATATATGTAGCAACCTTGTCAAGTAAATGAGTGTGAGTGTATCACCCTAGCTCATCACATTCTCATGAGTGACGGCTTTCGATAGCACGCAAATTTGACACAGCAGCAAATGACAAAATGCAAATGAGTTAAAACGTTCAAAATGCGACATCGGCAACTGTCGCAATGGACCCAGACTGCGGTGTCTATGTCAGCGGGGTTCGAAATATGATCTTGACAAGAATAATTGCCTGCAATCATAATTAAAAGAGCTGTCCGTATACTTGCTTCTGTTTGCTGCTTTTTGATGAAAAACATGGCTACAACTTGTCTGGTGGCAGGACAACGATGTCATTCAAACAATTATTATTAATGCATCCGCGGCATAGCCGAGAACCAATAGTAACTGATGGGCTCGTAGCTATATGTAGGCAGCAGCTTTATGCAAATGTATATTTCGAAGAATCATTTGGGCCAACACTCGAACACATTAAATAGTGTGTTACAACAAGTAAATGGAGACCGAGATTTGTAAGTTTAGATAATTTTGATAAATTATTCAAACTGAATGTCTCTGGCGTGGAGTTCGTTTACTCACCCACCTATCCATACGTCTAAGCCAGGCATTACAGGAGCATTCGGCGGTGCTGATGGCTTTGTATAATAAAAATCAATGCTCACTATTGACAAATGGAATAATATTGGATAGCAATGCTAGACAATTCGGTTTATATTGCTTTTTGTTATTTGTCTAAAGGCAGCAGATTGCGGAACAGTAATGAAGGATATGTTAATGGCTTGGCAGAAAGAATTATTTTTTCATTTATGTAGGATTGACAAAGTGTACGGGTAATTTTACTGGTTTTTGTTTTCCTGAGGGGGGGGGGGACCATCTTTGGTATTTAACTACCTTATAACTAACTTCGATATTCCTCTTAATATCTATATCCCAGGGCATGAAACGATATCACACGGGTTAAACTTTTTATAAAAGCGTGTTTATAATTGAGCGGGAGCCGTTGGCTTACCTGCTGAGTTGTTAAAGAAAGATTAAGTTGTTTTGAATGCATTCGCGTCTCTATGCAGAATATGGTTGAAAGATTTGGTCCAAACAATCAGAACCTTGGTGTGCTCTGCCACTATTTTCGACAACTATCGTGGTTTACGCCTTTTTATTAAAAGGCCCTGGCAAACGTATAATGTTAAAGATGGAAGCCCTTCCTAAACCAAGGTGCGGAGATGTAGCACTTAAGAATTTGTATTTCATTTCACTTTTTTGGTAAAAGTCAATATACTTATCTTTTTAAGATCATAATAAAATAATGGTCTTAATCTTAAATTATTGAAAGTAATCCAGCTTTAGAAAAATTCGTAAAAGAAAAAAATTAATTAATGCAATATTTACTACGTAGAAATAAAAATTTAATAAAACTTCCATCAAGCCTCTAAAAAAATATTTTTTATTAATAAGGAAAAACCACTCGTTTAAGAAAAATTATTTATTTGGATTTATCTTTAAAAAAATATTTTGCATGTAAGAAAATAGAATCAAGAAAAAATATGCAAGATTTAAAATGTTTTCCTTAATACTATTCGTTTAGTATATTCTTAATACTGCAAAAATATTACTTTAAGGAGCGAACGAAAAATTCATTTAAAACGTAAGGAATATATTTTTAATGGTTTATCTCAATAGAAGTCTAGCTTTTTTTCCCGCGCTGCCGAATGTTACTTAAAAAGTAATAAATATATTATCTTGAAATTTGACACATATATTGTATTAACGTACATTAACGTATAAGCTTTTGCTTATTTTTAAAAGTTTGCATTAATTTCTACTAGAAATATTGTTTTTGACAGTTTGGTTATAAAAAAAACCAGTGTAATTTTTTTCTTTTTATACTCCCACGTTTAAAAAAGGTAATAGGAGTAAATTAACTTTGTCCCTCAGTTTGTAACGCCAATAAAGAGGCGTGTCCGGTATAGAAAAGTATATATATTCTTGATCAGCATCACCTCCTGAGTCGATTTAGCCATGTCTATCTGTTCGTCTGTCCGTCTGTCTGTCTGTGATCACGATAACAGCCGTAATTTTATAGCTATCGTCACGAAATTCAATATATAAGCTCGAAAATGAGCCAAATCGGCTGAAAACCACGCCTACCTCCCATACAAAGTGACTTAATCAAAACGGTAAAATCTCTTTTAATTCCACAAAAACTAACAAATTACTTCAAATTTTGCACATTAGCTTTAACAATTAATATCAACTTTGAGTATGAAATTTGTAAAAATTAGATAGAAATTACGTCTACCTCCCATACAAAGTGACTTAATGAAAACGGTACAATCTCTTTAAATTCCAAAAAATTAATCGAATCACTTCAAATTTTGCACATAAGCTTTAACCTTTAAGATGCACTTTGAATATGAAGTTACCTCCCATACGAAGTGAGTTTATCAAAAGGGTAAAATCTTTCAATTCCGCAAAAATTAAACTAATGACTAAACATTTTGCACATAAGCTAAAACAAATTATATGTACTTTAAGTATGAAATTTGGAAAAATCGAATGAAAACCATGGCTATCTCCCGTACAAAACGGTAAAATCTCTTTTAATCTCACAAAAATTAATCTAGTGACTTCAAATTTTGCACGTATGAAATTTGTAAAAGTCGAATAAAAATAACGTCGACCTCCCATTCAAAGTGAGTTTACCAAAACGGTAAAATCTCTTTCCATTCCGAAAAAATTAACCTAATGGCTTCAAATTTTAACTATCCACTCGATAAAGATATCTGAATATACAAAATAACGTAATCATAACAGTAAAACCTTTTTAAATTCCAAAAAATTTAATGTTTGAACTTGATGCTGTACACAAAAGCTTTAATAAATAAAAGGGACTGTAAGTTTCAAAAGTTAAATATTTGGATAAAAACCGCGACCAATAAAAGTGACATCATCAAAATAATACAATATTCAAGACTTCAAATAATTTAAAATACGGCAATGGGGTTTTTTAACTTCGATTCAGTCGACGATAATTCCTTGCTATTTTTTTGAAAATTAATTTTTTTTTTCGAAGCGAAATATCTTATTTAATGAAAAACTTTTGTTTGATTGATTTAAGTTGCCTACAAGGGGCTGGGCATTCCACAGCGCAAATTGAAGGAGCCAAATTTGAGCAGCAGTACCGATGCCATTTTGTTGTTTGACGTAGAATTACGTCTTACAGCACGGTTTGTATGGGGTCATTTTCACAAAGTTTTTCAAGCACATTTAAGTATGTTAGTTGACACTTTGGGGTATACCTATAGCCTTTAATATTCATCGTACAAGGGAAAAATATATGCCATAATATCAGTTAGAGTACGAATAAAACGAATTTCTAACTTTGGGTTAGACATTCACTTCTTTAATAAAGTCACAAAATAGCAAAATATAAAAAGAAGAAATTCATATATTCGTATAACAAAAGTTACACACAAGCTGTTTCAGTAGCTGCTTATGCTGTTGTTATTTTCATTGTTATGGTTGTTGTTGTGTTTGGTGTTATGGCTGTTGGTTTGGTTCTCAATCCTGTCGTTTGTTATTGTGCTGCTTTTGTTGTTGTTGTTATTAATACGTATGTGAAATGTACATACATAATACACATCAGTTGTTTTTGTTTTTGTCGTTTGTTATTAGTTTTGTTTTTTTCAGCAAGATACATACGTTTGCGCGCTGTGCTTAGAAAATTATATTTGTTTTTGAAATATAATAAATTCGAATTATTAATTTTTTCCATATTAAAAATGTATTTTGATAACTAAAATTTGAATTTAAAATTACTTTTTAAGTATACAATATATATGTATAAGTTCCTTACTACAGGAAAAATAAATAACTCATATTTTTCCGAAATACTTATTTTCATTTGTTAAACATAACTTTGAATTTAATTTAAGTTTAACCAACATAAAAAAGAACGAAAACAACAAATTCATCACTAAAAATATCAAACGAATAATTATTATACAAAACAAATTTGTTTAAAATAATTTTTATTTATAAGATGAAATGCTTTAAAATGGTTTTGAAAAATATAAATAAAAAAAAAATAATTTTTCTGTATAACTGTATAAAAGGAATTCTACATCTATACTTACGATACTAAAGAAAATGTGTCTTTTTTTCTACTAAAAAAAATTTGTATGTAGACACTTGAACATCAATGTCAATATGTGATTTTATTCAATTTTAAAACTACCCTCATTGTAAAAACTAATTGAAAAATCTGTTTTCTGAAGCAGGTTCCCCCTTAATTGAAAATTTTACTTTATGAGTGAGAACTAATAACTTTTTGCTCGGTCCAAGATTTAAACCGGTTAATTGAACTTGAATTTCAAGCATGCTCATGTTTAATTTGAGAATGTTTGATGCTTTCTCTCCGTGTAATTCAATAGGCGTGTTTTAAAATAAACACACATATCTCTCATCAATAACAAACTGTCTGTTGTGTGCCTATTATTTAAAACTCTATGTTTTACACCAGCAAAACTGGCGTAGTTAAGAATTAAGAAAATCAGCGAAGGCACGTGTTTGCCACCATGTCTGTTCCTGCGCCAGCTCCTATGCTTTGTTTTTTTTTACAAATTTGACGACAAAAGGATTTGTTTTGATAACAAATGCTAGAGACAAGCAATCCAACAAGATTTAACTTAAAACTGGGCTTAAGCGATTTAAGTCTGCACCCGCAAACGTGTGGCGCAGCAACGATCTTACAACATACCACCCTCAACGTAAACGATGGCATTGCAAGTGGCGACGCACTCCTTTTTACTTTTTCCGGATATTTTAAAACAGCTGGATTTGCGTTTCAATAAATATGCAAATTTTGATAAAGTTCATACATTTATACATACAAACATAAAAATACGCACAGATATGCCGACGCTAAAATTTGTGACCAAAGCGGTCTATACTCGGTGAGGGACGATTCACGAGTGTTGTATATTGCAACTCAGTGTTGGTCATTATCCTTAACCGTTGTTTAGTTGAGTTTTATATAAATTAAAAGTTTGGCTTAAGCTTACCTTCACTTGGGACTCCGTCATTCCTAAGGCATATGCTAACTTCGCTCGTTCTGGACCCGCCAGATACTTTGTTTGCTCAAAAGTTTTTTCGAGAGCAAAAATTTGTTGACCGCTAAAAGTTGGCCGGGTGTGCTTCTTCTTTCCATCCTTATCATTTGAATGATGATGACTGTGTGATTGGGTCAGGTTCGCAGACACTGTAAAAAGTTACAAAAATATATTTTTATATAATTTTTTTTCGACTTTATAGAATAATAAATAAATTATTGTTTTACTAAGAATCAACCAATCACCCAAGGGATGAATGCTGCTAAAGAATATCAACCCCTTAGAATTACGATGCAATGTTATTAATAGCCTACAATTAGCTTTGATTTGGCGCGCAGATGCTTTAACACGATATTTTGGAACACTTGGAAAGTAATGCGGCAACTTAGTTTGACAAATTGATAACAGTATTCAAAGGAAAGCCAATATTTTTTTAGAAAATACATTGCAAGGCGTGTAAGTGAATATTGGTATTTGTAAATTACTTTAACTTAATCCTCTAAGTTAATACCCTTTCATCAACTTTAAGGCTTTCACAGTTTAAGCGTACATTCAACAAATCGTATTTATAGCATTTGTTATTGTTGAAACTGTGAGCACCCAACCATGTGACTGTCGTATTCAATAATTATGCAATCCTGTGATATATGTAATTACGTAGCAGCAGACAAAGTATAAAAATACGATGTACAAAAAACACGTCCAAGAGCTACTTTTATTTACGCGTGTTTGCGTATTTGCGTTTGCATGCGAAACAACAACAAAGCAAAATTCGCTTTCGTAAATTGGCGCACAAATAACAAATCGTACAAATAACAGACCTTATTGATTAGTAAAAATTAATAAAAAAAAGAACAGATGCGTCGCTGAACACACGAGAGATGCGAAGCTTTTTCGCAGTTTCATAAGTTTGATAATTTAATGGTTTTTTTAATAAAAAATTTATAAATTAAAAAACTTTAAATACCATAATTATAACTAAAAAAATTATATTCCCACCAGTAAATTTTAATACCTTACATTATTATTTTACGTTAATTTTTAATTATTTTTGTAAATGTTAACGAAATTATGGGTTTTAAATATCTAAAATATCAAATGTATATTATATAGATGTAATGTCATCGATATTTTTAGCAAATATTACATCAATAGTTGTCCTAATCGTGTTGTGGAAATATTTGGATCGCTTATCATTCGCAAATTATATTTATCAAAACGGCATTGTTTAAGGCCTAGAATTTGTATAAAATTATTTTTTTTTGATATTTCAAAAGTATAGTCCTTCTGACGCTAGTTTTACTTCCACAGCTGTTTTAGTAGGTGTCGAGCCACAATGTTTCGTCTACATTCATTCTCTTTATACTCATTTATCTCGAAACTACTCTTTTCAGTATGGTGTTGTAGCAAAAACAAAAACTATTCAGCCGAATCATCTGAAATTTAAATATGCTATTCATAACATTAGTGGCTATAGTTAGAACTAGAATATAAGTTTTATTTCAAAAACATCGTATATTTTTTCAAAAACATCGTATATTTTACACTTAATAACCGGTAAAAAACAAGCTGTTAAGAACTTAATTTTCATAAGCGCGTTATTCTGTCAATTTTCCTTTTTTTTCTAGTGCCAGTCGTAGCTGACTCATAGTGATTAATAATATTCTTGGGCTTTATTTTTCAGATAAATAGAAAAGTCAAAATCTACAACACCGCCAATGCCCCTTTTCCTTGAGAGCGTCTCATTGAGCGCCATTTTGAACAAAATCAAAAATTTTTTAATTAAAAAAGATTTTTTTACGATAATTGAGTGTTACAATATACCTTAAAAGTTTAAATACCGTTGTTCAATATTAAAACTTTTTAAAAAAATCCTAAAAATACCTTAAATTTTCAACCACTAGACCACCGGCCTTGCTTTAAGTGCCTATGAACATTCATGTCTGAATTCGCAATTAAAATCTACACCTAAAACAATTGGCATCTTGTGATAATTTTCAACCCGTTCAATGGAACCTTGCTACTTTTGTTGTTTGGATAGCTAATGCACAATGCTTTTGACCGATTATTGTGATCTGTTGCATCACAGCTTCACGCATTCACAATAGAATATGTAGGACAGCTAATGCACAATCCTTTTAATACATTCTTGTAATCTGTTGCATCATACCTTCACGCATTCACACAAGCGCGTCGGAAGCTAATTTCATCTGGGGGGGCAGTACAAATGGTGGTGCAAAAAAAAGTTCACCAAAATTTCTTCAAAGAAACATGAATGTGAATAAACAAATTTTTTATTTTAGTTTAAAATAAAAAAAATATAAAAATATATATAAAATATTAAAATTTCATTATTTTTAAAAGTTCTTCCAATTTTAATATTAGAGATCATTCTTTAAAGGATCTTTCATATGGTAATATGAAAATATAAGAAATAATGGTTGCTTTTATAAAGCAAGACTAGGTATATCTTTATATGGTTTAAATGCAATAAGGTACAAAAAGTTATATCAATTTAAATTATTCCAAAATGTTTCTTTCTGTCCTTGCGAGAAACAAACTATTTCACCACCTCCATCGAATTCAATTCTTCGGTTTTATCTTTTTGAATGTGTATAAGTGCCACATGAGTGAGTCGTTTCTGTGTCATAGTTGCTCGAAGATACGTTTTAAGTCGTCTTAGTGCACTAAAAGAACGCTCAGATGAAGCTGCTGATGCAGGCACAGTCAAAAGCAAAGCAATAAGTTTTTCAACTTCATTTAATAGTTTTTTTACAGTATCCGAATTTTTCGCAAATTGGGATACAATGCCACTACAATTTCAAGGTGTTTGGCCAGGCAATTGCTTCAGCAATTTCATCTGCAAAAAAGTCATCTGCATAAAGATCTAGTTTTGTTTTTAGATTTTGTTCAGAAGGCACTTTTCCGTTGAAGGCTTCGATTACAATATTTTCCAACGATTCCAGAGTGTCAAGATCTGTTTAAATGTACAATAAGATTTACAAAGTGCCAGTTTACACTAGCTTCACTCAACCGACTCACCGAATGTTAAATCAAAGTTGATGTTTCTTCAAAGCGTCGAGGTGGATTTTCATCAGCTAATTCACAGTAGGGGCTTTCGCATGGTCCAAAACATTGGACCAACATGGCAGATTGTACAACATGTAGTACCATGCGTAAGCTGAAACGATAGTCGAAATTTTTGGTTTTTTCTGCCGATTGCACAATATTGTACAATTATGTAAAATTACTGCTCAATTGTTAGGGCATTTAAAAGTTGCTTAGCTATTAGCCGGATGTGTTCTGCTTGAGAGCTTGCAATTAATGATGTTGCTTTACAAGTTGGATCGTTCGAACGCTCAATCAAATAGTCCCATTAGTTTTCCATCTAACTTATCGTACAACATGTCGTCCAATATGGAAAGCCCCTAAGAACATGTCAAATTTTTTCTTGAAGTGGTCGGTTTGCAGTAGAAACTCTACATTTTGTTCTATCTTTTTGCAAACACAGAGAAAGAAAATGGTTATCCGCAAGCATGCTTATGAAGAAGAGAGAAAGAAGAGGAAAATATATAATACAAAAATATTATCGTTGTAAAAAAAACTGATATTTTGAATAACTTTTGAAGTTTTCCTTTTAAATTGTTTATCTAGCTAAAAAAGTGGGGGGGCGACTGCCCCCCCGCTTCCGACGCCAATGCATTCACATGTAGGATAGCTAATGCACAATCCTTTTAATAAATTCCTGTCATCTACTGCAACATAGCTTCAGTTAATACTTAATACTAAATGAATCACATCATGGCACAAAGGGTTTCGAAGTAGTGGTTAGTGTGTAGAACTCTCGATCGAAATGGTGCGAGTTCGAATCTCACTGCTTACGCTTACAGCGAAATATTTTTAATTTTATATCCTCTTGTTGTAATAGACGCAAGTAAAAAATTAACAACAATTCTAAGAAAAAGGTGTATGAAAAATAAGACATCATAAGATAGTATCGTAGGTATAGACGTAGAATTCCTTTTTATACAGTAATAGAGAAAAATTCTGGTTTTTTTTTCATTTATATTCTACAAAACTATTTGAAAGCAATTCATCTTCTCAATAAAAATTCTCCAAAAACAAATTTGTTGTTGTTGTTGACTTTTTCAAACTTACTTGATCTAAAAAGCTCACATTTAAATTCATGTAAAACTTTGTTTTCTTTTATAAAAAGTTTTCGTTTTGGTATTTTTAGTGATGATTTTGTTGTTCTTGTTCATGTTTTATGTTAGTTAAAACTAAATGTAATTCAAAGTTATGTTTAATAAATGGAAATAAATAACGAAAAAAGTTGTTTTTTCCGTAGTAATATCTTAATAAAAAATGTTCAATAAAAAATTCTATTTTCTTCGATTTTTAGTCGTGCTTTACAATTCCCCACGATTTTTGAAGACTCCAAAAACCAATCATCTGTCGATGATTTTGGACTTAACGCAAATTCTTCAACCAGGAAGTGTAGAGATTCGATTTAAAAAAATGTGAAAAAAATTATTTTTGTAGTAGTTTTGCCCACAAACAAAGCACGTTTCAAAACTCCCACTGCCTCCTACATACTTGGTCCCTTAGGGTGATATATGTCAAATATGTGTTGCGCCATAGGGCGCCATGCCGGCTGAAGATAATCTATATATATAAAAATGGATGTATGTATGTGGGTATGTGGGTATGTGGGTATGTGGGTATGTGGGTGGGTATGTGGGTGGGTATGTGGCTATATCACGTATAGACTCCAAAACCGCTGAACCGATCTTTATGAAATTTTTAGGGAAAATAAAGCCACATCTTGAGAGTGTTCCTGTGAGGTTTCGTAACGATTGGAGAAGGGGGCGTGGTACCTCCCATACAAGCCAAATTTGCTCCATCGATCACAAACAAAAAAAAGATAGATATCAGGCGGTTTCAATCGTAAAAAACTAAGATTTGGTGATTTTGTTCAGATGGTTACTGTCGGTAACTGTTCAAAAAATGGGCGTGGTCGTAATATAAATACGCCCACTTTTTCGAAATCATGGCAATTCCAGAGTTCTATACACTTTTACAGTGAAACTTGCTGTATAGGTGCTCCAAGAGGCGGTTACTATATATAAATGTTTTCACGCCTACTTTTACCGCCCACAAATCGATATCTATATACATAAAAAGCAAAACGATGTGTGTCTGGCTGTGTGATGTCTATAGACTCCAAAACTACTAAACCGATTGACCTGAAATTTTGGCAGCCGATTTGTTTCAGGTACGAGATGATTGAGGGGGAAAAATGTGCCACACCCCCTTTTACCGCCCCCAAATCAATAAAAATGTTATATTTCAGTCAGTTTGGATCGTATAAGGCTAAAATTTTGTAATTTAGTATGTACAGTTACTGTCGATAACTGTACTTAAAATGGGTTTCCACGCCCCCTTTTACCGCCCACAAAGAAATGAAAACGTTTTATTTCAGACGGTTTTGGTCGTATAAGACTTAAATTTGGTACTTTGGTTTGTGTAGTTACTGGCAGTAACTGTACGAAAAATTGGTTTCCACGCCCACTTTTTGCGCCCACATATCAGTGTAAATACTATATTTTAAGCAGTTTTGGCCGTATGAGACTAACATGTGGTACCTAAGTTTGTATGGTTACTTTCGGCAACTGTACTAAAAAGGAGCGTAATCACTATATAGCCACACCCACTTTTTTAAAAATCATTAAAATTTACTACTGGTCGATTGAGCTTAAATGTTGGCTTAGTTTGTACGGTTACTGTCAGCCACTGTACTAAAAATTGGTTTCCACGCCCCCTTTTACCGCCCTCAAACTAATGAAAACGTTTTATTTCAACGGTTTGGGTCGTATTAGACAAAAATTTTGTAATTTAGCTCATATGGTTACTCTCGGCAAGAGCACTAAAAATAGGCCTGTCCCACTTTAGTTAAACTGACTTTTCGGGAGGTCAACGTAAAGTGAAGCAAAGTGCGCCAGGCTTTAGCTAAATTGAGCTAAAATTTTGGCAGTCGATTTGTTTCGTGTACGAGATGGTTTAAGGGAAATAATTTTGCCGCACCCCTTTTTACCGCTTACAAAACAACAAAAATTCTATATTTCAAACAGTTTTGATTGTATTTGACTAAAATTTGGTAATTTAATTCATATGGTTACTTTTGGCAGTTATACTGAAAATGGTGAATATTTTTGGCATTTTTTGACATTTTCGTATATGGCATTAAGGCGGTCTGGGGCCGAACAACGTCTGCTGAGGAATACAAGTCTTATGTAACCACTCTTGATGTAACCACTAACTGCAAAAGCGGGTCGACCGATTTAAACGAAAATTTTAGGGTACTATGCCTGGCATCATACAATGAAATCAATTAAAAATTGCACATCGGCGTACCTTTCATATGACATAGCATTTATTTGCAAAAATTCTTCCAGCTAAGCGCAAAAATTATTTTACTGGTTTTGTCATCAAAACAACAAGGGTACCCTTTCTGATTTTTTCGCGAAATTTATTTGTTCCAAAATGTTGTTTTTATATTTTTTACAAAAAGTCAAAAATAATTTATGTGAAAATTACCCCAATATCTATTTCCAATCAAATTTACAACATTTGCTGCCAAAGTCTATATCTCAAATAATCAAAATTTATGACTATAAATCTATTTTTTCATACAATTGACAATCTATAGTAATAAAAATAATTTTCTGTTTGTTTGTTTGTTTGGCCTTTTTACAAATCTAAACGGCCCAACGGATTTTGCTCAAACTAGGTGCACATATTAAATTTATTCTAACTTAAAATGTTACATACTTATTTTTTGCCACGCCCCCTCAGAACTTTTTCAACTAACGGCAATTTTGTTATTATAATAATTAATTATCGGAGTTTTTTTTTTTAATTTAAAAAAATTTCTGTTATTTTGGCATCAAAAACACTCACATACACTCAAAATTGTAGAAATTTTCAGTACAACGACTTTTTCATAAAACATCGTTACCAAAGAATGAGAAAAAAACGCCATGAAAATCAAAGTTTTGTCTTTGGATGCAAATATCTCCGCTGTCCATTAATATATTTGATTCAAATTCTTTTTGTTCAAAAGTTCAATAAATATACTTTACAAAAATGGGTTGAACTGTACCTTTTAGTCAGTGAAACTATGTTTTATAATTATGTCAAAAAAGGTCCAAAATATTGACTTTTTACTCAAAAAATGACTCAAAAATTGTTTTTGTTGTAAAAATGAAATCAATTAAAAATTGCACATCTGACTAACTTTCATATGACATAGCATTTATTTGCAAAAATTCTTCCAGCTAAGCGCAAAAATTATTTTAATGTTTTTGCCATCAAAACAACAAGGTACACCCTTTGATTTTTTTGGCGAAATTTATTTTTTCCAAAATGTTGTTTTTATATTATTTACAAAAAATTCAAGTCTTAAAAATAATTTATGTGAAAAAATTACCCCAATATCTCTTTCCAATCAAAAGTAATGGCTTTTATGATTAAGTTACTTTATGATTTATCGAATAGCTTTGGAATTATAGGTAGCACAGATTTAGTATTTAACCACAATTTAAACATGCTATGTTCAATGTTAACATTTGATGGGTGTTTGCAAACGGGGCGAGGCAGCAACGCGCCGGGTTTCAGCTAGTAGATATATGTTTATTAATAAAATTTAAAAAATATTAGGACAGAGAAGAAAAAAAAATTTGTGAAAAGTAAACAAAGTTGCATTGCAATTACGTGCAATAACAATAAAGTTTTTCTACAGCTTTTCTAACTACAGCTTATACCCTAATTACATAATATTTTTTAGTCTACTTTTGAGTTGATCTTTTGACAAGTTAACATCAAATACGCTACAGTTGTTAACAAAGTAATTCATGCGATTTAATGGAGCAGTAAACATATAATTTGTTCTACAAAATGGTAAATAAATCAATCACGGTTAGTGTTAAAATTTATAAAGGAAAGAAGTTCTGGATAATCAAATACAACAGTTATGAGTTGGTGTAATTAAACAATATCAGCAGACTTTCTTCTCTCAATAAAAGATTGCATTTTTGAAGCGAAGCTTTTTACGCCTCGTTTTGTGATTTGCTTGAGTGAAATCTCACAAAATTACCCTCATCACTGGCTATACACGAGCAGGCTCCATTGAACTGGGCGAAACTTATCACAAGGTACCAATTGCTTGAATGTTCACAGGCACTTAAACAATGCCTTTTCAATAAATATAATTTACGAATGATAAGCGATCTAAATATTTGTACAATACGATTAAGGACAACTATTAATGCAGTATTTGCTAGATATATCGATAATATGTAATATACGTTTGCTGTTTAAGATATCAAAACCAACAATTCCATTCTTAAATTTCCATAATAATAATTCAAAACATTTACAAAAATAATTAAAAATTATGTAACATGTAATCAAATAAAATAATAATGTAATGTAATAAAATGTACTGGTGTGAATATTAACGTGTATTTTTTTAGTTAACTTTTTGATATGTAAGTCTTTAATTTTGTAATCAAAAATAAAAGTATTCCTTTTACGCGAAAAGGTCATAGTTTTACATTTATCTAAATTTAAAAACATTATTTTTAGGACACTAAGCCTTAAAGTATTTCAAGTCTGACTGGAGTAGGTCTGAATTGTCTTTAGAATCAATTGTTCTGTATATTTTGATTTTTGGATAGAACTTTAGTAGTACTGTATATTTGGTGTAAAAAGTGGAAGTTATCGAAAGTATTTCCCAAAGACATAAGCAAACAAAAAAGTACGAGTAACGTAACAAAAAATAGAAGTGGTTTTTGTCTGCATAAATATAAACGAAAAAATCTGCGAAGTATGCACGAGTTTTTTATGGAAGTTGCTTTAATATAATCTGGAATAATGTTGCTATGTATTCATGATTTTTTCATTGAAAAAGTTTCTTAATTAATTTTATTGTTACTTAATTAATTGAACTAGAAAAACATATGAAGTGTAATTCAGGACCGTAAAAACCGAAAACTAAAAAAAAATTCAATTAAAGTTTGTATTATACGAGTATTTAGTAAACTTATAAAATTCCAACTTTCGTTAAAATTTTTCATCTTTTGTCACCATTTTTCAACTTTTGTTGCCATTCATCATGTTTGTTGCCTTTATTAAAAATTCAAACTGAGATCAACTCTCAGTACTTTTACAATTTAAATTTAAACATATTTTTCTTTATTATGGAGGTTTAAAAGAACTTTAACTGACATTTAACTTTTCAGTCGCGGTAGACTTTTTGGTGGAAATGCTCATATGGCTCTTATTGTCACCACTAATGCCTACCCCTGTCATCCCATTATACCCTTCAATTAAAAATAAATTATTTTAATCAATTCACACCGATTTGGCAAGAATATTCCTTAATTTGGCATTCTGAGTAAATACTATAATATAATATGTCTATGTATAGTATAAATACTATAATATAATGTGTCTGAACTAGAAATTGCAAAACAACTTCAAATTTAAAACATCTACTCACTTCGAATGTCATAAACAAACAGCTGTAATCAAAACTGTTCAATTAGTACAACAACTTCACAAGCCAAGATAACATGCTGAAATTTATAAGCCCCTAATTGGACATCATTAAATTTAAACGTTAGTCCAAAGCATTCCACAAGTATAAAGAATATCGCTTCTCTGACGGCCAATTTGTTTTACCAATTACCACCAAAATAAAACATATCAATTAACAACCCAAATTGTCCGCAAATTAATTGCCAGCTCTTGCTACCACCAGAGCACGTTCTCAATTCACTGCGTGGGCGTCTAGCAGCAAAGATTAGCTGGGGACAACTGGGAACCGCACCTCAATGAAATTGAGCCATTAAAAAAACTAATCAATTAGCAAACAAATGAAGCACAAGACAAGAAGGTCCCATTGCGATCAACGAAGCAGAATTCGAATTAAGTACCTCCACTTTTGTTCGAGCAAGCCAATAAAACAAGCCAAAACAAAACGCCTTCCACGCTTAGACGCCCCAAAGCAGTCCTGCTCAAACAAAAACTCTGCAATGCGAATGCGGAAGGCACAACCAACAACCATCGCCATGGTAAACGTACCAATTAATGTCACCCCATTATTAAATGATCCCTAATTATGTGAAATGATTTTACTCAACAGAAGTGGCTGAGGGGCATACAAATTGTTTGCGTCATAAAGTCACAAAGTGTTTACGACAACAAGCAGTAACAGAGAAACATCTGTGGGTGATGTGGGTGAGTAAGGGTGAGGTAGAACGATGAAATCGGAACATTGCTATGCCAAGAGAAGAAGCTAAACCTTTCGCGAGTCAGTGACTTTCCACAAATGACTGCTACGGCCTGGATGGTATCCCTTAATAGCACCTCAGGTTGTTCTAAGGACAAGTTGAAACTTTTATAAAGTCATGCAAGGATATGTTTCAATTTACGTTTTTAAAGTTCATCTGCTTTACTTGTTTTACAGCGATCCACTCAAATATTCTTTTATATGCTTAATTAAAGAATTAGCTAGCTTTCAAGTATTTACGGCACTAGATGTAAACATTTATATGATGGCAATAAAAAAAGCAAGTTGCAATTAAGACAAACAAGAATACTTGGTATGCCGGGCACAGAAACCAAATCATACACATATGCTCACATAATTATTACGGCTGTGCAATGCGGCTCCACATCCGCAAGCACATCCCAAAGTGGCCGAAGAGGCATTAAATGAACCTTTATTCATTTACTCTGATTTGAATTGCTCCCGTGCCACTCATACATGAGCTCTTGGCTTTCTCATGGTGTGCGGCCGTTTTATTATAAAGGATCCTTTACTTTGTGCTAAATGAAATAATTATTGAAATTAATTTGAACAACGATGTAGAACGAGCACAACAGCAACAATAGAATGAAACTCAAAGTGGTAAAGGGTAATGGGTATAGGTGGAGCAACCCATTAAAATATGCTTTACCGTAGCGTATAACGACGACCCTAGTAAAAATGAAGCCGCCTCGTCACATTAAGCGCTCGTGTTATCCTTGTGATTATGTGTTTTAACACGACAGACGACACAGAAAATGTTGCCTGAATTTTAATTAATTTTAAGAAGTCATGTGAAAGTAAGTGTGGGGCAGAATTCATTTAAGGACCATAGAAGAATCTTTAAGTAAAACAAATTAAAGCGGTTTAATTGGCCGAAACTGAATTCGTGGTATTCACTTGTTTAAAATTTAAAAAATTTAATTGTATTTATACAAACTGCAAACCGAAATTTCAATGTCATTCAAAGTCGTTAGCATCATCATCACTGCGTTTAAGGCGCAAATCCTAGATCATAAAAGTGCAGATATATTAAATTTATTACAGCTACCGGGATCATCGTAACAAACAAAACGCCCTCATCAGCAACGACCACTAACAGCGAGTACAAGAAAGTAGTCCGCCAGCTCATTGACAAGGAGCAACTCTGAGCTGTGTTTCAACAGGAACATGTATCAATGGAAATTCTAATATGAAAAAAAAACAAGATAATCCCCTAAAAGCAAGAAAAATTGTAGCAGTTTTTATGCGCGCGCTGCGTTGGCACAGATGATGCCAGACGCTGCTGGAATCTGTTTCACAAATAATTTATCCCATCATGAAGAGCGCTTCATCGAGAAGCTCTGCAAATAGACGAGGCATTTTTATGCGTGCAGTCTCTCATAAGCGCTTAACTCACCCCATCAGATTTATTTTTCCCATTAACAAGCGAGAAAATTCTTAAATGAGTCACGAAAACACTTTCATGATGCTAGGTTTTATTATGTCTCTGTAAGGATATAAATAATTGAATGCTTTGTAGTTATCAATAAGATATCACTTTAGAAAAATATTTTATTTTTTGCTTTCAATACTTCCAATAAGGAGTTTCCTTCCGGTCAGTCGGAAATATTTGATATTTTCAAGATTTGATATACATATATATTTATTTTTTTATTTAATGCTTTGGAGTAGTAATTCCTTACAGTCTAAGATTGAAAAAAATGTATTATTATATAACACTAAATAAAAAATTAACTTTTTAACAATGATTTAAAACAATTTTTCATTTAATTGAGAAATCAAACATCATTATATAAGGATAGAGCTCTATGCATCGGTTAGTTTTGTGCATTATTAGATCTATGAAATTGAATATAGAATAATTTAAAACGCCGCATCTGTCTTGAAGGAATTCTAAAATTTATTAGAGCCAAAACGGAAAGACTATCAATGTTATCTGATATAATATCATAAACTACAATAAGAGACTGAACTTTCCGTCGCGTCTCTAAGACTTTTATGTCTAAAATCAAACAACTTATATTTTATGATGATGATGATGAGATAGTTACGAGCGAAGAGAAAACTTTGTAAATATTTTCTGAATTTGTTCCATCCGCAACGAGTGAACGACATAATGCGGATTCCAGATGAAAGATGAGTATTAAAATTTCGACCGTATTAAGGCATTAAAAAGTGACTTTACTCTATGCGGATCAGAAAAACCTGATATAAAATCTGATGATATACCGAGTTATCGGTGACCGAACATCGAAAATACAATTTTCAGGGAATTTTCGAGGTTCCCGAGTAAAAGAAGTTTCATTTAATATATAGAAATCCATATTCGTTTTTTCAATTGACTCTAAGCTTAAAATATTTGTTGCGATGGTCAACTATTTAATTTAATTTAATGGAAGCTGTTGACCAAAACTGATCAGTAAAAGTTTCAAATTTGTTCCACTGTGTACATTGAAGCGTCAAGTTTAAAAGGGAATATGCAAAACTTAACTGCCAAGTTTTGACGAGTGTAAGCCAAGTTGTCATTCATGTAACTAACTGTGAATTCAGTTAGTAATAGACTAAAACGAAATTTAGTATAACACATTAAAGTAGTTATCAAATATATGATAAAAACGTGCGGAAAAGTGTTTTAGTTATCTCTGATACCTGTGATCTACAAATAAAGACGAATTTTGTATATTTTGACATTTTATGTCATTCCTGTAACCACAAAATGCATACAAATAAATTTTCTGGCGTAATACTGTGTGACCTAATTTTAACTTATTTTAAGGCAGCGATGCTCAACATTAGCTCTCGAGCTAAGAGCTTTTTCAGCTATGTATACTTATATTTATAAGTTCTGGCGTTGCTAAAAAGCTTTCAGTCTGCAGGCTTACTTATTGTAGCTTCAGTTTTATTTTTACATTTATCCATTTTTCAAAAGTGCACTTTTGGCGGAATTACCCACATATACTAACTTTTATAAGCAAAATACTACGAAAACATTCAATTTATATTTAGAAACATGTTTTTTAATTAATTTACCTGTCAACTGACTCTTATTTTACTAATTGTAACTTCAAAGATAAAAATAATACAAAAATTCATTAAATTTCAATTTCTTTTATGTTATGTGTGCTGTATACATTTCTTTTATTATTACACAACAAAACATTATAATTACCTTTCGAAAAATTCAATAAAATTTTCAATTAAAACAAACAAGTAGTTGAAAACGTAGTAGAAAAAGCAGAGATAAAATGTATCTTTGGGTATTTAGTACTAAAAAAAGTATGATATTTAGGCAACTGAGCTATATATTGTCATTAAAAAATTACTCTTTTGCTCTCCTTTTGAGGCTGTTCAGACTTGCCTCAAATGAGCCGACTTACTTGCCTCATTTTGACATAAGTTAGCTATCAGGTGTTCACACACAAACTATTGCCTCACTTTGAGGCTGCATCATTTTGGCGTTTATTGTTTTTTTTTCGTTTGTTTTCTTTTGAATTATTAAATGCTCAAGTTTTCACAATTTAAAGAATATTAATTTGCGAACAACAATGAATAAACAAAATTAATTCGCGCCAGAAAACACTAAAAAGAGCAAAAATTTTAACAAAACAAACTTCATTCTGACGTACGTCAAAATGAGTCGCAAAATTTTTAAAATTTTTAAAATTCTTGCCTCACGAAACATGTCACCTTCCCGCTTTTCTCTTTGCCTGTAGACGTCAAAATGAGGCAAGTGAGTCGCCTCATTTGAGGCAAGTCTGAACAGCCTCTTTCAATTTGACGGGTGTATTTCTTCCTTCTTGTGAGAAAAGTCAAACGAATTGACAACCTAATATAATTAAATCATGCTCGCAATTAGATTCATGTAAAAATTTGTAAAAACTAACAGGCCTATTCTGGCAAATTAAAAAATTGTTAACCAGTATTTTCAATATTTCTTTGTGTTTGTTGCAATTTTTTATTTCAGAACAAAATTTTAAGCTCAAAAATAAAAAATTTTGATAAAAATTGTCAACTGCTTTTCAGTTATTGACAATTTCATTAACAAATTTTGTTTTTTGAGCTTTAAATTTTGTATTGAAAACAACAAACACATAGAAATATTCAAAATACTGGTTAACAATTTGTTAATTTGCCAGAATAGGGCTTTAAATGCATGTAGTTCGAAGTTATGTTTGATAAATGGAAAAAAATATCGAAAAAATGTTAATTATGTATTTTTCATGTAGTATAGAGCATAAACATGTATGTATATTTTATAAGTAATTTAAAATTAAAATTTTAGTCGGCAAAATATATTTTTAATATAAAAAAAATATAATGTATAATATAAATAAATGGAATTTATTAAGGTATTTCAAAAATAAATAGAGCTTAGTAGCGCATGCGCAATCCTGCGTAGTACTAATACATACTGGCTCTGTAGCTACACGCATCTGTATTCTCTGTTGTATTTATCTTGCTGAAAATAAACAAAACCAATAACAAACGACAAAAACCAAAGCATCTAATGCGTATTTATATAAATATGTACATTTTACATATATATAAATAACAACAACAACAACAACAAAAAACAGCACAACAAAAAGAACACGATTGCGAACCAAACGAACAACAACAATAACAACAGCATAAGCAGCTAGTGAAGCAGCTTGTGTATTTCTCATACGAATATATGAATTTTTTCCTCTTAGATTTTGCTGTTTTGTGACTTTATTAAGAAGTGACAAAATCCACAATTAAATATTCGTTTTATTCGTACCTAACTGATATTTTGGCATATATTTTTTCTTTGTACGATGAATATTAAAGGCTGTAGGTGTACCCCAAAGTGTCAACTAAAATCCTTAAATGTGCTTGAAAAAATGTGTGAAAAGGATCTATACAAACCGCGATGTAAGACGGAATTCTACGTCAAAAAAGTAGTTTCGAGATAAACGAGTATAAAGAGAATGAATGTAGACGAAACACTGTGGCTCCATACCTACTGAAACGGCTGAAGAAGTGAAAATAACGTCAGAAAGACTACACTTTTGAAATATAAAAAAAAAATTAATTTCATAAAAATTATAGGCCTTAAACAATGCCGTTTTAATAAATAAAATTTACGAGTGATAAGCGATCAAAATATTTATACAAAACGATTAGGGACAACTATTAATGTAATATTTGCTAGAAATATCGATAACATTACATCTATATAATATACGTTTTCGATTTTAGATATTAAAAACCAACAATTTCATTAATAAATTTCCATAATAATAATTGAAAATATTTACAAAACTAATTCAAAATTAATGTAACATATAATGTAATACATTTTACTGGTGGGAATATTAACGTGTATTTTTTTAGTTATCTTTATGGTATTAAAAGTTTTTTTTATTTATAAATTCGCTTATAAAAAATCCATTAAATTATCAAATTTATGAAACTGCGATAATGCTTCGCTTCTCTCGTGTGTCCAACGACGCATCTGTTTTTTATTTGTTTGTTTGTTTATTTTATTTATGTATATTTTTTTAAATACAATTTAATTTGTGAAATACCTACTTGCTTTACTTTATCATAATCAAAAAAATTTTTAACCATATTTTAAATCCCTGCTGAAATGATGCTATTACATATTTTTGCTGAGTTTTAAGTTGGTCATGATTTATCTTTGCGCAAGATTTTGCTTTTCAAAGCTCAACATATTTCAAATGCAGTCAGGTTTATTTTTTTATTTCAAGCCATGCAGAAAAGATATCACCAATTTTCGTAGAACATGTCTCATAACAAACAAGATTTCGTAATTTTTTGCAGGCACTTGCAGCTGGGACATATTTTATTAGATAAAATATATTTTTAGCAAACTTCAGCAAACAAATTTAGAATATACCGATATGCTTTTCTTTTATTCTCTTTCAAACTTTTTAAAGCACTTTTTTCACTTGAACAATCACTACGACTTTGAAAATATCTTTACAACGAAAGTTGTAATCAAAACATACCCCGAATAATATTCTAAGTTGCATTTCATTACAAATTTTTAAGTTATGCTCCATTAATTAAGGCTGTATTTAAAGTAACTCAATTAGAGGATTTGAAAGTTGGACCAAAATTTAGTTTTTTTTTTTGCTAAACTACCAGTTTTTCTACGTTTTCAAATTAAAACATTAGGCGGTTAAGAACCCCTTAGGCTTCTTCTTAGTTGAAGTGTGTTTTATCAGAAAACAGGACTTCTCTTTGCTATTTTGGAAATTGATTTTTTCCAATTTATGGCAAAATTAAAACACTGTGCGGCGCAACATACGTTCGTACAAAAAATATGCACAAGTTCTTGTGTACACGAGTAATGGTGTATACGTGTACAAAATACACGTACATCAAAAATCTGCACAACTGCATTTCTATTATAGCCATAAACTTGAGGACTTGAGCAGTTGTCCAGTCGTGCACATTGAAAAATTTTACAGCCTTGAAATAGGGATGCAACATTTGAGAGCTTATATACAAATTCCTGGTTATATATATTAAGTGAATTAACGCAAAACGCACAATTCGACTATTTATTTGTACTCGTAAAATATATAATATATATATAAAATATACATATAATATTTAAGTGGCACGACCGCTTTTTTAACACCCATAAAATTTTATCAGTGAAACAGCTCGTGTAAATTGTGGTCGAATACCGAATTCCAAACTCCAAAGCTATTCGATATCGCAAATTTCGGTTTTATGGGAGGTGACACGCCCCCTTGTCCAAAGCCCATAAAATGTTATCAGTGAAACGGCACGTGTAAATTGTGTTCGAATAAAGCCATTCGATATCAAATATTTTGGCTGTATGGGAGGTGCGACGCCCCTTTTTCAATATTAAAACCTTCCTTGGTGTGTGTTTAATAACATCATGAAGTGTTATATTATTGCAATTTGGTAATTGCATACCTTTGTGGTAAGTAACATTCTTGGTTTAGATGTCTTTTATTAGATGTCTAGGAACATGCAAGTTGCTTAAAATTTCCAAGAAATTTACACCACAAAAACTTTCGTTCCTGAAACACACATAACGTTTTAAGTACAAATTTTATTTTTTGGTGAATTAGAAAAAAAATCAATAGAAAATGAAAGTGCTGGCTTTGAAAGCGAATAACTCGGTCATGTTACAAAAGATTGCATTAAATTTTTTTATAATTTTTATTAATTGTCCTTCTAGTCGTGTTTCAATCTTTTTCATTTTCGTTTCCCTTCTAATTATTATAATTTTCCAAAAAAAACCTTTACGAATTTCTTTATTTCGCAAAAAAATATTTGGTAAAAATATTTGTTGTTGAAAAAATATTCAAAACCAAAAAGGGCTTCTTTTAATAAGGGTTCTCATCTAAGCATGTAAACTTGTAAACATGTATAGCATTTAAACTTTTGATGAGCGATAAAGTGTAAATAGCGTAAATGTCGACAAAGTGGCGGTTGCGGCTGCGACAACATTATGACTTTTTTAAATTTTAAACCTTTTAAAAACTTTCATTAACATAGAAAAATAAATAAAACGTGTATATATTTACTTCAACTAACTTAAATTTGTAATGATTAGCACCAAAGGCAACCCTCATTCACACACGTAGATTTACATGATATTTTACACTACAAAATAGGCTCGGAAATGCTGTAAACTCACGCCCATACAAATTTTGACAGATAGTTTACGCGCATGTAAGTTCACAAGGTTTACAATTTTTACGGGTCAGTTACATGCTTATATGAGAAGCCTTAATGTTCTTTCATATGGTATGCATTAATGTAGGGTTGATTTAAAATTTCTATAGTAAAAATTTAAAACGTTTTATACGATCGAAAAGCCAAGCCTATCATAAAAATTTAAGATTTTTTTTGTATATTTTTATTCATTTTGTATTTTTTTAATTTTGTTTGCATAAAAAGTAATAGTGTAGTGAAAGAATCATGACAATCTCTCAATTCGTTTCTGAGTTATACTCTCAAATACCCCTTTAAACACTGCCACAGCAACAACAGCGCCACCTACCAGTTCAAACTTTAGACCTTAACCATCTACAGACCCAGCCGCACACACCCACCAAATTTCATCAAAATCAGTCCAGCCGTTTAGGAGGAGCTAGGTGACAAAGCCATATACAGAAGAATTTTATATATAAAGATAAATATTTTGTATAAGCAGGGCTGTGGAGTCGGAGTCGCGGTGTTTTTGCCGGAGTCGGAGCCGCTAAAAAAACTCGCGACTCCGACTCCGAAAAATAATTTTTCAAATATTTTCCAAAATAAAAATCCTTTCAAATTTTATTTTTCAATATATTTAATTTTCAAATATTCGCCTTTTTTTACAGAAGTTGGCTAAATCTTTTGTAATGAATTATTTTTTAGTTTATTTAATTTGAATTATTTATTTTGTTGATTTTTGTTGTGTTTTTGATTGAATAAAAACGTTAAAAATTTAAAATAGACTTTTACCAAGCATTAAAGGAGGTGGAGAAATTTGACCGTTCTTCAAATTTAGCAATAATAGATGCAATTCCAAAGTACCCTGAGTACCACGGCCAATGAAGCCAGATATTATTGAGGCTATCCTATTTTTAAAAACAAATGCTAAATAATTTTTTATTTTAGATTAACTACTTGAAGTTTTGTTATTTTATTTGAAGTTTTGTTATTTTAAGTTTTCGTTTTTATAGTATTTTGTTTATTATTAAAAGAATTAATAAAAACTAATAAAATATTTAAAAAATAAAATGTTATGTTATGTTTATTTTTGTCTTTGGTCGTAGTCGGATTCGGAGTTGGAGTCGGAGTCGGAGTCGGAGTCGGAGTCGTACTTTAAAAATTTCGGCGGTTGGAGTCGGAGTCGGAGTCGGAGTCGCAACTATTTTTTGACGACTCCACAGCCCTGTGTATAAGGGAAACAAATTTTTGAAAATAGAATTTTTTTTAATTGATTATTGTTGTACAACTATTCAAAATTATGTAAAAAAAATTTTCAAATCAATCGCGCCTATGAAGCATATTCTACAGCGTTTAGAACCCGGTGCACAAGAGCAGCTTTAAGTGAGCACAGTAACTGTAAACTCGTTTTTCTTGAAACATACTTTTTCAAAACCGGCCACACTACTGCAAGCAAACTAATTGTCCGATTTTAATAATTTTTTATTACTTATTTATAATGTAATTCTATACATTTTTACCAAAATTAGCGTCTTGTCAACTTGTCAACTTGTTCAAAAATAACGTACATTTTTTTTCATTTTTTTTCCACGCTTCATAATTTTCTTAATTTTGCATATTTCCATTCCATTTTGTAAATGATGTGTATTCAGGGTCTACTTTCGAATGCATTTTGTTTTTTTTTTGCTCCAGACGATCTGGAGCGGATGTACAGTGTTGCCGCAACGATTACAAAAAAAGTATCCATTAAAAGGTCAAAAAAGTATCCAAAAGTATCCGCTTTTGACAAAAAAGTATCCAAGTATCAAAATCCAAAAACCAATAATATATTCATTAACACAAAAATACAACTTTAATATTTTTATATAATGCAACCCAATTTTTAAGCCTCCATAACAATTTTATTTATTAAATTTTAAGACTAAAAAATATTTTTTAATATAATAAGAATAAAAACATGTAAAAAATCAAAAAGAAACATAAATTTCAATACTTCTGTCTTTTATATGTGTTGCTATTGCTCTTTATAAGAATAATATTTAAACAAAAGCAATATACAAAACAATATATAATTGCATATAAAGGGGAAAAAAATAAATAACTTGTTTAGTTTAGTGTAAAATAGACTATATGGGTTACTATTGCCTTTTAATTAGTTATATTAAGCTAACATTGCACGTTAAAAAAATTTATTTAAAACATTTATCTTAACCCTACAGTAGTTGCACACCTAGATTTTACATGCTAATGGCATGCATATGTAGTCCGCGCTACAACTGCAAGATTAAAGACTTTAAATTTTATTTACGTAAATAAACCAAAAAGCAATATTCCAAATGTCTTATTATTTTTTTAATGCATCTTCTTCTCGCTAGGTGTCGTAAAAACAAGTAGTCGTTTTCAGACAGGGTCAAGATATTTTGGTCCCAATTTATCGGAAACAAAAAAATCAAAGTTTTTATTAATAAGGGTACTTGACGGCACAACCTTTACTAGAATTATTAAGTCTCGTTACACTTTGCAATCGCTAAGGGAATCTTAAAGGTTAAAAATTACAGATTTTTTTTGAAATCTCTTAGCTATGGCAGACTTAAAATATTTTTCACAAAATGTAAAATTATTTGTAAATAGATCGCTTAAATGTATTTTTTGATATGAAAATATTGCCCAAAAATGTCTCCGTCTTCATTTATCTTAACATTTTTGTCGAATTTAAGGGACTGCTTAGTTTTTATATTTTGCAAACAAAAACATATAGCTATTCATATTAAAAAAGATTTAAAAAAAAGGTATCCAAACTTACACTGAGGCCAAAAAAAAGTATCAATCAATTTTTGAAAGAAAAAACTATTCAAATTGATCCAATTGGATCCAAACGGCAACACTGATGATATGGCCCGATTTTCACCTTATTTTAAACACACCAACTTCAGTGCCATCTTTATATATAAAAACTAGTATATGTTACAAAAAATAAATATGTTTTTATTTAAACTGATGATGTAACATTAACATCCAAATTACATTTTTTGTCCATATAATATACTTTTTTAGAAAACATCGTCTAAATATGCCTTTATTTCAATCGCTTTTGCCTTAAACTTCATTTAAAGCATACAGAATATACTTTATTTATGATTATTTATGCTTAGAAATTAGCATGAGCTATATGAGCATAATAAGGTATTTTGTACAAAATATATTGCACACCATTATTATTATATTATCATATTGTAAATTTATATATATTCAATCGCAAAAAATAAAAGCAAGCGCTTATCAATTGCATTTTTTTTTTAAAAAACTAATAATTTTTGTTAGCACTTTTTTCGGCATGCTTATATATGGCTTATGAAATATTTTCTTTTGTTAACCGATAACAATAACAAACAAATTGTTCTTTCTTGTTCTTTATTTTAAGAAGTTTCACTTCTATACTATATACCCGCTATACTGTTAATTTTTTTTTTAATTTTTAGACCTAACTGCAATAATTATCTTAATATTGTAATTTAACCGTTGATGTTGTATAGTATTAGTGGTACCATATCTAAGATTTTGTTGCTTTCCATTTTATCATATTAACCTATGATGTCACTTAGATAACAATTTCCCAAAGTTTTTTCTCTTTAAAATCAATTAATCACACGTCATTGTACGTACTGTATAGAAGATAAATCGAAATACGTACAAAACTTAAATATGATTGATTGATCAATTATTTCTGGAAGATTCAACACGTCTCTTTTATATAATCATATGTTACTTTTATATATTAGCAACGGTTAAGCTAAGAAAAGTAAAAAAGTTAATGTAACAATGATACTTTTAATTAAAATGCTTATTGTAGGGTATCCGTGTTAAACAGAAAGTGTCTTGTGCAGTTTTTGGTATGTTTTATTGCTTGCTAAATTCATTCACGCATTTTTTTAATATATCTTTAGAAGCTTTTCAAAGGCGAGAAATAAGGGAAGATTTTGTCTGACATTCGGTCAGCTTAGCAGTGAGACCTCAGTCCCAATTGCAATGAAGGAAGAAGTTGCAAAAAAGACATCAGCCAAAACTTAACGCCAATCCGACAAATAATTTAGGTGTTACCTCAAAATACACACAATAAATGCAAACAAGCTTCTAGTTTTTATTTTATTTAAAGTTATTCAATTTCTTAAACTATACATTCACATAGTTACATAATTACAATTAATTATAGCAGTAATTTATGAAAATGACCTAAGAATCGTTGACAAATAAACAATTCAGTCAATCAAGTTCTGCGAATTTATTTTTTCCGAACTCCCACTCGATTAAAAGTACATAGTTTAAAAATGCGATTCAAACACAAAAAGAATAAAAAATTTGTTCGAATATAGTACACTATGAAAAATGTAAAGTGTGCCTTGCAACAACACAACACGTTGACGATTGTCAATAAACTTGATTTAATTAAATCGCCGTCTCACCAACAGCAGCCGGCGCACACGCCAGCATACTTAATTTTATTGAATTTTATTTAATATATTGTATTTTATCATTGTTCAAACATATGCACATCGTTGGGTGAATTGTCCGGTGAATACTCTGTGAAATCACGAATGTATCGAATGATATCAGAACGTAACACAACAAGATACTGGCACAACACACATACTTGCACAGCTCTCATCAAAAACTACGCCGAAGAAGGTAGAGGTTCATTACCTATACAGTACAGCGAAAGCATGCCAAGGGCGATTATGATTTGAATGCATTTATTAATACAGCCCCAACAGATAATATACCACATAATCAAAAACAAATACGTTAGCGAATATCAATCCATATTCAATCCATCACAAACAAACAAGGGTGAAAATGTTATTAATAAATAATAGCAATAATAAATATATATAATATATATTACAAACATATTCACTTACTTCGACCAACACACTCATGCATGTACACGCACTCTCGCACTAGAGATACAAGATTCAAGTGAATACATACACAATCCTTGCATATGTAAATAAATGCATGTCTACGGCTTTCAACATAATGTTTAAAACATTTTCAATCTGTAAAATACGCCATTTTTAAAAGCTCTACAAAGCTTTGAATGGCCCATAAAACAAATTCACCAAAGCCATCACACGTACAAACGAAAACATGAATTCACCCCCAAAGAGGAGGATGTTTCATTGTTTGTTTGTACCGTGTTAACATGACAAGCTACACGCACATAAACAACATGCTACGAGTATGTATTGGAAGCAAAGGCGCGAAGCTCCAGCACCATACCCCTCATTCCCGACGAACTCATAATAATAATAATGTTGCACATTATAGTGTGCCAAACAAGTCAGGCATACGTTGCTCGGAGCGTATCCAAAGCGAAGTATAAATCGGATATACACACATACCCACAAACTGTGTGCTTTTGGTACTTTCAGAATGAAACGGAAGTTGATGTAAGTCAGGCAAGGGTAACATACGTTCTACATGTGTGTGGTATGTGTAACTATGTTATACGTATCTGTGAAGATACCACGAAAAATACAAACATAGAATGATAAAAATAAGGAAGGCTACGAAAGATATGATGTACCTTAGGGGGATAGAGTAGTAAGAGATTCAAGCTGACGCTCTAGATAAACCGAATATAGGTCTTTAAGACCGTGAAAGAAATATGCAAGAGCAGCACAAGAAAGAACTAGATACACAGTTCAAAATTCTGTTTTCAACTTTTTTTTGTATTAAAGAAGTACGCTCACGCTCAAAAATAAAGCCTAGTTAATAATTTGATAGCTAATATTATTTTCCTTAAATTATAACACAGTGTGAAAAAAACCATAAATAAACATCAGATCTAAACTTTATAAAAATTCTTAAAGAAGGACATGTTGAGAGTTTATCGCACTTAATTTGACCTCTCAAGGTCATCACAATTACTTCTACTTATTTTTAAAGTTGAAGTGTTCGAATTTTGTTGTGCCGAAATTAATTGCATTTTGACGGCCATTTGGCGTATTGAAAATGAAAAATAAAATTAATTTTTTTTCGATAGAACTTGACGTAAAATAAGGCTTTGTAAAAAGAATTGACGTAATAGGAGCAGTTTGTATGGTAGAAAACATTAATTACATAGGAATTAGTTTTTGACGAAAAAGAAAACGTTAAAATTGCCGCCATTTAGCAAATTCTTAACTGATTTCGATATTCTTAAGTTAAATGGAAAGGCGTTTTTACGTGCAATTAATTTTTGTTAAAATGCAAATGGCATTAGTGGAATGTTATTTAATAAAAATTTATAGAAACACCACTTTCTTAAGTTAAAAAAAGTATAAGAATTTTCTTCGCTACACGCTTCATTTTGTATTCTATCGAATATCTTTTTACATAGCTTTATTTTACGTCAAACTCTATTGAAAAAAGTTAATTTTATTTTTCATTTCCAATAGGGCAAATGGCTGTAAAAATGCAATTTATTTATAGAAATTTATAGAAACACAATTTTTTTAAGTTAAAAAAAAAAGGACAAGAATTTTCTTCGCTTCATTCTGTATTTTATCGAATATCTTTTTACATAGCTTTATTTTACGTCAAATTCTATTGAAAAAAGTGAATTTTATTTTTCATTTCCAATAGGGCAAATGGCTGTAAAAATGCAATTAATTTCGGCACAACAAAATTCAAATACTTTAACTTTAAAAATAAGTTGAAAAAAATTGTGATGACCTTGAGATGTCAAATTAAGTGCGATGGACTCTCAACATCCCCTTCTTTAAGAATTTTTATAAAGTTTGGATGCACTTGTTTATTTATGGTTTTGGCAAACTGTGCTATAATTTAAGAAAAATAATATAAGTTATAAAATTATTAACTCTGCTTTTTTTTGAGCGCGAGTGTAAGTGTATAAGTATAGTACAAGGCATATTTGACCTTTTTTATGAAAATTTCATCCTAATATGTTAAATGAATTAACTGTAAAGTTCAAAATTTAAACGTTAAGCATAGTACTATGTTTGCTTGCGTGAAATTTTGCTGACAACATTCATTTATTGAAATTTCTGACTTAAAGTTTGTTGCGAGGAGTTTTTTTAATTGGCAGAGTTTCTCAGAGAGACTCAAAGAGTGGATGGGTAAATTTCATATGATTTCTCTCTTTTCACTTCAAAATAAATAGGCAGTCAAATTAAATTGTCGTGAAGAAATGTTGCTCAGAAACATGTTGCGATAATTTCACGCAGCGGAACAGAATTCTGCGCTGACGAAAATGTTGTGAAAATTTCATATTTTGGGCACAGACTTGAGTGGAATTTCACATGAAACTGAACAGAGTACTATGCTTTGAGTTAAAAAAAAAATACTTATGATGTTTTCGGCGATTGGCTGATTTCTACACTCCAACAAAAATTTACATATTTCTTTCCTTCAACAAAGTTTTATTGTAGAGGGCCAAATTCAAAATATTTCACGATAGAAATGTAAAAACTTTATCCTACAATTGTTGCTGTCACACTCTATGTAAGAAACTCTCTCCTAAATTATCTTTTTCAATCTTGTCTTCGCTTATAAAAAAAAGCTGGAAATGCGTGAAGTCTTTCAAGTTAGTTTTGAAGAAGGCAACAACAACAATAACAAAAACTCTGTATATAGTCAATAACGGAGCAGACTGTTTCGGAAGGCGCTACTATTTTAATCTTTAGAAGTTTGAAATCATATGCCGTTAAAGCAAAGGTTTTTATTTTAGGTCAAGTGTGAAAAATATCGCTGCTGGAGCGTCTTTAGGACTCTTTGAGCGACAACTCGCTTGAAAAGTGGAGAAAATATATATATTTTGAAAAAAACCCTAAATTTTCTACAGAATTAAAAACTTGCTGCATATCGTGATCTTTTTACGAAATCGCCAAAATGTCGTGAAATTTCACAACATTTATTGTAGTGATTTTTTTAATAATTTTTTAGAGTGTAGATAATTGGCTACTGAAATTTCAACCACAGAAAACCATGCCTACCCTCCATATTAAGTGACTTTACCAAAACAGAAAAATCTCTTTTTTTTTTAATATGAACTTCCCACACAAAGTGATTTTACCAAATCGGTAAAATCTCCTCAAAGTTTAAAAAAATTAATCTAATGACTTCAAATTTTGCACATTAGTTTTAAAACTCGATGTAGACATTTCGACAGAAAAGTCTACCGTGACCAAAAAATGAAAACTTATTAAAAACTTATCATGTTAGGATATTATCTAAGAGAAACATTTTATATATTTGACCTTTTTTATGAAAATTTCATCCTAATATGTTAAATGAATTAACTGTAAAGTTCAAAATTTAAACGTTAAGCATAGTACTATGTTTGCTTGCGTGAAATTTTGCTGACAACATTCATTTATTGAAATTTCTGACTTAAAGTTTGTTGCGAGGAGTTTTTTTAATCGGCAGAGTTTCTCAGAGAGACTCAAAGAGTGGATGGGTAAATTTCATATGATTTCTCTCTTTTCACTTCAAAATAAATAGGCAGTCAAATTAAATTGTCGTGAAAAAATGTTGCTCAGAAACATGTTGCGATAATTTCACGCAGCGGAACAGAATTCTGCGCTGACGAAAATGTTGTGAAAATTTCATATTTTGGGCACAGACTTGAGTGGAATTTCACATGAAACTGAACAGAGTACTATGCTTTGAGTTAAAAAAAAAATACTTATGATGTTTTCGGCGATTGGCTGATTTCTACACTCCAACAAAAATTTACATATTTCTTTCCTTCAACAAAGTTTTATTTTAGAGGGCCAAATTCAAAATATTTCACGATAGAAATGTAAAAACTTTATCCTACAATTGTTGCTGTCACACTCTATGTAAGAAACTCTCTCCTAAATTATCTTTTTCAATCTTGTCTTCGCTTATAAAAAAAAGCTGGAAATGCGTGAAGTCTTTCAAGTTAGTTTTGAAGAAGGCAACAACAACAATAACAAAAACTCTGTATATAGTCAATAACGGAGCAGACTGTTTCGGAAGGCACTACTATTTTAATCTTTAGAAGTTTGAAATCATATGCCGTTAAAGCAAAGGTTTTTATTTTAGGTCAAGTGTGAAAAATATCGCTGCTGGAGCGTCTTTAGGACTCTTTGAGCGACAACTCGCTTGAAAAGTGGAGAAAATATATATATTTTGAAAAAAACCCTAAATTTTCTACAGAATTAAAAACTTGCTGCATATCGTGATCTTTTTACGAAATCGCCAAAATGTCGTGAAATTTCACAACATTTATTGTAGTGATTTTTTTAATAATTTTTTAGAGTGTAGATAATTGGCTACTGAAATTTCAACCACAGAAAACCATGCCTACCCTCCATACTAAGTGACTTTACCAAAACAGAAAAATCTCTTTTTTTGAATATGAACTTCCCACACAAAGTGATTTTACCAAATCGGTAAAATCTCCTCAAAGTTTAAAAAAATTAATCTAATGACTTCAAATTTTGCACATTTGTTTTAAAACTCGATGTAGACATTTCGACAGAAAAGTCTACCGTGACCAAAAAATGAAAACTTATTAAAAACTAATCATGTTAGGATATTATCTAAGAGAAACATTTTAATTTTATTAATTTAAGCAATTTATACACAAACTCATTTAAATTGATGATCAAATCGTCTGCCCTTTTTCACATATGTGAAAAAGTTTTTCTTTTTCGCAAATGTTTCGTAAATTTTTTCGTTTTAGTAAAAATGGAAGGCATTGGCTAAGGACAATGAAAAAATGGTTGAGGCAAGGAAAGAAAAATATATTAAATTTGTGTTTTAATAACTAAATTGCATAATAACTTAACTGCCTAATTACTTATTACCCAATTAAACTACTATGGAAATTTAAGTAACGTAACGCCAGATCAAAAAGCCTAATAAAAAAAAAAAACGAGAGAAGATTTTGAAATTTGATAAACGGAAAATAAAGAAAGATTTCAAATCCTTTTAAAACAATTGCTTACAAAAAGTCTTATACTCATTTCAGAGAGTTTTAAACATTTTGCGATCCAGAGTGTAGAGAAGTAGTAGAGAATGTAGATTAGAGTGTAGATAATTGGCTACTGAAATTTCAACCACAGAAAACCATGCCTACCCTCCATACTAAGTGACTTTACCAAAACAGAAAAATCTCTTTTTTTGAATATGAACTTCCCACACAAAGTGATTTTACCAAATCGGTAAAATCTCCTCAAAGTTTAAAAAAATTAATCTAATGACTTCAAATTTTGCACATTAGTTTTAAAACTCGATGTTGACATTTCGACAGAAAAGTCTACCGTGACCAAAAAATGAAAACTTATTAAAAACTAATCATGTTAGGATATTATCTAAGAGAAACATTTTAATTTTATTAATTTAAGCAATTTATACACAAACTCATTTAAATTGATGATCAAATCGTCTGCCCTTTTTCACATATGTGAAAAAGTTTTTCTTTTTCGCAAATGTTTCGTAAATTTTTTCGTTTTAGTAAAAATGGAAGGCATTGGCTAAGGACAATGAAAAAATGGTTGAGGCAAGGAAAGAAAAATATATTAAATTTGTGTTTTAATTACTAAATTGCATAATAACTTAACTGCCTAATTACTTATTACCCAATTAAACTACTATGGAAATTTAAGTAACGTAACGCCAGATCAAAAAGCCTAATAAAAAAAAAAACGAGAGAAGATTTTGAAATTTGATAAACGGAAAATAAAAAAAGATTTCAAATCCTTTTAAAACAATTGCTTACAAAAAGTCTTATACTCATTTCAGAGAGTTTTAAACATTTTGCGATCCAAGTTAAAAATCACTGCTGTTTTTTGTAACGTAACGCCAGCACATATTTTTGCTTATATCTTTAAATCCTTACTGTCGATTGTTGTCATTGTTTTTACTTAATATAGTTCTATTCAATTACTACGCAAATATAAAACGCATTTTTAAAAATGTGACTTTTTAATTCTTTATTTTTTAATATTTCATCGTAGAAATCATACGTAACGCTAGTTTGGCAATGCCCATATGCACTCTAAGTTCAAAATTATAAAATATTAATTAAAATCACTCTTACCTTCCATACAAAGTGACTTTATGAAAACGGTGAAATATCCTTAAACGGTTTTAAACTATGCACTCGATGTTAGGAGTTTGGTAAAAAACACTCTCTCATGAGCCTTTATTTGTTCGCAAAAATCCCTAAATATGTATTGCATTGCATGAAACCGAACATGTTTCAAAACATGTTGGCCTGTGTATGCACCCCATAACATCAATACATAAAAACACTTTTAAACGCTGTCTTGTGTCTCTGCTACTTATTTAAAAAAAAATTAATACTAGATTGTGGCAACTACTTTGGTAAAATTAGCGCAGATAATTAAAAGTTTCTTAGCTTTTAATCAGGCCCGTATCTTGACCGAAAATTTTGAGTATGCTGAGCATCAAATTTTTTCCTTGAAAATTAAAATAACTTGAAAGTTATAATTTGTTATTAAGTTGAAAATTGTTTGAAACAAAAGTTAACTGTAAACTATAGTTGACAGAATCCACACTCCATGTTTTCACTTCGTATATCATATTAGAATGCAGCATGTTCAACACATTATTTTTTTTCGTTCTTTGAAATAAAGTTAAGAAACCTAAGTTAAGACTGGTCCTGACGACTTCACAGCATAAGAAAAAGAATAATAATTTCGAAGAACAATTTGGAAAATTGAAATCGATTAAATTTACGCAAAGTAATAAGACAAGTTTTCAACTGAAATAGTGAAGGCAATATGATTGAATCGAGTATCCCATCTCGTGATATGCAGTGTTCTGGGGCCTTACTATATAATGCGATTCGAAAAGCAAACTCAATTCGAAAACAAAAAAACACATGTTTTTTGACAAATTTTTGATTTAATGTAGACAAAAACAGCATTTTAAAGAAGTTACTGCCATTTAGTAATCTTAATTCATGTATTTACATGGTGTGGTTTTCATCACATATTACAGAGTAAGGCCCCTGCTATACCTGCCGGCAGTTTGGTAAATCTTCATAAGATCCAACATTTACAGCAATTGGTTTCAACAAATGACAATCAGCTCTCACTGAAGGAAGAGCTTTTTCAAGACATTATGCATCTATAGCATACACAGATACTGCTCATTGCTTAATACATTGCACCATTATGCGGTGATTGGGACAATGAAGAAAATGTGGTGAAATATACAGCGGTTTGTTTGATTTTACATTAAACTCAGATGAAAAACTTGTTGAGTGCAGATGAAATTATTCAAAATAAGTGCATTGAAATTTTAACAAAAATGGAAATGGTATTGAATTCATAAAAAAAGTTATGAACTGGTCACCAAAAATATGCCATGATGGAGCAGCAGTGATGAAAGGTTATAAGTCTGGGGTAGCAAAACGGCTATCAGATGAATTGGATACGATTATACCGTACGTGCATTGCTTCAACCGTCGTCATCATCTAATCATTGCGCATACAGTGAATCAAATGGCTTGTTAAGTTATTTTTCGATCAATTACAATTGCCTTACAATCTCTTCAAGAAAGCAAAGATTTAAGAACGTATACGAAGGAAATTCGGTAAAAACATTAATTGATACTAGGTGGGCAGGACATCTGTGCTCAGCAGTTTTTCCGATATAGTTTCGACGCTAGATCAAGTGAGAAATTCCAAAAGCAATTGAGATGGAGAAGATATTGCCATGGCCCTTGTTGGTCTGGAGTGAATTCAGAGACATTTTTCCTGATGTGCTGCCATCGATACATTTGGTTGCAATACTGAAATTTGCGAGGCATCTTGCTCTGCTTTAACGATAATAAATACTCCATCTGTAGTATCAATGACTAATAAGCGCATGCAAAATTTAGCATTGTTGCTTTTTGCGCATAAAACATTGAAAAACATTTCAATTGATGAATTGCATAAATTTAAAAAAAATCTTAAAATTCAATTGTTGTGATCATGGTGGAAGAATAAAGTAGGTGAGATTCGGAGAGAAAAAAATGAGAGATGTCACTATTTACATTTTATGTTTAATCCTTCAGCCTGTTGGTTTACCACTTATTTTGTTTATTCTTTTGTCATTTCCAGTATTTATAAAGTAAAGTAGCACTATAAGCTCGTGTTTTCGTTTTTAAATGCGATTACATCGCTGTCTAAATGTTTGGGATAATTTTAAAAACTATAGTGTACTCACTTGTATTCGACAACCGCTCGCGCCACGCCATGGGATTCGCAACAAGTCCTTGAAGACCCGGCCAGTATAAATGTGTCCGGTCTACAATGTGTCCCGCATGTGTTTTTAATGGAGTTCCCTGACTCTGTGACAAGTATTGAGCCATTCCAGCAGCTGCAGCAGCGATTGAAAACCGCGGTATTCCACCTAAAAGTTTCAATACCGTCATAACGAGCGAGCTTGTGTATAATTTAACAGGTTTTGTAATATAAAAACAAGAACGAAAACATATTTAAAGGTGACAAAAAGTGCCGAATCATATCAATCATTAATTAGAGTCAGTTTGCCACTTAAAAGCATATCAAATTACTAAACATTGTGTTAATCTTTCAACTAAGGATTCTTCAGTAGTTAGTTATAATGGTCAGTAGCGACAATACAAAATAGTATTTAATAACTCATAACAGAAAATTAATTAATCACACTCAGAGAAAAGACATGATTGAGACATGATTACTGCAATAATAATTTTTTTACTCCAATTATTGTATTATTTCTGCAAACAAAAATGTTTGCCTTAATAAAGTCATTATTTACTAATGGTGTTACCAAAAATAATATTATAGTTGAAATCATAACATCATTAAAATCGTCAACATTTAGTTGCAACAAAAATGTTGTAGTTCTGTCAATCATGATAAATGTGAATATTATTATAGAGACAAACATATTAGAATTTTGAATGTTTGTCTGAACTATTCTTTGCTTGTTGGCAAACGAAGCAGAACATAACCAAAAATCGAAAGTATTTATTGTGTCTGAACAGTTAGCAGGAAAAACTTTCACTTCATTCAGACCCAATAAGTTTTATCGATTCCTGGCTATGTGCTGTTTCGTTTTTCAACTGTTCAATTATTATGGTTTGTTTTTAATCGCCTTATCCTAAAAACAGTACGCAGAAAAGTGACATTTTCGACTTTAATTGTAGCAAACATGTTTCTATTTACCGTAAACATATTTCGCAATTCTGACCATATTTTGTTTATCACAAATATTGCTATTTTTGTGACAATGCACTTAATGTACTATGTTTATGAATGGCATTAGTCAGGTGAGCGGTAGTAGCGGCTGTGGCTTACTGGTAGTGTGCATGGCTCGTAAGCGAAAAAGCCGCGGTTCAAACCCCAGCTCGGACAGAAAGGTTTTATCAAAAAAGTTTTCAATTGAATTAATTTTTCTGTTCAGCCTAGTCAATGGCAAACTTTGGAGATATCTTAATTAATAGCTGTACAAATTTGGAGTGCATGAAAATAAAAAAAAAATAAAATTATTTTTTCAATAATATTCTGGATCCTTAAAATAAACTCATAATATAGTTGTTGCAATCATTCTATTTTTGACGCAATAAGAGAATAATGATTGTTTCAATTATATTTTGGTTCCTATAAAAAAGTTCCTTTTCTAAATATGGTTGTTGTAATCATTTTATCATGATCAAAGAAAAAATTTTATGTTTAGGAGCATGTTAGCAACAATCATAATCCGAATCATACTATGATCCTCTTAAAACATGGTTGTTGCAACTATGTTTTTTCTCTGCGTGCACTCAATTGTACAACGATCAGCATGCAAACTGAGGATCAGAAAAGCTTTGCATGCTTGTGCTCTAAAAAAGTTCAATAAACACTAATGCAAAAAGAAAATTTTCTCCTTTGAAGATTTTTTGAGTTCATAGCTAACAGAATAATAGCCTAAGCTGGCCTTAAAGTATCCATTTGGGCAAGTAAAACTGAAATAGTTGATGTTATGTGTCCTCGTATACGGTACTTAGAACTAAAATCAATCACTAAGCATGTGTTTTACGTTTGAAATATACGCCATTTTTCTGGAAATTGGAAAGTACGTTACCTCCTGTTAAAGCACTTAGTCCCGAAGATGTGGCAGGTGGTGGTTTGGATAGTATTGTGTCAATACCATGCGGATTCGCGGCTCCTTGCGTATGAGTCGTGCTTGCTGTAGGCGCTGTTGTTATAATTCCTCCATTGTCTCGGCTCATGTGTATATTTGGGTTATTGCTAAAGCCCACATTAACTGTTGGACTAGAGGCACCAATCATACACGTACCTGACTTCATTTCTGTCATTGAGTGCAAGGCAGCAAGCGGAGGACCAAGGAAACTTAAGGGGAGTTTATGGTCTAGCATGTTATTATTGTTGCTGTTAAAATTGTGTGAATTGCTGGCTAAAGAAAGACTGTATTTCCTGCTAGATAAGTTCTCAGGACTACAGTCTAAAGGCGGTGGACTTGACTCACTGTTGCCCGCTTCTTCGCTGCTTCGATGACTAACCGGGTAGGACTTTGAACTATCGACCTCTGGACTTGAGTTTTCGTAACGACTTCGATTGTTGAGCGAATTGTTGCAATCGGGACTTTCCGATTGTAATCGCGAGGATGCAATTGAAGACTGATCTACTGCACGTAGCATCCCATCCGAGGAAAGGAGAGGCGGTGGTGTTGATGAATCCTCTCCACATCGACCGGTTTTTATATCTATACTACTTTTGGGACCTTTAAGCATCATCAGCGAACTGGAGATATTATTGTTGTTTGCGGCATATGCCACTGCGGCCGCGCTGTGGTAGTCTAGGATGTGATCTCGACCAGTCACATTTTGAAAATCCGCATGTGAAGCCTCTATAAATCCGTTCGTGAGTCCTGCACCATGCGTATGGTGAAGTGGAGGGCTGCGATTTGCCGACGGGGAGCTGTTCTGGTTTCCGAAGCTATGATGCCTCATATATGGATTTAATAAATCCATATTTTTGTCGTGAACAGAGATTGCAGCACCCGGAACGGTACCCACACCTTCTGTGTTGTAGAAAGTAGTAGTTTCGTGTAATCCTGGCGCGATTTCGGTGTGGCCCGTTAATCCGGCGGCTACCGCTGCAGCACCGAAAGCTGCTGCTGCAGCTGTGGAGCCACCAAAAGAAGCTAAAATTCCCTGAGTGCTAATAGATAGATTAAAATTAGATCTTGTGGAAAATCTAAATGTTTTGGCTGTTCCTACTATTGGCACGTTACTTAAATTGTTATACGACAGCCTTGATTTCTTTGGGCTTTTGAGCCCGACGGTATTTTATGATTATTTAGCCAATCACACTAACCAAGCGTTAACGCGTCACCATACTTTTAATTTCTTTCTTTGCACATGGTTATATTATTTGAAGTATTATATATGCATGTTTATATTATATATACATATATTATTGAATATATATGAATTTTTAACCGAAATGCTCTGATATTGTACCGTTACACAATGTTTAATATTTAATGTTTGTGTTCGGAATCATGAACTTAATTCACACAATTTCCAAACAAACTGTAGCAACACTTCCGTTCACGTAACGTGCGACCGTATGAATGATTAGGCCTAAGACTGCAGAATGGTTTCGAAATTGACTCCCGTTGTTTTTCAATGAACCAAAAAACCAGCAACGACCAAACAAAAGATAATTCATACACTCTGAATGACGAGGCGAGACGAGGCGGTCCGTCGTTACCATTTACTGCCTGCCAACTACTACCCGAAATGCAATGAAAAAATGCAAAAGAGATAGAGAGAGAGAGAGAGAGAGAGAGAGAGAGAGAGTGAGAGAGACAGTGGCTAAGGTGACAACATGCACACGTGTGTGTGCTAAAATGAATTGAAATGTGACAGCGTGTGTAAGTGAGTAAGCAAGTGAAAGAGTGAGTTTGGCTAGTTTTTAAATCAGGAACAAATCTGAGTACCACAATAATCGAATCGGTGTTTCTACTTTGAGAATACGGGTGAATCTCTTTGATGGTTGGAACACTTGGCATTGGAACAAAACGAATGGGAATTTTATTATGTACGTCATTAAAAAGCATTATTCGACAAAGACAGAGGATGCGATAGCGAGGCAGGGAGTAAGCTCGAGCTCGTTTATTTGTTTAAAGGTTAAAATATGTGAATGAATCTAAAAATTTTTAGATTCAAAATATTTAATGCCCTGCCTCTTGCAGGATAAATCCTTTACCTCTTTCATATAATAAAATTGTCTAAAAGCATAGGCAAACAGATGATTTAATTAAACGGCATCCATTGCATGCTCAAGAAATCGATCCATCCTGATAAGCGTCATCGTCATCTTAAGTCTTAAATTATGAAGTGCATACCTTACTGATAGTTATGGAAAAATATTATCTGCATCTCCCGCTGCCATCTGCTGATGTTTTTAATGACTTTATTATAACTGTAACAGCTATAATAATTACATTAGTCTGCCCGTTTGTACGCGTGTATGTATGTGTAGATATGTATAAACATTAATAAACTTGCTTAATTTAGTGCTACTGTCGATTAATTCTCAACTCAGCTAAGTGTTGGAACAACGCAGAAATGAAACAAACATTGAGACCACACCCTCAATTGAGCATGGAATACGTACTCAAGCGACGGAGGCTAGACAAGACATCACAGACGCCATTGTATATTTAACGTATCTGAAGTGATGCACAATATCTAGTGTGTTTCGGGTTTTGCTTCTTCATTTTCACCACAAGAGGAGGAGCGTCCGACTCAAAGTGCATCTATCCATGAACCGGCACAGTGGAAACTTATGTGTTTTATGGGATTCAATAGCTACTGTAACATAATTGAGACTGAATTAGCAAGCTTATTAATGACCAAGCGCTAATCCAGGAATCTCATCAACTATGCATGACCTTTTTTCAAAACAACGGAAACCAGTTGAACAGCAGCTCCAACGTGTGGCCAAACAGCTTTTTAATGGTGTCTGAACTTTCTTTAGGCCATAGTGCACACAATGCCAAGCTAATGACAACTACGCAACAATGACTTCATTGTCATCTGGACGGACACATTCATACAAGCGCACATGGTACGTTCGTGTTAACGTGTTTCTACCGCCTTTGTCTGATTTAATAAGTCTTTGTATTGATGTTTTCTTACGAAAACTATTTCCTTGCTTAAATCATACGATATTATGACGATATAATTTCTATAAAAAGCGCTGTTGTGCTCCTGCCAGTTTATGTGGCTTTTATTTGGAGGAACATTTTTTTAATTATCAGCAATATCACTCACAATTTTAATTATGAGCTAGTATCTTAGCCGTATATATCAACTATATAAGACATAATTGAAAATAGTTAATGAGGTACGAGCAAGTTAGTTATGGCTTTCTATATCAAAAATGTAAATCAAAGCTATGGAAAATCAAAATTAAAACTTAAATGTCATATCTACACAAATTAAAACAATCATTCAATCAAAACAACGAGTATCTGCATAAACAGGGATAAAAAAGCGGTATCTATGTACAGGCAGATACTGCGTTTTCCCTTCGTATTTTGTTCCCAAAAAAAAAAAATAAGACACAATTTCAATAGTTTCGTAAGTATAGACGTAGAATTATACAGTAATACAAAAAATTATTTAAAAGCAAATTTGTTCTGTATTATAATTTTTCGTTTGATAATTTTAGTGATGAATTTGTTGTTCTTGTGAATTTTTATGTTAAATGTAATGTAAAGTTAATAAATGGAAATAAATAAGTCGGAAAACTATGAATTATTGATTTTTCCTGCCGTTAAGAGCATTTATATGTATACTTAAAAAGTAATTTACAATTTAAATTTTAGTTGACAAAATATATTTTTAATATGGAATGCATAGTATAAATAATTCGGATTTATTAAGATATTTCAAAAATAAATAGAGGTTTCAAAGCACAACGAATGCTTAGTAACGCATGCGCCAACCTGCATAGTGTTAATATATACTGGGCCTGTAGCTAAACGCATCTGTATTCTCTATTGTATTTATCTTGCTGAAAATAAACAAAACCAATAACAAACGACAAAAATTAAAGCTACTGATGTGTATTTATATATGTACATTTTACATTCATATCTATTAATAATAACAACAACTAATTATAAGTTTTAATTATCTCTATTATGAAATAAAGCACATCATTTTATTCGTACAAAAACCTTAATGGCAACCGTTTTTGCAAAAAAGGTGCTCAAAAAATTTCAATAATCTTGTCTTTAAACGTTGATTTTACCACAAATAATACAAGTTGGTCAAAAGTTTATACACTGTTGTTATTGGCTAGGTTATTCTTAAATTTAAAGTACCAATCCCGAACTACTTTAAACACTTTTTAAAAGAGTTACAGATCAAAACAATTTTGAACTTTTTTAAAGTGTGTTTTTGAGGCTTTAAGTCAAATACGACTGGCATTTTACCACTAGACGCACCCGGTTTTTTTGTGCAGATCTTATTTTTTAGTTTTGTTCTCTACGAAAATGCGCGGGGAGCGAAGAAAAGAACACTTTTGCACATATGGATGGTCTAATATATATGTATATGCTCTTTATTACAGGAAAAATAAATAATTCAACAAAAACAACAATTCATTACTAAAAATATCAAACCAAAACTTTTTATGAACAAATCAAATTTTTACATGAAGTTTTTTGTGAGCTTTTTAGATCAAGTTTGAAGAAATCAACAATAACAACAAATTTTATTTTGAATAATTTTTATTTAGAATATGAAATCCTTTCAAATAGTTTTGAAAAATATAAATGGAAAAAACCAAAATTTTTCTCTATTCTCTATAAAAAGGAATTCTACGTCTATACTTACGATACTATCGAAAGTGTCTTTTTTTAAAAGGCTTTTGATATGGCGTTACGTTACTTAAATTTTCATTGTAGTTTAATTCGGTAATTAAGTAATTAGGTAGTTATGTACTTATGTAATTCAGTAATTAAAAAAATTAATATAGTGTCCTTTCTTTAGCCAATGCCTTCCATTTTTAATAAAACAAAAAATTTTACGAACCATATGTATAAATTTTGAATTTAGAATTCTTGTATATATTTATGCCATGAATGAAAGCACTCAAAACCTTTTCAACGATATCTTAAAGGTGAGGATCGCATTAGAAATAATAAAATAATTTAAATTTTAGTGAAAATAAATAAAAAAAAAAAAATTAAAAAAGGCACAAAATTAGCATTATCTGTAATGCTATTGCAAAACTTTAAAATTTTTTAAAAAGCCATTTCTAGCCTTTAATATCTGACAGTGAATTTTTTTAAACTATATATATATACCAGCCAATATATTTACGAAAATTATGAATTTTTGAGGTTTTTGCAGAATGCTTTAGCTCACTAGCGGCTATCGTTACAGCCAAAATATTTTAGGAATCGTTATTAAAAACGAGGTTAATTTTTAGAGGGGTACAAAAGAAACTTTTTTCCATTTGAATAAAAGAAATGTTCATCAAACCCCCAGGGGTAAATCCTGGCTACGGCCCTGCCTCAAAGTGCTAAAGAGAACCCTTTTAAAATTATTTTGATGCGTGCTACACTCGTTATTCGGCATAATTTGCACATATTGCCAATAAGCCATGCAATCCGTTATGGTCTACTCTTGTATCCCTCTTTGTCTGGTCAGGATGAAAGTGAAGCCTTCTTTGACCGCAAAATGTACCGATTTAAATCAATATGATTACGGTTAAATTTGTAACCCTTTACTATATGTGTCGTGGTCCTGCACCTGTTGTACTCGGCCAGCCGCCTGAATCTCTTAATACATTTCCTTACGAAGTTTCAACGTTTGCGACGTCATTAAATTAAATATTGACATCTTGTATGCTCACTTTGTCGATTATGTATGACCTGATTCGCTTATATGAAAGGGTTAGGTTCTGGGACATGGTCACGTATGTGAGTCGTCCATCAATATGTTCGTTATAATCTCCAACGCATCGTTAGACACCACCCTGAATGACTGTGATGAAAATTCAAATTGAATATAGCAAAAATAAATAACAAAAATGTAAACATTCTATCGCTCGGAACCACCGAAGGCAGCAAAATCAATTCTGACCAAATACCACGCAAGATGCTGTCATTGGCGCTGGCTTTAGATGATCCTTTTGGGATTGTTTTGACAGACGAATGCTTGTGGTAGAGTCAACATGTCGCACAAGATGGCGCCCTGTGCTGCTGCTGACTCATCAACAAATTGGCTTTTTAAAAGAACAAACAACAAATAAACAAGGTGCTAACTGCAATCCCGCCATGTGGGACCCAGCTGACTGCAGATCCCTGCACAAGAAAGGGTTCAAAGCGATTTACATGCATAAATTGTGTTTTTATCCCCGATTGAAGCATGGAGATTTGCCGCTTGTCTGAATTTTAAGTTGCGTTTTTCTGCTTTTGCTGCTGCTGCTGCGATTGCGACTGCCATTTTAGGAAGTGCTGGGCTGTCATAAAATGTTTGATTGTTGTGGCGTATGACGCATACCAATACATAGATGAAAGACGGATGCCCATGCCCAAAATAAATCATTTGACTAACCAAAAGCTACACCTGCACCTCACCAATCGATTAGAAAACTTTTTAATATAAACCATAAAATGTCTAAAAAAGCAAGTTCAATCATATTTGATTTTGCTGCATCAATAAAACAAGTAAATTTCTTAAGCACTCTTGGCCACTTGGTGCATTGGCAATAACTCATGGAATTCAATTTAATGAAATGAGCAGTGGATCTGGCAATGAAGCGAAATTATTAACTAAATTAGCAAATCAGCCGTATTGCCCTCCACCTCCGCTTGATTGAAATCCCTGCTAATAAATTGCAATTTTCAAATTTGTCCTTCCTGCTTTCGATGCCGCCGCCAATCGATGGAGTTACTTTATTTCTGCCTGCTGCGACAGATTTATGACCAAACCTGTTTCCCAGCCCTGATTGCCCCGCAAAACACTGTATTATTTTCATTCCGAGGCGGGTGTTGTGCTTGTTGATGTTGATTTTCAACTTATTCAATTAAAGAAAATTTCCAATTGAGCATGACTTTCTTTTAGTTGCAGTCCAAGGTGCTCCACACGACCTACCATTGAGTACTGGTTGGTTGAGTTGGGTGTAACACTGAATTACATGCCAAGCCCGCAGTGCAGAATGTTTTGAAGAGCGCTTCAATTACAAGCGCGGTTATGGAGTGAGTCAAAGTACTCGCTGCTGGACACTCAGCACTCAAACCAACAAACCCTCCCCTTCCTACAGCTTGGTTAAACAAGAAAAAACAAAGACAGGAAAACGCAGTTGAAGCAAATAAAGTTTTTTAAAAGTAATAAAATCGAAATGTCGCATATTTTTATGACATTTTCCAATATCGTTTCGTGCGATTATTTCTTGATTCCGCCTTGCTGCCTCCTACTCCGGACGCATACATGCGATTCGCTTTGCTTGACTTTTGCACTATTTCCGCATTTAAACCGTCGCGGGACTGTGCGGTGCTGTCAATTTGAATTTGTTTTCTATCCGTGCTTTGAAATCAAATTAGATTCGTTTATAAAACCTTGCTAGGAACGCGAAAGGAGGGCGGCCAGAGGAAAATGATCGCATAAAAACAATAAAATCGTAAAAATTGGCATTTGCACCAAATGCGAAGCGCTCCAAAAAATATTGCATCGGCGACAGTTTTTGGTGCTACTGCTGCAACTGTATTGTTGCTTTTATTGATTTTATGTTTTAATTTGCGCGATTTGAAAAAGCTGCAATTGCCATATTCTGGTAAAATTTCTGTACTGCTTCCAACGACCCCTAAATCAAAAATTTAAAAATGCATTTGCCACACAGTTTAGTGCAAAAATAATTTAATTTTATTGTTGAAAGTATCCATTTATTAAATACAGGGCGATCAAGATTTGCTTAACTAGACTATGATTTAATTGCGTAACTGATTAAGGCTTCCCTTTTATTAAAGTTAAGATTTCAGACCTGAAGGTTATACTGAGCATTTATTGTAGCCGATATATATATTTTGGCTTATCCGTAAAAACATTAACGTTAATAAGAAACTGGTAATGAATTATCTTCGATTGGGCCGAATCCACATTACCAAATCAATCTACATTTCTGTGGAATTTATGAAAGTTATGCCATTTAATGGCGTCACTTTGTATCGTAGGATTGGCCGATTTTTTATGCAATTTTCATAAACTTCAAACTTAAAGTGAATTTTAATATTTTCATTAATTTTTGCGGAATTTTTGTAGACTTAACCGTTTTCATATATTTAGTTACTTTTTATGGAAAGTATACGTCAATTATACCTTTTTGGCAAATTTCAAATATATGGTGAATATTTTAGATCAAAGCTTTTTTGGAAAATTTCAAGTCATTACTTTAGTTTTTGTGGCATTTAAAGAGATTTTACCATATTGATAAAGTCACGTTGTATTACCATACCTACCGGTAAGCGTGGTTTTTATCCGATGTTAACAAATTTCAAAAATATAGTGAATATTTTACTTTAAAGCTGATGTGCAAAACACAGACGAACATGCCGAAATCGACTCATATACCATATACCTCCTACACCTCTTTACCAGCGTTACAAACAGAGTGACAAAGACAAAAGTTTCATATTCGACGTAATAAATGGTTTCGTTCTACTGTTTCTCTAAATATAAATTACTTAATATTTTTTCAGTTGTATACCACACTTTCGCAGTAACTTCAAAATAGGGGTGGGAAGTGCTCGTACGTTTATGGGGTTTATTTTAATAGATTTTGCGTTCTTTGTCAACTTTTTAAGAAGTGCGCTTAAAGAATCGCGTATTTCGTATCTCTTTATTATTTATAAATATTAATCGTTGCAACTTTCTTTGGATGAAGGAACCCTTCCCCACACAATATTGCTACATAGATATAATTCAGTTCCGACTTGTTTTTTTAATTGCTCCCCTGATGGACGTTCATTGTATAACTTTCACGGACATATAATCATCATCAGCTAACTATTCGAATGTCTGTGCTTGCATTGCAAAATTCAGCATTTTATCTCCCTTTCTTGAAGTGGTATATAATTCAAAAAATAATTCAATGCAAAAAAGACTTTATTACTTTAAATGAATCCGTCAACAAAACGCCTGCTCTATCGTTCTCCCAACTGTGTACCACTCACGCCATCTACCACATTGAAGCAGAACCATTAAATACGCGAAATTAATTATTATTATTATGAATACCAAATACACAGCATGCATTTTCGTCATAAATAAATCGGGTAAAAAGGGTTTTTAGCAATCGGAAGTAGCAAAAACAAAGGGTGGTTGGCTTTCGATGTCTGCGGTTATTTCGCTTTGGCGCCAATTTTTATGCTCAATTAAATCGCTTTAATGAAAACGAATGTTCTTAATTAATAAACATGCATTTGTTGTGATGAGCATTGGGTGGCTTTGAATAAAGTTGTTTTGGTAATTTTTTTGTTTGTTTTTTTGTTTAAGCTGATTATTTTATTTTATTCACTTCAATTTAAATAAAAAGTGTTAAATAAAAATAATAGATCTTAGTAAATCGCAGAGATAAAAGGTTAGCTTATTGAAAATCATTAAAGTCATGCACCCAAAAAAAATCAGATTCCTTTAAATTAAGACATTGTGGCTTCAATTTAAAGGCATTGATTTTTTTTATATTCTATAGAGGTTTCTCCTTATTGTAGAGAATTTTTACATGATTTAACGACTTCACGTCTTGATTCCATTGCAACGTTATCAAAACAGCTTCTGAGTTTTAAAGACAAGTTTTTACTTAAATATGAAGGTATGATAAAAGTAAAATTTCCAAAAATTGTATAAAAGCAGAAATAGTTTGCAGAAAAACAGTATTGATATCAAGTCCGATTGCAACATTCTACAGCATGATTTCTTAAATTTGGAGAAATATAAGTTACAATACTTGGATATTTTATAAAAATACATGTGAGTTTTTATTTTTTTTGTTCACCGCAAGTGATTTATTTTAAGTATGCTTTCCTTATATCACGCGGCCGAGGTTCAAGTCTCCGGATAGTGGTAATTTTTTAATTTAATTTAATGTTAATACAATAAGCAGTTTTCGCAGTATCAAAACATAATTCTCTATGTTGAATTTTTCTATGGATTCGATGAAAAATTTCTTATTTTCAGAAAAAAATGTTTGTCGTTGTTATAGCCGATGATCAATAAACGGTAGAAAATTTCTTTTTTTAATAAAAAATGTGTCTCTTAGTTATAGCTAATGATAAATAAACGGTTGAAAAATTTACTTAAATGTAATAAGATTTAAACACAATTGCGCTAGGTTTCTTTAATTTAGCGAATCAGTTCGTAAATTATTGGTTAATTTTCCTTAACTATTTCACACTTTTGGTGACAATTTAACGAAAAAAATATGTCATTTTTTGAAAATAGCCAATGGGGCTAAATGAAGCCCGGCCCGATTCTCTAAAGATTGGGTGCTATTTTTCTAGATTTTATAGAAACTTTTTTCTGCGTGTGGTGGTTGAGTTCCTTCAAAAGGTCTTCAAAATATTATCTTACTCAGCCTTTATTCCTATAATGGAGTTAATGTGTGAAATTTTATGCAATGTTAAGAGGATTCTTACTCTCAAAATTAAAATAAAATAGAATTGAAAATTTTTTGTAGATAAGCATATGGCATTTTTATGCATTTGATTAAACATATAATAACGTGCAAAAAAAGTTTTTCATAATGTATTATAGATCTTTTGCAAACAAATGTAAAAAAGATTATTTTATATGCTTAAAGTAAAAGCTTCCTTAGTTGCGTATTTTAAAAATAATTAAACAAATTTTTATGTTAATACAAAATTCAAAAATATTTCATTCAGACAATGGGCGTTTATTCCACTTACCCCCCACGGTATTCATGCATATTTTAATACTAATATTATTGGAATTTAAACTCTTCCAAATGTTTGAAGTTTTCTGAACCCTAGAAAGAGGTTTGTGTAAAGTTTGCGCATGCGTTTTTGAAATATTTTTGTAACTTTTAGAAGAGGTTTGAAGTTTTTGTATTTTCTTTATATGAATACTAGACGGCCTGGCAGACGTTGTTCTGCACCTCACTGTCTTCCACAAATAAAAGTGAAGTTTTCTATGATATAGTTCATCTTTTTCAAATAACACCTCTATCAAATATAAGCACTGATTCTATTACTTTTTTACCGACATTTCATTTAAAACCACCCATCCTGTTTCTGTCACCCAAAAAACTAATTTTTAGCTGAAAGATTATTTCTAAAATATTTTCCATCTTTTTTTAGATAAAAACTGAATACGTTTAAAAAAATTTGTACGAACATTTGATAAAATGTAATACTGTTTTCATTTGAACTATCCTAATCAGCATTGTAAAAAAAAATTTTAAAAAAGAGCTGTATAAAGAGTCAAAAAACAGGTGTGAACGTAAAGTAAATTTTAAGTCATTCCGTACTTTTCAGTTAAGGTAACAAAATAATAGTTTTTGATTTGGAAGAATCGAAACATACTGCGTTTTTGTGTAAAAAGTCCAAATATTCCAAATGTCTTTTCACGCGATTTTGGTCTATTTAAGACCCTTTTCCTTTATGTCACACGTTGTCACACAATTTTGACCGCCCTTCTCCTCTTCAAGAGGTCACTCTGAATTCTTATTTCCTAATTTGGGTTTTTCTTACACATTCTCAATTCCTTATGTAAATATTATAGTCGTCCTTTTATATCACACATTTTGGACCCCACCCCATATTATATCTACCCCACACCCCCGTCACACAATGGTGTAAAGTTTTGATGTCATGATATTTTAACGCCACTGGCCATGGAGTGGATCAAAGGTTTTGATCGTATTAGACTAAAATTTAGTAATTTAGTTCATATGGTTACTTTCGGCCAACTATACTGAGAATGGTGAATATACAGTGGTGGTCACGAATTTAGCACACACTGTGTTAGTAACTCTAATTTGAAATTTTTTACATCTTAGCTTGAGAATTGTAATCAAATATTTTTTGATGAGTATTGTTTTTTTATGTTAACTCTATGTACCGTTAGTTGGTTTCTTAGTTATTCTTAAATTTTCTGACATATTTCAAGTTGTATGAATCAATGTGGTTTAAATGCTGGACACGAATTTAGCACAGATTAGAATTACTGCTCCATATCGTATTTTATTTTCGTTAATTAAACTTTACTAGTAAGATAAACTAAATTTATTAAGTTTCTATTTGAGTTCTAACAAAAAATTGCAGAAAGATATGGCGAAAGGCTACTGATGTTCAGAGGCTCAGCGGCATTTGATTCAGCAAATGAAAAATGGTGGAAGCACAGTTTCAGAGCTTGCTCTGCTTCTTAGATGTTCGTGAAAGTTATTATATAACGCATTACAACATGTAGAGCAGTATTAGAGCATTAAAAATGTAAAATAGCGGCCAAGAGCGCGAAAAACAATAGCAAGAGAGGACCATTTGATTTATAGAGCTTCACTTAGTGATCCTTTTAAGACCTCAAATAAAATTTAAAATGAAATTTCATCAAAATATGGCATAAATGTATCCTCAAAAGGCTTAAGAAGACGCTTGAATGAAAACATTTTCCGTAGCTTTATAGCCCTACAAACACCACATGTGTCGCAAAAAAATATTAAATGCAGTCTTGCGTTTGCAAAAGAATATTTAAAAAGTCAACGAATTTTTGGAAAAATGTGCTTTGGAGGGATAAACCAAAGTTTTGCCGGTTCGCATCTGACAGCATACAATATGTGTGGCGTCCTCAAAACATGCTACACAATCCAAAGTACACGCTCAAGACGATTAAACAGGGTGGCTGAAATGTTATGTTATGGGCGGCGTTTTCTTGGCACGGAGTTTTTCCGATTGTTAAAATTTACCAAAAAATGGATCAGCACGCTTACACAAACGTACTTGTCAATACCATGATACCATTTCAAGAGGATAATTTCCCACTTTAATGGCGTTTTATGCAGGATAATGATCCAAAGCACAGTGCTCACATAGTTAAGAGTTGCTTGAAAGACAAACATATTGATATTTTGAAGTGGCCATCGCAATCATCGGACTTAAACCCGATTGAGAATCTGTGGAGGAATGTCGAGCAGCAAATACTAACAGTAAAATCCAAAAATATGCCATATTTGTTTAGGAAAATCCAAAGGATTCGGTATAGTATTCCAAAGTACCGTTGTGAGGCTTTGGTCAAAAGTTTACCAAGGATATGAGATGCAGTAATTAAAAATAACGGATTTCCTACGAAATATTGAGTTTTATGCCATCAATTTTGATTATATTTTTCATCCTAGACATTTTTTCGCTCGTGTGCTAAATTCATGACCAAGTCGAAATGCTTATTTTTAATTTTTATTTGATTTTAAGTCCTATAGGAAAAAGTTTTGAAATAAAAAAATGTATATAAGAAATAAAGAAGACATAATATATACACAAAAAAAAAATTAATTAAAAATTTACAACAAATAAATGGAAAATATAAGTATTCACTTTACTTTTTTAAGTGTGCTAAATTCGTGACCACCACTGTATTTGGCATATCTTGACATTTTTGAATATGGCAATAAGGCGGTCTGTGGCAGGATAACGTCTGCCGGGAAATACTAGTATTTAATATTTAAGAGGTTTTTTGAAGTTATTAATTTTTTTCTAAAGCGATTTAATTGAACATTCAGACCAAAAAAATTTTATGGAAATCGATTGGAAAATGGCTGAGATATTTGCTTTCAAAATCAAAACTTGAAATTTCGATAGTTTTTTCTCATTCTGAGGCGATGGCCTTGCTTTAAGGAAATGTGTTGTACTGAGAAAATCTGCAGTTTTCGAGATATCGCAACAATTTTATAGAAACTTAAGTTATATTACGTGAATTTTTAACATGCTTTCCATGGTAAATATTACCAAAAACACTGTCGTATACCGTTATTTTTCGCAACCTACGACTTTTCATACAAAAATACGTTATATTGTGAAAAGCTATATTTTTCGAGTTATCGCTTTAAAATTAATGCTAAAATAACAGGAATATTTTGAAATTTATTATTTGGAATGAATTCCACCATCACGATATATATATAAGTTAACACGTGCAGCCGCCTTAAAATGCTAACGATCGGTCCGCTCCCACGCTGACGATCAGTTTAGCAAAACGTACGTGACAATATCAAAATTACAATATGACAACAGCAGCAACGATCTGTTCTTTCACAACAACAATAACAACAACAACAACAACAATAGCACCAGCAACAAGAACGTCTGCACCCACGCTAACGATCAGTTCAGAGAAGTGAATGAGACAATATTTGGACACCTGCACTAAAAGATTATGTTCAGCAACTGAACGGCAGCAGCAACAGAAACGTTAACAACAACGACAACAAGAACAACAACAACATTGCAATGCAGAAGCAGAATAGAATAAGGAAAAACTTAGAATCTTCTCTGAAGAAGCTTAGGGTAGTTTAAGTTAGTTTAGTTTTTCGTTTAGAGTTTAGTTTGAAATCCGTGTTTAGAGACTTAAGTTCCAACTCTCACATAGTGGGAATAATAAATAAAATTAATTAAAAAGTAAACAATCGTGTTTAACTAATTTATTTAGCTTATAGAGGCACAATTAAGACTTTTGTCATAAACATTTTTCAAAAGTAGTGAAATTGGCGCTCATGGTCGTAATAATACTATTTTTCAAATCAAAAATTCTCAAAATCTGTGCGTTACGATTTTTTGTTAAGCATATCAAATGAAAGGTAATTAAACCACCTTTGTAACGATATATAGCTTATAGGGGCACAATTAAGACTTTTGTCACAAACATTTTTCAAAAGTTGTAAAACTGGCGCTCATGATACTAATTTTCAAATCAAAAATTCTCAAAATCTGTGCGTTACGATTTTTTGTTAAGCATATCAAATGAAAGGTAATTAAACCACCTTTGTAACGATATATAGCTTATAGGGGCACAATTAAGACTTTTGTCATAAACATTTTTCAAAAGTAGTGAAATTGGCGCTCATGGTAGTAATAATACTATTTTTCAAATCAAAAATTCTCAAAATCTGTGCGTTACGATTTTTTGTTAAGCATATCAAATGAAAGGTAATTAAACCACCTTTGTAACGATATATAGCTTATAGGGGCACAATTAAGACTTTTGTCACAAACATTTTTCAAAAGTTGTGAAACTGGCGCTCATGATACTAATTTTCAAATCAAAAATTCTCAAAATCTGTGCGTTACGATTTTTTGTTAAGCATATCAAATGAAAGGTAATTAAACCACCTTTGTAACGATATATAGCTTATAGGGGCACAACTAAGACTTTTGTCACAAACATTTTTCAAAAGTTGTGAAACTGGCGCTCATGATACTAATTTTCAAATCAAAAATTCTCAAAATCTGTGCGTTACGATTTTTTGTTAAGCATATCAAATGAAAGGTAATTAAACCACCTTTGTAACGATATATAGCTTATAGGGGCACAACTAAGACTTTTGTCACAAACATTTTTCAAAAGTTGTGAAACTGGCGCTCATGATACTTTTTAATATTAATAATTAATTAATAATAATTAATATAATTTTTAAAATTATTTTAAGGATACAGTCTTGTGGGCAGTAGCTTAAGGAACATTTTGATGCATAAATCGTCCTTTTATGATGTATGGTTTAGAAGTTATGGCTAAAAAATCAAAAAAATCGCAAAAAACCACGTCAAAAACTTGATTCATGTAAAAAATTTTAACTAAGATTCTTGAAAAAAATCAAATTCCAGAAAACTTTTTTCTGAATATGCAGTCTTGTGTTTACATGTATTAGAAACAATTTGGTGTATAAATCGTCCTTGTAGGATGTATGGTTTGGGAGTTATGACGGAAAAAGCACATGTTTTTGGCCAGCTTCCACTCCAAAAAGTGTTCTACAACTCCTAAACTACAAGAGATAGAGCAAACGGCATTTGGACAAAGGAGTATCCCTTCTTAAGGACGAGGACCTGGTGCTCATTTTAATGCATGAATCGTCCTTATCTGATATGTAGTTTTTATTTTAGAAAATAAATAAAAAAAATAAAAATTGACAAAAAAGGGCACATGAAATTAACATGAAATCTAATTTTTAAAATTATTTTAAGGATACAGTCTTGTGGGCAGTAGCTTAAGGAACATTTTGATGCATAAATCGTCCTTTTATGATGTATGGTTTAGAAGTTATGGCTAAAAAATCAAAAAAATCGCAAAAAACCACGTCAAAAACTATGATTCATGTAAAAAATTTTAACTAAGATTCTTGAAAAAAAATCAAAATCCAGAAAAGTTTTTTCTGAATATGCAGTCTTGTGTATATATGTATTAGAAACAATTTGGTGTATAAATCGTCCTTGTAGGATGTACAGTTTGGGAGTTATGACGGAAAAAGCACATGTTTTTGGCCAGCTTCCACTCCAAAAAGTGTTCTACAACTCCTAACTACAAGAGATAGAGCAAACGGCATTTGGACAAAGGAGTATCCCTTCTTAAGGACGAGGACCTGGTGCTCATTTTAATGCATGAATCGTCCTTATCTGATATGTAGTTTTTATTTTAGAAAATAAATAAAAAAAATAAAAATTGACAAAAAAGGGCACATGAAATTAACATGAAATCTAATTTTTAAAATTATTTTAAGGATACAGTCTTGTGGGCAGTAGCTTAAGGAACATTTTGATGCATAAATCGTCCTTTTATGATGTATGGTTTAGAAGTTATGGCTAAAAAATCAAAAAAATCGCAAAAAACCACGTCAAAAACTATGATTCATGTAAAAAATTTTAACTAAGATTCTTGAAAAAAAATCAAAATCCAGAAAACTTTTTTCTGAATATGCAGTCTTGTGTATATATGTATTAGAAACAATTTGGTGTATAAATCGTCCTTGTAGGATGTATGGTTTGCGAGTTATGACGGAAAAAGCACATGTTTTTGGCCAGCTTCTACTCCAAAAAGTGTTCTACAACTCCTAACTACAAGAGATAGAGCAAACGGCATTTGGACAAAGGAGTATCCCTTCTTAAGGACGAGGACCTGGTGCTCATTTTAATGCATGAATCGTCCTTATCTGATATGTAGTTTTTATTTTAGAAAATAAATAAAAAAAATAAAAATTGACAAAAAAGGGCACATGAAATTAACATGAAATCTAATTTTTAAAATTATTTTAAGGATACAGTCTTGTGGGCAGTAGCTTAAGGAACATTTTGATGCATAAATCGTCCTTTTATGATGTATGGTTTAGAAGTTATGGCTAAAAAATCAAAAAAATCGCAAAAAACCACGTCAAAAACTATGATTCATGTAAAAAATTTTAACTAAGATTCTTGAAAAAAAATCACATTCCAGAAAACTTTTTTCCGAATTTGCAGTCTTGTGTATATATGTATTAGAAACAATTTGGTGTATAAATCGTCCTTGTAGGATGTATGGTTTGCGAGTTATGACGGAAAAAGCACATGTTTTTGGCCAGCTTCCACTCCAAAAAGTGTTCTACAACTCCTAACTACAAGAGATAGAGCAAACGGCATTTGGACAAGGGGCTCAACTAAGACTTTTGTCACAAACATTTTTCAAAAGTTGTGAAACTGGCGCTCATGATACTTTTTAATATTAATAATTAATTAATAATAATTAATATAATTTTTAAAATTATTTTAAGGATACAGTCTTGTGGGCAGTAGCTTAAGGAACATTTTGATGCATAAATCGTCCTTTTATGATGTATGGTTTAGAAGTTATGGCTAAAAAATCAAAAAAATCGCAAAAAACCACGTCAAAAACTATGATTCATGTAAAAAATTTTAACTAAGATTCTTGAAAAAAAATCACATTCCAGAAAACTTTTTTCCGAATTTGCAGTCTTGTGTATATATGTATTAGAAACAATTTGGTGTATAAATCGTCCTTGTAGGATGTATGGTTTGCGAGTTATGACGGAAAAAGCACATGTTTTTGGCCAGCTTCCACTCCAAAAAGTGTTCTACAACTCCTAACTACAAGAGATAGAGCAAACGGCATTTGGACAAAGGAGTATCCCTTCTTAAGGACGAGGACCTGGTGCTCATTTTAATGCATTAATCGTCCTTATCTGATATGTAGTTTTTATTTTAGAAAATAAATAAAAAAAATAAAAATTGACAAAAAAGGGCACATGAAATTAACATGAAATCTAATTTTTAAAATTATTTTAAGGATACAGTCTTGTGGGCAGTAGCTTAAGGAACATTTTGATGCATAAATCGTCCTTTTATGATGTATGGTTTAGAAGTTATGGCTAAAAAATCAAAAAAATCGCAAAAAACCACGTCAAAAACTATGATTCATGTAAAAAATTTTAACTAAGATTCTTGAAAAAAAATCAAAATCCAGAAAACTTTTTTCTGAATATGCAGTCTTGTGTATATATGTATTAGAAACAATTTGGTGTATAAATCGTCCTTGTAGGATGTACAGTTTGCGAGTTATGACGGAAAAAGCACATGTTTTTGGCCAGCTTCCACTCCAAAAAGTGTTCTACAACTCCTAACTACAAGAGATAGAGCAAACGGCATTTGGACAAAGGAGTATCCCTTCTTAAGGACGAGGACCTGGTGCCCATTTTAATGCATGAATCGTCCTTATCTGATATGTAGTTTTTATTTTAGAAAATAAATAAAAAAAATAAAAATTGACAAAAAAGGGCACATGAAATTAACATGAAATCTAATTTTTAAAATTATTTTAAGGATACAGTCTTGTGGGCAGTAGCTTAAGGAACATTTTGATGCATAAATCGTCCTTTTATGATGTATGGTTTAGAAGTTATGGCTAAAAAATGAAAAAAATCGCAAAAAACCACGTCAAAAACTATGATTCATGTAAAAAATTTTAACTAAGATTCTTGAAAAAAAATCACATTCCAGAAAACTTTTTTCCGAATTTGCAGTCTTGTGTATATATGTATTAGAAACAATTTGGTGCATAAATCGTCCTTGTAGGATGTACAGTTTGGGAGTTATGACGGAAAAAGCACATGTTTTTGGCCAGCTTCCACTCCAAAAAGTGTTCTACAACTCCTAACTACAAGAGATAGAGCAAACGGCATTTGGACAAAGGAGTATCCCTTCTTAAGGACGAGGACCTGGTGCCCATTTTAATGCATGAATCGTCCTTATCTGATATGTAGTTTTTATTTTAGAAAATAAATAAAAAAAATAAAAATTGACAAAAAAGGGCACATGAAATTAACATGAAATCTAATTTTTAAAATTATTTTAAGGATACAGTCTTGTGGGCAGTAGATTAAGGAACATTTTGATGCATAAATTGTCCTTTTATGATGTATGGTTTAGAAGTTATGGCTAAAAAATCAAAAAAATCGCAAAAAACCACGTCAAAAACTATGATTCATGTAAAAAATTTTAACTAAGATTCTTGAAAAAAAATCAAAATCCAGAAAACTTTTTTCTGAATATGCAGTCTTGTGTATATATGTATTAAAAACAATTTGGTGTATAAATCGTCCTTGTAGGATGTATGGTTTGCGAGTTATGACGGAAAAAGCACATGTTTTTGGCCAGCTTCCACTCCAAAAAGTGTTCTACAACTCCTAACTACAAGAGATAGAGCAAACGGCATTTGGACAAAGGAGTATCCCTTCTTAAGGACGAGGACCTGGTGCTCATTTTAATGCATGAATCGTCCTTATCTGATATGTAGTTTTTATTTTAGAAAATAAATAAAAAAAATAAAAATTGACAAAAAAGGGCACATGAAATTAACATGAAATCTAATTTTTAAAATTATTTTAAGGATACAGTCTTGTGGGCAGTAGATTAAGGAACATTTTGATGCATAAATTGTCCTTTTATGATGTATGGTTTAGAAGTTATGGCTAAAAAATCAAAAAAATCGCAAAAAACCACGTCAAAAACTATGATTCATGTAAAAAATTTTAACTAAGATTCTTGAAAAAAAATCAAAATCCAGAAAACTTTTTTCTGAATATGCAGTCTTGTGTATATATGTATTAAAAACAATTTGGTGTATAAATCGTCCTTGTAGGATGTATGGTTTGCGAGTTATGACGGAAAAAGCACATGTTTTTGGCCAGCTTCCACTCCAAAAAGTGTTCTACAACTCCTAACTACAAGAGATAGAGCAAACGGCATTTGGACAAAGGAGTATCCCTTCTTAAGGACGAGGACCTGGTGCTCATTTTAATGCAAGAATCGTCCTTATCTGATATGTAGTTTTTATTTTAGAAAATAAATAAAAAAAATAAAAATTGACAAAAAAGGGCACATGAAATTAACATGAAATCTAATTTTTAAAATTATTTTAAGGATACAGTCTTGTGGGCAGTAGCTTAAGGAACATTTTGATGCATAAATCGTCCTTTTATGATGTATGGTTTAGAAGTTATGGCTAAAAAATCAAAAAAATCGCAAAAAACCACGTCAAAAACTATGATTCATGTAAAAAATTTTAACTAAGATTCTTGAAAAAAAATCAAAATCCAGAAAACTTTTTTCTGAATATGCAGTCTTGTGTATATATGTATTAGAAACAATTTGGTGTATAAATCGTCCTTGTAGGATGTATGGTTTGCGAGTTATGACGGAAAAAGCACATGTTTTTGGCCAGCTTCCACTCCAAAAAGTGTTCTACAACTCCTAGCTACAAGAGATAGAGCAAACGGCATTTGGACAAAGGAGTATCCCTTCTTAAGGACGAGGACCTGGTGCTCATTTTAATGCATGAATCGTCCTTATCTGATATGTAGTTTTTATTTTAGAAAATAAATAAAAAAAATAAAAATTGACAAAAAAGGGCACATGAAATTAACATGAAATCTAATTTTTAAAATTATTTTAAGGATACAGTCTTGTGGGCAGTAGCTTAAGGAACATTTTGATGCATAAATCGTCCTTTTATGATGTATCGTTTAGAAGTTATGGCTAAAAAATCAAAAAAATCGCAAAAAACCACGTCAAAAACTATGATTCATGTAAAAAATTTTAACTAAGATTCTTGAAAAAAAATCAAAATCCAGAAAACTTTTTTCTGAATATGCAGTCTTGTGTATATATGTATTAGAAACAATTTGGTGTATAAATCGTCCTTGTAGGATGTATGGTTTGCGAGTTATGACGGAAAAAGCACATGTTTTTGGCCAGCTTCCACTCCAAAAAGTGTTCTACAACTCCTAACTACAAGAGATAGAGCAAACGGCATTTGGACAAAGGAGTATCCCTTCTTAAGGACGAGGACCTGGTGCTCATTTTAATGCATGAATCGTCCTTATCTGATATGTAGTTTTTATTTTAGAAAATAAATAAAAAAAATAAAAATTGACAAAAAAGGGCACATGAAATTAACATGAAATCTAATTTTTAAAATTATTTTAAGGATACAGTCTTGTGGGCAGTAGCTTAAGGAACATTTTGATGCATAAATCGTCCTTTTATGATGTATGGTTTAGAAGTTATGGCTAAAAAATCAAAAAAATCGCAAAAAACCACGTCAAAAACTATGATTCATGTAAAAAATTTTAACTAAGATTCTTGAAAAAAAATCAAAATCCAGAAAACTTTTTTCTGAATATGCAGTCTTGTGTATATATGTATTAGAAACAATTTGGTGTATAAATCGTCCTTGTAGGATGTATGGTTTGCGAGTTATGACGGAAAAAGCACATGTTTTTGGCCAGCTTCCACTCCAAAAAGTGTTCTACAACTCCTAGCTACAAGAGATAGAGCAAACGGCATTTGGACAAAGGAGTATCCCTTCTTAAGGACGAGGACCTGGTGCTCATTTTAATGCATGAATCGTCCTTATCTGATATGTAGTTTTTATTTTAGAAAATAAATAAAAAAAATAAAAATTGACAAAAAAGGGCACATGAAATTAACATGAAATCTAATTTTTAAAATTATTTTAAGGATACAGTCTTGTGGGCAGTAGCTTAAGGAACATTTTGATGCATAAATCGTCCTTTTATGATGTATCGTTTAGAAGTTATGGCTAAAAAATCAAAAAAATCGCAAAAAACCACGTCAAAAACTATGATTCATGTAAAAAATTTTAACTAAGATTCTTGAAAAAAATCAAATTCCAGAAAACTTTTTTCTGAATATGCAGTCTTGTGTATATATGTATTAAAAACAATTTGGTGTATAAATCGTCCTTGTAGGATGTATGGTTTGGGAGTTATGACGAAAAAAGCACATGTTTTTGGCCAGCTTCCACTCCAAAAAGTGTTCTACAACTCCTAACTACAACAGATAGAGCAAACGGCATTTGGACAAAGGAGTATCCCTTCTTAAGGACGAGGACCTGGTGCTCATTTTAATGCATGAATCGTCCTTATCTGATATGTAGTTTTTATTTTAGAAAATAAATAAAAAAAATAAAAATTGACAAAAAAGGGCACATGAAATTAACATGAAATCTAATTTTTAAAATTATTTTAAGGATACAGTCTTGTGGGCAGTAGCTTAAGGAACATTTTGATGCATAAATCGTCCTTTTATGATGTATGGTTTAGAAGTTATGGCTAAAAAATCAAAAAAATCGCAAAAAACCACGTCAAAAACTATGATTCATGTAAAAAATTTTAACTAAGATTCTTGAAAAAAAATCAAATTCCAGAAAACTTTTTTCTGAATATGCAGTCTTGTGTATATATGTATTAGAAACAATTTGGTGTATAAATCGTCCTTGTAGGATGTATGGTTTGCGAGTTATGACGGAAAAATCACATGTTTTTGGCCAGCTTCCACTCCAAAAAGTGTCCTACAACTCCTAACTACAAGAGATAGAGCAAACGGCATTTGGACAAAGGAGTATCCCTTCTTAAGGACGAGGACCTGGTGCTCATTTTAATGCATGAATCGTCCTTATCTGATATGTAGTTTTTATTTTAGAAAATAAATAAAAAAAATAAAAATTGACAAAAAAAGGCACATGAAATTAACATGAAATCTAATTTTTAAAATTATTTTAAGGATACAGTCTTGTGGGCAGTAGCTTAAGGAACATTTTGATGCATAAATCGTCCTTTTATGATGTATGGTTTAGAAGTTATGGCTAAAAAATCAAAAAAATCGCAAAAAACCACGTCAAAAACTATGATTCATGTAAAAAATTTTAACTAAGATTCTTGAAAAAAAATCAAATTCCAGAAAACTTTTTTCTGAATATGCAGTCTTGTGTATATATGTATTAGAAACAATTTGGTGTATAAATCGTCCTTGTAGGATGTATGGTTTGAGAGTTATGACGGAAAAAGCACATGTTTTTGGCCAGCTTCCACTCCAAAAAGTGTTCTACAACTCCTAAATACAAGAGATAGAGCAAACGGCATTTGGACAAAGGAGTATCCCTTCTTAAGGACGAGGACCTGGTGCTCATTTTAATGCATGAATCGTCCTTATCTGATATGTAGTTTTTATTTTAGAAAATAAATAAAAAAAATAAAAATTGACAAAAAAGGGCACATGAAATTAACATGAAATCTAATTTTTAAAATTATTTTAAGGATACAGTCTTGTGGGCAGTAGCTTAAGGAACATTTTGATGCATAAATCGTCCTTTTATGATGTATGGTTTAGAAGTTATGGCTAAAAAATCAAAAAAATCGCAAAAAACCACGTCAAAAACTATGATTCATGTAAAAAATTTTAACTAAGATTCTTGAAAAAAAATCAAAATCCAGAAAACTTTTTTCTGAATATGCAGTCTTGTGTATATATGTATTAGAAACAATTTGGTGTATAAATCGTCCTTGTAGGATGTATGGTTTGCGAGTTATGACGGAAAAAGCACATGTTTTTGGCCAGCTTCCACTCCAAAAAGTGTCCTACAACTCCTAACTACAAGAGATAGAGCAAACGGCATTTGGACAAAGGAGTATCCCTTCTTAAGGACGAGGACCTGGTGCTCATTTTAATGCATGAATCGTCCTTATCTGATATGTAGTTTTTATTTTAGAAAATAAATAAAAAAAATAAAAATTGACAAAAAAGGGCACATGAAATTAACATGAAATCTAATTTTTAAAATTATTTTAAGGATACAGTCTTGTGGGCAGTAGCTTAAGGAACATTTTGATGCATAAATCGTCCTTTTATGATGTATGGTTTAGAAGTTATGGCTAAAAAATCAAAAAAATCGCAAAAAACCACGTCAAAAACTATGATTCATGTAAAAAATTTTAACTAAGATTCTTGAAAAAAAATCAAAATCCAGAAAACTTTTTTCTGAATATGCAGTCTTGTGTATATATGTATTAGAAACAATTTGGTGTATAAATCGTCCTTGTAGGATGTATGGTTTGCGAGTTATGACGGAAAAAGCACATGTTTTTGGCCAGCTTCCACTCCAAAAAGTGTTCTACAACTCCTAACTACAAGAGATAGAGCAAACGGCATTTGGACAAAGGAGTATCCCTTCTTAAGGACGAGGACCTGGTGCTCATTTTAATGCATGAATCGTCCTTATCTGATATGTAGTTTTTATTTTAGAAAATAAATAAAAAAAATAAAAATTGACAAAAAAGGGCACATGAAATTAACATGAAATCTAATTTTTAAAATTATTTTAAGGATACAGTCTTGTGGGCAGTAGCTTAAGGAACATTTTGATGCATAAATCGTCCTTTTATGATGTATGGTTTAGAAGTTATGGCTAAAAAATCAAAAAAATCGCAAAAAACCACGTCAAAAACTATGATTCATGTAAAAAATTTTAACTAAGATTCTTGAAAAAAAATCAAAATCCAGAAAACTTTTTTCTGAATATGCAGTCTTGTGTATATATGTATTAGAAACAATTTGGTGTATAAATCGTCCTTGTAGGATGTATGGTTTGAGAGTTATGACGGAAAAAGCACATGTTTTTGGCCAGCTTCCACTCCAAAAAGTGTTCTACAACTCCTAACTACAAGAGATAGAGCAAACGGCATTTGGACAAAGGAGTATCCCTTCTTAAGGACGAGGACCTGGTGCTCATTTTAATGCATGAATCGTCCTTATCTGATATGTAGTTTTTATTTTAGAAAATAAATAAAAAAAATAAAAATTGACAAAAAAGGGCACATGAAATTAACATGAAATCTAATTTTTAAAATTATTTTAAGGATACAGTCTTGTGGGCAGTAGCTTAAGGAACATTTTGATGCATAAATCGTCCTTTTATGATGTATGGTTTAGAAGTTATGGCTAAAAAATCAAAAAAATCGCAAAAAACCACGTCAAAAACTATGATTCATGTAAAAAATTTTAACTAAGATTCTTGAAAAAAAATCAAATTCCAGAAAACTTTTTTCTGAATATGCAGTCTTGTGTATATATGTATTAGAAACAATTTGGTGTATAAATCGTCCTTGTAGGATGTATGGTTTGCGAGTTATGACGGAAAAAGCACATGTTTTTGGCCAGCTTCCACTCCAAAAAGTGTTCTACAACTCCTAAATACAAGAGATAGAGCAAACGGCATTTGGACAAAGGAGTATCCCTTCTTAAGGACGAGGACCTGGTGCTCATTTTAATGCATGAATCGTCCTTATCTGATATGTAGTTTTTATTTTAGAAAATAAATAAAAAAAATAAAAATTGACAAAAAAGGGCACATGAAATTAACATGAAATCTAATTTTTAAAATTATTTTAAGGATACAGTCTTGTGGGCAGTAGCTTAAGGAACATTTTGATGCATAAATCGTCCTTTTATGATGTATGGTTTAGAAGTTATGGCTAAAAAATCAAAAAAATCGCAAAAAACCACGTCAAAAACTATGATTCATGTAAGAAATTTTAACAAAATTCTTGAAAAAAAATCAAATTCCAGAAAACTTTTTTCTGAATTTGCAGTCTTGTGTATATATGTATTAGAAACAATTTGGTGTATAAATCATCCTTGTAGGATGTATGGTTTGGGAGTTATGACGGAAAAAGCACATGTTTTTGGTCAGCTTCCACTCCAAAAAGTGTTCTACAACTCCTAAACTACAAGAGATAGAGCAAACGGCATTTGGACGAAGGAGTATCCCGATCTCCTTAATGTTAAGAAGAAGACTGATGGATTTCCTTCTTCTTTCAAATTTCAGGATGGATTTACTGACGATTCCACCATTATTTGTGGCTTATTTGCCAATCTTTTTAAAGAATCATTCTGTTCAGATTCTTTTAATCCTGATTTAGCGTATTTTGATTATATGAACAACGCATCCAGAGTTTCTTTGGGGCATATATCTTTTACCTCAGAGGATATTTTTAAGTATATTGAATCAATCGATGAGGATTTTAGCGCTGGACCAGATGGAATTCCTGCCGCAGTGTTAAAACAATGCGGCTCCGTTTTGTGTCAGCCTCTCTCGTTACTTTTTAATAACTCAATTAATGAAAGTAATTTTCCTCTTTTTTGGAAAAAATCTTATATCAGTCCTATTTACAAAAAAGGTTGCAGGAACGACGTCACTAATTATAGGCCTATCGCTAAATTGTCTTCGATTCCTAAACTTTTTGAGCGAATAGTGTACGATCGAGTGAAAATTCACTGTGGGCAAGTCATGACAACTCGTCAGCATGGTTTTGTTACTGGCAGATCCACTGTGTCTAATCTCCTTGATTTCACTACATTCTGCTTAAAATCTATTGATTCTGGTAGCCAGGTCGATTGTATTTACACTGATTTTAGCAAAGCTTTTGATAAATTACCACATAATCTAATTTTATTTAAACTTAAATTAATGGGATTTCCACAATATTTTGTAAACTGGATCAAATCGTATTTGATGGAACGATCTTATCAAATACGGTTCCGAGGCGTGTTGTCTTCTGAATTTGTTGCAGAATCGGGTGTTCCTCAAGGAAGCCACCTGGGCCCACTTCTGTTTATTTTGGCAATTAATGATGTTACCCACGTCATTAAACACTCTCATTTGCTTATTTATGCAGATGATATGAAAATATACAGAACAATTGATTCTAATGACAATTCAGACCTGCTCCAGTCAGACTTGAACTCCTTTGAGGTTTAAAAATAACATGTTTTTAAATCCAGATAAATGCCAAACTATGACCTTTTCGCGTAAAAGGAACAATTTTATTTTTGATTACAAAATTAAAGATACTGCTTTAAGTCGTGTAACTACCGTCAAAGACCTTGGTATATGCATGGATTCTAAATTGTCGTTTAACATGCATATTGATACAATTTGTAAAAAAGCGTCTTCTATGCTTGGTTTTATAAAACGGTGGGCCAAAGAGTTTGATAGCTTAATAACAACTACAACTCTGTATTATTCAATCGTGCGTCCTCACTTGGAGTACGCAAGTCAAGTATGGTCCCCACATTACAATGTGCATGTTGATCGTATAGAAAGAATTCAAAAACGTTTTGTTCGGTTTGCTCTAAGAGGCTTGAGTGGAACTGACACATTTAACCTTCCTCCATATGAGGATCGTTTGAAATTATTAAAAATGCAATCTTTAAGTGAGAGAAGAAAATCTGCTGATATCGTCTACTTACACCAACTCATTACTGGTGTATTCGACTCTCCAGAGCTTCTTTCTCTTATAAATTTTAACACTAACCGTAGAAGCAGTAGAAACTCTAACAACTTGATTTATTTACCATTTAGTAGAACAAATTATATGTTAACTGCTCCATTAAATCGCATGAGTACCTTTGTTAACAACTGTAACGTGTTTGATGTTAACTTGTCGAAAGGTCAACTCAAAAGTAGATTGAAAACTAATGTATGATTAGATCTATGTAAACGCATGGTTAGTTGTTATGTCTTGTGTTGTCCCTGAGCCCAACCCATATTATGGTGGGTAAATTTTTCTCCCTTTTGGTTTTTTATTGGACCACTTTTATCGATATCTTTGAGTTATTTCAATGATATTGGATTGGTTCTTAAAATGATCTATTGCGGAGAAAGTGTGAAAAAGCTGTAGTAGCTGAACTCTATTGTTATTGCATGTATAATTTAAATAGGGAATGGTGAAAAAAGAAAAGGTCTATTTGAAGTGGTTTATAAGATATAGTGGTTCAACATTGAAGAAATGGGCCCAAAAAGGAGTGATCTTTTTGTCCTTTAAAAGTAAACATTATGAGTATCAAAAGAAAGGTATTAACAACAGCTATTGAAAGAGTTATTAATAATTGAAATCGATGCATAAATTTTGAAGATAATAGTGTTTTTATAATGTTTATAAGATTCTCAACGTTTCGTACAAGGCGAAATAACTTCATAATAAAAAAAGCACCAGAAAAAAATCAAGTAATTATACAAGAGCATATAAGAACTTTTGAAGAAAATATTGTTGAAGATGAAAATAGCGCCGCAGGCGAAAAATTGTTATAAAAAATCGCGCGATTTTTTCTAACAATTTTTCATTATGTCAGTATAACATATGAAGCAGTTTTGAAGACGAATATAGCGCCGCAGGCGAAAAATTGTTATAAAAAATCACGCGATTTTTTATAACAATTTTTCACCATTCCCTATTTTACCTCCAAATACACATTACAAAAAAAAAAAATTTAAAAATGTCATGTTTGGTATTGTTTACATGTACCCATTTTGCACTTTTTTCAAAACTTTGGGGATTTTAAAAAAAAAAACTAGAAGAGTCCGGGCTTTTTTTCTTACGTATTCCTTTTTAGGGGGTAAAACCCCATTTTTCTAAAAAAAAAAAAAAAAAAAATCGGTGCGTAGCCCGTAAACTACACTTATGCCCACGGTAATTATAAAAATTTCAATGCAAATAAAAACATAATGATATACTAAAATACATTGTATTACATCTTTCCAGCTTGAAAATTGATCAATATTATGTTGGCGATCCACCTGCTATTGAGATTACAATTACGAATTTGAACGACAATATTGACCGACAATTTCTAAGTGAAATGTTGGATAAGTGCGGAATATATGATGAGATTACAATATATCATCATCCTACAAGCCACAAGCATCTGGGTATCGCTCGCGTAGTCTTTGAAAACGTAAAATCGGCTCGGATGTGCATTGAAAAATACAAAAAAAAATCTGTGATGGGAAAGGTGAGTTGAAGAAATCAGGTTTTCTTAATTTTTTTTATTGATTCTAACAGTAAATGCAATTTGTAAGTTATAAAAAGAGCGTGAAGATAAATTCGTCAATCCGACGCTAACTTAGCAAAGACTCAAACCAAAAATTTTGCTCCGCAAAAAGTTAAATTCGTACTTTTTGCTAAGTACGCATTTAATTTTGGGAGGAAATTTCTTTCCAAAAATAAAATCGTTCTTTTTGGAAAGTACGAATTTAACTTTTGCAAGGAAATTAAATTCGTTCTTTTTGGAAAAAACGAATTTAACTTTTGCAAGGAAATTAAATTCGTTCTTTCTACAAAGTAAGAATTTAACTTTTAGGAGGAAATTAAATTCGTTCTATTTGCAAAGTACGAGTTTTACTTTTGATTCAAAGAACGAATAATACTAATTTTCAAATCAAAAATTCTCAAAATCTGTGCGTTTTAATTTTTTGTTAAGCATATCAAATGAAAGGTAATTAAACCACCTTTGTAACGATATATAGCTTATAGGGGCACAATCAAGACTTTTGTCATAAACATTTTTCAAAAGTAGTGAAATTGGCGCTCATGATAGTAATAATACTATTTTTCAAATCAAAAATTCTCAAATTCTGTGCGTTACGATTTTTTGTTAAGCATATCAAATGAAAGGTAATTAAACCACCTTTGTAACGATATATAGCTTATAGGGGCACAATTAAGACTTTTGTCACAAACATTTTTCAAAAGTTGTGAAACTGGCGCTCATGATACTAATTTTCAAATCAAAAATTCTCAAAATCTGTGCGTTACGTTACAAAATGATAAGCATATCAAATGAAAGGTAATCAAACCACCTTTGTAACGATATATAGCTTATAGGGGCACAGTTAAGACTTAGCAGTTAAGCGCCAGTTTCACAACTTTTGAAAAATGTTTGTGACAAAAGTCTTAATTAAGCTCCTATAAGCTATATATCGTTACAAAGGTGGTTTAATTACCTTTCATTTGATATGCTTAACAAAAAATCGTAACGCACAGATTTTGAGAATTTTTGATTTGAAAAATAGTATTATTACTACCATGAGCGCCAATTTCACTACTTTTGAAAAATGTTTATGACAAAAGTCTTAATTGTGCCCCTTTAAGCTATATATCGTTACAAAGGTGGTTTAATTACCTTTGATTTGATATGCTTAACAAAAAATCGTAACGCACAGATTTTGAGAATTTTTGATTTGAAAAATAGTATTATTACTACCATGAGCGCCAATTTCACTACTTTTGAAAAATGTTTATGACAAAAGTCTTAATTGTGCCCCTATAAGCTATATATCGTTACAAAGGTGGTTTAATTACCTTTCATTTGATATGCTTAACAAAAAATCGTAACGCACAGATTTTGAGAATTTTTAATTTGAAAATTAGTATCATGAGCGCCAGTTTCACAACTTTGGAAAATGTTTGTGACAAAAGTCTTAATTGTGCCCCTAAAAGCTATATATCGTTACAAAGGTGGTTTAATTACCTTTCATTTGATATGCTTAACAAAAAATCGTAACGCACAGATTTTGAGAATTTTTGATTTGAAAATTAGTATCATGAGCGCCAGTTTCACAACTTTTGAAAAATGTTTGTGACAAAAGTCTTAATTGTGCCCCTATAAGCTATATATCGTTACAAAGGTGGTTTAATTACCTTTCATTTGATATGCTTAACAAAAAATCGTAACGCACAGATTTTGAGAATTTTTGATTTGAAAAATAGTATTATTACTACCATGAGCGCCAATTTCACTACTTTTGAAAAATGTTTATGACAAAAGTCTTAATTGTGCCCCTTTAAGCTATATATCGTTACAAAGGTGGTTTAATTACCTTTGATTTGATATGCTTAACAAAAAATCGTAACGCACAGATTTTGAGAATTTTTGATTTGAAAAATAGTATTATTACTACCATGAGCGCCAATTTCACTACTTTTGAAAAATGTTTATGACAAAAGTCTTAATTGTGCCCCTATAAGCTATATATCGTTACAAAGGTGGTTTAATTACCTTTCATTTGATATGCTTAACAAAAAATCGTAACGCACAGATTTTGAGAATTTTTAATTTGAAAATTAGTATCATGAGCGCCAGTTTCACAACTTTGGAAAATGTTTGTGACAAAAGTCTTAATTGTGCCCCTAAAAGCTATATATCGTTACAAAGGTGGTTTAATTACCTTTCATTTGATATGCTTAACAAAAAATCGTAACGCACAGATTTTGAGAATTTTTGATTTGAAAAATAGTATTATTACTACCATGAGCGCCAATTTCACTACTTTTGAAAAATGTTTATGACAAAAGTCTTAATTGTGCCCCTATAAGCTATATATCGTTACAAAGGTGGTTTAATTACCTTTCATTTGATATGCTTAACAAAAAATCGTAACGCACAGATTTTGAGAATTTTTGATTTGAAAAATAGTATTATTACTACCATGAGCGCCAATTTCACTACTTTTGAAAAATGTTTATGACAAAAGTCTTGATTGTGCCTCTATAAGCTATATAGCGTTACAAAAGTGGTTTAATTACCTTTCATTTGATATACTTAACAAAAAATCGTAACGCACAGATTTTGAGAATTTTTGATTTGAAAAATAGTATTATTACTACCATGAGCGCCAATTTCACTACTTTTGAAAAATGTTTGTGACAAAAGCCTTAATTGTGCCCCTAAAAGCTATATATCGTTACAAAGGTGGTTTAATTACCTTTCATTTGATATGCTTAACAAAAAATCGTAACGCACAGAATTTGAGAATTTTTGATTTGAAAAATAGTATTATTACTATCATGAGCGCCAATTTCACTACTTTTGAAAAATGTTTATGACAAAAGTCTTAATTGTGCCCCTATAAGCTATATATCGTTACAAAGGTGGTTTAATTACCTTTCATTTGATATGCTTAACAAAAAATAGTAACGCACAAATTTTGAGAATTTTTGATTTGAAAAATAGTATTATTACTACCATGAGCGCCAATTTCACTACTTTTGAAAAATGTTTATGACAAAAGTCTTAATTGTGCCCCTATAAGCTATATATCGTTACAAAGGTGGTTTAATTACCTTTCATTTGATATGCTTAACAAAAAATCGTAACGCACAGATTTTGAGAATTTTTGATTTGAAAAATAGTATTATTACTACCATGAGCGCCAATTTCACTACTTTTGAAAAATGTTTATGACAAAAGTCTTAATTGTGCCCCTACAAGCTATATATCGTTACAAAGGTGGTTTAATAACCTTTCATTTGATATGCTTAACAAAAAATCGTAACGCACAGATTTTGAGAATTTTTGATTTGAAAATTAGTATCATGAGCTCCAGTTTTACAACTTTTGAAAAATGTTTGTGACAAAAGTCTTAATTGTGCCCCTCACAGCTATATATCTTTACAAAGGTGGTTTAATTACCTTTCATTTGATATGCTTAACAAAAAATCGTAACGCACAGATTTTGAGAATTTTTGATTTGAAAAATAGTATTATTACTACCATGAGCGCCAATTTCACTACTTTTGAAAAATGTTTATGACAAAAGTCTTAGTTGTGCCCCTATAAGCTATATATCGTTACAAAGGTGGTTTAATTACCTTTCATTTGATATGCTTAACAAAAAATCGTAACGCACAGATTTTGAGAATTTTTGATTTGAAAAATAGTATTATTACTACCATGAGCGCCAGTTTCACAACTTTTGAAAAATGTTTATGACAAAAGTCTTAATTAAGCTCCTATAAGCTATATATCGTTACAAAGGTGGTTTAATTACCTTTCATTTGATATGCTTAACAAAAAATCGTAACGCACAGATTTTGAGAATTTTTGATTTGAAAATTAGTATCATGAGCGCCAGTTTCACAACTTTTGAAAAATGTTTGTGACAAAAGTCTTAATTGTGCCCCTATAAGCTATATATCGTTACAAAGGTGGTTTAATTACCTTTCATTTGATATGCTTAACAAAAAATCGTAACGCACAGATTTTGAGAATTTTTGATTTGAAAAATAGTATTATTACTACCATGAGCGCCAATTTCACTACTTTTGAAAAATGTTTATGACAAAAGTCTTAATCGTGCCCCTATAAGCTATATATTTTTACAAAGGCGGTTTAATTACCTTTCATTTCATTTGCTTAACAAAAAATCGTAACGCACAGATTTTGAGAATTTTTGATTTGAAAATTAGTATCATGAGCGCCAGTTTCACAACATTTGAAAAATGTTTGTGACAAAAGTCTTAATTGTGCCCCTATAAGCTATATATCGTTACAAAGGTGGTTTAATTACCTTTCATTTGATATGCTTAACAAAAAATCGTAACGCACAGATTTTGAGAATTTTTGATTTGAAAAATAGTATTATTACTACCATGAGCGCCAATTTCACTACTTTTGAAAAATGTTTATGACAAAAGTCTTAATTGTGCCCCTACAAGCTATATATCGTTACAAAGGTGGTTTAATTACCTTTCATTTGATATGCTTAACAAAAAATCGTAACGCACAGATTTTGAGAATTTTTGATTTGAAAATTAGTATCATGAGCGCCAGTTTCACAACTTTTGAAAAATGTTTGTGACAAAAGTCTTAATTGTGCCCCTATAAGCTATATATCGTTACAAAGGTGGTTTAATTACCTTTCATTTGATATGCTTAACAAAAAATCGTAACGCACAGATTTTGAGAATTTTTGATTTGAAAAATAGTATTATTACTACCATGAGCGCCAATTTCACTACTTTTGAAAAATGTTTATGACAAAATTCTTAATTGTGCCCCTATAAGCTATATATCATTACAAAGGTGGTTTAATTACCTTTCATTTGATATGCTTAACAAAAAATCGTAACGCACAGATTTTGAGAATTTTTGATTTGAAAAATAGTATTATTACTACCATGAGCGCCAATTTCACTACTTTTGAAAAATGTTTATGACAAAAGTCTTAATTGTGCCCCTATAAGCTATATGTATATCGTTACAAAGGTGGTTTAATTACCTTTCATTTGATGTGCTTAACAAAAAATCGTAACGCACAGATTTTGAGAATTTTTGATTTGAAAATTAGTATCATGAGCGCCAGTTTCACAACTTTTGAAAAATGTTTGTGACAAAAGTCTTAATTGTGCCCCTATAAGCTATATATCGTTACAAAGATGGTTTAATTACCTTTCATTTGATATGCTTAACAAAAAATCGTAACACACAGATTTTGAGAATTTTAGATTTGAAAATTAGTATCATGATCGCCAGTTTCACAACTTTTGAAAAATGTTTGTGACAAAAGTCTTAATTGTGCCCCTCACAGCTATATATCGTTACAAAGGTGGTTTAATTACCTTTCATTTGATATGCTTAACAAAAAATCGTAACGCACAGATTTTGAGAATTTTTGATTTGAAAATTAGTATCATGAGCGCCAGTTTCACAACTTTTGAAAAATGTTTGTGACAAAAGTCTTAATTGTGCCCCTCACAGCTATATATCGTTACAAAGGTGGTTTAATTACCTTTCATTTGATATGCTTAACAAAAAATCGTAACGCACAGATTTTGAGAATTTTTGATTTGAAAAATAGTATTATTACTACCATGAGCGCCAATTTCACTACTTTTGAAAAATGTTTATGACAAAAGTCTTAATTGTGCCCCTATAAGCTATATATCGTTACAAAGGTGGTTTAATTACCTTTCATTTGATATGCTTAACAAAAAATCGTAACGCACAGATTTTGAGAATTTTTGATTTGAAAAATAGTATTATTACTACCATGAGCGCCAATTTCACTACTTTTGAAAAATGTTTATGACAAAAGTCTTAATTGTGCCCCTATAAGCTATATATCGTTACAAAGGTGGTTTAATTACCTTTCATTTGATATGCTTAACAAAAAATCGTAACGCACAGATTTTGAGAATTTTTGATTTGAAAAATAGTATTATTACTACCATGAGCGCCAATTTCACTACTTTTGAAAAATGTTTATGACAAAAGTCTTAATTGTGCCCCTACAAGCTATATATCGTTACAAAGGTGGTTTAATTACCTTTCATTTGGTATGCTTAACAAAAAATCGTAACGCACAGATTTTGAGAATTTTTGATTTGAAAAATAGTATTATTACTACCATGAGCGCCAATTTCACTACTTTTGAAAAATGTTTATGACAAAAGTCTTAATTGTGCCCCTATAAGCTATATGTATATCGTTACAAAGGTGGTTTAATTAACTTTCATTTGATATGCTTAACAAAAAATCGTAACGCACAGATTTTGAGAATTTTTGATTTGAAAAATAGTACTATTACTACCATGAGCGCCAATTTCACTACTTTTGAAAAATGTTTATGACAAAAGTCTTAATTGTGCCCCTATAAGCTATATATCGTTACAAAGGTGGTTTAATTACCTTTCATTTGATATGCTTAACAAAAAATCGTAACGCACAGATTTTGAGAATTTTTGATTTGAAAAATAGTATTATCACTACCATGAGCGCCAATTTCACTACTTTTGAAAAATGTTTATGACAAAAGTCTTAATTGTGCCCCTATAAGCTATATATCGTTACAAAGGTGGTTTAATTACCTTTCATTTGATATGCTTAACAAAAAATCGTAACGCACAGATTTTGAGAATTTTTGATTTGAAAATTAGTATCATGAGCGCCAGTTTCACAACTTTTGAAAAATGTTTGTGACAAAAGTCTTAATTGTGCCCCTATAAGCTATATATCGTTACAAAGGTGGTTTAATTACCTTTCATTTGATATGCTTAACAAAAAATCGTAAGGCACAGATTTTGAGAATTTTTGATTTGAAAATTAGTATCATGAGCGCCAGTTTCACAACTTTTGAAAAATGTTTGTGACAAAAGTCTTAATTGTGCCCCTATAAGCTATATGTATATCGTTACAAAGGTGGTTTAATTACCTTTCATTTGATATGCTTAACAAAAAATTTTGAGAATTTTTGATTTGAAAAATAGTATTATTACTACCATGAGCGCCAATTTCACTACTTTTGAAAAATGTTTATGACAAAAGTCTTAATTGTGCCCCTATAAGCTATATATCGTTACAAAGGTGGTTTAATTACCTTTCATTTGATATGCTTAACAAAAAATCGTAACGCACAGATTTTGAGAATTTTTGATTTGAAAAATAGTATTATCACTACCATGAGCGCCAATTTCACTACTTTTGAAAAATGTTTATGACAAAAGTCTTAATTGTGCCCCTATAAGCTATATATCGTTACAAAGGTGGTTTAATTACCTTTCATTTGGTATGCTTAACAAAAAAATCGTAACGCAGAGATTTTGAGAATTTTTGATTTGAAAAATAGTATTATTACTACCATGAGCGCCAATTTCACTACTTTTGAAAAATATTTATGACAAAAGTCTTAATTGTGCCCCTATAAGCTATATATCGTTACAAAGGTGGTTTAATTACCTTTCATTTGATATGCTTAACAAAAAATCGTAACGCACATATTTTGAGAATTTTTGATTTAAAATTAGTATCATGAGCGCCAGTTTCACAACTTTTGAAAAATGTTTGTGACAAAAGTCTTAATTGTGCCCCTATAAGCTATATATCGTTACAAAGGTGGTTTAATTACCTTTCAGGTAGAATCATGGTAGAAGAATACAGGTATATGCACCAGTTGTCCTATTCTGAACTGTCAGTTTGAAAGTGTACCCTTTTTCTGACTGAACTCACCGACTTAAAAGCAGTGCGTTTTTGTGACAGCCCGTGTACAATTTAAAACTCTAAATTATGTTTTATTTTCACTTCCATTCGGAAGTGGAATGCAGAACATGCCTGTATATTATTGCTTTTTCGAATTTGATACGTGGATGTTCTTTTTCTAAAGTGTATACATTTGGAACCTTTTCAAGGGTACTTTTTTAACTTCGTCGCGGCAACACTGTTCGACTTCAGTGTTTGTATAAATTCACCACTAAAAATGTTTTGTCCAAAGAGTAGTACTACCTTTTGAGTGCATATCATAATGCATATACCTTCTCTAATTCTACCATGATTTGTCGCATTTGTCATCAGCTGTTGGTAAACGCAGACGTTTATTTTCCGCCATGTAAGCCACGGACAGTTTCGTCGGACAAAAAAAACAACACTCGCCAACTTTTGTCAACGCTTAATGATCGCGACAATCTTGATGTAGTGATTTTGACAACTGGAATGATTGTGGCTATTAGCAGCATGTTATCTAGCACTTCGATGAAAATGGCCAGAAACAGGCAGTGACGGACAGTTGTTCCAGCTTCGCGCTTGTGTAAATTTATTTGTAAAAAAATAAAAATAAAAAATAAACTCCGTGTGTGAAGATGATTATAAAAATAATACAGCTATGCCGATAGCCATAGCTGCTAGTGCTTTTCTTTTACTTATTGTAAATTTACTTTATAATAAATAATTAATAAAAAAAAAAAAAAAAAATACACATGTCGACAAAATAAGTGTAATAAGTGTAATAACCTCTGGCTTTCCATTTGTGCAGGTATAGTCTTCATTTCCTAAAAACGACGAGCAGCCGTTTTTGTCAAGATAGCACCGCCGGCACCACATGCACCTTTTACATCAGAAGAGCAGCACCGTGGCGCTTTTTCAGGCATTAAGGAGTTACGCACGCCCAACTTTAATCAGCTCTCGCAGCCACTGGGTAAGTGTTAAATCTTACTTTTGATTCCTACTTTTGCTGTTCACTTCAACAGAGAAGCACTGGCTGATAGCCACCAGAGAACTGCACAAGCCTGCTTGAAGTCTATTTCAAGCGCTTGCTTAAAATACAAGTTCAAGCTAGCTTGAGCTTGATAATTTTGAATCAAGCATAGCTTGTAATTGAATATAAATAAGCCCACGCACAGCTTGCACCTATGCTAGCTTACAAGCGAAGGCACGAAGTTTTAAGCAATAGAAAGCTTGATGCCTTCGGCAAAAGCTTGTAAGCCTCGCAAGTATCCAAATTATTGAATTAAAGCAAGTATCCAAAAATTCAATGAGCTTTCGAGAGGTGCAAGCTGTACATGGTTATATTCAATTACAAGCTATACTTGATTCAAAATTATCAAGCTCAAGCTAGCTTGAACTTGTATTTTAAGCAAGCGCTTGAAATAGACTTCAAGCAGGCTTATGCAGTTCTCTGCCATGGACACGTATTTTTTTATAAAATTTATAAATTGATAGCATCAATAGTTTCTGCTGCCTCTTGCTATATCAGTTGAAACAGATGTGGAAATAGCGACTTACTGAACCTGGGCCTTTTCCTTACTAATTTATCTCTTTGATGCTGGCGCCATCTTCTGTGAATTTAAAAAACATTTCAAAAGCTATTATTTATATAGGATTATTTGAGCTAAACAGCTGCGCATATTCATGTTCTATTCAACGCCATCTAGTTGAAACTGAAGTCAAAGAGATAAATTAGTAAGGAAGTGGTCCAGGTTCAGATAGTCGCTATTTCCCCCTCAGTTTCAAGTGACATAGCAAAAGTTGTCCCAAAATGAAAGTGCTCGAATGAATGAAAGAATTAATCGCTTATTTTGCATCAATACAACTGAAAGTAATCTTCCAGGAGCCCGGGTTCGAAAAACTCTAAACACCATGGACACATATTTTTTTATAAATTTTATAAATTGATAGCATCAATAGTTTCTGCTGCCTCTTGCTATATCAGTTAAAACATATGTGGAAATAGCGACTTACTGAACCTGGGCCTTTTCCTTACTAATTTATCTCTTTGATGCTGGCGCCATCTTCTGTGAATTTAAAAAACATTTCAAAAGCTATTATTTATGTAGGATTATTTGAGCTAAACAGCTGCGCATATTCATGTTCTACTCGAACGTCATCTATCTGAAACTAATTTGAGAAGTATTTACTTTGGACAGCATTTTATTCACGGTCATATTTTCACTGAAATGGTGATATAAGTAGTAAAATCAAGCTTTACATTGACAAAAGAACTGAGTGGTGACGCTGATAAAGCGGAAATATAAAATAAAAATCTTATCGGAAAAAAAGTATAGGAGGGGGGTAGGGCGGGGTGGCAAAAAACATCCGGTTAATTCGTAATAAATCCCAAACCATACATCCTAGAAGGACGATATTTTCACCAAAATGTTTGTAATCACGACTACTGCAGTCTTAGAAAAAAATTTTTTGGAATTTTTTCAAGGTCAAAATTAATTTTATCGCTGATTGAACCTTTGTGATTTGCGCTCCACAAAAGTATAATGGCCGCTTAGGAGAGGCGCAGAGTTGACAATTTTTTAATGATGGCCGCCATGTGGCTTTTGTGGGTCCGTTTCACACATATATTGTTTCGATGGCACCTTTCACACGTTTGTTATTCCGGTAGTGTCGTTCGAGTTTGGATGTAAAATAAAATAAAATTAATTTGAGAAATGGAATAAAATAAAATAACGCGATAAATTATGCTCGAGTTTTAAACGTCATTTATTAGTGTTAAGGGGTCGCTGATTTCGAATCTAAGGTCAGAATTTTAAAATTCAAGATGGAGGATAGGGTTGCCACCTTAATTTTTTTTATTTTTACGAATTCGGAGCTGGCGCGAACTAAAGGGTAAAAATGGGTCGCTGAATCCGAATCCGTCGTCAGAATTTCAAAATTATAAAATTTTGAAATAATAGGGTTGCCACCTAAAAATATGTCTTTTTAAGAATTTTTAACGTCATTTATTAGTGTTTAGGGGTCGCTGATTTCGAATCTGAAGTCAGAATTTTAAAATTCAAGATGGCGGATAGGGTTGCCACCTTCTTTTTCTGTAGTTTTGAGAATTCGGGGAAGGCAAAAAAAAAATCATACACAAAATATGGGTCACTGAATCCGAATCCGTCGTCAGAATTTCAAAATTATAAAATTTCAAAATCATAGGGGTGCCACCTAATAATATGTCCACCTAATAATATTTTAAGAATTTTAAACGTCATTTATTAGTGTTTAGGGGTCGCTGATTTCGAATCTGTAGTCAGAATTTTAAAATTCAAGATGGCGGATAGGGTTGCCACCTTCTTTTTCTGTAGTTTTGAGAATTCGGGGAAGGCAAAAAAAAAATCATACACAAAATATGGGTCACTGAATCCGAATCCGTCGTCAGAATTTCAAAATTATAAAATTTCAAAATCATAGGGTTCTCTAGGAATTGGTAATGAGTGTAGGAAGGCATTGAAACTGGTTTCAAATTTACACAACACTTATACTTCTCATAAACTTTTGCACAACACTGGCTGTTTTTGTGGCTCCTCCTCCTTCCACAAAAGTATAATGGCCGCTCAGGAGAGGCGCAGAGTTGACAATTTTTTAATGATGGCCGCCATGTGGCTTTTGTGGGTCCGTTTCACACATATATTGTTTCGATGGCACCTTTCACACGTTTGTTATTCCGGTAGTGTCGTTCGAGTTTGGATGTAAAATAAAATAAAATTAATTTGAGAAATGGAATAAAATAAAATAACGCGATAAATTATGCTCGAGTTTTAAACGTCATTTATTAGTGTTAAGGGGTCGCTGATTTCGAATCTAAGGTCAGAATTTTAAAATTCAAGATGGAGGATAGGGTTGCCACCTTAATTTTTTTTATTTTTACGAATTCGGAGCTGGCGCGAACTAAAGGGTAAAAATGGGTCGCTGAATCCGAATCCGTCGTCAGAATTTCAAAATTATAAAATTTTGAAATAATAGGGTTGCCACCTAAAAATATGTCTTTTTAAGAATTTTTAACGTCATTTATTAGTGTTTAGGGGTCGCTGATTTCGAATCTGAAGTCAGAATTTTAAAATTCAAGATGGCGGATAGGGTTGCCACCTTCTTTTTCTGTAGTTTTGAGAATTCGGGGAAGGCAAAAAAAAAATCATACACAAAATATGGGTCACTGAATCCGAATCCGTCGTCAGAATTTCAAAATTATAAAATTTCAAAATCATAGGGGTGCCACCTAATAATATGTCCACCTAATAATATTTTAAGAATTTTAAACGTCATTTATTAGTGTTTAGGGGTCGCTGATTTCGAATCTGTAGTCAGAATTTTAAAATTCAAGATGGCGGATAGGGTTGCCACCTTCTTTTTCTGTAGTTTTGAGAATTCGGGGAAGGCAAAAAAAAAATCATACACAAAATATGGGTCACTGAATCCGAATCCGTCGTCAGAATTTCAAAATTATAAAATTTCAAAATCATAGGGTTCTCTAGGAATTGGTAATGAGTGTAGGAAGGCATTGAAACTGGTTTCAAATTTACACAACACTTATACTTCTCATAAACTTTTGCACAACACTGGCTGTTTTTGTGGCTCCTCCTCCTTCCACAAAAGTATAATGGCCGCTCAGGAGAGGCGCAGAGTTGACAATTTTTTAATGATGGCCGCCATGTGGCTTTTGTGGGTCCGTTTCACACATATATTGTTTCGATGGCACCTTTCACACGTTTGTTATTCCGGTAGTGTCGTTCGAGTTTGGATGTAAAATAAAATAAAATTAATTTGAGAAATGGAATAAAATAAAATAACGCGATAAATTATGCTCGAGTTTTAAACGTCATTTATTAGTGTTAAGGGGTCGCTGATTTCGAATCTAAGGTCAGAATTTTAAAATTCAAGATGGAGGATAGGGTTGCCACCTTAATTTTTTTTATTTTTACGAATTCGGAGCTGGCGCGAACTAAAGGGTAAAAATGGGTCGCTGAATCCGAATCCGTCGTCAGAATTTCAAAATTATAAAATTTTGAAATAATAGGGTTGCCACCTAAAAATATGTCTTTTTAAGAATTTTTAACGTCATTTATTAGTGTTTAGGGGTCGCTGATTTCGAATCTGAAGTCAGAATTTTAAAATTCAAGATGGCGGATAGGGTTGCCACCTTCTTTTTCTGTAGTTTTGAGAATTCGGGGAAGGCAAAAAAAAAATCATACACAAAATATGGGTCACTGAATCCGAATCCGTCGTCAGAATTTCAAAATTATAAAATTTCAAAATCATAGGGGTGCCACCTAATAATATGTCCACCTAATAATATTTTAAGAATTTTAAACGTCATTTATTAGTGTTTAGGGGTCGCTGATTTCGAATCTGTAGTCAGAATTTTAAAATTCAAGATGGCGGATAGGGTTGCCACCTTCTTTTTCTGTAGTTTTGAGAATTCGGGGAAGGCAAAAAAAAAATCATACACAAAATATGGGTCACTGAATCCGAATCCGTCGTCAGAATTTCAAAATTATAAAATTTCAAAATCATAGGGTTCTCTAGGAATTGGTAATGAGTGTAGGAAGGCATTGAAACTGGTTTCAAATTTACACAACACTTATACTTCTCATAAACTTTTGCACAACACTGGCTGTTTTTGTGGCTCCTCCTCCTTCCACAAAAGTATAATGGCCGCTCAGGAGAGGCGCAGAGTTGACAATTTTTTAATGATGGCCGCCATGTGGCTTTTGTGGGTCCGTTTCACACATATATTGTTTCGATGGCACCTTTCACACGTTTGTTATTCCGGTAGTGTCGTTCGAGTTTGGATGTAAAATAAAATAAAATTAATTTGAGAAATGGAATAAAATAAAATAACGCGATAAATTATGCTCGAGTTTTAAACGTCATTTATTAGTGTTAAGGGGTCGCTGATTTCGAATCTAAGGTCAGAATTTTAAAATTCAAGATGGAGGATAGGGTTGCCACCTTAATTTTTTTTATTTTTACGAATTCGGAGCTGGCGCGAACTAAAGGGTAAAAATGGGTCGCTGAATCCGAATCCGTCGTCAGAATTTCAAAATTATAAAATTTTGAAATAATAGGGTTGCCACCTAAAAATATGTCTTTTTAAGAATTTTTAACGTCATTTATTAGTGTTTAGGGGTCGCTGATTTCGAATCTGAAGTCAGAATTTTAAAATTCAAGATGGCGGATAGGGTTGCCACCTTCTTTTTCTGTAGTTTTGAGAATTCGGGGAAGGCAAAAAAAAAATCATACACAAAATATGGGTCACTGAATCCGAATCCGTCGTCAGAATTTCAAAATTATAAAATTTCAAAATCATAGGGGTGCCACCTAATAATATGTCCACCTAATAATATTTTAAGAATTTTAAACGTCATTTATTAGTGTTTAGGGGTCGCTGATTTCGAATCTGTAGTCAGAATTTTAAAATTCAAGATGGCGGATAGGGTTGCCACCTTCTTTTTCTGTAGTTTTGAGAATTCGGGGAAGGCAAAAAAAAAATCATACACAAAATATGGGTCACTGAATCCGAATCCGTCGTCAGAATTTCAAAATTATAAAATTTCAAAATCATAGGGTTCTCTAGGAATTGGTAATGAGTGTAGGAAGGCATTGAAACTGGTTTCAAATTTACACAACACTTATACTTCTCATAAACTTTTGCACAACACTGGCTGTTTTTGTGGCTCCTCCTCCTTCCACAAAAGTATAATGGCCGCTCAGGAGAGGCGCAGAGTTGACAATTTTTTAATGATGGCCGCCATGTGGCTTTTGTGGGTCCGTTTCACACATATATTGTTTCGATGGCACCTTTCACACGTTTGTTATTCCGGTAGTGTCGTTCGAGTTTGGATGTAAAATAAAATAAAATTAATTTGAGAAATGGAATAAAATAAAATAACGCGATAAATTATGCTCGAGTTTTAAACGTCATTTATTAGTGTTAAGGGGTCGCTGATTTCGAATCTAAGGTCAGAATTTTAAAATTCAAGATGGAGGATAGGGTTGCCACCTTAATTTTTTTTATTTTTACGAATTCGGAGCTGGCGCGAACTAAAGGGTAAAAATGGGTCGCTGAATCCGAATCCGTCGTCAGAATTTCAAAATTATAAAATTTTGAAATAATAGGGTTGCCACCTAAAAATATGTCTTTTTAAGAATTTTTAACGTCATTTATTAGTGTTTAGGGGTCGCTGATTTCGAATCTGAAGTCAGAATTTTAAAATTCAAGATGGCGGATAGGGTTGCCACCTTCTTTTTCTGTAGTTTTGAGAATTCGGGGAAGGCAAAAAAAAAATCATACACAAAATATGGGTCACTGAATCCGAATCCGTCGTCAGAATTTCAAAATTATAAAATTTCAAAATCATAGGGGTGCCACCTAATAATATGTCCACCTAATAATATTTTAAGAATTTTAAACGTCATTTATTAGTGTTTAGGGGTCGCTGATTTCGAATCTGTAGTCAGAATTTTAAAATTCAAGATGGCGGATAGGGTTGCCACCTTCTTTTTCTGTAGTTTTGAGAATTCGGGGAAGGCAAAAAAAAAATCATACACAAAATATGGGTCACTGAATCCGAATCCGTCGTCAGAATTTCAAAATTATAAAATTTCAAAATCATAGGGTTCTCTAGGAATTGGTAATGAGTGTAGGAAGGCATTGAAACTGGTTTCAAATTTACACAACACTTATACTTCTCATAAACTTTTGCACAACACTGGCTGTTTTTGTGGCTCCTCCTCCTTCCACAAAAGTATAATGGCCGCTCAGGAGAGGCGCAGAGTTGACAATTTTTTAATGATGGCCGCCATGTGGCTTTTGTGGGTCCGTTTCACACATATATTGTTTCGATGGCACCTTTCACACGTTTGTTATTCCGGTAGTGTCGTTCGAGTTTGGATGTAAAATAAAATAAAATTAATTTGAGAAATGGAATAAAATAAAATAACGCGATAAATTATGCTCGAGTTTTAAACGTCATTTATTAGTGTTAAGGGGTCGCTGATTTCGAATCTAAGGTCAGAATTTTAAAATTCAAGATGGAGGATAGGGTTGCCACCTTAATTTTTTTTATTTTTACGAATTCGGAGCTGGCGCGAACTAAAGGGTAAAAATGGGTCGCTGAATCCGAATCCGTCGTCAGAATTTCAAAATTATAAAATTTTGAAATAATAGGGTTGCCACCTAAAAATATGTCTTTTTAAGAATTTTTAACGTCATTTATTAGTGTTTAGGGGTCGCTGATTTCGAATCTGAAGTCAGAATTTTAAAATTCAAGATGGCGGATAGGGTTGCCACCTTCTTTTTCTGTAGTTTTGAGAATTCGGGGAAGGCAAAAAAAAAATCATACACAAAATATGGGTCACTGAATCCGAATCCGTCGTCAGAATTTCAAAATTATAAAATTTCAAAATCATAGGGGTGCCACCTAATAATATGTCCACCTAATAATATTTTAAGAATTTTAAACGTCATTTATTAGTGTTTAGGGGTCGCTGATTTCGAATCTGTAGTCAGAATTTTAAAATTCAAGATGGCGGATAGGGTTGCCACCTTCTTTTTCTGTAGTTTTGAGAATTCGGGGAAGGCAAAAAAAAAATCATACACAAAATATGGGTCACTGAATCCGAATCCGTCGTCAGAATTTCAAAATTATAAAATTTCAAAATCATAGGGTTCTCTAGGAATTGGTAATGAGTGTAGGAAGGCATTGAAACTGGTTTCAAATTTACACAACACTTATACTTCTCATAAACTTTTGCACAACACTGGCTGTTTTTGTGGCTCCTCCTCCTTCCACAAAAGTATAATGGCCGCTCAGGAGAGGCGCAGAGTTGACAATTTTTTAATGATGGCCGCCATGTGGCTTTTGTGGGTCCGTTTCACACATATATTGTTTCGATGGCACCTTTCACACGTTTGTTATTCCGGTAGTGTCGTTCGAGTTTGGATGTAAAATAAAATAAAATTAATTTGAGAAATGGAATAAAATAAAATAACGCGATAAATTATGCTCGAGTTTTAAACGTCATTTATTAGTGTTAAGGGGTCGCTGATTTCGAATCTAAGGTCAGAATTTTAAAATTCAAGATGGAGGATAGGGTTGCCACCTTAATTTTTTTTATTTTTACGAATTCGGAGCTGGCGCGAACTAAAGGGTAAAAATGGGTCGCTGAATCCGAATCCGTCGTCAGAATTTCAAAATTATAAAATTTTGAAATAATAGGGTTGCCACCTAAAAATATGTCTTTTTAAGAATTTTTAACGTCATTTATTAGTGTTTAGGGGTCGCTGATTTCGAATCTGAAGTCAGAATTTTAAAATTCAAGATGGCGGATAGGGTTGCCACCTTCTTTTTCTGTAGTTTTGAGAATTCGGGGAAGGCAAAAAAAAAATCATACACAAAATATGGGTCACTGAATCCGAATCCGTCGTCAGAATTTCAAAATTATAAAATTTCAAAATCATAGGGGTGCCACCTAATAATATGTCCACCTAATAATATTTTAAGAATTTTAAACGTCATTTATTAGTGTTTAGGGGTCGCTGATTTCGAATCTGTAGTCAGAATTTTAAAATTCAAGATGGCGGATAGGGTTGCCACCTTCTTTTTCTGTAGTTTTGAGAATTCGGGGAAGGCAAAAAAAAAATCATACACAAAATATGGGTCACTGAATCCGAATCCGTCGTCAGAATTTCAAAATTATAAAATTTCAAATCATAGGGTTCTCTAGGAATTGGTAATGAGTGTAGGAAGGCATTGAAACTGGTTTCAAATTTACACAACACTTATACTTCTCATAAACTTTTGCACAACACTGGCTGTTTTTGTGGCTCCTCCTCCTTCCACAAAAGTATAATGGCCGCTCAGGAGAGGCGCAGAGTTGACAATTTTTTAATGATGGCCGCCATGTGGCTTTTGTGGGTCCGTTTCACACATATATTGTTTCGATGGCACCTTTCACACGTTTGTTATTCCGGTAGTGTCGTTCGAGTTTGGATGTAAAATAAAATAAAATTAATTTGAGAAATGGAATAAAATAAAATAACGCGATAAATTATGCTCGAGTTTTAAACGTCATTTATTAGTGTTAAGGGGTCGCTGATTTCGAATCTAAGGTCAGAATTTTAAAATTCAAGATGGAGGATAGGGTTGCCACCTTAATTTTTTTTATTTTTACGAATTCGGAGCTGGCGCGAACTAAAGGGTAAAAATGGGTCGCTGAATCCGAATCCGTCGTCAGAATTTCAAAATTATAAAATTTTGAAATAATAGGGTTGCCACCTAAAAATATGTCTTTTTAAGAATTTTTAACGTCATTTATTAGTGTTTAGGGGTCGCTGATTTCGAATCTGAAGTCAGAATTTTAAAATTCAAGATGGCGGATAGGGTTGCCACCTTCTTTTTCTGTAGTTTTGAGAATTCGGGGAAGGCAAAAAAAAAATCATACACAAAATATGGGTCACTGAATCCGAATCCGTCGTCAGAATTTCAAAATTATAAAATTTCAAAATCATAGGGGTGCCACCTAATAATATGTCCACCTAATAATATTTTAAGAATTTTAAACGTCATTTATTAGTGTTTAGGGGTCGCTGATTTCGAATCTGTAGTCAGAATTTTAAAATTCAAGATGGCGGATAGGGTTGCCACCTTCTTTTCTGTAGTTTTGAGAATTCGGGGAAGGCAAAAAAAAAATCATACACAAAATATGGGTCACTGAATCCGAATCCGTCGTCAGAATTTCAAAATTATAAAATTTCAAAATCATAGGGGTTCTCTAGGAATTGGTAATGAGTGTAGGAAGGCATTGAAACTGGTTTCAAATTTACACAACACTTATACTTCTCATAAACTTTTGCACAACACTGGCTGTTTTTGTGGCTCCTCCTCCTTCCACAAAAGTATAATGGCCGCTCAGGAGAGGCGCAGAGTTGACAATTTTTTAATGATGGCCGCCATGTGGCTTTTGTGGGTCCGTTTCACACATATATTGTTTCGATGGCACCTTTCACACGTTTGTTATTCCGGTAGTGTCGTTCGAGTTTGGATGTAAAATAAAATAAAATTAATTTGAGAAATGGAATAAAATAAAATAACGCGATAAATTATGCTCGAGTTTTAAACGTCATTTATTAGTGTTAAGGGGTCGCTGATTTCGAATCTAAGGTCAGAATTTTAAAATTCAAGATGGAGGATAGGGTTGCCACCTTAATTTTTTTTATTTTTACGAATTCGGAGCTGGCGCGAACTAAAGGGTAAAAATGGGTCGCTGAATCCGAATCCGTCGTCAGAATTTCAAAATTATAAAATTTTGAAATAATAGGGTTGCCACCTAAAAATATGTCTTTTTAAGAATTTTTAACGTCATTTATTAGTGTTTAGGGGTCGCTGATTTCGAATCTGAAGTCAGAATTTTAAAATTCAAGATGGCGGATAGGGTTGCCACCTTCTTTTTCTGTAGTTTTTGAGAATTCGGGGAAGGCAAAAAAAAAATCATACACAAAATATGGGTCACTGAATCCGAATCCGTCGTCAGAATTTCAAAATTATAAAATTTCAAAATCATAGGGGTGCCACCTAATAATATGTCCACCTAATAATATTTTAAGAATTTTAAACGTCATTTATTAGTGTTTAGGGGTCGCTGATTTCGAATCTGTAGTCAGAATTTTAAAATTCAAGATGGCGGATAGGGTTGCCACCTTCTTTTTCTGTAGTTTTGAGAATTCGGGGAAGGCAAAAAAAAAATCATACACAAAATATGGGTCACTGAATCCGAATCCGTCGTCAGAATTTCAAAATTATAAAATTTCAAAATCATAGGGTTCTCTAGGAATTGGTAATGAGTGTAGGAAGGCATTGAAACTGGTTTCAAATTTACACAACACTTATACTTCTCATAAACTTTTGCACAACACTGGCTGTTTTTGTGGCTCCTCCTCCTTCCACAAAAGTATAATGGCCGCTCAGGAGAGGCGCAGAGTTGACAATTTTTTAATGATGGCCGCCATGTGGCTTTTGTGGGTCCGTTTCACACATATATTGTTTCGATGGCACCTTTCACACGTTTGTTATTCCGGTAGTGTCGTTCGAGTTTGGATGTAAAATAAAATAAAATTAATTTGAGAAATGGAATAAAATAAAATAACGCGATAAATTATGCTCGAGTTTTAAACGTCATTTATTAGTGTTAAGGGGTCGCTGATTTCGAATCTAAGGTCAGAATTTTAAATTCAAGATGGAGGATAGGGTTGCCACCTTAATTTTTTTTATTTTTACGAATTCGGAGCTGGCGCGAACTAAAGGGTAAAAATGGGTCGCTGAATCCGAATCCGTCGTCAGAATTTCAAAATTATAAAATTTTGAAATAATAGGGTTGCCACCTAAAAATATGTCTTTTTAAGAATTTTTAACGTCATTTATTAGTGTTTAGGGGTCGCTGATTTCGAATCTGAAGTCAGAATTTTAAAATTCAAGATGGCGGATAGGGTTGCCACCTTCTTTTTCTGTAGTTTTGAGAATTCGGGGAAGGCAAAAAAAAAATCATACACAAAATATGGGTCACTGAATCCGAATCCGTCGTCAGAATTTCAAAATTATAAAATTTCAAAATCATAGGGGTGCCACCTAATAATATGTCCACCTAATAATATTTTAAGAATTTTAAACGTCATTTATTAGTGTTTAGGGGTCGCTGATTTCGAATCTGTAGTCAGAATTTTAAAATTCAAGATGGCGGATAGGGTTGCCACCTTCTTTTTCTGTAGTTTTGAGAATTCGGGGAAGGCAAAAAAAAAATCATACACAAAATATGGGTCACTGAATCCGAATCCGTCGTCAGAATTTCAAAATTATAAAATTTCAAATCATAGGGTTCTCTAGGAATTGGTAATGAGTGTAGGAAGGCATTGAAACTGGTTTCAAATTTACACAACACTTATACTTCTCATAAACTTTTGCACAACACTGGCTGTTTTTGTGGCTCCTCCTCCTTCCACAAAAGTATAATGGCCGCTCAGGAGAGGCGCAGAGTTGACAATTTTTTAATGATGGCCGCCATGTGGCTTTTGTGGGTCCGTTTCACACATATATTGTTTCGATGGCACCTTTCACACGTTTGTTATTCCGGTAGTGTCGTTCGAGTTTGGATGTAAAATAAAATAAAATTAATTTGAGAAATGGAATAAAATAAAATAACGCGATAAATTATGCTCGAGTTTTAAACGTCATTTATTAGTGTTAAGGGGTCGCTGATTTCGAATCTAAGGTCAGAATTTTAAAATTCAAGATGGAGGATAGGGTTGCCACCTTAATTTTTTTTATTTTTACGAATTCGGAGCTGGCGCGAACTAAAGGGTAAAAATGGGTCGCTGAATCCGAATCCGTCGTCAGAATTTCAAAATTATAAAATTTTGAAATAATAGGGTTGCCA